>OX421962.1:35115744-36365744 GCA_949128115.1 Anaspis maculata | reverse complement strand
AGACTGCCAACATCTTCACAAATTTTGAAGACAATATCTCTAGCCATAGGCAAAAAATCGCTTTTTTTTTAAATTTTTTTGTTAATTTAATTTAATTAATATCAACAGATACGAGAGAAAAATCGGTATGAAACAATTTTTGTAGACAATTTTATAGCCTTGATTTTTAATGAAACCTAATTGAATATCTCTGATGATTAGCGCGCAATATAAGCAGAAAACTGGATCGAAGGACCATTTTTCCAAGATGGCGGCTCGAGCTCAATAGGTAGAGTTGGGGACTTTTGGTATGTTTATCAGTACACCTTACCGGACATTACTGTCGAATTTCCAAAACTCCAACAGTTTTTTCCCTCCAGCTTTCCTTATTTGACTGGCCTATATTCCTTCAAAACAAATTTGATTACAATTGTGAAAGATTAAGGGATCATTTTCTAAGTTGAATTATAAAAGTTTGAGGTCACCTGTATTGATTCAGCTGTTTCCACACTAAGTATTTAAAATATGAAAACCTCTGGAAGACGCTCGAGTTGGAAATAAGTTGAACGAAATAGGACTGGCTAGGCTACGCACTTCACAAACCCATAGGAGAACCACTAAGAAAGTAGGTACTTGACTAGGGATTTTCCAAATTACCCGTGGAGTTGTGAAACCAGAGAACCACGGGGAAAGAACTATGACTTTAAAAGCTGAAGCTATGAGGAGCAGGATGGGACGGTTTTGACGAGATCTGAAGATCTTAGCTAGCAACTAGCAAAAGCAACAGTGTCCGATGGCGGAGCTTTATGGAAGTCTCATATTCCTCGAGAGCATGATAGGCATCATAATAATTATGTCCGATGGTATTTGTATGAAAAGATTGCACCAAGTCATGTAGGGGCGAGGCGACCTGATACAGTTTTCTGAAAATACGCCAACTTTGCTTGCGATACAATTACAGGATTATCAGATTGTTGTGATGTTATGTTAACTTATAGGAAATAGAACCACCATGAAGATGCAGGATTGCACGGCCGCTCTTCGGGTGATTGATACTCACATCATGGAGCTGTCGGCCGTGGACATGGGCGATTTCCTGACGCTCTCCAGGCTGTCATAGTTCATGAGCTTGTGCGGAAGAGATGTCAACGAGCTCATGGCGAGCGGCGGTGACGACGAGGCCGACGGACAGGACGAGCGCAGCTTTCGGTCCAGGGAGTAATTGGAGCTGCCGCCGGGTTGACGCAGATCGCTGGTGCCTGAAGGTGGAAACGAGAAAACTCCTGAGTTTATACAAAACTGAAACTCTTGATAGACGTTAGAACTGACTTACTTCCATACAGAGTGAGTCGGCTGCCGGGTCTCGTGAGGATGGGCGTCGATCCGTATCGTTCTCCTGCTAAACCGAATCTTGCCGCAGGTGTCATGGCTGCAGGTTTGAAAGCGATCGGCCGGATTACTACCTTACCCTGAAATAAAACGAAGAGGTTCTTATTGGTCTCTTTTTGTGTTGCCACTTTAATTTGCTCGATGCCTCTTCGGACAATGCGGAGAAGAGCTATGCTGCTGCTGCTCTCATAGCGGAGAGAGGCCAATTAAACCCATCGCGTGCCCACAGGTGAGAAATTCAATATCTTGCGCCGGAGCTTGCCCATACATAAACTTGATGTGTAAAAGAACTACCCAGAGACGACGGTGTGTGCAAAAAACTATAGCTTCTCGGAACCGATCGTTATGGAACCACCATCGGCTATCGCCAATGAAATCGTGCATTTCTCGGCGGCGGTGATGCCATGAGCCATGAGAGACTGCATCTCCGTAGTCTTAGTAGTCTTAGTACCTACCTACTAAACGGCCAAAAGTTCTCAGCACAGTCAGGTTTAGTTTTGATGTAAGTAAAATATACATCTTTTCAATACCTATTTTTAATTACTTACATATTATAATTATTATTATTACATAGCATAAATTAAAATGGGTGATTCCGGAATTGTCGCACCAAGCCACTACGGTGTAAATAACATCTTTCATGAATCCCACAAAAGAATGTAAGAAAATCTTCCATTTGTATTGCATATGTGTTTTCTATCCAGGGTAAGTTAGAAACCTCAAAGATTTTTTTTTTATTGCTTCTCAACCGCTTGGTTGATCTCTCAACCGATGTACGGTTGAGCAGAAAATCACCCGGTCTTGTAGCAAAGTAGGCAATTTTTTTGAAACAACTTTTTGAAAAAAAAAGGATTTTCTACTTCATGACTTACCCCGCTGTATAATAAACAAAAATCGAGTCTACACCAATACACCCCATTATGCATTAGTTAAAAGAGGCCACCCTCAATCCTCTATAACCTTAAGAATTGTAGTGAGAGAGTTTTTTACAGTTTTTTGTGAGCTTCGTAGAAGATTTCATATCCGGGTGATCATTTGAACATTATCCACCTGCAATAACTCTCGATTCCTACTGAAGATGTCTTCGAGCAAAAACAGGTCGATTTTAGTATCGTGGGGGACATTTAAAACATACGTTGACGAATTTCTATCTTTAGTCCCCTCGCCCTCACCCACCTCAACTTTGAAATTTCAAATGACACCACCTACCTTGCGATAAATTGATGAGAATTAGAAAAAAAAATCTGAAAAAAAAAGTCTTCAATTTTCAACCTTACCCCCCCTTCATCTTAAAATTCTCTGGGTTCAATTTGATATTCTTGACCTCACAATTCTCTTCAATGCAGTCATTGCAGTTAGCGTCATCCTGCACAGCACCGAGAGAGAAAATTTTTTGTGTGAAAAAAATACCACCCAAATTCACCCCTTCGCTTCCCCACCCCAACTTCAACATCTGAAATGACACTATCTACTTTGTGATACTTCAAATATTTTCAAATTTTTCAAAAACCCTCCTTTTCCTCCTAAAATACTCCGATTGTCCAATTTAATGTGGGAGAGATTGAAAATTTTGAAAAAATTGTTTCAAAAAAGAGAGTTCGATACCCTTTAATTTGATGTATCACAAAGTAGGTGGCGTCTTGTAATTTTGAAGATGGAGTGAGGGAGAGCAAAGGTGTGAATTTGAGTAGCACTTTTTTCACCGAAAATTCTTTTCTTTGATGCTATCTAGGATGACCTTGACTAAATTGAAGAGAATCGAGGGATTCAAAATATAAAATGGGACATTCAAAGAATTTTAAGAAGAAATAGGGTGTGGTTGAAAATTTTGAAAGTATTGTTTCCAGAAAGAGAATTTAATTTCCTTCAATCTAATGTATCTTAAGATTGTTGGATTTTCAAGTTACTTGAAATTTCGAAGTTCGAGAGGGTGGGGGCGAGGGGGCTGAAGATGGAAATTTGTCACTGTACATATGTTTTGAATGTCCCCTTCGATATAAAAATCGTCCTTTTTTTTCTCGGAGAAATATTCACTAGTAGGTAGGGTTGCACGATGTCAATTGACCGGTCAAATAAGCCGTCAATTGACCGGTCATTTGACCGTGTCAAATACTCTGGTCAATTGACCGGTCAAATACGAGCCCCCGGGCCTCGTGGGGTACTTGCCAATAAGATATAGATTTGACCTCGGATTTGACTGAAAATACTTTCAATCATCAACAAGAGTGATAAGAGTAGGTATTTCCTGAAAATTTTCAGAAAATATATCCATTGGTTGGAAGGGTTTTTTTTCAATTTTTTTTTCAAAAGGTTGGTAACAGAGTGGAAACTTCAGTGGAGTTTTCATTTTTGTACTTTTGAAATATTGTCATGCCACTCTAACAGTTTTTTGAGTTTTCAATCCAACAGTGCTATTTGTTTAGTTTTTAGTATATTTGTGACGTCACAAATATATTTTTGAAACACGCATTACGGCCGCAATTTTGGGAATATAGGAAAAAGAAGAAATACGGGTACATTATTTTTCACCAAACTATCGATTGAGCTCATAAAAAAAATTGGGTAAGTACCCCATTTAAATTTGATAAAGTCTAAAAATAGAACCAAATATTAGTTGTTTTTTTTTTAAACATGTTATATCATATACCGTTTATTTGTATGAGTATCTGAACTGAGTTAGTTGAGGTGTTCGCGTACCTACCTATAATTATCAAAAATTAAAATTGAAATATTTTTTCATTGAAATTTATTTGTTTTGAAATGAAATAAAAAATCGAGTAAAATATAGTACCGTATGATCAAAAACTTTCCTCCTCTAGGCAGGTTGTGATCTGGTCATTGGCAGGCAAACAAGGCTGATTTTGGCCAGGTCACAGCCTGCCCAGAGGAGGAAAGTTTTTGATCATGCGGTACTTACTGAATGATAGTAACCCCTGTTTTTCGCGTATTTTTTTAATATTTGACCGTCAATTGACCGCCAATTGACCGTCAATTGACCGGTCAATTGACCAAATCGTATTTGACCGGTCAAAATGCAACCCTACTAGTAGGTAATCCAGAGTTAATGCAGGTGGATAGTTTTCAAATGATCACCCGGTATTACGCTGTACCGTAGTCACAGACCGTAGTACTGTCTTGGAGAGATAATTTCTTTTTCCCTTCTGTAATTTTTTTAAGGAATTCCAGTGATAGGTACTCACTTAGGTACAACTTCAATCAAGTTGGAGTCCATCAGTCTAGATTTTCATATTACATACCTACTACCTGGCAGATTTGACTCGTTTGGCAATTTTTCAAGATGAACACCATCATAATCAAAGAGAAAACAACGTGTTTGCCCACCGGCACTTGTGACCCATATTACATAAATTACAAGTTAAGCAGTTTTTTCTCGAGTCGCATAAACTGTAAACAAACAGGTTGATGAACTAACTTGTGGTGGTAATGATGATGATGGCGTGGTGTGTGTGACATCAACACATTCGGTGCAGTTTTTCCATCTCCCGAGATTACCGCGGTCTTTAATTAGCAGATGATGACTTCAGCACCAGCAGGACAATTATTAGGTATTTCTCATATCTGTGCTTCGAAGCACCGGATTCTATCCGACTCAATATTCTCCGCTCTTTTCGGTGTTTTTTCTTCTGAATTATTACACGCATTCCGAACTAAGTGGGCTATGGATTCTACACTCAACGATTCTACACACCTCGCATTCCGTCCGGTTTAGCCAAGTCCCAGCAACAATTATTATTATGTGCTTTCCCTAATCAGATGGATAATTTATTACATCAATTATATCATATCCGGTGTTATATTCCTCTTAAAATGTTGAGAATGAATAATGTGTAATACCGAATCGGTATAGCATTAGTTTGGCATTCGCTTAATGTCACAGATTACCTACTTTACGAAAAGTAAATTTATATTGGGATATAAGTTATCTATCATTCTATTTTTTTTTGAATCCAGAGCGATGCTTCAACAGTCCTACAGACTACAGACGACGCTAAAGGCTATACCTACTTCTTGCATGGACTATTAATCATATAATTTGGTTTAGGTACATTTCTGACATGGTAGGAAGTCAAAAAGACTAACCGAGTTTTTCAACATCATCGCCCACTACTAAGACACATATTATGTTCATCTTTTGTACTTTGATCAACATCATCTCTTCTTCCCGACCAAGATCAGGATTGATTTACCTCGTTAGCATCTGTCAATCTTCTCTCACTCTGCTGGCCTACACATTCACCTCGGAAACAATATAATGGAACGCACAACATCGGAGCATCAAGCCTAACTAAATATATATGGCGCACCACAAGCCATGCACAAGTAGATACCTAACCGGGGAAGTCTTCAAGGTGCATCTTGCCTCATCCCAAAGAAAAAGCTCTCTCCCAGATTCTAACTTATAAGAACCCGTCCGATATGTGATTGAATTAATCTATTTTAAATACGGACCTATGTAGAGTATGTACCGCCCTCTCAAAATAGGTGCCTACTTACCCACCTAAGTGAGCTCGAGAATGAGCCCTGAATTTCTTTAAAAGAAGCCTTGGCTTTCCAGCAACGCAAGGACTCAAGGCATCGATAATTTTGGAACTTCGTGCTTCTGTATATGTTTGCAGTTTGCATTTCTTACTGACACCGTATTGCTGATCGATTCCCGACCGGTAAACATTTTTTCCTCATTATTTTCATCAGGAGGTTTGACTCGCAAACAATAATTTAGTCCCGGAATAACTGAAAACGTGGTCAATCCCGAACATCATAATATGGCTCCCCTGTCTGTCTGCTCTTGGAAGTTTCTTAGAAGAAGCTTAAGAATTCCTTTTTCCGAAGCCTTAATTTTTGTATAATTTCTTTCTTTCAAGGTTAAAACGTTGGCTATTATATA
The DNA here is from genome assembly GCA_949128115.1 of Anaspis maculata. Taxonomy (NCBI): domain Eukaryota; kingdom Metazoa; phylum Arthropoda; class Insecta; order Coleoptera; family Scraptiidae; genus Anaspis; species Anaspis maculata. The sequence goes on along the minus strand of OX421962.1, from coordinate 36,359,470 downwards.
TTGAATGAAGTCAGTTATTATCAAGAAACTTGAAGAAAAAACTTTTTTTATGTTCCGTTTTCCCCTACTTTCCTTGTGTTCCAACGGGGAAAAGTGTGATGGCTGGAAAATGACATATGGTAGATAGGTATACCTAATGGCATATTATACCTTACTCTAATAGGTACTTGACTACTTGAGGAGTAAAATAGGTATCTTTCCGCATTCTCTGCACAGAAATAGGTTTCAGTATATAATTAAGAACAAAAACATACATCATGTCTGGCTATAGGTAATCAGCATTCTATGTGCTAAAAACAAAATGCGCTATTAGTTCAGTAATATTCCCTGCGACGTGAGATTAACATACCTAGGTATACCCGCGCATATACAGACAGTAACATAGTCAATTTACCTAGACGTTAGAACCGTTTCCATTGCACTTTTTGCTCGGAGCTTAATTGACGGTTCCATAATAAACGTACCAGAACCTCATTTCCCGTCATCATCTGTGGGAAAGGTGAGATGGGTTTTGATTAATCAAATATAGGTATGTATTTACCGATTAGTATTATTGCGGCATCGATTACTCGCTTGCGGTTTTCCATTAGTGCTAATTTTAGCCCTTCCCAGGTGCTGTTACCGACAGGCAATAACAGTATACCTAAGCCGATAGAAAATTTTCTTTATAGGCAATAATTAGTTTGTTTTATGGCTACTTATCCGATATTATATATTACAATTTACGATATGTTTGTGTAGAAGTGGCCAGTTACTTGAGAACTTGACTGATTCAATTACTTTAAGGTCTCCCGAGATCAAGGCGATTCTTGATACAGGTAATAATGAATAATTTACATAATTTGTAAACAAACTGCAAAAGCTCAAGTCGCACAATGAACAAGACACAGCATCACCTGGGTGTTGGGTGGACCAAGTTCAAACCCGGTCCGGTTGGCAGAAAACTATTCTGTATACAAATTGTAATATGTATTCAAAGTATTGTAGTTTTTGATGGTATAAACAGAAGCTAGTTAGACCGATACAAGAGTTATATACATAACTAAGAAAAAGTTCGATTAGATCCACGAGGCCGTAGGCCGAGTGGTGTGAATTTTCCAAGGTGGATAACGTCTTCATTCACGTGTTCTATGTGATATTTTCAAAAGTGTGAAGCTATTCTGTGATCCTGGAAAAAAGTAAAGATCTCGTGTAATCAGCAACGAGAGTTGAAAGCTATTATTTATTATACAGTCTATACACCCTCTGTGCTCCCAATGGAAGTGATTTGTATAAAAAGTATAGGTACCTACTTATATATAATTCTACGTAATGAATACCTAATCTGCATAATTTGTGAATAAATTGCAAAAACTCAGGTTACACAATGAGCAACACCTTCAACACCCTTTTTTGTGAATCGTCGATGAGAAGAAGGTGAATTCAAGTCACCAAGTCTCCAGAAGAGAGGTAATTCAATCCGGCCGCCGGTATACAGCTTAGGAATTTATTAACATAATTCAATAAATTGTTCGCGAGCCATGTCCGACTTTTTCATCGAACCCGCCGGCTGATCTCAATAGAATTATGATAATACCGCGGAAATTATCCATGCAAATGCCTCCACAATTACGGGAAATAAATCAGTGCGAATAATTGCAATTGACAGTCCCCAATAATACAGCGCATTATCGCAAAAACTGCATTCATTGACGATGAAAGGGAAACTTTCGGAATTCCTTCACCTGTTGACCAGAGATTCGGAATATTCGTCGACAGTATTGTTGTAATTAATTTAAATCCAGAGACGCCCACTAATTATGGGGTAGAGTGAAGACCCATGTGGAGACGGGTTGCGTTGTTCTATCTTTAGAATGCCGTACAGGTTATTATTATAGAACATAATAACAGAGCGATTCGTTTTTAATTCTCGAATAGTATACTACCAGCTTATATACTATTCATTATAGTCATTGTGTTGCTGTAAACATTGTAAGCAGGACGCACTATAATTTGCTCAGAGCTATAAACATTAAGTCTTCAGGTGGGCCGGCTACGTCTGCCCCTTTCACTCCCTTTGTCAATATTTTCACTTGAGACTTTTCGAGGTAAAAATTGATTTTTGACAGGTTCGCATCAATCACGAGCCGGAAGAAACCTTTCTGCAGAACCACTCACTCAAAGTCGGCAAGATAAATCATCGATATGGCGACGATGAAATGACAGAGACTGGGCAGAACTGAAAGGCACAGGTAAAAAAAAAACACAACAGGCGTAATTTTTATTTTTTTTGTCGTGACAAACCTTGACCCGATGCAGAAAAACTAAATGGCTCTTGATGGTGATTCATATGCCATGGCCTGGGAACCCTAATTTAAACCCGCGCGCCGTCGTTTGAACAGCGCCAGACATTGGCAAAAGGAGCAACAAAGAAAAAGGGTGATGTAATTTATAACTGACCTGCAGAATTTTATGGGATTACGTTCCGTAATTTATTGCCGGGTGACTTGTAATTCTAGGTTCGATGCATCTTCGCGCTGGGGCTTTTTGAAAAAATAATATTGACGCAGTCAATCATGTTTTATGTTTGGGTACTAATTAGTGTAAATTAAAAGGAATGTTTTCAATGACATTTAGCACACTATACAATAGCTTGCTAAGTTGTGAAGTCAATATTTCTGCTGGATGGACGCAGAGAGCGCGGATATAACAATAAATTAGACACGGGTAGATAAGTAGATATAACGCCGATCGTGAAAAGTGTACCGAAATTATCAATTTCTCGCTTTGGCATTGAAGTTGAGTCCATTGACCAGTCTAGCGTTTAAAGTTGAACAAATATTCATTTCGCTTTTAGTACTGGATGGTCGTTGCTTCACTATTTATTTGGCTTTTAAAAATTCACTCTTTGCTAGTCAAAGAAATTAGACCGTTAATCTAAAATAAGTGGGTACCTAACTATCTACCTGCCCAGGTACTTAAAAAATTTAATAAGTCTCATTTTTTACAATACAAACTACAAAGTGAAGTTCCGTGAAACACCTCCGTAGCTGCCTATACTCCTATAATATAAGGAAGCTTGCGGCACACTGATTGTCTCGGCCCCGTTCATTGAAAACTGCATTCGTGTGCACTGAGGGTATGCAACCCAAAATATCCCTGTGTTGTCGAAGTCCTCACCCCTCACCCCCTGTTCGGTGTGCCTGGCACTTGGCTGTCAGGCGCAAGCGTAAACGAGCTCCAGCACTTTCTTCGGCCGTCTTCGGCATTCTTCGGCTTTCTTTCCGCTCGTGCCTTTGCCGCTTCGTTCGAAGCGGTGTCGATCTCCGTACGTCGAGCGGGAAGCCACGCCGTCGTTTTTTTGGTCATCGTTCTCGCGGCCATCTTGTCGTGCCATCGGCGTACATTCGTACTCGACCAGAAGCCCATCCAAGGCCCATCGCGTCCGATAGTGACTCCTGGAGGATCTCTGCAGCATCTCCAAGTCCAGAAAGCGGCAGTTTTCACCGCTTTCACCGGGGAGCGGCTTGGACCAGCCAGCCGCACACAAAGCTCCAGTTTCGGACGGGATCGAGTCGTTCGTCCGCCATTTTGGTGACGAACACGGGCACTCGTGCATTTCAAAAGGAAATCCACCACCAGAACGGCCATCCACCACGACGCCGCCTTCGGACTCCGCCAGGACGACGCCGCCACCGAATAAGATCCCGTAAGTTCCATATTTTCCATTGTTTTTACCATTTACCGTTTATTCCCGTTTGCCGGGGTGTATACCTTCAGTGCAGTTCGTCTCGTTTTCAGGACGCCACTCGGCGCCAGCGAATCTGCCCCCGATCAGAACCACTCGGATTTTTCATTTCATTTAATTCACATTGTTTTTTTTTTATTGTTTTGTAATTCTGTCTGTTTGTGTTTTTTTTCTTTTGTTTTGCATTAAAGTTTTTGATTGTTGTTGTGAATTTTATTTCTGACTGTCGCTTGCTGCTTTCCTAATCCAAGAGTTATTGTTTTAATGCAGCCTTCATCGGAAGGCTGCCGTCTTTATGTGTACCGCGCTAACACTGATGTACGGCGTATAAAGTAACTTTCAACCTAAAACTTCACGAGTTTGTTACTTGCAATCCTTTGTTACAAAAAAAGTTCCCATATTCTACGTTGCGATACGTTGTACCTTCAGTGAGATCTGACATCTGAGACATTTCTCGTGATTTCACTCTATAGTAAAATAACAATTCTAAGTTACTTCTTCGACAAAAAAGACAATGAAAAGACTAGTCATTTGAGATAAGATAAGATAAGGAGATCCGGAAATAAATCTCCCCCTAGTTAAGGATTTGTTAGTCTACTCTGTCAAAAAAATACATGTAAATTTTTATTACGATCATGTTATTTTTGTAGACGTAAGTGTAGACGTTGTAGACTACACGGAAATTTGTGAACTTGTATAACAACTTATCATTTGGAGAAAGTTTACAGTGTTTTTGTAAATATTTTACATAAGTACTGCAACCCTGCGATGATGCCGCTTTCCATCACCCCACCTTTCGTAAAAGTTCACTTGAATTATGTCTTTTTTTGTTACCTTGGTCAACTTTAAAGGATTTTTTGTAATTTGCAGAGAGGTCACGACGTGACTTAGTAATATTTTACACACTTCAATCTTACGTCAATAAGGCAAAATTTTCACTAACAATAACCTATATTTTTACGAATTTATAATTTACAATGCCTAAGAGTGTAGGAACGTGATAGTTATTTATGTACCATGCGGGCATTAAGTGCCACTTTTTTCCCCGCTGTGCGAGATTGCGACCGAGGCCGTAGGCCGAGGGAAGCAAGCACAAGGAGGGAAAACGCACTTTAGCCCAAGGTGCATACAATGTTTTTTGCACTGGCTAGTACAAAACTGAAAATTTCGAGTTATTGAGTCGTTGAAAAATTGCCACGGCAGCGCTGATTACTTGGTTGTACGTCGCACTATCTACCATGCGATCGACAAAATTCGGAATTGGGGTAGGCTGTGCCCCAAGAAAGCAGCTTGACATTCTGGAATTTAACCAGGTCATAGCCTTTGAGGGTTTGTACAGAGCAAAGGACGGTCCGCGGGAGGGGGGCAGAGGCGCGCATAGTTAGGGACCCTGATGGCACCGGCGCCGGCGAGTGGCAGGTTATCGCTTTTGCATCGCATCAAGTAGCTGCGTCAAAATAGAAGGTGACGTCCCCTCTGACTCTGACGGATCAAATTTCAAAGAGCTCTCGTTGCCATGACGACTTTTTTACCCAAGGGCTTTTGATATAGGTAGTGCAATAGTATAACAAGCGGGTAATGATTGCTTCTTACTCATGAGGATGCAGTTTGCCAACACGAGCCTTGGCGAGTGTCGTAAAGCATCCGAATAAGTAATAGCCATTACCCGCGAGTAGAATACTATGCTTTATTCAGTCTTATTGAAAAATGCAGGCATGTATGCGCGTGATAATGCGTGCATTATTCAATAGGATTGGATAGAAATACGTTTTTATTGCACCTGATGATCGAAAATATAGGTATAAGCCGCTCATACAGGTTAGGTACAGGGCAGGGAAGTAGCGCTATACAGAGTGTCCCTAAATTAGCCTGTCATACTTCAGCAGCAGATTCTACGATCAAAAATAAGAAAAAAAGTTCCCATAAACTTGTGTCGAAAAATGCTTCGTGAGGGAGCTGCAGCCCCCCTGAAGGTGGGTCCCTGAAGATGGTTTTTATTCAATATCTCCGAAACCAGTTGGAGAACAATTATGAAATTCGGCACATACTCAGAAGTTTTTATGCTTATTAGGATGGGTTGAGAGTCATTTGAAAAATTTGCCCGGGAACGGAATAACTTGTTAGGAGGTGGGGTAAAAATCACCTCAACTTTTTTGTGTATGTTTTTTTGAGAAATTTAATGCAAAGTTATAAAATTTCAGGATATTTTACGGAAAAATGTGCTCCTGTTGAACTTCCATAGCTTGCCCCATTTTCGAGTAAGATCATTTTGAAATTTTTTTGCATGCTGAATAATCATCAAATTGTGGACAATGGACTTTTTTCTGGTTTCAAAATCAGCCCTGAATATTTCATGAGCGTATACTACAACCACAAAATAAGAAAAAAGTTCCTATGAACATTAGCCGAAAAATGCTTTTCAAGGGGGCCCTAAATGTGTGCCCCCGAAGATGGTTTTTATCTATTACCTCCGAAGATTGTTAGACAAAATGACGGAATTTAGCAATAAGTACCCTAGAATTTTTATCCATGGTAAGATAGTAAAAATCATTAGAAAAATTACCCGGGGATGATGTAACCCGGAAAGAAGCGGGGTAAAAATTACTTCAAATTTTTTGTGTTCAACTTTTTCCAAGATTTCGTGCAAGATTATGAAATTTCCGTGTTTTACGAGACCGACTTCTTTCTGGTTCCAAAATCAGCCCTGAGTATTCCATAGGCGTATTCTACGGCTAAAACTATAAAGAAAATCCACCTTGATAGGTCATAAATACTTCACAATGGAGCTACAGCCCCTGTTTTGGGGTTCGGCGGAGGTAGCCTCGTTATAAAGCATTTTTCGGCCTATGTCCAATTCATGGTAACTTTTCCGAAGTCGATCGTCCACAAATTCAATTCTTTAGCATGCAAAAAATTTCAAAACGATTCTACTCGAAAACGGGTTAAATTTCATAATTTCTTATACAAACTTCTGAAAAAACACACAAAAAAGTTGGGATGATTTTTACCCCATCTTATTGAGCATAAAAATTTCAGTGTATTTGCTAAATTTCGTCATTTTGTCCTAACCAGTCCCGAAAGTAATAGATAAAAACCATCTTCCGGGGCACACATTTAGGGGGCTGTAGCCCTCTTATAAAGCATTTTACGGCTTATGTTCATGTGAACTTTCTCCTTGTTTTTGGTCATTAACTACGCTCATCGAAACTCAGTGATCATTTTGGAACCAGAAGAAAGTCGATCGTCCACAAAATCGATTCTTCAGTCTGCAAAAAAAATTCAAAACGATTTTACTCGAAAACGGGGTAAGGCATCGAAGTTCAACAAAAGTATCTTTTTACCGTAAAACACCTTGAAATTTCATAATTTTACATAAAATCTGGGAAAAAACATACACAAAAAAAGTTGAGGTGATTTTTACCCCGTCTCTTACTTAGTTATCCCACTCCCGGGCAAATTTTTCAAATAACTTCTGCCCCACCTTGTTAAGCATAAAAACTTCTGGGTGCATGCCAAATTTAATTATCTTGCTCCAACTAGTTTCTGAGATATTGAATAAAAACCATCTTATAAGGGACCCACCTTCAGGGGGCTGTAGCTCCCTCATGGAGCATTTTTCGACCCAAGTTTATATGAACTTTTTTTCTAATTTTTCATCGTAGAATCTACTGCTGAAGTATGGCAGGCTAATGTCGGGACACCTGTATAGGTTTCCACCGGCCCAGGGAACAGTGTAACGAAACTCGCTGGAGATCAAGACGCGCGACTAAGACACACAGCTGCATAATTGGCGGAGGAACCGGTGTATCCAGAATTCGTCGGGATAGGTATAGGCGGTCTGATTTCTACATGATTCTAGTGGGCTGTGTTTCTGGTCGCCATCGGCCGATCGCGGCCTGAATCGCAGCCCACTAGAATCATGTAGAAATCAGACAGCCTATAGGTAGACACGTTTTTGGTGTCATCAATGTCATCCTCCTATGTGCAGCCCAAAATTAAATCTCGGAAGAATAGAAGTCTTAACAGTTTCATTCTCATTCGTACAATAATTTTGTCGCAAGTGATTTCATTTGGGTATACAAAGTATAGAGCAGCAACCGGTATTGGCAGATCTGTGATGGTGGGAGATGGGAATTAGAGGGTGAAAGCTCAATCTCACTCACTGGATGACTTTCTTCTTCGATCCTTTCATGCAGCGTATAAAGAGCTGGTGCTATGGTGGCTGCAAGGCTGCTAACACAAGAAGATACAAATGGTAAATACACAGTAGAGTTTGGAGTTTGATAAGCACAGCTCTCTGCTCCTATCAGTAACCTATATGCTCCACATAAAGTCACTTTGTCGTCTCTGTGTTCAAACATTTGAAATGTGGAGAGACTAATCACTCTAATGACTAGGGTAACTTTTCAACTTGTCGATATCCTTTGCTTTCGAAAACAGGGCCTGGGAGAAAATAACGATAAAAACATATAGGTACTTGATAGAGATGCCCTATTATACCAAGCGTTCATAAATTAAATGGGTCAAGGGTGCCTGTGACTTTGAAAACATCTGTCGGAACTAGCATCGTTCATTTGATGTCTGATTTTTTTTGGTTATCGTAATTTGTCAAACCAGTGGCCGTTTTCGTTTTCGGAACATTTCCAATGTAGTGTTCACGGCAGGGCACAAAACCTACATGATCGAGGGGTATTTTCGAACTTGAAGTATTCTCGTGCACTTATGGCAGATCAGATATAGATAATATGGGACGTAACTTGTCAAAGTTTGACAAATTTATTACAAAAGGATTACGCTAGTTTCGACAGACGTTTTTGAATTCACAGGCACCCTTGACCCATTTAATTTATGAACTCTCGGTATTAGTACATTACGCAACAAGTACGGAAAGTGATACATTAGACATGAGTGTGTAAGTTGATGCACGAGGCGCAGCAAAGTGCAGAAATCACACGAATGAAACTAAAACACTTCACGGTGAGTTACGTACACTATTTTTCCTACGACCGGGAGAAAATTACATTTAAATTAAGACGTCATTTTCGTGTTTTTCTGTAAACGTAGATTTTATTAAAACCCGTGGATCAATGATAATTACAGAAAAAATGGTAATTTTACATGGGTTTATAAAGAAATTGTGTATGTATTTATTTAAAATTTTGAAAAATTCAAATTTTCTTCACAATTTTAATTTTTTCTCGAAAAACACCGCTTCTCTGACTACCCAGATTTAACAATACGAATATTGTTTCATACATTTCAATTTTTTTTCGAAAAACACCGCTATTTTCTGACCAAGCCTATGGCTGTTGTTATGCTATGCTTGAGCATTTTACAAGCGAGCGGTACATCGAATTATCACAAAAAATCAAAAATCCCATCAAAAACCAGTATTCCAAATTTGCTTTTGAAATATGAACAATGATCTTTTTCATAAAAAAAATCTGGGAATCGCAGGAATCGAACTCGCGCCCTCTGAACACACGCCTCGCGCCTGCTGCAGCAAGTAAGGTTGGAGGTGGCGTCTTTCACCATCAAGCTATCAGGGTATTTTCGTCAGCCGGCCAAAACCGTCATTAATAAAGGACACGAACAATTTCTTTTATCCTTTGAAGGGCAATAGCGGCCTAAGGCCTCGGCTACCAGCCGGGAAAGGTACGTTTTGGTCATCAGCAGGTGTATGGGACTTTATTTATTAACAACGTCTCTTTGTGAGAAAATTGAAAATCCAGTAATGAAATTAGTAACATTTCAACCGTCATTTTGACATTTTAGTATGTTAACTTGATTCAAAGTATTTGGTTGTATTGCATGGGGCTGGTGCAGCTCAAGATTTCTAAATGGACCCCCATTTAATCTTTTGTGATCACATTCACATCGCTACAAAAGAATTATTCTGCTTTATATTATAAGTGTAGGTGAGAATTTCATTCATAACTTTACAATTACTGTTGTTGGGAGGAAATTATGTAGGATTTTCATTTTTATGCATCTCACCGCTAGGGTTAGGCCTTCGATAAGGTTATATGTATAAGCATGTTGTCTCGGCCCCGTTCATTGAAAACTGCATTCGTGTGCATTGAGGGTATGCAACCCAAAATATCCCTGTGTCGTCCAAGTCCTCACCCCTCACCCCCTGTTCGGTGTGCCTGGCACTTGGCTGTCAGGCGCAAGCGTAAACGAGCTCCAGCACTTTCTTCGGCCGTCTTCGGCATTCTTCGGCTTTCTTTCCGCTCGTGCCTTTGCCGCTTCGTTCGAAGCGGCGTTGATCTCCGTACGTCGAGCGGGAAGCCACGCCGTCTTTTTTTGGTCATCGTTCTCGCGGCCATCTTGTCGTGCCATCGGCGTACATTCGTACTCGACCAGAAGCCCATCCAAGGCCCATCGCGTCCGATAGTGACTCCTGGAGGAGCTCTGCAGCATCTCCAAGTCCAGAAAGCGGCAGTTTTCACCGCTTTCACCGGGGAGCGGCTTGGATCAGCCAGCCGCACACAAAGCTCCAGTTTCGGACGGGATCGAGTCGTTCGTCCGCCATTTTGGTGACGAACACGGGCACTCGTGCATTTCACCAGGAAATCCACCACCAGAACGGCCATCCACCACGACGCCGCCTTCGGACTCCGCCAGGACGACGCCGCCACCGAATAAGATCCCGTAAGTTCCATATTTTCCATTGTTTTTACCATTTACCGTTTATTCCCGTTTGCCGGGGTGTATACCTTCAGTGCAGTTCGTCTCGTTTTCAGGACGCCACTCGGCGCCAGCGAATCTGCCCCCGATCAGAACCACTCGGATTTTTCATTTCATTTAATTCACATTGTTTTTTTTTATTGTTTTGTAATTCTGTCTGTTTGTGTTTTTTTTTCTTTTGTTTTGCATTAAAGTTTTTGATTGTTGTTGTGAATTTTATTTCTGACTGTCGCTTGCTGCTTTCCTAATCCAAGAGTTATTGTTTTAATGCAGCCTTCATCGGAAGGCTGCCGTCTTTATGTGTACCGCGCTAACATATAAATTGGTCCTTCGAGCCGGATACAGGCTAAGCATGGTACAGTCAGGAATTTAATTCACCTCACTATTGAAACTTTAAAGTCACGGGTCAAACCCACGTGACACTTGTGCGTTGGTCCAGCGTGTTGATCAATTCGTTTTTCGCCCGTCTCATTCGCACTTTTTCACCTGGGTTGGGTTCGCCATTCAGGTACGCCAACCTAAGGGTCAGTTGCTTTGTTTTCATTTTTCTTTGTGTCGTACACAATGGACGCAACTTTATCGTCCATCGCGATAGCTATTGCGCGCCTTGAGCCCCTTCTGGAACAAGGCGTCACAGCTACCACCGAGCCAAGCCTCCAACCGGCATTTTTAGCCACGTTTGACATTGCGGCGGAAATTTACAACGGTTTCAAGAGCACGGTCAACACTGCCCCTCTCCCCAGTGCCTCCGAGGAGCAGAAGGCTACCTTTCTTGAACGTACACTCCGGGCAGACAGCTTGTATGGCAAACTTGCTGCGGTAAAAGCCTCGTTTTCGAATTCAGAGCCGACTTCCTCGCTCTCTCGCCAAGCCTCGCAAACTTGGTTCGAGACAGGCCGGAGCAATGTCCGATTGCCAAAAATCGCGTTGCCGTTGTTCGACGGAAAGTTAAAATCATGGCCACCATACTATGATCTGTTCACGGCGTTAATACACAGAAACCAGTCTCTCTCAGATATTGAACGGTTTCAGTATCTGATCTCGTCTTTATCTGGTGAACCTCTCTCAATGGTTAAACACCTGCCATTGACGGGAGATAATTACATAATTGCGTTCGACTCGTTGGTTGAGAGATACCAGAACGACCGCGTGCTAGTCACTTTTTACTGGCAGTCGATGATGAACGCCTCCTCCGTCACATCTGACTCCGCGCAAGCGCTTCGCCATCTTGTGAACACGTTCAACGAAAATTTAGTGGCGCTCGAGCAGTATCCGCATATCGACCTGTGGGATTTCACCCTGTCGAGCATGCTGCTCCAGAAACTCGATGAGTCGACGCGAAAACGTTTCGAGGTGCAGTCAGCTGGCACCCCCTTCCCCAAATACGAAGACGTCAAGTCTTTCGTGCTCGACCAATGCAAGGCTTTCGAGGCAACTGCCTTAAATTCTAAAACGCAATCGAACTCCCGCTCCACACGGGCAAACACCGTTACCGTGAAGCCCGAGGTCAGCCGCAAGTCGTGGGCCTCACATACGTTGGTGTCTCAGACTTCATCTGCCCCAGCGACGTCGCATGAGTCAGCATGTTCTCATTGTGGGGCGAGAAGTCATAGAGTCACCGCGTGCAAGACTTTTCTGTCAATGTCCCCAAATGACAGATATTTGGCGGTCAAACAGAAAAGGCTCTGTCTCAACTGCTTGAGCACCAATCACGGCGCTCCAAAATGTCCATCGTCGTATTCGTGTCGGCAGTGCCACGCAAGGCATCACACCTTGCTGCACTTCCCCAAGCCACATAGAACTGCAGGTCATGAGTCACCCAGTTCTTTATCGAATCCAGTTGAATTACCGCAAATCGTTTCCCCTGGTCTTCCAGAAAATGTCGCGAATTCGGTGACGAATCTCGCCTCAAGCCTCAAGGCAGCTCATGTTTTGTTGGCCACGGCAATCGTTCACGTTCGTGACCGGTGGGGAGGCTACCAAAGCCTCCGTGCGCTCATAGACCCTGCCAGTCAGGCATCGTTTATTTTGGACTCCTGCGTGCGCAAATTGGGTCTATCCCCATCAAATCACAATGTGCCCGTTTTTGGCTTGGGTCTCACCCCCGCCAATTCGACGTGTGGCACAGTCACTTGCCAGGTCAAGGCTGATGATGAGTCTCTCCCAATCCCTGAATTGGAGTTAATTGTCCTGCGCAGGATTTGTGGTAACCTGCCAGACACCGCTTTGAACCCGGATCAATTCCACTTGAACTTATCGAATCTGGCGGATCCCACATGGTTCAAGCCAGGCCCCATTCAAGTGTTGTTGGGCGCCGACGTTTATCCGTCAGTCGTGAAAGAGGGGATCGTCTCGTCAGGTCCGTCACAGCCTGTTGCCATAAACACCATTTTTGGCTGGGCTCTTCTCGGTCCCTTTCAAACCCCGTCAAAACCTCTGCATTCCTTTTTGGTTTGCACTCCAACTGGAATCGACGAGTCTCTGCACAAATTTTGGGAAGTAGAGGAAATCTCGTCACCATCGTCCAAAACACGTTTGTCCCCAGATGATGAACGTGCAGAAATTTGTTTCCGGGACTCTGTCTACCGTTGTCCGTCGGGTCGTTTTGGGGTTTCGCTTCCCTTCAAAAGGGAGTCCCCCACCTTTGAACATTGCAGGTCTATGGCTGACCGCCGTTGGTTAGCTATCGAACGTCGCCTGGTCCGTCAGGACACACTCCGTGATCTGTACATAGCATTCATGCGCGACTACCTCGACCTAGGTCACATGACCTTGCTGGACGCAGAACCTCCAGATTCTGAGGCGTATTACATCCCTCATCATCCGATCGTCAAGATCGAAGACGACAAGCCGAAAATTCGCGTCGTTTTTGATGCTTCGGCGCAAGCGCCGAATCATTTATCTCTCAACGAGACGCTTCTCGTCGGTCCTAAGTTACAACAGGACATAGCAGCTTTGCTACTGCAGTTTCGGTGTGAGCCGATCGTTTTTACTTGTGACATCCGTCAGATGTATCGGCAGATACTTATCTCGCCCGAACATCGCAAGTATCAACTCATTCGCTTTCGTTTCTCCCCTGATCGACCCATTGAAACGTACCAATTGAACACCATTACATATGGTGTTTCTTCGGCACCGTTTCTAGCGGTTCGCACGTTGCTTCACTTGGCAGAACAAAGCGCCTCGAAGTTTCCATTGGCTTCGCAGGCAATTCGCCGTAATTTGTATGTAGACGATCTACTTTGCGGTGCGAACTCCGTGGAATCAGCACGGGAATTACAAACGCAGCTAATCAACCTGCTCCAATCGGGTTGCTTTGAATTGCGCAAGTGGGCAAGCAATCACCCTGATGTGCTGCAAGACATACCACTTGATCACGTTCGAACTCAGCCGTCCACTTTCAGTGACGTTGCTGACAATACTGTAAAAATTCTTGGCCTCCAGTGGCAAGCGGCAACAGACACCTTTTCATTCACGGTTCATCCAAATGAACTACCGTGCACAAAACGGTCCATCTTGTCGGAGGTGGCTCGGATTTACGATCCGCTCGGCTTTCTGTGCCCTGTTGCATTTTTCGCCAAACATTTAATCCAACGGTTATGGAAACTTGGCCTTGATTGGGACGACACCCCTCCAGACATCGTATGTCAGCAGTGGTTGCGTTTTCAATCCGAGCTATCGCAACTTTCGCGGTTGCAAATTCCACGGCATACTTTTCCGTCGCCTGCAGACAGGTGCCAGTTGCACGCCTTTTGCGACGCATCTGAATCTGGGTACGCGAGCGTGTTGTACGTTCGTTACCTTCGAAATGGTGTTCCCACCATTCGTCTCCTAACCGCCAAATCAAAGGTGGCTCCAGTCAAATTGCTGACCGTACCCCGTCTCGAATTGTGTGCAGCGGTCCTACTTTCCAATCTCGTTGCCTTCACCGTTGCAGCGCTCGCAGGAACCGTACAGTTCGATGCCATATTTGCGTGGACCGATTCTACGGTTGTTCTCAGCTGGCTGCGTTCCTCTTCGCACCGCTGGAAAACATTTGTTGCTCACCGTGTTGAGCATATTCAACAGCGTGTCCCGCCTCAGTGTTGGAGACATGTCTCAACATCGGACAATCCCGCCGACCCAGCTTCGCGCGGATTGTTTCCCGAAGACATGCTTTCGTGCTCCCTCTGGTGGTCTGGCCCACCTTTTCTGTCATCAGCGGATGACACATGGCCGGATGACAAATTCTCCGTGTCCTCCCCAGACATTGCGTCTGAAGAGCGAAAGCTCGCTTTGGTCGTGCGTGTGCCGCAGCCGCCGCCGATTGACATCGACGACCTCTTTTTGCGCATATCCTCCTTACGGAAGATTCAGGGCGCTGTCGCCTATTTCTATCGGTTCTGCAAATGCAAGTCCGATGAGAAGTTCACAGGACCTCTCTCGGATACAGAGCTCCATTTTGCCTTGTTGTACATTGTCAAACATGTACAGCAGAAGGTATTTGCCGTCGAAATCGCGTCGTTACGCAACGGCAAACCCTGTTCAAGACCCTTTCGAAAACTTTCACCCTTTCTCGATCGTGACGATGTTCTCCGCGTCGGCGGACGTTTGAAGCATTGTCATGAGTTGCCATTTGCAACCAGACACCCTGCTCTTCTTCCATCTCGTCACGTCTTGACAGGACTCGTCATTCGACAAGTTCATTCCCGACATTGCCACCCGGGACTCAACAATACCTGCTATCTCCTGCAGCAAAATTTTTGGATATTGTCCACGCGACGCGCGGTACGGCACTACCTTGCATCGTGTTACCGGTGCTTCCGGACTAAGCCGCAAACTTTTTCTCCCACCATGGGCGACCTCCCCTCGGCGCGAATTTCTCAGCTAAAACCTTTTAGCTGCGTCGGGCTCGACTATGGTGGCCCTTTTCCAATCCTCATGTCACGCGCTCGCGGTGTCAGAACTACGAAGGCGTACATCTGTCTTTTCGTGTGCTTCGCCACCAAGGCATTGCACGTCGAGGTTGCCTCCGATCTCTCAACAGATGCTTTCCTCGCTGCCTTGCGCAGATTCATTGCCCGGCGCGGTCGTTGCTCTACCATCTATAGCGACAATGGCACAAACTTTGTCGGAGCTCATAGGCAATTGACGATGTCAATGCAACTCGCCGCGGAATCCGAAGCCATCACTTGGCGCTTCATTCCTCCCTCCAGTCCCCACTTTGGCGGGCTGTGGGAAAGCGGCATAAAAGCTGTCAAAACTCATCTATCTCGCGTGATAGGTGATCAAATACTCACCTTTGAAGAGCTGACCACGTTGGTCACCCAAGTTGAAGCGTTGCTCAACTCACGGCCACTTTCGGAGCTGAGCTCGGATCCAAATGATCTGTGCCCATTGACGCCTGGTCATTTTTTGACGCTCGAGCCGTTAACGGCCCCACCTGACCCAGATTTGTCCCACCTCAAGATCAGCAGGTTGTCGCGATGGCAGTTGGTCCAATCCATGCAACAGCGTTTCTGGGCGCGTTGGCGCGACGAATATCTACACACGCTGTACCAACGCGGCAAGTGGCACAAGTCACGTCACCTTGAATCCGCAGATGTGGGGTCTTTAGTCCTCATCAAGGACGAAAACGCTCCCCCTCTGAAGTGGAGGTTAGGCAGAATTTCAAAACTCTTCCCCGGCAAAGATGGCATTTGTCGTGTCGCAGATGTCCGTACTCAACGCGACGTTCTGCGACGCCCAATGGTCAAACTTTGTCCCCTCCCTTCAGGACAGTGAGCATTCTGTGTTTTCACTTCCGTCATTGTTTTCACTATGCTCTTTCTTTTTGTATCATGTTTGATTTCATTAATTTTTGAACTTTGAAAATACCCCGAGTGGTATTTTGGTGGGGAGTATGTCTCGGCCCCGTTCATTGAAAACTGCATTCGTGTGCATTGAGGGTATGCAACCCAAAATATCCCTGTGTCGTCCAAGTCCTCACCCCTCACCCCCTGTTCGGTGTGCCTGGCACTTGGCTGTCAGGCGCAAGCGTAAACGAGCTCCAGCACTTTCTTCGGCCGTCTTCGGCATTCTTCGGCTTTCTTTCCGCTCGTGCCTTTGCCGCTTCGTTCGAAGCGGCGTTGATCTCCGTACGTCGAGCGGGAAGCCACGCCGTCTTTTTTTGGTCATCGTTCTCGCGGCCATCTTGTCGTGCCATCGGCGTACATTCGTACTCGACCAGAAGCCCATCCAAGGCCCATCGCGTCCGATAGTGACTCCTGGAGGAGCTCTGCAGCATCTCCAAGTCCAGAAAGCGGCAGTTTTCACCGCTTTCACCGGGGAGCGGCTTGGATCAGCCAGCCGCACACAAAGCTCCAGTTTCGGACGGGATCGAGTCGTTCGTCCGCCATTTTGGTGACGAACACGGGCACTCGTGCATTTCACCAGGAAATCCACCACCAGAACGGCCATCCACCACGACGCCGCCTTCGGACTCCGCCAGGACGACGCCGCCACCGAATAAGATCCCGTAAGTTCCATATTTTCCATTGTTTTTACCATTTACCGTTTATTCCCGTTTGCCGGGGTGTATACCTTCAGTGCAGTTCGTCTCGTTTTCAGGACGCCACTCGGCGCCAGCGAATCTGCCCCCGATCAGAACCACTCGGATTTTTCATTTCATTTAATTCACATTGTTTTTTTTTATTGTTTTGTAATTCTGTCTGTTTGTGTTTTTTTTTCTTTTGTTTTGCATTAAAGTTTTTGATTGTTGTTGTGAATTTTATTTCTGACTGTCGCTTGCTGCTTTCCTAATCCAAGAGTTATTGTTTTAATGCAGCCTTCATCGGAAGGCTGCCGTCTTTATGTGTACCGCGCTAACACATGTCAAGCCCATGAGAGGACATGACTGAGGCCTCCTGGCTTCCTGGAGGTGCGAATTATTGTTGATTTGCTTGTGAATCAGAGTTAGGGTGGTACTGAAAGCCGGTTTTTCGAAATTATGATTGAATCGTCGTTTAAATTCGTATTGTTTCGTGGTCCGAATGAACTGTGCGTTATAATAACGCACGGCTCATAACGCACAGGTTGGGTAGGTTGACGTAATTGACAACTTTCGTGCCTACTATAGCGTGTGAAAGGGGTCACTTTCGTAGGTGGTCGTAGGAAAAATAATATACGTACTTCATCAATAACAATACAAGTGCTCTCAGTACTTGAAGACCTCCAGGGAGCAATTTGACTCGGCCCCTCTTAATTTTAATCAAATTCGTAGTACATTGAAGTATTGAAGAGTACGTGGATATTATACCAAAATCGTCGTGCTTTTTATTATACAATTCACAAAACAATTTCTCTTACCGCACTGCAGCTCATGCAAACACTCCTCAACTCGATTCAGATTCAATTTTTATTTGTTTGTTTATAACAATAATTGTTAAAGCAGCTTGAAGGAAGGGTTATTGCTTTGTTTACATTGAGCCCCACCACACATGTCGCAGTTGCATGAATTTATAAGTGCACACACGGTGAATATCCGGGTCTCTTTGCGATTGTTCCAAGCGGTCGCGCCCGCTCAGGTCGCGGTAATGACATCACACGCCAGGCAAGAGCAGCGTTCTGGAAATGGCTCGTGCGCAGACCCGCCCGTCATTGCCTAAGGATATTAGTCGGCGACCGTGAGAACGCGAACTGCTTTGCATCTTCCGAAGAAGCGAAGGCGAAGAACAAGAGGAATACCCCCATCGGCCACGGACCACAACAACACCAGATCCCCATCTCGTCGAAAAATGGGCGGCGGCAGCTCAGCGTGGCCTACCATTGTGACTACCGGGACGGCATATCCGAAATCCTGCCATGGGCCATAATAAGAAAAGCCTCTCTGGATTGTGAGAAGTAGAACGAGAGCTTTTTTGGTGTGAAGTTCATGCACCGATCACTGCTAATGAATCCCTGAAAGGAGCAACGTGTTCTTGACAATTTCGCAGCTGCAGCAGAATTAATGGACTTGATCCAAAGTCGATATGCGTATACCGATTGTGATTTTCGCTTTTGTTTAGAACCCACCTATAAGTCCTAAACGTTATGCAAATGGACGTATATTATGCGTCATGACGATGATGACGATAATGATAATTACGGTTCAGTCACCGTGAGAATGATTCGTAAAATTGTCTTCTGCGATGATGATGGTTTCTCATCGACGTGGTTCTTCACATTATACCTACATATTATAATACCTAAAGAGGTGCTTGGTGATGCCCGAGAACGGTAGATTAGCGTTCGCTCGAGCTCACACCGCCAGTTCACGATGGCTCGCTCCCAAACGAAACTCAATTAGCCTCTTTCCCGCAACCTGCAACCTGACGTGCCGGGCAAGAAGTGTGTCAGACGGGCGGTGGCGGAGCCCCAGGGCTTGACCCTGCGGAACAAGACCATAACTGTTCGTGACAATCATGATCAATAAGCTTGAAATCGTCAAAAACGAACCGACAACACGGTGTTGCATAATCGGAATATTTATAAATGCCTCCACCTGTCGCATGGTAGCAGCTCTTCGGCTTTTTTTCGGCTCATCTTCCGTCGAAACTTTGCACTACGCAATCATACCCATATTTTATCTCCAATACCAAACTAATAATTTCTATAAGGCCCCCTCAAAACTGATTAATTATGTAGGCAGATATTATAAAGTGAGTACTTGGGTATGTACCTATGATAACTCCTATTTGTTCAAATATTAAACCTACTTACATATACAAAACCAAAAATGTTACAACAGAATAGATAGGTATAACCCAGTTTATAATCATTCTTTTCTTCAAACTTTGGTCAACAATAAAAACTGAGGTGGTAAAGGCCAATATGCAAAAGGCAACTTTTTCGTTAGAGGTGGTTGGCGGCGTGACAAATGGCGAGGCCGGTCCTGACAGTGACCACAACATCCGACCGCAAATATATGCCATACATTCCTGCTAATTGGTTACACTGACTGTGAGCGTTTCATGAAACAAGCGAGCAGCGCGAATCCAATATCGATAAAAAGATAACACCATCTCTTTGATAGGTGAAAAATAAATCGATGGTTTCCGAGTACCGCTATGAGAACTGCCTCAGTTGGACCTGCTGCTGATGGCCCCGGGCCAGTGAACGACCGAAAACAAGATAAGGAAAATTTTCGTAAATTGAACTGTTTCAATTAGGTGGACACTGAAAAATTTATTGCTTGGAGGCGGAATGTTTTTCTGTACAATATACGGGGTGTTTATAAAAATCTGTGATCGCGGTAGGCATGGGTCAGGCCAAAAAACGCAGGAACAGGCGCAATTTTAGTGATCGAAAGCGGATTCCAAAGGTGATGCGATCACAGTCATTTATAAACACCCGGTACTTAAATGAATTTCTATGTTAAGGCCGTACTGAACAGTTATAATTTTGTTACGAGATATACAATACAGCAAAAAATATGTTACCAGGTGGAGAAAAATATCTAGTTTTCATTGTTGCAAATTTAAAAAAAAGTTGTCAAAAAAAGTCAAAAAAATTGTCATCGGTCAAAAAATATAACTGACAATAAAAAAGTAATGTCACCAACACATCCGCAATGATCAAAATCGTTATACCCTTTGAAGGAATTTTCTGAAAAAGTGCCAGGGAAGAAAATATGGAGGTGATTCCACTTCACTGGGACACGCTGTACTGACACGGTCTTTTTAGTTTTGACGGCCTCGTGGCGCAGGCGATTGAGTAGCTGCCTGCGGCCGCGGGAGCCTCGGATTCGATGCCCGGAAGAAGTCTGGATGTTTGTGTTTGTCCAATTTGCAATTTTTCTGGGCTTTGTAAACGTGATAATAAAGGGCAAAAACTCCTATGGCCGGTGCAGGCCAATAAGGAGGAAATAGTATATTACATACCGAAACGGGAAATACATCATTACTGCTGAGGGCACTAACCCGAAGCTGGAATGATGTATTTACCGTCGAGAGTATGTATGCTATTTTACTCACAACCATGTACTCAGCTTGCAGGATTACAAACGTTCAAAAGTTGAAATCTGAAAATTAACTTTTTGTCATAACTTCCAGATAGGCCGATTAATTTTGCTGAAACGTGGTTCAGGAAATACTGATTAACACACTTATTGTTTGTTTGGATGCATATTTTGAAATTTCCCTTCTAAAGCTACCATTTCTCCACTTTCTCGGGAGGTCGGCAATGGGTCACTTCCCGACCTCCTACTAGGTATGTAATGAATCAATTACCATAGTGATTGTGAGTAAACATTTATTATTTATTATTATTCAGTCAACCAGGGACTGGTCGCTCAGAAAACGAATCGGTACTTTTCATCTCGGTAGGTATAGTAGGTTCACTTGTATTGTGACTCTAGTTGGCTAGGCAAATTTCCTACTTTAGCATTGTAGGCTTGCCGCCTTTTTACCTGGTGTGAAACTGACTTCTCTAGAAGTAAAGTTATATTTCTTATCAAATTCATATTAAAATCTTGGAAAACTGACCTTGGCTACGTTACACCAGAGGACTAAAGCCGGACCGACCCAAGCACTGACCTAAATTCCACCTAAAATGGTCCTTCTCTTCCAGCGTTTACACCGATAGACTAAAGGTCGACCTATTTTAAAATATAGTCCAAATTTGGTCCATAACAACCTTCTTTTGAATACTCGACCAGAGATTACATAGCCTCGACAGTCAGGAAGCATCAGTCAGGTTGATTGACAACCGGCCAACCGAGTCTAATACAGATTTTTGCGTCTTGGGCTTGGGCCATTCCGGTACCGTTTACACCGCATCTTCAGGGATTTGGTCCAGACTAAATTAAGGTCAGTCCACGGCTGCCTAGAGACCTGACCCCAAACAACTTGGTTTCAGTCCGTGGTCGTTTACACCACGTGGACTAAATTTATTTGGGTCGATTTAGTGCTTAGGTCACGGACTAAAGCCACGGTGTAAACGTAGTTCTTGTCATAAGTGGAAAGGCGACTAGAGGGGCGCAGAGCTGTATTACCGTCATTTAAACACTAGAACCCTACGGGGCCGCCTTCAATTTAAGTCATCTTGACGACGGCCATCCAAGGCCAACAAAAACTCGTTCCGCCAAGCTCCAAAACGGAAGCAAATTACAAACTGAAGGTACTCACATGAATTTCGGTCCAATACGCAACTTTAAGCAACTGGGTTTTTTGAAATTCGGTTTAATTAACTTTTTATACGTAAATCCTGCTGCAACTGCAGGCCTGCTAGGATGTTTCTTGTCTTGCCAATAGTGCTTCATGATTCGTCGTGTCTTTTCGACTGCAAGAGGTAAAAGGATTGATGATTCCATGGAACTCCTTTTTTGGACGAAGGTCTAGTACTTTCTTAGTTTGAATCAACCTAAAGTTGAACCGGCTTCGAGAGGTTAGGAATATTTTTGACAAATGTCAAAGCTGCTTTGATTTATCTGTTCATTGGCGAAAATTGAAAACAGGTAGAAAAATTACTACATTTTCCAATATAATGGAAAAAGCGTCAGACATCACGTCCCGCAAAAATATTTTGTCCATCTGCAGAGGATATGCGTAAAAAATGCGTTCCAAAAGTGGTCCGAACGACGAACGCTGAATGAAGTCAGAGCAGCCAACCGCAAAATTTTGGGGATTTTCTATATTTCAGATTTGGAAACTTAAAAACAAAATCTCACAGCCGACTAGAATCACGGTACAGGTGAACCTACTATACTAATTATTATTTTGGAAATCAGCTCATAAGCTCGAATGATTCTCAAAACTGGCTCATAGCGTTCAGCTGCTTGTGACCATTGTGTACTTATGTATTGAAGAAGTATCACAAGGAAATCTGTTATGATGTTTTCGCAACGACAATGACTTTCAATTTATTTCAACACCCGAGATGCAATATAGGAATCAATCTCGCTCCTGAGGCTTTTTGCTCTTGTCATGCTACGAAAAAAATCGTATCTTCTTATTGTTCTCTATACGTCTCTTCGCGTACCTACGCGTGCAGATCCGGCTTTCGCAACTTTCCACGCACTCTGGATGCTGTGTACCTATAGCTGTTTGCTGCTTTCTTATTCATAAACCTCCGACTTAATCCCGCTCCCGCGTCATTAATTGCGGCTGCCGTCCACATAAAAATCCCTAATTGACTTCCACTCGCGTTTATAAAACCGAAACGCGTGCATAAACAACACGCGTACTTTTCTTTACTGCCGGCAGAAGTCCATTTTTATCATTATACGTTTCTGGTACTGGTACTACCTAAATTAAACTTCGTTACGATGACCACACGGCATGCTCATGCAGCTTCGCACTGATGGAACTTGAACTTCAAAGTTGATATCTCTATGCAGCTCGTCGTTATTCTCTTTGGATGCGCTAATCTCGAGATTAGATTTATATCAAGCGAGCACCAGCAAAAGCGTCTGGTCTCACCTCTGTGCTGTGACCATTAATATGTTGTCGTTCTTGACCATAGGAAGGCGATATCCGCAACTGTTATGCATAATACCTGGTGTGATGGCAAGAAGATATCGAGTTGCAATTGTGCAGCCATACACACTCCTCAACGTGCACACACGTAGGGATCCGCTGCAGGTCGCAACTTATCTCGATGATAGGATCTGAAGATCTCTGCCGGAGACTTCGTGGAGGTGCAGGTTGGGCGCTAGCACTTCCCATTCATCACGACCTCCGTGGGTCTCTTCTTTGTTCTTGTTGCGAGCGAGAGCCATCTCACGTATAAGCCGCAATTTTTGTCAAACGCTTGTGACTCATCTTCCATCAAGCGAAGATGATATGGGAGTGTGCGCGCGGAGGGAAAGTCCCGGCCGACCTCACGATTTCCGAATGTGGGAATAAACCGATGCTATGTTGTGATGGGACGGAACCAACAACTGTTGACCAGGGCCAATATTTGACGTGCACGCCGTCCATTCACAAAATTCTCGGTCAATATAGACGTTCCGCAAACAGTTTTTGGCAACGAGAGAGAGATAGGGCTACACCTCTGAGGAACCCTGAACACGGCGGTTCGCTATACGCAATCTGGATGATTAATAGACAGCTCAAATGTACCTAACTCACTAATTATAGCTTGAATTGAACCGTAATTCATTGTAATTTCTCACAACTTACGCGTTTAATTATAGTGATTGAGAGTGTTTCTTGGCGCACCGTAAGTCACGACTTGGGCTTCAATGAAAAATCTCCCTTACCTGACTAATCAAACGTGTTGCGGTTATTATGCATGTGTTAATTGTTAGCCATTCATCCACATATGTACTGACATTAATGACACTGCGCCGTGGAGTGATTAATGCATGCGTCCAATAATTTTGCATCAAATAAAAACGTAATTTTTGCAAGACTATTGTAACGACATAATTATTAATACCGTAAGATCGATTCAGTTGTGTGTAGATAAATAAGACGTTTTTGCATGGATTATTGATTGCTCATTACTTCGCGGTAATAGTACCTATACCCAGAGGTAAAAGTAGTAAATGCAAGAGTGTTGCGGTTAAACTCGGAGTCACAGAGAGCTTTTATGTTAAAACTTTCTTTACGATTAGGTTTTATTGGCTGCCATGAATTACTTATAGCCATATAGTCAAGCACTCACTTTTTTTTCTGGAAGTGGTGCTGCGGTATTAATATGATTATTACATACAACGCCCCTGAGTATTATTATATTAGAGCTATATTAGAGCTATAAGCTATAAGCTATATTATTATTATATTATTATATTAGAGCTATAAAGATGATAATCACTTATCTGAATCTCACGGTCAATGGCAACCGAATAAATTGGATACAAACAACAAAATCTGGCGGTTGTCACTTCGGACTTCTTTTTTGAAATATCAGCAAAATATCACTCGTGCATGAAATTTTTCCAGGTAGTTTTGGCCAAGCGTGCTCCTTCGGGCTGGTTTTGCCTAGATTATCACATACATGTTCATACATGATTGGTAGTTTCAACCAATCAGGGCATCTTGAATGGATCTAGACTACTCGCTTTAAGCTATCGATAAAAAAGTTAAAAAATCGCACTAGCAGGTGATAAAATTGCACTAGTATATTACAGCGCTGGACTGGAATATTTTTTGTGTCCTGGGACTGAATCAAGCCTGAAACAACCCAATTTCAGTTTATTATGAATGGAAAACTAGCAGTATTACTTGAAAAAAATATTTTTGTTGAGTAAACCAGGGTTTAACCCCATTTGAGACACATTTCAGCAGTGTGGGCCTTCCCTTAATCGGGTCCTGTGCAGGGGCGGCGAAACCAGGGGGGCAAGAGGGCCATGGCCCCCCTAATCTTAGTCTTGGAGGGGCCTGGATCCTCCAATTTTCTCGATAAAGAATTTTTCTTTACGTCAAAAAAGATTATCACGCCTTTTTTCCAAAAAAAGTTTCCCAATAGAAATACACTTCCGCCGCCCCTGTCCTCTGCACCACTCCGCCGCAACCTCTCAGCCATCTGTCATATTGCAAGGTGACATTTGCTCTACTGAAATGTCATCCATGTAAACTACACACAAAAACTACCTCTTCTACCAGTGAAGTGCCACTGTATATGTATCATAGATTTGTATTCCTTGTGTATGTCCAATGTATGACATTGATACCATGCTATAAGTGCGCCCTCTAATGTCGAATTTCAACCAAAATCACGTTAGTCCAATGGACGCCTAAATCATGGCTGCATACCAAATTTTGGCTCAATTATAAGTACCGTTTGGGAGTTATCATGGACGATTACACAGAGCACTCACACACTTTACAGTACTTGCCGTACTGCCGGTTGCAGGTGTGACTTTGCAGCGACTATTGCAAGCAGTTAGTTACAGCTACACATTTCTGGACGGTTTAGTCATTGCGGCTCAGCCTCTTTCATGTTTATCCACCTGTCTGTATGATATTTGAGAATATTTTCTTCCATCAGATTTTTGACGAGAGTCATAGTTAGCAGTAACATCAACTCAGGTCCGCGGCCTACCGCGCCAGCTAATCAGTCTCTTCTTTTTCTGATCCAGCTATGTCCTCAACCCCTAACGTGCTATTTGTTCCACGGCCTGGTGGCATTCCCGAACTATTTCGGAAGTTACCTACTCTACAACCTGCCTGAGCTAAGAGTACCACCCTGCTATGTGTCAGAATATCCACCGTTTTATTTTGATGATTTTTTCAGAAACTAAGTTCGCTCCATGAATCACGCCCATTAATTCCGCCTGGAACACTGTGGTGTATCTTCCAGACGTAGTCACTTCTAAGTGTTCAGAATTTCTAGCTGTTGAGAAAAAATTCCTGAACCAGATCCTCGGTTGTTTTCGGAACTGTGCGTGTAAATGTCAATGTCCAGCTCTCTTTTATCATCATTCTTGGGCATTACGACTATGAGATACATGTCTGTGATATAAGGTTTTGCCGAAGAGTCAGTCCGCAGAAGAGATTGTTGCATTCGGATTTTCGCACGAACGGTAGTTCGCCTCAATGCACACCACCAGTTGCGTGTGTGCCATTTCCTGGTTACTTCTGGTGAGATCTAGGAATTTGGGTGTTGCCACCACCCGTTTCACGTGTGACGTGCAGGATCGTGTTTTTCAGTGAAGTTTTTCGGCGATAAGCGCAAGCTATATAAATCGTTTCGAGCGGAAGACTCGTTCTTTTCTGTTACCGAATTCCGAGCCGAATTCGTACCGACAATGATGCACGAGTAGAAAACGGCCGCCGGCCGCCTCGGTCCATCTTCTACAGGTAAATAAAGAACTGCTTGCACTGCGGAATGACACATCATGGTGAGTTCGTCCTTAGGAGCCCATTTTCCGTCGCTATTTTCCACGTTCCACCGCCGCCGACTATCGCTATTTTCCACATTTCACCGCCGCTGGAGTTTCCACCACCGCCGGCTATCGCTATTTTCCACGTTCCACCGCCGCTAGAGTTTCCACCGCCAACGGTTATCGCTATTTTTCACGTTCCACTGCCGCTGGAGTTTCCACCGTCCACCGCTCACCGAACTTTCCACGGTCACCACTGAGTTAGACAGGTTTCCACGGCCACCGCCAATTTCGACAGTACCAATGGCCATCGGCGAGTTTTCCGCCGTTTTCCGGCGCTGGTACCGGTAGCCTCCACATGTATTATCATCGTTTCCCGCTGGACGCCGGCGCGATCATCCGCGGCTGGTCGCTGACGTTTTGGCCGGCCGACAGTCGCTCCCTACATCGCCAGTCATGCTCGCTGCCAAACTTACGCCGCCACTTGCATCGTCGGCTACCGAATCAAAGTTAAGTGGTTTTATTATGTATCGATGGGCCAAACTTCCCGCCTCGGCAAAAATTCAGAAATTAAAAAATTTGCGCGAAGAGCGAGATTCGCGCAGTCACCAAACGTCCGGTTGACGGACTGTCAGAAGCCATAATCTTGAAAGACCGGAGCTGACACGCGACCGCACTTTTGCTTGTTCCAGTGTTTTAATTGATGTTATTTGTCTAGCCTCGCTACTGAAATGTGCCGGATAGCCGCCTTATATACCGTCATTGTTATTTATCCTCTATTTTGCCATGCGTTGTATATGTGCTGATCCGTTTCTGTTGTCTGCTCCAGGTCCACGGCGCCCTGATGCTTGAAGAGTTCCTCAGGCCAACATCACCAGAAGTCGGCCGAAGCTACGTCAGGCTTGGGCGCCCTGTTATTTGAATTACCGACAACTTTCCGGCTTAGCTAGCAGAACTCCCGGGAATCACGGGCCGACGCCAGGAACATCCGTCAAAGGTCCGGTGGCCTGGTGGGGGCGGCAGGAATGAAGACGCCAGGGCTTAGGCAACGCATGTCGGCCACAGGGAAGTCCTCTTTCATTTTTCTTCTACTTGCAAGAAAGCTAGCAGTTATGGAGATCCGGCACGTTGCGTTTTGAATTTGATTGTTATATTGCGGTAGCCTTATGCCCCGTCTTCACTTGGGAGAGTCTTCAACTCTTTCCAGTTTTGTTTGTAAGCGGCCCTCTGCCAGTATTGTTTGTGTTTTGAAACGAGAAGCTTCACTTCTCGTATCTTGTACCTGGCCCGGCGGGCGTTATTGTGATTGTGTTCCCAGTTCACTTATTTTCCGTGTATAAATTACGCGATTTGTACAATGCACTTGTTCTCGTTCACTTGTATGTTCCATCCGCACGGTATTTAAGTTAGAGTGCGGTTGTTGCACGGAGTGGACTCCTTCGGTCCGCATGGATCAAAACGTTTGAGTTTGATCCCGCAGTAAGATATTCTTTCGAACGCCTTTCCTTGCGGCCGAGTATGACAACACTCGTGTTCTTCTCCTGGCTGGACTACACTTATCCGGTAAACTTCGACCATTCTAAAGCTGACATCCTCTCGAACTCAACCATTCAAAAGGTAACGAGACCAAAACGCAGCCCAAATCGTGAACGAACTTATTGTTCTGAATACAAAGTAGGTACCCCGTCATCTCGCTACATGGCATACCATGAAGCATGAAATGCAGCGCTATTCATTATCGAATCTCATGAAGGTGGACCTGCTTTTAATCTCCGTCCCGTTTTTCTGGCGTCGCATTTAAATGTAATCTTTATACTGATGGACGCCATGCATATTTATAATTCTGTTTTAAATTAATACAATCGATACAATGTAAGCAAAGCTCATTTTAAAGAGCACCACCGAACTCGCTGTCCAGTTGTCGCGAATTTCTTATGCATTATTCATTTCGGTCCCACCCCGTGGGAGGCCGTACCGTGCGCTCTCGAAAAATCCGTCTCTTATGCTCTCTGATGACCGAACACAAAACCGCTGCTGATGCTGCTGCTGCTGCTGCTGCTACTTTTTACGATAATGGCCATTTCGCAGGATGTCGCGATTACTTAAGGCCGGGGTTAAAGGACAACGATCACCGTACGTTATTTTTGAGGTTAATGCGGCTCTAAAACCGCGCTCTCGAGCAAATTAACATTTTTGCCCGTTTTGTGCGCGCGTATATTGTATGGCGATTTACGATCCAGCTCTCTTGTCAGTGGGACAATTTTACCTGAATCATCTACTTTATTAATCCTTTGTTATACGTACGGCATAAATTCATAATACTTATTATTATTATAAATATCATAGGCCTGACGAATTTATGGTCCTTAAACAGGATCGCGCTGGGATTACACACCAACAGCGTTTATGTGCACGTATAAGGCGGCCTCCCGGTCTCGTTATAAGGCGACTATCATAAATTAAAATATTAAATAGCATCAGAAGAAGCGAATTTGAATAAAATATCACCATTGTCTCGGACAATGGGCGCAGGAAAAATTGGCAGAGATGTCCTCCAGGCATAGCGCACCGACCGACAGCCTGAATCAGGTTGGAATCATATGGACATGGCCAGAGCATGGAAATTCCCTCGGAAATACCCATCCACTTTCAACTTTGCAACGACTGTGATGAGCGCGAAACAATAAACACCTCAGAAAAGAACAGTTTTTCAAACTGAATACGACTCGGAGACAAACATTTTCATGGAGAGCAAAAACTGGTGGAGGACCAAACCTTTTATGTCGGTATTGTCGGTCACAATTTGCCGCCATTTCGGTCTATTGGTTGATTTGAGTCTTTTAAACACAGTTTCAACAAAGTATCGCCGAATCGTCCAAATCAGCAGACGCTAGGTCATTTCCAGATTGGAATAGAATGAAGACAAAGGTTTTGCTCTGCGTCACTGACCTGATTTGGGCGATCCGATAAAAGGGGTTCGAAGCGTTAAACACGGGGTATTCGATTGTTGATTTTGATTCGGCTGTGGTCATCGGTACTGCCGCTTACAAATGCAGATTGTTCATTGCCATGCGAGTAAGGTGTCGGGTGTGATGTGTGCAACATTTATTACTAATTCAATAAAAGTTGTTTAATACAATGCATGCGTTCCGATTTACCACTTTCCCGGTTTCATATGTGCTTGAACAACAATAAAGGCGAAGCCCCGTCCACTTGTAGGGAAAGGGCCTGCCCTTTTTCTATTTGTGACAATATACCTATACATAAGTTTCACTGAATATCTTTACTGGAGAGATTGTAAAATATTCCTCAGTTGCCGATTAAAAAAATCTAATATATATCCTGATTTTACAGTATACTTACAAGTTTAAAAAAATCAGAGTTTTCAATTTTGGAATCTACGCGGAAAAATTGGACAGGATTTTTTCCACTTGAGAAATTGTTGCAAGTTTTGGAGGAGGGGAAATTCTTGCGTAAGCACTCGTACATTTTGTAAAACTTTGTTTAATCCTTCTAGCTGAGTAAATAAAGTCAA
The DNA here is from genome assembly GCA_949128115.1 of Anaspis maculata. Classification (NCBI taxonomy): domain Eukaryota; kingdom Metazoa; phylum Arthropoda; class Insecta; order Coleoptera; family Scraptiidae; genus Anaspis; species Anaspis maculata. Next base: position 36,329,752 of record OX421962.1, on the reverse strand, counting down.
GCAACACACGGTGATGTGCGAATGCAGAGGAGAGACCGCCACAACGACCGAGTATGCAGACCACAGAAACTTCGCTGGAAAAAGTGCTAGTTCTCGCTAGTCACTAGTGGTTTGAAATCCACTTTGGTAAAATGTGACTGGTAGGTCCTCTACTCGATACATGAATAAGCAGAAAAGTCAGCAAGGGCCTAAATGACCTGTGGAGCTGAAGAGAAGAAAAAGGACACGGTAGATGAGTATAGAGTACAGTCTAAAGCTCTTACAAGACTCTTGAGATCTCTTACTGGTACAAAACAGAAATAATAAAAGCCGACCTATTCAAGTGTTCGAGCCGAAGCATTCAGCTTCCACCATGCAGATAACAATAACCCGCAATCCGCAAAACGAAAGGAATGCCGCGGTCATCGGCGGTCGATCGCTGTTGAAAAACGCCAGCACATCTCTCGATCGAATCGATTCATCGGAGAGTAAAAGGAGGCGGTTTTTTTTTGCCTGCGGGACCTCTAACACTTGGTGTGCGCCAAAAAAGATTCCGAATCCTGCCGGCTGGCTGCTGCAGGCTGCCGCTGCTTTTGCCGATGGCCGAGCAAGCGGAATATCCGTCGTCGACCACCTCTTCTTCGCGGCGAACCAGGCAGGACGGACACAGAAGAGCAGCATACACGGGCCAAAGCCAGCAGGCAAGCGGGCAGGCGAACTTTGTTTACGACATTCGATACACAGAGCCGGAGCTCGCGGATTCAGTTGAAACCGAAATCGAATATAAATTCAAACCAGTTTTCCGCGTCCACCGTGCAAAAATAAAAGTAAAACATTCTACCTATATTATATTTCGTTATTGCACGGACGCGGCCGACTTCTGCCGCACCGCAGCAATGGCCTTTTTGCCCGGCTCGTTCGCAGTCGATGTTCTTTTTGACATGGAAATAAAAGCGACAGTCTTTAGTCCTTGGCGGCACTATTCATCCGGCGTTCATCACACTGATAAAGTAGGTATCCCGAAAAGGACGAACGGGACAATATTAGTCTTAATGAATAACTAACTGTGACGTTTTATTTTATTTGACGTCAAAATTGGGAAGAGATTGTATCTGTCTACCTGCATCATCATCATTTCATTACCATCTGGTAGCATGGTGCCTGCAGAATTACAATAAAGATTATTACGTGCGTTAGTTACGCTGGAGTTAGTAACGAGTGATCGAATGAATTTCTCCTCAAGTCGCCTATAATTCCTGAAAATCTAGCGGAAAAACATGGCCAGCAAGAAGACCGAGGCCTACTCTGAGGAGAAATGTATTCGATCATTCTTTGCTTTTATAAAGGGTGATTCAATTGAGTTTCCACATGAAAAGACGCTGTATTTTTGACATTTCAAAGAATTTTCAAAAAAGATCAAACAAGGCTAGATAAAGCTCTCTGTCACATTCAGGCCAAGAGGTGGAGGAGCTACTTTCGACCTCCTAGGAGTTAGTAATAATCCAATTACGATATAGAACTTGAGTTAATAACATTTTATCCACAACCAATAAAAGAGTATTCATTTCTCTCATCAAAATTTTTCACATGAAAACGCTGGAACATGTCGATTTTTGTTTCGAGGGGGACATCTACGACACATACTGCCAAATTTTTATTTTCAATTCTTTCGCCCCCACCCCACCTTACTTCAAAATTTCGAATAGCAATACGTATCTCGTGATACATCAAATTGGAGCCAATACAATACTCTTTCTGCCAAAAATATTTCCACTTTTCTAACCCCCTCTCTCAACTCTTGTGAAATCCTCTCTTCACTTATTAATAAAATGGAACATTTTACCCCGATAAATTTCCAATTCTTGAGAAATAGACTTTTCAGCAGAAACACTGCTGAATAGAAACAGGTCGATTTTCATTACAATGGGGTCATCTAAGACGCGTATGTCCAAATGTTCATCTTCAACCCCTTCGCCCCCACCCTACCTCACTTCAAGGGAGTGGAAAACAAAATTTGAATAATTTCGACGGAAAGACAATTTTATTGCGCTCAATTTGATGCATCACAAAATAAGTAATGCTACTTGAAATTTTAAAGTAGGGTAGAGTGGGGGCGAGGGGATGAAGATGAAAGTTTGGCCATACGTGTCTTAGATTGACCCCCTTGAAATAAAAATCCACCTATTTTTGCTGGAGAGTCTATTGCTCAAGAATCGAGAGGTCAAAGGGGAAAAAGTTTCCTTTCATCAACATTTTCACAAGGGTTGGGGGTTGGTTTGAAAAAATAGAAATATGTTTGACGAAAAGAGAATTTTATTGCCTTCAATTTAATGTATCACAAAATAGGTAATGCCATTTGAAATTTTAAAGTAGGGTGAGGTGGGGGCGAAGAAGTTGAAGATAAAAATTTGGCAGTTTGTGTCCTAGCTGTTTGCCTCGAAACAAAACCTGTTTCGGCGTTTTCCTGTGAAAAATTTTGGCGGCAAAGATCAACCGGACCAGACAGTGCATTTGGCGAGAAAATGTTGACATGCGGTCAAAAAGGCTGATTTGCGTACAAGGGTCAAGTATTATGTAGTTGCGGTTTTCTTTGTAGGGTAGAGATTAGAGAATATTTCTGCATGCAATTCACCAATTCTGCAAATCATTCACTAGCGTTAATGTGAGACTCTGCATTACCGTTGCAAAACGTTAAACGATCTCTCATAGACGCGACATCTTCAAAACTTGCTTCTATGCACGGTATTCATTAGTAATAAAATAAAGTGAATAAGTGAAGAACAAAACACTTTTCTTCATTCAATTTCAATTTCTATGATAATGCAGGTATTCAATCAACGCATCAGAATGCTTGTTGCGATGTAATGAGAGTGAATTTATTTTCTATGCTCCAGAAACCGCCTTCACCGCACTCGCTGTTATATTATTCCGTTCTGCTTTATTTCTTTTACTATTTTCCTGATTTTTGCTCATTTCTATTTCTTGTCGCTTCTCCAGTTTCACTCAATTTCTCTTGAAGCCTTTAAAGCATATCAAGTTCTTAGTCTTCGATTTCTCATCAATAAGATTGTATATGCAAATTTTTAGTTTTTTTTCCATAAATATAACAAAAATTTTTTGTAAGCGTATAACTATACTACGAAAACAAGACTGAAAACGACTTTCTATCAATTATGTCTGGAAAATGCAATTACACATTGCATAAATTAAATTATATTATACAAGAACAAGAACCATCATCAAAGAGTCCAAGTTCCGTAGCTCGGCGATCGCATCTCGTAGGTATAATTTCATTTCTCAATTATTGATGCCCGAAATTGGGTCAGACTTGCTCTTCGCCTTCGGTTATTAATTACGTAAATTAAGCACGTGTAACCCCTTATTCATATTCACCAGAACTGGAAGTGTTGAACATGCAGCAGAGCTCCAACTGTTTCAAGATTTATAGGATCCATACTTGACATTGTGCATTTGATCAAATTACAAAGACCAACAATAATTTTTCATAATCAAGTTTAAATTTGTCGTGTTTGGACGAAAATTTGAGACCCTTGATTCGTCCTAAACCTTAAGATTTCCCTCCTACAATAATCAAGTTTGAATAAACTGCACAAGAAGATTTTTCCGTAATCTATCTGGTCTATGAATTAGTATAAAACAGAGCAAATCTTCAATACACTGACGACTCAAGAAAGTACTCACCTTCTCAAGAACTCCGCTGAAAGGTTGGATGTTTGGCGGGGCGACGTTGCTGTTGTTGTAGCTGTTGGGCTCTGGATGATGATGATGGTCATTGTCGAAATGTCCTTCGGCCTCACCACCGTAACACCCCACCGAAGGCGATACCAGCTCGCAAGGCGAGTCGTCCGAAAATAGCGTCTCCGTGCCGCTATCTATCGTGGCCATGATTTACATATTTCCAACCTGCAAATAACAAACAAAAACGTGAGAACTCTACCGGATCCGATCGATTGAACTCTCTGCCTGGCCTGCCTATATGCTCGGCCGGCTTCTCTCCTCCGTCACGGGCGCTCAAAGGAAACATTTGCGCTGGTCTTCTAACCTATCATTAATTTCTCCGCGAGGTGCGACTGAAATCAGCGATTTCAGGGTCTGAAACGCCTTTCACGTGTCGGCGCGGCAATAGGGTCTTCGATTTTTACGGTTCGAGTGTTGCGTAACGCAACGTGAAATCGTCGCCTTGTATACGACAAATAATGGTCTGAAGGTCACTGTCACTGATTAGTGCGCATTCAATCGGCATCAAGCTTTCCCACTGCGTGAGCTATACACAAGATCCTGAAGAAAAGTCTCAGAATAATAATTACCAAAAATAGATCTGATGGATGAACAAAGGTGGTAGAATAGTGTTTTTAATGTAGGTGCAACAATGGTACACGTAATTAATAATTGCCACATGCATAATATACGTGAGTACATACATGCACACAAACCAACATATACATACATCATAATTTTAGAGCCGCATAATTATGATGAAATGCGGGTTTATGCTCTGATTGTGCTGTTTCGCCTTAAGAACCAAAAAGAGGAAATAAACGGACACCGCGATTTGAATTTTTATTGTTTATGGTTTGCGCAAAAAGACCAAACGAAGATAAGGATCGGTGACTCGATCAAGTCGCCGGGGCTTTCGGCTGGAGCTTTTTGCCCGGGAGCGCATCAGAGCTCATTCGTTCACTAGTGCGTGTATTCCGAGAAAATGTGAGAATAAACAAATTGACTTATACACCTCACTCCGAAATAGGAATTCAAGTTTGTCGGTAATAGGTATAAAGAGAAACAAACACGCAAATGAATGCGTCTCTTAGGGCCATAGCGAGCCCAGCAGTTTTAATAGAGCTCTCTGACTACCACAACACCAGACCACCAGACTAGATTTATTATATATATTGATTAAATTAGTTGTGTCGAATCCCTCGTGAGGAGTCCAGCAGGCTATCGATCGGCTCCTCCGCCAAATGAACGGGTTTGTGGCTCATCTCCGAAATGGAGTTTCCAGCGAATATCCCATTTTCGAGTAGACGTTTATATTAACCAGCCTAAATATACTCACCCAAATGATCTGGGGATCACCCTGGAGCTTCCTGGATCACCCGATTGTTGATCTTATAGGCAAGTGTGATTTTCGGCCGTGAACTTCGAGAAGTGCCTGCTCGGGACGAGAAAGCCTAAGAGGGAGGAGCAGTGTTACGAAACTCAAAGGAGACTGCGACGTACAAATAAGGCACACACCTGCACAGTTGGCGGAGGAGCCGCGCTTCGAGAGGTTGCCAAAGTTTCGCGAAGCCGATGGACTTTTCCTGAGCTCTGGTCATTGACTGCCGGCCATTGCTGGAGTATACTGGAACGACAATGGAAGCGACGAGAACATTCGAAGCCTTTCCGAAAGAAGTTAAAATATGGAATTCGAAAACATTCGAATCAGGGATCAGGTCAGAGTGAATTCACAGCGACAATGAGCGTATCAGTGAAGTTGAAAAGAGCGATTCCTAAGTGCAAGGAGTCATGAGATTTGTAAATTAGTTATAGTACGCGGTAATGAATAGTGTTTGTTTGAACTTTTTTTTTCCTTCTGATTATTGAAACACTCAACGGTTCATAACAATGAGAATAATTATAATAATTAGCCCTAAAAACCTATCAAGCGGCATCATAAAAATGTTCAGTGCGGAACTCAGAAATGGGCATCCCTGTAGACTTTGTCCTAAAAAAATATAGCAAGTTAGGTGAGGAAGTCAAGTGTGGATGGGGTTTCTTGTAGAACAACGTCGATTTTCTTCCGTTTAAAAATTGCGTTAGTTTGATCGTGTCGACAGAATATATCGGTTTTCTTGGGACTTTGCCATATAAATTCGTACCTCCTTGAACCGTCTGGTGTGCCGTTGGTGCGGAGCTTTTGCAATTCGATACCATCGGGAAAAAAGCATTTTAAATACCCCGGCTAAATCCAAACATAGAACTCGGCGAATCCGATTAAAATCCTTAATCAAGCTTATCAGCTTTGTTCTGTCGGGTGTATGTGGTATTGGTAGAGAAACCTGTGGCTGGTGGGCACAATCTGATTGAATTTCAACTTGTCTCCGCTGCCCGGAGGATACCACTTTGTGCATATATTTAGTGTACCGGGTATAGTATAGAACTCTGATGCTATGGCTGCGTTGTGCGTTCCCATAGCCGCTGCGAGTCTAAATACCGGAAAATGCATCGGTTTGTTCAACAATAGAACAATTACAAAACAGAAAATAGTATGTGTGTGTATGCGTGGTGGTTTTTTACCGGACGCCGCCGACATGACTGAACTGAAAAATCGTCGGTCAATGGCGAACTGCATGGTAGGAAGCAGAAGGGAAACAACGGTCTCAATTTGACACGAACCATACATCATTGTGTGGTGTTTATACGGTTGCTCAATGGAAATGGTAAACAGTGCGTCATAAAGTCTTTGATCCAATCATTTTTACGATTGTACGCGTTGTATAGGTACCTTGAGTTGAACACCCGATCTGAGGTTCTTTTTCTTATTTCTTGAATACCAAGTGAACTGATTAAGCTTCTAGGTCTTCGTGAGAATACAGAAGCTATAAAGACCAACTCGAAGTTCGCAATCGTTCTGTCCATCGCTATACAGATTTTTGAGCCTGCATGAAACTTCTTGGAGCCTAATCTACAGAGAAACTCGTTCAATATGCATATGTATTAAATTTTTATCGAAAGCATTGAAGAAACGCAGGACTGTTTGGAAGAAGTCTCCATCTCTGAACTTGCATCTGCAGATTGCATTTGCGGGAGTCTGACAGACTCAAAGAAGAGGGAAGATGAGTTGATTCTGCCGGAGTTTTTTGAAATTGGGCTTTTAGTGGAGATAAGCGTTGAAGGTTCGGCCAGAAATACGCTGCCGATAAAAATTATAAAACTTGAAGATCGCCCGAAAACCATCAACATAACATCTCCATCCCAAATTGTGGTCATAATTGCGACGGTTATGGTGGCACACTAAAAGCCTCCCATAGCAAAATATTGAGCCGAAAACTCGGTTCTGCCTTCGCCTCGCGCACACTTTTCGAGACTACAGTTATCATAATTAGGCAGTAAACTTGCGGACGCTGCCTGAATATCGCAATTTGAATGCAATTACTGAATATTGGAATTGCACAACATCAATACGGCAAGATCATAAATTCGCTGGGTTCCCCGCGTGTATGTGTGTGTATACACTGTACACGCATGCAAGAACTTGTTTGTCTGCAATTGTCATTTTAACGGTACCACATAAATCTCCCCGAGAACAATCTCACCGTGTTATGACATTGCTATTATATTACCATGCCGATAGTTAAGGAGGACGATGCTAATTAACCTCTATAACCCGCCCTTCTCTCTTCGTACCTCTGTATAATCATATCTGGGCTGTTATGGTAGTGACCAAGACCCAAGAAGAGGAAGTAATCTATTGGCTCGATGTCCGTTATGTCACGAAATCGAAGTTTTGCTCTTGTGCCGATATCTCGCGATAAAGTTGCCGATACACAATGCCGATTAGACCGCGAGATAAGGACCAACCAGCAGATCATGAGCATATAGTTTTCCGTTATTCCCCGGGCGTGCAGCAGTCCTTTTTTCAGACTCCCATTCTTGCGCGCTTTATAATAATGCTCGCTGATAATAACTTCCATGTACCTGTTCAGGGACGGTTGATTTATGATGGCGCAGTCACTACACACGACATCGATTTGTTATTATCTACAATGCTGCGGCAAAAATGCTGCAGTAAGTATAACTTGAGCAATCCAACTGAAATTGTCTTTCGATCGTTAAAAGAAGGGTGCTTCCGGCACTTCTCCAAGTGCTGTCTCGGAAAGATCAGGAACTGCTTCACATGCAGGCAGCTTAGCTTTATAGCTTGCTAATTAAAAGCCCGAGAATACCCGCACCTAGACCCAGCGCTAAAAGGGTAATCAAAGTAAATATACAGTTATGCCAACGTACACTTATGATTTTTACACCAGTTAGTTACACTTCATCCGCGCCTCTTAATATGGTACCAGCATTGGCCTTAGAACAAAGAGCGAAGCAAAGATGCGGAGGAATCTATGGAACCATCGTCATGCTACATCTCCTTATGAGTTACCTATACGTATAAGAGGAAACATGAGGAAAGAGTTTGGTGCGAGGTGCAATTTATTGGCCCAATTACGCGGGCCTTCGGGGGCCTCCGCGCGCAAATGTAATTTGCAATGTCAAGGTTGGCTCAAGACCGCAGGGTTTCCAGCCTGTAATTACTCAGGTTATGGCCTGCCGAAGTTGGTTGTGTTTTGTGTTATTAAAATAAATACCGAAATTGAGGTACGTAGGGTATATACTGACGGAATCAAGAAGATTTATTCGAGATCGTACTTTTCTTTCCACGTAATCACGTAAATATCTACCCTACACGTTTTCTGTTGAAAAAAAAGGTACCAAAAGTGACTTTTCTTAATTCAGTGGCATCAGGAACCCCTTAACCGAGTTAAGTTCAGTAGATTTTTTATTTGTTGATTTGTTATAGGAAATATGATTAAAATATGAGATTGCAGAAACCAAACTCACCGAAAATATAATTTCGTGAACTGCGAAAACAGCAACCTTGGTACCTACATACGAAAGTGCGAACTTTCAAAAAGGAACAAACATATCCAATGTAAATGTCATCAATTTTACTTCTATGAAACTGATACCTACTTGCAGGATATAAACATCCTACTTATTCAATCATTATTTATATTATGTGAGCATGCGTAGGTATAAAAATAAAACTGTCATTTAGAGATTTTATGATTTTCCTTTCTGCAAATTATTTGCTTTTGTATATATTTTTATGGATGCAACAAATATGAGATATAAGTCCCAATTTTGAAAGCCAAATCGTTTCAATCAAAATATTGTCGACCTTACATGATGGCAAAATTCAAAATCGTTAACGATGAGGGTGCTCTCCAAATATGCGTAAGTAAAATAATTAAATGTTGATGAATCAATTAATTTCTTTAGGATGTCCCAGAATTCACGATCCTGTCCAGAGTAAAAGACAGTTTGAGGAAATGCTTCGAGTGTGTCAAAAAAAATGTTCGAAACAAATTTTAGTTTTTTGAGGTAAAGAGTGGGGCGCTGTGTCGTATTCTCCCTTTGTTTTGTTTGTACGTTGGTACGCCTGGAGTAGATATCGTCGTTGAAGAAACGTGCGTAGCGTTTGCTGATGGGAGAGGGAGATGGCGCTGAGCGCGAGCGGCGGCCGCTAGAGATAAAAACAGCTGTTGTGAGGGACGACACGTGAATTGTGCGGTGCTTCGGTGTGCGTTTTTTAGACCAACTAGAAGGTTGGTTTTTCATTGCTTATTGTATAGTAATTTTGGCTTCCACCCATCCACCAAATCATGCATGGCATTTCGATACATATTTTGTCCGCATAATTATTGTACACAACACGAAATTATTTGTTCTCTTTGTTCTCCACGGGTCAACGTAAACCGCAATTTTCCCCCTTTGAAATCAAGGTGCTTTGCACTGATTTGAATTTTGTATGATTCATCTACTGTCAAAATGATCTCAATTTTGATGACAAATTCCGTAAATCTAGTGGGTGTGCACTTTGCACTCTCAAGACGTTGGCTCGGAGTTGCATTGTTGCAAGCGTATTGTCACGTCTAAAGGAAGCCGCTGTTGCTGGCCTTCCTTAGACGGTGCTAGAAGGGCTGGTCCTTCTAGCTTGGGGGTTATTGGGGGCTAAGAAGGTAAAGTCCACAGGCTCTGATCAGACTACATTTATTAAGGTTAAGCTATAAGATCTCTATGGTACTTTCTAGCTCTACCTCGACCACTCTTCCTCGAGTTCACTCAACAAGTCCTCTCCCAACGCGCACACACACTTCGCTTCACTTGCTTTGACTTGTGCCGGTGGGAGTTTGGCCCTATCGCGACAGTATTTTGGGGTTTAGTGGATTATTTCTTACGTTGCTACGTTTTCCATATAACAGCACTGATGTATTACAAAAACGTTGCCTCAGGTGTTGGCGGAATTTAATTACCACAAAAAGTGATGAGTGATCTTCATTTATTCTTGTGACAATCGAAAATACGGAACTGTTCAGATAGCACATACAACACTGTAATTCTGGACCAGCAAAAAGTATTCAAGGTTCATTGTGCATGTATACAAATTATGTAACAAACAAAAAGACAACAAGAAGAAACCCAGCTATGCCAAATCAGCCGTGAAGTAAAGAACAGTGCTTTTTATGATTCATTTACATTCCATTGTCGGGTTACTTATACATGAAAGTAAAAGAAGGAAGAGAGACTTGCACGCTTCTCCGTGTCCAAAGGAGGGGTCCACCTGCTTGTATGAATCTGCCTTGTTGAATTTACTAACATTTTCTCACTTGGAAAGGGGAGATTATGTAATATTTTTCCATGATGTTTAACGTGATCTCCTACTATTTCTAATTATGGTGCAGTTCTATAAAGAGTGGCATTCTGAAGACACTCTGTTATGTAAGAAATCCTGTCGGCTATTGGTTTGCCTAGTGTAACGGAGTGTTTGTGGAATGTTGTTTTTTTTGAGAATCGCAACATCAGTTTCCCATCCCTTTTGCCGCTGCTACAAACTCGGATTTGTTTTGTTGTACTGCCCTGTTTTGACGAGCATATTTATTCATGAACATATGTATTAGGTAATATCACGTGATTGTGATTGCAATTCTCATTCCTCGATAATACCGACAATGTTCGTTCACAAGCTCAACTGTAAATGTCACTTATCTTGCATTAAACAAAAATAAGTGTTCACCTTCAGGAACGAATGTAGATGCACTCAATTTTGAAGAAGTGTTTCCTACCCGGTATCACTTCTTTTGCTTTTACCCCGCTCTGTTCAGTACTTCGGGCGGTCTTGTCGGCACTTCTACTGGCAAGCACCTGAGTGGGTTGATCCCACGTGGGGCCTCATCGAAAATAGGCTTTTTCAGATTTTCTTGTCCATTCGATCAGGAAATTCACGAAGGTACATACATCGGACTCCAAATTTAACTCTTGGATTCACGTTGCGGGGTTTCACTTTCAAGTAAGACGACAAAAGAGGACCGCTGAGCTGGACCTAGTCACACCTGTGCCTGTATGACTAAACCCGATTTCACTTATTCACTCATCATTTGTTCCTTGCTTATTTACCTACTTGTTTGCCGATCATTCATTTATTGTTCACTTATCTATCACGCTGGCTTGGAAAATGCATTACTGAAGTGACTTCTGTCATTTAATCATGACTCATTCACACTCGACTTTAGCTCAAATCATTAGGGGAGGGATTTTTTAGCACTCGGATCGGGCTATACGCAGGGGTTTCTTTGACCTGTTCTTCCCATGTGTGCCTGTCAGCGAATACGTCACTTTTCCTTTGCGATTAAATTGACAGTTTGACATGTTCCATGATTTCTTGCTTTGATTTGCTAATCTGATTTTGTGCTCATTTTATTGTTGTAAATTCTTGCATTGTCTGAATAATTTGTGATGATTTTTCTTGTTTCATTTGTGTTTGTGTTTTATTGTTCTTCATCCATGTTTTGTCATTCCATCACTGTCAGTTTATTGTTGTCAGGGGTTTTGAGAAAAGAAACGAATTCATTCAAAACTTTGCTCATGATTTTCAATAGAAGTTCATTTTGCTTGTGTTCCATTCGCGTCTCATTCGAGAATTCAACCTCATCCCCAAGGGCACATCCTCATCTAGAGTAAGAACTCACACAACGTAGGTGAAAGGTAAACAACGTTGGGAAGAGAAGAAGCAACGACGATCACAGCCAAACGTCAAAGAGTGGGTTACATTACAGATGCCCTCTCTTATTTTTATTATTTGATGATATTTTGGTTAACTTCCCAGAACATCCTAGGGTCAGTTTACGGCATTAACGATCCACAAGGGGCTACGTTCTATTTTTCGTGGATGTAACATTTATCACAATACCATCCAAAAGTGATCAGCAGGGCCGTCTCTAGACATTCGGCCGCCCTCGTGCAAAACCTGTCAGGCCACCCCTTTTCCATTTTTTCCAAATGTTAAATTTTGTACTCAGCTTTTTCAATAATTCAAATCTTATTTTATGAAAATAGCAGAAACATCGACTAGAATTGAAATTTTCGCATTTAGAACCAGAATTTTGATATCAAGTGGGTAGACAGTAATGATATTATAATAAACAAATAAATAAACGAAAGTCAACTTACCTACCCCACGTTCAGTGAATAAGATAATATATACTTTTCAAAATAAGACGCCTGACTTCTCGTGCGTATTAGGAATAAACAAGAGATACACTTAAGTACCGAACTGGTTTATAGATACTTCAAGTCGTATGGCACAACTGAAGATGCAAGATTCTTCGTGGTTTTTTTCAATCTATGTAACGACGTATTATCGGGGGATGGAGGTGGGGTAAAGTGGCCTGTGTCTTCACGACAAAACATCAGAATGTCGTCGTAACACTCGCAAGAGTCACAAATCACAAGAGGCACAAGTCACAAAAGTCACAAATTTATTCTTGTTATCTAGTCTTACTTCAACGCACGATTTAGACTTCAATACCAAGAAGTTTCATCTTTAGATCTCCCCTTCTTAAGAAAAGTCTCCTTTTTCGATCTATGCTGTCCCATGAAAAAAAGCAAATAATCAACAAGTTTTATGATGAATAAATTGATGCTGTTCCGTCAGCAGTTCTTTTCAAACAATTATTTCCCGATGCACTTACAGAAGAATAGTGCTTCTTGTTTCTAGTTTGTAGACCATTCATTCATTTACATACCTATATTTATCTAAAAGCATTTTCGATACGCTGTATACCTACCTCGGAGATAATTGAAACCATTCAGGTCTTGTTCCAACATCAGAACATGACTAAAGCGATCATATCATCACGCATGAGCCTTGATGTTCCCCATAACGAATAACGATAAATTACTACCTTTATTACTTTTTGGTACATATAACCACTAAGCTTAAGCCGTATGATGAAGCTTTCTAAATTTTTATCTAAATGCTCAGTGCGAGCCAGCAAGATTTCGCGGTACACTTACGCAATTTCATATGCATACTCATACATATTGTCGACACACTTTGACTTCACCAACGCCTCTAATGTAGCAGAGATAACATCTCTGATAAATCATTTATTATACAATAAACTCGTTATAATGGGTCTAGTTTCTATTGAATGCGTGGATCGTTGCCGATGTCAAGAGGATAGCCGCACACACACCACACACTGGCGTCTCTCTGTGGGTTAGTATTACCACAGACTACCAATACAGACGGTCAACCGGCGAACAGGGCGATGTGTTTCTGGGTTGCCACTGCCAGGTGGCGTTCGTCCCGAAGTGTCGCTCCGCGGGGCACGAGACCGCGCGTCACATTCTAACCGCCGAGCTCTAGAGCGGAACGTGATACCTACCCAAACAAGTGAAATTCGACAGTTACTGTGTTTCTATTACACTTTACTATTGCATCATACCCTTACTACCACTCCTACCACGACCTATTATTTATATTGTTATTCAATGCAGATCTTGACCTACACCATCATTTATTTCCCTTCATTCAAGTAACTAATTTTTTAATCAAGACTCCATCCAAAAATCTTTCATTCTCATGTGGAAGATCAATTTAATAAGGTACCTAAAGCCACAGCTGATAATAGGTGTAGGTACATAATTATATACCATTTTCATTTAAGCACTTCTAAATTTTCTTAGAGGCTTACAGGGACTATTGAAAGGGGGCCCAATAATTTAGGAATATTAGCCTTATCTGGTGAAAAAACTTCTGCAAAAATACCATTGTCAATTGTACAATAAAATTATTGGGGTATGCAAATCTAACGAAGGAAAATGAATTATTGATACTAAAAAAAAAATATGGAACGTCATTAAACATATGTGATTTGAAGACTCCTTCAAATATTATGGAAAAAAAATTAGAAAACTGGTTTTTGACATAGTTCCAATAAAGAAGAGATGGGGCGATCGACGTTTGACAGCCACATTATTCAAATTAATTCTAAAAAGGTTGAAAAAAAATCAAGAAATCAACAGCCTGTTCTTCATGGCCAATGTGAAATTCATTTGAACTTTTTGTTACATTCAATGATACACACAGTAATATCCAAAGAATGTGAATATTTTAGTACTTCGCAAAAATACTCAAACAATTTTTTTGGAGCTGGTTTTCACTTTGTTAGCACTAAGAGAATGATTTTGATGTAATAATATATTGGGAATAAAGGTGCATACAGGTGGCCCAACGAAAACACAACGGACGGGTTTTTGGGCATTTCACCTCATTTTTTTGAAAAAAGCTCGGACAGGTCGATTTTTATATCGAGGGGGACATCTGAAACATACATTGGCGAATTTCTCAAAACCCCTCAACCCCACCCACCCCAACTTCGGAATTTCCAACGACACCACCCACCTTGCGATACATCAAATTGAAGAGAATTAAATTCTCTCTATGAAAAAATATTAAAAAAAAAATTTGAATCCTACCTACTCTTCTTCCTGAAATTCTATGACTGTCCCGCTTTATATTATTGACTCCTCACTTTTTTTCAAGTTGATCCGCGTCATTCCAGCTAGTATCGAAGAAGAAAATTTTCAGTGAAAAAAGTGCTACCCAAATTAACCCCCTTGCTCTCCCCCACCTAGCTTAAAAATTCAACAAGATACTACCTACTTTGTGATACATCGAATTGAAGGGATTTGAATTCTTCTTCCAAAAACAATGTTCCGAAAATTTTCAACCCCTCCCCCAATTAATTGAACATTCAAATTATTTGAGGAGGGAAAGGGGGGTTTTTAAAAGTCTTTAAAATATTTTTTTCAGGAAGAGAATTCATTCAAATCCTTTCAATTTGATGTATCGCAAAGTACGTAGGTAGTATCATTTTTTAATTAGAAGGAGTGAATTTGGGTGGCACTTCTTCCATAGAAAATTTTCTTTTTCGATGCTGTGCAGGATGACGTTGACTGCAATGAAGAAAATTGAGAGGTCAAGAATATCAAATCGAAACTCGGAATCTCAGGAGAATAGAGGGTGGGGTTGAAAATTTGGAAAATATTTTTTTCAAGAAGAGGATTTGATTTTCTTTGATTTGCTGTAGATATCGTAAAGTAGATAATGTCATTTGAAAGTTGCGCCAATGTATGTTTCAGATGTCGCCCTCGATATTAGAGTCGACCTGTCCGAGCTTTTTTGAAAAAAATGAGGTGAAATGACCAAGAACCCCTCTGTTCTGTTTTTGTTGGGCCACCCTGTAAAAGAAATCTGTCTCTCCACGTAAATTGAAAAAGTATATTGCGACGCGTTTTGGCCTTACAATTTGGGATAGAGTCATCTTCAAAGCAACAAAATGTCAAGAAATTGGTGTTTGTCAAAATGAGGGGTTTCTAACAGCGGTTTCTAAAAGAGAGCACAAGCTATCTGCAAAATTGTCAGAAACAAAGGACTTGAAAAGGATATTTTTTATCAAAAGTAGACATTCTGTAATTGGAACGGATGGTAATAAATTTGAAAATTTGTGACATCAGAAGAAATCAGAAATGAATTTAGTGGTGGAGTGATGTTTTTAATTTTGTTGATCAACTCTGTTGTGTTTTTGACACTAAAATTTAGTTTAAAATTCAAGATATCTGGTAAAATTCTACTGAGGAGTTTTGATAGTTTATAGACACGAGAATTTTAAAAGACAACAATGGACCTCCATTGGATTATAAGTTTTGTGAATTTTTGAAAGGGCATATTATTAGAATTGGGGAATTTTTAGGATTGTTCGACAATAATTAAAATGGAAAATAATTAAAATTTCTATTCAAAGTAATAAATTGATTATTTGGATTTTTTTTCAAAATTTCAGAATCTGGAGAATTAAAAAAGTTTCTGTTTTTTTTATGTATGAAATACTGGTGTATATATTAATATTTATTTCTACAACAATGCCTCCACGAAGAGCTGACTCTAACTTCTACGATATTCACATGATATATTGTTTGTCTATTTATTTTGTTTTTTTTTCTGTTAGAGGCAAGTAATGTTACTTTTGTTACAAAATTCCGTCGTAGATACAGCCTGTGATCAAGTTATTGTTCTTTTGTTTCTAAACTGATTTCTGCTCATTTACGCAGAAGAGTAAAAACAAGATAAATGTTTTTTTATGCCAAATTGGACTTAATTGATTGAATTAAATAAAAAAGTCGATTTTTGGCTGACGTCACAGTGCGTGGCTAGTACACCGCATGTCAGTTTATCATGGCAATTCAAATTTGTCCCAATTTTCTTGAATATTGTTCAAAACATTGCAGTTTCAAAATTTTACACCTTATTGATTTGGAATATTGTTGGTAAAATTCCGATGAAAACCTCAGATGGTACCTATAGCTACGTTCCAGAACGTAATAAGATGCAAATCGGCTATTGCTATATTTAATTTTAATCAAATGGATGAGTCGTATTTCCCAACGAAAATAAGATGAATATCAATCAAAACGGACATAGTTGGACATAGAAAAAATAGTTCCCAGAATAAGTAATATTAACTAAAGAGTGATCGAATTTTCTCCTCAAAGTAGGCCTCGAGGGGTCTTCTTGGTAGCCACGGTTTTTCGCCAGATTTTCAGGAATCACAGGTGACTAGAGGAGGAATGTATTCGATCACTCGTTATAACCACTTCATCTCATTCAAACAAAATTCGAAAATTGTGACCAAAATTACCTCCTAGCACCGTCAGAGAGGAACATGGATTTATAATAAGGACATGGATTTATCACAACGGTCGGCCGTGGTGCTTGTATTTATAGTTGTTGAATAGGCGATGTTTATAAACATGCCGCCGCTCGCCGATTTTTATTACCCTGCGGCTGCGGTGTGATAGCATGTGACTGCTGCGGCCCACCGATTCTCAGTTTTCACGAGCATAACACGCCGCGGCACCTACTGGTGATCTTTGTAAGATGCAGTTGACCGTCTGTATTGGTAGTCTGTGGTATTACAATGGACAATGGCGATGGAAAATCACCGAAGATTCCATTTCTTGTACAAGAGTGAAGTAGAAATGCAAAAAACAACAATAACAGGTATCATTGTACAGGTATGTAAATATAAATAATCCCGCGATGGACGTGTGAACGACCTTTGTATGTGTGTGTGCGCGACCGTCAAACTTGACTTCTTCTAATAACAATCTAGCGTCTTCCTCTCCGTAACGATTGGATTAGATCGCGTGTGATGCTGACTGATTCTCCCATCATCATGATTTTTTCTTCTGCTCCTCTTCTCTCTCTCGGTTTCCTTTTCATTATCAACGCTCAATTAATCTTGCCGAGAATGGGATATTATAAGGAAAGGAAAAACTGACATGCATGCCGCACAGACAACAATGTCACTTTAGAGGTGTGCTCCCCATTTAGTATGATAATTAGGTATAAATACAGGCATTTCATAGACAATTATTGCACACGGAGACTCGTTTCGTTTTTTCGCACTCTCTAGTACGCGAGTAAGTACCCATAAGGAGTTTCGAAATGATCTAATCTGGAAAAAATATGCGAGCCTTGTACTCTCGAAGTGAACGGTTCAAAAATGCACACATACGAGGTCATAATTTGAACTCTCGTAACAAAACCGTGTTGCTCTGCAACAATCCAACCGGAAGATCCGGAATGAGCCAATTCGATGATTATTGTTGTTGCCAAAATACGCGCGTGAGCTCCGTGAGAAGCAAGGTAGGATATCGTCATCTAAGGAGAGCATACTAAAAAGCTCAAAATCTGAGCGGTGAAGCGTGACTATACCTGTTAGCACACGATCTATCTGGCAATTTGTCTCTTCGCATTTTTTTATAGAGTTCCGCAACTGGTACAATTAATTTTCGGAAATTCAATTAACGGTAAGAAGTTGATGGTGCGGCGAACTGCGTGATTAGCGAATTTTATTGCATTAAGCATGAAGCCAATCGCCGCGTGATGGTTATAAAGTTAAATAATGGCCCCGTTATGTGAATTTATAAATAGCATATCTGTACTAATGTTCATAATGGAACAATGATGATGTAGGGAAAACTTGTTGATCAAAGAAAGAAGAAAGATCAATTCGTTTCAATGGCTCGCTTGTCTGTGGATCTTACGCCGCGGCTTTTGGAATAAAATTGTTTGTTGAGTTGTGACCGCTTCAAGTTCAAATTATGAACACTTCAGTACGGCCCTGGAACATCAGTACCTATAGGTTTTTATTTAGTACCTGGCCATAAAAAATTTGGCGCCCCCATGAGATCAATCCATGCACGCTGGGAACAGTTCGATATCTTCACTTGATGAATTTCATCGCTTGTAAGCTCAGCTCACGATTTTTTTCCGGTCACTGGTTCCATTGCCACGGTACACAAGAATATCGCGGTTCTGGTATTCCATTTTTATTAATCGCACTGGTGTGTATCGCTTGATTTGCCGCTGTGTAGGCGAATGAAAACAAAATTATCACTGTTATTAAGGTAATAATTCAAATGGTTTGGTAACACGTTCTACATTATACCTACGACTTGGAACACCCATAAATCAAAAAGTTTTTAGAGATTTGTTTCACGGAAATTTCTCATTTCTTTATCCGATTATATCCGTAACGGGTCTTCGCAAAATGTATTTAGATCTAAAATCTGAGTTGTAAGATTTACGGGTCTTTCTATTCTGCTTGCTTTGAAGTTCTAGATGACTATACATGTATACCTTTCTATACAGATAAAATAATATACTTAACTTAAAAGCCTGGGAAAACAACATAAACTACATCAGATCAGGTACCTTCTACAACTTTTCCTCACGCGGGTAATTTTTCTTGAGGTCAAACGCAATCCCGGCGCAATCTTTATATCACAAGATATAAAACCCTGTCTTTACAGCAGCCGTTTCTGAGGTTGGCCGACTTTACCACGAATCTCTTTCTTGATTTACGTCCCCAGCTTCTTCGCGCAGAGGAAACTCGTCATTGTTATGACGAATTGTCTGTTTGGACAAGTACCAGTGTTGTATACAAATTCGATTTTATCTCAACTCATGTTGTAGGTTTGTAGGTATGGACGCCTCATTTCAGAACACTTGTTGATAAATGGATGACACAAACAATAAGGAAATGAATCAAAAGCATAGCCTAGCTCTTACTGATTGCCATCTATATTACCCGTTTGTTGTCGGAATTCAGATGAGCCTGGACTCCTAAAAGACAAACATTTCTATCGTGTGTACCATTTCCATCATTAGAAGAGAGGTCTTCCACTCTTCAGCTTCTGGTCTGTTTACTGTTAGCGGCCGTGGCTAATCTTTTAATCGAAACGCACGGCGAATTTTGATGACGGAGCAGGCCGCACACGGCAATAACACCACCTTTTGATGGCGCTGCCGTCGGCGATTAAAATCACAACACAATCACAACGTGCGATGGTCCGCAGAGGAGGACCGCGACCCTCGTGATTGAGCTATTGTTGGTCGTAATAACATAACGGTGTGAGGCCTCTGCTCTCTCTTCCATAAGTGATAACCCATCAGACCGACGACGGCTACATGGCTCATCTCAGCAGATTGACATCCAAAATCGCTCAACCCTCTCCCCGCTTGACCGAGCGTTGAAGTCTCCTGAGGAGCATTGCTATATAATATCTTTGCAGAAATCTTCGGCTTTGTGCTCGGGTCGGCGTGTACGTGTAAGTATATGTATACGTACATAATCCTTGGTCACGTAGCTATAACCAGATGATGCATTTTAAATGCGGCAATCAATCTATCTTATCCGGAATTATTCGAAAAACGCGAGGGCATTTCAACATCGCCTGGGCATATAGTCGGTTACACTCCAGTACCACACATGAGGCCGGCGAAGTGTGCGGTCTCCGCTGATTTTACATGTCCCCTCCGTTATTTATACTGCCTCCTGCAATGTCGCCAGGGGCGGATTTATGGGCTTCCTAACGGGGCTGCGCGCGAGAGAAAACAAGTATAAGTCGAAAATGCAGTGTCACCTCTTTCTGGACCGGTATCATGCATGGGACATTGATAATGAAGCGGCGCGGGTCCCAAGCACACCATCTCTGGGCTGGCCCTAACGCTCTGCGGGACACCTCGGAAAGCTCAATAAAACTATAAAACTAATGATGAACCATCTCTTCAAGATCAGCAATTTAAATACAATTTTCCCAACCAACTTTTACAACTAGGAAAGCGCAGACCTGGCAACTTGTAGATAACAATGAGGTTGTGCAACCTGTGTATTATAGATGCTGCCAGGTAAACTCGAGGCAAATATTATTAGATACCCATATCAATATTGCTTGCGATTATTGATCCGCCGTAAAAACTAAGTATCTACTGCGCATGCGCTGTGTATGGTAGCAGCACGTGCAGTTTTTCGGTTAATAAGGACATTTTATGATTCAGTTTATGACAAAGACGACCATTTGTTTGGCCTGCTCTACCGTAGTAGGTAGGTATGTATTTGAGATGAATAAAGAAATACAGCCCTTGCAGATGACTAAGGTGAACAAACACATTGGGTCGACAGCCTTTTATGTTTTTTCTACAATTTAATTGATGATCACAATAAAATAAGTCACTCTCCGTGGGTTCCACAAAACAGATAATATACGAGATTAGCTGATTTGCGATTTTTGTTTGTCAATTTGTAGCTGACTGATCAATGGAAATGCTGGTTTATCCCTCAATAATGAAAAAATGATTGTTCTAGTACAGATTTCAGGCATTTTTTGTGTGTAATCACCTAGCATTCAGCAGAAAAAAATCCAGTTAATCTGCAATCAGTCTTGATCGCTGATCATCTTTTTTGTGGAACTGGCGAGTCCGGTCCCTGTCGAGACCTATACCATTGTTGCACGTTTGAATGGTTCATTGAAAGGCAATATACTTTATGATAACAATGGACAAGGGAGGCATTGCTTCATTCATCTCGACTACTATTACTTACTACTATGGTAGAGCAGGTACTGATTTCAACCCCCGGTATATTTCAACCTTCAGCTGTAGTCCGGTGGTTAAGCTCCAAAAAAAGCTCGAACTATGCATTTTGAGCTTAAGCAATGCGCTTTTGGGGTTCGATTGGGGATCCCCATACCTTAATTTCAAGAGTTGGAGACATCGGTGCACTCGATGCGGAGGGGGTCTGGGGGGCCCTTGAAAGTTGAAGGTGCGAGGCTTCCCACCAAATCACCATACCACCACGTAATTCCTACTTGGATGTCATTAAACGACTCTAACCTACACATTGACAACATTTGTTACCATGTCCCAACAGTTCTTCACACTAAAAATAATTAATTCTTATGACAGATCGGAAAAAACTGTTTTTCTCAATTCTTCATCCCCACAACGAATAAACTGCCAAGTTTGGTGTCATTTTAGAATAAACGGCATCCTCTGAAAACATTCACCGAGTCAAAATGTTTGTAAGACCACCGTGCAAAGAATGGCACGCTAAGAAGTAAGCATTTTTGAGCACCTCATTTAACAGTATTTTCTTGGCTGATACCAATCGATATGATTGATAATTTTGTCATGGATCAATAACTTGAACTCTTTTGTAACGGTAATGCATGTGAATGAAACTCGACACGAGCGTGGAGGCCTGGAAAAAAAAATTTTCTCCAGTGGTCGAATTTATTTCACGCCTACTAAGCGTTAATTTGTTGGGCTCAGGCAGGCAGCGTTTGAATAGGTTTGGAGACAAAATTTTCATATCTGTCCATGCAGCTGAGTAGCATAATTCTGGAAACTGATTTGAGAATCATCAAAGATTATTTTGACAGTCACTAGGTACCCCCATGGGGATTAACTGCAGGGATCATGGCTGACGACGAAGGGCATTCAACTTTTAAAGTGTTATTTTCTTTTTTCCTCTACCAACCTTTAAGGTTGTTATCATTTTGTACGTGTAAGTTTTCTCATGTTTGAAGAAGAAATAATTTTATAAAAACAACTGTGAATATGACTGTCAGAGTGGCAGAGAATAAGATCTTGGACGTTGAATTCCCTTCGCCGTTAGCCATCACCTCTGCAGTTAACCACCATGTGGGTACTGACCGGCAAAACAATCATTGATGATTCATAAATCGATTTCCAGAATTAAACTGCTCAACTTTTCAGATAGATATGGAAATTTTGCTTCCAAAGCTATCCAAACGCTGCCTGCCTGAACCCAACAAACTAACGCTCAGTAGGCGTGACATAAATTCGACCGATGGAGAAAATTTTTTTTCCAGGCCTCCACGCTCGTGTCGAGTTTCATTCACATGCATTACCGTTACAAAAGGGTTCAAGTTATTGATCCATGACAAAATTATCAATCATATCGATTGGTATCAGCCAAGAAACTACTGTTAAATGAGGTGCTCAAAAGTGCTCACTTCTTGGCGTGTCATTTTTTGCACGGTGGTCTCACAAACATTTTGACTCGGTGAATGAGATCAGAGGATGCCGTTTACTCCAAAATGACACCACACTTGGCAGTTTATTCGTTGTGTGGATGAAAAATTGAGAAAAGCTGTTTTTTTCGATCTGTCATAAGAATTAATTTTTTTCAGTGTGAAGAACTATTTGGACATGGTAACAAATGTTGTCAATGTACAGGTTAGAGTCGTTTGATGGCCTCCCAGTAGGAATTACGTGGTGGTATGGTGATTTGGTGGGAAGCCTCGCACCTTCAACTTTCAAGGGCCCCCCAGACCCCCTCCGCATCGAGTGCACCGATGTCTCCAACTCTTGAAATTAAAGTTGAGGGACCCCCAATCAAACCCCAAAAGCGCATTGCTTAAGCTCAAAATGCATAGTTAGAACGCTTAACCACCGGACTACTGACGCTGACAGCAAATTTGAGGGCTGTTACTGGTTCTGATATCCGTCAATCCCCGGTTGAAATCCAACTCACGGTCAACCGGACTATGTTCTGGGCCTTAGAAAACTATCATACCACCTACTGTGAAAGATTGCAAATAAGTGCAAAATTATCGCTCCAACCTTCCGAAGCACCATAACTAATCCCAATAGGTAAACACAGCTTTCGCTTGCCCCGACAGCATCCAAGATGTGAAACAGTTATCCTTGCGGAGACGCAACGCTATACTTTACTATGTATATTTCTTCGCGCTTATCAAGCGGATCATTCGATCTCTTACATTATTAACACTTAGCACAAGAGAAATTGAATAGGTACATGTGCTGAAATCACCGACCCTGAAGACCGGCGACTTGTGTCTGAAGCACACCAGAATGTTCCTCCAGTTTTCAACCTGCAGGCCTGACAATGACGAGGTCCCCCCGAGCCGCTTCAACAGAGATGAAAGATCGTCCTGCTGAAGTCAGTTGTATACCTCGCGCAATGTAATTACGCAGCAATTACTTTCAGCTTTAGCCTGAATCCAGCACGGGAATAAATTATCCTCAGAGTGGTGTCTAGCAAAGCATACAACTCTAAAAAGGTATACTCCCAAGACGGAAAGTGGATGGCGAAGGCGAATATTAATCTCTAGGATTTGTCAAAGCTTCAAACAAAAATTCGCTGGGATTGGTATAAAAGGCTTGAATACCTACTTTGCATTTTTATCTACCGTTTTAATAATTTGCTTAACTCCAAGACACTGCGTTTTCTCATGTGCATGTGGAGCAGCTTCAAGTGACTCTAAGCATTCCTTACTTTGCACTTTCTTTCATGATTTTGTTGAGAAGACACAAGACTATGGACCGTTTTAATAAGTGCATTATGGGTATATTGCACGAACCTGTAATATAGCTGGACAGATGATAACAGAGGGGGAAATGACGCCAAGCGGGCGCCGCCATGAGATTATGTTGACGTTGGGTTTTGGTTTTCAAGGGTTGGCACAATGGTGTAGATGACATGATTTTTAAAGTATTGGCATTGTCATTTTAACCTAAAATTTTTAATAGACGTCACGAGAGACGTCACCAGTGACAGTGGTTGGTTATGCGGAGGTCGGAGGTGTTCTTACAGGCAGTAAAACTAGATACAGCATTACTTTTCAACAACTTTATTGCGCCACCGCGCCAGAAATCATTTTTGCCAAAGTGTTCTAAACAAACATGCTCCACTAATCACTACACTACATTACAGGCTTCCTCCTTCATCCTGTGAATAGCGACTAGCCAGTGGCCTCTATTGTTGCTTATAGGAATTCTGGAAAAATATCGCATACTTCAATGGGGTACACACACAACTTGAGGTGTGGAATTCTTATCTGTGGCTGTGGAAGAAGACTCCCAGATTTGCAGCATGAAACTTGTTGTGGCATCCCGGCACAAAACAATGAGTGCCTACACAGATGCGCCGCGGTTGCCCTTTTTCCATGTTATTCCTGAATAAATAAACATTTGCGTTATTTACGATATGAAATATTCAAAATTCTAGCTTTTACTTACCAAATTTGACGCGAATGATGAAAAAATGGTCGCGAACATCAACAATAACAAAAACATCTGACAGTGTCAGTTAGAGTGGCGCGCGTCAAGCTCGCGGAAATCAAGACGGCGGACGGCGCGCGGGCGCGGCGGGCTGCACTGACAGCTAGGCACAACTGTCACCGAGCGAAAACTATTCCAGTGAACTTCAAACGTTCTATTTGTTTACAGTAAACTCTTGCAAATCTTCATGGATCGGCAACAAATTTAGCTGAAAATTATATCAATACACACTAAAATTATATATTTATGAAATCGAATATCTAGTCACAGTCATCAATACAAAAAACTTCTCGTTTGCAAATTGTGAGCTACCATCGAGGCCGCCACTAAACGTTTGAGTCCACTGGTGCATAATAAGATGGCGACTTCCAGAGGGGGGGTCATAAAATGTTGGGGGAATCTGGGGTATTAGCAGTCCAGCTATATTACAGGTTCGTGGTATATTGGTACAGTCAGTCATCGGTCGGTACAGTAGAGACGTTGCCATGGTTCAGGTTCGAGTTGGCGGGAGTTGGGAATTTGATAGATTGATAAAGAAATTCAGTTGCCAAGTTGACAACTCACGTGCTTGAAAATGTCAAACAATTGCCAATTTCCCCAAAAAAATTGTTTTGCCTGTTCTACGAGGATATCTAGGTGATAATTCGTGTTTTCCTTACAAGTGTCGTGTTAAAATCGAGCGGCGAAATCGCAGATTGTGTAAGAAAGGCGATTTGCTTCGGGAAATGTGATTACATGGGTGTTTTCACCTACCTCTCTATCAATGGTCTTGTGGAAACATGAATGTGCCATAAGCAGGCACACCTAAGCGAAACGTAGAAGCACAGACTAGCGGGGAAAGAAAGTACGTGGTGCGAAAGCGTGGTGAGCACCTCGAGCAATGTGACCGAAGGCGAACCCGAAACCATCGTACAATCATTTTCTGTCCATGTCAACTTGACGTAGTTTTACCGGCCGATGACTGACTGCACCAATATACCCAGAATGCATCTCATTTTGTTTGACTTATTAAAACGGCCCATACACAGGGGTTTCTTTGACGAGTTCTTTCCATAGGTGTCTGTTTTTGAATCCGTCACTCTTCCTTTTTCTTTTGCTGACAGTTTGACATGTATCATTATTATGTTGTTTTTTATTCATTCACTTTCGTGTTTTGTTACATTATTCTTGCATTGATTTTATTGATTTTTCTTTCTAGATGGCCCGGCCCCGTGGCGCAGGTGGTTGTCTGGCTGCCTGCGGCCTTGGGAGTCCCGAGCTCGATTCCCGGTCAAATGTCTGGGTGTTTGTATTATCCAATATGCAATTTTTCACACTTGTATCACTAATTAAATAAAGGCAAAACCTCCTATGGCCAGCTTGAGACGAAAAGAAGAAAAACATTTTTTATGGATTTTTCTTGTTTTATTTGTGTGTCATTTTGTCATTCTGTCAGCTTTCTTGTTTCAGCTGTTTTGAGAAAAGAGACAGATTCATTTGAACTTTGCTGGCTAGTAAAATAAAATAATAGAATCCACTTTGTTAGTCCATTTATCCGTGTTTCACTGAACTTATAGCAGCTTTCCCTAATTTGCGTTCTCGTCTAGAACAAAGAACTTGAAACGTAGGGTCCGTAGTAAAAGAGGAGGGGGCAACGACGATCACAGCCAAAATAGTTGAACATATTAACAGTAGGTTACAATACACCTTCCATTCCAGATAAATTCCGGGTACTAGAAACACCAAGGAAACAATTATTGTAATAATTGCGTATCTATGGTACTCATCGTCCAGGAAAATTTATCTTGAGATAAAAATCGATTTTGATTATACGTCACCTTGACAACAAATTCAATTGACAGAAGAGATCAAGGAAGAGATCTCCAAAAAAACATAATGACCATATATTTCCAGTGATGGCGTCTATCCATGACGTACAGTTATTACCCATTAAAAACGCTTAGGTACAATCGTTAATGCGAAGTGTACTCACTTTTAGAATTTCGGCTACTCTGTCACTGTGACACCAAGCCAAAAATTTGCAAAATCAGTACACTTCGCGTCATTAGCTGACCGCATTTTTAATGGGCAATGACTGCACCTACGATTAGAGCGAGAGGGAAGAGAGAAGGGGGGGAGAGAGAGAGAGGGGGGAAGAGAGAGAGAGGGGGGGAGAGGGGGGGGGGAAGAAAGAGAGAAACAACTTTTAATGAAAATGTGTACTTAGTATGAACCTTACATATTCGCGATTTAAATTAATTTTTCCCGCCACAAAATGGCTGCGAAAGGCGGAATTCAACTGACAGCCCGAGGTGACATGAGATGTCACACTCACAACTTAAAACCTCACTTTTATTCATCAGTCATCCACCACTCAGTGTTTACTGTTTACTCCAGTTTACTCTCGGCTTGGCTTCCTAGTGTGGTCCCAGTTCCCAGATAGTGCGTCTGTTTGCTGTATTCAAGTTTTGCGTGTGAATTTGAAGGTGATTGTTGTGTTTAGTAGTATTACTGTATCTCATCGACCATCGTTAGTCACAGAACGTGAACTAGGAAACTTTGATGGATAAGAGAAATTGAAAGAAGACTGGGCTCAACAAGCTGTACCCGAATGACACCAGCTCCTAAACGTCCATGAAGCACCTTTTGGAACTTCAACAGGGTTCGCACAGGTCCCGGACGATGTGCTGATTCGTTTTACCAGTGGGAGCTTACCAAATCCCCCGAATGTGATTGTCGCTTGAAAAACCAGACAGTACAACACGTCACATTTGCGTGGCCTTCACGCGCATACCAGGTTTCTCTAGAGGTCTTCGTGAAGGTGACACCTGAAGCTTCTGATTGCCTGGGGAATTTGGACTTGGACTTACAACTTCTTGCCAAAATCAGTCCATTTACCTGTGATAGTTGTTCCATATAGAACTATGTGGTTTTTTGTATTTACTACTGCTTCACCTTCCACAAAGTTCCGGGAGCTTGGAGAGGCGGCACGCAAATAATTGCAAATCTCTTCCAACGACAAGCAAATACCTCCCATAACAGTCGTAATAAGAACAAATAACACAACAATCATTTAAATTTACTCGCAAAACTAGAATACAGCAAACAGACGCACTATCTGGGAACTGGGACCACACTAGGAAGCCAAGACGAGAGTAAACTGGAATAAACAGTAAACACTGAGTGGTGGGTGATTGATAAATAAAAGTGAGGTTTTGAGTTGTGAGTGTGACATCTTATGTCACCTCGGGCTGTCAGTTGAATTCCGCCTTTCGCAGCCATTTTGTGGCGGGAAAAATTAATTTAAATCGCGAATAGGACCATAGGTATCGTATAGTAGGTATCACCATTGACGAATCCAGAAACGAGTTTCCCCGGAAATAATTTCCTTTTGAAGGAATTTCCCCAGGATGATTTCCACCGAAATGAAAATCCCTCAGAAAGAATTCCTCCAGAATAAATTCCGTTTAATTGAATTTCCCTCAAAATAAATTCACCGAACCCCACTGAGCTCCGAAAATGGAAAAACCACGACGGGGACCAATGAAGCCCTGAATAAAAGAAGGCAAAAGGGAGCTTACTCAACTCTGAAAATTACGGAAAAACGTAAGCTCATCAGGGCTCCAAATGACACATGAGGGCACAAGGGGGTCCACAATAAAGATTCGAAAGCCACGCAAAAATGCAAGGTGGCTCAGTAAGGCTTCAAACGATATTGGTGACACAATGGGGGCAGAGGGCTTGATATAACAAAATTAGACAAAAGGGGGCTTACTGGAATTCTGAAAGCTACAAAAAACCATCAAGGGGCTCATCAGGTCTCCAACCAAACGATGACACATTACGGCAAAAGGAGGCCCAATAGGAATCCAAACGCCAATGGAAAATGCAAGCGGGTTCAGTACTTCAGTAGGGCTTCAGACGATATTGGTTATACAAAGGGATCCAAGAGGATGTATATAAGAAAAGAAGGCGAAACGGGGCTCACTGGTACTCTGAAAGCCGAAGCAATCATGAGTGAGCTGATTATATAGGGTTCAAAACTACACATTTATTTTATTTATTTATTTTATTTATTTATTTTATTTCCCTAACGAGGCGACATTCATCTATTAGCTGCTCTATCATGCAACCTCGGGGATAGCACAAAATATTCATGGATGTAGCGGGATTCAAACCCACACAGCGCAGCGCGAGTGGGTCAGCTTGCCATGACCTATACCACTTGGCCACGACCGCTCCACATTTAGTTTGGAGAAGGCACAAGGTGTCCGATAGAACTCCCAAAGTTATGAAAAAACGACAAAGGGGCCCAATAAAGCTCTGTAAAATGAGAGCAGGCGAAAAAAACTCACTGTATTCTAAATTCCACAAAACACATACGGGGACTCATATCAGGGCTCCAACTACACTACATTCGAAGAAACCAAGGGGGCCCCAAAGGACTCCGAATAATATGATGGCAGAAGGGTGATTATCAGCCTCTGAGAGTAAATAAAAATGCTCAGCAGGGCTTCAAATTAAATTGAAGACCCAATAAGGGGGC
The DNA here is from genome assembly GCA_949128115.1 of Anaspis maculata. Lineage (NCBI taxonomy): Eukaryota > Metazoa > Arthropoda > Insecta > Coleoptera > Scraptiidae > Anaspis > Anaspis maculata. Next base: position 36,300,677 of record OX421962.1, on the reverse strand, counting down.
CACTGGAGCTCTTATTAAGCTTGTGGATAACACAAGATAGCAAAAGAGGACCGTGTGGAATTTTGGAAGCCATGAAGCACATTAAGTCATTAGGGTTCGAGATTATGCTTGAAGACACAAGGGGACTCGATTTCAGGCCGAATACCACATACAGGCACAAGGAACATACTAGTGCTTCGAAAGCCTCAAAAAAGTGCAAGTGAGCTCAACAGAACTTGAAACGGTATTGAAGACACAAGGGGGTCAATGGACCTCTGTAGAACAGAATAACGGAAAATGAGGCATACCGGTAGGTACCTATACTCCGAAAGCCATGAAAAAACATAAGAAGGCTCAACAGGACTCCGGCTACACTTGAAGACACAATGGGGCCCGATAAGGGCTCTAAACATGATATGACGGCATAACGTTGCTTGCTGCTCCGGGAGTCATGGAAAATGTAAGGGGGCTCAGCAGGGCTCCAAATTACATTGAGGACGGAACAGTGGGGGCCGAATGGACCTCTTGATAACAGAAGATTGCAAAAGGGGCCTCACGTTCAAAAAGAAACGAGAAAACACAAAGGGACATTTTAAAGCTAAGGTAAAGGGCAAAATATTATTTGGCGATTAATTGTCCGGTCACGTCCTATAGAAGAAGGAGGAGATTGAATATTGGGTTTTGAGATACTGTTCGCCCTCCAAGCGAAATTATTTCCGATGAAAGTTCATTGCGGTGGAATTGATTCTGGGGAAATTTCTTCCGGAGGAAATTATTTCCGATGGAAGTTCATTTCGGTGGACTTCATTCCAGAGAAATTCCTCCCAGGGGAAATTATTTCCGGGAAATTGGTTCCGACAAAATTCTTTTAGGGGAAATTCGTTCCTGTTACGAAGAAAAGAAGCCAAAAAGCGGCTGAGATGACAACTGACTAGGTGAAGATTGAGACCTGAGAACGATTGCAAGATTCGTCGGTCACACTCACTGATTGCTTCAACTGTGGAAGATTGATTATGACCACAAACTTATGAGCAATAGTGAGACCGCCAAAGTTTCAAATTACTCGAATATACTTGCCTCTGATGCAAGGCTACCATCGTCGTAAAATATTGAAATTGTACACGTCTGCTGGGTTGCCGGCGCTGCTGCTGATGTTGTACTCAAATTTCTCATTACGCCAGGCATTTTTGGGCTAATTGAAAATTCGCACCAGGCTTCATGGTCGGAGTCACGCAAAATTCTTTGTGTTAACTGAAGCGGGTGGCAAGAGGTTAACAGCCAGCCCACCATCATCTTCTCCGGATGGTTCCATTGTTATTATTTCCGAATATCGCCGCTGACCGCGAAAGGGCGAGCAGCCACTATGCGCGACGATCGTAAACACTTTCGATCCGATCCTCTCTCGTCGTCTTTCTTTTGCGACCGGGTCTTAGCGGCGGTTTTTTTAAAGCAATCCGGTTGCATTGAGCGTTGTTGTCGCCGTCAGGGTGGGCTCTTGGGTTGCGGTTTTACACCTCAAGCCGCCAAACGCCAAGCCATGTGAGATTGCCGGCTATAAATTTCAGGAATTATGTCCGATTCTCCCGGCGACAAATTAGGCTTTTGTGCCGCGATTGGGTCATCATCTACTTGATGCATGGTAGCGTGTGTGGGCTCTAATTCTTGACGATATTCTTTCGTTAAAAGATGATGATCATAAAACGATCAAGTGTTTATCACACATTAAGCGAAACGTTAGGCAACTATTGGAATCAAGAATGTTTGAAATAGTTTCCTAAGATCTACAGTTTCTTTGTGAAGTTTTGTTGTTCCGCCGGAGTTTTCAAGTTAATGGCTCTAAATTTCATCAGTATCGAGTTTGTCTTTGTGTCTGTTTTTCCCAAAGAGAATTTCGATTGTGGTGCCTGTATTGTAGTTTTCCTGCAGGCTTCTAGGCTTCGCACATTGCAACTCTTGTCATGGCCGAGGTCTTGGCATATATCTGAATTCTGAATCTTAAATAACAATTTTGTAATTAATTTTTGTTTTGCGACATGTCCCTAGCCCAGTCTTCAAAAAAGCCGAACTGAACTAGACCGAGCTCGCTCTATTCTTGAATGGACGTCACCTGAATTCTTGGTGTGAGTCCAGCACGGATCGACAGGTCCATAAAGCTACTTTTGGATCTTATCACGATCTTGTGCATCTCCAGATCACAGAGACCATGGTCGAACACAATGGGTTATAAACGCACGTGTGTGGAGGGCGAGCGTGGAACAGTCGAAGACATGTGCATGCAGCATCAGATTTACGCGATGTGGTCCGGAGAAGCAAACTGTAAATAAGGAAAATGTTTATTGCGGTGACGAAGATTATTAAGTAAGAGAAACCGAAGATGCGAAGGTGTATAATTCACGTCCACACGTTGTTCTCACCACCAACACCACGGGCTTCCATAAGCTCGTGTCCCAACATGACTGTAATAGGACCTCAATCTTCAATAATAAATATATACTGTTAATTATATTGTTAAACCAAATTGAGTCCGCTAACAATTAAAACCCTACGTTATTGACCAACAGTTTCAACAATAAGAGTAGGCATCAGCAAAAGGATGGATTGATTGATTTTGCAAGGACGTACCCACCTACAATTACAAAAACTTGATGGGTTTTGCAATATTCTGCCTTTTTTCCTTCGGCGTGAAAACTGATGCTCACCGAGTTTCGTAATGGAGTTGTCTCTGTCTCCCGAAAAGCTCTAATCTTCATACTAATTTTGGTCGAGTTTAAGAATTTCGAATTTGGTTTCGTCACATCCATGTAGTATAATCTGAAAAATATATGGATCGTTTCTTGGAACCGACGATGTCAACATTCCATTTTGTATCTTGTTCTAAAAAGTGTGATGTATCACTATGTGGTTTGTTTGTAGATATCTTATCCTAAAAGCCACCAAGAATTTTCCTTTTAGGCATACCAAAATTGCACCTGACCGGTAAACATCCAACTTGAAAAATTAACCACAGGAAATGGGTTTATAAGCCTGGGCTTTCCGGAGTAGCGCGAATTTCTTATATCTTTCAAGCGGCTCAACATATCGAGTTAATTTTTTCATACTAATCGAATCTTATACCTTTCAGCTCGATATCTATTGCATTTGAGGGCGATCCGTCAATTATAACAATTTTCTGCAACAAATATGTACACTGCGGCGGGCTGATAATAACCAATAATCGGACACCAATGAACGGAAACACTTGACAATGACTAATTGTCATCTATATTTTCTATAATTTTGGCCAATTGTGAACTACTATTCTCACAGAAACCTATGCTATGCTATGCTATGCTAGCCATAGAAAAAAATGTCAATTTTGTGCTGTTGTAAAGATCAGGAAAACAACAACATGTTAAGTAAGTGTCAAGTGTTTCCATTTTTGAGCCCGCCAGTATACAACTGTACATCTCTAAGTTTCGTTGGTGAAAGACTTCTAAAAAGCATAGCAGGTTTGCTCATGAATCCGACAAGCTCTTAAAAAGCTCCTCCGCCAATAAGGTGATAACATGTAGGCGGCGCTTTGATGCAGTTGTACATATCTACACTTGTCATTCTGCAGATATCAGAATGTCAAATTGTCAAAAGTCTGCCATACGTCAATTCGCGACGTCTTCTGTAATCTTAACGTAAGTAAAAAGTAAAAAACTCTGAAGATTTTCTTCATGTAATTTTTGTCAGCTGCTGCCCGTGTTCTGTCAGTACGCTGACACCGGACCGACCGAGCCAATAAAGCCAAATCTCTACACGTACACGTCCAACTCTTACATGTCGCGATCCTATTGGATAAAAAGTGAACCAAATTTAGTGCAATTGGCTTATTGTATACGGGTTTGTGTTTATAGCTTACCCCTAAAAGAACCCTGTCTGCACCATTCGTTCTCACATTAAGGTTGCAAGTAGTTTCCGAACCTACAAGTCAACGAAAACTTTGTACCTACTCATCTCTCATCAAAACCAATGAATGGAAAGTAATAAAAACAGTCATAGATTTCTACAATACCATAATGGAGAGTATGACAAGACTCACATCAGGTAGGTAGTAGGTAGGTTTTGAAATCTCGATAATTCTTTTATTTTTCAAAATATTCGAATAATTCTTTTTCAATAGTAAAGGAGAAACATGGGAAATTTGTTACAAAACGTGTGCAAAATCATATTCATTGAATGTCGCCCGCATGCCTCTACACAAAAACACCTTTTTCCTAGCCGTTACTACCCGAGACGGCCGCTCACCCTGGCTTTGACTAGGAATGGAGACTAGGAATGGAGGACTAGGAAAATAAGACAATTGAATGAATGAATGAATGAATGAATACCCGCGTTTGGTGCAGAACTCTACTCAGATGCTCTTTTCTGCTCGTAGATCGCTTTCTTTCAAAAAATTCCAACTGATATCAAAAGTAGATTGCATTGGGCGTCGTACAAGCCTATGTTCAAACTCGACACGGTTTCGATTTTCCGACCGTGATTTGTTCAAAATGAAACTTGAACATTTCGTGAATTAGAAATAATGCAGTGTGAATTTCGACCTGCGGTAAGCCATACGAAATATTTATTTTAGGTGCAGACTTGCTGCAAGTCATAGTTAGGGAAAATATTGAATTAAGTTTTGAGGAAGAAATTTTTGAAATCGGACCAACGGATTTCGAGTTTTCCTGTTTAGAATAACTGCAAATTTTAAACTTTTCGACTTGTAATCAGATTTTCGCCAATTGTTTTTTTAAACGAGACGTAATTGGCTCTTGAACATTCTCTGACAATTTCTGTCAAAATTCTCTCAATTTTCCGCGGGTTTCCCTTCCATTATAAAATGCAAAACTGGCCCAGCTTATCGGAATCCGGACTCAAATGATAAACTTGAATGAAGCTTCAACTATTGACGATTTTTAAAATAATTTTTCTAGAAAAAGCTTCGTGGTTTGCAGGAAAATTGTCCTATTTTTGCTTCTAATTTCAATAATTGATCACAGCTTGCCTATCTTCATGTCACTTGGTCCTTCAGAATTGTTATTGTAGGATTTTCAGATAGCAGAGTAGGTAGGTATTGAGATGTAGATAACTTTTGAGTTTTTCAATATATTCAAATAATTCTTTTTTCATCTTGAAGAAGAAACAAGGAAAATTCGTTACGTTACGTGTGAACAATCATATCCATCAAAGGCTGTTCGCATGCCTCCACACAAAAACGTATTTTTCCTGGCCGTTAATACCCGAGACGGCCGCCACTCACCTTGGCTCTGACTAGGTCAAAAACAAGCTTCAAACAACAAATTCAGACCCAAGGAAGCTCAATTGTGGAGGAAGCGACGCAAAGAAGCGAAAAAAGACATGGTGGTTCTGTTAAGACTCTAAACAACAGATGAAGACGCGAGGTGCACCTTGGGCCCTGCTGAGCAATACAAGAAGACGGTGGGGCTTACAAGATTCCAGAAAGATTCAAGAGAAGACAATGGGATTCAGTAGGGACCCAGTGAACACCTGAAAACACGACGGGGTCTACTTGGGCTCCGAATAACACAAGAAGAGATAAGGGGCTCACTAGATTTTGGAAAGGCACAAGTAAAGACAGGAGAGCTTAGCGGGACCTTAAAGGGACACATGCATACACGATGGACGAGGGGGCCCATTTAGTCTCCTAAAACAACACAAAAAGAAAGGTATAGAGGCTAATCAAAGTTCTGAATGGCACAAAAAACACAAGGTTTCAAATAATAGGTACAAAGAAAGACGAGTGGGTTCTTTAGAGCTCCAAATGACACACATATAGAAAATCACACGGGGAATTATCAAGACTATGGAAAAGCACTGTGATAGATAAGGCACACAGACATATAAGACATATGAGTATATGGGTATAAATAATTGGAGGCGAATGGTCCGAGAACTAATTATTGTCCTAGCACAAAAAGGACGTCGTACCGACGTAGGATACCGACATGAAGTCGGGTCCAGGACGTTGGTCAGAGGTAGCTTTGCAGCGAGTGTTGCTTGAGATCTTCTTTGAATCAGGTTACACCTTGTGTAAGTAAAAAAAACTAAATTAGTGAGCACTTTTCAACGCATTAGCTATGGTGTTACTGTAAAAGATTCAGTTAAAGTTGAGGTCTTTGTTGTTTTTTTTGTCTCTTCTTGACAACTTTACGGAAACCACAATCGGACCTCACATATTTTGCGGGTTGGCCGACGCCTGCGTTCGGTCCGCCGATATTTCTTGAGCCAGATCGGTTCGTCGCTAAGCCGCTTTGCTCCTTCAACCATGCGATGATCAAACTGATCGCGGTTCGTTGCTGTGTATTGCATTGCAATATTGTATTGCGCTTCCAAGAAATGACACTTCAGGAAAAATTATTGCCCACAGACGAACACTACTCCTGAGAACTGCATACAGTTTGTGTGTCTGCGGTGTGTTGTGTTATAGTAAATACACGTGTTCGCATATAGATTAATGGGACGCACTGTAGCGAAGGTAAGCCGCCTTCGCATCGCCGCTGAATCAAATAATTGCAATAAAAACAGTTTATGATGTAGCAACTGGCCGTAACAAAAACCGGTATGTAAGCTAACAATAAATTGCTCGGATATCATAGAACGGCTTTGGTGTGGTCGCTGACAGATGACAACGATGTGTAACGGCTCTTCTCATCTCCAGAAATCTGTCCATCCGAGATGGAAGGACGCCAAGCGGAACTCGGGCATCAGGTAGGACATGCCGCGCAGAAAACCATATACAGGCATTAGGTATAGTACCTAAGTAGTTGCCGCGAAAAGGATAATAGAAACAATAATGATCCTTTTTTTAATTCAATACAAAACAAAGGGTTGCATCAGAAGTATGGCTGTACTGTATCTTTGATGAGAATAATGAATCATGATAGAATACACTTAAATGTAGTAGAAAGACTCGAACGTTGTAAGTGACACCGATGGGAACTCACACAGAGTTAAAAAGTGTAACAGCAGCACGACCATCCAATTTAGCTCCAAATTTATGCTCTTTCCAGTCAACAATAATGTTAATTATTCGAAGGCCGGTTCTGATAATGCGCTTTTGTGTTTTCAACAAATAAGTACCCATACGTTTCTAAATAATTCATTTGGGTTTGGGTTATGTGAATATGGTTGACCAACTTCGTCGTCATAGACCTGCTTCATTTTCTTCTAAATCCAAATGCCACTAATATTTCATCTATAAGTATGCTTAGCTGAAAAGAAGCCTATTAATTAGACCGCAATTAGCTCGTGTCCCATTCATTACGAGGCACGCCGGAATTTCGGTGTGTAGGTCTTGATTTATTTCTTGTTCTGATGTCTCTGCTGGTGTAATATTTTCCCGGTGTTTCGCCATAGGTCCTGAAATGAATGAGCTCGGTTTGTTCTCCGAGCGCGGTCGCATCGTCATCGTAGCTCAACCTCATCCGCAATAAGGAGTGCGAGAGTTCACTTGAGAGAGTCCATGTGATCAATCAGATCTTCAAGCACCGAGTACACCGAAGCGTAATTATTATATTTAATGGTTAATGGTCTGTCGTGGAAAGGTAGCGCGTGTTCAGAGCCAGGGATTTTGCAATTACTTCGGGTTGATTATTGGCGATTGGTGGAGACGAGTGAGTTTACCAAGTAAACAATGGCTGTTTGGTTTTTTACAGAAGTTTTTCCTTTGAATGCGAATATGTTCTGCGATATTTAGTCATACTCCGGGAAAGGCGCATTATAATCTACATCTCAAAATTGCTGAATCAAAAATGGGAGAAATATGTTTTAGCTGTTTTATTTTCGTCTGATGCAGCAATTACTTGGAATTGTAAATACTTATATTGATCAACAATCTGACCAAATCTCATGTAAAACACCCTATCCCTATTGGCAAACAAATATTCCAGCTGATGGAACAAATTTATTGTGCCCTTGGTGCAATGGACAGTGAGACCCCGAAACGCAATGCCGTCTGAAGAAAGCTACTCTATTTTGAAGATGTGTCTCACTGACTAGGATAGATGCCAGTGACATTCTGTTGAAAATCCTCGCTGAGATAAATCAAAGAATTTTTAATCAGCGTCATAAAGAGATCGCCAATGTGCATTTTATCTCCATTTCATAATGCTTTTCTATGAAGGCTACCGAAAATTCACCATATAAGAATGATTTTGTACCGATTCTGATGTTTAAATATTGATTTGTTGAATGATGAGAAATTGACTGTATTCCCAAGAATCTTCACAAAACCTTCACGGATGTCTTAGGCAAGGACAAAGAACCTAGATACTTGGTGAGGGTTAGTGGTTCTGCTCTGACGGCGAGGAATGAAATTGACGGACAGGCCGAGACTTTTTGTTCTTCTAACAAGATATTACTCGATGGTTGCTCATTCTCTCACACATAGAGGCTTCAGCATAAATTATTTGCCTATTTATAGCCCAGGCATTTTAGGCTTTGACCTGGAAAAAAATAACGTAAGTCTGAAAATTGGTGGAACGCTTCCACTTTAGCCCCTTAACCACATACCGAAAGTCCTAAAAAATCCCATGTCCGCTTCATCGGTTTTTGGCGGCAAAACGGTGTAAGTGACATTATTTTAGAAACTATTTATTAAAATACGCGTTAAAGTTTCGATACAGCTGAAAATTGCTGAAAATGGTCTCCTTGATTAGTCGAGCAACATATTGAAAGTCCTGAAAAATCTTCTCTCCGCTTCATTAGTTTCTGTCGGCAAAAAGGTATAAGTGAAATTTTCTTTTGTTACTATTTATTAAAATACGGGTTGAAGTTTCGATACAGCTAAAAATTGCTGAAAATGGTCTCCTTGGTCAGTTGAACAACACACTGAAAATACTAGGAAAATCCATGTTCGCTTCATTGTTTTTTGGCGGAAAAAAGGTATAAGTGACATTTTTTTGGAAACTATATATTATTTATTGAAATAGTCCGGATGTTAAGCGCCATAATACCACCGCCACCTTGCATTTGATGATTCCGCGATGCCACTTGGTACGAATGTTGTATGAACTCATACCTTCATTTTAAGAGGTGAAGCCAAGATGGCGGTCCGTACAGACGCCGTATACAGGGTGATCAAAAATGCAAAAACTTCAACTCATGGAACCAAAAAAGGTGAAGGACCGTATTCATACCTCGCTTTTAAGCTAAAAGCGCTATTAGAGTGATGCGCATTTAGGGGCATTTCTCATATTTCAGTGTTCAAAAATACATTATTGCGATTGGGAGCGATTGTATGTACTCGATTGCAATTAATTTGCGAGTTAATTTGTATTTTTGAACACTGAAATATGAGAAATGTCCCTAAATGCGCATCGCTCTAATAGCGCTTTTAGCTTAAAAGCGAGGTATGAATACGGCCTGAAGTCATGAGAATCGGTATTTCAAAATTCAATGCTCATTGAGATAAAACAAGTCGCGTCTGAATGTCTTCAGCCGTTTCTGGAATATTTTGAATTTAGTGGTCGGTTTCATGGAAATGGACATTTCCAATGAATCAGTGATTTTTCAAGATATTCGGGTTAAATTTTCCATTTTCCAAAACGAAAAATCTATCAAATAAACAAATTTTCCAAACTTATCCCATTTTTTCATGATACCTATATTCATTATATTTCAGAAATGACTAATGAAGAATCAAAATGGTTCCGGAATTCATCTCCAATAAGATATGTTCTGGATGGTTTTGAAACCCCATATTCATCTTTACAATAGACATTTGTGTCGTGGGCTCGTGGTAAGCGCCAAAGTGCTTAAAGCTCGTGAAAATTGATTTGATATTTCCCCATGGTCACTTAAAAAAAAAATCACTCACTGAGAACAGTTACTTTTGCAGTAAGATTATTGACTATGACCAATACTACTAATTCCAATTGATTTCTCACTGACTTCATGATGAGCGAATTCAAGATGGCGGCCATAAGGAAAAAACCAGTTGACTGTCATATTTCAGAAACTATAGTGAGCGGGGACGGTGGCAACACATCACATTTAATTCATGAAGTCATTCTTTGTAGAAATAGGAAATTTTATCCAAATATCTTGAAAAATCACTTATTTATTGGAAAATGTCAATTTCCATGGAACCGACCACTGAAATCAAAATATTTCAAAAACCGCTGAAGATATTCAGACGCGGCTTATTTTAACTTGATAAGCATTGAATTGTGAACCTGCATGCTGATTTTCATGACACAAACTTTTTTGGTTCATGAGTTGGAGTTTTTGGATTTTTGATCACCCTGTATACGGCGTCTGCACGGACCGCCATCTTGGCTATACCTCTTAAAATGAAGGTGTGGGTACATATAACATTCGTACCAAGTGACATCACGAAATCATTCTGTGCAAGGTTGCTGGCGCTTACCATCCGGACTAAAATAGGCGTTGAAGTTCCGATTCATCTGGAAATTGCTGGAACTGGTTTCCTTGATCATGTGAATAACATACATACTGAAAGTCCCAAGAAATCCGATGTCCACTTCATCGTCATTTGGCGGCAAAAAGGTATAAGATCATCTCGAAGATCATTTTTTGAAACTATTGTTCAAAATATGTGTCAAAGCTGCAATACAGTTGAAAATTGCTGAAAATAGTCTACTCGGACTAGTACAGTCAACTAACAAAGGAGACCATTTTTAGCAATTTTCAGCTGTACTGAAACTTCAACCCGTATTTCAAAAAAATTGTGTGCAATATAATGTCACTTATACATTTTTGCCTCTAAAAAAACATGAAGCCGGCATGGGATTTCTCAGGACTTTTAGTAGGTTATTCAACTAACAAAGGATACTATTTTTCAGCAACATTCAGCTGTGCTGAAACTTCAACTCATGTTTCAATAAATAGTTTCCAAATTGATGTCACTTGAACATTTTTGCTGTCAAAAACCGATGAAGTGGACATAGTATTTTTAGGACTATCAATATTTTGTTAAGCTGACCGAGAAGACCATTTTCGGCAATTTTCGGCTGTATTAAAACTTGACCGTTAGTTTAATTGAATAGTTTTTTAAACAATCTCACTTATACCTTTTTGCCGCTGAAAAAAAAGTATGAAGCGGACATAGGATTTCTTAGGACTTTCAACATGTTGTTCAACTGGCCGAGAAGACCATTTTCTGTAATTTTCAGCTGTACTGAAACTTTAACGCGAGATTTAATTATTATTTAGCAAAGCAATGTCACTCACCCCTTTTTGCCGCCAAAAACCGATGAAGTGGACATAGGTTTTTTTAGGACTTGTGGAAGCGTTCTACCAATTTTCAGACTTCCGTTATTTTTTTCCAGGTTTTGGTCCTTCCAGGTATTATATAGATATTTTCAGTAACAACTAACTGCAAAAATGAATTTTATACATACCTAGATCAATACTGGTGTTTCTTTTGGACGACTGAACTTTTAAACGATTGACTTTACAGCAAGGGTAAATAGGGAGAAGAACAAATTGTTTCCAATCATTTTCAGCTAGAACAGTATGTGAGTAAATCTAGAATCACCAATGTTGTTCTAAGACAGAAGACAGACAGCGTATGAGAAACAAGGCACTGTGGTCAATACAAATACTTAACCAACCAGATTAATAAACGAGGTTGAACATCATGCTTTTATGGCTCTAAAACCATTGTCATCTTTTGAGCTTTATTACCGACTGGTGTACTTACTACTTATGCCTACTTGCAGACATAAGTTTAACGATTGATTTCATTGATCACCTGTTGAGTGTAGGTGAGTGCAACAGAGCGTAGGTCAGAGGTCACATGTGGCGAATTTCCAACACACTGCCCCGCGCTCTCGTTCTTTTTATCCCGGGCAGATTATGGTTAGCGACAGTGTTCTCGCATCTACCACAGATAGCAATGGCTGTGTATGGGGACCGTGTAACAGTGTTTTATGCAGATCTGCATTATAAATCACGAGAGATGCTGCAGCACCAGCAGCCGAAGCAGCACCATCACACCACACCACCAAGCATTATCCGATCGAATTGTGAATGTGACCATGAGAAAGACCGCGCGCGAGAAATTGTCACGCAATATCTTCGCGTGAAAAAGCAAAAAGAGGAAACGGAAATTCGCCAATCGAGTCGAGAGCTCTGGCTCACTTCAGCCGAAATGATCGCGTGTCGAGAGAACCGCGAGGCGTCCCACACGCGGCTCCTTAGCCCACATGACCAAGTGCAATGGCCTGAGAGTGTCCTTCAAGGGTGGCCTTCTCGCATCATTTGAATAATAATCAAATTTCCGTGTGCGTGGATTTCGAAAGATTGTTCTAAAAATAGAAGCGCATCAGCAACCGTTGAGCTTTCTTCGTCTTCTCCTTCTTCTTCGACTGCCTCTGTAATCACCCCGTATGAAGATATATTCCAAAATCCAATTACATCTCTGACAAACCGTCTGTTGGTGAGATAGACACGGCATCATTACGCCGTCGCGTACGATGAATAATTCATCGGGTACTTACTGTGATAAGAATTTCAATAGGGCGTAATTACAAAACGATTACTTCTTCTCTTCGTCGGGTTGGCGTAGAAGAAGAGGTTCTCTGCTCGAAGAAATGATAATTTTCTTTGTAGTTGCAGAGAGCCCATAGGCATACACACGGTGTACGGCTGCGGTCTGTTGGGAGATTTATGTCCCTAGTTGGTTCTGCAATATATTTGCCGTGCATAGTGTTTCCTTTAATGCACCGGTTGGAGTAGCTTTGATCTGGTCGAGGTCAAAGTTAATGCAATTTATTCAAGAGCGCAATAATTGCGGCGTTGCGTTCATTGCGATCGCGTGTGTGCTAGGTGTACCCAGTTACCGTGCGGATATATTACTAGCTTATGGTAGGTTACCAAAGAGCAGGATCATCCAATGGAAAAATGATGAAACACTTCCTATATTTTATGATTTTGGTTGAGCTTCAGTGGCAATTCAACAAGATTTCAAGAAATTATCTAAACTGTTATTGCGCGGGAGCTTGAGATTCAACTTCCACTCAAGGTGTGTTTGTGCTTTATATTTTTTTTATGTTTGTTTGCACTAATAAACGTCAAAAACACACCTATGCTGTAGCAGGAATCCCGATAACAAAATCATTATTTCACCGAGGAAAAGCTTCCATTCTATGAATACTAACTAGCACTCGTACAGATAGTGGAAAACCGTGACCATTAGTATAGATAAGAAGGGTTAAAGAATACAAAATATCTTGCTCAGTCATGATTGCTATGTCACATGTGTTATTAACAGCACAACAGCGAACGATCCACTACGTATATGCAGGCTGATCAATACTGACATAGTACTTATTCAAATAAGTACAAGACAATCGCATCTGGTAATAACTTCCTTGAGTGAGGAGGACTTGCTTGATTGACTATAGAGAATTTTCATGTGACACTTATTGATTGCAGTTCCAATTAAAAATTGCAATAAAAACTTGACGCGAATGAGCAATTAGTGCAAAAACATTTCCTAGTAAGGAAACTTGGATTTACACCATCCAAACATCTTCAGCTGCAGGAACGAAAGGTTCTATCAACTTCTATTTTCAACAAGAAAAAACGGAATTGTTCAGGCTAGTTTTCTGTTTTTTTCGAGGTGTGACAACTTTACATAAATAGTGTAGGAGCTCACTTGTACAAGGAACAAGGATTGAAATCTATTTCTATTTTCTTCACAAGTATGCAAGAATGAATCTAGGACTAAATGTCTCCAGAAAAACGTCCCTGGACAAAACTATCCAGATTCCAGGCTCAGGACTGTCAATTCACGCTCTTATTGCTACATTACTATTTTAAGAAGGTAATGATTGTGGCTTCGCAACTTACAGGCTTAATATTAGAAATATAATTGAATAGCAACCTGACTTTTAATAGCAAAACTACTGTCGGGTCAAAAACGGTCAAAAATGACATATAAATGTCAATGCCGTCGTACGGCTGAAACCTAACGACGGGCTACCATAGTGGTTACCTTCGTGGGGGGACGTTTCGTTCAAGGGACGTCATGTCAGGGGACATTTTTTCTTATTAGACGTTTAGCCCTAGGAATGTTGTGAATTCCCCCCCCCCTCCCCTCTATCCCCCCTATGGCTACGGCTCTGAAGACAGCATGAACATGGGCTAAAATTCAAAGGTAACTAGATGGTCTACGTTGCCTACCATAGATGACCATGATCTATATCATACTCTACATTGCCTACATTCTGGGTCTACATAAATTCTACATCCCAGCGTTGTTGGATGACGTGGTGAATGAACAGGTGAAACCCTGATCAGGGAAAAAGCGCAAACAGCAAGTGCTAAGACCAGTTTTACGATCCGTCATCCAACAACACTCCAAAGTTTAACAACAATACCATCATCCACAGACAAATTCAAAAGTGGCCAATGCCAAATCGCGAGGCCAAATTGCTATAATAACCCTTAAAAAATTCTACATCGTTTACTCCTTGTTTACGTACGCAAGGTGACGCAAAAAAATAGATCACGCGTAAACAACGATCACTCATTTTTCCCAAGACCCGTAGAAGACTCCATTGAGATCTGACGTGATTATACGGAAGACTGGCATGCGGTCAGTGGCTGGAAAACCAAGAACCTCATGATTTATACGGAGATAAATCAGATAGGAATAAAAGAGAAGAGTCAGAGGTTGGGAGAAAGAGTCCAGTACACTTAGGCCAGGGCTCAATTAGCAATACTCATACTCACCACTGATGATGTTTCCTTAGTTCCTTATTAAAACTTGTAGAAGTTCTTCTGCATTTGCCATCTTTCTTGTGCCCTACAATATTCAAGAATTGTTCTAATATAAGTCTCTTGTTCTCTGCCCCTGTTATTCTCTTGCTACTCTTTAGTCCAGTAAAATAAGGATTTAACTTGGAACAAATTGGGGGCAGGATGGAAAAAATATGGCGATGTAGAGATAGGCCAGGCGGTATGTCGGTAAAATCACTACAATCTGGAAAAAACTCCGACCAAAGCTTTTATGGTGTCAAACTGTTCGTAAGGTCAGTAGTTATCTACTACTGAGTTTCCGCCCAAAAACGAGTTGTGCTGATTCCTCCACATCTGCGCGAAGGTGAAGGATGCCTCAAAAGTGCAAAAAGACCTGTTAAACCTTTGGTTTCTTTCGTTATATTTGCCTAAATGCAAACGTGCAACTCTTACGTAAACATTGGAAGCGTCTGTCATCATCTCTGTGCCAGTCTTATTGTTGAAAAAAAAGATCTCTTTGTGCGGGTCAGATAAATCACATTTAATTGTCCTTCCACACAAGAAAACGATGGAGCAACATGTATTTTGGATGTTTTCTAATGACTTGTACTTACTGAACCCATTCATGGCATTGAAATTTCAATAACGGCATCTTTGAAGATGTTGCCCGCTAAGAAGTGAATAATTTTTACCCGCCTGTTCAGCAGCAGTTTTTTCAATTTTACCAAACACCGTTCTCGAACATTTTATAGGAAATAACAAGCTGGAACTGTTTTCTAATGATATTATATCTGGCTTAACCGCGGCACGCTTTTTGAAAGTGTAGGAAACTGATTTCTTTTTGAGCGGTTCCATTTTACCCGTGTGCAGCCGTGCCTACTTGACATAGACCGGACTGATTACACGAGCTTGGCAATGTACTCTTTTCCAGCTTTAAAACGCGACCATTATTATTAAGACTTCATACCTTGATTTATGAAGAAATAATATATTATTTTATCATTAATGGTCGTGTTTTAAAGCTGGAAAAGAGTACATTTCCAAGCTTTTGTAATCAGTCTGGCCTATGTCAAGTAGGCACGGCCGCACACGGGTAAAATGAAACCACTCAAAAAGAAATCAGTTTCCTACACTTTCAAAAAGCGTGCCGCGGTTAAACCAGATATAATATCATCAGAAAACAGTTCCAGCTTGTCATTCCCTATGAAATTTCCGAGAACGGTGTTTGGTAAAATTGAAAAAACTGCTGCTGAACGGGCGGGTAAAAATTATTCACTTCTTAGCGGGCAACATCTTCAAAAATGCTACTATTGAAATTTTAACGCCATGAATGGGTTCAGTAAGTAAAAGTCATCAGAAAACATCCAAAATACATGTTGCTCCGTCGTTTACTTGCGTGGAAAAACAATTAAATGTGATTTATCTAAGCCGCACAAAGAAATCTTTTTTTTCAACAGTGAGACTGGCAGAGAGATGATGGCAAATGCTTCCAATGTTTGCGTTAGAATTGTACGTTTGCATTGAGGCAAATAAAATGAAAAAGTACGGGGGTTTAACAGGTCTTTTTGCACCTTCAAGACATCCTTTACCTTTGGGCAGATGTGGAGGAATCAGCACAACTCGTTTTTGGGCGGAAACTCAGTGGTAGATACCTACTGACCTTACGAAGAGTTTGACACCATAAAAGCTTTGGTCGGAATTTTTTCTATCCAGAATGACCCACCGCCTGGCCTAAGAATGAAGAAATTGAATAAGAAAAACCAAAGTTTCATTTCCAGTCATCCCGGGATACATGCAAAAAAAATGGAGAAGATGGAAAAACATGCGCCGCGGCCTTTCTTTTGAAACGGTGAGAAAACGCTGAGAGATGTGTGGGAAACTGTTTGGGATAAAGTTGTAGAGAATTTATTAATCTACAAAAAAGTTTTTGGGGGCATATGTCTAACTTCTTCAGTTTAGCCGTTTATCACAGTCAAAGTTGCGCGCCGGTCTAGTGAAGTGGAAAAACTGTCCGCGTGACCTTCCTTCTTGAATACTGTGGGAACAACAATGGGATATCCAAAAATTTTGAGCGACAAACTTGTAGAGAATTGAATGCTCCACTAAAAAATCTTCAAGGCCAATCATTAGCTTCTCTAGTTTAGCCGTGAACCACGTTCGAAGTTGCGCAACAATCCTGTTGAAGTGGTTCTTCTGGAAAACTTACAAAAACCATAGAGTCGATGAGAAAACTATGGCAATGTAGAGGATGAAAAAACTGGATTTAAAAAACCAAAGTTTCATCCCACACCGTTTCGGAAAACCTAAGAAAAAAAAAGGAAAACTTGAAAAATAGCGATTTGCACTCCCAGCTTCCTCATTGAATACTGAAATAAACGTGATAAATATGGAGAATCTGAACAAACTAGCTTGTAGAGGATTGAATGATCTATAGAAAATTCCGTGATGTCATGTATGCATCTTTGTCGACTTAGCTGCGGAGCGCTATCAAAGTGTAGGTACATGACTTGTGACGCGTCGCGTATGTGGTTAAAGTGGCACGACGTTGCGGTCATTGTTTAATTGATTATAAAACGTGATCAAATGATTTGAAAAAATTGCGTGTTCAACGTCTGGGTAGATACTTATTGTTAGAATTATCATTATAGTCATCATCATCGTCTTCCGAAACGACAATGCAGGAAGCGTCAGAACAGGTGGTTCCACCGCGGTGGTGGCAAAATTTGGTACGCTTGAGCATTTGGTCAGCTTTTCTGCATTAACAACGCTTCTTGCAGTTTTTCAAGCATCCCCAGGAAATCAGCCGAAGCAGATTTTCGAGAGCTATGTTATTCTGGGTTCTAATAGACATCAACAGAGAAATTTTTAATTTCTAACCCCATTGTTTAGGTGGACAGTTGTTGTTTATTATCTCCGAGCTGTTGTTGAATGATCATTGTTCATCAGAAATCAGTTGAAAAACATCTCATTATCTAACGTGAATCACGTTTTTCAATTATTATACATATTGTGCTACAAAATACGAGTGAGTACTTATCTCAGTTTCAAGCCTACGATATTAGTTTCGTACTATTTTGATGCTACAAATATATGACTAGAAACGACAAATTCAGGAGCTCCCTAGCAACCTAGTCTCTCGTCCTAGATTTCTAGTATGAAAATAGTACTGTGACACTCAGGCTTTAATTCTGTCAAACAATTATAAACTTTATAGATAACAAAGCGTTCATCCGCGGAGTTACATTTCCAACAATAGTTACCAGACGTTCAAAAGAGCACGCAATATTTTCAAATCATTCATTCATGTTTTATAGTCAATTAAACAATGACCGCAACGTCGTGCCAGTTTGACCACATATGCGACGCGTCACTAGTCATGTACCCCAACTTTGATAGCGCTCCGCAGCTAAGTCGACAAAGATGCATACATGACATCACAGGATTGTCTATAGATCATTTAATCCTCTACAAGCTAGTATGTTCAGATTTTCCATATTTATTACGTTTATTTCAGTATTCAATGAGGAAGCTGGGAGTGCAAATCGCTATTTTCCAACTTTTTCTTTTTTTTCTCAGATTTCCCGAAACGGGGTGAAATAATTTTTTAGAACCAGTTTTTCATCCTCTACATTGTTATAATTTTTTCATCGAGTCTATGATTTTTGTAAGTTTTCCAGAAGAACCACTTCGATAACAGGATTGTCGCGCAACTTCGGACGTGGTTTGCGGCTAAACTGGAGAAGCTAATAGTTGGCCCCGGAAATTTTCTAGTAGAGCATTCAACTCTCTACAACTTTGTCGCTCACAATTTTCGGATATCTCTTGTCGTTCTCGCAGGATTCAAGAAGGAAGGTCACGTGGACAGTTTTTCCACTTTACTAGACCGGCACGCAACTTTGACTGCCATTAACGGCTGAAATAAAGAAGTTAGACGTATGTTCTTCGAAAATTCTTTGTAGATTATTAAATTCCCTACAACTTTGTTCCCGATAGTTTTCACACATCTCTCACCGTTCTTTTACCGTTTCAAGAGAAAGACCGCGGCGCATGTTTTTCCATCTTCGCAATTTTTTTTCCTTGGTTCCCGGGATAGCTGGAAATGAAACTTTGGTTTTTCTTATTCAGTTTTTCATCCTCTAAGTCGCCATATTTTTTTATCCTGCCCCTAATTAGTTCCAGCTTTGGCATAAAAATCGCCTCATTTTACTGGACTACTTGTTTTGCACGAGGCCTTGGTTCTTTCAACAAATCTTTTTTCTCGTTTGTTCATTTACGTCGGCCTATTTTTGCAACGAGGCCTAACACCGACGCCGGTGAATGCTTTCCTTCACTATACCAGAAATTTTGCCGAACCTCTGTGTGTTTCAATACAGGGTAGGGATTTTTAACGACCACCAACATCGGATGAGGTGGGCACCATCGTTCGTATTTTACGTGCTATGCGACACATGATCGTATTTAGCATTTAGCAAGCATTCCAACTAAATCAAAGCTTGTTTTGAGACGAACATCCGAGCGCCCACAGTGGGACTCGAATCCACGGCCTCTGCTTTGGCAGTCGGACGCGCTAACCATCACACCACAAGCTCACAAATGTTACCCAAACTATAGCTCTTTTCGTTCTTTCGTTGTGTTGATGTTCCATTAATCCTGCAAAATCTTTAGATATTCTTTTTTGATGTTCTTGGGCTGAGTAAGTGTCTCAATACTCTCAATAAGTGCTAATTGGCCAATAACTAGAGCCAAGGGCCAAGGGTAGAGCGTGAGAACTATGCATATCGTTGGTTCAATCTCTAGAAGATATAATTTCACAATTACCGACATCTGTACGACTTACTTCACGCAGAACTGACGATACGTGCACACATCCGCATGTGAAGGCCTCTCGCGAGGACCGTTTCATTAATAACTTACGCAAAGTCCGATAATGGCGATGCGGATTGAATATTTGCATAACACGCGATACGGGTTTCTCGCTTCTCTCTTCCATGCCTGCGTGTGAGTGTCTGTGTCTGTCTGTCTGGTGTGATACAATTTTTTACCGGTCTAGACAATCTGCGATGCCACACCGCACGACCATTTTATGGTAATTAGCGCTCTTCCGCAACGTCCAAATAGTCCATTTGTTTGGATTTGCAATTGGATTTATGCGTCTTCGCACGCGGTTTTGCCCCGGCGAGATTAGCGCTGCAATAACTCAATCGGCCGGCATCAACCGGATTAATATTTATTTATGAGATCGGAACCTGCTTTTCTTCATTTGTCTGGAGATTTGTCTGCGAATTAAGCGAGCGAGCCAGCAAGTCTTTGGCTTTGACGACGGTTGACGGACAACAGGATCCGAGTGCCGGCTCATTAATTGGTCTGGTGAAGGAGAATTTTGCTCAGATGCATAAGGGCGGTCGCTGGTAGACGGAAAATTTCTGAAATTGAGATCTATGCCACTCGGGCTGTACAATGGGCCCATACATCATCGAATCGTGAGAGGCTTTATGCTAATTGAGATATATCAGTGAAATGTAAATTATGTATTGACATTTATAATGGGATAAATCAACCATCGGACCCACCTCTGCATAACAGATTCCCTATAGTATACTTTTCGTATACGCGTATAGATATACACACACACGAATGCCGACACACTCGGTATGCAAATGGCGTGTTTAATAGTTAAATTTAATGGGATCATTATTGAAATCACCTGTTCTAGGAATTCCAGGCCGTGTCAAGCGCTCACATTTGATTTTTATTTGATTGCAGGTACGAAGCTCTACAGTTGAAGAAGAAATCTGCGTTCAAGCATTGAGGCCGCGCGCGGTTTTGATGTTCTGAACTCGGTTTTGAACAAATGAACAAAGTATCCGTTGTTGATGCGTGCAATGGCAAAAAGCAAAAAAGGCAAGTCAGAGGAGGATTTTATCATCTCAGCGAGGCATTGTTAATTCGAAGAAAGCTGGCTCTGATTGACAATCTTCTTGAATTTCGCGATCGCTGAGGTGCGATAAAGCGCGCTGCGCTCACCACTTTTGGTGAAAGAGCAGATGATTGAGAAGACGTGAACCGTCCAATGCGCGCACTTTGTCCACCTTTTGAGTGGATCCGTATCGGCCCTAGAAAAATTATTTTGCCGCGCGAAATCTATCAACCCGTGACCTCTCTAATTGGTGAATGTCACTCAAGCTTCAAGATCTTCAATATCGATTCGTGCGCATTCCTCAAGATCAAGATTTAATTTGAGATACCCGCGAACTCTCCGCGCATAGGCAATCAATTAACGACTTCCTGCACATTTATGATTAATGTTTCAGCTCTCGAGTATACCTCTACGGTACGTGCTAGAAAGAAGTTGAGTCCTGAGACCAACCAGTGCGTTTGTACAAGGAAACTAGCCGCACAGAGAGACATAGAATTGGTTCCTGTGCATGCTTGTGACGATGCAGCAGCTGCCATTCTTATTATATCGTAAATTATTCAGTGGGCACCTCAACGTCGCTAATTGGTCGTATGCGGCCTGTTAGTTGTTGTAAATAAAATAAATAACCGCGAGCTTCTATTGTATGCCCAGGTATAGTTTTACGCGGAACATGGTTATAATACTTGGCGAGGACCGGGCCGTCCTGGAAAGGGGCCTCTGCTGCGTGTACAGTTACAAACCTGTTTAAAACATGCACATACGTATACACAATAATAAAAAAGAGCCGAAGACGACGTAATAAAATAAACCCGGCCAAATGCATTGACGATGTGCTGGTGAAGTGGTCCTAGTTTCGCGGGCGTTCCCAATTTAGCCGCGGCATAAACAAAAACCGCTGAAACCGAACGATGCTGGTTTCAACGAACAATGAGGAACAATGTTAAACGGTACATCGACAATAAAAAACATCCAATATGTGTCGAAGTAAATCTAAACTTAGATTTTTACCAATTATTATTATTGTATCTTTTGCTTCAGATGTATAGTCTATCCGCTAGCTATTATTATGTATTTTTCAAGAGATAGAGAAGGTTTTCTTTCGAACCCAATAGGTCAAGGTCTACAGAATTTGATTTTTCAGTGGCAACGACCAAAAGTGTTGTGGTTACCCTCCGCACACTCTTCAGTTTCAGTTCTGTAACTTGGAAGACAAAGATATAGAATTGCAAAAAGATTAGGATTTCATGAAAAAACTTTCTTGATCTACAATAAAGATACAGCCCTTAAAATTTCGAGAAGACAATTTTCGTGAGGCACCACCTTCCACAATTTTTGACCGTTTTGATGGAAGTTTGGCTGGGCCCTTCTGTGACAAGTATCTATCTAGAATAAGGAATTTCTATTTCTGGCCGAGTTGTCTAATGGCGAGTTTCAAGATCGAATACGCCATCTGACGGCCAACGTGAAAACGACGTTTGTGCACGGATCAACCGCAGATTTGTGTGGGCTCTTATGAGCGTTGCGGTGTTTGGTGACTTTAATTGATTCCATCTGACTTAACGCGACGTTGATTTTTTCCAACAAAGTACGTGAGCCACGCACGTTTCATTATCTTGAATATACCTACTAGGTGTCGTCGGTTGCAAAAGCATTGCATTTTCAAATAAGAGTGGCACGTGTACGACGACTGGCAAGCAAAAGTGGCATCAGAATGGGAGGTGGTAAGATTTGTGATTTTGTCATAGTGACAAAAAGTGGCGGAGAATTTGTTGCGTTTCCGAGTGCGAGTCACGCTGTGGAAACCGGAAAAAGGAAGAGTTACATTTTCACCGTTTCCCGTCGAAAGCGAAAGACGCAAGTTGGGTAGTCAAGATGACAAACAAACTTGGCACTGTGGAAAATATGACTACGAGAAAAGCCTGGGAAGTGTGCTGAAAATAGGAACTTTAAATGGCTGCATCGAAGAAGCACAGCTGCGATATGTTTGCATGTCCCGGACTGGCCTGCTTTGCAAGTGCATTTAAACGATCCAATTTCACAGGAACTCTCGTAGGAACTTCTACTACTATTTCTTTTAATTACAATCTCAGTTGCCTCGTGAGGAGATTCATACAATGCGCTTGTTTGTAAACACAATCCAAATATGTCTATGTTTGAACTGAAGCTTGATTCGGTTCGCTTTCGACCATACAACACAAGAAATTGTGACTTCAGAATTTCCTCTCCCATCAGTATCCCATCACGATAGATCGAGAATCCGTTGAGGCTTGAGGCCATCCAGTGATTGAAAACCTTCATAACACTCAATTCGCTTCTGCCATTTTCGAATTCCACCGCAATAGGTACTAATTAACCACGTTTCACGTCTGGAGGACAATAAAAACCGCTTACTACTGATAAGATTTTTGAACGCGCGGGCAACAATCCGTGCCCTATCCGACATGTTTGTTTACATGCGAAGCGCATCAGCAGCGCCACCATCGGTAATGTTACTCGCCAATAGTGACGGGGCTACTGGAAACTCCAACATTCTCGTCCCCTCTCTTTTCCAAGTCCCTGGATTATTCTGGCACTTTTGGTTATCCTCAGATGATGTTGAGATCGATTGTGAAATTTTTGTCAATTCAACTTTTAGTCCGGGCGCTTATGTATGAAAAACTAGCTCCCGTGGCGGTTTTCGTGATATAGTTGAATGAAAACTGTTTTGTTCGATCGGGGATAGCCCTTGGAATTTTTTTTTTGGTAGCAATCAATATTCTTCGTCGTTGATTTTTGATGGCTTCTCCAAAATGAAGACATAAACCTTCTAGAGCTCCGGCTCTACTGGACAGATTTTCAAGTCTGTTGTTTTTTTTTTGAAGGTAATGTGAAACTCTACAAAATGAATGTCATAGTCTCTGTCAAAACCGATTTTGACAGAGTGGTTGGGTCTGTCTGTAATCTTCCTCGATAACCGTCAAACCGTTGATCCGATTGACTTGAAATTTGACATGCAGACATGGTTTTGCCTTGGAATGAGGCCATTGGCTTTTGGCTGTCATATGTCAAACAGAAGTGACACTATCAACAAATGTCAGAAGCTATATCTCACGGAACTAGACTTTCAATATGTCATTTGAGAGCCCTTGAAAAACTTCATTCAGAACAGTTGAAAGTTTTGCTCTATCTGTCATTTGTCAAAAAATAAAAAATGTCAAAGTTCAAAAGTTTACCATTCAATTATTCAAAATCTATCCGTCGGATTGGAATCAAATTCGGAAAGAACCAACACAACAAAAGAGGCAAATCAAGTCTGGAGTTGCAGTTTTCCACTATTCTCCAGCCAGACGTTATGAATTTTCGAAATTTCTCGTGGCCATTGCCAATCGAGAGGGCCTCCCACCCCGGCTTTGACCAGGACGACTCGCTTATGATGCAGTACTCCACTCAAAAACTCATTCCTGCTTGGAGATCGACTTTTTCCGAAAAATTCAAACTGATATCGGAAGTAGATTGAATTGGGCGTCGTGTAGACTCATCTCCAAAATCACACGGTTTCGGTTTCCCGACGGTAATTTTTTTAAAATGAAATTTGAACATTCTGTAAACTTGAAAATACTCAGTGCAAATTTTGGCATGCGGTGAGCCCACGAACCTGTAGTATAGCTGGACTGCTAATTCCGCAGGTTCCCCCAACAAATTATGACCTCTCCTCTGGAAGTCGCCATCTTATCATGCACCGGTACCCAAAACGTTTGATAGCGGCCTCGGGAGTGGCTTTCAATATTCAACGGAGCAGTTTTATTCATTGATGACTGTGACTATATACTTTATTTTATAAATATATGATTTTAGTGTATATTAATATAATTTTTAGCTAAATTTGTTACCGATCTATGAAGATTTGCAAGAGTTTACCGTTATTAGGTACATAGAACGTTTGAGGCTCACTGGAATAATTTTGCTAGGTGACAGTCGGTGCTTGGCTGTCAGTGCCGCGCTATTTTGATCTGGGATAATATCTTGACTTCTGGTTTTAATTTTTGCGACTTGTACCTATATCTCGTTCACTTTTTATTTTCAGTAGAATGACTTTTTGAATAAAAAATTAAGTGACAAGCTGGAGGGCTACGGCTATGGCTGATGGCACTTGCAAAGTTTTGGATCTAAACTATCAGCGGCCGTCAGCCGTATCCTTCCAGCGCTCCAGCTTGTCACTTAATTTTTGCGCCAAAAAGTCATTCTACTGGAAATAAAAAGTGAACAGGATATACTTACGTCAACTCGTAGAATCAGACCGTTGCCGTGGCAGGTGATGCCAACCGTTGAAAACAAAAACCCAACGTCCACATAATCTCATGGCAGCGCCCGTCTGACGTCATTTCCCCTCTGTTATCATCTGTCCAGCTATACTACAGGTTCGTGGGTGAGCCCCACGAAATATTCATTTTAGGTGCAAACATGCTGGGAATGAAAGCTGGAGAAGATTGAATAATTTTTAGAGGAAAAATTTTCGAAATCGAACCAAAGGTTCTCGAGCTTTCCTCTTTGGAAAAACTGCAAATTTTCAAACTTTTTATCCCTTGAACAGAATTCCACCATTTTTCTTTTTAAATAAGAGATAAGTGGTTCTTGAATATTTTCCAGCATTTTTTTGGAAAAAGTCGATCTCCAAGCAGGAATAAATTTTTGAGTGGAATACTGCATCAAAACCGAGTCGTCTTGGTCAAAACCGGGGTGAGAGGCCCTCTCGAGTGGCAACGGCCACGAGAAATTCCGAAAATTCATAACGTCCGACTGGAGAATAGTGGAAATCTGCAACTGTTGACTTAATTCGACTTCTTTGTTGTGTTGG
This sequence comes from Anaspis maculata, assembly GCA_949128115.1. Taxonomy (NCBI): domain Eukaryota; kingdom Metazoa; phylum Arthropoda; class Insecta; order Coleoptera; family Scraptiidae; genus Anaspis; species Anaspis maculata. The sequence goes on along the minus strand of OX421962.1, from coordinate 36,275,208 downwards.
TTCCTGCAAAATTTGGTTCCAATCCGACGGATAGATTTTGAATAATTGAATGGTAAACTTTTGAACTTTGACACTTTTAATTTTTTGACAGATGACAGATAGAGCAATACTTTCAACTTGTCTAAATACAGCATTTTCCGGCAGTCGATTTGCGAAAGCTCTAGAAAAGTCCACTGGTATCCGCGAGGCTGGCAAGCTTTCAATGCACGGCTCCTCCGCCAATTGAGGCAGGTATGCGTGTCTTATTGGCACGTCGTAATTTCCAGCGAATTTTGTAACACTCCCCCCTTCTTAAGCCTGTTCGTCCCGAGCAAGAGCTTCGTTATCTCCCAGTACCATTCGAGTCGGTCGCATGTGAACAACTTGCACCTTATTGGCTCTAGGGGGGGGGCTCTTTGGATTCGGTACACAACATCGTTGACACAGAAATGTATATACTGACATCTCTTTTGGTGACTAAGACAACAGGTAAAATAATCGCAAGGGCTCGTGGATTCTTCTACGATACCTTCGTCCAACATCTTATTCAGGAGTTTTGAAGCCTCTTGCATCACGCTGGCGCTGGTTTGACCAGTCTAGAATTTACCTCGCTAGCGAAGGAGACTCTTTCTAGTCTGATGAGCTCTTCTGCCTTTGAATCCCAATTTTCAGGAAATATTTGCCTACCTCAGATAGGTGATAACATTGTATTGTTTCTGTCAACCAATGAAAACGGCTGCCTGCGATGCGGAAGTCCCGGGTTCGATTCCCGGTGAAAAGTCTGGATGTTGTGTTGTCTGAAGTCGCACTTTTCTTTGTAATAAATTGTTTAATGAATAAATGGGCCAACTCCCATGGCAAAAAAGCCGATAAGGAGGAAAACATTTATTTAATAATTTAATTTAATATTGTTTTTGTCAACCAAAGCAAACGGTCGTTCGGTACTGTAGAAGTAGAGAACTTCATGAACGTAAGTAAATATACAAAAGGCATGCACGCGGTAAAGTGCAAGAAACAACAACATTCACAGCCAGTGTCAGTGGCGGAGCTATAGGGTTCCGTAGAAAGAAGGCCCGAAACATATAAGGGACCCGTAAAAAGTCTGATTTTTTAATTTCATGCATGGAAAGTTAGTTCTAAAGATCTTCCCTCGAGTCCCAAAAGCAACGAATTAAAAAAAAAATGCAGTTTTTTTATTTGAAGTCGAAACAAAAGCTCTTCTTGGAAAAATTTTAGCTGCGGCGCCGGCGCTGAGCCTAAACAGTGAGTCTCCTTCCCCTTGAACATTTTTTGAGGACCTGCACTTTAAAAACTCGAACAGGGGCCCTCGACCCTCTGGTGACGCCACTGGTGTGTCACCTGAATGAAAGCCTTTCCGCGCGTGTTACCTCCCATAAATCACCTGAATTCCTGCATCATGCACACCTTCGATGGCTATACCTCGCGTACCAGAGCAAGCCAAAGGCTGGCGCGGCGTAAGCTCGCGAGCTGCTAGTAAAATAATTATTATTACGTTGTATTTCACGACTTCACCGGCGCCTGCACGCGTGATTTTTCAGAATATGTATCGCGGGCGTTGAATATTTATAACTATGATTAGCGGCAGTTTTTACGGCCTTTTGAGTTATGGCTTTTGGCTCACAAACGTCCGGGAAAATTTTTCATAAATCATCGCATTACCGCTATGTCGCATCCGAAAACTCACCACATTAAATTATGACGTCCAATCCTTCTCGTTTCAGATCTTGAGGAATTCTGCAACAAAAATTATCAATATCAATAATTTGAAATGGCATTTTCAAGTGCCTGTAGATATAATGGTCATAAATTACAGTTTGAGTCTTTGGTGGTTCGAAGACCGACACTGATGAATCCTCAAATTAATCGAGTATGATGGTGCTGAATCTGGTGAAGAAACCCGATAATGCTAAAAACACTAGTGTAAACACTAATAGCCCAGTCATCCTAGCATTCGAGGTCGGAATCTCTCCCATAAAGCTGGATTTTTGCATACATGTCCAGAAAATAGCTCTCTTTCTATTAGTGATAAAAAAAATTTCTGAGACCCGGAGCGTTTTCCGCCATTTTGAAAAAACTGTCAATTTTTTCAGTTTTTCTTGAATAACTCTGTAAATATTCAACTTATTGGCATGAAAGTTTTTGCAGTGATTAGAGCTTGATATTCTCCATCCAATGCTGCCAAAAATATTTTTCTAGAACTCATGGTTTCTGAGAAATGTCAAATGAGTTAAGCGACTTTATTCACTTACATCATTCCATTTGACCAATTGAAAAAAAATTATCGAGCTTTCAACAGATCTGCACTCTTTTGCATTCGAGTATACATGAAAAAGGCTTCCAAAAAATATTCATATGTCGGTCGGTCTACAGGTCTAACGGTCAGTCTGGTGATCGGTCTGTTGAATTTTGTGCCCAGATTTATTCCCAAGCCGTTGAACCAATCCCGACCAAATTTGGTAGATTCATAAGTGACAAGTTTTGAACGACAAAATCCAATTGTCATCCTGATCTGTCACTTGGAAATGTCACTACAAAAAAATTACAGAAGGTCTATCTCACCGAATGCAACTTGTGATACATCATTTTAAAGCTCTCAAAAAATGCATACAAAATAGCCAATGAGAACCTCCAATGTTGCGTCTGTCAAAAAATCACAAGATGTCAAACTTTGAATTTTAACTTTTCATAACTCTTGAAGTACGAAACGGAATTGAACCAAATTTTGTTCCCAATAACAGTGCCTCACAATAATTTGATGGATCATGAAATGTACCGGCAGCAGACAGGGATGCAACCTGATGAAAAAAAAATTGCCTAGTCATCCGAGCCTGTAGTGTACCTACTTGAAATAGTCAAAAAATCATTTCTTGTTTGAAGAAAGTACGGTTTTCAACGGTTTCTTGCTATATGGTTAGCTCTTCCCCAGCTCTTTAGCATGGTAAAAGCAGACATCCCTGTGACGTGTACTATTTAGTATACAGGGTGAAGATTGAAAAATGAATATTTAAAAATGTTTATTCCGTTGAAATAATCCTCGAGAAAAACAGGCTCTCATTATTTAGCAACTTTATAGTCTCCTGTTGAACATGTGAAAAATGTACCTCTCCATAGCCGCTGGTATTCTACGTATAGGGTGGAATCGATTTTTTCCAATATTTTTTATCTTTATCGAATAAATCAAGACAAAAACCATTTCCAGCTCTGTTACAAGCCATTAGTCTCTTATTCAAAATACAAAAATGTCAGATTCCTCAAACTGCAAAAATACAACATACAGGGTGAAACAAAAAATTGATTTCACATTCACCCTGTACGTAGAATACCATCAGCGGCTATAATAGAGGGATACATTTTTGACGTGTTCAATAGGAGACTATAAAGTATAGACTATATAAATACTATAATAAGTGAGTATATATCTACTTATACATACAAAAAATATAAGACTAGAAGCTTTATCAGTAAATAAGGTAACCTGTATAAGAAGTACAGCTGAGGATCGACTTTACAATCTGGCTCATTTCTGGCGTAGAAACGGCTTCCAGATAGGGAAAGGCCTTTTTTGCAGTTTTTTGACGGCAAATAATAACCATAAAAAGTTCATAGAAGTTCAAGACATGCAGAAGCAAAAATAAATCATTCAAAACAACCGCCTTGATAGCAAGCGACTTCAACTATTGATGGTGGTTTGATATTTATTATTGATTTTTCAACATCTATCCGATGGGATCTCACTTGTTCAAGCAAGGTTCCTACCTGTGTACGTAGATGTAAGAACTTATCAAAATCAATACATGCGAAAAAGTGGACTTGACTACTCTCTAACCCTTAAACACACAGCATTCTTTTCAAATGTACCATCAGGTACAAACATAGCGTGATGGACGTGATGTGGAGAACAAGTTTCAGGATTAGGTATGGAAAGCTACACCCCATGGTATTCAACATATCCCAATGACCGAGGCCCCTGCCTCATAAAGTCTTTTGTCACAAATCTCCTGAAAACTGTAGGTACATAGGCAGCATTTTCGATGAAAATGTTACTACAAGCAACTGTGAAAAGATGGCTCTTATCTCGAAGATGGTGCTGTATCCTTCGGGCCCTAGATGTTTATAGTGAGAGGGGGTCTTCTTCACACATATCTTCCGTCATCTCACGTAGTGTTGTAACTGAGTTTTGGTATTTTTTGTCATGTCCTCTTCGGAAAATTCTTCATGCAAAACTGGCGATATTATCTTAAAAATGTGTATCGCAAATGATGAGAAGAATAAAGATCATTCATTTTCATTATTTTCAGTCTAGGTTGGACAAATAATATTATCAGTTGAGCACGGAGAATTTTTCAAAAAGGACATGCAAAAAATATCAAAAATCAGTTACGACACTACGTGAGATGACGGACGATATGTACAGATGTTGAGCTCGACCCAAGTGCGATTTAGAAATTTCTGTTTCACAGCTGGCTCAGATGACTAGTTCAAACGGTTTGTTGCTATATGGTTAGCTCATACCTACCTGTTTAACAAGCCTGTCAAAAGCATACATTCATGTGACGCGTATTACTTAGTAGGTATACAGGGTGAAAATAATGAAATAAATCTTCGAATTTTTTTATTCAAGGTCAAATAATTCTCGAAAAAGACAGTCTTTCATTAATCAGCAACCTTATGATCCCCTGCTGAACAGGTGAGGAATGTACCCCTCTATAGCCGCTGGTATTCTACGTACCAGGGTAAAATCAATTTTTTGTTTCACCCTGTATGTTGTGTTTTTGCAGTTTAAGGAATCTGTCAGTTTTGTATCTTGAATAAGATATTATAGGCTTGTAACAGGGCTGGAAATGGTTTTTGTCTTGATTTATTCGATAAAGATAGAAATATTGGGGAAAAATCGATTGCACCCTTACGTAGAATACCAGCGGCTATGGAGTGGTTCATTTTTCACATGTTCAGCAGGAGACTATAAAGTTGCTTAATGATGAAAGACTGTTTTTCTCGAGAATTATTTCAACGGAAAAAACATTTTTAAATATTCATTTTTCAATGTTCACCCTGTATACTAAATACTACACGTCACATGGATGTCTGCTTTCACCATGTTGAAGAGGTGGGGAAGAGCTAACCACAAAGCAAAAAAACCGTTCTAGAACTACTTTCTTCAAGCAAGGGATGATTTTTTGACTATTTCAAGTAGGTACAGTACACTACAGGCTCAGATGACTAGGCAATTTTTTTTTATCAGGTTGCATCCCTGTCTGCTGCCGGTACATTTCATGATCCATCAAATTATTGTGAGGCACTGTTGTTGGGGACCAAATTTGGTTCAATTCCGTTCCGTCCTTCAAGAGTTATGTAAAGTTTAAATTTTAAGTTTGACAGCTTGTGATTTTTTGACAGACGCAACCTTGAAGGTTCTTACAGACCATTTTGTATGCATTTTTTTGAGGGCTTTGAAATGGTGTATCACAAGTTGCATTCGGTGAGATAGACCTTCTGTCATTCTTTTGTAGTGACACTTCTAAGTGACAGATCAAGATGACATTTGGATTTTGTCGTTGAAACCTTGTCACTTACGTATCTACCAAATTTGGTCGGGATTGGTTTAACAGCTTGGGAATAAATCTGGGCACAAAATTCAACAGACCGACCACCAGACTGACCGTTAGACCTGCAGACCGACCGACATATGAATATTTTTTGGAAGCCTTTTTTATGTGTACTCGAATGCAAAAGAGGGCAGATCTGTTGAAAGCCCGATAATTTTTTTCAATTGGTCAAATGAAATGATGAAAGTGAATGAAGTCGCTTAACTCATTTGACATTTCTTAGAAATCATGGAATCTAGAAAAATATTTTTGGCAACATTGGTTGCAGAGTCTCAAGCTCTAATCACGGCAAAAACTTTCATGCTAATAAGTTGAATATATACAGAGTTATTCAAGAAAAACTGAAAAAATTGACAGATTTTTCAAAATGGCGGAAAACGCTCCGGGTCTCAGAAATTTTTTTCATCACTAATAGAAAGAGGGCTGTTTTCTGGACATGTATGCAAAAATCCAGCTTTATGGGAGATATTCCGACCTCAAGCCCTGAAATGAGCTAGGATGACTGGGCTATAAGGTAATCCAGTTTAATCAATTATTTTCTACAGAATGTCCCGAAATTAGCCTGCCAACTTCACCAAAGGGGTCCATCACCCAAGGATTCTACAATCAAAAATAAGAAAAAAGTTTTCATGATGAACAAGTTTTGAACAGCTCTACCTACTTTACAAAAAAAAATTCCATTAAATGGTCCAGGAATAAAGAATGCGGAGACATTGTATTGTACCAAGCTTCGAGGTCTCGTTCGAGGCTTTGTTGCAAATTTTTGTCTATCTCCTCTAATTTTAAGATAATCTCAAAAATCCAGCACTTTGATCTCATCTTCAACTATTTAACTTTTTTTCCGATTTTCAAAATCTAAAGGTATTGTCGAACCCAAAGCTTCGTAGAAGCATGCTTACGAAGCCTACGAAACAAGTCCTTGTGAAGCTTACGATTGGATCATTCATCAGTCAATCTGGCCGATTTGATCTGGCTTTGATTCTTTCGCGGCTGTTGTCGCAGGTCAATAACTCGAGTCAACTTGAGCAGGAACGACTGACACCACATCACTAAAATTTACGAAAAAAAGGCGTGTTTTTCACTGTAGGTACTAGATATTCATACGCGATAAAATACAAACATAAAATAATAAATACATAAATAATTAACCTCTTTCTATTTATCATAGAATTATTCCAATAATTTTTGATGAGCTATAAGCCTCTTCCATAGCAGGTTTGGCGTTCAACCGCCTGTTGAAGTCTCTACCGAAATTGAGTTAGTTATCTGTATACATATTCGGGTTTCGTGATTTTAAGGTTCAATGGAACATCACGTCAAGATGGCTCTGATTCCTGGAAATCTGGTACAAAAATATGACTAGTGACCGACCATACAAAAGAGTAACGAGCGTTTTTTCTTTTACTTCTTTCTTTATAACTCTTGTTACGAATTTGCGTTGGGTGCCTACTTAAATAATTGAGAGACTTTTTTTGGCGTACCTACTACTAATTTACAAAACACGTAAATCGTCGCGCGCGGTGAATTCAGCTTTGATGTGCTTCCTGTTGGCCATACCGCTCTCACATATTTGCGTCTTGTATTCCAGAATATTCCAGATTCCTCCGGAAAGACCTTGAAGGCTCTAGTCGCTACCTTTGTTGTTCGGTATATTCCAGTAGGTATAGTCCGGCCAGAGCTCTAGAAAAAGAAGTCCACTAGGGTATCGCGATGTTCTGGCAAGCTTTCAATACACGGCTCCTCCGCCAATTGAGAAGGTATGTGTCTTATTCGCGCATCTAATTTCCGGCGAGTTTCGTAACACTGCCTCTTTCTTAAGCCTGTTCGTCCTGAGCAGGAACATCGTTATTCCCCCAGTGCCATTCGAGTCTGTCCCATATAAACAACTTGCACTTTATTGACTCTAGGAGCTCTTTGGATTCGGTATACACAACGTCGTTGATCCTCTTGACCACGGTGTAGGTGGTCCCACACCTGAGGGCTGTTTTTTTGGTGACATCGTTGAGTTTCCGGTAGTCCACACAGAAATACGTACTCACGTACTGCCATTTTTTGTGACTAAAACGACGGATAAAATAATCGCAAGAGCTCGTGGATCCCTCTACGAGACCATCGTCCAACATCTTCTTCAGGAGCTCTAAGGCTTGTTGTAACACGCTGATTCGAGGCACTTTCGAGGCATGATAGGATTTACGAGGCACTTTCTGCTCAGATGAATCTTGTCGCAAGTTCCCTTTTCCTTTTTCGTCAGATGTTCCCAGTCGGCGAAGCACATCGGTTCTAGCACTTCTTCCAAATACTTCGGGGATGAGGCCTCCGAGGTTTTTTCTTCACAGCTTGAAACACACACTATCGATTTACACTTGCTCAGGGTCTCTCGTCTCTCTTTGTTGTATTGTCTTGGCTGTCTCATTCGAATTTACGACTCTTATCGATATTTCAGTCTTGTCCTTGATCCATGAGTAGGTACTCCAGTGACAGCTGTAGTACCTACTCGGATACAGACAAGCAGATTCTTCTGTAGCTGTAGTCAAGCGTGTAGTCAAGTGTATGTGTCGTTTATCACTGGAGCTGTGCATTAACCTTGAAAAGCGTCAGGGCGAGCAATACCTAGATGCTGTGGCTCCTGCATCGACGACACAAATGCATTTTCACTCATCAAGTTTTCCATCAAGGAGGAGGCTGTTAGCAAATCTCTTGCGAGCGATGAAACAATGTATCTTCTGGGGCATTAAGCATTGTCAGCCGGCGCGTGTCTCTTAGCGCTAGATGAAATTAGTTTTCCTGGGTTGCGTCGTTCTCAATCAGCAGTTCCTCGTTCAAGCCTGAAACGGTCAGATGAACTGGATCGTTGCCTGCAGTCGCGTCGCAGATGTCCGACCCTTCCACAGTTGAACCTGCGATGTCTTCTTTCAGTTCTTGCCGTATCTTAGGGTTTGTAACGCCGAAGAGATTCTCGAACCTTTCCTTGACTGACTTCTTGGGAGAATGCGGAACTTCATAAGTCGCGATCAGTCGCAAAGCATCTTTGACTGACCAACATGTTCAACTTTGGACCTCCGAGAGCCAGGACTAGTGCTGTAGCTCTGTCATCCTCACTTCATCCATCAAGTACCAGCGAAAGTTGGTGGACCTGATGTTTCAGCTTCGTCATATTGGCTTCCATCGCTTCCATTGTTTCTTCCACCTCCGTCACCATTTTCAGCGCAATTTCCCAAGCAATGGGAAAAAGGCGCTCTTAACTTCACGTTGCCCGTCCGTCCGTCCGTACCCGGAATAACTCTTCAGGAAAAGGAGATATCGATGTGGTCTAAACGCTGATCAATAGTAAATATATCCAGGATGTATAAGTTGACTTTTGGTTTTTGTTGCTTTGTCGCCATCTTTGATCCGCCATTTTGAATTTCTCTGAAAGTGATCCGATATGAATGAACTTTGCAGGCAATGTAAACCACATCAAAAAACACCCAATTTTTGATAATTGAAGCTCTGTCGCTATCTTGTATTCTCCATGGCCATGCCACTTTTATATACCTGCGTCGCGTATTCAAGAATATTCCAGCTTCTTCTGGAAAGATCTCGAAGATTCTCGTCGTTTCCATTGTCGTCCCGGTAGGTACATTCCAGCATTGCCTGGCATGCAGTCTGTTTTCGCGAAAGTTCTACAAAATTCAATACGCAACGCGAATATCTCGGTCGGAAGTTCTCGAAGTAAAGTTGCGACCTCATAAAAGTTTACACTGACGGCGATCGAGTGGCCATGCTAATTCAGTTTTGACGTAATTTTGAATGAGCATGGCCACACGATTGTCATCGGTGTAAACTTTTATGAGGCCGCAACTGTACGGTTCCCCCGCCACTTGTGCAGGTATATGTATCTTATTCGTACGTCATGGTCTACAAAGTTGCCTGCCCGGCGCTCTATGAAAATTCGCAACAATCGCAACGCAGCCCCAACGCAGAGCGCAACGTTTCTGATTGGCTGGCAAGGTATTCACAAAGCCATCACAACGACGCGAAAGGCTTGCGAGCCAATCAGAAAAGTTGCGGTCTGCGTTGCGGATGCATTGCGTAATTTCATAGAACGGCCTTAATACACTGTGCGGCAAACTGTAAAGCTTAGTTTCCTTGTACGAATTATTCGCACATGATAACAGAATCAACCCTTCACTATTTCTGAGACTTCAATAAAGAGAGCTCTCAGACGCATCGAACCAGCAGACCAGAGCTCCTCATACACGTGCTTCACGTCTATGCGATCAGTGCATAGGCATCCAAGTCAGATAATTCGATGAAATATCAGTGTACTTTAGGGATCTCTGACTGCTATTTCATCGGATCGTCTGACCTGGATGCCTCCGCACTGATCGCTTTGACCCTAACGCGTCTGAAACTCCAGTTTGTAGAAGCTCACCTGCAAATTCGGATCTAACCTATGGATAAACCAGCTATCTAATACCTACCTATACCTCGTCATCAAGCTCATTTTATTATGGGAGTGATTCAAAATTCGATCCAGTCGACCGTGGATCACTTTTACGCGGCCATTATCCGCCACAATGTCCATGACTTATGAATAATGCATAGGGAAATTGTCTGGTCTGGGAGTATAGTGCCTTCTTCCATTGACCATCCGCATTTATTACATCACAGTTTGGCATTGTAAAATCTAATTTACTCTAAAACTCGCTCGTATACCTTTACGTTTTCTATAAAGATCTACAATCTACAAGAGCTTGTGGCGGTTCCGTTTGATTTACCGCCAATCATACAAAGTAATAAAATTATATAGAGACCGGCCGAACAGATGATTTGTACAATAACACAAAACCACGGTTCGCTCGGTTTTGCAATATTGATTTGTTGTCGGACGCAATCCGATACATTAGTTCCTTTCGCAATTCCCCGATGCCATGACTTGCTCGCCTCTCCTGCTCTAATCGCAGAGCCAAGAGACAATGCAGGCCTTGGGAAGGAGAGACGAGATTGAGAATTGAGCATCAAATGCACGACAACCTTTTGCGATGGATGACCCATTTCTGGAAATTGCCATCGTCGTTCCGTAACACAGTCATTGTGGTGATCAATAATGCAAGTTCTTTATGCTAATACAAAATGAATGAGCCTTGATTCAGAAGCGGAGCTATCTAATTAGACGTGCTTGTCAAAGTCGTGTTTCCCACAGAAGAGTTGTCAATGGGTCGGTCTTGCAATACGCAGAGACAACCGGAAACGTTATGTTCCTAATTAGGAAACGACTCATGAATGAGCTGATGCGCTTTTCCAAAAATCACAGTAACGGATAGCAGATAGGTTCTAAAGATGGTAACGCAGACAGAAGCACGTCGGTAATGTCAGTTATACAGCTAATTGAAACGATAGGTCTCTCTTCTTCCAAGAGCATGGCACAGGAAAAAACTGGAGTCGTAACAGTTTACGTAACGTCAATAAAATTGCTAATGAAAGTGGAAGACTGAAACTACTGGAAGACACCTCTACATTTAACGAGATAATCAAGTTCAAAACCATATACCTACACATCTGCAAATGTGTGTGTGTGGTATATGCGGTAATAACACGACAATTTCACCGCAGCCGCAGTTATTATTGTTATCAAGCATTAGCGTCGGTTTAGAAAGCAAAACCTAAATGCGTGGCTTGATTGACGAGACAAAAACGAATGCATGCATGTCGTCCGTTGCAAAATAAAAGCAAAGAGCAACGCTAGAGGTAGGTAGGTATAACCGGAGTAGGCACCGAATTCGCCTCCGGGATGTGCGTGGCGTGCCGGAGTCAACACGCGGTTCTTGAAAAGCGCAACAGTGTAATCAGAGTATACCTTGGTGTAATAGGCCAAAATGAAATGACCGAGACAAAAAAAGTTTTTTGACATAAAAACTCAAACGTGGACTCGAGTAGGTATAGAGGAAGTTCTCACGAACGTTTGCCAAGAATAATAAGAGATCAGCTGATCAGAATCACAGACCAAATGAATTTACCTGTGGGGAAGTTCATCCTGGATTATGTTACCATCAGGTTTTTTTTGTAATGAAAATTGATATGAGCATAAATCAAGTCAATATGTCCTCACGAGCGTAAGCCTCGGTGACGCACTTCCCCTTTGAAGGACAGTGAACGCAAGTAGTTGATTAGGGTCCTACAGTTATTGAGACGCATTAATCTGTTACATCGATTCTGGTATAACTATCGCCAATTACCATTCGCTGTTATCGCTCTGAATTTAATACTGGTCTGTTGGCCGATCCAAAGTACTTATATAGCTCCGACTGGTATTCTGAAAGTTCCCACCGGTCCTCTAGCAAATTCCACATTGAGCCGCGGCATGTGGCTTAGGACGTCTCTCGAACAGTCCAGCACTTGAGCGTGAGTTTACCAGCGTGTTATGGGGCAGCGCCGCCACCAGTCGGGCAGATGTGTCCTATCCCCCTATTGATATCTCCCATGTTCTTAATGACCAAACCATCGCGTATGTTCTCGAATGCCTCGAGCTTCGTACTCGTAACACTGCGATCTGATGCGAACAGTCACGAAAGACAAGGTGTGCTTTCGAACGCACAACAGAATCGCCGCTCATAAAACTATGCTCAACTTTTAGAAGTTTTGTATAGTTTTATTCATAACTTTTTATAAACTTCATGCGAAGTAAAAGTTATTGCTTCTTGTAAAGATACGGACTGATAACTAAGGATCAGACTAATGAACGGTTCAAACAGATCTCGAATCATTCCCAGCAATCGTACTTATATTTTCAAATTTAGGGCAAAACTGGCCGTGTATCGTGTATCGTTTATTTAGTTGTTGATCAGTTTAGTTTAGAAGTATATGTTGCTGTTGAGAACTTTCGGCATGTTGTGGCCACTTTCAAGCATACAAGCAGCGTGTCAAGACTTCTTAGAATCATTGTCTTTCATATCTAAGTGTTTATAGGCCAGCCCTTTCATCAAGCCCTTCATGGTTGTGGTTGGATCTTTTTTTGAAAGACCTTGTCACCGATTAGGTATTTACCAAACTGAAACTGTACAAATTCAGTTCTTGAGCTGAGCTCTCGCAGTTCAATCATCTCGCTTTCCTTGGACGATGTGAAATCTCCAGAGCACTTTTTCGAAATTCCGCCCTCCAGCTTCGAAAGTGACGCTCGAATCGTAAATCTTCGACATTGCGTCCGCTGGAATTGCGTGAGAAATGGCACTAATAATACGCGTTCGCAGTTTTAATAGGGCTCTCTCTGCTGGTGCAGAACCCACCCACATTGGTCTCTTCTGGTTTTTCTCGACCGGTTGTCGTGTTATTAGACAGATTCTATCAATAAACCGCCAACGTCGCGGTCGTTCCCCGAGCGATAGCCGGGCAATGAAATTATTGTTGATTACGACCACTTTCTACATTATCGAGCAGAGGGAGCGCATTAGAGCCGCACTCTATTGACAAAGAGATGACTAACATGTCCATTAGCATACCAGAAACGGCCATCATAAAGGAGATTACGGGCACACGGGGTACTTATGTCATACCATTGTATGGTTATGTCGATTTCTTCTGTTGTCTTTGTGCGCGCGAGCACCTATAGATATCGTTTTCTAAGCAAGTATTTCAGAGGCTTGGTTGGCACAACCACCAAACGGACGACCTCTCCGGCTTGTCTGTCAGGTGCCCACGAGGAATTTCGCGGACTCGATGAATATGCATCAAGAGGCCATGAATTCGAACGGATCACTGTCATTAGGCAATCATTGTCTTTCTTCGGTTCGGCTTCCATTGCTTTCGGTAGCAAGGACGGAGGAGGAACTCGCATTGTGGTTAATTCGGTCTAGGTCTAAAGTTCCGTGTAACGCTATTATACATAATATAGATACGTAGCGTAGGTGCGATCTGTGCTTTATTTTTGTTTCAAATAGCGTTGTTCACAACTTATTGAATGCTAACCCTCACCTATCAAAACAGCCTATCACGGGCGTGAGGCTTTATAGCGCATTTTCTTTCCAGAGGATCTGCATAGTGATAAAGAGGTTATCCTAATATCGGTTGACTTGTGGGAAAGTCAATATTGTAGACCAAGATGGCAGCGAATCGTGAAACTGATTTAGACATCATAGATCGTTATACGAAGCAAGCGTATATCCCAAGTTTCATCAAGATCGCTTCATTTACGAAAAAGTTCAGTATGGCTGCGGGGAGCGGGGTCAAGAGCACGAGAACAAAGAATGCTGCAAGTTTTACCACAATCGGTAAAACTTCGTAAAAAGTTCAATATGACGAATGAAGATGGATCCAATGGGGAAAGTTGCAGGGCTCTATAACTTTATTCATCGAGGAGTTGAGCTGCAGAAATTGATACACAGCAGACAGACAGACGGATACACAGACATAGAGCTTTGATCTTAGAATCTATAAATTAATCATGCAAGTGGAGTCTCTGGTGAAGATATGCTCAAATAGTTCGACGACAGACAGACAAACCGGCCACAATCGGCCTGATTCTATAAGGGAATGGTTATGGTAATCACCTCGCTTACTATCAAATTACTATGACGGCAACCAATAGGAAGGCCCGTTGCCCTAGCAATTTCATCGTAGGCACGGTAATTACCATAACCATTCCCTTATAGAATCAGGCTGAATATAGCATTTTCTTCGGAAATCGCTGAAAACTGGGAAGATGATTGCTGAAGAACCTATTACCTATTCACCTTCCTTTTAGCGGCATTGATCATGCAATATTGCCACAGAGTAATATTGCACTGAAAATGCTGTTTCCTTCTTGTCAATTTCTTTTTCATCGCCACCATTTCTATTGTACCTACTGTTACGAGCGGCGATCCCGTGCATACTGGTAAACACGCGATCTTTCTGGACTCTTCCACAGCCGCAGTGTACAAATGCGCGGAGCTCTGGACATTTTCAAGAGTAAACTCGATGGCATTGAAATCATGGAGACTCTAACGCTCGATCGAGAAACATCCGTTCATTTTGGCGGAGGCGCCGGTTCTAGAGCACGGCAGAATTATACGGGTGATATGTGTGATTATTCAGGAGTGGTCTAGAAACCGCATATGCCGGGCCACTATGGAAATTGCTGAAAGATGATAGAAAGCTCGGGAACGCTAATGGAGGCATACAAAAGCACCGTCCAACAGTGCGACAGCAGTATGAATTGGAATGCGAAGTGATAGCGAACGGATTAGAAGCGAGTAGTAATCACAGCGATATATTTCCAAGTAGATAATTGTTGACGTTTATTTATTGTAGAACGTAGTGATAAACAGTGTGTGTTTTAAAACGATCGTCTCAATTATATTCGAACCCGTACGCGAAATACGTAACACTACTCTCATTGATTTTCATTCATCTATCTAGTCGCTCTAATTAATATTTTTATATTTGTATTGGGCAGCGTTGCTGCTTTGATGCTTGAGTAGGTACTGAACGACCCGCATAATAAGGCGGAACGTTATAAATGCGAGTACAAGGCAGCTTCAAATTTTAGCCAAACAAGTCTTGTTAGAAGCCGACAAGCCGTATCAATATCTATTCGACACCTACTTATATGGAGACTTCTAATAAAGAAGCGATACAATTTTAATCGTCCACCACTTTCGATAACCATTAAAACAGTAATGGCTCAAGCTCTCTTTTGGAGTACGCAGAGGCACTAGTATGTGCTTGAATATGTGTGCTAATCGAATGGCAACGCAGTACGACGATAAGTCGTCTGTAAAAACCACCTTGATGCCTACATAGCTACCAGCTATAGCCAGACCATAGACAAGGACAAAAGTAGAAGAAGGAAGAACCACTGCGCATCCATTTCAGCCGATATCGCATGGGGTCCGCCATTTTTAGGTCATAACGGCTTTTCCAAGGCGGCAATTTAAATGGGGGGAGTACGCGCGAGTCAAAATCATAAACAGACGTCAAAGCAGATGACAGTCATGAGACAATTTGTAGGTTATACTTTGTAAACGAAACAAATAACTCAAGAATTTCTGCTCACGGCCTTGACTAATCCTCATACTGTAGTCAATACTTCGCTCGATCTCCGACTTCGCATCTCTCAAGTCCTTCGGACAATTATAACAATTGTTGCCATAGTTGGATTGTGCTTAAATCGGAGACCGACTGTGAGTATGGGCCATAGACGTATGGGCATAAGGCCCACGACATGTGCTTGATTTGAGCTACAGAATAAAATTTCAAGAAAAATATTCAATGTTTTACTTGAGATAAAATGATACAAGTTTGGAAAGTGTTTGTTGAACATTACACTGAATCAGCTCTTCGCTTCACGTTTTTTTTGCTAGATTTTGCACCTTATCTTATTTTCAAATAGCATCTTACGAGCACTTTCCCTTAAGATAAAATTGTGGTGTTCCAAAATGTCATTGTGCGAAACGAGGTTCTGGCTCGGGTCCTGGGAGTGTGGATAAAATTTTATTTACATTACTTCGAAATGCCTCGAACAAATCAGCAGCACTGAGCCTTTCTCATAAGACGTTTCCAAGCTATTTCTTCATCATTCCAATTGTCTCGAGCCACAATCGAAGCCCATCACCCCGTGGAAAACTAAAAACAAAATTTAGTTACCGGAGTGAAATTTGATTATTTAAATTCAGCGTTACGTATGAAAGGATATCTTCTCATCTCTGGGCTCATCAATTGCTTGATGTTTTTGCAAATTTTGATAGGTATAACAAGACACCCTTTATTGATGCATTTGCTAAGTTCGATCAGGTTCGATCAAACTTTATTACACAGGAAAAATCGCAAAACGAACACTTCACACAGAGGCCTCGATATCTGTTTCACAGCTTCTAAGTGGAGATAAAACTGCGGACATCATTCTCCATTTCTTGACAATAATTCATCAAGTACAATGCACTCGACAATGCATTATTTATGCAATGCATCCCAGGAATATAATATCTGGTTATGAAGTAGAATTCGTGGAAACGAACACTGAATAACCCTCAACATTCAATTATATTGTTATCTTTTACACAAAACCAAACATCGGCGCCGAGAAAAGTTCGATCACAACAAATCAGTCTAACCTAAAACTTCGTAGCTGTCATCAAGTACACTGTCAGTACTGTCACCCACCTGTCATAATTAAAATTGCCGCCAGGAAAAACCGTTATGTAATCAAAATGGCCGGCCAACAAATTACACAGCCGCGCAGGTATCTTGCCTCTTCTACTTTTGTCCTTGTCTATGAGCCAGACTTAATAAAATCGAATGGACTGGCGCAACAGTTGATTAGACAACTTATAAGAAGTCTGCGACATGTGTACGCACGGGTAAGAGTCAATTAATTAATCCTTGCGTATGGTATAAGTAAGGTGAAACCGTAAAATTTCTCGTGGCGTGAGTAAGTATACTTGAAACTTGAAACTGATTTCCGTCAACGTGAATCCATGTGTGTGGGCGTGAAAATATTAGAACTTTCACTCTGAGAAGGAAATCAATCTTACTTTGCTAAAAAAAAAATGCACAACCTCAGTGTTAACCACGAAGCCTTTGACCTCAACCAAAGCATAAGTATCAGAAAATAGTTATCCTCAATGTTGCACACCCCCAAGTGACTAAGTGAGCTATGCTGATGTCTGGCCAAATGAAATGCAGAAACTTCGGATCTCGTTTGGAGGCCAATTTTCGCGTTCTAAAGGTGAAAGAGTTTTGTGAATGAAAATAGAGGTCATATTCACAGCACGTATGAATTGTAAACTACTTACTTTGAATATAAATTATGGTTATTAGGCCTTAAAGGTTTACATAACTGAGAATAAAAACGATTCAAATAAACCACAATTATTTTGATATTAAGTATAGTATAATGCTTCCGTGTGCCTGCGTAGGTATCTATACCTGCGTATGACTCAAGCAGCAAAAGGTCGAAGCACATGCAGAAACTGCCAGTAGCATTTAGAAGGAGGAAGCCTCACACTGGTAATGGTAAGTATGACATAACGTATATATAAAAAAATCACACGCAACAGGAGGAATACCTATAATGCGATTACCATTTCTCTAATCAAATCGCTAATTATTAACCAATCAATCAATCAAGATTCTAGTCTAAAAGTACTTTAGTTTTGCTCAGTGGTGATTTAGTATCGGATCTACGAGTTCTCAGGTCTCGCCTTCATTGCCAGAAGTAACAATAAACAGTCTAACCAAAACCCAAAGAGAACTAAGATGGGTTTGGATTTGTGGTCAAGAATCGTTTCGTATACTGCTCATTTTTTGAGATTCCAAGTTTGGCCTCGTCTTTGGCAATACAAATTCGACCACTTTTAGTTTCATTTTTACTTATCTGTTTTAGATTCCTGTTTCGATTTCGTTATGCACGTTAATTTCTCAGAAATATCGGCAACTCCCTGAAACACGTGGCCAACAATAACAATAACTCTCAAATAATGATATGGTGTTCCATAGAAACTAAGTAATTGGTGTCAAGGTATGTTGTGAATTTCAAGATTAAAGGAATAATAACACCACAGTTCAGCTGACAAAAACGGATTAAACAAAACAAATTACGCGTAATCACACAATTCTTGAAGCAGTGAGCACTCTGGGTTGAGACCTCGAAAACGAGAGTTTTTATTCAGGAAGCGAGAGACGCGTTGTCTTCAATTGCTTGAAAAATAAATTGCCTTTTCCACTCAACGCTTTTTCTACAATAATTTTTCAAGCTTTTTTCTCGGCTTTTTGCAATTTGGATACCTACAGATAAGACACTTAGGAGTAGGAAGGACACCTAATTCGACAAATGTGCTTAATTTATATGACGACGTTTCTAGCAAGTTCAATCGCCAACCATCTATCAATTTTTTTCATGTAAAAAAATATGGCGCCTTCAGTTTTTTTTTGTAAATCCCTAAACTGAGAGAAACATCATGGGAACAATTATTATTGTAACAACGGGAAACTTGCCCAATTTTTTTTACTGGCTTAATCGATAGCATGGGTGAAAATATTGTACCCGTATTTTTTCATTTCCTTAAATTCCCGAAATTGCGGCCGTAGTGCCTGTTTTAAAAATATATTTGTGACGTCACAAATATACTAAAAACTAAACAAACAGCACTGTTGGGTTGAAAGCTTAAAAAACTGTAAAAGAGTAGCATCACAATATTTGAAAAATACAGGCATAAAAATGTCAGTGAAGTTTCCGTACTGTTACCAACCCTTTGAAAAAAAAATTGAAAAAAAAAATCTTTTTAATCAATGGATATATTTTCCGGAAATTTTCAGGAAATACTATTTATTACTCTTGTTGATGATCAAAAGTATTTCCAGTCAAATCCGTTTCATTGGCAAGTAACCCATTGTATCTATGATGATATTCAACTTTCAGGCAAAGTTATCTGTATTATAGAAGAATGAACATAGCAACTTGTAGCAGCAACAAGTAACTAGCAATTGCCAAAGACTTTTAAATACAATCGTCACCATGACTACCAATCGTCTCATTGGCATTGCCTGCCCGGGACCTACCGGTAAAAGAGCTTTCAACTTGAAAGACACAATCAAAAAGCTCGGACGTAGCGTAGGTAAGTATCTAACGTGAATAAAACAAACAGCGACTAAATAGGTAGGTACCTACCAAATAAAGTTCCAATTAAGCTAGAGCTCAAGCGTAATTAATGACACTGTTATTAAGTCACTCACAGTGAATGGATGTATTAGGTACCTATCTACCTACCTATATACCTGAAATAATGGCAGCTTTTTCGCTGTGCCATCGCAACCTATCTGCTGCCTCTGGTCTGAAATAGAAAGTTTGATTAGACCCGTGTACAGTTAATTCTAATGGGTTCATTATCATAGCAGGTACAAATTTGGCAAGTGTTAAATTCCACGTGTCAATTTTTTTTACCTTGCTCCTATCTGTGCTAAAATAACGGTCACACCACCAATCGATCTACCGATGCCTCCAGGAAAACTTTAGCCATAGGTGCGGTAGCAACAACAATAAAAAATTCCGGAACTGAATACATGATAAACAAATTTTGAATTGCTCTTTTCTTCGGTTTTTAGCACCTCTTTTGCATCAATCTTGTTCAATTATATCCTCTCCCGCGTGTATAATGTGTGCTTGACTTTTCAACATAGATCTCTCACAATACGAGTTCTGTACCGCACAATATGCTGGGCTTGTCAATGGTATAAGGTGGTATAAGAGAACAACCTCTTTAATATATACGAATAATGTTGCGGAGTTGCATCAGCGCCAAAACAAGAGCCGCCTTCAAGAATGACAATAATTGCGCAACAGCACTGAAGCTGGTGTAACAATTTGTTCCGACTGCGATTAAGGACATTTAGAAAACATTGTTAGTGTTTTCGCAAAACACTGATACAAAAGCTTTCAAAGCAATCGAAGCCTGAGCACATAAATCTTATGTTGTGTAACTTTTTCCAAAAAGACACTTAGTGTGCGGAATCACAGAATGGAACTTGCAACAGGAACATAGTATTTCAGCTTCTCTGCTATCTGGAGGTGTGATTCATCACTATCATAATAAGAGTAGGCATAAATGAATAAATTCGCAGTAAACTTGAACGAATTGTGCATTCAAATTCGCAAAATGCAATAAACACCTACAACGACTCGTAAAACTACGAGAACAAGCATAAAATTCATGTCAGTTCTGGAGCTGTTGATGACTGGAGCTGTGTTTTGCTAAATTAATAATGGCTAATCTTCCCACATGTAGGATGACCGCGTTTTAGGCATCAATCAAGCACGTCCTACGTACGTAGGTACTTCACAACAATAACTTCTCATTAAGTATCTACTATCTACTAGGTAACTTACTATAGTGCTGAATCAAATAAAACAGAACCCGTCTATCCAGGAAATTCGATGCCAAGTACACTTACCACTTCAATTATTATCCTGCATAGGCACTCTTGCATGATTTGACCTGATTTGAAGAGATAAACGGGAGCATGCGACACTTTTGAAAGATTTCTACAACACAAGTCTAGATCCGATTGAAAAGAGAATCGTGCAAAGATTCAAGATCCGATCAGCTGGGCGCTCTGGTCGGGAGATTGAAACGTTTCGTTTCAAAAATTGTGTATGCGTAGAGGACTCTCCGACGATGTTAAAAGCCGCACGGCATCTTCGTTTCCATAATCTATGGACGCTCGAGGGTACGTTAATGGACACGTCCGAGGAGGAAGAAATGAACTTGTACTGTTATCTGGCTATTTCCCAAGCATTAGAAAGGTATAATGGTTGTTAAAGCGAAATATATCACTGCGGATGACCATCGCCCATGAAGTAACTTATACATAAGAGAGAACCACAAGACCCGCTCTCCATGGCTTCGTCGTCGTCGTCGTCCGCGGCTCTAGAGAGTAGCCTCTTCTAGTGGGGCGAAGGGGTGGCGTGTGCGATATAGTGAGCTGCAGCGTGGGAAAGGTTCCGAGGTGACGCACAGAGAACTGGGCGAGAACGGCTCGTGTCCCCGGGCGACATGTCTGTTTTTGCCCATTGACCACTTGGAGCACTGGGGCCTTATTTCTAAAAGGGAGCGATCACCAGACGATCGCGACTCGGCCAATCACAGCCCTAGTTGTTGTTTAGCAACTTCACATGTGAACGGATCACATAATCCTTTCTAGAAATAGGGTCCCAGCTTGACTGCTACCTCCAGCAGACAGTGCCGTCTCTTGCGAAAATGGGGCCCCGGGTACAAGGTATAATAGGGGTCCTCTTATAAAGGTATGCGGAAAAAAAGGATCGCTGGGTCGTAACTAACGTATGGTCCGAAAGTTTTTGGAAATTGTTCAAAGCTAATAACTTTTTCTGGATGGTCTTTATTTTTGAACTTGATATTGCAAAAATTAACATCATATATAACAATAACAAATTCATATTCAACATATCGAAAATGGACCATTATCTTCGATGGATCTCAATTTGCTTCTGCCATGTTCCATAATTTTCTGTATCAATTTCTCAAATGCGAAATTCCCCAATGTTATTGAAAAATGTGACGCCGTAATTGGTCTTCATTTGCAGTTTCCCATCCCTTGTCGTATACTATCCTGCTCAATACTTACCAAAAATCTTATATTGGTCGAGCTTGCGGTACATTGGGAGGCAGGAGCTCTGAGAAATTAATCCTGCTGTTGTCCAGAGAATGATCGAACATGGCAGAAGAAAACTGAGAGCCATCAAAGATAATGGCCCATCTTCAATATGTTGAATATGAATTTGAAATTGTTAAAGATGATGCTAGCTTTTGCAATATTAAGTTACAAAATTAAAACTATCCAAAAAAAGTTATTAGCTTTTAAAAAATTCCCAAAACTTTCGGACCATACGTTATAATAGGCCTTTTGGCCAAAATGGGCCCCAAAACTCGGTCTGTGAGAGGCCCCGCATTCCCGCATACAGAAGTCGGGAGAGAAATAGATAGACTCAATTCTGTTCTTGTTTTGAGCAAATCATCATGAGCACGTAAACCAAATAATATTGATGGGGCTCTTTTCCTGCTGATTTTTGATTTAGATTCCTTAAGAATCCATCAGAACCAGCAGATAGCGGTTATTCATTGGATTGAATTTCCAATTGCCTCTGCGCTGCTGAACGCAGCTGCTGCGTTGTCAAAAAAACACTATGGGGGGAAGGCGCACGATCAGCTCAAAAAGTTACATAACTGAATAAATGAATGGGATACGAGAACAATTTTATATTACAAAAATCGTCATTAGTTTTGTAAATTTATGGAGATTTGGGGGTCCCCAAAAAACTCGGGGCCCTGGGTAGAGGCCCTTTGCCGAACATGTCATGTGCCCTTCCTTAAGGACGTCATTTTCTATAGTGTTTTCCTTGTCGTGACCCTCGACTAAACCTGTCTGCTGAAAAAGATGAAAAAATATGTGCCAGCTGAAATGGCTTTGGTGGCAACATACAGGATGTCTCAAAAGTATCGCATTCTGAGTCCAGAGTGGTATATGGAATCATCTCGAGAACACGAGAAAAATAATAAAAAGAGTTAATCACGTCAATTTTTAAAGATATGGGGTGTTAATGGTAAGGACGTCGTCCTCCACTATTTCCGTTGTTTCAAGTGATTTTTGGGAACTATATGTGATAGACTAATCAGTAAAAATAATCAATCACTGAGTGTGCACTGAACTTCTATTCACATATAGGGTAAATCATAAATCTCAAAAATTAATTTTCCTCCAAAAACACCAGTAAAAATTTTGCCATGGAATATGGAATCGAAAACAGTCGTAACTTGTTCTAAATTATTTTAATGACCAATGGACATGCGCAGATCGAACGCGAAAGGCATTACCCATCGAATCTCTAGGCTTATTCGTTGTTCGGCTCTCGACTCCAGAGCCTTCGCGGTGATCCTGGACCAAATTTCGTCGACGAAAAGACGAGCGTCACGTCCCCATGAGCTCAGTGTTCGACGGGGCAAAACAAATACAGGCTTGAAAGGTATCTCCATGTTTCAAAGAAATGTTAATCTCTGATCTCCAGTACCCACTAAGCAAGAAAACATCTCTGTGACATCACTAGATGTTCAAGTCACAACTGCGATGTTAAGTGGACATCTCTGTTACCTCTTATTTCCGGGTAATTAGAACATGAATGAGAGATCTCAAAGATGTCCAAATGTGACATACCATCTACATCGCTATTCCACATCTCGTAGATATCACTTTTTGATGTACATATAACGTCGCATCTTGGATGTGTATTTTTAAATAAAAATTAATTTGCCACCACTTTTCAACATGGTTTTATGTCATAGAAGATTCCGCACCAATTTTCACTAATTTTTACAATCTATACACCACGTTTTTTCCCTAAGAAAAGTTGTTCTTTTATTGGCGTACTCCGGAGGATTCGAACCTGGATCCCCACAGGTGACGATGGTTAGAGACACTGCTGCCGATTCGTCTAAGCTACCAACTTGTCCAATAAAGTATATTTAAACAGCGCGCTTGATGTTCAGGGTTTCTCGGGATATTTTATTAGAACTCCAAACGATACACCGAGCTCAAAGACCCTCGCTGGGGCTCAAAACGTTACAGCAAGACACAAGGGGCTCCGTTGGGGCCCCGGACGTTACAATAAGACATGAACGGGAGTCATCAAAGTATTCGAAAGCACAATAAGACAAAATGGGCCCATTTTGAGGCTCCGAATAACACAAGAGCAGACATAAGAGTTCACCAGAGGTGCGAAAGCCACGACAAAATGCAAGAAGGCCCAGTAGGCTCTCGAAGAACACAAGACGACACAAACGGGACACACTAGTTCCTAAAGCCACAAGCACAAGAAGATACAAAAATGGTTCCAAACGACACATGAAGACATAAGGGGGCTCGCAGGGCCTCAAACTAAACATGAAGACATGAAGGCTGTTCTGGCATCACACACATGGAATAGGGGGCAAAACTATCAATCAAATATTTTCCGACGAAGCTTAACGATGACAGCCCGCGAAATTTGAAATACCTCTCAGTGACTACGTCTCATTGACGTCAGTGAGATGTTACACTTCGATCAGTTGAAAGAAGTGACAATGTTACGTCCGGTAGATGTCTCATGTGTGATGTTCAATTCAAGTTCATTTCGAAACATCTCTCAGACATTACATCGTATAACATCGCGGATGAACATCTCATAGATGTGGAAGTAACGTTCATTGTGATGTTATTTTGTGACATGATTGAGATCATCTCATTTATGAAACATGACATGATTGCTGAGTGGGTAAGACCTATATAAGATGCTGCAAGAGTGGCAACACAGGTGACATCCCATGTCAACATCTTTCTCTTAGGTACTCCATGCAGAGAAGAAATAATTAGTTTCCTGCTGATCCTGCCGCACGCCCATCTATTGTGGACTCTTCGAAATCAAAAGTATTTCCAAAAAGATGACCATAGGTAAGGCCTATGCATACGAAATTTTGTTTTAATGAAACCCTTTCCTCAAAATTATTTTTCTATGAACTCTGACACGTCCTTATAGGTATCGTCCTTAGGAAGCGGATGACCGGCATATATGTTACATTTTTCTTGGACACCTGTATAGAATCTACGAAGGCGCAGAGCGGACATCAGAGTTTTTTTTATGATTTCGAAAAAAAACACGAAATTATGGGGATAAAGTCAGAATTCTGAGTTTAAAGTCGGAATTCTGAGTTTGAAAGTCAGAATTCTGAGATTAAAGTCGGAATTCTGAGTTTGAAAGTCAGAATTCTGAGTTTAAAGTCGGAATTCTGAGTTTGAAAGTCAGAATTCTGAGTTTAAAGTCGGAATTCTGAGTTTGAAAGTCAGAATTCTGAGTTTAAAGTCGGAATTTCGAGTTTAAAGTCAGAATTCTGAGTTTAAAGTCGGAATTCTGAGTTTGAAAGTCAGAATTCTGAGTTTAAAGTCGGAATTCTGAGTTTAAAGTCGGAATTCTGAGTTTAAAGTCGGAATTCTGAGTTTAAAGTCGGAATTCTGAGTTTGAAAGTCGGAATTCTGAGTTTCAAACTCGGAATTCTGCGCGCGCACAATTCCGAGTTTCAAAGTCAGAATTCTGCGCGCGCATTGGCAGGAATCGAGCCGGTTGATTAAATGGCCTCTCCTTAGCGCAATACGAACACTTGGTACAATCGAACCACTCGATGGCGTCGGCGGCGACATGGCTCCACCCGAATGAAGTTCCTTTGTGCTTTGAACTCGGCTTCGAACGATGAGCCTCGATAAGAGCATTCGGCTCATTGTACAAAAGCAACAATAACAATAGCATATTACATAGGGTTGTGAATAATGCTATAGGTATGCTATTACAGCTGTGTCACGTTATAACGCAAAGGTGGAGGGGGGAGGGGACGGCGCGAAATTATCATTGTAGGTATCCATGTGTTTGTCTGTAATGTTCGTATAAGTCGAAACGCTTATGGCTCTTGTAGTTGCAGTAGATGCAAGAGAACTGTTCCGGTTCGACAATGGCATTGTACAGTTCGGCTGCATGAACATTTTTGTAATTCCTTTGGACGTGTTGGTTGAGTTGGAAGAAGAATTCAGTCAGTCCGATGCGAACATTTGGACGTGTCCACAATTTGGGTTGTTAGTAGGTACCTACCTAATCACGTTGGTCGGAATTTGTCAGTGGCACCAAATCGTGCCCCAGCTATGCGCTTGACAGCCACGATACTGCCAGCCCAACGAAAACATTACTGCGCTGCGCTTCGGGATTTAAAGAGGCGCCGCAGCTATAATAGGTAGCATATAGCATTTTTCACAACCCTATGATTGTAATAATATGCTATTGCTGCTATTGTACCTACAATGCGCCGAGTGTTCTTATCGAGGCTTATCGTTCAAAGCACAAAGGAACTTCATTCAGGTGGAGCCATGTCGCCGCCGACGCCATCGACTGGTTCGATTGTACCAAATGTTCGTATTGCGCGAAGAAGAGGTGTATGAAGAAGCACATGATGACGCACGCTACGGACAGAGAAATAACCAGTTCGGCTGTGTGGAATGTCCGTATCGTGTTAAGGAAAAAAAGGGTTTAGAAAAGGCACAAGTTGTTACATCTCTCGAAGATTTTATTAAATACCTAGCGAGTAAGTAGGTATCGTTAGGGTCGTCAACTTGTCAATCACTATTTAATCAACCGGCTCGATTCCTGCCGATGCGCGCGCAGAATTCTGACTTTGAAACTCGGAATTGTGCGCGCGCAGAATTCCGAGTTTGAAACTCAGAATTCCGACTTTCAAACTCAGAATTCCGACTTTCAAACTCAGAATTCCGACTTTAAACTCAGAATTCCGACTTTAAACTCAGAATTCCAACTTTAAACTCAGAATTCTGACTTTAAACTCGGAATTCCGACTTTAAACTCAGAATTCTGACTTTCAAACTCAGAATTCCGACTTTAAACTCAGAATTCTGACTTTCAAACTCAGAATTCCGACTTTAATCTCAGAATTACGACTTTAAACTCAGAATTCTGACTTTAAACTCGGAATTCCGACTTTAAACTCAGAATTCTGAGTTTCAAACTCAGAATTCCGACTTTAAACTCAGAATTCTGACTTTCAAACTCAGAATTCCGACTTTAAGTTCAGAATTCTGACTTTCAAACTCAGAATTCCGACTTTTATCTCAGAATTACGACTTTAAACTCAGAATTCTGACTTTAAACTCGGAATTCCGACTTTAAACTCAGAATTCTGACTTTCAAACTCAGAATTCCGACTTTAAACTCAGAATTCTGACTTTCAAACTCAGAATTCCGACTTTAATCTCAGAATTCTGACTTTCAAACTCAGAATTCCGACTTTAAACTCAGAATTCTGACTTTATCCCCATAATTTCGTGTTTTTTTCGAAATCATAAAAAAAAACTCTGATGTCCGCTCTGCGCCTTCGTAAGAATCAAAGTCAAACTTGAAAAACAAAAATTCCGGTATTGTGAAGGAAAGCATTCACCAGCGTCGGTGTAAGGCCCTGCCAGCGGAAATAGGCCGACGTCAAATAAACGAATAAAAATAGACTTCAATCGCAACATATAAGCAGGGAGTTCAAAAGTATAGCAACAAAAAACAGATGAATAAACATCAGACTGAAGTGCACAAGCTCAACCAGCCCAATTTAGGTATAAGAGTATAGGTATATGAAGAATATCTATACATCCCTGCTATACATACATACATACTTGACTAATTGCTTGGACATCGACATCAGTTTTACTTCTGAGCACAAATTATTCTTCCTGTATGGGTATCAGCAATTTGTCAAGCAATTTTGGAGATTTTCGGGCGATTCTCTCATCGATTTTCGGGAAATTGTAAGTAGACCACTCATATTGTTTGGCGTCGTACCTAGTACTACGTGGTGTTCGAGTATTTACTGTAAATAGAACTTCTGGTGAGTTGGAGTGTCGGTGAGTTAAAAGTGTCGGTGGATCAATCATGTCGGTGAGTTAGCGTCTCGCTGTATTGGCTTGTCGGTGAGTTAGCTTATTGGTGGAATGCGATTGGGCATCGTCCTGCTGGTGAAATGGCTTGTCGATAATTTGCAATGTCGGTAAATAATCTTGAGTTGGTGGATGAGTAAATTGTCCGTCGGTGAGAAATCAGTTCCTGCTGGCAAGTTGTCACTTCTTCGCATTCGTGAGACAAAAAATTCTCATCTCTGTTACAAACTTACCGAAGCCAATGCTAATGAAAGATTGCATAATCTAGACCACACAAACGTTTTTATTAATAACAAATCCAAAGCTAAACAAAAAAGCTATTCAAAGCACAAAGTAATGTTGTTTAAACGCTCGGCCATCAGCTCCATCGCCTTGTAAATCTGATGGCACGGCTTCGGGTTCATCACCAGCACATTGTTCAGCTGATCGATCCTGCCGGCGATGGCCTTATCGAGAATACAAGACACGATCAGGTCCTCGGCCTCTCCCTCGCTAATGCCCAGCTCTTCGCCGACGAACGAAATCTTGACGTTGGCGTACGGCTGAATCAGAAGCAGCAAAACTTTGGCGCGGAAGTTCTTGAGTAGATCCACTATGTGCTCTTGGATAAACTGATCCTCCATCAAGCTGGTACGGTTATCCTGAAAGATCCTCTCGAATTTCTTCATGTCGTTGTCTTGGTAAGCGGCGATCATGTCGTTCATCGCTTTGATTTCCGTCTTGTTCTTGTACGGCTTCGCCTCTTGAGAATCGAACGGATTTATGGCGGATTTCATCAGCATGCTCGTCAGGAGCAAGTACTTTAGGCAATTGAGGCGCCTGGGATTGCCGGACTCGTCGTAGTTTTTGAACGCTTCGAAAAAATCCGTGTAAGCTTTTTCGTAGTCGCCGGATCTCAAGTACATCTTCCCTCCGCATTCACGGATCGTGCTCATGATCAGCGGATGGGGGATGGCCGAACGCACTCTGAGGGATTTTTCATAGATATCTTTGAGCTGCTGATGGTTCTTTTGTTCGGTATACATTTGAATTTCCAAAGCGTAAATTTCGAGCAGCTGAGTGCCTTTGTGCAAATTGGCTTCATCGTCGCTGCTTATACCGCCGCAAGCATGCTTGAGCTGCCTGATGATGACTGAAAGCTTGGCAAATTCACCGCGTTCCAAGTAAACTTTCCCCAGCTTGGTATTCGTCTTGAACCACAAGCGATCGTTTTTGGTGTTTCTCAAGGCATCCAGAGTGGTTTCGTAAAAGTTCTTTAACATTTCCATGTCTTCAGACGTGGACGTGTAATCCAGAATCGAATTGATGGATTTCTCGGCATGGTTTTTAGTCACTGCACTGTTGACGTAAGTCAAGAGTTCTTTGTATTTGGCCATGGTTTCGGCGTAGTGCTTGAATCGGAAATTTATTTTCACCATTTGCTTGAGCGCTTTGAAGCCCCATATTCCTTTGCAGTCGCCTTGTAGGTCGAGCACGTGTTGAAAAGCGTACAACGAGGATTTCGCGTCCTCCTCTTTCAATGACTTGGCGCAGTAGTATTGATTTTCCAAGTTGACGTCCGACTCTGAAGCGCTGTCTTCGGAATACTCGAGCTCGTAATCGCTGCCGTCGAAATTCACTAGTTCACCCATTTTCTAGAATAGAAATGCCTACACTTTACACGGATTGACATAACCTAGTGAAGTAGTGACACATGCACATTTCTTTATTGCTAATAACGTAGGTATCTAATCTTGATTTTGTGGAATAGGTGGCGTTATGCTTATGATGTGAGGGCGCGGGGAATTCAAATTATCACCTACATCTGGGACTTCTTGGCTACCATGACTGAACTCATAGACGATGCACGACGTATACAGTAGCTATAACGTATACGATGACGTCACGAAACGTAAAACAAGAAAACTTTCTTTGAAACCAAAAACCAATAAGGCAAGTTTCCTGTATTTTCCACTGAATTATACCAGAAATTCAGCTTCAGTGTCTTGATAGACAAAAACCTACCTCGTCCCTGGAACTTTTTTGGTAAAAAAATTAAGAAATGCCTACATCTGCCTGTTAGACGAAGATAAGGTCCATCGTATGTATTGTTATAGTTTTATTTGATATTATGGGAAACTGGACGGTTAACAAAAATTGAACGGGCGATTACTGATGCTGACATTTCGATTTCAGACTAGATCAGAAATCGAACCTGTAACCTGGGAACTTTCGCACCATAGGCTGCCGAATGACCGCTGTGTGCCACAGGGCACTTCACTTCACAGGCTTGAAAATTGTTTCAAGAAATTCATCTGTTCCCATCTCCATAAGTTACTTAGGACTTTACAAATATTTCGTATTGGCTCGTTAACGATAAGATAACATCATGATAAGTTGTGGGAAAACCTGAAAACCGTTACCTACCTTTACCTACCTACATTAATTATAATCTCTCACGGTGTTCAACTTATTACCGCAATAATTACCGATAAAACTATTGTTGCTTAAAGACGGGGGTCGCAGCAATTTTTACTCGACCAACACTCAAAGAAATGGCAATCTGCAACACGGTTTCGACCTTTCACGACGAAATAATCGGATGTCTTGTGCTCGGTTGACATTGATCATCCCGAGAATTCCATCATTCTCGTTGCACATTCATTTTTAAAATAAACAATCGTTAGGTAGGTATTCGTTTGTTGAGATTTTATTTCGAACAAACTGTGTAGGTACTTAATTATTCAAAGTGAAGGAGAAGTTACTTCTTGCCCTTTTTCTTTTTCTTCTGGGCATCGGGCCATGGAAACCCTCGCCATTTCAGCAAATCTTGGACGTTATGACAAGTGACGTAGGCGTTGTCCATGGCGGCCTCGGTGAAGATGTCTACGGCGAATCTTGCACTTCCGCGCCCTCCTTTGCGTCCGCCAGTCTTTTTCGGTTTCACGGACTTTTTCTTCTCGCCGCCGTTCTTCTTGTTATTTGCCTTCTTCTTCTTTTTTTTACCGCCGGCCATGTCGATTGAGAGTTTCTTTAAGGTTTTTTCAGAACCAGTCTCAGGTACCGACTTTTATCTTCCAAATTCACTGTATCAGGTGTAGACAGATATTGATTAAACAGTTGCTTGACGATTTCGTTCAAGTCTCCGCATAATGCATGCCATCGATCCAATCCATCTGGTACCTACTCAGCGCATCAGCAGCTGACTGGAATGATTTGTTTTGCTGCGTTTTCTAAAAAACTCCTTACTTTTTATTATTGAACAAACTGTATCATACGAAAAAGCGTATCTGACTGTCTGCGAATTTTGGAATGTCAAAATAAGCCCTTTCAAAAAAACGTTCAAAAGTTTTTCAAGAATATAACTAAAAGTTCCTACCTATATGCGACGTTTTTCTTATATTTCAAATATTTGCGTAAGGTTTTCTTCAAATTACATGCCAGATAAAAATCAAGGCCATTTAGGGTTAGAAGTGTTCTTAAAATCCCCCATCCGGTTTACAAACGAGTAGTGGTACCGACTTCCGGTTCATTCCTTAAACTGCGCATACATGTTGCGATTATGTGTGATAGCTGCATCAATTGGACGATGTGTTGATGGCCATGAACCTCGATTATACCGGAACGAGCCCGGCTCAGTTGCCCGTCCCCATTAAAACAAAAAAATTGCTCGTGCAAAATTTCCTGCACCCATCAACAAAAATCTCTACTAGGTATACACGAACTCACCTCGATCTAATCCTGACGAGGTAGGTACGTCGAGCAGGCGAGAATCACAGAGAAGATAAATTATTGTCCATCCAGCACAAGAAACTGTGTCCACCAGTGACCCACTCGGAGAGGTATCGATGGTACAGGTGAACTCGCGCGGTTAGCTTTAGCTAGGCTGCTTGCTGATGCCGATACCTGTGCAAGACTAACTCGGCTTACCACCACTGACTTACTAACTGCTCACAGTCAAGTGCTTAAGTGGCCGGCAGGTGAACCTCCAACCAACAATCCTAACCCACACGTGAGTATTTTATGCCAATTCGCGGCTCTAGCACAGATTCGAACGAAACGTAAACAATGGGTGATTTATCTTCGGTGGAACATATGCAGACTTTCCAAGAAACGGCTTCCTTTTTAATAGCGGGTCGCATCGCCACGGCATTCCGCGACGCATCCATCAGGGTCCAAAGGAGTTGCGAGCCTTCTCTCCGGCAACTCCAGCGTTATTAAGGGTGCTCGATACTCGAAAGGAGACAACGAGTGGTTTAGAGCCATACGTTTGGGAACTTTCAGCAAGGATTTGCTTGTGGTGAGGAGCTGTATCATAGTGTAAAACAGAGTAGGTTCAAATTTCAAAAGCTAGTAGGCTCAAATGAAAGCAATTCTGTAATCATATTTGTTAACTAGATCCTCAATCCTCAAACAAACCAGCAACATGAGAACTGCCGCCACTAGCGGAATCAGGACTTGAATTTTGAGGATAAAAATTGGAGAGAATCAAATCTAATTTCTTAAGCTTTGGAGAACCTTGAGAAGGAACTTAAAATCATGAAAATCTAGTATTTTCCGAAATCTCTTGGTTTTATAATTTTTTATCGTAAAATTATTTTTTTATGCCGCAGATAATTTTGTATTAGGAAAAATGTTCGAAGTTGAACTTATTAAGTACTGTAAACTTTGATAATACCAACTAAACGCAATCTCTGTCCGAAGTCTAAATTTTTTTTTGAGATTTTCCCCAGAAAACTGACTACCTACAGTACGATACGAAAACTACGAAAAACTATCCGAAGTAACCTCAAATGACGATTCCTGTTAATTACTTGAAACAAAATACCCAGCCTTATAAACAAGACCGACGACCGACACTTATACAATACTCAATACATAGAGTTGTACAAATAGGGTATTCTCAGAATGAAGAAGCCGAGATTTGACCATACAGATTCTTCACATCAAGTCATATGCTCATAAAGGTGTATAAGCCCGTTTTTTTCAAATTCAGCTTTATACGGGAGATAGGTAAGAATATAGCCTTTCAAAAGTGACAAAAAAGTGCATCATGCACGAATGATGAAATCTGGTATTAGTCGAGGTATTAGTGTAATATCAAAAGGGCAATCAAAAACGACCTGTTCAGTATTCACGCTATCGAAAAACGAGTCCCGGGAAATTTGTTCTTTCTGGCGGAAGCCGCTGTTTGGAAACTAACCACTTCTTCTTCTTTGGTGGACAAAGGACACTCTACGGCGACCACTATCGCACTATCTGCTTTTCTTTTCAAAACTTGCCTCTTCACTGGTGCCTTTCGTCGTAGACAGACACTACATAGACCGTATCTACTCTTTGCATTTCCAAATCTGGCAGCCACCCGTCTCACACTCCAACCCTCTTCTAACACTGTTACAATCTGAGTTTCCAGCGCATTTTCCATCTTAATGAAAATCGCTATTGCAACCGCTTTGTCCGTCCGTCCGTCCGTCTGTCCGTTCCTCGAACTCGCAAACTAGACGCCCTAGCTTCCTGCATTTTCGCTGTTAGGTACATAGCTGCCACTCCCAAAGCTAGACTAGGTTATATTGAGTGTCTATGTTGCGCCGCCAACATAGAGAAAACCGCCCTCGATCAACTTGAAAAAACATAATATTGCAATTTCTCCTAGACCTAATGCTCTGACGTTCTCATTTTATGGATAATACATAGTTGCCACTTTTGAACGTAAGCCCAGAAACATTCCATCGTCAATATGCGCCGCCGACATAAAAAGAATTGCTAAAAATCGCCCCCAATCAATTTGAAATAAAATGAAAAACATAAACCCGAAGACAAAGCGGTCTAATTATTTCGCTATATGAATAGCTGACTAAAAATGGGAAAGGATAGGCTACTTTTGGTTAGTCGCCCGCCGCCCACAGATTCCGCCCTCAAACGACAAAAAGTGCAACGACTGTCACAATTGTTACAGATTGAGATGTTTCCTGAAACATTCAGAAACTGCCGACTCAAACTGTGCAACAGTTACTTTGCCGAATGATGCTGCCGCCACCATATATCGCCCCCAGAGTAAGAGATAAATGAAAAACCAAAGAAAATGAAAACCAATTCACAGATTATAAATAGTGACGTTTTATTTTGAGGCCACTGAAATTTTGATAGGTATATTACCGCTATTAGTCTGGTGCAGATTTCGGTAGATTCCAGAATTTCAATCACTGAAATCACTGAAAGCAAGAATCAGAAACTTTCTAAATAAATATAATATCTCATCTGATAAACTGATTATACAGGGTTGACCAGTCAGTATGCCCACTTTTCGTGATGCCAATAAACGGATTCTTTTACAGAGAATAAATCTGTAGATAGAGGACTGCAGGGTGCTACCTGAATCGCACGCTGGTTTCAGACAGGGGAGAGACTGTGGTGATAACATCTTCACACTTAGTGCGGTGATTCAGTTGCATTTGAGATTTGAAAATAGAAAAATATTTGCTGCTTACATAGATTTCAAACGGGCGTTCGACTCTATCGACCATTATCTCTTTGGCAGAAGTTGTATGAGTTGGGTTTGAGTGCTAAAATCATTCGCGTACTGAAAAAATTATATGACAGAGCGACGCTGCAGATAAGATCGAATAACCGAGCGAATAACCAACTATCAAAAAAGTTCCCAGCATCCGCCGGAGTGCTGCAGGGGAATGTCTCAGCCCGACTCCTTTTGCCCTGTTCATCTCGGAGATGGATGCTTTTTTTTGCCACAGGGGATTGAGGGGTATAAATGTGGATGGACATGCAGATTGCAGATGTACTCTCGCTGCTTTACGCTGACGACCTTGTTATGCTGGCGGACTCTCAGGTTGATTTGAGTAGGAAGCTCAAAATTCTGGAAGAATACTCCGTCAGCTTAAATCTAGAAATTAACGCTGAAAAATCAAAAACTGT
This sequence comes from Anaspis maculata, assembly GCA_949128115.1. Taxonomy (NCBI): domain Eukaryota; kingdom Metazoa; phylum Arthropoda; class Insecta; order Coleoptera; family Scraptiidae; genus Anaspis; species Anaspis maculata. Next base: position 36,240,715 of record OX421962.1, on the reverse strand, counting down.
TTGCTTTTCAAAGGAAGGTTTTTCACATTAAAAAAAAATCGCTTTTATTATAAAAATCAACCTCTGGAAGTAGGTTCAATGTACACATATTTGGGTGTTCCGTTTTCTTCTTCAGGTTTATTTCTCGAAGCGGCTAAAATGATTGTCAAAAAGTCAAAAGGCTCTCTCACCTCAGTTTTGTGTTCCATGTCCAAAGCAAAACTAGACTCATGGAAATCCCGCATTAAGCTTTTCGATTCAGTTGTACTTGGTCTGCTCACTTACAATATCGCCATCTGGGGTGTACGTTACCCGGAACTAAATAGTTGAAAGACTTAAGATTTGTTTCTTCAAGAGGATATTTTCTCTGGTGCTATAAGATTAGAGTTTGGAGTTGTCAAGGTGGAATACTTCATTTTCAGCCGCTTTATCGCTTCTTGAAAGAATTCTTAGAATGAGCTCTGAGCGCTACCCGAGAATCTGCTTCTTAAGATTGCGAGAGCTACATGTACTTTGTCGAGATCGAAGATACAACTGGGCGTTGTACTTTGAATCCATTGATGCTGTAGATCTTTGGGAATCTTTAGATCTTAGATCTGTACTCCCTCAGGGTGAATAGAGCCAGCCTCTTGCAGAAATACAAGGAATTGTTATACCAGAAGGATGTCATCATGTTGTCGGGCTCGCATCATCTGACATTCTATGACACCTTTGCACTGAACGGCTTACCTGCTCACCACCTCCATCTCAGGATTAATTTTCAGTCCATCAAAAGGTTAACACAGCTACATCTGAGCAGTACGAGGAGCATCAAGTTCACCATCAATGGGTGCTGCTATCTGGTGGATCCGAGTCAGATTCGTACACTCTGTAATCTGAAAGTCCCGGGAAATTTGGAACACATTCTCTTTTTCTACCCTCTGTACGAAGGCCTGCCTTAGAATGCCCCACATATACAGCCTCACTGATATCCATGGATTGCGCTATGCCTTGAGAAACCTCAGCCCTACGATTGCACGAAACTTGCATAGATTCATTGTCAACTTCCTCTAGCTGTGAGCTTTCCAGCGACGGCGCCAGCATTTCTTGAACGGGTGGGCACAAAAAGGCACACTATTCAGGGAGGTGGGCACTCATTTTATGTTTAAACTTCCATCCTCCAACCAACTTTTTTTTAGATTAAAAAAAAAACGTCAAGCGCAATAGTTTTGTTGAAAAAAAACAACGGGATACATTCTTATTTTGGGTTGTTTTCATTGGTATCTACTTAGTTATGCAATTTAGTTGTGTGATTTCTTCATATTAACTATTTTCGAGACATTTTCTGAAAAATCGGGTGGGCACACAGGTGGGCACCTATGATTTTAGAGGAGGCACGTGCCCACCCTGGCCACCCCCTGGCGCCGTCGCTGGAGCTTTCGCTCGTAACGAGTAACATAAAGAGCTTACTATATTGCGAATCCAACTGTGCCTTGCTTTGTTCCTTGACGCTCACTTTTTTTTCACTAATTCATTTTTTCAATAACATCAGTCCTGGTAATACCCTTTTGCCGATCGACACACATGATTATCTGTATACAGATACAGATATATTTACTTACTCTCAGCTTTGTTTTATGTGTTCTTTCTTCTCTCCTCCTCTTTTGTTGCCTAGAATAAGCATGTAACATTTTTCGAAATAATAATTGTCAAGTTGTTTGAAAGTCTTCTGTTTGTATTACATATTATCATTTTGCTTATGTATTTTTTTTCATCCTTGCATAGAATTCATATTATGTTATGTCTCCCACTCAATTGTTATTTGGGCACTGTACCCAATATAAACAATAAAGAATTGAATTGAATTGAATTGAATTGAATTGAATTGAATTGAATTGGGATCAAACGTCTGTGAACTGAGCGGACACTTCTTGGCATGTGAAATTAAACCTGTCAAATTTCCAAAACATTCATTCGGAATTAATTCGGACGAAAATAGCCCAAATAAGCGAAGTTTATTGCAGGGTAAGTTAGAAAACGAGATATTTTGGAAGCCTTTGTTTGCATTAAAGTGTGCATTGAACAAGAAATCGCAAAACTTATTATACAGGGTGGCCCAACGAAAACAGAACAGAGGGGTTTTCGGGCATTTCACCTCATTTTTTTGAAAAAAGCTCGAACAGGTCGATTTTTATATTGAGGGGAACATCTGAAACATACATTGGCGGATTTCTATCTTTAGCCCCCTCACCCCCACCCGCCCCAACTTTCAAGTTTCAAATAACACCACCCACTTTGCGATACATCAAATTGAAGAGAATTCAATTCTCTTTCCGAAAAAATATTTCTATAACTTTCAGCCCCAACCCCCTTCTTCCTAAAATTGTCAAAGTTTCCAGTGTAATATTTTTGATCTCTCAATTCTCTTCAGTACAGTCAACGTCATCCTGCGCAGCATCGAGGGAGAAAATTTTCTGTGTAAAAAGAGCCACCCAAATTCACCCCTTTACTCCCCCACCACAACTTCAAAATCTAAAATGACACTACCTATTTTGTGATACATCAAATCAAAGGGAATTGAGTTCTCTTCCTGAATAAAATATTTTTAGAAATTTCAAAAAGCCCCCTTTTCCTCTAAAATACTCCGAATGTTCAATTTATCAGGAGAGGGGTTGAAAATTTCAAAAAAATTGTTTTTCTCAAGAGAAATCAATTTAATTTTATTCAATGTATCACAAAGTCGGTGGTGTCTGTTGGGTTTTGAAATTGGGGTGGGGGAGAGGAAAGGGGTTTTGGGTAACACTTTTCTCCACCGAAAATTTTCTCCTAAGATGCTATTTAGGATGACGCTGATTAAATTGAAGACAATTGAGGGGTCAAGGATATAAAATGGGACAGTCAGAGAAATTTAGGAAGATGGGGGGTGAGGTTGAAAGTTTTGAAAATATTTTTTTTTAAAGAATTTTATTCTCTTTGATTTGATGTATCGCAAAGTAGATAGTGCCATTTGAAATTCTGAAGTTGAGGTGGGTAGGGGTGAGAGGGCTGAAGATAGAAATTTGCCAATGTATGTTTCAAATGTCCCCCTCGATATGAAAATCGACCTGTCTGAGCTTTTTTTGGAAAAAATGATGTGAAATGCCCAAAAACCCTTCTGTTCGGTTTTCGTTGGGCCACCCTGTATGGTGAAAAATGGCATGAAATGAGTTTTCTTTCGCTTTTTGCTTCATCTATCTATTTTAATTCATAAGCTAGTATATTGGCCTCGCGAGAAGTGGGCATACTGACTGCTCAACCCTGGTAGATCGGTATCATGGGAATCATGGGATTTTTTTGAATTATTTGACAATTTACATTCGAAAATAATTCAACACTGTGGTATATATTTGTAATATGAATCAAAAACTACATCGATGGTGATTCGAATATACAGGATGTCGCATCAACAACAACAACAAAAAATTGCGACACCCTGTATATTATAGGTTATAAAATAATATAGTTTCCAATTTTGAAATTTACGAGAAAAATTATTCTGGAAAAGTTTTTTCGTTTTCAAATTCGTTTCAAAGGGGGACACCTCCAGTATGGGGGGAATTCTCGCGTGATCACCCTGTACAGTGATTGCCGACGCGTACAGCTGCCAAATATTCCCACAACAGCCAAATCCATTGCATATAGGAACCAAACAGTACACACGACCGATACACACCGCCCGCATCAACAGCTGTATGCGTCCCTTGCAACACTTATTTTTTCTACTGTCTCAATTGCTATTTCGTCGCTGTTATGAATAGCGTTTGAATAGGTATGGTATAGGATATATTATTGATGGCGTATTGCGTATTTCGGATATGCACAACTGAAATTGAAAATCGGTGAAGAAAATACCTACTCATGATCCCTGAATATAGGCAACTTAATATGCAAGTTACACAAGACAAAGGTATAGATAGAGGTGTGTAAACTTAGAAATATCACCGATCACTGCGTTACAGGTTGTATTATATTCCTTATTTACACAAATACATAATTTCCGACAAACATGTCGGATTTTGGGATAGAATCTGCTCACTTACCTTTATTGCAAACGCACAGGTAGGTACGACTTTATACAATTTTATACTCGTATTTATTTTTGGAATTACCTACTTAAAAGACTGGCACAAATCTTAGATTACACCGATTATTTTTCGCTGTAACAAGTAGGTAGAGTAGTCGGAATAACAGAGGGACCTGTGGGCGGAGCCTAACTGCGCGAACTTAGTTTATCCAGTGGTGCACCTAGATTTGCAGTGGGATTTTAGGTTCGCCTATGACTTGGTAATGGTCCACCACTCCAGCTGACGGTGTTGCTTCCCCTATTTCAACACAAAGGACTCGTTCAAAACGATTTTTGTTTTTCTGTTTAACCCCGCCCACAGGTCCCTGTGGTGTGCCGTCAACTCGAGGTAGGTAGGTACCTAACCGAATCAGAAGCCCGAGCCGAAACCCAAACCGAAGCTAATATACCTATTTTGAAGAACTGAAACCGAAATTCAACGACTGATTTAACCGATTCAATAACGAGTTTCGTTATTGTTCAGTTCCGTTTCAGTTTCATTTCTGGTTTTATTTCGATTGTAGTTGTGTCGCTCACTCAACGGTTGTGTGTATTTCGGTTTGAGAAAGAAGAACTCAAGTGTGGTGGTAGTAGGTATCTCCATCATGGGTGGGAATCTCTGCAGAACCCAGAGGTGGATCCGAAAACGAAATCGTAACTGAAGCCACTTATTTTCCGCAAACCGAAACTCAAACCGAATTTAGTATTTTGAAAAACCCAAACCGAAACCGCAAATTAAAAGATGAAGAAGTTGTAACCGGAACCAAAAACTATATAATATTTAGAAAAAAGTCAAACGAAACCAATAAGCTAAATTAATTTCGCCGGTTCGCCGGTCACCACAGGGACCTGTGGGCGGGGCTGAGCAGAAAAACAAAAATCGTTTTGGGCAAGTCCGTGTGTTGAAATAGAAGAAGCAACACCGTCAGCTGGAGTGGTGGACCAATACCAGGTCACAGGCGAACCTAAAATCCCACTGCAAATCTAGGTGCACCACTGGATGAACTTAGTTCGCGCAGTTAGGCTCCGCCCACAAGTCCCTCTGGTATTCCGAGTACTCTACTTATAAGCACAGAAAGGTATAAGTGAAAAAGGTAAAAATCGTTACCGTTATCGTCCTAACAATAATCATTCAACCAAGCACGTAGATATTCTTTATTTCACAAATGGTTCTCAAACTCAAGTAGAGGTACTCAATACAAAATATCATTTCCTCACTGAAAAATTAACAAAATATCATCATATACCTAATAAACTCAAAAGTAAATCGAACTGAAATTCTACTGCCAAAGTGAATCCTTAGTAGTGGGATGAACATTATTATTATTATAGTAATTAAATGGAAACTATTTTACAAATTACATAGTTGATTTTTCATTGATGTTTCGTTCTGATATGTCTGCTGAGATTATAGTTCATTCTAGTCTTGTAGACACAATCACTGCACTTGAACCATTCTGTCACATCTTGCTTTGAAGTATGCTTACATATCATGTGGTTTCGTAGTTGCTTTTCGGATTTGGTTTTGTGATTACAAAGCTCACATTCAAACCACTTCACGTTCACATCGTGCATGTACTTCTTGTGGTGCTTCAGATTAGGTTGAGCCTTGCTCTGGTAAGAACATTCGTCGCATTTATACCACAGCGGATCTATTGGCAGTACGTGCCTGTTTTTCGTGTGCATGTTCAAATGGTGCATGGTCTTCGTGCGAAAATTGCACTTATTGCAACTAAATTTTTTAGCTTCCTCATCCGGCGTGTGCTTGAACAAGATGTGCGATTGTATGTTAGATTTCGACTCAGATTTGTACGAGCACTGATGGCAGTAAAGCCATTTCACTGTTCTATCTTTCAGATGCCATTTCCGTTCGTGATTCTTCAAGTAATGTTTGTCTTTGGCTTTGTAATCGCACTGGGTGCACTGCAGCCATACGATTTTCGTTTCTGGAGTGTGCCTCAAGACTTGGTGTTTTTTCAAACAATCATTAGTGATGGTTCTGAAATCGCATTGGGAACATTTCAAATTTTTTTCGCGGGTTGTGTGGTGCCGAAAGATGTGGCGTTTGAGGAATCTCTTCGTTTTCGCTTTGTGTTGGCAATGCGGACAGTGGAACCATGTGATTTCCGTTGCAGATTTGTGCTTGCAAATCTGATGACTGTTCAAGTTGGTCCAGAATTTAGTTTTATACTGACAACTTGGGCACTTGTACCAATTCTGACTTTGGTGGTTCCGGATGTGGAGGTCGCAAACACTTTTCAATTTGGCTTTGAAGTCGCACTGGTTGCATTTGTACCATTTGAGGTTTTCCGGCAGAGTGTGTCTGCAAATGACATGCTTGTTGAGGGTATTTTTCGCTCTAGCTTTGTAAGAGCACGAGCTGCAATGGTACCACTGGATCTGGTCGAGCGAAACGTGGTGGTGGGCAATGTGCTGCTTCACGTAGGACTTGTCTTTGCCTCGATAGGAACATTGGTGGCAATAAACCCATGCGATTTCTTTCGCGTGCTTCAGCCGTTTATGTTTCAACAGGCAGTAGCTTGCTTTGGCTTGGAACGAGCATTGGTCGCATTTATGCCAAATTATGTCTTCGGGTTTGGTGTGCTTGTTGAGAATGTGTATACGGAAATGGGCTTTGGTCTTTGCTTTGTATGGACAAAGAGTACACCCGAATGGTCTGTTTTCTTTATTGTCACTTTTGTCACTAACACAGGCTCGGTTTTTTTCACAAATACCAGATAAATCTGCTCCTCTGTTCTTTTCCTTGTCTTCGTCCCATCCCTCGTCTTGGTCTGCGCTCCTTCTATCTTTCTCGCCTTTCCTCTCATCCCCTTTTTTTGTTTTTTCTTCTTCACCTTTTTCTCCATTAGTTTCTGGATGATAGCGCTTGGTATGTTCAAAAAGCCTCACTTTGATGAAAGATTTACTGTTGCAGAAGAAATTGCTGTATTTCTCCAGTTTCTTTGTGCAGTCGATATTATTGCGTCCTTGGTGGCTCTTCTGGTGGTGATCTAGAGCAAACAGCCAGGGTGTGATATAAGCGCATTTTGCACAATTGAGAATTTTCGGTTTCGTTTCATCACAAGTTTCATGCATCGTCTGCCAAAAACTAGGTTACGTTGGAATTATTTGTCATGCTCACTCAAGATATGCTCACTGAAAAAAAAAACCGGCAGTACGGGCCACTCGATTCCGAATGTTGTAGACGTGTAAGTACAAGGGAAGGTAATTAAGTTATGAAACCGTTTTCCGTCGGGCTGTTTGATATCTGTGATACCTAGCAGTCAAGTTATCAACATCCGAGTCAACATCTATGACATAATATGTACGGTCATTGCCCATTAAAAAGGCGTACAGCTGTTGACCCAGTGTGTATACTGATTTTGGAATTTTGGCTACTCTGTCACTGTGACGTATCAAGCCAAAATTACAAAATTCAGTACACTCCGCGTCAACAGCTGTGGGTACCTACGCGTTTTTAATGGGTAATTACTGTTCCTAGTTATAGTTATTGGTATCTATTCGCGATTTTAACTACCGATGGTGCGCTGTCGTCGCAGGAAACAAAATGGAGGACTACAAGTAACTTTTGTCGGTGTCAGTGTCGTCAGTGACAGTGCTGTCCCACTAAACATGAAACATCATATGAACGTTTGTGAACGTTATATTTGGTGTTCAGAAAATAACGTTCTTGAAAACCGTTCAAGACACGTTAATGTGACGTGGTTTGCCAAACGTTCCATTTATGAACATAAATGTAACGTTAATAAGGAGACGGCATTCTTCAGTTCTTAATGTAACGTTTCCAGGACAATTTTCGGCAAACGTTCGCAAGAGAACGTTATTTGAACGTTCCTTTTTATAGGTAAATATGATGTTATATTTTGAACAGTTAAATAACGAGTTTGAACAAACGTTCGCTAGAAAACGTTATTTGAACGTTTCTTTTTATAAATGAATATGATGTTATATTTTGAACGGTTGAATAACGAGTTTGAGCAAACGTTCGAAAGTCAACGTTTTTTAATTGTTTTTGTTTCAATGGTTTTTTGATGTTCAAAACTTGCACGTTAAAAATTCATAACTTGAATAAGTGTTTTCAGCAAAACGTACATGTGTTTTTCATTGCTTAAAATCAACATGACGTTTCGAAGAGAACGTTTCAATAATTGTTTTTAAGAAACTTTTTTCAAAATTGTGTTGAAAACACTGTTTTTTATCTATCTCGCATTGTGTAAGTGTAAGTATACAACGCTTTCTATTCATATAAAGTACAAATGAATACTTTATTATTCAAGTTATTATTCCTACATTTTGTGCGTTTGTGGTTTGTGCGTTGTGCATTGATGGAAGACAATAAGAATGTACCTACCTACTAAAAATTTTGGGTTGAATAATCCTGCCTACATAAATTACCAGCATTCAGCAAAATCCATTATGTATTTGTAAATGTCCTGATGACGTTTGAACGAGAACGTTCAAAAAACGATTTGCCAAAAACGTTTGTAAAACGTAAAAAGTATGAACAACTTTTAACGGCGTCTTTGAGCAAGCGTAGTATGAATCCTCTCGCGAAAAATCTTGCGGCATTAGGCGACGGCAAGCACCACAGCTCGACCGCCATCGTTGTTGTCCACTAAGTACGTGCAAAGGTTTATTGTGCTTCGAAGAAGTTACGATTTTCGATTAACTACCCCGACTGACGGTAAAGAGTGACGAAGAACGAACACTGCAAGTGCGATGTCGTCCGTCGTCGCCATATTCTGTAAGTATGAAATTTACAATTTTCTATAGCTGGAATTAATTTTGAGTCCACTCTGACTGACTAAAGTAGGGCTGAAGGTCATTTCTCAATGTGTTCCAGGTAGCTTCAGGGAGAAAGCCATTATTGAAGCGGTGCAAAACTTGAAGGAAAAAACTGCACCTGCTTCTTCTACACCAAATCACCCAGTGATATTTCCTTTTCCCTCTGACTTGCTGGACAAAGGTAGAGTACAGATAAATAATTGGAAAACATCTTCAAGCAATGGTCCCGCACCAGGAACCAACGCTGAAATACTCTATGAATGACCCTTTAGTAGCACGTGACTGAAGTTACCTATACCGAATCTATCTTATCTTAAGTTTTGTTTAGAAAATAATTATATGTAGTTTTATTCATTTAAAAGTTTTTTGTCCAAAAATGTTCCATTTTATACATTTTTTAGTTAGTATCTTTTGTAATAAAATCAGTATACATATGTAGCATTATTGTTACTATTATTCAACAGAAGGTATCTGGTTCTGAAATGGACTAATATTATTAAATTAACAAGTCTTTTACTTTAGAGTTTAGACACATTTCTAATTTCTATCATAGTGATATGTAGCTCCGGCTTGCATGGTTCACGATAATGATAATAATAATAATCGTTGAGGTTTAGGTTCACGCTACGAAAAAAAAAATCACTCAGGTATTAATAGGTAAGGAACTAAGAACTGAAATTAGGTAGCAGAAATCAACAATAGACTTTCATTTTTATTATGATGCATCCATCTGATTTGTTGCTACTTCATTGATGGCAACCAATCCCATGGTATTATCTTATAATGAAAATTGAGTCAATTGTTTATTTTTGCAATATTATTCCAGTTAGATACCTACCTATTATTCGAACGTTTCATTGTTGAATAATTAAAAACATCTATTTAACATGAGGAAACATACATTAATAGAACGTTCATTCCATAACATTAAAAAGTAGTAAGAGTACAAAACGTTCACTGAACGTGATGCAATAAATGTCCAAACGTTGTTCATTTTTCAACGTTTAAAAACCATTCCAACGAAAACGTTCTTGTGAGAACGTTTTTGTGAGAACGTTCAATAAGGCGAATATAGGACTTGTATAAAACGTTAATATGACATCAAATGAACGTCAAATCCGAACGTTCTTGTTCAAGAGTGAACGTTATTTGAACAATAGTATGACGTTATTTTGTTTAGTGGGGTCTCATCAGAATTCAGATATTTCACCGACCTCGCACTCCGTAATATCCTTTGTAATTGTGAATTAAAAAGAGCCTGTGCGTTTCTTTGGTGGGTATTTCGAATGTTGATGCCAGCATTTACACGTATGGATTCCTCTAACAGAATTTCAAGGCGCGCTGACTCTGGCCTAAGGCTGAAAACAGTGGAGGCAGGTTGCCAGTTTCCAGTACCCAGTGCTGACAATCTTCTCTTGGACAAACAGTGAGCGCCCGCACTTTGACCAGGACCCCGCCGAGACTTCGTCGGCCTAGACAGGCAACCTGCCTTCGTTGTGTTTTCTTTTCAGCCTAACGCGCCGTGGTATTTGGAAGAGGACTACTGATGTTATTAGAAATTAGAACTACACTTCTCAAAAGAATTAGAGGATCAGTTGGTTTTTTTACTTTAATTTTTTTGTTGAATAAAGTAGAGCGATGTAACTCTCAGGATATCTTTATTCAACTGTTTAACACAAAATTTTGCAGAAATTTAACCACTATCGTAATGCAATTTTACAAAAAAATCCAATAATGGACAAAGAGCAAAATGAGTGTTATTCTTATCAACAATATTTTCCATTGTTCTCTATAACTAAAGTAAATGGCGCTATAATTGTCAGTCTGACAAGTGTGAATTCACAAAATGAGATACTTAACAGCGATAGAAGCCACAAGGGCCATTACCTTGTTACAAGAGGGCCATTCTCAGCGCGCTATTGCAAGAGACTGCAATGTTACCCAGAGTGTGATATCACGATTATGGAATCGCTTCCTAGAGACAGGAATTGTCACAAGAAGACCAGGCCAAGGTAGACGAAGGTCTACATCAGTCAGAAATGACCAATATCTTTGCCTTCAAGTACTGAGAAATCGTACAAGTACAGCAAGATCTCTACGAAATGGTCTGTCAAGGGCAACGGGGGTGCAGATTTCGGACCAGACCGTACGAAATCGATTGCGAGAAGTCGGCCTGAACTCGAGACGACCCGCAAAAGTACCTAAATTAACCAGAAACCATCGTGTAGCACGCAACATGTTTGCTAGAGAACATTTGAGATGGAATCTACCACAATGGAGTAAAGTTCTGTTTACTGATGAGTCCAGAGTGGCCTTGCATTCAAACGACGGACGAGTGAGAGTGTATAGAAGGCTTGGCGAATGATTCCACTCTGACACAGTTACTGAAATGGTAGAATTTGGTGGTGGTTCGCTGATGATCTGGGGAGGCATTTTCATTGAAGGACGAACCGACCTCCTTATCATTCGTAACGGTTTATTAAACGCAGAGCGTTACATCCATGAGGTGCTAGCTACACAAGTGGTACCTCTAGCTCATGCAGAAGGTCAATAATTTATTTTAATGGACGACAATGCCCCTCCGCACGTCGCATGGATTGTCACTGATTACTCAAATGAGCAGAACATACGAAGAATGGCTTGGCCCGCTTGCAGTCCGGATCTCAATCCGATCGAACACATGTGGGATCAGTTAAAAAGACGAATCAGGAACCGCCAAAACCTCCCCCAAACTCTCGAAGAACTTGAAATTGCTCTACTAGAGGAATGGCAAGATATTCCCCAAGAAAATATCCGCAACCTGATTTTGAGCATGCCGCGACGATGTGCGGCTGTGATTCAAGCTGGGGGTGGCAATACTCGATATTGAGACAATTTAGCGTAACCTCGTTCAGCCACAAACAATTTTTTTCCCTTTCGTATTATTTTTCATCTTACATTCTTGTTCATTAATGGATTTTTTGTGAAATTTCACTACAACAGTGTTTAAATTGCTGCATAATTGAGTGCAAAACAGTTGAATAAAGACATCCTGGAAGTAACATCGCTCTTCTTTGTTCAACAAAAAATTAAAACTAAAAAAACCAACTGATCCTGTAATTGTTTTGAGAAGTGTAGCTAGCGAGACTTACCTGTCGAAAAATTATCGCTAGTTTAAAAGGTAGCGAACAAGCCTCATGCTTGTTATTGCTGGCTTTCTGATGCTCAGAACAGTTCTCCATGCCCTTTCACGGCACATGGTTTGCGAAACCACGCCGAAAGCGTTTATGATTGTGATGATATGCACTTGTGATGCGTCTTTCCTAGGTAATTGATAAAAATGACTGACCTACCTGGCCTTTTCTTGATTTACTACTAAAGACAGTGCAAATGGTGTATAAGTCCTTCTTTTGGCTGTTTCTGAATCACGCTAAGTCAATGAGACAACGCGCAGACAGCAGCAGGGATGACAGCAGAACAAATTCAAAAATGTCAGATGGACGTTAGAGCTTTCTAGATCAGAGCCGATTTACTCATAGTTTTAGTCCGCACAAGCGGCACCAGAGCGCGTCTAGATTTTTGAAATCGCGAATACATTACATAACGAGTGTTTTTTTTTTAATCTGGCGTCCACGTATGCTGTGCTCCAGCCGAAAAGAACCTCATTCGGCCTGAGCACAGCATGCTTGACGCCAGATTTAAAAAAAAAAAACACCCGTTAGAGTCAAAAAATTATTGGAATTTGGCAAATGTTCTCCACTTAAAATATCTCGGAATTCTATGCCGAACTGAGCGCTTAGCTGAATGGGGTTCAACCGTTCATGGTCCAAATTGGGGATATAGTGACTAAAGTTTGCATGATGACATTATAGGGCCATTACATGTTAAGGGCTGGACGCTTACGTCGGCGTCATGTTTAAACTGACAGTAGTGTCAGTATTGAATGCAATAATTGAAAGATCTTTCACCTTATCATTTTGGATTTGCCGTCTTTATTTTAAATTAATAAATAAATAAATAGGTTTATTTTCCAACAGGCTGTACACCCAAATACTGGGAAAGAATAAAGAATAACGCAAAAACAAGGTTTGAACACAGACACACTATAAGTACAAATAAGCAGGTAGGTAAAGGCGGTCAAGAATCGAAACCATAAAAATGTAGAATATGCCACTCTGTAACACATTAAAACAATCATAAAACATATCACAGTCGATGCAACAGACATTGGTACCTACATATTACAGATTTAAAAAATTGGGCTCCTGACTAGAGCACCACTCCTAGGAAGGTCACATTAAAACATAAGTGAGTGCCTGGCACTAAAGGCGATTTACATTTAAAAAACGCCACCTGGTGTAGAGCTCGGTACTTGATCGTAGAGGACGTTTTTGAGAGGAACACACACTCGGAAGTCTAGTAGCCTAGGTGGGCCTTAGATACTAGTAGATACCTGCAATACCCACATCAATGACATGAAATTTGACAGGTAGGAATGATATAAAAGGGGGTTTGCTGTTGTGTCCCGTATTTGATCTTGTAGTTGGCGTATTTAGCAGTCTAGTAGTAGATCTAGTTCCAGAGGTGAGAGGCTGGAAGATTGCGCTGCCAGCAATGCATTACATGGCAGGTGCGGTGTAAAAATTGCGACTGTGACTGTTACATTACACCTTCCGCAGGCAGATGCAAGCATGGTATGCTGCTTTGCCAGTAGCGCAGTAGCTCTCGCCCCTGCCATTTATTGCCTGCTGATTGATCCCCCAATCTCAAATGGGTCACAAAGCGAGCCTAAACCTTGATCATGTCAGTGCGGGGACACAACACATGTTTGCGTCCCAATTACAATGGTAGCGAACTGTAAAATATAGAATGCGGATCTCCATGTGGGGTCTAAGCAGAAAATCCTGAGAAAAAAGAGACTGACGACGCAGCCAGCCCAGGCGGTGACCTTTTCTGGCGTGCCAGCAGTTGGTGTGTGCGGAGGACTCGATCCACAGCCGTTGTTGCTGTTCCTTGGGTGAAAGCTAGGGATGATGCAGAGAAAGATCTGTCTGCGACGACGGCGACTGTAGGCCCTATAAAGAGCCTGCTGGGTCCCAAGGGTTCACAGGAACAAAAACTTGCTGGTAGTGGACTGCACAAGACAGCAGAGTGACAGTTTTGACGTGCCTCCAATTGACGTAACAGCCGACGTTGCCGGGCGGCAGCTTACACCTCTTCCAGCAATTAACTCCCTAAATTGTCCTCTACGAATCAGCCATTTTCCCCAATAAGGTCAATCGCCTAATGCGAGGCACCAAGACAGTGGCGTATTTAAAGGTTTGGGATGGGGGGGGATTTTTTAAAAATAATACGTGAGAAGGTGTTTGCGGGGAAGGGGGGGGGGGGGCAGAAGGCAGACAAAATGCTTCCATCCATCAATAAACAGCAAAGATTTGGACTAGTAGTAATTATTGTGTAGAAGGGTAGAACGTTATTACGTATTATACAACGAAATTAGGTACACATTTTTAAATTTCCAACATTATTGGAGCGCGCCTGTTCTTTTGCCGGTATACCTTTTTATTATTATCATCACATCACAGATCGATGGGGGGGGGGGGCACATGCCCCCCATGCCACCCCCATAAATACGCCACTGCACCAAGATATTAATCCGCTCAAGGAGCATATTAGTCAGTTGTATTGTGCAGCAACCTGAAAAGAAATCTTACGCATGAAAGCGCATGCCTCACCTCCAAGGATGTGAAGTTATGCCTTAATAGCAGTTTCATGTGGTCAAATCCACGGGAAGGATATACACCGTCCAGAAGAAACGAAACGTACTTGAGCAACCTTCTCTGGACTGCCTCCGGCGGGTTTGGTATCCTTAAAACTGGATACCAGATAATAGAGGCATACCTACTTTAATTTGGATCGTACGAAACTGCAGTATAATGTCGTGAGGCATGCAGCATTTCCGAAGTCTTTACAGTTGCGATAAATAAAGCCAACCGTTCGAAGGAATATGAAGAGATGATTTCATCAATATGGTAGACAAAGGAGAACCCGACATCGAAGATCACTCCAAGGTCCCTGACTGTGCTCACGCGCTCAAGGATGGTTTCTTCAACTATATAGTCGCAGAGAATCGGGTTAGACCTTTTGATGTAGGTGGCAACAAACAACACATTTTTGAACGTTCAATGAGAGGCACGACACCATCTGGACACAGAGTCAACACAGCCCTGCAGGACACAGCAGTCGTCCATGGTGTCAATTCTCGCGTACATCTTCAAGTCGTCCGCATAAAAGCAATTTTTGACAGCTGATCTCCTCGACTATGTCATTAATGTATAGGTACCAAAAACAGAAGGGGACCCCAGTTGGCTCCCTGGGGGACCCCCGTAGGTAAATTGCGATGTTTGTTACGCATTGATTATATCAATAAGTTTATCACCAACGTGTTACCTCTTTCTCCACTTCAGACAAGTTACTTCAAAGCTTCAACCAGAGATATTGGGTATCTTTCAACCATCAAATGCATCTTTTACCAAGCTCATCTTCGCATCAAACCAAAACCCCAGGTCCCTAAAATACATAACTCCGATGTTTACGCTATACGTTGTTTCAAAATAATGTGCATCTGGGCGGCCGTGAAATTTGACATTTGAGTTAGAATACTGCTTTTGGTAAGCAAAATCAAGTTCACGCTCCCAGCATCAAATCACCTTTAATAGGCCTGATTTCACAACGAAATTGTCATATATAATACAACAAGTGACTAAGAAATTACCGGATCGTACTAGACAAGGGTAAGTTCCAAGTTTCATGAAAATCGTTCCACTAACAAGAGATTTCAATATGGCGGCCAAGATGGCGGCAGAATTATGAAACTCAGCTTGAAAATAGGAATGATCGTACGAGACAAGCGTAACTCTCAAGTTTCATGAAAATCCTTCCACTTATAAGATATTTCAATATGGCGGCCAAGATGGTGGGGCAATCATGAAATTTGGCTTGAAAATAAGAATGATCGTGCTAGACAAGGGTAAGTTTCAAGTTTCATGACAATCGTTCCACTAATAAGAAATTTCAATATGGCAGCCAAGATGGCGGCCGAATTATTAAAGCCAACCTGCCTATTTGGTCCTTGAGGACCTAAGCTATCCACCGGATAAAGTTCAATCTTCAAGGGCTGTAGCTTTATTTCCTGAGGAGAAGTTCAACTTCATCGAAGTGCACAGGAGATCTCTGTTTTTTGAGAATAATGATAACGATGTATGGATAACAAAAATAGTGCCCATTGTTCACCCTTGGGGACATCAGCTATTAATCGGAAAAAAGTTCCAAGACTCTTGTTTCAACTCTCGAGAAGAAGTACAGCGTCTTAATTTCTGCACGGACTCGGACAGACAGACAGACAAACCGGCCACATGCATAAGCGTCATTCTGTTACTTATATAAAAAAATGTTCTCCAACTGATTTCGACCTCCTGAACACGAATATCGGGTTCACTTTTGAATTGGAACATTTCTTTTTTATCGAAAAACCGAAAAAATGGTAGCCTGTCACATGATTTTTAGTGATACCTACCTACTTTTTTTTTTGTTATTGAGCGAACATGTTTCGTAATTTGAGTGCCATTATCCTTCAGGTACCTAGTATTGGCTATTTAAAAATGTTCAATTACTATTTCGGCACGTCTGATTTTAAATTTGTAGGGTCGTGTAATATGCGCCGAGCCGTGGCTTTGCGGTCGTTTTCAAAAATTGATAACAATTGACCCGACGGTCGGATCGTAGTGGGGTTTTTGTCAAAAGAAAGTTAAAATTGTTCTCTAAATATAATGCCGTACATGCAGTGATGTATTTCATTGAGAAATTGTAGTTGCCTGCATATCGCAACTTTCTACATCTTACCGCGAATGCCAGCACTTGATCGGCGAAGCCGCCCTACACCAAAATGTTATTTTTGTAATTGTTCATGATTATTTCGGCAAAAATTTTCTTGATTCGCGTACCAAGGCCATGAGGTACCCATTCGAGTTGAAATATTTTTTGTATTGAATTTCGTTTTGTTCGGAGGAAAGGATATCAAGCACCAGCAAGCAACGAATAAATCATTTGCGGCCGAGCCGTAGTTTCGGAGTCATTTTCAAAAATTAATAACTATTGGCCTGCTCCTCGCACCGATGTGAAATTTTCATTAAAATGAAGTTCAAATCATCCTCTAAATATAACTCCCCATATGTATTATGGTAAAATGATAAGATCGGGTACTTCCTCGCATGTGATAACTTTCGAGATCAGGCCGGCTTCTGAAATGCAGCATTCAACGGCGATGCCGGGTCACACTAAATTGTTATTATTGTCATTGTTTATTATTATTTTGTCAAGATTTTTTTTGGTTCGGGATACAAGGTCATGAGCTACCCAATGGAGTGAATTTTTTTTGCAAAAACCCTATCGTCTAGGACTAGATGCTGTGACGGACGGACGGACGGACGGACGGACAAAGCGAGGACAAAAGCGCATGCCCGTTTGGAGAAGTGCGCTAAAAACATGGAACACTTCAACCATAACATTCAAATTTACCGCGAAATTGTCTGGGGATATTTCATTTAATCAGTGCTGTATTGTATTGACGAAAGCATGGTGTGGCGACAAGCAGTGACGGTCCTCTGAGTGGCACACACTTTTTTGACCGCCGAATATCCATTTTAAATCGGAAGACTTCACAAGTTGCTGATAAAACTGAACAAAACGTCAACGTCAAGCACAGAAATCAATGTCATTGTCGAATTCTGGGCCGCTATTCTTGAATCGTGTGAGAAAATTCCCTGGGAGTAAAATACATTCCGCAGTACACTGATGTAGCGAATGTTGCCTAAAATTGTGATTTTTAGGCAACTTTCGCTACAGAAATGTAGTACGGATTATATAAAACTCCCAGGGACTTTTCTCACAGGATTCACGGATAGCGGTCTTGAACATGCGCGATGATAACTTGTCACCGTTTTCTTAGTTCGCATGACATCCGTGTCGGAGCGCCACTTCCGCGCAATATTGTGTATTGTCATGGTAATCATCGTGCTATCAAATTGCTATGGCGACAGCCAATAGGGAGGGCCGTTGCCCTAGCAATTTCATCGTAAGTACCGGCACAGAATACCGGTGACTACCATAACCATTTCCCTTACAGAATCAGGCCGATTATTACCATAACCGAGTAGACTGTAACGACTTAATCGATTGACAGCATTCACTATTGCTCTGCCGTGCTAAGCCTAAAGCGCGTATCTACACCTTGATAAATTTGATACACTGCATTTTCATGCTCATATTTTAGGGGCTATGATGTTCGCGATCATATGGTTATGATTATACATGGATAGCGCAATAATTAGAGTTCTCAAATAACTGCTTTATTCATATTATACTATAACATAACGGCATAAAAACTTGGCATAAAAATGCAGTGTATCAAATTTATCAAAATGTAGATACGCGCATTAGGCTTAGCACGGCAGTGCTTATCAGTAGGTAATAAATGATGGGGATTGACGATCGAGTTGACGATGGTAATATGCAATCATTCTATTAATTCCTTAATTAACCTGTATGGAATCATCCAGCATAACTCCATATTTATTTAAATTAGGTATATTGTACGCACACTTTAGGTTCTTACAGGGGTTTTGCAGACAACCGGACAATCAAAGGTGGGCACCGTTAACGAAAAAGTTCACTTCGTTAAACGTTAAATCTTCAACAAAAAAGTTAACTTCGTTATTCGTTGATCAGTTGATTGATTTAAAATGTAACGGAAGTTAACGTTAAACCATTAACGTGAATTTTTCATTTTAAACCAAATAATCATCTCCAAAACCACCCGAACAACACCTTGAAAACGACGAAACTATCCACACCAGCATGCGTTATATACCTAACTAAACTGGACCAAAATTGAAGTGGACCACTCAAAATTTTGCTTTCGTTAAAATGAGGGTATCTCAAGAAAAAATTGCCCGATTATAAAAATGTTTGTGGTGTTCGATAATCTTTCAGAGGTTTTAGAGTTGAGAACTTCACTCTGTTCTTTTAGACTTTTTCTATTTCGGGCTTTCAAGACAAATATAGCTATAAAGTTAACGTTAACGGACTTGAGTTAACGGAAGTTACTTAGTCCGTTAATGATTATTCAAGTTAACTTGAAAGTTAACTAAAAAGTTAACTTCGTTGATTAACGATTAACGGATTAACGATTTAGTGCCACCTTCGCGGACAATAGCAATAATAAATATTCCACTTATAATAACAATTATACCTATTACTTTGTAACTAAATGATACAGAGATTACCTACTTTTTAATCGAGTTCCGCTCTTTGCGAAATGTTCTCACCGAGATGAAGATGAAAATCAACAAGACTAAAAGTACAGCTACGCTCAATTGAATAAAAAATAGTCCGGCCGAATCACGCTTCTTGCTTGCACCCTCGCTTTGTCTTTGCAAAACGTAGGTTTCTCGACATCGCTGATTTTCCGACAAACTGCAGCCACAAGATCGTCCAGCGCAATATCCTGCAAGTCCTGGTCAAAAGTTCCATCGAAAACTATCGTCGGAATAAAAGAAAAGTTCGGATCGAAACTCAAAGTTTCGTTGCCATTTTTGGCGAGCAACTCTTCTCCTTCCATTGATTCAGCACACGTCGAAATGGGGCTCCACACTACGTTATATCTCTTGGCGCACTGAAAACTAACATTTTTGAATTTTGAAAAGTCGAATAATGTTGGTTTCACCTCCTGCATTCGTTGGACAAATGCCACTTTGGTTGGTCGCATAGCGCAATTGATCAGAGAAATGGTTTTCGGCAGTTCTTGAGAATTTTTCGCCCAAGCACATGCCAGATGCATGTTACCCTTGCATTCTTCAGGGCCGTGTTGGCAAGAAAACTTCCAGTGGCCCTTCTCGAGATTATGCTAAAGATGCGAAAAATGAGATCTAAAAAAAATTGTTTCAGTGAAATACTCACGGCTGCTTTTCCAAATGGTACCAAGTTCAAATTTATGAGGTCCTTTAATTTGGCATAATTGGGGGATAGTTGATGCGCTATGAATCGCATACTATCTGGACACAACGCCTCGTAGTAGACAGAAACGTCCACTTTTGCTTCCTGAAGTAAAAAAAAAAAAGGCTAATGTACAGGGCATTTTCAGGTTAAAAATATGAACATAATTATAGACGCAATAAGGCGGCAGTAAGAAAATTTTAACCTCAGGCCAATACAAAAACTAATAGCAGGTGTTTGAGAGTAACCTCGAGAGTAACCGACACTCGAACAGATATAACTGAGTGTCCAGGCATCTGGGTAGAGATGAAGAAAATAAATGGAAATATGTGGTAAAGCAGGAATACGATGAAGAAGAAGGCACGGAAGACCAAGAGTACACCATTTTGGAATCGGTTGTGAGACGTTATTAAGGAAAATGGAAGACTGAATAGATGGTATCATTCGCCATCTGAAGATATGTAGCCTTCCAGCATCCCTAATTCCTGTGCATAGTTATATAATTATGTCATATCAGAAAACACAGGATTTAGTTGTAAAAATGAAATAGGATTGTTACTTACTGTTTTACTAGAAGCAAAATAAGCCACCAGAAATATCTTCAGCAAAATGTGCATCTTGATTAGGAGAACTCTACAGTCGATCCAAGGTGAACAAGAGTAGGTAACTAAAAATTCAAGTCTTGATTAGGTAGGTATACCTACTTATACCACCCAACAATCCAATGAAGTTCAGTCTATATATTCAGCTGTTATTTCCCTTATTATAACATTACTACTCACCTATAAAAATGGTGTCCTACGCTGATTTACATAGGTAGGCTAGGTAGGTACCTACTTAGCTGTTTGCAGTCACTTGAAGATCGACATGCGATGGATTGAATGGAAAAAGAAAAAGATAATGAAGATCATGGAAAGTCGAGCAACGCCACCAGATACACTAACACAACAATCACTAACATGACAACATAAACACGCTGTTGTTAATCATTTTCAGACTCTGTTGTGTGTTCATTGAGAATAATAAATTCAAATCACACATTATCTCTGAATGTGTGCAGCCTTGTGTAAAAAAAGATTAGGTACGCTGTTGTTACGGTAAAACTAGAGAGTTTGAAAAACTAAGTACCTAACTACCTAGCTATGGCATGGCATATCATGAATACCCTTGTGAATACCTAATTACCCTTTAGGTAACTTTTCAAAAAATATAGCAGGTAGGTAGGTATCTGGTATATCAATGGAACGACGTCTTGAACCAGTGTTGGGCATTTAACGGTAATAAATTCAAAATAAAGGAGCTTGTGGTGTGGTGGTCAGCGCGTTCGACTCGCGATGTTGCTGGTCGTTAAAAATCCTTAGCCTGTGTTGGAACACACAGGGTGTGCGGCAAAATTACCAGTATAGTGGAGGAAAGCATTCACCGGCGTCGGTGTAGGCGAGGCCTCGTTGCGGAACGAGGCCGACGTTAGATAAACGAATAATAAAAAAAAAATCAAAATACAGGTGTCCAAAAAGGCCGGCGCTTTTAAAACAATTAATCGGTAAGAGTGAAAGACAATATATTATTCAATTTTTTTCAAAAGTGTACTCTGGTGCTTACCGGTCAAAAGTGTGAGGTGATTATTCTGAAACTAAAAAAGTAAAAATACTACTTGAATTAGTTTACCTCTATATGTTGACCTTAGACCTTATTATTATTATTATTAAGATGAAGTTCGTTGTGTTCCACTCAGTAGGCAAAGTAGGTGGCTAGGTTATCATAAGAGAATGTCATCAGAATGTCATGTCGTCAGTAAGCGTTTGCTCCTCAATTCTACTCCTGAAATCCCTGTTGCGATTGCGAAGTACATACCACATACCAATGGATAGACTCAGTCGCAGAAGCAAAAGGTAGGTACGATTGCGGCCATAATAAAGTGGACGACAATGTCAACGAGTTGGCTTGCTGTCATGCGACGTTCAGGTCAAAATCCGAAGAGATCTGTCAACTGTCGTCCACTTTAAAAAGGCCGCAACGGTATAGACAATACAAATAGAGAAGACCATATGTTTATCACCACCGTCGTCACGGATATTGGGGCATCAAAAATCAGCCAACCTTTTTTTGAATGATGGACCCGCCTGGTTCCTACGCAACCGTAAAAATCCGTGACGGCATATGGTCTTTTCTATTTGTATTGTCTATACCTACGACAACGACGTGCTGGGTACCCTGGATAAAGCTCGTAAATAAAAGGTATTGTGGGAAGGACTCATGGCAGCCTACAAAGCATTGCAGGATTGCATAGGGTTGCCAGATCTCATATATTTGGTATGAGACTCATATATTTCAACAAGATCTCATACCTCATACCACACATCAAATATATGAGCAAATCTCATATATTTTTAGCTATTAGCTGTTTTAGACATAATTTTGTTAATTTTTATTATATTTTTTTATTTTTGCGCTACAGTTCAAGCATTACAATTCTGAACTGGAATGTTTTATTCTTTCTCAATTAAGTTGAGAGGATTTTTTTCATCATGAGACACTAATGAACGAATGTCCAGGAGAAGGCATCAGCAAAAGAGCTACTGAAAATCGGCAGCGGTAGCTGCAAAATATTTTTGAATATGTCTGTACTTAGTTTTGTACTTATTATTTTCTAAAAATTACATGGAAGGGTCGGAATTATTGCCCTGAATGAAGTTATTTTTCTTAACATGATAAAAGAGTATTTCATCGTTTAATTCCTTTAGATTACCTACCTACTTTTTCAAAGATAAGCGAACTGTTAACTGTTATTTATAGAGGTACGGTTGCGGCCAAAATAAAGTGGACGACAACGTCAATGAGTTGGCTTGCTGTCATGCGACGTTCAGGCCAGAATCCTGAAAAATCTGTCAACTGTCGTCCACTTTGAAAAGGCCGCAATAGTAGGTACTATTGTAGACAAAAAAAAGCTGAACGACAGGTGAATGACTTTTCTAATTTTTGACCTGTGAATCAGCTTTACTATCATCAAGAATATGCCATCCATAACCAATAATGCTTTGTCATTTTCTGTGTCAAACGGGACAGAATGTCCAATGAATCTGTTAGGGGTGCAAATTATTCTTCTTGTGGAGAGTGGTATCGCGTGGAAGACGGTAGCAGACCTTCTCAGTAACAGGAAAGGGACGGTTGAATTTTTCCGCCACCTGCTTATGTGCAGGTGGCGGAAAAATTCAACGCTGACACGGCAACCAGGTTCTGGCAGACGCAAAGCTTTACTACCGAAGTCGAAGATCAAGCATTGATCCAAATGGTCTATGCCAATGTTTGCCATGCTGCGAGCCGCTTAAATTTCCCTACAAGCAAAAGGCAACGGACCGCCATTGCCATGTACTCGTAGCATATTACATGGATTCAACCAGTACGAACGAAGTCACCGTGTTGCGGGCTCGTGTTGATACAGTGGGTAGAAATCTCAGTGGAAATGATCCATTTTTATCTCCACCTTCTTCTACTCCTGATCCATAGCTACAAAGAAATCAAAGACACAACTGACGTTGTCTTGTGACTCAAAAAAATCACTGGCATTTTGTCATGGGCTTGTCAAAAATGATAATCCTAAAGGGCCTTCTACACAATTTGAAAAGTCATTCATCTGTCGTTCAGCTTTTTTTGTCTACAATAGTAGTTAGTATAGAAGAGATCTTCTCATAAAGGCGGTTCCCTTTTGCTCGCAGCTCGTGCGCAGGTCTTCAAGTATACAAGCTCACTGGTTTAATTGGCTGTTTAACCGGGAGCGCTTTATCCATCGGGCTGGTTGGGGTTGGCGATGGCGCCAATATAGGTGAACCTGCGAGGACCCCAGGTAAAATTAGGACTTTATTAAATTTCATCAGATTTTCAAATTGTTATTTTTTTTTTGTCTTTTTTACGGAATGTTTATTGTGATGTGGATCTGGATAATCATAATAAAAAATAGGACCTCATATATTTTTTGCTATTCTCATATATATTTCTCAGGTGTCTCATATATATGATTCAAAAAAATCTGGCAACCCTAGGATTGCAGTGTACAGTGATCGCCCAATAAAAACCAGTACCTACAGCTGTTGACGCGGAGTGTGTTACTGATTTTTTGAATTTTGGCTACTTTGTCACTGTGACATCAAGCTAAAAATTCCACAAAGTCAGTCCTACACTCCGCGTCACCAACTGTACGCATTTTTAATGGGCAATGACTCTACATACATTTCAATATTTTCAATGCACTTTAAAAGAAGACTTACGAAGGCAAACTGACAATATTGAAGGAAGGAACCAAGGAATGGCTAGTTTATGCAGAGACTTAAAACTTAAAACTCAACACGTAATACTTGAAACTTATGAAGTTAAAAATGAGGTTGAACCATTGCGCTCTGTGACTTCCGTTTATGCACCTGGAACTTCAGACTTAACACTCAAAGATTAAATCCGATGGCCTCAAAAGTTTACTACTTTCAACTTTCTTCAGTTTCAAGCGAGGTTTCAAGTCTTAAATATTGCTACAACGCAGGCGCAAACTTGAGGGATGAAATTTTTCAATAGGACTAGTTCACCTCCGAGGACGGCGACGCCACCTTTTTGATTGGTTCTTTTTGTTAAATCTTACATGTGCATAAACTTGCGCCATATTCCTTAATTTTTAGTTTTCAAGTATTACGTTATTACATAAACTAGCCGGAACATGTGCTATCCCAGGGCACAGAAGCACCTTCGCTTCGCATAAATGCATAATGCAGATTCGATTTTCACGCACGCGCTTTTTGTCTTCAGCCACAAGGACCCATGCGCAATCGAAGGCACACGCAATCACGCAAACTGCTGCGTCGGTCCGCTGCGTTGCGCTTATGGACTGCTCATATACTATCTTCCCCCAGTTGTGCCTCTTGACGGGCCTATTCTGTATCTCGTATCGACTCGTTAACGCCAGATAGACAAAGAGGAAGGTATAGGTGATTCATAGATATAGACAAAGATAGCATGCACATAACGAGATACAGAATAGGCATGTAAATGCGCCAACATTGTGGAAGCAGAGCAATATGTTTTGTCGTGCGTTTTATCGCAGTCAGTGGCGGAAACCATTTACTCACGCAAGCGCTCATAGCGTGCGCGCGCTTTTCGAATTAGAAATGACTTTTTGGTGCAAGAATTTTCGAAATTGGTTTTAGAAGCGGCAACTCGTTAGACATTATACACTGTTTTTTGAAATTTCTCATCAAAAGAAAAATCGATAGAATAGGATCTGTAGCGACCTTGTTAAAGTTACCTAGCTACTCTACACGTCTTGTAAAAAATGTCGCGAATTTGTTTGCATCTGCTTTCTCTCAAGAACCAGGAACGATTCCAAGAATTTCTTTTGAATCAAGTTTTTAATTAATAATATAGAAAAGTAGATGCAAACAAATTAACAACATTTTTTATAAGACATGTGTAGAGTAATGTTAACAAGGTCGCTACAGATTCTAATATTGATTCTTTTGATTTTCTGAGAAATCTCATAACTAGTGCATTGTATATAACTGTTGCCACTTTAGTACTGGAGACTATAAAGAGCAATCACCAGTGGGTGATTTCATTTTCATCTTAAAAAGTTCAGCAGCAGCAGAAAGCTTTAGGTCCAAAAAGCAGAAGAAATTGAACTGTCTGCAGCATAACGGCGAAAACTTGATAATTCTTCATATTTTAGCAGAATCAGTGGCACCAAATTGTGTCTAAACGTTACATTTTTAGCTTTACTTTCAAAAGAGACGTACATTTTACTTTCCAGTCTTTTTTGTGACTCTGTTGCTGCGGATAGTCACCAGAAAGTATGTAAGAAATAATGCGGGACCAGCAATTTGAGCAGAGGTCGGGCCGTGTGCGTGTCACATTTGCGTATGTTCACATCAGGTATGAGTCACTGGTTTAACGAACTTCTCCAGTTTATCAAATTTCTTTCCAGGCACTGCACTGCCGAATAATAAATTCAGTGCCTACCTCAGATTTTGCCATACAATTTGCCGAGTTTGCTGACATAGTCAGTGTTTCGTCCACGAGCATCTTCCATATAAACAAAGATTATCAGCGTTCCCTCGTACCTGCGCAAAAAAAATAAGCCGAACAGAAAAACCGTGATAAAAAGCATTTCATGTATTAAGAAATAAGACTACAAGAATTTACAAGACAAAATTTTATACAAATAAATATGTCACAATAATAATACTTTAAATTGAATAAATACACAAAAATACAAACAAATTCAATTTTACCGTTTGTTCAAAACACAAGCCGAGTAAAATTGAGTTTCATGTGGGTGAACTTCCAGGTCGACGCCCGAAAAACAATTCTTTTGACACTTCAAGAAGCTGGTATTTATTTAGTACGGACAGATAACAAGTGGGGTTTCCTAGTCCAACAAAATGTAACAGTAACATTGAAACGGAAAAAAATAGATTATACAACAATTATATTTTCTGGACAGTCTTCAAAATCACGATCACAACCGATCGCGATACACTAATAATTCAATTATTATAATAGTGATTTCTTTAGTAGATACCTACATTCTCCAAGGAAGCTTCAATTATTGAATGATAAGAATTCTCTTGTAAAGAGCATTTTATTATTATTATCATCGAAAGTAATATATTTATAAAAATATCCTGTACGTAATACTGTAGCATTCCATTATTCCAAATACTACACGATCATCATTTCGTAGGTAACAGCGTGAAATACAATAAAATAAATAATCAATATTCAATATAAAGGGAAGATATGTAAAAATTGATGCAATTTCCTATACAATAATACATTTTACCTATAGCGAAATAGATCCTGACAAGGAAAGAAAATCATCACAATTATTATGCACATCCGACTCAGTAAAAAACAATGAAACCTTAATGACCCGTGATCCTTTCTCTAGCGTTCCGATGATGATGGATAAATTACACAAAAATTTAAGGAGGAACTTGTAAAATAATATAAATCTCGTCATAACAATAAAAAGGGTAATAATAATAATAAATAAGATTCATTGATCACATCAATGCTCTACACACAACGCACGCGGGTTTCGCGGCGTCTGGAATTTGAATAAAGCATTTGAATTTGATTTTAAAAAACCTCTTCCTCTTAGTCAGAGTCATCATCCACGCCTGGATCAAAGCCCGTCAAGTCGGCGGACTGGAGATGACCTTTCATCACAGCATATTCGATTAATGCCAGATGACAGAAAGTGTACTGATCCGGCATTTGGATGGAATAAGCACGTTGTGAACGTATCCTCTCGACGGTACCTCGAATGTCGGCTGTTCCCACATCTTCCAATCTCGATATACAAATATCTAACGTACAGAATGTACCTAAAACAAAGGAAAACATGATATTTTACTTTTGAACAAAGTCCTTGGCAAAATACTGGCGAGTGATCATCACGCAGAGTGGAGATCAAACTTCTTAAGAGTGAGTGCAACAGTTTCAAGATCATGACGCTAGATGGCAATTCCTATTTTACTATATTTATTTTTATTTATTATTATTATTATTTCGCTCCAAAACTTTGCAGGTGCCATCAGCTGTAGCCGTAGCTTCCCAGCTTGTCACTTTATTTTTGATCCAAAAAGTCATTCTACTGAATTTAATAGCGTTTTCGAGTCACCAGAACCGAGCCAGTTCAGCTCAAAAATCGCTATCACTGATTGGCCGAGGATTTTTGAGAACCAATCAAATCCCCCGATTTTAGAGCCGAACCGGTTTGGCTCTAGCGACTCGAAAACTCGATAAAACGTGAACCGCATATAGCAATCTAGATAATGAGAAACTAAAAACTGAATAACAAAAATCAAAGTTACATTTCCCACCGTCTCGGCAGCTAGGTAAAAAGTAAGAACAATGAATAAGGTAGATGGAAAAACTTGGATAGATGGAACGAAGAGTGATCCGGTGAGAGATCATTGAAAACTGCCAGGGACAAAGTTGCAAGGAATTCAACAACTCACAAAAAAAGTTCCCGATGGCATAAGTCTAGTTTCCTTAGTTTGGCTGTGATTGACGCTCAAGTCAAACAACTGGCATTGGTCTAAGACTGTCTCAACTTTTTGGCGAAATATGTGGTTTGGTTAGTCGTTCACAATTTTTGGATATCACCCATTTTTTCAAGGCATTCAAAGAATAATGCCACACCAAGGGTTTTTCCATTTCACTGGACTGGTGCTCAACTTTGAACGCGATCAACGGCGTAACTGATGAAGTTAGACATATGCCCTTAGGGACGTTTTTCTAAATCACTGAATGACTACAACTTTGTCAATAACAAATTTCATTATATCCTCTTTATGTTTTTTATTTTTTTACCTTGGTTACCAGGAAATGAAAAATGTAGCTTTGGTTTTTGTTACTCAGTTTCTCATTCTCTGCACTGCCATATTTTTGTCATCATAGGGCTGAATTTCGAGCAATTTGCGCTAGTCATTTACGGCATCGATAAGCCAATCATCGCGTCGGATTGTGTTATGTTGCCATAGTGACTGGACTTTACACTTGCGCGGGCGTATTCCTTAACATGAAATAGAGCCCTTAGGGCTCGATACCAAGTTGCAGGCGCAAAAGTTAGGACGGCGTAACTTGCCAAATAGAGCGGTCTGATTGGCCGTTGCTATAGCAACCGCACTTACGGCGGTCTCAGCCCCAACTTGGTATCGAGCCGTTAGTCCCTAATTACTTAGAAGTTGAATCCTTATTTTCCTGAATTACCTGAAAAACTTGCACTCAAATTGGGCAGGTAGGTAAAAATTACTCGGATTTAATTTTTAAAAGTATCATCCTTTTATCTCGCCAAAAATAACAACTGACTCCATGAATTGACTCTGTGAATTGATGAGGAACGACGAATAAGTCAAAATTCATGTTTGATTTCACCCCCCAACGCAGCCAGAGAAATTTTATTTCAACAAAGCCAACTCATGTACTAACCAGTTCTCCCTATTCCTGCGCTACAATGTACTACTATAGGTGGCCCTCTGGGATGTCCAGCCCATGTGTCGCCCAGTGCTACCACCATGCTGGACTGTTTCCGTCGCACGCGTTCCAAAAACTCCAACATGGCTTTGGCCGAGCGCGGAACACCGTAATCCGGCCACGACGTGAACTGCCAATGAGAAACCTCTCTTGATTCGTCCGTCTGTAAAACAAGTTGAAGGAGTTAAAACGAATCGGAAAAGAAAAAAATTAAGTCGTCATACTTTGTTATTCATTAGGGTTATGGTGGTAACCGTGTAGTCGGAATCAGCTTCCACCGCTGTGGTTTTCACGATGAATTGGCCGTAGGTGGCTTCGCTATCGACCTCCGTTTCCCAGTATTGGTGGCATTTGGGTCGACCCCTCTCCATCACCCTTGTCGTCATAACTATAACTAAAGTGTGCTGCTCCCAGACCATCCTCCAGAAATCAGGTGTTGTCTTCGGCAAGGGACCTGTAAACAATTTTAATGAAACTCCCCGTATATCGCATAACGCAAGAAAAAAGAATTTGCGCACGAAGCAGAATGCCACGAAGAAAAACTGCGCCAGAGTAATTTCCACTTTGTTTATATCTGGTCATAAATCATAACGCGTATAGTACCTACATAAAAAGCTTTCCAAGAATAATGGGGTCTATTCATAAATTGCTGATACGTCCTTTTTTTGTATATTGATATAAAATTATGTCCATTCTATAAAAGGACTTTCTCATCATAATCAACTCCGGATTTAGTGAGCTCTGGCAGGATTAAAACAGATATATTTTATATTCGTGTAGATTTTCTATCAATAGGAATGGATAATATGCGTGACTCATTTTTGTTCGATTCTAAGAAATGATTTCCCCGTATAGGTAAATTGAGCTAAATTGTTACAGTAATTGGACGGCATTTAATTAGATGCAATCAGAAAAATTAATTTTTTGTCGTAGGTTCATCAGTTTACCTGGCGCCGGGTTAAAAAAAAGTCTGCAATATTTCTTTCTAACCACACATGTGACCTTACACCAGGTTTTACACCTTTCGGTGGGTTTTAAAAATCATATCGCATCAATAAGAGCGCAGCACGTCTTGTCTTATCATCGATATTCCATTCATCGTTCTTCAAAACTCTAGTAGTCTACTACTAATCTACTATGTTTAGTTGCACTGTAACCTACTATCGTTCCAATTTATCAATGAAGTTAGATTTTTGTTTCATTCTGGGAAACTGCCTTGAACCCGTTGCTTGAACCTCCCTCCTATGCTACAGGGCGGATAATTCGGAAACATAATGTTGTTACTGTACTCGTAATAAATATTGGGAGCTAACGCATATTGGTCGGTACTTGAAACAAAAAAGAGTTCAACATAAAGATGAGCTCAATGTCAAGCCAAGAGCTCAATGTCAAGCCAACTTTTGCTGGCGGGTTAGTTTACCGCAGAAAATCCGTAAAATATCTGAATATAATCAGATAATTCTTCCGCTGTTTTGCGCATTCAATATTTATGTATCGTCGGTTGACTACCACTCACCAAGAGAAATTCCTCTAACCTTTTCTGTAAACTCAGCTTTCATGGAACCGGATATAACAATGATAAACCTAAAAGCAATTACGTGGTGTGTACTTTTATTTGCATGGGTATTGTAGAGTGGCAATTACTACGTTTATAGGCTCACTAGAACCGATCGCCAGAAACCGACCTAAACTACGCAACATTGAATACGACACACCCAAAATTTTGCCCATTTTCAAATTGGGATAACTCCTGATTGTTTTGAACGATTTGGAATCTGTTTATGCCGTTGCATAAGAAACTCATTACAACTTGAGTGAAGTTTATTCAGGGTGACATGTAAAGCGGTGCAAAACTGCCAGGCGTTCAACATGCTCCCATGTGAAGAAATTTTCTTTTTTCTGGATTCTAACATTGGAGGCATGAGAGGTAGCCTCATACCTCGCCACGTTACTCGATTTATTCGTCTAGCCCCTCTTTATCTACAGGGTGGTATCAAAAAAACAATTTCTTGGTTTTTCGGTGTTATCATTTTTCATTCTTACGGATTTTCAAAATCCAGGTCTCTAATTGAAGCTAAAACCTCAAGTAAGAAAATCTCATAATCAGAATTGACTGGAATCGAACAAAATGTATGGTTCCCTCGGGAGTGAGTGACCCGACGTTTCATCGGTCCCGAAATCTGGTTTGGGATGAGAATGAACTGATAATCAACCTCGCCCTTGAGCAAAGCATTCCTTCTGAACATCTCCCGAAGTTTAGAGCTTGAATGAGACGAGAACTGTTGATAAAGGGACAAAATTGCAACTGCATGTTATCAAGGCAGTATGATCTTTCTTGCTCAAATGATATCGCTTGTAACTAACGTTACGGAAATTAGAACAATCAGCATACAAAATTATGTTTGTTGTAATTTCCGTAACGTTGGTTACAAAAGTTGCAGGTGAGCGATGCATTCTCGTAACGTTAGTTACAAGCGATTTCTTACGGGCAAGGAAGATTATTTTGCCTAGACTATTTCACTAGAGTGTATTACACCGACAATAAAATCTAGTATTCAGATGACAAAACACGTACCTATACCTACCTGGGCAAAACCAACATGATGGTTTTGCAGCGGCAATTTTTTGACGTTTCAATCGTTTCATTACATTCAAACTGCTTTAGGTAGATGTAGCGCATTTTCCTACCGAAGACGCTATTTTTATACTTTGTATTCGCCTGTCCGTCCCAATCCGTTCAGCCGTCCGTCTTGTTATAAAATTCCTTTTGTAAATGACCGAAATTTACCTAAAGATGAGCACAGGAAAACAAAGCAAGCTCAAATTGAGTTACCTATAATATTTGTCAGACTGACACTTTTGCATCAATTTGAATCGGCGGTCGTCACAAACAGTATTCAAGCAAACTAGTAAGCTTCATTGCATCTTGTTGTATCAATCGAAGCCCCAGCGGGCCCCCTTGTGTTTTCATGCATCGTTTATATCCCTAATGAGTTGCCCCTTGTGTCTTCTTCTGTGGCTCGAAGCCCTTGCGGGCCCCTTTGATGTGGATGTCTATGTGCCGTTCAAAGACCTAGCTCACCTTCTTATGACGTACTGTAAGCCCCATTGCGTCTTCTTCTGGCTTTCGAAACTTTGGTGTGTTGTCTTGTATTTTCTTGGTTTTTCAGTCAGGGTTTTAGTGGAAACTCTTTTCTTCATCTCCCGAGACTCTGTGCTCTTCTATACTTTCTTTGGATGCTCAAGATCCTAGCGGGCTCTCTTATACCTCCATACGCCGTTAGTCATGACTTCCGAAACTCTCTCGGCCCTTTTATGGGCTTCACGTTATTTTAGAACTAGATAGGTATCTTGGTTTTGGATGAAAAAGCTGTTCAAAGAAAGCCTCTTTTTCTCTCGTAAAATAGTCATGTCAAATACCACTCGAGATAAAATTTTGAAGGCAAAATTTTTCTCTTGTGATATTCAAATTTGTTGCTTTTTGGCAATGGGGCCTTGCAATTGAAAAACTCAACGTGAGGTCGCCACTACTGTAGGGGGCGCCTACTTCGATAAAGCGGCCGTAACGACGCGAAAAACAGGGGAGTTTGAGTAGTTTGACCAGTAACTGACAGTGACTGGAGACGTCAAGCAAGAAACAGAGGTTATCCAAATTTCAAATCAAGACATAAAATGACGGACGTCGGTCGCTGAAGCGTCAACGCCGTCAAAATCGTCGGATTTGCCCCCAACGGTCGTGGCGCCCTCGGTGTGTAAAAGTGGCAGTGCAAGGCCCCATTTCGCTCATGACATTTAATCAAAACCACTCGCCTGACGGCTCGTGGTTTTGTAACAAATGTCATTCGCGAAATTGCCAAGCAACAAATTTTCATAACAATCGAAAAATTTTGCCGACAAAATTTTATCTCTTGTGATATTAAATACGATAATTTTTCCCTTTATCAAAAACAGTTCTTGTCTCATTCAAGCTCTGAACATTGGAAGATGTTCAGAATGGATGCTTTGCTCAAGGACGAGGTTGATTATCAGTTCATTCTCATCCCAAGCCAAATTCCGGGACCAATGAAACGTCGGGTCACTCTTGAGGGAACCATACGTTTTTAATGTTTGTCTCAAGTTGATTCTAATTAAAGGATCTTCTTACTTGAGGCACAGAATCTTGAGGTTTCAGCTTCAATTTGAGACCTGGGTTTTGAAAATCGGTCAAGAATGAAAGATGATATCACCGAAAAACCAAGAAATTGTTTTTTCAATACCACCCTGTAAATAAAGAGGCTAGGGGAATAAATCGAGTAACGTGACGAGGTATGAGGTTATCTCTCATGCCTCCAATGTTAAAATCCAGAAAAAATTAATTTCTTCACATGGGAGCATGTTGAACACCTGGCAGTTTTGCACCGCTTTACATGTCACCCTGTATAAACTTCACTAAAGTTGCATTGAGTTTCTCATTTACAGTTATGGATTATCAGGAGATTGGGCTAAGCAACGGCACAAACAGATTTCAAATCGTTCAAGACAATCAGAAATTATCCCAAATTGAAAATGGGCAAAATTTTCGGTGTGTCGTATTCAATGTTGCGTAGCTTAGTTGAATCGGCTTATGTGGATCAGTTTCTAGCACCTGGTACATAATATGAATGATTCCAATCACTCTATAAGTCTATAATGACAACTCACAACGGTTCACTCCTACTTGGCTTCCACTAGATCGCTTAACTCGTTTTGTAAGTAATCCCAGCTACTTGTCGAAAAGTCCCTAAACATCACGGTTTTCTTTACCGCACAAGTTCAATTTATTTGAAAACTTTATTTGATTAATCTTGTGAACCAAAACAGTCGTAGCTATGAAAATGTGTATGATAAACAAATGCATTGAAATAATTTGGAATATGAGCACCTGACAACAGGTGCATACTAAAATCGTGGCAAGACCACAGATAGTTAAGAGGTGTTGTAGTGTCTCAATACATGAGTCAATACTATTTAACCTGAGTTAGTTGCTCTGACAAAGCCAATAGTAAGGCAAGTTGCTTAGCTACTAACTCGGATTAAAGTTATCTCGCTCATAAAGCTTGATGAAACCCGCAGTCAACTTATTCCACCATGGCCATCACTCTGAATTTTTCAACTATTCAATGATTTTTAGAGATATCGTGCTGAAACTTGGTATATTTATGTACAATAAGTGATGCCAAAAATTGAATTTAATCGGTAGCCACTCGAAACCATGGTTGACACCGTATATCAGGGTAATACGTACAGTAACTATTTCAATACGATCATATCAAGCTTTTGCAAATATCACAAAATACGGATTCTTTAGTAACATCATAGGTTATATTTTTCTCCCATGTACCGGGTGGGCCATAAAAAACCGTGCTAGGAATTTTTCTTCTAAAATTTTGATTCCGCCACCGATTTCATCATCAAACTTTTCAGCATTGGATAGCCAATTGAATAGGCTATCATTTCCGTATTTCAAAATGGCCGACATGTCAAAATTAAAGATGGCAGAAACAATTGAAAATAGGCCTTCTTTTGTTCTCGTTGCTTTTTATTGAAAGTTACCAGAAAGTCAAAACCAATAACGTATTATGAAGGAATAGACCTTTCTTGTCAATTCAAGACCACAACCAATAAAATCGCGTCATCTGCTGAGGAGCTATGGCGAGTTGAAGCGAAGCCTACTTTCGGTTTTTTTCATTTCCGCATAATTGATTCAAATTTAGGTATCCTGCCCGCCAATCCGCCATTTGGTCATTTCTCAACCGATTTTCTCAAATTTGGTATCAATGGCTAGCCAATTAGACAGGCTATTTTTTTGATATGAGAAAATGACGTGCATGTCAAAATTCAAGATGGCGGAAGCAATTGAAATTAGAATTTCTTTTGTCCTCATTGCTTTTCAATAAAAATTAGCAGAAAGTCAAAGTCAATAATTATTATGAAGGAATAGACCTTTCTCGACAATTCAAGACCGCAACCAATCAAATCGGGTTATCTGCTGAGGAGCTACGGCCCGTTCAAGCGAAGCCTACTTTCCGTTTTTCTATTCCAACAAGGACGAATAAGGCCCATTCTCAATAGTTTCCGCCATCTTGAATTTTGACATGTTGGCCATTTTTCCACATGAAAAAGGCAGCCTGTCCATTTGGCTAGCAATTGATGTCAAATTTGGAAAAATCGGTTAGGAAATAAGGATATGGCGGGCAGGATTCCTAAATTTGGGTCATTTATGTGAGAATAAGGAACCGGCGGTACGTTGGCTTCGCTTCAACTCGCCGTAGCTCCTCAGCAGATGACCCGATTTGATTGGTTGCGGTCTTGAATTCTCAAGGAAGGTCTATTCCTTCTTAATAATTATTGGTTTTGACTTTCTGCTAATTTTATTAAAAAGCAATGAGGACAAAAGAAATTCTATTTTCAATTGCTTCCGCCATCTTGAATTTTGACATGCACGTCATTTTCTCATATCAAAAAAATAGCCTGTCCAATTGGCTAGCCATTGATACCAAATTTGAGAAAATCGGTTGAGAAATGACCAAATGGCGGATTGGCGGGCAGGATACCTAAATTTGAATCAATTATGCAGAAATGAAAAAACCGGAGAGTAGGCTTTGCTTCAACTCGCAATAGCTTGTCAGCAGACGACCCGATTTTACTGGTTGTGGAATTGACAGGAAAGGTCTATTCCTTCATAATACATTATTGGTTTTGACTTTCTGGTAACTCTTAATAAAAAGCAACGAGAACAAAAGAAGGCCTATTTTCAATTGTTTCTGCCATCCTCGATTTTGATATGTCGGCCATTTTGAAATACAGAAACGATAGCCTATTCAATTGGCTCGCCAATGCTGAAAAGTTCGATAAAATCGGTGGCGAAATAAGAAATTTCGAAGAAAAAATTCTGAGCACGGTTTTTTATGGTCCACCTGGTATATATGGTTGACTATTTCTGAGACACCTTGTATAAAAACAGAGTAAAAGCCAGTGTGTCGACATGTGCATGTGTGAAGTTTTCAAAATTTGATTGAAACCTGCATCTTAGCATCTAGTCTAGACAAAAACAGCCTATTGTCAACAAGTCCTTATTGACCTGCCCAAACTTCGATACCTCGCGAAACGAAACGAAAGTATTTTATTTGATCCAACGGCTTGTGCAAAAGCAAAACTTTCGGGTCACGTGGTAATGTATGACAACGTACGTTGCGACTTTGAAGTGCTTACGCACCGCTCCCGCATCACATAAAGGTAATCCCGGCTTAAACTTCCCTCTTTGAAGGATTACCAAAGTGTTTTGATGTAGAGCTATTCCTTCTTCTCTACTACACACACACTGAAGGGGTGCCTGTCGAGAACGAAATTTCTACCGCTCGATTCGCAATCCTTCATCTGTTGTTTTTCTCACCTTGAGTGTTGATGAAGGCGTTCTTCTGCTTGTATCCGTCAACAAAATTGGCGTGTATATAGTCACTGTCTTTATCACCGTCGATCTCGGACAAAATCACGCGGCTGTGGTCGTAGCACAACACGTCCGTGTACCTGTTCTTGGGCAGGTTGTTCTTCAGCTTGGCCACGTTGAAGGTGCCATCGGGCGGTCGCGACCTGATCTCGGTGTACTCCTGCGTCAGGCCCGAGCGGCCCCTGTCGCGTACCAGGTCCACCAGCTGGGGCATGGTCAGCGCCGTGCCGTCGCCGTGGAGGGAGTCGTCGTCCGAAAAGCCGCTGGAGGCGCTGCTGGGAGGATTCAGGTTGGCCTCCTCGTTCGTCCAGCTGTCGACGTTGTTGGCGTTATTGGCCGCGGCCGAGATGTCGATCTCGCTCGGCGTCCCGATGCGTTTTGGCGATGGCGTCTTGCCATCTGAAATTAGAGGACGTCGTTAATCAAATTGTGCTCAACACCCTCCGGTCAATTAATGCAGACTAACGGCCTAAATGGGGCTTTACAAACCGACCCATTGCCTAATGATCGCCGGGAGTATAACCCGATTCCGCGCCGGGGTATTATTAGTTTACTAACTACAGAGAATGTGTTCCATGAAAACCTCTAGTATGACATGAATCGAGATAGATAAGTTAGTATGAATATTCTAAAATGGGGCATTAACTTGGAAGAAAAGCCAGGATGCTGCAATAATCGCTCAATAACAGCGTATACGGGGAGTTCGCCGTTCTTACTATCTAATCTACTTCATGACAACTTGGCAAGATTTTCTATTCGTTAGCTAGATGAAAAATAAGAAGGTACAAAGTTTTTTTTTGAATATTTGATCCTAGTTTCAAAACTGTATAGTCTGTGCAAGTACCTATATGCATACTAACCATATTGTGGCAACTGAGATTCCAGATTGGTGGTCATTGACTGTAGACAGTATGACAGCCAACCATTATGGTCCAGGATTAAGGAGCCTCCCAATTGCGTGGGTAACGATTCCCTGGGAATGTGACTCAATAACTGAGCCACCGAAACGGTGTACACTCTTTCTCTGAGTTTTTCGCGTACGAACAAACGGAGGATCTTGAACGGCGCCTTGAACCACAATGGAGCCGTCACTATGAGCACCTTCTTGAGCTTGGCCGGATAACCACCCTGCAAAAAAAATAATTAGTGAGCCTTTTTCACAACTCAATAGATTCTTATTTTGGGCACCAAACGGCCGTTGTGACTTTGATTCAAAAAAGCAGCAACTCTCCAACTACCCTTATCCTCGGTTCGTGCAACAAATCGCACGAGCAATTAATAAATTAGCTTTATTGCCGACACGGCTTACACGCAATCCGAAATTTTTCATTATACGGGTGAAAACTGGGCGCTTGGGAGCTACCCATACAGCAAAACGTGCTAAATAATGAATTATTTTGGAACTGTGGGTGGAATAAAAATCGTTATCTCGAAACACAGGTACGGTTCGAGCGCGCGATATCGTGTCGTGGTGGATATTTTCAATTTTATGTAGAGGCAAGGCGCAACCCCTCGAGTTCCATGCATCCATATCCCTTCTCCGTCCGGTCGTTTCGATAGCGTTACGAATTCAGTAGATTTATGCCAAATCCACAAACAACCAGGTGGTGGTGGTGAACCAAGCGATCGTGAATCTCAACGAAATAAAAAACGGTAGGTAGGTAGGTATATTAAAAAAAAAAACGAAACTTCAATCGATCACACTCTTTCATAACAGCTGGGACTGGAGGCTGGGCCCCAAACGAATTTGTCTTGGAATGAAAAATTCAATTTCTGCTACATTCCGGCATTCCTCCGAAGGCTGGCGCGAAGCATATTTCATTGTCATTTAAATGTCACCCGGCTCCCCACACGGTCTTCACATGTCGAGTAAAATTTAAATTAGGTATTTTCGAAATGAAATAACTCTTTGTGTGAGAGTGTCTTCATTTCAGCGCTTACAGCAGGATTCGAATCGAACTCATCATCGAGTCATCAATACCCGTGACACACACAGACTCGCACGTATGATGTCAATTTTGAAAAGGTCAAGCGGCAATTCGCATTTAATAACGGCGGGCATCAACAACACCTACCTACCTATTGAAATGAATTCTTAAAGCCGCATCGTGGAAAGGGTCGGGCGGGAAAGAAGCCTGGCGGCGGAAACGCGAGGGTGCAGACTTTTCCCGACACAATCTGAGGCTAATTAGGGATTTTCTTTGCTCGCCTGGCTAACGGGGCTAAAAGCAGCGTTCAACTTTTGCGTAGGTTTCAGTTAAACGTGGGTGAATTTAATAAAAATCCTAAAACAAACACGAATTCCAACTCATTTCAATATTAAAATAATCGCTGGAATTGCCTACATCTCTAGTGTGTTGACTTGGCAGCAAAGTGGCGCCTCAGGTTTTATAAGGCGCTCAAATTTCTTTTATTGAAAACTGAAATCTATTTTCTCATTCAAAATTTTCTTAATTCGCCACAATACAATTCACTTCAATAATTATTAGATCCTGCGAATTTTTTATATTTTTCACAATCTGCACCAAAAATTTCAGTCCTGCTTCAACACGACGTCATTGATCGACCCAATTAACTTCAAGACAAAAAATCAAATAAAGCGCTACTGTATTCGCATAAGTGCCTACCAGGAACTGGGAGATATCAATCAAACTCTGACCTTGATCCTTGCTCCTCAACCGAGCGATGGCATTCGAGAGTTTTCCAAAATTGCGGACGAGGAAAATCTTTAAAATAGTCTGCACTTGGACTCCGCGGAAAACAAAAACAACGAACGCATATAAATACGACGACCTATGTATTTATACCCGGATCGGAAAGGAGAGTGATTCAAATCTCCCATTTGTGTATACTTGTGCCGCTTGCTGCAAATTCTTTATTATTATTTATGCACCGACCACATGAATGAACTGTATAATTACTGTTGTGGGCGGTGGCGTGTATTGCCAAGGTCTTCAAAGGACATCATTGAAATGTGGCACACATCAGGGAATCACGTTTGATCTGTTCGATGAAAAATTCGCCGATAATGCCATTCGTGTCAACGCACGAGTGCCTGAAAGATTCTCCTCTTTGCCAAGGACTTCGTCACGGTTGTATTTGCTCAAAAAATTGTTTCTGGTTCCTTTTTCTTTTCCCCACTTCTCTTCCTTTCTTCAGCGGCACCTTTTCTTGTTTATTCATTCAATCATTCAACTTTTGTCTATTTCCGCTGTCGGGGCCTAACGCCGACGCCAGTGAATGCTTTCCTCCACTATACCGAAAATTTTGCCGAGTCCCTACTTGTTCCAAAATTATTCCAATTCTGGGTAATGATGTTCAACGACCTCCAACATCCATGGGGGGTCGGCACCATCGTTCAAATTTTATAGGTACTAGGCGATATACGATTCACACGACGCGCCTCTGCATTTAGCAGGCATATTCGAACTAAAATCAAGAAACTCTTTTTGCAACCACGTGATCCAAACTACGGTCCGTCCGTGCCCTAGACCCAGCAGACTGGCGCGTCAATCCACTGCGCCACGAGCTACTCAGGTGCCTTTTCAGTGAATTATTACTTCAAGAAAATATTTATAAATTTTACCAACTACTCTGGACTCTGTGTCCGCGAATTATGAATCATCCTGTATATTTTTAGACATGGTTTTCGATGGGGAGTCTACCCTTGAAATTTGTTGAAACACCTTGTACATATTATCAATTTTGAATTCATCATCACGAATAATTGAAGAACACCATAACGAATTTTGGAATAACTAACAATAATAATTGTACCTCTATACTTGTCTGACATAGAAATTGGAACGACCACAAGTATCGATAGTCGATATCTCTTAATGAAACACCGACTCCCACTTTGAATTTGTATGGTTGTGTGTTCAAATCCCAGTTTGGTCCAATTGCTCTTGTTGTGTGCTCTTCAGTAGGTACCTACTTTGGCGTATAGACAACAAAATGTATATCTCATCTCGAAATGGCGCACCAAAACAGTACTTTGGAATATGGTACTGCATATGGAATCTTTTATGAAACTCAGAAAAAAAATAAAAATTCTTCGACTTTTATTTTTGAAGTAATGAAGAATACAAAGAACGGAGGCTCTTACCTTCTGTTTTGTGGGCCAAGTCTCTCAATGGGACGTACAGTTACATTATCATTATTATTATGGGTCAAAGGGTGGTTCACCGAGCCCTTCTATATAGTTTCGTTATTTTGAAAGATTCTAGTGAGGTATTGGTGTCTATTCTTCACTCTTCACTTCTCTAAAAAATTCCTTCTGAAAAAATATTTGGTGATATTCTGCTCTACATCAGTTAAGGGACCAATCAGATGGTATGGAAGCATTTTGAACAGAAATAATTTTTGAGGTTTCTGACTCGCCCAAAAAAAGAAATTCAAGACACATCCAGTGATTGATATTCGTTCCCATAACCGTCATCAAGACTTCATTAAAATCTTTTGAAATAACGGAACTAGAAGGGTTCGAAGGACCACCCTTTAACCCTTCATGACTTGGAAAATAAACGTTGAAATATATTTTCTTGGGATTCATAAAAGATTCTATATACCATAGTACCGCTCTGGTGTGTCATTTCGAGATCATCTGCATACATATCAAGAAAATATTCTATTCCAGAAATCTTTCGCGGCTACCGTGACCCCTATCCCTGATGTATTATTGGGTGTTTTTTCACTATTCAGACCAAACAAAAAAAAACAACAATGACATGCATTATTTCTTTGCTACCTCTAAACCAATCACGTACATATTAGTCTACAGCGTTTTCCACTTGCTTGCACCGCTCTGGTTCAGGGCAGTTTTAGACAATGCTATAATTGGTCAATTTGAATTTTTCGGCCAATGGCGTTACGACAAATTGCATTGAACCGGGGCAGCACAAGTAAGTGGAAAACGCTATTACAAAGCTGTATGTACCGCATCTTTCGGAGCTTCCAAAAAGTTTACAGTGGGAGAGTTCGGAGAATCTCCCTTATTGGGAC
The DNA here is from genome assembly GCA_949128115.1 of Anaspis maculata. Lineage (NCBI taxonomy): Eukaryota > Metazoa > Arthropoda > Insecta > Coleoptera > Scraptiidae > Anaspis > Anaspis maculata. The sequence continues at coordinate 36,199,328 of OX421962.1, read as the reverse complement.
ATCTTTATAGGTAATGAGATCTTTGAGGGTTAGTTTGGTGCTGCAATCAAGCAAAATCAATCGACCCGTTCCATAACGTCAGCTAAACATTCTTAAAAGTTTCAGAAAAATCCGAGAACTTCCGTTATTGTGGGCTTTCAGGTGGTGAAGAGGGGCGTTCTAGATGGTTCTTAGCTTATAGACATCTCTGTAGTTCTAGAGGGCCGAAAGGGTCACAGGAAGTTAAAATCATCTATACAAATTTTTGCCTGACGAAGCCGACGTTAGTCTGGAGAAACGTAGCAAATTATATACTTTAATTTTTTCTTCGATTCCTGCTCCGAAAACCCAAACATTTTCAAGCCTCGTTTTATATCCAACTAAAAGAAAAAAAGGTTGAAATCATCCTGTTCCATAGATGCGTATTTGAATTTTGATCATTTTACCTGGTTTATAATTGCTGAAATCTGTGCAATCAATCTATTTTGAAGCTATTCTACGACTGCGTTTCTATAGCAGCTTTAGCTCCGATCGAAACTCTATCCGATCGGAACGATCCGCTTGAAAGTGCCGAGATAAACGGTCGGGATTGAGATTTCGATCGGATCGCTGTTCAAGTCGATCCGGTGCTTTGGCCGGCTTGACTTGAGTCGAGCGGATCGAGCCTTGCACCCGCTCGTATTTTACCCGATGTAAACGGGATCGGATCGAAATGACAGATGACCAACTTGTAAACAAAGCATAATTTTTACGAAATCAAGGGATGCCTTTCAGTAATTGTAAATAAAATACACCACGAAAATTCAAAATGAATTACTTTTTCGGTTTGGCGCAGTTTGACGCATTTTAAACAATGTTGTCTCTCATAAATCCTAAACTGATTCTACAGTAGTGAAATAGGAATGAGTGAAGCGGATTGAACGTGCGACGATAAAAACGCGCTTGACTGGAGCCACTCTGCATCCGATCGAAACTGGAGTGGATCGAAATTCGAAAGCTACGATAGAAACACAGTCTATTAAGCATTCACTTACTGCGCAAACTGACGTAACTACTTTTATTCCCTATAGGTGTTGGAACCTACTTGGTTACGGTATAGTTGCAGCGGTACGCTAGCAAAATGACCCTGATTCTGCATTTTGTGATACTGCAATAAAATTTGGCATATGCAAACTACGTAGAATTTCAAATGATTTGACCCGCAGCACTCAAAAATTTGTCCATTAGTGGGCGACTGGGGGCCCCTCCAAATTTCAAGATGTCAGAGTTTTTACCATGCACCATTCAGTACCGCCCTATCTACCGTACAGGACCTAAACAACTTTGTTCCTGACCATCATAACATTTTTCGTCATGTCAATTCCATTCTTCTTATAGAAAAAAAATAATTTCTTCGCCTGGTCAACAAATTATGGAATAATTATTTTTTTTGACCACAAATAGGTTGTTGAGTCGTTTTTGTGTGATAAACGATAAATCCGCATCCCCTTGAATCATTTATGAATACAAAAATTTTGCTGTTCTATTCTTTAACAAAGGGGTAACCTCAACTTACCATTATTTTCAACATTACCTATTTCAATGTTTTATCCCTAAAAATATGATTATTATTGTACTAATATATAGCTTGAAGTTTTTTTCAATGGTGTGGATGATGAAACGGCCTCAGATTCCACCTAGAAGCCGTGCATATTAATTTTTCTGCAAGGCCGTCAAATTTGGCATTTTTGATTTTCTACCGGGAGCGGCCAAAATGTAAATACACACCACTCCGCCCAAGAGCACCGGTTGCGGTACGTTCGCACCAACTCTCATTTCAGTACCACAAAATGCGAAATTGTTAGACGTGAATATCGTTTTCCGCTAGAGCAAACCGGTGCTCTTGGGCGGAGTGGTGTGTATTTACATTTTGGCCGCTCCCGCTAAAAAATCAAAAATTCCAAAGGACCCCGCACGATTCTTATGGAAAATGGCTCCCGGTTAAATTCTCTGAATTTTTGATATGTTGTAGCCACGAACCTGTAATATAGCTGGACTGATGATAACAGAGGGGGAAATGACGCCAGGCGGGCGCTGCCATGAGATTATGTGGACGTTGGGTTTTTGTTTTCAAGGGTTGGCATCACCTGCCACGGCAACGGTCTGATTCTACGAGTTTACCTAGGTATATCCTGTTCACTTTTTATTTTCAGTAGAATGACTTTTTGGAGCAAAAATAAAGTGACAAGCTGGAGCGCTGGGAGGATACGGCTAACGGCCGCTGATAGTTTCGATCCAAAACTTTGCAGGTGCTATCAGCCGTAGTCGTAGCCCCCCATCTTGTCACTTTATTTTTGATACAAAAAGTCATTCTACTGAAAATAAAAAGTGAACGGGATATAGGTACAAGCCGCAGAAATCAAAACCAGAAATCAGGATATTATCCCAGATCAAGATAGCGCGGCACTGACAGCCAAACACCGACTGTCACCGAGCGAAAATTATTCCAGTGAACTTCAAACGTTCTATGTAATAACGGTAAACTCTTGCAATTTTTTATAGATCGGTAACAAATTTAGCTAACAATTACATTAATATACACTAAAATCATATATTTATAAAATAGAGTGTATAGTCATAGTCATCAATACATAAAACTGCTCCGTTGAATATTGAAAGCCGCTCTCGAGGCCGCTACCAAACATTTTGGGTACCGGTCATGTACCGGTGCATAATAAGATGGCGACTTCCAGAGGAGGGGTCATAATTTGTTGGGGGAATCTGGGGAATTAGCAGTCCAGCTATACTACAGGTTCGTGGTTGTAGCTCGTGAGATACTAATCAAATACCGTGAACCCCAAACTCAAATAATGGACAGTTTTTTACTCACAGGGGGTTGAAGTTGGAGCTTTCGACGGCTTAAAAATGATATTCTGACGTAAATAAAAGTTTTCTATTTGGTTTCTCTTCAAGTTGTGTTTCATGGTAAATGTATTTATTTGACAGAAAAATATCAACCCCCTCTTCCACCCCCATCCCTTATCTACCATCACAAAATTCGAGATTACTCTCAAAAGTCATGCAGATGGCTTCTGTGATTTAAATTATGAATAGACCATATTAATTATTCTCACTTTCCCCTTCCACTAGTCATTTGTAAGTTAGGTATGTGCCTGTGACCATGCGCACTGCAGTAGAAGATCTCGCGCGCCACAGCATGCATAGAAAACGGAACTTTGCTGTCGCTGTCAGAATTTACGATTTCAAGGTGTTTTCTTTATTCTTGGGACGTTTTAACCTTTTTAACTATACTTTTACGTGACGGCTAACGCTCGGTTCGCTTTCAAGCGCTGTCAAAATTCTCGTTAGCGGAAGTTGTGCAATAAAATATGGCGGGTAATTTGAAATTGTTTTGGATTCAAACAACCCCATTTTAAAATGCTTCGCATAAGCTTCACAGCAAGATTTTCCATTTCATTATGGTGAAAAGTAGATCAGGTATTTCTTTTTACACACTTGCTATGTTATACATTCGTTGAAATTGTCAATTTGCACCTTGAATTGATCATTTTACAAAGTCATTCAACATGCATATTCTTATGGGAGTTTCAACCCAGCACATGTGGTTGTCTCTCTCCCCGATCTGCGACTGCGCATTGAATAATTAATATGGTCAATTTTGACATAAAAATTATTTTCCACCCCTAATGTTGGGGTGCCGATTTTCCATTTTTCCTCGGTTAATTTGGCTGAATTTTTGGTATTATGTACTTCTAATTCTGCTAAACAAAAAGTTCTCATGCCAAAACTTATTCCTATGGACAGTTTTCGTTCTACAGGGGACTGAATTTTAATATTTGAGAGCATCAATATTGAACTTCAGTCCCCCTGTAGAGCAAAAACTGTTCATAGGAATAAGTTTTGGTATGGGAACTTTTTGTTCAGCAGAATCAGGAGTACACAATACCAAAAATTCAGCCAAATTAACCGAGAAAAATCGGAAATTCGGCACCCCAACATTAGGAGTGGAAAATAATGTTTGTGTCAAAATTCATAATTTAAATCATAGAAGCCATCCGCAAAGCTTTTGGGAGTTATCTCGTATTTTATGATGGTAGATAGGGGTTGGGGGTGGAGGAGGGGGTTGATATTTTTCTGTCAAATAAATACATTCAGCATGAAACACAGCTTGAAGAGAAACCAAATAAAAAGCTTTTTCGCAATACCGTAACGATAACAACAACTTTGCTCCCACTTTTGCGGGACTAAAGTAGAATTTTAGTCCCGCTTTTTGAAAGCGGGCAATAATAATATTTGACGGGATAGAGTGCCGGCATGTCAGTTTGAAATAATCAATTTTTCAAACTGACATCTAGCTTCTGAGTTTCGTTGTGGTTGTTGTACGTGGGAAAGTTCGGCAACGAAGAGACGGCAAAACAAGCGACGTACGAAAGCTTAGTTATTACATAGTTATTTATTGATGTTCTACATTATGTATTCTAGGTATTTGTATTCATCTTCAATCCCGTACCTGCAATAAAAGTTTGTTTCTATGTTTTTCAATTGTGGCAAATATCTTTAATATTATTGTAATAACTTCGGCATTGCGAAAAGCATCGTAGGTGTGCACCACGGACCAACGTTCTTCTGAATCTCTTATGGTGATCTCTTCGCCATATGATAGGGTACTTTCACCTGAACGCCCCACAAAGTCCAAAGAATACAGCAACCTAAAAAAAAGGATAATTAGGTTTTCACTAAAAAATGGGGTTTACAATAATTTCAACCGTACTTATAAATTATTTCAAACTGCGGATCTACTTATGTATCTTGATTAGAAGGTAGTTATGTACCTATGTATAAGGTAAGTACCATCTGGAGCCTCCACCATGGATTTAGTTGTTTGTTCCCTTGTCAATCAATATTAGCGATTTCTTCGATTCATAAACCAAGCGACTTCGGCTGCAGATTTTTCTTCGCTTGGAAGGCTTCGTTCAAAACTTCTTGTGGAATGGAATCTTCATACATTTTCACTGAAAATGCCAATGTAGAAAATGTCGAACGTCAAATTTGTGTTCATTGTTTGACAACACACTTCAGTTTGCTATGGTTGCTATAGGTACCTACGTTTAGCGATTCAGCCTTCTTATTTATTGAAAGCACCAAAAACTGGAATTTCTTTTTGTAACTCCTCGGCTTCAGAAAATATTCCGGTATTGCGAAAAGTCTTGTATTCAACACGGGACTAAAGTTATTTTTAATCCCTTAGGGTGATTTGTTGCCCTCGGGCCCAAAGGGCCCTCGAGCAACAAACTTCACCCCCGGGATTAAAAATCCACTTTAGTCCCTTGTTGTATAAACAACTATTATTAACGTCATAATATCATTTTGAAGCCGTCAAAACCTCCAACTTCAACCCCCTGTGGGTAAAAAACTGTCCATTATTTGAGTTTGGGGTTCACGGTATTTGATTAGTATCTCATGAGCTACAACATATCAAAAATTCAGAGAATTTAACCGGGAGCCATTTTCCATAAGAATCGTGCGGGGTCCTTTGACGGCCTTGCAGAAAAATTATTATGTACGGCTTCCAGGTGGAATATGAGGCAGTTTCATTATCCACATCGTTAAAAAGAACTTCAAGCTATATATTAGTATAACAATAATCATACTTACCGGGGTAAAACATTGAAAAAGGTGATGTTGAAAATAATGGTAAGTTGAAGTCACTCCTCTGTTGAAAAATAGCACTGCAAAAGTAAAGTTTTCTTTTCATAAATGAATCAAGAAGATGCGGATTTATCGATGATCGCACAAAAACTACTTAACAATCTATTGGTGGTCCAAAAAAAAATATTTTTCAATTTGTTGACCAGGCAAAGAAGTTATTTTTTTTCTATAAGAATGGAATTGACATGACGAAAAATGTTATGATGGCCAAGAACAAACAAATTTCATTGCAGTATCACAAAATGCAGAATCAAAAAGCGTACCGCTGCAACTAGTATAAATGACGGAGGTCATAAGGCCCTAGGGAGTTCCTCTAGCTCATGGCAACCGTCAGAATTGACAAATTAATTTGAAAAACTCTAACCTTCCTCAACGGGGAAAAGTCTGTTCGGGATGAAATAAAACTAACTATCTAAAGGACCCTCAGGGTGGTCCGCTGCCCTCGGCTATCACCATCGTTATAATTCCCTTAATACATGGCTATTTATAAAAGTGCAAGTAAATAATTGTTCCATCAACTTCTCCGGTATGGTCTACACTTCTAAACTTCTCTTGGTGCATTTGGTCACAATACATGTCTCCGCAAAACCCTTAATCGCGGGGAGGTTCTGTGTATTCATCAATGAAAATTAAGAACTTCAATGGTGCGATAGATAGGTCAGTGAACGTCAGCTCAATTGCACTAAAACACGATGGATGATGAGCAATGCCTGAGGAATTTAATACTAGAGTGGAATGCCTGGATTAGAGTGACAGCAACACGTTTTGATTCTAAACCATCATGTTAACATAATCTGAGCAATCCAAAGATGTGTTGTTCGCTCAGACACGCTGATTATGTCCCATTTCGTGAAAACTAGAAATTCTGCCATAATTTCAACTCGATTAATGTCCCCCTATTACATGCATTATCACCACCTGATTGTCTGCCTATAATGAAGGACAAAACAAACAAGCAAATCGCGTTTTAATTGACGCAACATGGAAAATCAATGGGGAACAAAGAGGATATAAATCCATACACAATAATTTCCACCTTCCGGGTTCAATACCACGTTATCACTAAATCGTAAATCCAATCAATTAAAAACTCTTCACCAGATGTGCGCTTACGAGAGAAAGTACTCAACGAAATTTCAATACGGCATGTGAATAATGAAGATTAGGGGAATCGACCCGCTGGGCGCTCTCTCCTCTCCCCTTCTCACTGCTTGCACCCCATTGCATCAACCAGCTGCTGCACTTTCAAGACTTTATAATGCCCAGGTAAGTTTTGAACATCGTTGAAAAAAAAAGCTGTGTATTTCACAAAGGCAAGAAAACACGTGCGTGGAATTCCTGACGAGCGCATCCTTTGACTCACGGCCATATTATTCTTAAAAAAGTGGTGATTAGATAAGCTAATGTGTACCAGTAATTTCCTCCGGGAAGTTCTTTACAGAAGGTCAGGAATACACAAGATCGATGCGTTAACAAAACGTGATGTCGTATGGACACACAAAGGAAGGAAGAGGCATTGAGCAATAGATAAGACAATACAATGCGCGGCTCTATGAAGGCAAATTACCTGTGTATAGCGGTGGCAGTAATACTCTTAAGAAATAATTACTTAGGAATACTACGTGATTTTGATGCGTGCTTCTTTATTTGATCTTGGAAAGTGATGATATTGTGTGCACCTTGCAATGATGATAGCATTGCGAAATTTCAACGCCTCTAAAACCGCTGAGTGTAATTACACGTTTTTTTTTAACAAGTAGGCAGGCAGGTACTAAGAAAATATCACCGCGGTAACAAGGTGTTGGTGGTGTAAAAATAGTGTGCAGTTATAAATAAACGTACACACCGAGAAAAACCAATGCACACCTATTGGTTATATCGATCACGTTTTAAGTCTCTAATTACAAAATAATGACTTGGATGGCGATTGAAAAAAAAAATTGAAAATCACGTCAAAATTAGGCGTCTGGGGTCAACCTCCTCTGACCCACACACCACCATCAACTAATCAATTTCCACTGCGCGTCATTCGGGAAAATTTCCAAGAAGAATTCAATTCCAGCTCCTGAGCAATGAGCTTTATGAATATGTAGATAGTTATATTAATTACTGGCTCGGCCAAAATAATCTTCCTGGCATTGGGCAGCGAGCTAGGGATTGCCCAAGCACCCAAGTTTGTTCTTTTTCGGCGTCACATCTGGGATATATCGTGGTGACCTATTTTGCGTTACGTTTTTGCCCAAAAAAGACAAAAAAAAGGACAGGGATGCAAAAGGATGCACTCGGAGTTCCTGCCTGTAGCCCGAACTCAACACCAAATTATGCAATTCTTACCTTTTTCGGGTCCTACACTCGAGTTCGGCTAACACTTCGCGGTAAAGGACGTTGTTTCGTTGAGGCTATTCCAATTTTCTCTGGGAAATTTTTTGGAGCAACAGATCAAACGTTTCATGTATACGGTTCTAACAACTACACCACCGAAATCGATGCCCGGTGCAAGTACGCCGCGACGCCGCAAATATCGAGTTTGCGCTCTCGAGCCCCGCACGTTTCTGGCACCGGAATTGAATAAAGTAGGCCGTCCGTTCTTCTAATAATAATTAAAAAGTGCATACCTGCATGTATATAGGTCTGCGTACAAAGACTTTTGAATTACAGAGTGGTTATAAGTTGAAATTTGGGCTGTTTCCCATGGAAGACCTGTTATTATTATTATTCTAGTAAATTTATTCATAGATCCAACAATGCATATCGTAAAACTCTCTACGTAAGTTTTTATAAATGAGCAGACTTAAACAACAAGAAATCCCGAAGTCGTTTTCTTCAAACACTAGTGTATAATCAATCCATTCAACAAACATAATGAAGACATCAGTTACGTAGGACTTTCTCAACTCATGCATGCAGCGCATCTTTAGAACTTTAGCAATTACTCGAGTCGCTCAACCTGATTTAGTGCAGTTTCAAGAAATATGCCCTCTTTCAATTTCTGGTCGAAAGCCTGATGAGTGAAAGCATGTGAAATTTAGAGATCCCAAAATATAAAGAAAATAACTCTTTTATTCACTAAAAAACTAAACATGTATGTAACACTAGTATTATTAGGCACGTAGTATATTTATATTATACACAATTATTTATAAGTCAGTAGGTACATGTAACATGTACCAGTTAGGTTATGTATGTCTTAGGAAGTCTGGGGTCAAGATTAGGAAGACATCCAGCTCTGTATTTTTACGTCTCTTGTCGTTTTAGCTATAAATTTAATATATTTGAATAAAGAGAACAGACATAAATAATTATGGTATTGTGTTCAAAAGACAAAATCTAAAATGCAAAGTCTCTTAGGACAAAATCTTCCTAAAGTGCCTCAAACTGCAAAACTTCAAGTGACATATTCTCAAAAATATTTATAGCGCGCCATCTATAGCTATGATAGTATCTTGTCATATCGATCAATTTATCATCACTGCTCAACATATGGCACCGATCAATAAAATAATACCAAAATTGCACTTAAGAATGGTACCTACGCTTTAATACGTATACGCTCTGTTATTGAACTAATAGTTCTCTTTCAAAAACTTGACGATGATTGTTGTTTCCATCAATTACTTCAACTCGAAATACTTGATCGGTACAAGATCGTGAAAATTGTAGATTTATTAGTGAGAATCTGATCTATACAAGTGGCGTGAATAAACATTGGCTGACTTGGAAATAGATTTTTCTTGGAACACCCTGTACAACCTAATTACAAATGTGTGACAGTACTGATAGTGACACATCACAAAAAAGAATGAGAAAACTTCCACTGAACATAACAATAGCCATTTATTTGTTCACTTTTAAAATACAAAGCGAAGCGGAAACGAAATTTTTTAAAACCTTGCTTTATAATTTAGACGAGTTTAATTCATTGTAATTAGATTATTATAATTAGGCGTGTAGGTATAACTAGATCCCACGGTGTTTTTTTTTTGCCGTTTTAAACTTGATTTTTCCAGATCTTCAGGATTGAAATTTTTATATTTTACGAAATTTCGATACTAAACCAACAGTAGGTAATAAGCAAATTGATTGATTTTATGTATAAATAACAGATCTTTCTAATGGGTACTTACACGCGTTAGTAACAAAAAATCCAAAATAAAGGGCACAATCTCTTCATATTGCTGCTTTTCGAAGAGAACAACCATAATTCGGAGAACATTTTTGAAAATATCCTAAGACAACTCAAAAACGCGAAGAAATTCTAGTAGTAGTAGTATGCAAAACGAGCGCGTAAAAAAATCAAACGAACCAAACATCGGCCACATTCCAACTGACACAGTCATGTTGGTATTAAGCTAAACACCAAGAGTAAATTAATATCCGTCCGTCCGCTTAGCGACCGTCTACTCCTCCTCCACCTCCACCTCCACCTTCTTGGGTTTAGCGTATAGAGAACCGCGACAATTTGACAATTTATCTTCAACAAAACAAAATAAAAATAAAAAACAAATACAAGCGCCACATTGAAAAATTCCAAACCACTGTCGATTTTTGTTCTTTGATTGTGTTGTTTTTCTGACGTTTTGCTCCCACGTGTGTTAACACAAAACCTGGACGCATTTTATTCTTATAGCACGTTTCGTACAAAGTCAAGGTCTCCCGAATAATTGGCCCCGCTAAACTTTTCATATCAGCAGCCTGAATGAATCCATTCTGCCTTTGATTCGCAGGAAAACTGCGCCTTGAAAAACCCAAAAGAAAAAATCTGTTTACGTTTCGAATTTCGCGGAATGATTTTTGAATAAATGACGTTAGTTTTTGCAGCAGCAGCAGCAACAACAACAACAAATAAATAATTGTGCGTAGTGAACGATGTAGGGGCATGCTTGCTACGCTGCTGTTTATTATCGTAAAATTTCTGGATCCATTCATGATTATGGTGCGCGGCACTTTCCATCACTTTTCACCATTATACTTTGATAGGTAATAATATCTCATATTTTTTTAATGATGTGATGAATCACCGATTCACTAAGATGCCGCTAATTTATTGATGTTATATCAGACAGGTGATTTTAATTAGCATTTATACACCTTGGATGCGATCATAAAAACCTTCAACATGTGGTTGAACATAAAACTTTTGAATTTTTAACATAAATTAATGGTTTTGATGCAATTTTTCGGAGATATTGAAATTCTCTGGAATCTGTAATGTCTAAAAAATTTGCAGGGTTCTCTACACTCACAGCACCTATAACGATCCTCAAATATTGCAAAGCTACTCTAAATATACTCAAAATTACCAAAATTACCTACTTTATATCTCAAAGGTTTTCATTTCAATATCTCCAAGAAAGTACTTGGTACAGGCTGCAAATACTACTCAAGACCCAGAAATTCTCAAATTTTTCAAGACTCCCCAAGTTTTATCTCTTATTGCAGATGACATGGGGCTCTCATTAGTAGTATCACAAGTAGTGAAGTAGTGCTTGGATGCCTCGATATGACCAAGCAGACCGCGTACGTCTGGTGTGCCTGTTGCGAAACTCGCTGGAGACCACGACGTGCGAATAAGACACACACCTGCACAATTGGCGGACGTGCCGCTAGAGCTCTCGCGAATGGACTGGCGACCAATGCTGGAATATACCGAAACAGCGAAAGCAGCGAGAGCCTTCGAGGTCTTTCCAGAAGAAGCTGGAATATTCTTGAATACAAGACGCAAGCAATGCGGTATGGCCAGGGAGCAGGGCAAATTTGAATTCACACCGACAGTGGCAACATCGGCGAAGTTGAGAAGAACAACATCTAAAGGTGAGTGTAGTAGTCAGTTTTATTTAGCCTGAAAGGATTCATAGTAAGTCAAAGATACCTACCTAACCCAATTTACTAACTATTCTCCTTTCAATTTTTTCATATTTCGATTCTAAAAGTGCCAAAAACAACTAAGAACTGAATATGGAAGAGTTTTTACTGAATCAGAATAATTAGTTATAGTGTTTTGGTGTTTTTAGTATCAAAATGTAGAAAAATTGAAATGAAGAAAAAAATGTTTAAAAAGTCTCCAATCAGTTACGTTCTCACAAAACTTGAAATAGAAGCTGACCAATGACAACACTACCCAAAGAAGGAATATGTGCCATCAATAACCTATTTTGTGTTAAGGTGCGTTCAGTCAGCTTATTTAGCCGCAAGTTTTAATTTTAGTCGTAAGCCCAGCATCGCTTATTGGCTGATCTGAGGAGGCTGGTTCATGACAGCCAATGAGCATCGCTGCGCTTACGACTAAAATTAAAACTTGCGGCTAAACAAGCTGACTGAACGCACCTTTACTGTGTTTCTGATTTCGCTTCACTGTGTTTTATGCGGTAAAAAAACAAGCAGAGATGGTTCAATGTGTTTTCATCATTTCAATGATAACCAGACGACAGCCCGTCACAGTGGTGGCTAGATCTACGTAATTAGGGACGGCATTTTCTAGCATAGAAAATTGCTGAAACAGACTGCGGATTAGCTGCAGAGCGAAAGAGAAACAGATAGATTCTTGTGGCGTGAGTTTCTGCCAAATCTGAGCAGCTAAGAATGTTAAAAAAATGAGTCATTCAAATCTGGGCTGCCAAGAAAAGAAAGGACTTTCTTTTTAATTTGAAAAATTTAAAAAAAATTGAGTTTTTCGAAATTTGAAATTTATAAATACATACTTATTAATTTTTATTCTAGATTTTAGATTATTTTTCTTTTTTTCAAGTCTCTTACTTCACTGATTCCCATGAAACTCACGGTTAAAGAAAAGACACTAGGAAATGCCGTCCTTAAAATCAAGATCCACACATAGAGAATGCTTTGTACGTTCAAAATGGTTTTAGTAGCTGCAGTGATAAAGTTTATTTGCTCATAATATAAGACTTTGGTGGAACTGGCTGTCGGTCCCGCAAAAAACACTAATCGTAATATCTGGGTATGACTTCTAGTAGTTCATTTTTTCCGCCATATGGCCGCAAGTTGTGAGAAAAACTGGACAAACTGCATGATTCAGTAGATTTGAGAAAAAGTGAAATTTTTTTATTCCGTTTTGTATTATTAATATCACAAGATCTCAATTATTTTCAGCAACAGAATGGGAAGTCGTGTATAAAAAATGCTACTAAAAAGTGAGCTTGAAATAGAGCTTTAAGGAGACTCGAGCGCGCGGCATAAGTATTCGCCTCGTCGAAAAAAAAACGCACCAACATATTGTGGTTTACAAGGTGCACATTTTAAAGGAAATTGAGGTGCGGTTTTCTGCATTTGATAAAAGAAAGTCTGGCAATGCCAACCGTACCTTTGAAATTTTAGTTCGATGAAAAGCAAGTTGGTTTGTACAGCACGTGCCCATGCCCAAGGGGTGATAACTTTGAAACATTACCAGTTTAGTTTCACTTTACTACGATTGTAGTATTGTAGACCACATGGCAGGGCGAACGGTGACGCGGGTTTCATTGTTTCGCTGGCCAAATCCGATCAAAGCCCAACGCCTGGAGGCACGCGGCAAAACTGGACTGCACCGGAGTGTTTCAAGTAAACTCCACGAGAACGGTAGATTGGTTCACCCCAGAGAAAGTGCGCTACTAAGCCTCACGCCCGTGAGGGCGTATTCACTTGTTTAAGAATTAGGATCAAAATCAGGTGCATGGATTTCATTTCATTTCTTTGAACTCACGCGGCTATGACGTCTTCTGAGGTAATATGGAAAGAAATGACTACCGGTGAACGGGTGGCCAAGGCAATATTGCAGATAATGTTTCTCGTATATTTTAGAAATTTTTGTTACTGAAGGGTTGATTGGTACCGACGCGCATACATGTTATTGAGTGAGGTATGGTCAATTGAAGTTGATACCAGCGGTCTCGTGACCTTTTTAGTTATTAATGGGCCTACTTTCCTCGTGCCTCGTAGAATCAAATGTTTACAATGGCCAATTAGTTACTTTGGCTGTCCAATTGCCACATATGAATCCTGGTTGCACAAACGATGGGATTAACCAGAGTTTGGAAATTAATCGCCTTCCCGTTGTCATTGCTGTAACTTGGAAGAGACTAACATCATAGACAAGATAAAAGTGAAATGCATGGCATTCAAGTTCAGTGTTTTCACTGTTTTCCAAAATTAGTTGCTTTACAAGTCGTCACGTCGCTTTGAAGTTGGTTGGTGTTTCCATACTTTCGGCCGCCGCCGTTGTACAATTTGACGTAATACATAATTTTGCAGTTAATTCAAGTGGTCATTTTTGTCTCGTTGATTTCGCAATAAATTACGCGAGGACGATTATCGTACCCACGTACCATCGCATTTTCTCTGAGTGTATACTACAACAGTTATTTGCTAATAAGCAATAATTCCTCGTTAATTAGCATCGGATCCACAATAAAAACACCCGAAATTTGTCAAAACAGCCATTATTACGCAAGCCAAATTAAAATTGTTCAACTTCGGATAGAGAGTGTGTGTGCGAGGGCGTCTCATTTCCACATGGGACCTCAAAAATGTACGTCCCTCCCGCATCTTCTGCACTTTATGGCATGTGCGAACGTTTCGGACATATCCACCCACATCAGTCCAGTGTGTTGCTTTCCCTAAGATAATCGAAACACCCAACACTTGGTCACCTTATGGAAGCTATTGAAACCTCATTGATGCCCAGTATAAATATTTAAAGTAAAATTGTTTATCTCCAAATAATCCCGAGAAAGAGTGCTTTGAAATTTTAGGTAAACAAAACGTTCATATGGCAGCAGGTACAAAAAAATGCACACTTGATTGACCTCAACCGGTTTTTTTTTTTAGGGGCAAACTTTTGACATCATTATGGACAGAGCTTCATTGATCACTCAATTAAGTGACGATATCAAAAAAAAAAACGCGTGCCATCAAGAACGTAAAAAAGTCATGATGGTGCAAATTTTAAAAATGGAAAACGCCCCAAATACCCACGTGACTGGCACCCATGTGATATTTAGCAGCGCGTAAAATTTTGCAACTAGGTCACCGCACAAAGGACAAAACAATACTGCCACTGAGTGTATAAGTACACGATTTTTTCCATCATAAAATACAACACTTTAATTAAAATAACAAAACACACACATGAGTCACATACATTTTGTGCTTTGCTGCTGCTGCTGATGCTGCATGTCACTGACTCATTATTTTATACTGTTGTCGGTATTTTTTTATCTCTCCATACAACCAAAACGGTTTCTTTAAATGACATTATGTGCGACATAAACAGCAACATCATCTACTTCAATATGTATATGTAAATGTCAATCTTAATGGGACACACGAGAGGGAACGTCTCGTCCCTTTAACACGCGTTGTGCACTAACCTTTAACAAAGTGAGGATTTTCTGCGACAAATCGTAATCAAAATTGGAGTATTTCGAATTTGACATGTCGTAGATGAAGACTATCCCTGCCTTCTGCGTCACCGGATTCTGGAGGGCTACATCCAGCTGGTATACCACCCCTTGGAGGGTGGTCTGATGGGAGCTGCTGGCAGGAGTATGTTTGTGGGCGGTGAACACAGCGATGGCGGCATCAGTGGCATCTCTTTTCGGCTAGAAAACCCAATATGCGTAATAAGACAACAATTCATACAATTTGAAAAGGTTTTGCATACAAATGGAGCGAAAAAATACAAAAATATCATTGATTTCTGCTGGGTACCTTCTTCAAAAGTCAAGCGAAACAAATTTTATGGAAAACAATAATAAGGAATACAAAAAATGAGATGTTATGATACTTCATGATGACACACCAAGGGTTAAGCCGAGTTCATGCAGAATAATTAAACTTTTACTTTGGCTTTACTGTAACTTTAATATAACTTTAACATGACTGTCGCAATTTTGGTGTTCATGCAGACTTCAAGATTTTATTAAATCATTATATCAATGCCGTGGTTGGAGTAAAGATTAGCCACGCGCATTTCATTAAATCAGCAACTTTAGTGCAACAAGTGAAATATAGCCATTTCTTGAGCAACTGAACCTAAAGTTGAATGACGTACCTGAACCGTCCGATGAGCTTCCAGTATTTCATCTTCTCAAGTTGAAGTGATAGCAAAAGTAAAAGTTACATTATTGTACATGAGCCCGGCTTTAGTTCGCGACGTACTATAGAGGCGGAAACAGGAATGAAGAGTAATAATAGAAGAGGAAGGCTCAGGATTGCATTGCCATTGGCAAATACCATGCGTGATCCACGAAATTCGGAATTGGAGTTTGCATTGAATACAACATATTCATCGATTTGATGCAATTCAGCGACTGATTGGCTGAATTGCCGAGTTTTTCTACTTCAAAGCCACCCCTGATTACGAATTACGATCACACGATAGTTAGGGACAGTAGAATGTTCTAATTTGGGAGAGTCGGATAGTTCGTCTCGAGATAACACAGGGCGGAAGTACGCCCATCAGTCTGCGTATTGACAACTTAAAGACGACAAGGACTTACCAAAACAGTGAATTTGCCAGTCAGCAACTCGGACTGCAACGGTTCGACCAATGGATCGAACCTGGTCAGCCCTTCGCGCTGTCTCGTCAGTTCGTGCTGTTCGAAGAGCACCAGAGCCCTGGTGACGTCGAACTTGCGCGCGTACAGGAACCGAACTGCCGTCGACCAGGACACCGGTCCGAGCTTCCTGCGGTGCTTGGTGTTTACTTTCTCGATGAATTCTTTCGTTGCCTGCAAGCAAAAATGAGGTTAATTCGAAACAATACGGATAATTGAATAAAACAAAGCCTCTTCTGCAAAAGGGAAATCTGCACAAGTGCAACGCTAAAACGGCCGCGCGAATGAAAATTAAACTTCGGTGCCCACCTATTTACGAAAGAAGAACATAATGACAGATAAATCCTCCGGCTTACAATGAAATCGCGAAAAACTAAACGCGTTTTAATTGGTGTGTGAATATGGCCATTGCTATTTTATATACCTACGTAATAAGAAACCGCGCACAGCCCAAGACAATCCTCACGGCGATTATTCGCAGGTGCTCTTGTTCTTGTGGCACATTATTTAAGGAAATAAAAATGCAGCTCGGCCTTTGGAGTTTTAAGTAACTGTCTGACAAAACTATAAGCTAAACTAAAACAGCTGATGTTCCAGGAACACCGGTGGTGGAGTTTATAATAAATCTTCTGCGGTCAACGCAGTGGTGCTGGATATCACGAGGCTTGTTTTGCATAAACTCAGTCCAAACATTTTAATGAGCACGTTTAGAATTTACAATAGAAACAACCAGAAATAAATCTCGGAAAGCCATTCATAGGCAACTACATCAAAGTACTCTTGACTCTCGAGACCTTCAAATATTTTGGAACGGACAATTCCAAATGGAAAGAAATACCGAGAGGAATACTTCAACGTGACTGAATAAGCTGATAACTTGCGATCTCGATTTAGTGTTATTTGACACGTTCTTTGCAAAACTGCTACAACAGTATGATATGATGAACACTGCTTGGTGAATCAAATAAAAGTCACCACTGGATGGCTTGGGACTGGAATGTGCTTTTCGTCCGATTCTGTATCAACATTTGGTACCTATAAAGTATGAACCAGTCTATAGCTACTTCAAACCTGTAAGAATTTCCATAAAACAATATCCAAAAACTCCTCTTGCATTGTTACAGTTCAACCGCATTTTGATCAGCTGTCAAGTTGTTTGTTTAGGCAGCGCATGCGTATGTAGCGAGTTTCAACATGAAAAGTCATGTTCAATTATTACTAAATAATAGCAAAGCTCTTTGCGATTCGCGCAACTGTCCTCATGGCCAGCAACGTGTAAATAATTAAATGTCATAACCACCTACGAAAAGACTTCTTGGCGTCTTACTGGAAAAAATAACGGCATTAAGCTGGCTGGAGAACAAGAAAACTCCATGTTCGTTTACGTTTTAACATAATAAATCACCAATTAAATCAATATAATGGAAGTTGCATATGCATAAGTACAATTTTAAAACCGGAGTGGGTGTACCAGAGGTTGACCACCAGGCATAAATCAAGAGATATTACCTAGCTAGCTCATACAGTATGAAATTGAATTCCTGATTTGTATATCGACGACTTCGACCGGAAGCTGCACCCCCACGAAAACGCATCCTCTAGGAAATTGCAACATAAATTAAAAAGGCAGGGGTGAGGTAGGGTATATTAAAAATAGGCCATGAATGTGACAAATATTTCCGGCACGTTTCCGCTCCCGGGGAACTTCCAGACTTTGGTGGAATTCGTGTTTTGGTCACGACCAGAATTTTTTATATCCCTGCATCCTCTTTTTCCTTTCGGAACACACACACGCAGACATCCCGACCATAAAAAAGTAACAATCTACAGAGTGGAACAAGCTCTACAAGCAGCAATTAACCGACCATTCATAGAACTTAATGTTGATATAAACGACATCCCGTCTGTCGCAACATCCAACCTCAACCAGTAGCAGTTCTTCGAAAAAATTCGTAAAATGACTAACAGAGTGCCGCAGCACGTGAGGTTTCGCCGCGTTTGGGGTTCTCTAATAATTATAAAAACGTGCAAAATGACGCAACGTTCATTGTCTCTCTGGCGGCAAATTTCGTGTTGGTCGTCTCCGACGAGGTAAAGTACCGAAATTATTGCGGTTATGATAATAATAATTGTCATTATCATCATAACGGCATTTCGTGTCATCAGACCCAAGCACGTAAGTTGTGAAACGGCGTGGTGTTCGGTGTTTATTTTTACGGTCATTAATGAGGACGCAAATAGAAGTTTCCGGTAGACGCTGATGCCTGTGCGAGGGACTTCCGTTTCGAGCATCCACAGCCTTCTTCGAATTCACACTTCACAGTACCTCTACATGATTTATATTTTCGTCACAGATACAGATAGTTCCAAGTGTGCGGTTCATCTCCAAACATGTGGCACCACGACCACACAATAACCACACACCTTCCACACATTGATCTTTGTTGAGTAATTGGACTTCTCAATAAATTCCGACTTATTGGAAATCACCGGTGTAAGAAGAGAAACCAGTATGCGCGAGAAAAACAGGAAATCAGATTCTATTTTAAAATAATCGTGAATCGTTTTTATCGATGCTCCGATGGTGGCCTATTCAAAGGATATGCAGAAATTGATCAAAGTTGTAATATGTACCATAATACGATCAAGATCAATGTTGAAAACCTCCGTAAATCGATCGAAACAAAGTAGATATGGCCATGTAGGAATAGTAGGGCTGTCACAAGACAAACAGGGTAGTTTTCAGAACAAAAACTTGGACGAACTGAAAAGGAACCAGAGCAGTTTTCCCTCGAGTTTTCCTGAATACAGAACACCTAACTTGGGGCATGTTCCGTTTTTAACACAGGTATTTCAAGTGCTATTTCAATATAAGCATCAATCAATTGATTACCCTTAATGGTCTCGGCTATACTATAACGTATCAAAAGTCTCCTCCGAATCAGAATGTTTTCACCATCTCCAGGGTTTCTTCTTCCACGATTTAGTCCGGAGGTTTGTGACATGAACCTTACAGTTAGTGACAAAAACACGAAAATTGGTAGGGTTGACTCTATCATAAACCTTAATAGCATCAGTCGCCATGTCGCCATCATTCTCTACTACTAAAAAAATTGAAGTTTTCGGCTAGTGCGATTTTTTTTCCCACTACTAGCTGTGAAGTAGGCCGTTATTGACCTGCTTAGAGGTGGTTCTTTTTCACAACCAATAGGCTGACTGTCACATTATAACCCGCCTGTCACTTTAAAACCTTCCGTGTCACTTAAAAACCTCCTGTGTCACTTTAAAACCTCCTGTCAGAGTCGTGTCACATTTCATATTCTCAAAAATCAGGATTTAATGTTTGCTAGTAGCATAGAGCTAGTAGTAAGAAAAAAGTATATAAACCACGGTTGTGAACGCTATTAGAGTTTTGACGCCTTACATGCCTCAGCTGCGCTTCGGGATTTAAACAGGCACCGCAGCTATAATAGCATTCTTCACAACCTTGGCACACAGGGTGTTTGCAAACTTGGGGTAGAAAATTGAACCGCACTTAAAGAATTGTTTCAAAGTTATCAGAAACAAATTGTAAAAAATTTAGGACTTTTATTTTTGAAAATATGGAGGGTCAAAAAGGTGGTTCTTCGTTTCCCTCTATTTTCCTTATTTTGGAAGATTTTAGTAAACTCTTTTCATGAGACCAAAAATCAATGTTTTTGAACCTTCAAATGTGTTTTATAATTTTATTTATTATACAGGGTGAATCGTAAATCCTGAAAATCCAGTTTTCTTCAAAAATTCATGCGGAAAATTTCATATGGGAACTATTTGTATTATTTGTTGCTCTACATCAGTTTTATAATTTCTAGAACTTTTCACGCGCATTTTGGAAAAAAAAGATAGATTTTTAGGATTTATGACTCACCCTGTATGTAGGTACATCGAGCAAAATTACAAAACACATTCAAAGGTTGAAAGAACTTGCTTTTTGGTCTGATGAAAAGAGTTGACTTAATTCTTTCAAAACAACGAAAATAGAAGGGTTCGAAGGACCACCTTTTGACCCTCCTGATTACCAAAAATGAAAATCATATTTTTTTTTTCAACATTTTTCTGGCCCTTTTGGAGCATTTCTGTACCTGCTGTTTCCTACCCCAAGTTTGCAAACACCCTATAATATACTATTTTTCACTTGAACATGAAAAACTGACGTGTTTGATGGCGTTCCCACTTTTCGCAACAGCGGTTTCTGCAGTATTCCTAATCGATATTGCTGATAACATTACTAGGAAAAAATAGGCTGAACTGTCCTCTAACAATATTTCAAGATTTCAAATGCGGAACCAAGCATAAAAATAACTTTGAAGAATTTTTTGCAAGAGTGGTAAGAATGTTAAAACTGTCAATTGCACCCGTTCTGAGTAAAATGAAATACCTAGGGAGCGGCAAAAATATTCCTCGCAAAAATGTTCTCATGGCAAGTGGTGTTCAGATTATTTTGGACCGGCATCTTGCTTTTCCACTTCAAACTGGAATAGACCTTTTTAGGAGGTCATGGTCCTCGACAGTATGTATTTGGCCTATTTCCCTATTTACTTTTTGTTTTTGCAGTCCCTATACCGTACTCGCACAGTGCTACACGTATTTTATCGCGCTCAATGAAAATTCGTCTACGTGATTTTCACGTGTGGTTCCGCAAGTAAACTCTCGAAATATTGTTGAAGGTCAGTTCAACCTAATTTTGCCCAGAAGAAGAAATGTTAACATGATAAAAAATATTTTGATTACTTGATCTGTTTCCACTTCATGAAGCGGTTAACCATTTAAAAAAATGGGCAATTTCACTAAATGGGTCCGACATATTTATCAATAAATAAATAAATAAATAAATAAATAAATAAATAAGTAAATACTGTTTATTGCCTTGAAGTTAAAACTTATCGACATTGTCACAATGATGCATTTAGCACAAAACAAAAACAAATAATAAACAAACTGAGACATATAAATAATACATTATGCACGAAATATAACCATGCGAAAGCAGAACGAATCCACCACGCGTCCACTCTACATTCACGTCACGGAAGTAGCCTCAAAGAATTCCTCAAAGGAGTACACCGCACGCCCTAGGAGCAGCCTCTTGACCGATTTGACAAAACCGAGGCGAGTGTCCATTCTCCTGACCCCAGACGGGAGGTGGTTATAGAACCTCACGGCCATGATGCAAGTGCTTCGCGCAGATTTAGCAGTCTTATGCGGCGGAACGCAAAGCCGACCCCTCTGTCGTGTCACACACCCACCAAGAATCCAAGCCAAGAAGCCAAGACATAAGCCAAGAATCAAGTCTTCTGTTGTACTAGGTTATGATTACAATAGAGCAAGACCTTGTCGCTTTTTTGGAATGACAAAAAAATTTGATATACGAAATTCCGTGCTACCCACTGTATGATGCGTTCAGTTCAGGTTACTGTGCAATACCAGAACCATCTTCCAAGTGGCCTTAGCAATACCAAGGGCCATCTTAGCGGAAGCGTCAGCAGGGTGGTACAAATTCTGACAGACGACAGTTAACGGCGAAACAACAGAAATTTTAGCTGTGTTTTGACACATGTTTTTAAGGTTATGTCATTTCAGAACGTGATTTGCTTAGAAAAGCAGCTTCCTTATTAATCCTGCACTGCAGAAGGACCTTATATGGTAATTCCATGCTCTAATCGTCCTAACAAGCCCAACTGGAAAACAAACTGTCAACGCATCTACTGTTCCAAATGTTCGTATCAATATTTAGGAAGGATTCAAACAGTAATCAAAGTTGGAGCTCGTAATAGAAAATATTGACAATATTTTGTACTTTTTAGGAGCGGCACATATTGGCATTTTGCTAGGTAATTGGCAGTTACCGCTAGAGACAACCAGATGTACCCAGGGTAGTGCAATCCTTCCATTTACATTTCAAGAGTGTTGTAAGTGTTCATATCATATCTTATGTTGTTACGTTTTGAAATTAAATCGAATGTAAATAGTAATATAATGGTGGGCTAATGGGTGGGTGAATCTATCAAATACATAAAAAAGTTTTGTACCTAACATCGTTATCAATCACTTTTGCGTATGTTCTAGTCGAATTTGTACCAACCTGTTCAAATATTCAATTACGCGCCGGGAATCTTACTCATTTGACAACCGAACGCAAGCGCACTGTAGTAGGAAAATAGTGTATGTGTTCCACTTGAGTGATATGCACCACATGGGCTCGTTTTAGATTATACACGAGATTCAAAGTCCGTTAAATGGGGTCTTACCTCGGGTCTTACTCTTATACCACTTTTTTTTTATTTGTTCAAAACAAAGTACAAACTGAGGTCGCTACAGGCATAAAAATATTTCGTCTCAAAAGTCCCTACTTTTTCCAGAATAAAATGTGAAAATTTGGGCAGCAACAGGTGGAGTTTAAACTGGAAGATTGATGACGCCAAAAACCTGTGCCGCGCTTGCGCACTAGGTGGGTTATCTTGTCATATGCATTGACCGTTGTTTTCAGGTTGTGTCTGATAGGCAGCAGGATTAGGCAGTCTACAGTCCATCCATGGATATTTACTAGCTATGATTAAAAATGAGTAAAAACAAAACAACACGATACAGCATCTTTTTGTATATCGTAGAATTCATGTATCAGCAGAAAGTAATTCAATTTTTGGTTTATGGTGACAGATCACTATAAATCTGGCAATTTTGCATCAGAAAACTAAGAAAAGCGTTGCCAAAGATTTGCTATGTCAAATTTCGTTATGTCGTGTGGCTATGTTCACGTGACGTCTCCGCCAGACTCTGTGTGTATGTCCCTGTTTTCCCCGGTTCTCATGTGAAAGTGATCCATTTTCAAGGATTGCTTTAACATCTCATTCTTACTTTTAAAAAAATAACTGCGCCTTCCCAATTCCTACCATCCCAAATTTTTTCAACCGATAAATGTCTGTTACGTACTTTGAGAGTTTTAGATAGTGCAGAATCAAGTGTAAGGTCTTCTCCACTTTGCGCTAGAAAGATTTCAAATTTAGGTTTTGTAAATTATAAAAAAGCAATTTTCAGAAATATTAATATAAATTGTGACTCACGGAATAGAACGTTGTGCGCGAATAACATCAACATTACGTATTTGATTAATTGAGATAAAATGTTATAGGGTATTTGAAACAATTATAGCGAAATGCCTGTAGTGGTATCACCCTGTATGCGTCCCTGGTCTGATGACGTCAACAAATTAAAGCGAGAATTAAAAGGTACTGCATGCAATATTAGGGTTCATGTTTGAGGAAAAATCGATAAGATAAGATAACTTCGAGGATAATAATACCTACCTAATTATAATTTTGTCCCAATATTAGTTTGTGAATTACCGGAATCGCGGAATCGAGGTCGTCATACAGCTCACCTAAAGTGTAGAATAGTTGTGTAGAATGATGACCAAAATATAGTTTTGTTGATGGGGCGAGGTGGAAATTTGATGAACATGTCAGTGAACTATGTAATTTATTGTCTACGAAGATGCCAATAAGCAAAAGCTCAGTTCTGATATTTTTTGACCTGAGAAAAAAATTGGGAAAATCCGAAAAATTTCAGGATTTAGGTTTTACTCTTGAACTCACAAAATTATCATTTTGTTATTTATATTTAGGTAAATCTTAGCAAAAAAATATGAAAATTTAAAATTATGTTTTATTAATAAATGATCATTTTTTTACAATTCTGTCAGCGTATTGAAAGACCACCTTGTATACTTTTGACGTAGGTAGGCAATAAAAGGTATGATTGAGAAATATTTTTCGGAAATTTCCCAACAAATAACTTCAACTGCGAAACGGATGACATTGAATTTGATTTGATTTATCAATGCACAGATCCCGTCTATACTTTATTCATTGGAATCATTGTCCTGCCCACGCTCTAATGTACGGCTGCTTCTTTTATATACAAATTGTACGACGTAATCTAATGATATACGATTGAGTTTTTCGTAAAACGTTTCATTTTTTCTTGCTGTAAAAATAACCATCAAATTGAAAGAGGAAAAAGGCACACGTGAAAAATAAAAATAGATTTTTGATGGGCTTCACTCTGCACGTTTCGGTCATCAAAATTAGGTTCTACTGTATGTTTATGGGATCGAGGAAAATGTTAAAAACAGATTTAACTTTACAGCTGCGCCATGCACAGAGCAGAGGCATAATGTTCCGGAAATTTATATAGAAACTTCTCTCGTTTCCACGTTATTGCCAGGTTGCGGATATGTGGAACCGTGGAACAATAATGTTATGTTCAAACGTTGTTATCAGCAGTGGCATTCTTGTTCCACACTCCTTTTCCTACAACGATTAAAACCACTAAACGCGAGGATTTCCGGAAAAGCGAAGCCAGAATAATTAGTCATAAAGTTAACAATATTCATTTTGCGACGCAGTATAACGGCTCACTAATGGGGAATTTTATATTTTTCATGGGCCATTAAAGATGCTGTCATCATTTATTATTTTGATATTTACCTCAATATTTGTCGGGCGGTCTGATGCTTTCTGTTTCCTTATTTATATGGGCATACAAGACACAAGATGTCATGTCCTCAGAATTATCTCACCAGAAAAAAAAATTGAGTATCTGCTAGGTTCGAGGTGGGCTTAGAATAGGATAGGTACTGGAAACTGGAATGATTTTTTTTCATTTCGTCGTTGGAATCCTCATCATTTTTAACTTTGGAAAACCAACTTTTATTTTTTACTGCTTCATTAAATCATTAAAAAGTTTACTTAAAATACTCCTTGACGGGTTTGAGTGCGCGGTGAATGTAACGTCACATGGTACTTCTTCACATGAGGGCCCTATCACTATGAGTAGAAATTATTCAAATTACGCCAGTGACGTCATGTTGCCTAGCAGCAGCCTATCAGAGGTGGTTGCTATGCAACGTGACGTCACTGACGTAGTATTTTACTCATCGTGATAGAGCCCCAAGATCGCTGATCGCCTCCGAATCATTGAAATGTTATTGAGGCGCACATTTTACCTCCGCTTTCGCTTTGATACAGTATTCACAAAAACTTGAATTCATGTCCTGAGTCCTGCTCAAGATTTCATCCAGTATGTATTAAAATACATATTTACAGAGAACAACAAAAATGATCTGTCAAACATGTCGGTAACCGTTCGGTCCGTTTAGGGTTAGTGAATATGTATTACATCATACATATATCCCTTACACTTTCTATTTTCAGTAGAACGACTTTTTGGAGCAAAAATAAAGTGACAAGCTGGAGCGCTGGGAGAATACGGCCGATGGCCGCTGATAGTTTCGCTCCAAACTTTGCAGGTGCCATCAGCCATAGCCGTAGCCGCTCAGCTTGTTACTTTATTTTTGCTACAAAAAGTCATTCTACTGAAAATAGAAAGTGTATGGGATATACTATTTGAATATGGATGAAGCAGGCCCACATTAAATTCTATTTCACGTAAAATTCCAGTGTGTAATTTGAAGGGATTCTTTTTAGCGCACTTCCCCAAAAAATGGGAAAAAGGCGCTTTTAGCTTCACTTTGTCCGTCCGTCCGTCCGGCACAATATGGCACTTTCTGTACTAACCACACAATATACTGTTGATTTGAAATTTTTCGAAAAAAATTGATCCTCAAGCAAGAAAGAGCGTCTGACTAAAGATCTGCATCAAACGAGGATCATCCTGGTCAAAATTCGGGTGGGCAGTCGTCTCTGGTGGTAACGGTCAGGAGAAAATTTAAAAATTCGTAACGTCAAGTCTGCAGTTGTAGTTTTCTATCATTCTCCAGACGGGCGTTATGAATTTTCAAAATTTCTGCTAGCCTTAGAAAAATTTTGTAAACCGGACTCGCGGTTTTCGAGTTTTCCTCTTTGGAAAAACTGCAAATTTTACAACTTCGTATCCCGTGAACAGATTTCCACCATTTTTTAAAAACAAGAGATAACTGGTTCTTGAACATTTTTCAATTTTTTTTTTCCAATTTCCCGGGAATTTTCCGGTTGGAAATGTAAAACCGGCCTGGGTTTTCGAGACCGGACTTGAATTATGGAACTTGAAGTGAAGCCCTGATTGACGATTTTTACAATAAGATGATTTGAACAAAGATTTGAGGCATTCCCGGAAAATTGAAATTTTCCTGACAAAACTTCCAATTTCCTTCAAGATATTTTCAATCTGTCTCTCTAATTCCACCCGAAAGAACGTTTCGAACAAAAATTTTCATAGGTTCCTGGATACTAGTCGGGAAAATTTTGGGGCGACACCACCGATTTTTTAATTGTTGACAGGTGACAAATAGAGGGATATATACTTCAAACTGTTCTGAATACAGCTTTTCTAGGGCTCTCAAATGACATATTGAAAATCAAATTCCGTTAGATAAAGCTTCTGTCATTTTGTGTGATAGTGACACTTCGGTTTGACAGTGACAGCCAAAAACTGATCAGCTAATTTGACAGCAAGACCCTTTCCGTATACCAAATTTCAAGTCGATCGGGGTCAATGGTTCGGCAGCTATCGTGTCAGAACGATTTTTCTGCATCATCACATAACTAACTTTCCCTTCCGAGTGAGGAGACGGGTCGGGAAAGTTGAAGGGTAAAAAGCTGCAAAAATTGTCACATAACAAAAAAATCGGTTGTGTCACTCAAAAACTTTCCCGGCTAGTATCCAGGAACCTCTGGAAAAATTTTTTCGAAACGACCCTTCGGGTGGGAAGTTAGAATTAAAGAGAAAGATTGAAAATAATTCCCAGGAAATTGGAAAAAAAATCTGAAAATTTTGAATTTTCCGGGAAAACCTCAAATCTTATTCCAAATCATCATATTGTAAAAATCGTCAATAAACGCTTCACTTTAAGCTCCATCATTCAAGATCGGTCTCGAAAACCCAGGCCGGTTTCACATTTTCAACCGGAAAATTCTCGGGAAAATTGGAAAAAAAGTGCTGGGAAATGTTCATGAACCAGTTACCTCTATGTCAAAGTTTGCATTGCAGTTTTTCCAAAATCAGGGGATGTGCAAATTCACTTTGAAAAAATTACCATTATCAGTTGAATTTTTCAAAAAAAAAGTCGATCCCCGAGCAGGAATAAATATTTGAGTGGAGTCCTGCATCAAAAGCGAGTCTTTCTGGTCAAAACACGGGTGGCATCTGGTCAAAACACGAGTGGCAACGGCTAGGAGAAATTTTTAAAATTCATAACGCCCGACTGGAACATGGTGGAAAATTGCAACTGC
This sequence comes from Anaspis maculata, assembly GCA_949128115.1. Taxonomy (NCBI): domain Eukaryota; kingdom Metazoa; phylum Arthropoda; class Insecta; order Coleoptera; family Scraptiidae; genus Anaspis; species Anaspis maculata. Next base: position 36,171,823 of record OX421962.1, on the reverse strand, counting down.
AGACTTAATTTGACTCCTTTGGTATGTTGCTGCCTGCCAAATTTGGTTCGAATTCATCGGATAGATTTTGAATATTTGAATGGTAAACTTTTGAATTTTGACATATTTTATTATTTGACAGATGGCAGGTAGGGCAATACTTTCAACTGTTCTGATTCTGAATAGTTTTTCAAGGGCTTTCAAATGACATATTGCAAGTCGAGTTCCGTGGGATATAGCTTCTGACATTTGTTGATAGTGACAGTTGTTTGACAGACGACAGCCAAAAACTAATGGGCTCATTCCACGGACCAACAATGTCTGCATACCAAATTTCAAGTCGATCGGGTCAACGGTTTGGCAGTTATCGTGGAAGATCACAGGCACACAGAGAGACAGACAGACAGACAGACAGACAGACAGACAGACAGACAGACAGACAGACAGACAGACAGACAGACAGACACACAGACATCATTTTGGCAATGGTCTTTATCGTCTTGGGGGACCTCAAAATGGATAAATCCGTCGAAATCTCAAAACTTTTTTCTGCTCGATTCCATGTTGGTGGGGGTCGGAAAAGTAATAAGGAAGCTGTGGTTGGCCCTTGCCTAGCAACTGCACATGTGAACTCCGTTTCTCATTTCAAGAATAAGGCCACAGAACGCTCAACGATTTTCCGATACCCTGTACTTCAGCATTTGAAGATGGGTGTTATTCTCATGGAATTCTATAACTTCATCATGAGTTCGTTTATTTAATATATCTGGGTCACCTGAATGAAGAAACTTCGATTTGTCACAAGTCAGTAATGAAAAGTGAAGTTTGCAAAATTACGAGCAAAATTATTAATAGGTATAGTACATTCTACATTCTACCTGCTTACTTACTGACCTAAGCGAGGACCTAAGTATGTACTTTTACTACTTGTAAATCATTTCGGTATGAGGATAATTCTTTTCAAATTGTTTTTATCGGGGTTCTTATTCTTATTTAGATGGATAGGTCAGTATAGAAGGTACTTTCAACACTAGTGTAATTCTAGTATTTCTAGTGAGCTATGATTCCTCGAATTTCTCCTTCTAAATGTGTCGCGTGGCGAGACTTCTAGCCAACCAGAATCACACTAGGGTTGAACACACTATACTCTTGTAGAATTAAATGCAAAGGCCTCGGGAAAGGCACACAGTGAATGGATAGGTATTAATCGAAAGTTTTCTGTTGTTAGTTTTTAATGCCCGGCCTTATTGGAATACAATAAATAATTTAGTAGACAAATATTGTGTGATTGACCCGATTCACTGATCTCATTGACATGACTAATTTGTTTTTGCTTATGTCAAAATTGTAGTGCAACGTCATTTTTTTCAAAGCCAACTGTACAACAAATTGCAAATGACACAGGGGCCAGGAGCGACTAGAAGAAATTTGCGTGGGTCACAGTAGATGTTTCAAGCAAGTTGCATAATTCTATCTATTTAAATTCCAAAAAAATCTGTGTGGCCCTGTAAGCAACACTCTACAGGTAGCCCATAAAAATCAACTGTATGAACACTTTCCACAGGTGAATTTTGACCCCCGGTATACCGAATTTTTAAATTTGAACTCTCGCCCACATGGCGTCTAAGAAAACGGTATTAATAGTAATATGGTAATAACAATTTCAATGGTCTAGGAATGACTATGATAAAGTCCTGTTTTGAACTTTTTTTTGTAACGGGAAAATTGTATTCGGCCACCTCGGAGGTCCAAATTTAGCTTTCAATGTGTGTTCACTATGTTCCGAGTGGAAACTCATTCACAAACTGTACAAGAAAGTTGGTTATAGGACATGAAATAAAACTTACAATTTCTTGTTCTGGGGTTAATACAGCGGCCATTGCTTCCACACAAACACACTCCCACAACACACAAAGCACACTAAACAGCACTAAACACTAAATTGACAACGTAAACATCACTAAATCCCCTCCCCTGTCATTTTTAACATTGACAGCTGTCAATTTACAGCTCCGCCAATTAATTACCCTGAAGTCCCTGCTCCGATGACTGGGAAAAATTTGAAATTTCACAATCCAGTCCCTCCAATCAAAATTTTAATTGGCACACTTCAAACGATGCTTTAGTCCATTTGATAGAGAGCAAAAATAATCCCATGTTGCAATTTATTATCGCCATAAAGAAATTCAAATCAATTTCTGTAAGTTGATCTGGACATCTATGATCTGGACACCCCTGCGGGCGTGTGGCCAACTCTAGAATGGAAAGCACCAAATATATCTATTTTTTTTTTTAAATAAATTATGCATCTGTCACTAGTGTCAAGTATCATCACGAAAAAAGCCGCTCTAAAAGGAGTCGTTTGCAGGTAACGTTTGAAAATAAATTGTTCAAGAAAACTCATTTCAAAAGCAACAACTTGAGTATAGATTTTTGTCAGTGAGCTTGATGAAAAATAACTGACATAGAAAGAAGTTTCCAGCAACTTACCAGAATGGCTTCATCGGTGATCCCCGCAATCCAAGACGTCGACATAGATCCCAGTGGGGTCTTCAAGTACATCCTCATCAAAGTCACAGTGCCAAACAGCGATGGGAAAATCGAAAACAAACACATCGTACGTGGATACAGCGAATGTTCTTATCACTCGGACATCAACGATAAAGTGACGACTGAACTTTTGAACCTCAAGGAAGACAATGCAATCAGGGAGTTCCGTTCGAATGTCCTTGGTGGTGGAAGGATCAGCCATGATGCCAGTAAAAAGATGCTGAAAGTGTATGGTTACTCGCAGGGTTATGGGAAAGCTGACCATCAAGTTGCTGTTGATATTTTAAAGAAGAAGTACGCAGACTACAATGTGACGTGGTCTGATGAGGGGTATTGAGAATAATGAATGCATTTTTGTTTATATAAAGTTCTGATAGTGCAAGCGGTACTTATAGCTTGTGCATTTTATGATACTGCAATGCAATTTGGAAACTCACATGAAGCCGTTGTTTCTCATTGTTGAATATATTGTCGTTCATGATTATCTTTTGAAGAATAGTTGAAGTACTGAAGATCATGCTTCTCCTTGTCTTTTTTAAATACTAGCTGTGAAGTACGTCTTCATTAACCTGTTCCTGAATGGTAGTATGTCAGCTTTCTAGTAGAAAATATTCCTATATTAAAAACCAAGGTTGAGAAGGCCATTATAGCTTTGGCGCCTTGTATCCATCAGCTGCGCTTTGGGATTCATTTAATTTGGCGCAGGAGCTGTAATGATACTTTCTCAACCTTGGTATATAATAGTCTGTTTTTATACAAGAAGGATGATATAAATATTATGGCAACTGATGCTGTCAAGGCTTGCATTGAAGTCATACAATTTCTGCTAGATTCAACAATAACAGGCATTCGTTTCATGTGCACTATTACGCCCCAAGTTTGGCAGCCCCTTTAGAGTTGAGGGTCAAAATAATTGTAGATATTGACCCAAAGCATTTTCATACCAAATTCATTTCAGAATCATGAAACGCACAATCAGTGTGATTTCGACCTGTACCGCTTGTAACAATCGTAATATATTGCTTGCATTTGATTAGTGTTTCAATTTGAATACAGTAGAAAATAGTTGAGCAGGGCTCATACAAAAGTAACAAAAAAAATCGGTTGTGTCACCCAAAAACTTCCCCGACGAGTGACAAAAAACAGATGAAAATTTTATTATGAGACGTCCTTTCGGAAGAGAAGCTAGAATTTGAGAAAAATATTGAAGAATTAGGATATTTTCTCTAATAAGGGCTACATCATTTGAGTCCGGTCTCGATAAGCCAGGCCAGTTACTCATTTTAAAGTGGAAAACTTTCTGAAAACTTAGAGAATTTTAAGAGAAATTGCCTGAAAATGTTTACGAATCACTTACCCTTTGTTTAAGAAAAGTTGCTGTAGTATATGCTCACCTGTACCCTGTACCGTGATTCTAGTCGGCTGTGAGATTTGGTTTTTGAGTTTCCAAATCTGAAATATAGAAAATCCCCAAAACTTTGCGGTTGGCTGCTCTGGCTTCATTTAGCGTTCGTCGTTCGGACCACTTTTGGGACGCATTTTTTACGCACATCCTTTGCAGATAAACGGAATATTTTTGCGGGGCGTGATGTCCGACGCTTTTTTTCATTATATTGGAAAATGTAGTGATTTTTCGACCTGTTTTTAATTTTCGCCAATGAACAAATAAATCAAAGCAGCTTTGACATTTGACAGGTGTTAAAAATATTTCTAACCTCTCGAAGCCGGTTCAACTTTAGGTTGATTCAAACTAAAAAAGTACTAGGCCTTCGTCCAAAAAAAGGGGTCCCATGGAATCATCAATCCTTTTACCACTTGCAGTTGAAAAGACACGACGAATTATGAAGAACTATTGGCAAGACAAGGAACATCCCAACAGGTCTGCAGTTGCAGCAGGATTTACGTATAAAAAGTTAATTAAACCGAATTTCAAAAAACCCAGCCGCTCAAAGTTGCGTATTGGACCGAAATTCATGTGAGTACCTTCAGTTTGTAATTTGCTTCCGTTTTGGAGGAACTGAATGGCCGCCGTCAAGATGACTTGAATTGAAGGCGGCCCCGTAAGGTTTTGGTGTCTAAATGATGGTAATACAGCTCTGCGCCCCTCTAGTGGCATTTCCACGTATGACAAGGTCAGTTTTTCAAGATTTTAATATCAATTTGATAAGAAATATAACTTTACGTCCAGAGAAGTCAGTTTCACACCAGGTAAAAAGGCGGCAAGCCTACAATGCTAAAGTAGAAAATTTTCCCAGCCAACTAGAGTCACAGTACAGTAGTGAACCTACTATACATATAAATCTGTTCACAAGCTAAAAAGTTGGAAATTGCAGTTTTTCACGAGGAACCAAATTATGTAGCAAGAAAAGTGAGTGAGGCAGTCAGGCGCATTGGTACATGGATGAAGGATGAAGGTGAACGATCTGAAACTGGCACCACAAAAAGATTGAAAATAATTTGCAGGAAATTGACCGATCATCAAACATCCAGACACCACATTGCGGCTCGGTGAGTCCGGCTGGTCTGGCAGGGGGGTACTATGGGCCCAATAATGAGGCCTACGTGTCAGGTGGAACGGTGGAACCGGTTCCACCGAACTCCCCAAATGGAATCCAGAATCCAGATCGCAACCGATGACTTTGATCATCAAATGAGGGAGATGAAGCTATCATTTTCTTATGGACGCGACATCCATTTGAGAGAGAAATCCGATGTTCTGTGTGACATTAAGCTGTCACAATACTAATGATGAAAAAATGTATAGAGTGCAAGCGGTACACCAGGATTTCTGAAAAAAAAGTGGCATTTGATGATACAAGCAAGCCACTTTGCATATTTGTTGTCTAGACCCATTAGAAAAATTTGACCCGCAGTTCCTAAAAATTCATCCCTTAGGATTCGAGATTTGGGGAGGGGGAGGGAATACTATAAAAAAATACAAAACTTTTTCTCCCAAACCTGCTGAGGCGTGTTTGGTGTCAAAACTATATAACTCAGACCTCCTTGATACAATGACAATGTCAAAACTCTCGTGCGGTCACCGGAAGTCGAGTTGAGTAGTCATTTTTGAAAATTAGAGCTGAAGGTCAAAACTACAAAGTAAGCGTCAATTACCCATGTGTTGGGTATTGATTCTTAGGTTTTTGGGGTCGCTGAAGACGTATGAGATGAAACAAAAACGATTGGGTACACCTCGCACCCATATGGTCTTTCTATAGGCCCAGAAGTCAGGCAATCGAGAAAAATCCTACAAATTTTCGAAAATAGAAGTGAAATAATAATGTGAAATAGCTTCAATCTGTACTTAGTGATGATGCTGTACCAGCTGTTCTATGTGAAATTCATGATGTTCACCTGTGAGCTGTCAAAAATCCAAAATGGCGCCCATTTAAAACACACGGAAATAATTTATCGTAATTTTGTTTAGAAAGCTTCTACGTGTCATTAGCTAAGCACATGTTGTCCATCAGTGAACAGCGACCAAGAAAGTTCCTTACACTATTGGTGGTATCTTGCATCTTTCTAAAAATATCCGCCGCGAAACTGTTTTAGAACCGTTTTTGGACAATATATGGAATACTTGAATAGGAGGAAAAACTGTGCATGTATAATTGAAATAACCGACCTAAAGATATTTGTTTTGTTTTATGTAGTCATGTTTTATGGTTTAGATTGCGTGATCAGGCATTCCTGGTATATGGAGGGTCATAAATCCAAGATGTCCGCCGCTGTAGGTATATTCAGAAAATTCCATGCTAACTTTGTCCAAAAACGGAGGGGGGGGGGGAAGAAAAAACTCAAAATGAAAGGTCTACAAACGATAGGTTTAATGATTAATGCATTTGGCCCAAAGCGCAAAATATCCAAAATACAAAAGATCCAAAACGCAAAATATCTCAATTAAGTACAAAAGTTCCAAAATACAAAAATCGACATTGCATAAGAGCTTGAATTCGAAAGATCTATAGCACAATTCGTACAATGTGGAAAAATGTCAAAAATATGAATGGTTTTGAGTTTCTCCTCTTTTCTTCAAATCCACCAGATGAGAAAGTTGCTTTTTTTGGACTCACCAGATGAGGAGTTGGCTTTTGACTCAAGTTGCCTCCTTCCCAAACTTACCAGAAGGAGTTGGTTTTTGACTCAGATTTCTCCTTCTTTCAAGACCCACCAGATGAAAATTGCTTAATGATTCGGGTTTCCTCTATCTTTTTAGGCCCTCTAGATATGTCTAGACTCTAGAGTCGTCGACTAAGTCTTGCTTAGTAAGTTTGAATAAAAAGACCATACTCGAGTCAAAAAGCAGCTCTTTATCTGGTGGACTTGACACAAACGGAGGAAACTCAAGTCAAAAAGCAATTCCTGGTCCAGTGTATCTGAAAAGAAGGAGGAAACTTGTGTGACCCTTTTTATTTTTGGTGTTTTTTTTTTATATATTTTGGATCTTTTGTATTTGAGAGATTTTAGATTCACATCTTAGGTACCGTAACCGTTTGTATTTTAGATATTTTGGATCAAACGCATTACATATTTTCTTGGAATTTTTGTAATTAGATCTTTTTGCCGCCACTCTATTTCTTCCTGTTCTCTGCAACAGTGCAACATTATTGAATAAAACGGTAGCAGAACGAAAGATTTTTTCATTAGTTTTATCATGTAGGTGTCATTTTTCAATTTAAATTTCATGTACAGTTGGGAGCGAAATGATTCATACGGCACCGCCAGGAAGTCGGCTGGATTTCAGAAATGTTAGCTGCTAGGATTGTCCTTGAATGCCAGTTTTGTTAACATATTGATCGTTATCAAAACTGGCATTCAAGAACGATCCAAGCAGCTTACATTTCTGAAATCCAGCTGACTTCCTAGCGGTGGGGTGCGTTAAGTTGGCCCCCTCATTTTCGAATCTCGAAAATTCGACTGCGGCATCGTAAAATGCTCGCAAGATGCTGGCGAATGCTGTATTATTTTCCAAAAATGCTCGGCCCGATTCGCCAAAAAAACAATTTTCATTTGGAGGGCCAACTTTACGGTAGCCCCCCACTTTCGAGTATTGAAAATTTCACGACGGCATCGTGAAATGCTTGCGAAATGCTGGCGAATGCTGTATTTTTTTTGAAAAATGCTGGGCCCAAATCGACACAAAAGCCCTTCGAATTTGGGGGGCCAGCTTAACGATAGCCCCCCACTTTCAAATTTTGGAAATTTCACGACGGCATCTTAAAATGCTCGCGAAATGCTGGCGAATGCTGTATTTTTTTCGAAAAATGCTGGGCCCAAATCGACACAAAAGCCCATCAAAGTTGGGGGGCCAGCTTAACGCTAGCCCCCTACTTTCGAATTTTGGAAATCTCACGACGGCATCTTAGAATGCTCGCGAAATGCTGGCGAATGCTGTATTTTTTCGAAAGATGCTCAGCCCGATTCGCAAAAAAAACTTATTTGGGGGGCCAACTCAACGGTAGCCCCCCCACTATCGAATTTTGGAAATTTAACCACGGCATCTTGAAATGCTCGTGAAATGCCGGGGAATGCTGTATTTTTTTCAAAAAATGCTAGGCCCAAATCGACACAAAGGTCCTTTGGAGTTGGGGGGTCAACTTAAAGCTAGCCCCCCGCTTTCGAATTCTGGGAATTTCTCGACGGCATCGCAAAATGCTGGCGAATGCTGTATTTATTCCAAAATATGCTCTACCCTGTTCATCACGATTTCCCATCCTGTTATTCCTGTGCGATGTAGACGGTCCTGTTTAGATAACGGTTAATGACTGTTTGAATCATGGTCTGCTTTCTAATCATTCAATAGCGATAAGCGCAAGTGAGGCACCACTACCAACTGGAAGTGAGGATACTCAGTTCAAATGGCAAAATTGAACCTAGACCTTCAATCTAAATGTTATATCAAATTGCTAATTTACTTGAAAAGACGGAGTCAAATTGGTAAAATAAGGCGTTGCGGAATCAACCGCTGTGGGTTTATTCCTCCACATTAATTCACCATTCAGGTCTTTTTCGAAAGCTGCAAGGATGTACTTTGGTTTTAGCTCATTGAAATTTTCAAAATCAAAAAAAAAATTCAAAATTTGAATTCAAATTTCGAAATTCAAAAATTTCTTTGAATTTTGGTAATGTCTATGGGCTCAGACCAAAGTACATCCTTGTAGCTTTCCAACGAGCATCTGAATGGTAAGTTTCTGTCGAGAAATAAAACCACAGCGACTGATTCCGCAACTAGTATATTGGAAATAGAATATCTGCTGGAATTAATTCAAACAAAAACGATTTTTTTACCATGGCTAGTTTTCAGTTCCCTCTTCAACATATCAAAAGTCCTCAACTCTGGGACTGCTACAAATTAGTAGACAGGGTGAAAGTTTATTATTTTTCCTTATTTCCTTTCTTTCTCAAAAAACTTATGACTGAAAAAAACGGTTTTAGGCTAGTTTGTTATGCCATAGTCTTCCAATAAACATATGAGAAATATATCGCTCAGCAACTGCTGTGTATGAAGTTACAGGGTGAAAACCAGTTTTCATCTTAATTTTTTTTTTCTTAGCGGAACTGATCTAGATTGGAGCCGGGTCCAGTTCTTTTGCAAGCTTATAATGTCATACTGAACATATAAAAAGGATACATTTCTGCAACTGCTGCTTTTCATTTTACAGGGTGAAAAGTCATTTTCACGTTTCAATTTTTTTCTTGGTGAAATTGGCTCACACATCAATTTCGACTGATTCTTCTGTAAACCTGAAGTTTCAAGTCAAACATATCAAAATAATACATTTCTGCTACAGCTACGTTTTTTTTTTATTAATTTAAATGTTTGGGTATATTCGGGTATATTGCATCAAAAATTCAAAAAATCTTGGAACGCAACCAAACATTTAAATTTGTTAATAAAAACGTGGCTGTAGCAGAAATATATAATTTTGATATGTTTGACTAGAAACCTCAAATTTACAGAAAAACCAGACGCAATTGTTGTGTGAGCCGATTTCATCAAGAAAAAAATTTAAACGTGAAAATGACTTTTCACCCTGTAAATTGAAAATCAGCAGATGCAGAGATGTGTCCTTTTCATATGTTCATTATGACATTATCAGCTTGCAAAAGAACTGGAACCGGCTTCCATCTAGATCAGTTGAAAAATAGTTTTCACCCTGTAATTTGATACGCAGCAGTTGCTGGGTGGTATATTTTTTATATGTTCATTGGAAGACTATGGCCTATCAAACTAGCCTGAAAACCTTTTTTTTCGGTCATCAGTTTTTCAAGAAAAAAGAAAGTAAAGAAAAATAATGAACTTCCACCCTGTATACTGATTTGTAGCAGTCCCAGAGTTGAGGACTTTTGATATGTTGAAGAATGGACTGTAAGCTTGCCATGGTGCAAAAATCGTTTTTGTTTGAATTAATTCTAGCAATGCACCTATTTTTTTCTATTTCCAATATACTAAACGTCCTATTTTACCAATTCAACTCCATCCTTAATGCGGTTGTTAATGCGGCGAGTGAAATTGAGTACCAAGTGTGCGACAGAGGAAATACATCAAAAGTAATCAAATGTTTTTGAGAAAACTATTGGTCCGATTTTGGATCTGAAAAAAGGGTTATACTCAAATTTCAATTCTATTTGACGCACTAGTCAAAAAAAATCTGCAAAAAAATTCAAAAAAAATTTTGGAATTTTTTTCAATTTCACAATTGATTATTAATTTTTTTGAACACACTACCAATCTGACTGACGCACATAACTGACGTAGCTCACGTGCCCCGTGACAGATAACGCACATCTGACTGACGTTGCCCCGATCAGCTGTTCAAGACGGAGCTGCGTGACGTCAGTGGAAATGGTCTATTATGGTTGTTGATTACACTGCTGGGATTTTCTACGGGACTGAAGATACAGTCTAATCCACGCAATCACTGTGCTATACGATAGAAGTATTGTTTACCGCGGACTATAAAATATTGTACGATGATACCGGACGGGGAATGCTTGCGCTTGCACGTGGCGGCGCGCGATTAACTTCAAAGGGAAATTTTCAAAATTGATTTCGGTCGATACTAATAATGTTTTTTTGAATTTTGGAAAAAGGTTGATATACAATATTCACCACAGAATAAAGTGAATTTTGAAAACCTTCTAAAATTTGGAATACTTCTATCGTATGGCACAGTGATTGCGTGGATTAGACTGTATCTTCAGTCCCATAGAAAATCCCAGCAGTGTAATCAGCAGCCATAATAGACCATTTCCACTGACGTCACGCAGCTCCGTCTTGAACAGCTGATCCGGGGCAACGTCAGTCAGATGTGCGTTATCTGTCACGGGGCACGTGAGCTACGTCAGTTATGTGCGTCAGTCAGATTGGTAGTGTGTTCAAAAAAATTAATATTCAATTGTGAAATTGAAAAAAAAATCGAAATTTTTTTTGAATCTTTTTGCAAAATTTTTTTGACTAGTGCATCAAATAGAATTAATATTTGAGTTTAACCCTTTTTTCAGATCCAAAATCGGATCAATAGTTTTCTCAAAAACATTTGATTACTTTTGATGTATTTCCTCTCTGTCGCACACTTGGTACTCAATTTCAGTCCCCTTTAGCCTTAATACGGCATTAAGGATGGAGTTGAATTGGTAAAATAGGACGTTGCGGAATCAGTCGCTGTGGTTTTATTCCTCGACAGAAACTTACCATTCAGGTCACGTTGGAAAGCTACAAGGATGTACTTTGGTCTGATCCCATAGACATTTCCAAAATTCAAAGAAATTTTTGAATTTCGAAATTTGATAAATAAGTAAAAATCCATTGGTCTTGAAGTGTGTTGTATAAAGTAGAAGGTATATATTGAAATAATCTTGAAACTACACCACAATTTTTCTATTTTTCTTTTACCAACCGGTTTCGCCTTTCGGCATCGTCAGGGTTTGTATAATATTTAAAATATTTTCTTTTTCGGAGAAAGTTGTAAAAGTTTTGACATTCGTATGTCAAAGAAAAATAGAAAAATTGTGGTGTAGTTTCAAGATTATTTCAATATATACCTTCGAAATTTGAATTCGAATTTTGAATTTTTTTTCGATTTTGAAAATTTCAATGAGCTCAAACTAAAGTACATCCTTGTAGCTTTCGAAAGAGACCTGGATGGGGAATTTCTGTCGAGGAATAAACCCACAGCGATTGATTCCGCAACGCCTTATTTTACCAATTTGACTCCGCCCTTTTAAGTAAATTAACAATTTGATATAACATCTATTGATTGAAGGTCTAGGTTCAGTTTTGCCATTTGAACTGTCCATCCTCACTTCCAGTTGGTAGTGGGGCCTCACTTGCGCCTTGCGCTTATCGCTATTGAATGATTAGAAAGCAGACCATAATTCAAACAGTCATTAACCGTTTTCTAAACAGGACCGACTACATCGCATAGGAATAATAGGATGGGAAATCGTGATGAACAGGGTAGAGCATATTTTGGAATAAATACAGCATTCGCCAGCATTTCGCTATGCCGTCGTGAAATTCCCAGAATTCGGAAGTGGGGGGCTAGCTTTAAGATGACCCCCCAACTTCAAAGGACCTTTGTGTCGATTTGGGCCTAGCATTTTTCGAAAAAACAGCATTCCCCGGCATTTCACGAGCATTTTACGATGCCGTGGTGCAATTTCCAAAATTCGAAAGTGGGGGGACTACCGTTGAGTTAGCCCCCCAAATATTTATTTTTTTTGCGAATCGGGCTGAGCATTTTTCAAAAAAAATACAGCATTCGCCAGCATTTCGCAAGCATTTTAAGATGCCGTCGTGAGATTTCCAAAATTCGAAAGTGGGGGGCTAGCGTTAAGTTGGACCCTCCAACTTCGAAGGACTTTTGTGTCGATTTGGGCCCAGCATTTTTTGAAAAAAATACAGCATTCGCCAGCATTTCGCGAGCATTTCAAGATGCCGACGTGAGATTTCCAAAATTCGAAAGTGGGGGGCTATCGTTAAGCTGCCCCCCCAAATTCGAAGGGCTTTTGTGTCGATTTGGGCCCAGCATTCTTGAAAAAAAATACAGCATTCGCCAGCATTTCGCGAGCATTTCACGATGCCATTGTGAAATTTTCAAAACTCGAAAGTGGGGGGGCTACCGTTGAGTTGGCCCCCTAAATGAAAATTGTTTTTTTGGCGAATCGGGCCGAGCATTTTTGAAAAAAAATACAGCATTCGCCAGCATCTTGCGAGCATTTTACGATGCCGCAGTCGTATTTTCGAAATTCGAAAATGAGGGGGCCAACTTAACGCACCCCTAGCGGTGCCGTATGAATCATTTCGCTCCCAACTGTACATTTGCTTCAGGTAGTTGGTTATATCTCTCAAATTATTAAAGAAATAAAAATGTGAAGAACTTTTCAGAAATATATAAGTAATGTACAGGTGCGGTGGATATTTGTTATTTATCCAAGTCCAACAATAAATGTTGGTATGAAATTTTTAAACTTACAGCGGTGGACATCTTGGATTTATGACCCTCCATGCATAGACCAGGTCCGACAAATCAGGCAAAATACATCATAAGACATGATTGCATAGAACAGACCAAATATATTCAGGTCGGTTATTTCAATTCTACATGCAAAGCTTTTCCTCCTATTCAAGTATTCAATCTATTGTCCAAAAACGGTCCCGAAACAGTTTCACGGCGGATATCTTTTGAACGATGCAAGATACCACCAATAGTGTAAGGAACTTTCTTGGTCGCTGTTCACTGATGAACAACATGTGCTTAGATAATGACACGTAGAAGCTTCCTAAAGAAAATCACGATAAATTATCCCCCTGTGTTTTAAATGGACGCCATTTTGGATTTTTGACAGCTCACAGGTGAACATCATGAATTTCACATAGAACAGCTGGTACAGCATCATCACCAAGTACAGAATGAAGCTATTTCACATTATTATTTCACTTCTATTTTCGGAAATTTGTAGGGTTTTTCTCGCTTGCCTGACTTCTGGGCCCATAGGTAAACCATATGGCCGGACGGTGTACCCAATCGTTTTTATTTCATTTCATACGTCTTCAGCGACCCCGAAAACCTAGGAATCGATACCCAACATATGAATAGTTGACGCTTACTTTGTAATTTTGACCTTCAGCTTCAATTTCCAAAAATGACGTCTTAACTTGACTTCCGGTGACCGCACGAAAGTTTTGACATTGTCATTGTATGAGGAGGTCTGAGTTATATAGTTTTGACACCAAACACGCCTCAGCAGGTTTGGATGAAAAAATTTGGTATTTTTTTATAGTATTCCCTCCCCCTCCCCAAATCTCGAATCCTAAGGGATGAATTTTTAGGAACTGCGGGTCAAATTTTTCTAATGGGTCTAGACAACAAATATGCAAAGTGGCTTGCTTGTATCATCAAATGCCACTTTTTTTTGCGTACCGCTAGCACTAATACAAATAGAGAAGACCATATTATGTTATCACCACCGTCGTCACGGATATTGGGGCATCAAAAATCAGCCAACCTTTTTTTGAATGATGGACTCGCCTGGTTCCTACGCAACCGTAAAAATCCGTGACGACATGTGGTCTTTTCTATTTGTATTGTCTATGGCCCGTATTCATATCCCCCTTTTAGCGTTAGAAGCGGTTTTAAAGATGCGCCTCTAACATCTTCGTATTCATACGTGGTTTTAGCGCGCCTCTATCATCACTTTAAACAGGCGTCTCTAAAGTCGTCTTAAAAGGGGATGTTTAGAGCCGCGTCTATTCATATGTCTCTTTTACGTGTCTTTAAGCGATTTTGGATGGTCTCACGCATGCGTCAAGTTAGATGGGATCCAAATGTGCCAACAGGCGTGTTTTGAGTCCATTTAACCTACAAGCTATGCCGTGTGTTCTTGGGAAGTGTGACGAAAATCACATTTTCTTTCTAAAATATTGATTTAATTGAATTAATGGAGCATGCCGCCGAAATGCAGGAAGTGCGCAATGCTCTGGATGTCCCTTTCGGTCATACTTTTTACTATTTACTGTACTCAAGGCGGGGACGACTGGCACAAAACAGTCGAAAGAGGTGTTCACTTGTTGAGTTAACAGATCCAGGCCGGTATTCTTGAAACTATGGAAGAAACTCCCTGAAAGTTTTTTGCGAGGTTTCATGCAATACGCAGTACATCAATGTAACAAGAGTTGCCAGCACTTCCGTTTTGCCAGGCGGAGCTGCTCGGGGTAAATCACTAGACAAAGAAAACAGATCCAGCTGGGCCGTGATTGGTGTATGTATCTACTTTCTCTATCTAGTGATCTACCCGGAGCGGCTCCCGGCGCAAAATGAAAGCGGCTTGGGGTTCTTGCCTACCTGCGTCCACCTTCGGGTAAGTAGTTTTGAGTACATTTCACAACGTTGCCAAATCAACACCCCCTTTAGTTAGATGGGCCTTAACAGGACGTAAAAGGTGGCCTATGAATACGACCGCTTTTATCAGGTAGCCAAGCGCTTTTTGTTAGAGGCATGCTAAATGTGGCTTAAAAGTGGGATATGAATACGGGCCTTATATTTCTGAGTTGGACTCGGCGTGAAGTCCTACGACTCTATCTGCCATTAAGCTTTGTCGTATTAGTGGTGAATCACTCTGTATAACGTACATTCAAGGAAGTGCGGCTCTTTTGGGACATTACTGCATAGGTACCATATATCATATAGGTTGCCATTTGAAGAGAAAAGTTATGTCCCGCTTACTGTTCAACTTCTGAATTAAAGCAAAATTGAATATAACGCAGCTAGGCTATGGCCCGGTGGGGAGCTTTTTATACATATTGTCACGAGCGACGACAATGAGAACACGCTTCTGGAGAACACGCGATCTTTCTAGACTCTTCCCATTAGGTCGAAGTGTACAAGTACGGAGCTCTGGGCATTTCCAGAATATACGCGATGGTTTGGCGATTAAAACACGTGGAGACTTGAACATGCAAGTAAGACACATCGGTACATTTTGGCGGAAGTGCCGGCTTACGCACGTTGGGATTGCACGCGAAAGGTGTAAGATTATTCGGGATGAGTCGCCCAGAAACCATAATTATGCCGGGTCACTGTGGAATTTGCTGGAG
The DNA here is from genome assembly GCA_949128115.1 of Anaspis maculata. Lineage (NCBI taxonomy): Eukaryota > Metazoa > Arthropoda > Insecta > Coleoptera > Scraptiidae > Anaspis > Anaspis maculata. Next base: position 36,156,195 of record OX421962.1, on the reverse strand, counting down.
GACCTATGAAACATTCGAGAATACTAGTCGGAGGTATAAATAAGCACCATGGATCGCCCACAGATTCAGTATTGAATTGGAAGCGATCAAGAACGATAGAAAGCGAATAGTAGTCAGCGATATTCCCAAGTAAACAATTGTTGGCGTGTATTTATTGTAGTACGCAGTAATAAACAGTGTGTGTTTTAAAACGATCGTCTCAATTATAAACGAACCCGTACGCGAAATACGTAACAATATAAAATAACAAGTAGGTACTTACTTAGGTATATTTTATCGGGTCCCGCAAGTTCCTCAACATCACTTTTCAAAAACAACCGGGGAATATTACGCGCTGCCAACATTACCACTTCATCTCTATCCCTAAAAACAGGGGTGTGGAATGTAAAGCCCAGCGCTACCGACAATACCAAACTGCAGTTCGGCCCGTAAAAATAGAGTAGGTATCTGATTCAAAATACATATACAACCATCCAAAAATATAACATTTTGAGAGCATCCTTTGAACTATAATATTTGTCTATGAAATCAAACTATGAGCATCCCCTTTCCTTCAGTAACTATTTAGTTTTGCGCTTATTCCTTTGTGAGCTAGTGAAGCAGGGAGAAAATCAATAAATACCTACCGCTTCTAGACGTCGTACACCACGCGATCACACACACGCCGACGATTATATTGCGGCTTGGTCGTGATAATTTTTCAGAACGAATAAATTACACTTTCAAGGGATTAAGCAGTGAGTGAATCAAAATAACGGTTTGAAAAATTACTAGAATAAAGATTCAAATTTCAGGAGCACTGCGGGTAAAAACGATGTTCAACTTTGGAAAATATAAACGGCTTCCCAAGGAGTTTGATGAATTTGTTAATCGTAAAATTGCGAGTCCTGAAAAATCCGATGAAGATGACAGGATTGAAGACACATTTGAAATAATCGAAAGCGTTGCTGATATAGACCGATATTATGAAGAATCAGAAGAAGAAGTACTCAGGAGCGATTTTATGGTGAAATACGACGACAAAATGTACCATCAGGTCCCTGAAGGAGAAGAGCCCTGTTGGCAAATCATGGAGAGGCTAGCCATGCCGCGAATGGAAAAACCTCCCAACAAATACTCCTGACACATAACTTGCTTCATTTTAACTGTTTATGTCTGCATTTTAATGATACACTATGGTGAAGTGTACTATGGGTTTACTACTGTTCCTAAACGTCTCTTAGATATAGTCTGCTGCATATTGTTTTGTATAGCCATAACTGATCATGACCAAATAGTGGGTTGGCTGAGTAATTTGAAATGTTTTTCAGTTTATCTTTACGCGAAAATTAAAAGCTACTGGGGTCGTAGCACGTAAACACACTAATTGGACTTCGAGCATTGTTGAACTTGAGAGCTAGGTATAGGATAGGTATACCTACCTGATTTGTGTTCACCCTGCGAACTGTGATTAGAAATTAACTGCCTACCTCAATGGGTAAACATATTTTTTGTAGTCTGGAGTCAAAACACTCGTCGTATGGTCTTTGATCAGCGTCAATAGAAATAAGTTTTCCAAATTTTTAGATTGCTATCTCGAACATTTACACAAGTTCCAATCAAATATAAGTAGTTTATCAAAGTTGAAACATGATTGTAGATATGATCTGCAAGTGGCTTGGTTTCGGGAAAAAACTGGATTCAATTTTTCAAATTTTCGGATTTTTTTCGAAACGAATATAGCCTTTATGTTGATTGCTGGTTTTGTCCTAATACCAGCCAAGTGAAATACATTTTAGTAAATAAAACATTTCTTAACTGAATGTCAATAGGTAAGTGTAATTATATATGGGATTATTTCTTATGATTATGTACCCACTTGTTTCTGACCATAGAGTACCTACGCATGTATAATTGTATAATCAAAATGTTAATATACGTACCTATCCACCTAAACCACGTTTTTTTATCTATCCCTACCTTTGATTGTTTTTTTTTCAATTCAACTTTAGTATAGGTACCTACTAGTGATTTCTAATAAAGAAACTTATTTCCTCGCTTATTCCAATAAGAGCAGATAAGCCTAATTGACTTGACATGATAGAAGTGCCATGCAGATTAGATTCCCAAAGGAGCCGTGAGCAAGGAAGGAAGGCCGGTTGAATCTAATCTTTCACAGAACGGAAACAATCGTCGCTGCAATTTGATAGCAATAACCAATCCAAAACGTTTTTGTAAATCCCAACCTAAACCGCTATCTGCCACTACTACTACACTCTACATAAAATAGAAATATTGAGAACATTTATCCATATCTCATCCACTCATATCGAAGACCGGTTGATTGGCCATTAAAAATGTCTTTTCGCATTGATGACATTTTGAGAAAAGACCATTCTTCAGATAAAGTGACTTTTCAAAAAGACCTTCAGAGAACCAGTGAAAGAAATCATCTAAAAAGTGAAAATGTGAATGAACGATCGAGCATCCTTCAACAGAGGTTGGAGACTCCCTACAAGACATTCAACGATTATTACTCCAAAGCAAACTACACGAATAATTATAATCTGACTCGTGACTGCGATCATTACTGGCCAGGATTTAGCTACTGCGAGGTTTATCCTGAAAGAGGTAAGGTATAGATTTTTTCTCAAACTTCTTTTTTTTAAATTTCAGAATGTAGTGCCATTAACATATTTTTGTTATATGGGTACAACATAACGGTACCTACCTTCTTAAATTAAATGGGAACATTCGCTGGCTAATGCATAATTTTGTAAGTAGGTTCAGTTTTCCGAGTAGGTACCTACGGGGATTTCAGCACTGTTATCTGACAGTTTCAGAAAGTTCCAAAAAAATTAATTAAAATGCGCAACGGCCCGATACCAAGTTGGAGGCGCAAAGTTAGGAGTTAGGCGGTCTGATTGGTTGCTAGACCTTGTTATAAGCCGTTGTTATGGTGATTCCTCACTTACCGCGGTCTGAACCTGAACCTGAACCCCATCAGCTTGGTATTGAGCCGTAAAAGCGTAGAGTATTCAGCAGAGCATCATTAAGTTTGGGAGCACGGAATTTTAGACATAAAAATTTTGCCATTCCAAAAAAAGCGACAAGGTCTTGAATTAACGGGCGATAAAAAGAAAAAAGCCGAAACAGGTTCATTTTATTTTCGAAGGGGACTTTCAAATATAAATTCAGTGATGATGTTCCACCTCCCTAGTCGGGGTTACTACCCTTCCGAAAAATTCAATTCAAATGACAATTAGGGGTCCTGGTAGAAGTGATATCTCATTTAAGAAATCTTTGAATTCTCTTCATGACTGCCAAGTTTTTTTTATTTGAGTGTATATTAGTTCAGAAATTATAAAAAAAATAGCGGACAAAAATGAAAGCCAGCCGGATTTTTGTATATAAGCTCAGTTAGGCATGTAGTTTAACATAATAAAAGTCCTCAAGAATCCGGTGTAAGCTTCGGCCGTTGTGGCCTCGAGAAGAACTTGATGATCAGTTTTTCGCGTATATCTCGTGAACAATTGCACTTAGGAAGAAATTCGTTTGTATTTTTGTCCTATTGGATGATATTATAGATCGGCGAATTTTGAGGGTTTAAGGACAGTGAGTAAAAATTTTTCCTTTGTTAACGCACAACGTTTCGCGTTGTGAAAAATTTTGATTATTCTAATTTTCTAATCTATTCCTTTAAATGTCATTTTTTCGCATTTTATATAAAAATTTTCATAAAATAACAACCATAGCTAACCCACCCGAGGAAGCCCCAAATTAGGGGCGAAACGTTGTGCGTTAACAAAGGAAAATTTTTTATTCACTGTCCTTAGACCCTCAAAATTCGCCGATCTATAATACTTGAGAAGAAAGTGCCTAGAGAGAAATTGTTGAAAGTTTTATTGTCCATAAGAAAGGTCCTCACACATTCCATCGTCAGACCACTCCTTCTTTGTCAAAACACAAGAAAATTAAAATAGTTCAGATGCTCGATGCTGGACCTTGAATTTTATGATGGCGGGGTGCCACTTTGTAGAGGTGTTGTTCAATCCATTGTCTTTTGATTGAAACTTAATGCCATCAATATCAACTATGCCGGCGACATATACAGGGTGAAATGAAAATGAAAAGTTGAACAAAAATGTACCTCAAGAACCAAAATAGGTGAAGACATGTAAATCCGAGTGTAAATCGCCAAAAATATTTCTAATTCCATGGTCATGAAGTCGTCGTAAATTTGGAACAAATATGTTGAACCGTTTCTGAAATACCTTCAGAAGACTGAAGTCGTTCCGAAAAAAATAGTTTTCCGTACATCAGTAATTTTTCTAATATTGAGTCGAAACTTGATGTTCTGAATCGAAACAATGATAAATTACATTTAAAATGAAATAACAGTGGAAAACACTCTCTAGGCCAACAACTTTTAGAAAAAACACAGTGAACTTTTTTTCTGATAAGCAGACAAAAAAAATATTTTTTTCAGTATCAAGAATTATTCATGGCGATTTACATCTCTTCACCTATTTTAGTTCTTGAGATACAAATGTTCAACTTTTTATTTTTATTTCACCCTGTATATACCGCCGGCATAGTTCGTATTGATGGTTTCAAGTTTCAATCAAAAGAGAGTGGATCAAACAACACCTCTACTAAGTGGCACTCCGCCATCATGAAACTCAAGGTCCATGCAGTCTTCCAGCATCGAGCATCTGGACTATTTTGATTTTCTTGTGTTTTGACGAAGAAGGAGAGGACTGACGATGAAATTAGTAATAACCTTTTTTGTAGACAATAAAATTTCCAATAATTTCTTTCCAGGAACTTTTTCCCCAAGTGCTATCGTTCACGAGATATACGCGAAAAACTGATCCTCAAGTTTTTCTCGAGGCCACAACGGCCGAAGCTCACACCGGATTCTTGAGGACTTTTAGTATGTTAAACTATATGCTCAACTGAGCTTATATACAAAAATCCGGCTGGCTTTTATTTTTGTTCGCTATTTGCGATTTCAACAGCTAAAATTCCTGGACTATATTGTTCGAAAATTGAAGCAAAATTGTTGGAAAATGGGAAAATTGAAATGCGGTATATCTAGGATTATTTTATTATACCATGTATGTACAAAATGTCCTCCAGTAATATTTTAGTTTTTAAATAACCCCACAAAAAAAAACAAGTGAGGTCAGATCGGGAGATCTTGCGGGTCGTTCTATAGGACCCCTCTTGCCAATCCATTGATAAGGAAACCGTTGATCTTAATACTCTTACTCGCGTCTAATAGTGCGGAAAGCTGCATCCTGCTGAAACAACTCGTTCTCCCAAAACTTGCTGCGAAATCAAATCAATCCTGTTTGAACTGAAATTCTCGAAAATGACGATAATCTTTTGGAGAACGAGTCGATGTTTCAGCAGGATAGAGCCTCAACGCACAATTACACACCAATAAGAGTGTATTTAGATCAAGGTTTTTCCTTATAAATGGAATGACACGCAAGATTGCCCGGTCTCACTCCACTTGATTTTTTGTGGGGTCATTTCATTTGTAAACTAAAATTTAAACCGCAAAAGTTGAGTCTCTGGAAGAACTTCGTCAATAAATTGCAGAAGAATGCCGTGCCAATTTTGAACACAACTTGATCATTGAATGAAGGTCAGTGGAGGACAATTTGAACATTATTTAATAAAGTAGAATAATTCTGAATGTACTGCATTTCAATCCTTCATTCACCAGCACTTTTTGCTCCAGCTTTAGAACATAAACTACACTCTCGATTAGAAAAAACATGCAGTCATCAAGAGAATTCAAAGACCTTAAAACGTGCGTTTTCTACCTCAACGACGCCGGTTTGCACTGTCAAAAACGAAGGGGAACAAATCCCACCTAAAAACCTTCTTGGTCGTCTTGGTGTCAACGCTCGATTTTATTTGTCACTTGCTATGGTCACTTGGATCAGGAGGGTATGGGTAGCTTCAGTTTCAAGGCCGTTCTCTGCAAGGAAATGTTGTTCACATCATGTTAGAGCTGTTAATCTGTTGTTTCCAAGGCAACAACCAATGGGCGCTCGAGTTTTTGGCATATCAGAGCTCTCACATGATGTTGAGAAAATTATTTCACACACACTACACTACAAAAAAGGCATTTTCTTAATTTACATCTTGTTGAACTTTGAAATCATTGAATTCATTTCTTGTAGGTGATGCAACAAAATTGTCTTATGATCACTTAAAATTCAAACGGTATCTTCCGGTTTAATTCTACTATATATTGATTGATGGATCCTTTAAATTCAAAACTAATTTTTCACTGAGTATAGGGATATAGATAGTAGAATCAGGAATTTCTTGATAAAACGGAAAAGTATTTCCGCGAAAATCCCATAATTTGAACCATTTTACAATTTAATTAATTAGGTCTTGATTGCGGGCAATGACAACCAGAGGAAGACCGCATACATCCATATCCTGCACAAGTTTGATTAAAAAAGTATGAAAATCCACAGGATTTCTATGGTAAAATCCACGATAAAGAAACCAGCGGACAATTTCTTATATAATTCTCTAAAATAGATAATAATTAGGTAGTATTGCATTAGTTTATTCGCGTTACGCTACCTACCTATTATTGGTAGGCTTCTATTTTCAATTAAAGTATCAATAACAACAATCAATGTTTAGATATAGCCAATACTGATTCATCACAAGTAGACTCTTGTTCTTATTATCAATAATGGAATTTCGTGTTCCCATCTTCTATGACATGTGAATGATAAGCACATCAAGGCCCACTCGAACATGTTGCTAAATTGTTATTGGGTAATAAAAATATTGTTAATTGCACTCTGAAGCACTAGATATAATCCTTTATTGAAATCAAATGCTGCTTTTTGAGAGCAAATATCTCCTTTAGTAGCCAATATCACGGTAATAATATCAGTTTCATCCATCACACCATGCTTAAATGTAGCTTTATCAAGGATAGCTTTATTAACAACCTGATTACTTTCATGGATGATTGATACCTATAATTGATTTTTGTTTGGGTTTTGAAAACTGGGTTAACTACACCTGGAACTCAAAGTTAATTCAGCTGGCTGTGATTGATTCAGCTGGTTAATCAATCAGAAAATATAGAAACAGTCAAGAAACAAAGCTGATCAAGAGTTAGGTACTGACCACAAAAGTGGATCTTGAACGACAGATTGGGTAGGCATACACAGGATCAATGGAACACACTTGAACATTGCAGGAGCTTCATATTTTTTGCACCAGGAAACTTATTTAGACGAAAAACTCAAAGGAAAGAGAGAAATCCCTAGTACAAGAGAGATAGGTAAAACAAGCAATCATCAAGGGTGTTTGAGTTGAATGTTTAGGCGTGCTTTCCTCATCTTTTGCCTAATCTGTGTCTAATGTTTGATAAATAATAAGTAATATTAAATACAATTTATGGTAAATTATTTGTTTCAATTCTAGTAATGACTTACGCAAACATGATGTATTCAAGAAGTCGATCATGGCCTTCTTCGCCCTACAGCACCTCTTTTGCGTTAGCCACGCACTATTCCCAGTATTATACGAAAAGAAAAGGCGGCCAAGTGCGTTTTACGACAAATCAGACTGATGCATTGGAAAAACGATTCGTCTCGCACAAATATCTCAGTCCAGAAGACAGGAAAATTTTGGCAGACTCGCTGAAACTCACAGACAGACAGGTGAAAATCGACAACTTTTAATAGAGAGCAGTTTTGAAATTTTACCATTTCCAGGTCAAAACATGGTTCCAGAACCGCAGAGCAAAATGGAGACGTTGCAACTCTTCTTCTTCCTCCGATTCGGATGGCCCTCTGTCACCCAAACCACAATTAAAACCGCCTCATTGATTTTTTTACATTTTGTTTATTTATGTTTACTTTTCTCACAAAAATGTAAGTGGTTAACGAAAGAGCCTAATAAAAACCAATTTGAAATGCTAAATTAAAATAATACCTAACGTACGTACGATACAAAAAAAGACAATTATTTATTTATACACAAAGCTGCTTCGGCTGTATGTTACAAAATGAGGAGAACACGCGGCGCGATCGTTTAAACATAATGCAACCCCCGTTGTTGTACAAGGGCTGAAGAACAGTAATATTAACACTATTGTTACACATAATATCCTAATGATAAAAAAACTATCACAATAGTATTTTACAAATGTTTTGTATTAATGAGTGTATGCAATAAATTAAGATTTTCAAATGACAAGGAACTGTGTTTTGCAGTAGTAATTAACAACAGTCAACGGTAAAATGTTATTATTTGAATCTATTATAATAAAACCTAAAAACTAATTGCGGTATTTTTTTTTTTCAGTAATAATAGAAATTGTAATATTTTATATTCTGCACTTAATGTTGAAAACCTTTAATTTGGTTTTTTAGCTCAAATCTTTTTTTGAATAGTAGTTTAGTATAATTAAGTCGATGTGTTCAAGAAGTTTGCTCCTGGCCATTGCTCTCCTGAGACTTCATCACGTCGGGCAAGTCTGGTGGAGCCGAGTATGGTGTCAGGTCAAGCGGTTCAAACTCGCCGCTTGTTTCGCTGGAATTCAACATTTTCAATCAACTTTTTATCCAAAATATTCAAAATATAGATAAATAAAAAGCCCAGGTGATAACATGACATTTTAGCCTAGTCAACGTAAGTCAAACCTCGAGTTAAACTTGGGCATGAACTGGAACAAAGCTGCTCGTGATTTTTTTATTGGGCAATGTGTTCTCAAAATTGGAAACTTCAAAGCTTATAGTGCTGTAAATCAAATTTTTCAGCACTCCAAAGGAAAGACGATTTAGCTTTGAAGGAGTCTTGAGGCTGATTCGACTACCAGATGAAAGACAAATTATTCGAGAAGTATGAAAATTTATAGTGAAAGGACCATTTTTTCTGGATATTTTAGCAACGACGAACTTGAATCAAGATAGTTTTGTATTCCACCTCAAAAAAAGACCAAGGGTTCTTATAAAGACCCTTATTCATCTTTTCAGTGGTCATTTTGAGTTTTGACCATGGTGGGCGCTGAGGTGCTGCAAAACTTGTAAAAATCGGTCCAGAGTTCCTTATGTGTGCAATTAAAAATAATAGCGTTTTCGAGTCACTAGAACAGAACCAGTTCAACTCTAATCAGGGGATTCGATTGGCTCTCGAGAATCCCTGGCCAATCAGTGATAGCGATTTTCGAGCTGAACTAGCTCGGTTCTAGTGACTCGAAAACGCTATAAGTTACCTACTGAGAATGGTTATTTTTACATTTAGATTATTTAAAATGGCGGCCATGAGAAAAACTCAATTGACTGTAATATTTTCGAAAATGATATGCCGGGATGATGGCAACACATTTCATGTTTGATCACATTTTTTGTGTAACAACCAAATTTCACCCGAATATCTTGAAAAATCAGTGATTTATTGAGAATATATCAATTTCCATGGAACTGACCATTAATTTCAGGATTTTCAAAAAATGGCTGAAGACATTAAGACGGGGTTTGTTTTATCTTGACAAGCATTAAATTTTGAGTCTACATGCTCCAACTCTTTTATATAAGTTATACCCTTGACAGACTAGAAAGCTTAATTATCATTAAGCGTAAATTACGATATAAATGACTAGTGTGTCACGTCGTCATTTACTTAATGATCATTTAGAACGTCGTTTAGGACCTTAATGATCATCAACTAGAAGTAACCATAATCGCCGAATAATCGCCGAATAATCGCCGGTGGTCGTGCATCATCGCCGTGATTTTTGAATACCATTGGCCAGCGTTTCTGCAATGAATCGCGATATCTGTCATCAAGTGTAATTTCAGTACGCCATTCAGAGTGTCAGACACGTATTTTTGTAATGGAGGAACTGGATTTTGTGTCTTGCCTCTTGCAACAACATTTTTTGTACCAAATTATGAGATAATGCCCGTAGCGTGCACGTATAAGCACGTACGAAAAATTTAAAACTCCCCGTTTTACATAAGAAATGACCATCTATTCGCGGAATTTGGATGATACGAACATTGCAAACGTGCAGCTATATATTGATTGGCGGCACTTTATTTTTGGACAAAGTCGAATTTATTGATGAAGAAATAGGTTTTTCCGTAAGTATCCGTGAGATTCAATCAGCTTATTGGGCCTTATGAATAAAGATTAAGCAATTGCTTTTGCTTAAAATCCAGCAGAAAAAACGGAGAAACATTTGGAAATGAGAGTTTGAACCATTGTTATTATTTCAATCACTCAAATGTTCAATAAAACCTAAATCAAGGAATTACTTGAAGTTTCTGATTTTTTGAGAATTTTTTAAAACCAGAAAATTAAGCAAAAGTAATTGCCTTATCTTTATTGATAAGGTCCATTGACTAAATCATCTGTTTCTTATTCTATTTTTCCCCCATTTCTTTCGACTCAATACAAATTCAACATATATTTTGGCAACAAATAAAGATAGTATGGTGTGGTGTGAACATTGCAAGCATTGATAGAATAATTTTTGCTTTCTTGATTAAATGGAATCTAAGCTAAATACCAACTCACACCTCACCAAAAATATTAAATTAATATTATAATTATAGATAATAAGGGCAATAGTAGCCCAATACTTCGGACCATTCGACAATTTGGCATTGACATTTTAGGGGAAAATTGATCGCCACGTTTATTCATGGGCTACGGCGCAAGCTCATGGGCTTTTACGATTTGCAAGGTGTCTCCCACAAATTCGCAATCGTCATCTAACGTTAATGATGATTACACTTAATAATCATTAAGGTGCAGTCTGTCAAGAGTATCAAGAATATGTAAGTAAGTACAGGGTGATCATGCGAGACGGACCCCCTCCCCCAATAAAAAAACTTCCCCTTCAAGATGATTCAAAAAAGAAAAACTTTCCTGAAATAATTTTTACTCTAGTTTTCAAATATATGTCAAGTAAAATTTTTTATTTTGTCCCATATACAGGGTGTCGCAATTTTTATTGAATTTTTCCGAAACACTCGGTATTTCATCACTGCGATCGATGCACATTGTTATCCTTATTATGAACTTCTAGATTTTTTTTGACAAAAAATTGAAAAATTCACAATGCCATCTCTAAAAACATCTATTTTTTGAGAATGATGGACCTATTTCAGAATTCAAGTAGGTATGTCCAGGAAATTTTGTTTCACTGTTGAATGACATGGAATGACATAAAATGACTGAACAAATATTCAGGACATATTTGATTCCAGAAATAATTCGATCTTTCTGAAAAAAATTTTCTTTTGTTGAGGTGCCACCATGAATTTTTCAATTTTTTTTTCAGAAAAAACTGTGCTGATGGAATACAGGGTGTTTTGAAAAAATGCAAAAAAATTACGACACCTGTATATGGCATGAAATGGAAAATTATACTTCACATAATTATTCAGAAACTACAAAAAAAATTGTTCCAGGAAAGTTTTTTCTTTTTTTAATTATCATGAAGGCAAAGTTTTTTTATGAGAGAGTATCCGTCTTGAGTGTTCAGCCTGTACATAAACCATTGTGCAAAATGGCTATGCAACAGGCTAAAATGCAAGAATAACAGCCACACTCACACTTAAATGTAAATGTGATCAAATTAAAAAAAAAAAACAAAAAAAAAAAATGTCAAGAAAGTATGCCAGGATGTACCGAGATTGTGTCTGGAATTGCGTTGGGTTACCACAACAATGGAGCAAAACAATCTGTTTCAGTCGATCAGGCTGCTGTATTTTTGGCAATTTTTAACACCTCAACTACTTTGCACCACTTTCAACTTTGCCTCACCCTTACCCGACTTAAAATTGAGTGGTAAGGAACTAAAACATGTAATTTTTTCTACAATCAACAATATATGTATAAAATTGTAGTAGGTAGTCCCCGCATTGACATAATAGATACAAAATGCCTTAGGTACTATCGACTGATCACTGATCAACTGATTTATTGAACAGCTCAAACTTGATTCAAGTTTCAGGCCCTTTAACTAAGCACGGCAGTAAAATGCTGGGACAATTTTTAAAACCAGTTACTAGGTACTAAATAACTAAATTGAATAAATAATTTAAATATACTAACCGGACAGCTAATCCAACAGTTGCCGGGCTCTGGGCTTTAGCAATGGTGGAAGTGAGGCCATAATCTGACAAGGGCCTATCATCCTCCATTACCACTCTGTCCTTGTTGTAAAGCTGCATTTCGCTTGGTGGGATTTTCAAAATACCTGAAACCCACGCACATTAGTCAAGGAAAACCTCAAGGACTCACCCTCTCTTGCTCACCTTCAATTATCTTTTTCAGTTCCATCACGGTGGTCGTGTCCTTGGCATCGGTGAAAATCGTCAGTTTCTTTCGTCTTATCATCAAGAAAACGTCCTGAAAAAAGATCGCAATATCGTTCATCGTTCGTAAATTATTCACAATCATCCACCAGCAAAGAGGTTAAGTTACACAAAAGGATTTTATTTCCGCCGCTGCCGCAATCCGCTAACACTGTGAAGTTGTTTTGGGGGGTTCAGAAGTCGACTTACCATCTTGAAGCTATGTTGGGGATCTTATGCAAACCAGATTAGGGCTTCGTGTGGAGTTTTCATTAAATGTATTAACCTAAACGGACCTCAATAACACAAGCCCAAACACACACCACTATCAGTTGAAGTTGAGAGAGAAGACAGGGGGAAGTGCGGTTCCGGTTCGAACGCGCTACGCTAGAGGACGCTCCGCCGGGAGGACATTTTGGTAGTGCGGGAAATTCAAAGCTCGAAAGTTTCAACACCAAGAAACCATCAAATTCCAAAAATCTAGTTCTTGATTAGACAGAGAGTCTTTTTAATTATTTTAAGGTTCGTTGTGTACCTCAATAATGAGGAATTGACGTTGATCGTTGATGTCAGTTTACAGATCGTTGACATTTTATATAGACAATAATTGTCCTACAATCATGACATTTTACCACTGAACTCATTTTACCTCCTTGCATTTTACGTGTATTTTACATAATTATACGCATTGAGCCTACTTGATTAAGGATTAACTACCTACCTTGCTTTAGCCATGAAGGCAGAAGACTTTTAGTCCAGTCAAAATAGGTTTTAACCAGAAATAAATTCGGAAGTTGACGAAATTTGGTGGATCGATGCAGAATTTGACGTGGAATAACATACTGAAATTCCCCAAAATTCCAAGGCTTGGCTTTTTTTCTAGGACCAATAAAAGAGAGCCATCCTTGTAAATTTTCGATTTTTTCTGAATAACTTGTAAACTATCACCTTTAGAACACAAAAACCAGCGAAGCAAATGTAGCCCGTTAAATTCTCAACAGATCAGTATTAAATTCATCGCTTTGTGGTCATAGTCTCTGAGATACAGCGTCTGCTAGAACGCAGTGAAAATGACTCAAAATTTATTTCATTCGGTATCACACTTTTGTCTAGAAGTCGCCAACTTCAAAATGGTACTTTTCCTCGACCTTTGAAATCTATACTTGAAGTCCAAAAGAATACCCAAAAATCAATTATTTTCATCCCATGCCATTTGCTTCATTTTCCAAGTATGGAAAAACCGAGGGAAAAACCATCTAGAGAATATGTGAAGGATTGAATACCAAAAAAATAACATGTTTTAGAATCTCTCTCCTACTGATGGTTCCGGAGGTATAATATGGGTTGAAAGACTAAAACGACCTATTTGGAAAAAAGATTGGTGGTTCGGACAATAATTGCTGAATACTGTACGGACCTTGCATTTTAGGTGTAAAGGTGCGTTCAGTCAGCTCATTTAGCCGCAAGTTTTAATTTTAGTCGCAAGCGTAGCGACGCCCATTGGCTCTGACGAACCAGCCTCCTCAGATCAGCCAATAAGGGATGCAGCGCTTACGACTAAAATTAAAACTTGCGGCTAAATAAGCTGACTGAACGCACCTCAAGATGCCACTTGGCAGACGTGGAAAGTACATAAGTATATTCACTACGTCTGCTAAGTGGCATTTTGTATCATCAAATGCAAGGTCCGTACAGTATTCAGCAGTTAGTGTCCGGACTACCTACCTTTTTCTCCAAATAGGTCGTTTTAGTCTTTCGACCCATATAACTCAGGAACCATCGCTGGGAAAAACATTCTGAAACACCATATTTTCTTGGTATTCAATTCTTCACATATTTCCTGGATGGATTTGCTTTACTTGAAAAATTAGGCAAATGGCATGGTATGAAAATAATCGATTTTTGGGGATTCTTCGGGACTTCAAGTATCGATTTCAAAGGTCGAGGAAAAGTACCATTTTGAAGTTGACGACTTCCAGACAAAAGTGTGATACCAAATGATGAATTGGCTTTCCAAAAATGAGAAACACGTTAAAATCCGCAGATTTTCTATCCACGTTACACCCCCTGAACTGACACTATGCAAATTGTTACGTAAAATTCGGAAATAAATTTTGAGTCATTTTCACTGCGTTCTAGGAGACGCTGTACCTCAGAGACTATTGACCACAAAGTAATGAGTTTAGTACTGATCTTTTGAGAATTTGACAGGCTACATTTGCTTCGCAGGTATTAGTGTTCTAAAGGTAATAGTTTACAAGTTATTCAGAAAAAGTCGAATATTTTCAAGGATGGCGCTCTTTTATTGGTTCTAAAAAAAAATCCAAGCCTTGGAATTTTCAGGAATTTCAGTATGTTACTCTACGTTAAATTCTGCATCGATCCACCAAATTTTGTCAACTTACGAATTTATTTCCGGTTTGGCCAGATTTTTGATTAATTTGACTGGACTATTTAGACTTTAGGTTCGGATGTGGTGTGAATTATTATGAGAGTGAAGTAGTGACAGTGACATTACAGGTGAGATGGAGAGATGGCGACTTTGAGGGATGACTATGTGAAGTCGGAAAATATTATGAAAACTCATGGCCTCGCTCATGGCCTTGATATGTTTCCTTAAAAAATACAGGGTGTTGCGCCTTTTTAAAATAGCTTTTTCACCGTACCTACAACTTTTGAGTTCAACCGATTTTGATCAAATTCTCGATCAAATATAAAATACCTAATAAAGTTCCACCCAAATAGATAACTTCCTAAATATCTGTCGAACGATAATAACGCGTTCTACCAATAACCAAATTTATTCAGGGACGACGGGGCACCGTCGAATGAGCCCATTAGTTTTTGGCTGTCACCTGTCAAACGGAAAGTGTCTCTATCAAAAAATGACAGAAGCTATATCCCACGGAACTTGACTTATTGCGATATGCCGTTTGAAGGCCCATGAAAAACTGTATTCAGAATAGTTAAAAGTATTGCTTTATCTGTCATCTGTCAAATAATAATTGAGACCAAATTTGGCAGGAAGCAACTAAACAAAAGAGTCAAATTAAGTCTGCAGTTGCAATAATCTTCCACCATTTTCCAGTCGAGTGTTATGACTTTTCAAAATTTTCCTTAGCCGTTGCCACCCGAGAGGGCCTCCTGCCCGTTATTTTGACCAGGACGACTCGCCTTATTTGATGCAGAACTTCACTCAAAAATTCATTCCTGCTCGGGAATCGACTTGTTTCGAAAAAGTCAAACCGATATCGAAAGTATATTGGATTGGGCGTCGTGTAGACCCATTTTAAAAATCGGCGCGGTTCCGGTTTTCCGACGGTATTTTTTCAAAATGAAATTAGCACATTCCGTGAATTTAAAAAAACTGCAATTAATGCAAACTTTGACTTGCAGTGAGCCCTACGAATACGAAATATTCATCTTAGGGACGCAGACATCCCGTGAACATTCTCACCAATTTTTTTTAAAACGAGAGGTACTTCAACTGGCTCTCCAATAATTTTCTTTTCAATTTCCCGGGAATTTCGCTGTTGTGAAAATGTAAAACAGGTCTGGGTTATCGAAACCGGACTTAAATGATGGAGCTTAAAGTGAAGCCGTAATTGACGATCTTCATAATAAGATGATTTAGAGAAAGATTTGATTTTAGATTTTCCCGGACAATTCAAATTTTGAAAAATTTCAATTCCCTCCAAATTATGCATTCACCGTCAATGCGAAAGTACTTGCTATTTGCACCATGAAACCGCCTACGAATTTGCCCCTTTAAACTAGACAACCCAACATACAACAGCAAGCGCCAGAGAGGTTCCGGTTCCCCGTACGCCGGAGTATATGAGGTTCGAGGGGTTTCCGTACCTCCTCCGACAGCACGTCGCACATCTTCAGTGCACTTGTGTGCAGCCGAAGAGGAAAAGAGAAACGGCGTTTCGAAGAGCACCGCGATCCTAACCATTCTCTGTTTCAGTCCACAAGCACAAGAGCAAGCGAGACGCAGGCCGAAGTGTACCGCCGAGCCACCGTTCCAACACCCGCTCGGCGCTCAGCCAATCGGATAGCGGGTCTGCAAGAGACAGAGAGCAGAGACAAGTAGTACGCCAGTCAGACAAGGACCGGACCATCCAAAGCGGTGATGTTGTTGTTTTAGCGCTTCCGTTAAGTCCTTTTGTGCCTTCTCCGAAACCGTTTGCATACCACAAAGTTGCATCTCTATTCCACCGTTAGACAAAGAACGAACGCCATATCATTCCCTGCGATAGAACAAAACAACTAACACTTCTGTTGCCTTTGAAGCATGTAGATGGATAACTTCCCCGCGACACCCCTTGACTAAAGTAGAAGCCCTTATCTTAACTTACGCAAGAAAGATGCAAATACGAAGTTTTCTTATATAAGCGTATATTTCTAGCGGACCAGGGACCTTTTGCGAGGTCACGGTGGAGGGTTACGTTCGTCTTATAGGGCTGAGCTACCCGGAGCCGAGCAGAAAGCACCCAGGTTGACCACCTTATGGTTGATGGTTCCCGGCGAGCTACTGAGAGGAAGTTGAGAAAAACCGCCCTCACCCCCTTCGCCGAGACCCACACCTTCCGCGTCACCAGCCGACCCGGTTCCCACACGGAACTACCTACTCCGCCTGCCTCGCAGCCACCGAGTCCCCGTTGCCGACTCAAGAATCTCCGGCTAGCCATGGACGAGGTGCCCACCACCGACAGCCTACCCCCGTTGTCGCGTCCGGACCAGAGACTACCTCCGACCCCGGCAGGTATAAACCGAAGAACCGAAGACGACCTAAAGAGTAAAGTTCCGCAATTTATTAAATAATCTGTTTGCTTGCGATCATACTGAACTTTTGCCTAAGTCAGTAATTTATACATGTTTTTGAAAAGAAACTAATGAATGAAATAATAATTTACCAATGCACATAAACTTTCACAAATTACTAAATTCTATTGGGTTGGAATTACCATTGGAACTCTTTAAACTAATTTGCATATCTCGAAAGTGAGTCCTCAAAGATCAGACGAATTGAATTTGAAACTGGATTGTTTTTCGTACTTGAATCATAATTGTTCAGCTACCCTAATAATCATCTAGAGTGGGTTTGACTGCTAAAGTAATGAATGAACTAAGTCTCCTGTCATGGAATTTGGCCCATCGAGAAAGGTCCTTACTTACAGGTTACTGGGTAAGGATGACGTTGCTTACAGGTTTCAAAATACTGGGCAATTGCCAAATAACTATGTCAAGAGTTGACGACGAGTCCCAAAAGAGGCTGGCGTTTTACAGGTGACCTGGAACGTCCTTTCAACAAATCCGTTCTCATTACGAGGTTTAATTAACCCTACTCTAACACAAACATAAATCAAACTGAACAAAAAGTGATGGAAGTACGAACACGACTCCACTTTCTGTAAACAAATATTGCATCAAGTCACTCACTGAAAGGACATGCAAATTTACCGAATTCAATGGCAATTCTCGTTCAATAACTGAACTTGAATAAAGTGCTCATGAAAGGTATCTCTCTGGTTTCATTTCTATTCTTACAAGTGTAATATTAAGCTACGTCAAATCGAACTATCAGCGTGGGGTTCTTTGCCTTCTACTAGACGACAGCGCGGGCCAATCCGAGTATGAGAATTCAAATGAGCGGGAAGTAAGTATTTGAATTTGAATAATTAGGCGGGCTTAGGACATGAAGGGTTACAACCACAATGGGCTTATTTTGAGAAAAAATGGACTGTAGAAAAAAATTTAGGTAAATTTTTCGTAGTAGAGGTAGGTAGTCGAAGATATTAATTTTTTTAACAGTGAAAGAATGATAGCGATATAGTGACTGATGCTGCTAGGGTTTCTGAGGGTTTTTAATAGAGTCATACGTTTCCTGTTCCTGTTCCTGCATGTTCCGATTCGAATAACGAATAAAGAACGAACTTATTATGTTTAACCGTTCGGAAAATATATGATAGATTTGAAAAGCCGGAAAAATCACGAAAAAAGCAACCCAAAACAAGTATCATGAAACTGCAACAAAAAATCCCTATGTAGATCAAACCACTGCGCATGGCAGTAGGTATGGCGGCAGTTGAGGCAGACGTTTCTAGGGACTTTTATCTGGTGACTTTTGGTTGGCAACACTGAATCTAGTGACTTTTTGGACAGGTCGTTAAGCATTGGATCTGTATTACCGGCATTTGACAGGTGGCGCGGGAAATTCGAAAAGTAGTTGGTTTAGCTGGTGACTTTTGATTATCATCACTGAATCTAGTTACTTTTTGAATAGTCATCAGGCATTGGATCTCTGTATCACCGGAATTTGACATGTGGCGGATTTTAACGTGCGGAGGAATTTGAAAAGTACATGGAATTTTGATTTGACAGGTCAGGTCACAGATTTGTTTGACAGGAGACATTTGTTAGATCAAAAGCGCGGGATATTTGGATTCCCCATACCTACCGAAGCACGCCTCTAACCCTTGCAAACTCTCAAGTGTTTTGGATTCAATAATTTCTGTTGGGTATACCATGTGATCCAAAGCATTCCGAATTGGGAAGGGCTGTGCCCTGGTGAAAAGCAGACCCCGAATTTCACCATGTCACAGCCCACCCCAATTCGGAATGATTGAGATCACACGGTATTAACACAAGCAAATTGAACCATTTGATTGACAGACAGACAATTGAAGGAGACACATGGGACATATGGGACATTGGAAGTGACATAGGGGACACGTAAGGGACACGTTAGGGACACGTTAAAGACACGTTAGGGACACGTTGGGGACACGTTAGGGACACGCTAGGGGACACGCTAGGGACACATTGGGAGACAATTGAAGGGGACATGGGTGACATTGAAGGAGCAATGAAGACAATCGATGGAGACAAATTAATGGTAAAATTGTTCATCCTGCTGAGATAGGCAAACGTAAAGGAAGAGTATATATTTGAACGAGCAGGAGCAAAATAATCAGTAATGAAAGAGCTTTCAACAACGATGGATGGCAATATTGCAAAAAGGAAGAGAAATCGACATAGTCCCGAAAAAATCCGTAGTGCTATAGCTGAAGTCCTTCGAGGGACCTCGATTAGGACAAGTGCTCGAATTTTTGGTATTTCAAAGTCCATGCTAGCACGCCTGGTGCAAGAAAATAAAGAAAAGAGAGTCATGTCAGTGCGTCCTAAAATTATAGAAAATAGCTCAGCTTCCTTGCAGAATATGTCTCGAGCTAACATCTTCAGCAAAACAAGCATGGAAACAAAAAAGAATTCCAGTGTCGCAGGTGAAACCAGTTTATCTTCAACTCCAATAAACTTGAGATCCTATCAATTAGAAACATTCCCTCAAAATCTGCAAACAATGGACAATGGTGAGTCAATGGATGACGAAATGAGTGATGACGAGTCTCCCTATGATGCTGCTACCGATTATGGATTCTCGGCAAAAGATCGATCTCCACCAATGAGGCGTTATGGAAATATCTCCAAGTTAGGTTTCAGCTTCGAGAGAAGTGGGAAAAATTTTCAGCGCAATGAGAAAAATGAAGAATATGTCTGTCCTACCGACCTAGACGCAGTTATAGATAAGTTAATACATTTAAGAACTTCAAAAAATTCAAATGTTGGCGAGATACTTTTACTGGAAGAAAGACTCCGGGAGACTGGGATAATATATTAAATCAACGGACTGCGCTCGACTATGCAAGTTTGGATTCTTATATCTCCAACATTATTAGCTAGCGAAACCTTTTGTATGTTCGACAGTCAAACCCTCAAATGATTGTAGGGAATGACTACAAATATCTTCGAACATGCTCTTGTTGATACAATAAAATCTATCATGTTTAAAGTTGGGAGTATGGAAATGTTTTTAATCCGCAATAAATAAAGCTGTAGCCAATAAGTGATGTGTATTTTTATTTATACAAACTTCTCTCATACATCCTGGAAGGGTTGAGTCAAGTAGATGCACCATTCTGATATTACGCATGTGGCTTGGTACAATTTTTGATCCGGAGATACTTGAAGCTAAGGCTTGAACAGCAGTCGCCAGTGGATGAAAAACCCTTTTCAGCACAAGAACAATAACGTATGAGTGGCTTTTTCAAAAATGAATTTTGCATTTTTAGACTCTCGAAGTTCAACTTTATTTGTATGTGCTATTTTTTTCTGGAAAAAAAATCACGTGAAAGATGAAAAATGTATGAATTACTGAAGAAATAAAACGCATGTGTATTTCGCAATGAAGATTTCAATGTATTACTTAGCAAAAACAGTGAAAAAACACCACTTGTTGTCAATAACGGCTTTTTTGGCTAGTCATCTCTAACAATCTCATGTCGTAATAAATCGCCATTACATATATCATCACCTACGGTTCACCCATGCAAACGTACGGCACCTATGATAATTATTATTGAGAGTATTATTTTGAAATAACTAGTAAAGATTGTCGTACGTGTCAATTAATTCAAGAAGGAAATTTTTTTCCACTACCTACCAGCCGTGGAGTACAATTAACCCGTACCTAGAGTGCGATGTCGCTTTTATTAGTAGTAAAAAATACTATTATAATCCACGGTCGAGAAAATTATTATAGCTTCAGCGTCTTATATCATCCCTCAGCTGCGCTTCGGGCCGCAAAATATTCATATCTGACAAAAATATGATGGTTTAAAGCGGCTCCAAATTTCAAATGGCTCTATTGTGAAATCGGTTTCACCGCACGTAACAAATGAGATCTGTTCATCAATTACCTAGGTACCTACACTTGCTGTGGAAATAGGTATGCTAAATGCAGCCGACCGACGGTCGCACTGTGACTAACATTTTAGGCTAATACCGTAATTATTTTTACACTGCCATACTAGACTGAAAAAAATTCAGCACTGATATTTTTCAACTCCTAACACTATATGATAAAAAAAAAATTTAATTAAGTTTCGACATAAATATTTACTTTTCAACTAGCTCCGCAATAAAACCGAAAGAGTGAGCATATAAATCCTACAGTTCTTCGGAATGCATATTAGGTAAGGGTAGGCCCAGGTAGGTATACCTACTAAACAACAGGTGGAATAGACAGGTTTTTGTCGCAACCCCACGGCTAGTTTTCTACGCCCTTCTTGTATTGTGTCCGTCGTCGAGGGTGGAAGTGTTGTGTTAGACCCGAGGTAAGTTTGGTTTTATTCATATAAATTCATAATGCAACTTAACCTATGGCATAGGTAGGTACCTATGTGATGCAATTTTACACCAACCATGGTTGTTGTATGTTGAATTGAACACAGTTTAGCTGCTGGTTTATTGAGACGTGTTATTAGGATGGTACGTACCTACATCTCTCTGTTATTGGTATGCACTTCTCGTTATGACATACGGATAGGGGCAAGTAGGTACCCGTTCTTATCAAATTACAATAACTCATAAGTATATGGAGTTTCAAATATTTAGAGCAGAATTTGAATTTTATTTTAACAAAAATTTCACATCGGTACCTACAGGTCAATTACAAATTTTTGAAAATGACCCGAAGCTACGACTCAGCCCTAAATGAATAGGTATTCGTTGCTTGCTGGCGTCTGTTGCTTGGTATCTTCTCCTTCGAGCGAGACGAAATCGTTTATACCTGCCTGAGCGGCACTTCACACTTTTACTTTATTGGAGTAATTATGTAGTCTGCTTACGGTTACGGGCCCTATTCATTAGTATATTTTACTATGATTTCGCTCAAATTAGCATGCAATAAATGCACGGCAATAATATTCGCGCTTCAAATAATAAGGCAACACCGAAAATTGGAGCTTTTACTCAAGAGCCCACGCCTCCGCGACAACTGCAATTTGCGGACAAGAAAGGGGTGTTTTTTTTTTCTTTTGTGTGATAGAACTTCAATCAGCCATGGCGTTGGTGCTTGAGAATATTTAACAGTCATTTTTCCATCAAATACTCTACAATTAGGCCTTGCCATTTCGATCATACACATACACAATTGCACGGCAGCTCGAAATAATTATTTGAATTACAATTTAGATAGGTCCAATTTTGACTTTTGATTGACTTTTTGGTGGCCGTGGAGATCGAGCTCTATATCTAACGGGCTATTATCTTTAAGACCCTTGATAGTTCGTGACTCATTTAGCACTAGGGGAGCATAGACGTTATATACCAATAAAGAAAGAAGTATAACCGTGGGTTCCACCAAAATATTTAACTAGTTGATAGGTAATTCGAGATTTCTTTTGATGGATTCTGGCCACATGATCAACGTAAATTCAAGTTTCAAGCTAAGTAATTAACGGAAGGGTGGTATGCTTGCGATTTAAAGTATATTCCATAATGAATGTACCAGCATTGACCAGAAAAAAAAATCCGTTTAATCCCGGTTCAGCTTAAACCGCTGTTATATTTTTTGGTAGAATCCGTAGTTGAAATACAGAGTCCTGACGGCCGATAATTTGAAATTTATTGAATTGCCGAACTTCACTGAGCAAGAATGAGTACCTACTCAATTTATGGCGGTGACGTCAGAACTAGTTGATGCTATTTTTTATTGCGCCCAAACGATATGCATGATGTTTGACTTAATAGAAAAAAACACGGGTCAGTTATTATTTTTCAACGTAGTTTCCTTTTCATGTGGAAATTTTCAGTATAATACTGCATTGACGAATCTCACAATGATAATATTTGGAAGAAGCTTTGAAAATTTCCCAGAAAATTTTATTTTTTACAGATTTTCCAATTTCTGTTCAATTGGTATGAAAGACTAGAAACATTCGTCTTTGTACATAGCTGTTGAATGAACACGTGTGCATTCCATTCATCTGAATATTATATAATTTATATACCCACAAAACAAGTATGGACTTGTTCGGACACGTTCGAACAAGCTACGATGCACAGCTGTTGAATGAACATGTTGTGTGCATTAGGTATATTCATCTGAATGTTATATACCCGCACAACAAGTAGACTTGTTCAGACACGTTTGATCAAGCTCAACCCTAAACAGCGTCTGCAGAATATATCGAGATGAAAAAAAAACAAGTTGTTGACGATGAACTTTTTAAGCCAACAATTAGAAAATTCAAACGTCGTCGAACCATTATGAAAGGTTTGGATGATCTCCAGCGAATACAGCTTGCCGAATTTCGCTGATGTCGTTTTTTCATAATCTAGGTAGTTTGAGAAGTTAGAAAAAACAAAAATCTCTGTGATACTTTTCAGATATGACATACAATTTTTGATTTGTTTTTTATAGTACATTCTGGAGTGAGCTTATCACACTTTTACTAACTGCAACTACACTGTAAACCTGGTCCAATCACCAGATTCACCCGGGTAATCATCAGCATTCCTGAGTGATCAACTACCATATAAGTGGTGAGTTTTACATATGAAACAATCATTCATACCTACTCTTATCTGTAATAATTACAATTCTTCGATACGGGGAAACATCTGGAAAATTCTCTTGCATGCAGTAATTATGTTGATTTTCTCTAGAAGTTGATGGTGGATTAATCATGGATTTTTCTCATCAAATATCATTTCTGCCGATGGTATTTCAACATTTCTAATTTAACCAGGTCTTTCGCGACCAAAACCATCGAACATCTGAATTTAAATTTACACGTGTGATAATCGAGAGTACTCACTTACCCTATAGGCACCTATAAATGGTGACTATAATGATCGATAATAACGGAATAATCATTTTTATATCTACTACTAACTGACGTGATAATCAAAACTTTTTTTTTTTTGCTAATGTTTCCGCATAGAAATATGGGTTGATTATTTATAATGTTAATGAGAGACTTGTACAAGTTCACTCAATCACAGTGGAAAAATGGAATAATCGTCATTTTTTTGCGATTACATAAGGTTCCAGTCTGATCCTTAGGCAGAAATAGTAAATCTCAAGCTTCTAGCTTGAAAATATGTCAAATTTTCATAAAATTACAATTACCCATTTTTCAGCACCAGATTTTTTCAGTTCAATGCGCATGCGTAAATCACAATTTTTTCAGTATTCTTATTCCGTCGCACTATTCTCGACACTTTAGTCTTTTGTATGTTCTAGGACAGATCGGTTGACTACTTCAGACGCTCTGCCATATCTTCTTCAGTTATCCCGATATTTGGACATCACTTATAAATATACCGTCATTTAAAGGTAGCATCAACTTACAATTTTTTTTGGTGGTTATATAATTCAATAATATCGGTTTCAGTGATTCATTATGGAGCGGTTCGTTATTGCTAAAGATCTTATTACGACGGTACGTCAGTTTAAGATGAAGGCACGTAAAATCGAATTTACCATCAAAGAAGCTCCCAAGCTAGAAGATCCTGTGAAATGGTTCAAAGATGGTGTAGAAGATCTCCTAAAATTTGCTGTTCGAGATCTACAACCTACTGATAAGGTGGGCCTTACTTTCTGCTCCACCAAATTCAAAAGAGGAAGCGGCTACCTTAAATTTCACGATGCCCGAGATATAAAAACAAGTCTTGTGTGGGAGATGATTTCCAGAATATTCCAGTCTAATTCTGAAGGCATAAGTACTGATGATTTTTGTCTGGGCGTCACATCTGTTCGTATGCCAACAGGAAGTGGAAGTAGAGGAAGGAGCTACACCACGTTCAATGAAGAATGCAACAAACGTCGAGGAATCGTGACAATAATCAATAAAGACAATTTGTGTTTACCACGCGCACTTGTAGTTGCTAAGGCATTTGTCGACAAGGACTCCGAGTATAATCACGTTCGAAGAGATTATGGAAGAAAACAATCGACTCGTGCAGCAGACCTGATGAGTGCTAGTGGAATTATGATACCCACCGAAGGGGCTGGAATACCAGAGCTTCAACTTTTCCAACAATACCTGAGTGCCTACCAGATTGTTGTTTATGCTTATGGCAATAAGGGCAGAGAAGTACTATATGAAGGGCCCAGTGCCTCGAAAAAATTGAATTTGTTACACCATCAGAATCACTTTAATGTGGTTGTGTCGTTGACTTCGGCATTTTGCTGCAGCTACTATTGCGAGGCTTGTCATATTCCGTACGATACTAAGAATAAACATAGGTGTGGGGGTACTTGTCCTTGCTGTCAGGAAAGTCCAGCGTGTCCACGCGAAGAAGATGTACTTTGCAATAAATGTAACAGAAAATTTAGAGGCTCAAAGTGTTTCAAGAATCATACACTCAAGATTTGTGAACAGGTCAAAAAATGCCTCACATGTCTAAAAACGATTGGAGTTGAAAGAACACACGTCTGTGGAGAGCTTTTTTGTCGGACTTGCCTAAAACATCAGCCTCAACCACATTATTGTTACATCCAACCAGATACACGAACACCGAAAGTCGATGATGTCCTATATGTCTTTTATGATCTCGAAACTCGACAGGATCAGAAGTTTGGAGAAAACTGGCTACACATTCCGAACTTGTGCGTTTTCCAGCAACGATGCTCGGCCTGCTTCGGGAGTGTAGCTGACCTTTGCAGTAAATGTGGTGTGAGGAGACACATCTTACAGAGAGACCCTGTGGCCACGTTCATGAGTTTTCTCATGTCCCAACGCAAACTTTTCAAACATGTAGTAGTGATTGCGCACAATGGCCAAGCTTTCGACCATCAGTTTATACTTAAAAACGTGTTGGAAGAGACTGTCCTTAAGCCTGAATTGATCATGCGGGGAACCAAAATTATCTTGATGAAAGTAGGGAATGTGAGATTCATTGACTCTCTAAACTATTTTCCCATGCCACTGAGTGCTCTTCCGAAAGCTTTTGGTTTACCAGCGGCCCAGTTCAAGAAAGGATATTTCCCACATCTATTCAATACCTTGGAAAATCAAAATTATTTTGGTCAACTTCCCTCGGTTGAATTCTATGATGCTGACAGCATGAAGCAGGAGGCCCGTGAAGAATTTTTGAGATGGTATGAGGAGCACAAACATGATAGGTTCGACATGCAGAAAGACTTAATTGAATATTGCATCAGTGATGTAAAGATTTTGACAGAGGCCTGCATGAAGTTCCGAGCATTGATATTGAATGAATGCCGTGTTTGTCCCTTTATCGAATCAACAACGATAGCGTCCACATGCAACCTGATTTATCGCCGTAATTTCCTAAAACCAAACACTATCGGTATTATACCGAAAGGCGGCTATAGATTGTGCGATAATCAATCAGCAACTGCTCTAAAATGGTTGACTTGGGAAGAAGATCAGAGGAAAATTATCATTCTACATGCCGGACGTGGGAAAGAAATTTCATTGAAAGGAGTTAAAGTGGACGGGTATTGTGCTGAAAAAAACCAAGTTTTCGAATTCCATGGCTGTTATTTTCACGGTCATCCAAGTTGCCTCACAAGTAAAAGAAATCAGCCCTTACACGATGATCCTTTGGATACATTGGACAGACGATATGAAACAACTGTCAGTAAATCTGATCGCCTTCGCGGATTTGGATTCGAGGTTGTGGAAAAATGGCAGTGTGAATTCGAGAATGAAATGAAGCACGATTGCGAAATGACATACCTGAATTCTCATCCAGTTTTGCTGAATATACCGCTCAATCCGAGAGATGCATTTTTTGGTGGACGAACCGGCAACACCCGAACGTATTACAAATGCAAACCTGGTGAGAAAATCAGATATGTGGACGTGTGCTCCCTCTACCCATGGGTCTGTAAAAATGGTAAATTTCCTATTGGACATCCAGAATTGTTTATTGGACATGAAGATTGCTCCCAACTGAATTTGACGGACACTAATGGCCTCATCAAGTGTACAGTCTTACCACCGCGCAATTTGTTTCATCCCGTACTACCCCTCAAGCAAAACGGAAAACTCATGTTTGTATTATGTCGTACCTGTGGAGAGGAATTGAACCAGGGAACGTGTACGCATAACAAGGAACAAAGAGCTCTGCAAGGTACCTGGGTGATGGACGAGATACTGAAAGCGTTGGAGAAGGGTTATGAAATCATCACTATCCACGAAATTTGGAAGTATCAGATTGATCAATATGACAAATTGACAAGTACCGGTGGGATGTTCACAACCATAATGAATCGCTTTCTCAAGATGAAACAACAAGCTTCCGGTTGGCCGTCACAGTGCTCCTCGCAAGAAGAAAAAGAAACGTACATCGAAGACTTTCTCCAGAACGAGGGCATACAGCTGGACTTTGCTGAGATTTCCAAGAACCCGGGGCTTCGCTGTATTGCCAAACTAATTCTCAATAGTTTTTGGGGTAAATTTGGTCAACGAGAAAATCAGCCGAAAACATCTATCATTAATCGACCAGCTGAATTTTTGGAGATGATGTCGGATCCGGCTATCGATGTCAATAATGTTCTGATAGTCAATGAATATACACTGGTGATTAATTGGCAATACAAAGCAGAAGCCTCCGAAACACTACCTACCGTGAATGTTGGAATTGCTGCCTACACCACGGCCCAGGCTAGGCTCAAGCTGTATTCTCATCTGGAACAATTGAATGAACGCGTTTTGTATTACGACACAGATTCTGTCATCTTTGTGTCCCGTGTTGGTGAATGGGAGCCACCAACGGGCAAATTCATCGGCGATATGACCAATGAACTGGAGGAGTTTGGCCCTGATGCCTATATCAGTGAGTTCATCTGTGGTGGTCCGAAAAGTTACCTTTTCAAGGTATCCCCAACACCCGAGAATGGAAGTGACGTCGTTTGCAAAGTGAAAGGAATCAAACTGAGCTATAAGAATTCGAAGCTACTCAATTTTGACTCAATGAAAGAGTTAATTTTGTCCGATAATGATGATGATTCCTACATTCTGCTTCGCGACGAACACATCAGAAGAACTGCCGAACATCAGGTTGTCACCACATCTGAAACCAAAATTTTCAAGCCGACATCAAACAAGAGAAAATTTTCAGATCATGACTCTTACCCTTATGGCCATAAGAAATTGTGTTGAAGGTGCTTCGACTTTGGGTAATCAATGTTTGTGACTAACTATAATCAACAACGTAAATTTGTTCATGATCTCCTGTTGGTGTATTATTTTGATTTTTATGTGACTGTCTATGATAAACAACTGAGAAATTGTATTTAAAAAAAAAAAATGTACCTCGATTTAAGGTAACTGATATTTGTATAATCAACCCTGTAAATTCGCTTATAATCATCTGTTTGTGCCTCATTTCAAATTTCAAGTAATTGTAATATGGTAATCAACAAAAAAAAAATTGTAATGAATGTACTTCAATTTTAAGTGATTAATGTTTGTGTAATCAGCTATGAAAAATCACTCATTATCATCAGTTTGATCTTATTTAAAACTTCATGTAATTGTCTATGTGAGCAACTGAGGAATTGTATTGTATGTACTTCGATTTTAGGTACGTAATGTCTGTATACATAGCTATGAAAAATCGTTCATGCTCACCTGTTTATGCCCTGTTTAAATTTCACGTAGGTAATTGCTTATGTAATCAACTAAGAAATCGTTAGAATGTACTTACTTCGACTTTATGTTCGTATGTATGTATCCTACTATCTATGTATAATCAACTATGTAAATTCGTTCATGATCACTTGTTTGTGCCTTATTTTAAATTTCATGCATTTGTATATGGGCATCAGCTAAGAAATTGTATTAAATATACTTCGATTTCGGGAGAATGTTTGTATAATCAACGATGTAAACATTTTTATGATCACCTGATTGTGCTTTATTTTAAATTTCATGTATTTGTCTATGTAGGCATATATGTAAATCCACCTATGAATAAATCATGATGTTTAGGCGTTACCGTAAACAGTAAGTAACTATTGTCTATGTAACTAGTGTAGTTGAATGCTATGTCAATAAAATGGTTCTACTTGCTTGTGTTTATATGGCAAAAATAATTATTGAAACCAAAACACTTGAGAGTTGCAAGGGTTAGAGGAGTGCTTCGGTAGGTATGGGGAATCCAAATATCCCGCGCTTTTGATCCAACAAATGTCTCCTGTCAAACAAATCTGTGACCTGACCTGTCAAATCGAAATTCCATGTACTTTTCAAATTCCTCCGCACGTTAAAATCCGCCACATGTCAAATTCCGGTGATACAGAGATCCAATGCCTGATGACTATTCAAAAAGTAACTAGATTCAGTGATGATAATCAAAAGTCACCAGCTAAACCAACTACTTTTCGAATTTCCCGCGCCACCTGTCAAATGCCGGTAATACAGATCCAATGCTTAACGACCTGTCCAAAAAGTCACTAGATTCAGTGTTGCCAACCAAAAGTCACCAGATAAAAGTCCCTAGAAACGTCTGCCTCAACTGCCGCCATACCTACTCATGGCTTCATAATCTGCACACGTGTCGGAAAATCAAAACCACGTGGCAAATTTTATTAACCTACCCGACTGGTGAATACCCTACAACCTATCACTGATTCGGAATCGTTCTTTTATATTGTTACGAATTTTGCGTACGGGTTCAAATATAATTGAGACGATCGTTTTAAAACACGCACTGTTTATTACTGCGTACTACAACAAATACACGCCAACAATCATCTACTTATATCGCTGTGATTACTACTCGCTTTTAATCCGCTCGCTATCACTTCGCATTCCAATTCATACTGTCTGTCGCGCTGTTGGACGGTGCTTTTTATATGCCTCCGATTAGGTACTGGTAAACGGAGGCGCGGGGCTCTGGCATTTCTAGAGTAAACC
The DNA here is from genome assembly GCA_949128115.1 of Anaspis maculata. Classification (NCBI taxonomy): domain Eukaryota; kingdom Metazoa; phylum Arthropoda; class Insecta; order Coleoptera; family Scraptiidae; genus Anaspis; species Anaspis maculata. The sequence goes on along the minus strand of OX421962.1, from coordinate 36,126,104 downwards.
CGATGGCATTGAAATGCATGGAGACTCCAGCGCTCGATCGAGAAACATCCGTCCATTTTGGCGAAGGCGCCGGTTCTAGACCACTCCTGAATAATCACACACATCACCTGTATAATTCTGCCGTGCTCTAGAACCGGCTCCTCCGCCAAAATGGACGGATGTTTCTCGATCGAGCGTTGGAGTCACCATGTATTTCAATGCCATCGAGTTTACTCTAGAAATGTCCAGAGCTCCGCACATTTGTACACTGTGGCTGTGGAAGAGTCCAGAAAGGTCGCGTGTTTACCAGTATGCACGGGATCGCCGCTCGTAACAATATCCTGACTTTCTTTTCCATCAAAAGTAGATATGTACTTTTAAAAATTCACGTTTTACGATTTTAGAAAAATATACAGATGTAGTAGGTACTCAAAACTGGTGGGCATAAGTGCCTAATTCAGCCCTTATTCTCTATGATTTTAAGTGCTTCTGAATGAACCACTCCTGATGGATAAGATATGTGGGTACGTTGAACTGTTTACTAAGTAAACAGTACTAAGTATTCATTTGGAACGGATCTGCATAATTGCCCAGGTGAAAAATATCTAAATTTAAAAAAACAAGATGAAAAATTATCACACTTACCGACATCTTTGAAAATAAGTCAAGTAGACACAGCTTCACAATAAACTTTACACTTTTGCTAACACCACGTGGAACCACGCTTAGATGACTCGTAGCTTATTGCTTCCTTGCTAAACGAAGACAGGTTCCTATGAAAAGGGCGGCGGGCTATTTAAGATGGGATTTGATTAATGGGGTGGGGAGAGGGTTGGATGCTCTCATCAGTGTTGCCCTGGCCACTCCCCTAAATATCATGAATACCAACCAACAAAAACAAAAGCACTTGACACCAACACCATAGAGCCAAGGCTGGATTAGGAAATTCCTGGGGCCACCGTGCCTGAATCCTATCTACTTACATATTTTTTTAAACCGTAACGTGAATTTTGATATGTATTTCTGATGGAAAACAAAGTCAGGGGGTATTTACCAGGCACATAGGCAAATAAGATTTGTCACGTGGTTTTAAGTTACCCACACACGTGTATGGATTATAAAGACATATGCGCAGTGGTTCAATCTACTGCGCAATCAATTTTTCTGTTGAACATCACGTGGGCTGTTCAGTTTCACGTGTTGTTCGGATAATTTTTTGCACTGACTTGTTCGCCTTGTCATCCGGTGTACAGGAGGCTATTATATGATTGCTTTTTTCGTGTTTTTTTTCGGTTTTTTGAATATTTCATATATTTCGGACGGTTAAACATACCGAGTCAATTCTTTCGTTAGTCGAATTCTTATATATTTCGGCTCGATACCGACGACAATGGAGGAAAATCGGTCAATAATTAATAGTACCTAATTTTGGACTTGCTTTGTCCATGTGTCTTAAACTTTAAAATTAGTGAAATAATCATATTGGTCTTACCTATTCCTTACGTGTTGATAGGTACCTACAATTGTTCTTCTACTTTCGTTTTTTTTTTGCATAAATGGCTATTTCATCTCAGGTAAGATTTGGCAACTAGGTATATTTCCCTATCACTTCACCGCAGTTTTAGAGCATTATTAATAATTTTTTTGACAATCAGCTTACAAAGGGTTTCCAGGATGACAACGAAACAATAATGATATTTATTGTATGTGTCTATACATATATGTTTAAAGTGCGATTTATAACTCGATTTTAATTTTAGTCGCAATTTTAATCGCAATTTTAACGAAGTTCAAAGATACGATTTCCTCTATACCTTTTATAACCCAATTTTAATCGCAAGCCGCAATTAGGCATTTCCACATGACGTCACGAGCTCGTCAGTGTTGCCAACCTAGTTGAATTTATAACGTCAAAAAAGTGTTAGGGAACAAACCGCGTTGTTATGATTGTAAAAAAAGTATTTTTTTGAGATTTTGGATACAGTAGGAAGCAAGTTTGTGCGTGATAATTGTTCACGAAACTCTGGCGCTTTGATCAATACTGATAGTTGGAGATGTTCTGCCCCAAATAGCTCAATAAACAAGAAAGTTTGGTGGAGTGCTTAAATCATTTTCGTCGAAAAAAAAAAAGAAATCCGTGGCTTTTTCGGAAAACTAGATTCCTGGAAGGAAAGAGCATCTCAGGAAGTATCTCAAAGTGCCAAGAAATGCGACTCAAAGACATCTGGGAAGGAGAAAATATGCCAGTTTATATGCCTGCCGATAAAATAAAAAAGTGACTAAATTGTTAGAATACAGAATAAATGTGAGATGATTTTACAAATTATCCATTACTAAGCGTCCTTCTGATTTCAGAAAGTATGGCTGTGGCAAAAACTGTGACCTGTGGCGATCGTGAAATGGGAAAATCCAGCGACCAAAGAATTTCTAAGTTGACCACAATGTTACCTCAAATCCTGCTTACAAGAAGAAATTTCAGGATTTTTTAAGCAATGTGTCTTGCCGCGATGAAGCCATCAACTGAACATTTAAGATTGTCAAGTCAGGTGTACGATTTGGTCAACAGAAGATGAAGATACTCGGAGCCGATCCCATCTGGTTCACATGTGCTTATATCACAGCAAGTATTACAACTACAGTGAAGTAGAACATGGAAACTATTGTCAATTCAAACATCTAGGCTTGTGAAAGCAATGGAGAAAGCATGACTAGAGATGTAGAGGGCTCAATGAACGTGAACGTTGGGTTGGAGTTTGGAGTGGTTGAATCTTTTTTTTGAGGAAAAAATGAGAAATTCATGGTTTTCTCGAAACGCTGGGGCTCGTGGAAGTACGAGGCATCACAGAATGTATCCCAAAGCGCCAAGAAATGGAAAGGAGGAAAGAAGGAAGGAATACACTTGAAAAAATATACGGAGGTTGTACCGATAACAATTAGGATGAGTAAAGGTGGGTTCAGTCAGCTAGGTTTTAGTTTTAGTCGTAGTCGTTGTCGTAAATTTGAAAGTAGAAAGCACGCGTCATATGCGCGGCGTTCATACAGAGTTTAAGTTTTAATTTTAGTCGTAAGAATTCCGAACTTTGTCGTAAGATGCCGACTTGCAGGTTGCGTAATTACCGGTATAAGGTATGAGCATGGATGGTGATGGTAATGGGGTTGTATGTATCAATAAAAAAAATAGCATAAGCATTTGCTTCAATTTCAGAGGAGTTGCACTCCTCATAAATGTAAGCAAATACTCATTTATGCTTATTTTTTTTACGAGTTTTTATATTAATACTACCCATTATGAACACGGACCGTATGAAGATGAAGGTTCGCGCAGTATCATTCGAGCTCCTATTGGTCAATTCTTACGACTAAATCTTGCTGTATGAACGCTCTTCTCTGTTACGACAACGACTAAAACTAAAACAGCGACTAAATAAGCTGACTGAACCCACCTTTACTAAATTGCTGTAATACAGTTATGATGTTTGCACAAAATTATCTGTTGCTAAGCCTATCTAGTTTCAGGAAGTGCCTGTGTCAAGAATTGTGGCCTTCGGCAATCTAAAAATGGGAAAATCTACGGACTGAGGAATTGCTACGTCGACCACAATTTGGAGCCTAGAATCCTCAATAGAACAATAAATATTTGTATTTTTAAGAAATGTGTCTTGACACAATCAAGTTGCAGTTGAAAATTCAATATCGTTAAATCAGGTGTAAAACTTCTGTCAAGGAGGGCTCCGGTGACCGAATACATCTTCGGTGGCCGAACAGCTGTTCGAGTTAAACTTCCATGTTTTGCCTCTGTCCATATTCTACAACCGAAGTGAAGACATTCCTGCACTTTGAAAATATAAAATATAAACAAAAACTATTGTTTGTTTCTTTAATCCAGCAGTAAAAGCTGAGCCTCAAGTATTTGGGTGATTGGGAAGCACAAACCGAAGAGGTACATACCTAGCCCCACACAAGGCATATCACTCCAGCAATGCCAGGAACGTAAACCCCAACATTCAGGTGAGGTTTGGTGGCAAAGTTCATGCCCAATTTTGTCGGAAAATATGAATTTTCACCAGTACCCTGTGCAGTTAACCTAACATGTTTGGCTTGCTTTTTCACAAAAAAACACACTTTTCCACGAGAACTTATTTTGCAGGCGCATTAAGGACATTGCTTTGAACTTGATACAAAAGTTTCAAACTCAAACTCAAAAAAGTAGCCGAGGAAAAAAATGCAGAAACTGGAATTCCATAAGCGCCCTGTAGTTCGGTTGTTCCCGAACATTATTTGGTTCAAATTTGGCGGGCAATTCTGGACAGTTGGCAACACTGCTGTGACGTCAATGGAAATGCCTAATCGCAACGATTTTAAGGATTTTAAGAAGTTGGCCAATATCCAACTCTTGCGATCCGATCCTTACGATCGACCAATGAAATTCAAGATAATATCAAGATTAGCGAAAATGAGCAACAGTAGTCTTGTTGATTAGCAGTGTTGTTAGTGGATTTTCTGGGGACTTTTAGCGACAAGCTGACGGGTGAGCAGTGACGCAACTAAGGGGAGGTCAGCCGGGTACTCACACCCACCTGTACAAATATTTGACCACAACGGTGCCTTTTCAACGTTTACAATTCACACGAACATACATTAATTATAATTATTTTCCCGAAAAATGTTCACTTGCGGCGCCTTCTTGGTCTGTATAGGTGCCTGTTTGTTCAAATGGGCTAGTTACGCCACTGCACTGCACCCTAAGTTCCCTCCCTCCATCAGCCTTGCTTCCGATCGATGCGATCGTTGCGATCGAGTTATAAATTGGCGAGGTGAATATGCTTAAGTGCGATTTATAACTCGATTTTAATTTTAGTCGCAATTTTAGTCGGATCGATCGTAAGCGGATCGATTTTGAAAACTTCCGTACACCTGTCAGTTGAATGGCAACCTCGATGGCAACGCTGCATGCTCTGTCTAGCCGCCTGACCAACTACTGGTTCCTGGCTGTCATTTTTACACATACCGTGAATGCATCTCTTCGTAGCTTCTTTGAACTTCCTTTCTCGGTACAGTCACTTTCAACAAGTTGTGTTCCTTCATCAAAACATGAGCAAATGAAATGTAAGTCGCAAGTAGAAACGAGAAGTGTGATAATAGGTTTGTTCCATCAAGAGGTTCCAAACTAGTCAGAGCCAATAAGAATCGAGAAATACAGTTCGCAAACTGATTTGGACGCTTCTCATTGACTCTGACTTAGTTTGAGATTTCTGATAGAACAATAAACCTCATAATTGTCACAAGTGACAGTTGGCGCATGTCTTGTTGTTTTAAGCGCTGTTGCCATTTTAGTTGTTCCTGAACTTCCACAAATGATCATTGAAGAAGCATATTTGTGAACCCAGAACAAGCATTTTGTAGTAGTCGTTTGTACTAGCGAGAGTATGCGCTCACAGGTATCTATGTGCGCAGTGATTTCTCGCATGGGAATAGGTGCATTCAGAGCATAATTATACGTGATGGCTTGGTAACTGAAAAACATGGAACCTTCAACGCTCGATTAAGACACATCTGTTCATTTTGACGGAGGCGCCGGCTCTAGATCACAGAAGAATTATACACGAAATGTTAATAACGGCCTCCATTGCAGCAATTCACGCCATCAAAAACAAAGAACCAACAAAAATGCGGATGGTTGATCAGCTGTGAGCTACCTATTAATTTTACCGCGAAAACTTGCATGTGCGAAACAGGCATGTGCGATGCGATGCGGTGCGCTACCCACTTAGGGAACGGGGAAATGCTGCTGGGTCACTGTGGAAACTGCTGGAGAACAAATGGAACATTCGAGATGAATTAGTCGGACCAATATGAGGCATCAATCGTCGGCTCACAAGCAGTTATGAATTGGAAGCGATCGAGTGCGAAACAAGCGAAGTAGTACCCGCGATATTTCCAAGCGTAAGTAATTGTTGGCGTGAATTGAAACGGTGGTCTAAATAATTATAATCAAACCCGTACGCGAAATACGAAACAATATGAAATTACGCTATTAACATGCGTTGGTATGGGGCAACTCTACCCTGGCACCCCAAGTAGTTGGCGCACACTCAGTAGGAGCCGTGTATATGGTGAATTCCTGCATCGCCCTGTAAACGCTCCATAACCAACGTCTAAAAATGCAGCACCGTATGCGACAGAAGACGAAACAAAGATTTCACCAACCCAGTCGGTAGCACGGTGAGCTCGGCCCCGCTTTCAAAGGCGAAGGTCCCAGGTTCAAATCCGCACTGGGCCAGATGGACTCTTCAACGCGTTTCCTAGTTCTGGGGCATCTACTATCGTGCGGTGATGCCCCGGGAAAAGGGATAAAATGAGAAAGCCATCGAAACAAAACCATGCACACTGATTAATCCCTACTGTTCCAAAAATGTCTTCGTTGTTATCGTCAATACTGTTATCGTTACTGAAAAACTCACACAGAAAAACCTGCTAATAACCTAGTAAGTAGTTAATGCAGGGCAAAAAAAAAGAAGATTTCACCTCCAAGTTTTTTCGTTCTCGACCTATCAGTTTTGAAGTTTATCTATAATAAACTTAAATCTGATAAATCGGCTAAATCTGATATGAGGCGATTCTATTCCGGTATCATGCTAATTTTGATATCTGCCTCAACCGGCCCGCGCGGGTTATAGGTTTTGAGTTTTGACTGAGGGTAACTTTTTTTAGGGGTGAGTACGGAAAGTGTGTTTCATGTTTCAGGGGACAGTGTAATAAGTGAAACGTGTGTATGGGAAACGACCCTTAAAACAATCCCTCAACATTAAAGAATACACCTCTCGCCTCTAGGGTCCGCGTATTCATATATCCCGTTTGTTAGCTTAAAGCGCATTTAGAAGTGAGTGCGCTTTTAGGGGCCAGTAGCGGCCTTAGGGTAGGGCGAGACGGGCGACCGCTCGGGGCGCCAGCTCATAAGGGGCGGAAAAATTGCGGTTGAAATCCAAAGAAATTATAATTTACGAAAGCAACAAAAGGTCTTGCCAGCAGCGATCACCAAATTTGCTTCTGTGAAAGCACAAAAGTCTCCATTAATGCATGAAAAATGCATCAGTTTTGCTCGCTTCGCTCGCGGACCCGGCTTGGGGCAGCGATTTCGAATTCTTGCCCGGGGCGCCAAAACTGCTAAGGCCGGCACTGTTAGAGGCTATCCAGTCTAACTTGAGTTTTCAAAAATACATATTAGATAAGTATATTACATATTAAAAATACATGAGCGATCAATCGATCATTGTAATATGTAATTTGGAACACTCAAATATAAATGGATAGCCACTAAAAGCGCACCTCCAAATGGGCTTTTAACTCAAATCAAAAGCGGGATATGAACGGTCCTATGGTTCATTCCATTCAAGAACAGAGTGTTTATTCAAATTGGGAGTGGTTTTTCTTGCAATTTGCATTGGCTTAGAAGCAGGGCAAGTCCACAGTGCTGTTACAAGCAGTGCTTACAGTGCATTGTAAACTTGCCTTGCAATTTAAATAAACACTCTGTTCTTAAATGGAATGAACCATAGGTCTTTTTGTTCTCGAGTTATCAATTCTGAAGTTTACGAAAACAACTCACCTTGGAAAAAAGGTACCCCTAATTCTGATATGTGACAAGATGCTATTCCGGTATCGTAGTGATTGGCCCGGCCCGCGAGAGTTTTAGGTATTGACCGGGGCTAACGTTTTCAGAGGCGAGTAGAGAAAATGTGTTTCTGGGAACAGTTTTTTTGAGTGAAACTATCGGTTGTTTCAAATTTGCCTCAATCATGGCCAATACAATTGAAAGGTAAATTCTCAGAGACTGTAATTGAGAAAAAATTACATCACTTTTATAGGGGGTGAATCAAAAACCGTTTCGAGAAAACACGAAACAAATTCTTCATATTTTTAGTACCGATGTACATAAAAAAAGTCTTGGCAACATGGATATGACTAACCTTCCAGAGTTTTGTGGTGTTTTATTTGACACCCTGTAAATACTTTTTTTGGCTTTTCTGCAGTAGGTAGTATATAGCTACAGGTTCGATAGCTAAAAAATTGAGTTATCGGCCAGCCCAAACAAATCCCAAATCGACAAAAGAAATCCAAAGCTGTCTAGTTTTTAAAAACCGATGAAAATATCGACTATAACACTTATTAAAAGCGCTTATTTTTCAATTTTTTTCACCTTCTGAAATTTGGCAGATTAAAACCGGGAAGACCTTGTATTTGTTTGAATATTTACTTGCTTGTTCGTTCTTGGATAAAACGTCTCATTCTCATCTTTTAGTTGGCTCGTAATGCTCGTATAAATCATTATTATTTGAAGTTGGTCATAGGATTCACCGCCATCTTATTGGCCCGCCGACAAGCCAATCGATTTTAATGAAACCTGAACTTATTATGTCCGGTACTGGTTAGGTACATGGAACTTTCTTCAGCAATATTTACCTACCAACTCATCCTGATTCTACTCGCTTAAAATGCGTTTTGGTAATTCACCCCATGAGAACTTAATCTTATTTAACAACACAATCTTTTAGGCTTGTGCACTAAGCCATTTTTGCGATATTATGTAGTTTCAATTTAACATAATTATGCACTCGCATATGCACTGAACTGTAGGTAGATAGATTAAATAGGTAGGCAGGTAGGTATAGATAGCTATCTACTTTTACATTTTTCTCAAATTATCAACTTATTAGGTTTGTCATATTAAGTGAGTCCCTAAGGAAAATCTCACCCCAAAATCTTTCAACCTTTCAAATTAGTGAAACACCCTCTATAGGAAGGGAAAAATTTGCAATTTGATCAGGTATTCTTGAGCTTTTGAGAATTTCACTGTTAGAAAAATGCTGAGTCTGAGTGTATAGCGTAAATACGTAAAATGGAAAAAGTATGTTGAGCTTTGCAACCATTTTCCCTCATTCAGAACCATGAAAGTGAAGTAACAAACTTTACGATCCTGCTTCATTGCATATTATACCTAAGTAGGTTTCTAGTACATACAAGAAATTGCGTAATAATTTCAAACCAACAACTTTCATTCATTTGCTATTTAATGCAACTCACTTTTATACAAGTGTTGTGGACTTTTTTCCTTAATAAGACTGAACTTAAACCTAAACAAATAAATTACATCACAGGCAAAACTAAGAGGTAGAACACATTTTTCTCACACACAGAGGAACGCTCGTTATTCGAATTTGTTCAAAAATGGCGCTATAGACGCTATGTCCTCGCAGTCGGGGATAATTTTTCCTTTGAACTTGACACAAGCATCGGCACAGAGCTGCCCTTCGAAGTATGGTCCAAACATTTTCTTGCACTGGGCACAGTTTCTTATGCAAACACCTGAAAATGAACAGAAAAATTAAACATTGCTTTTTCGGTAGTCCAACATCACAGCGAAGGAATCTCTGATCACAGCCGAATTTTCTGCGATGAATAAATAACCAGCTTTTCTCTTGACTCTTGACAATAAATAATACAACTTTGCTTAATTATACATCTATAGGTAAGTAGAATTTCGCCGTTTTTTTTTTCGATAAATGTTTCGCTGTAAGGTTTTACGCGGCGATTTTTAGCACGTAAATCAACATAATATTTGGAGCAACATGCTGCCAAATATTTTCGCGTCGGTATTGTTTTTCAGCTACGAGTAAACGAGTAAACCGGTTACTTTAGATTTTTTTCAAAAACTCACCTATTGGATTCGCTTCGGCAAGAAGCACCATCAAGGATGACGTGAAGAGGAGGACCAGGACGACGTTCTTCGTAGGCAGCAGCTCCATCATCATAATGTATACTGAACAGATGAAACTTTTTTCATAAGCTAATTTCTATTCAGTAAAACTGAAAAATCTGGAGCTGTTAACGTATGAGCAGAAGCGTGCCGACTAAAAATCCAGTGGGACTCTATCAAGCTTTAAAGAAGTCGCCGGGACAAAGGAACCGATCCAATGCTAATATTTTAACCAATCGCGGGTTAACGTTTTGTAAAAATCCGTACGTAGTTATACACCTCTACTCTAGCCGGTGTGTGTATTTTATCCTTGTTTTACTTGTTCTGTAAATGACAACATAAATAATTTCATAAATGAATTTTGTATTTTTTTACGCTGTAGGTATTAGACGGGCAGCAGGTAGCGCTCGCATACGGCAAGGACGAGAGACCCGGATGTCCACTGTTTTGACCCGTTTGAGAATATCATTTTAGTTCCGCGATTCTTCTAGTCATTCTGCAGATGCAGCTCTTGACGCAATGCAATAGTTGGGATTGAAGTAAAATAAGAGCAATTTTGATTTGTCGAATTCTCTTTTCTTTTATCCAAATCTTCAGCACTGGTTGACTTTTCAGAAATAGCGAGGAAGGACAGCAACATTCAGGAACCCATTTGAATATCTAAGTAAAACATATCATTACATGGATTTGGTTTTATTTTCTTATGCTGAATGGAAGATAAGTAATGAAATGAAGTAAACAATCACTATGAAAGCTCTCGCAAAATCATGATGTTCACCCAAACCCAGAAACTCAAACGAGCGGTCAGAACACATATTTTGTAGGTATATATTTCTATTTTTATATCCTATAACTTTGTTCTCATATTATCTACTGTGTGCTTGAAAAATTTTCACGCTTAATTAATTCTTGAATATTTTATACTGTTACGATAAGAAACGTTAAATAATATCACAAACAAATTCTATTGGGTCAATTCATAAATCCGACCACGATCATCCTATTTTTAAATTTTGGAAAACGTTAGATCATCTTCATAATTGCGGTTTGCTTACGCAATTTTACCCTAAACTTCTTGTTACGTAATACCACCTAAAGGGTGTAACGGCAGTTCACTGTGCATTCCCTTGATCATGATCAGAGTGACTCTAGAATAGCAACATGTAAAAGCAGAATCACCACTCACCACAGTTACCATATCAGTCGCCATATTAGTCATTTTTGTTTACAGATTGTTTTCAAAAACTTGAAAATTGATAACTCCAGAACGAAAGGATCTGAGCGACAAAATCCTTATTGTTTTCTTTTCAGTCATGCCCATTGGCGAACTTTTTAACATAAACTGCTCAACATTTGAAATGTCGGTATCGAAAATTTTGCCCTTAAGTCTCAACCGATTCCAATTTTCTTTTCACAGTTATTGTTAAGATACATCTTCCAGCAATCTATTTGGTTAGCGAGATTTTTTGACTCATTTTTACATTCGTTACAGGGTGAATTGTAAACCACTGCAAAATTGTGCTTAGTTCAATAGGTCCCCATTTTTGTGAACAATTTTTTTTTCGAATTCTAACGATATAATCATGAAGCCTGATGCCCTAGTCCAACAATGATGACATAATTTTGGTTTGTAAAAGTTGCATTTTGGTCATTTCGGTTGTAATTTTGCATGCTTGTTGCTTGAACTGTTAAAAACTGCTGTCTTTAGAAACCTCCGTTTTACTTTCCTGGTTCGCGTTTTCGAATAAGAAGGGAAATATTGCGAACGCGCAAAAAATTTGTTCCCAAATTTCGAAGAATAACTTTTTCCAAGGTCCATCTAATCGATTCATTTAGACCATTTCCAGATCAAAGTCGGTCCGTCTGCCTGTCCGTGTGTCTAACTCTGTGTAATCGTCCATGATAATTCTCAAACGGTAAATCCAATTAAGCTGAAATTTGGTATGCGGCCATGGTATAGGCGTCTAATAAACTTACGTGATTTTGGTTGGAATCCGCCATCAGAGGGCGCACTTATTGCATCGTATCGATATCGGATTTTTTTACGTGCGGACCTCAAATTGAACATGTAGATGTTTTGTTGGTTCAGAAACACATTCCAAAATTTTAGTTTGAATATGTTTCAAAAATATAACCTCAATTTCTTATTTTTTCAAGATGTCTAAAATGCAACTTTTACAAAAAAAATCACATTAAGTATCATTGTTGAACTGCTGATCTGAAAAATTCGAAAACCGTTTCGAGACATCAGGCTTCATGATTATATCTATCGTTGGAATTTGAAAAAAAAATTGTTCAGAAAAATGGGGACCTATTGAACTAAGCACAATTTTGCAATGCTTTACATTCCACCCTGTAACGAATGTAATTGAAACAAATCATAAATACTTGCCAATGAAGTAGATTGCTGAAAGATGTATCTAAGCAACCATGGAAACAAAATTGGAATCGGTTGAGACAATCCAAGGTTACACCATTTGAAAAAAGGGCAAAATTTTCGATACCGACATTTCAAATGTTGAGCAGTTTAGTGGGAGTTCTTCTGAACAACCAATTACTGCCGAATTACCAATTTGATAGCATTTTCAAGTCATCTTCAAGTGCGATTATTTCAAAAATGTCTCTATTCCAATAAGAATGTTTCAAGAGTATTTTTCATTGAACGTAAAATCTCTACTGTTTTTACTTCCCCGACCCACCACCCAACGAGGAGAAGAAGTATTGTGAACGCGCTAAAAAAATTTTTCGAGATGAAGACGGATATATCCATTTTGTGGTCCCCCAAGACGATTAAGAACATTTTTGGAGTGATGTCTGTCTGTGTGTGTGTATGTCTGTGTGTGTGTCTGTCTGTAATCTGCTACGATTACAGCCGCAACGTTGATCCGATCAACTTGAAATTCGGTATACGGACATGTTGGTCCCTGGAAAGTGCCCATTAGTTTTTGGCTGTCATCTGTCAAACGTCAAACCAAAATGTCACTATTAAAGAATGACAGATGTTATACATCATGGAACTTGACTTGCAGTATGTCATCTGAAAGCCGTTAGAGAACTCTATTCAAAGCAGTTGAAAAAATTTGTCCATCTGTCATCTGTCAAATTTAAAAAAATCTCAAACTTCAAAACTTTATTATTTAATTATTCAAAATCTATCAAATGGATCAAAACCAAATTTGGCAGGAAGGAACACAACCAAGGAATCAAATTAATGCTGCAGTTGGAGTTTCCCATCATCCACAAGACGGGCGCTATGAATTTTCAAAATTTGGCCTGGCCGATTCTAGCTCGGTTTGCCTGTTGTCAAAGTGACAAAATGGTTTTGAATGCAGATCTTGGTGTGTTTCCTTGTATCGTTTAAGGCAACAGTGCGCCTCAATCCTTTGTGTCTTCAAGTATCGTTTTGGGGGCTCCGTAAACCCCCTTGTGTTTTCTGTAGCTTTAGCAACTTCAGTACCTATGCTCATCCCGTTGGCACGTTTAAGCTTCAAAGTGTGCAGTTCCCTTGTATGATTCGGTACTAGAGCCCCCTGGTGTCTTATTCCTGATGCCGTTCAAAGCCTTGATGGGGCCCCCACTTGTGACTATCAAATTTTACCGTTTCAGGCGAATGTGACACCCTTGTGTCTCCTTGGGTTGGTTGAAGCCTTATAGGTTCCCTGGTGTCCACAGGTGTCTCTTGGAGCCTCACTGAGCCCCCTTCTCGTTTGGGGCTCTGGAGTGCAAATGATAAGACTTCTGCACCAAGTAAACTTGTGAACCGATTTTCACCAATTTATTTTTAAACAAGAGGTAACTGGTTTCTTAAATATTTTCCAACAATTTTGTTTTCAATTCCCCGAGAAGTTCCCTGTTGACAATGTAAAACCGGCTTGGATTATCGAGACCGAACTCAAATTATGGAACTCAAAATGAAGCTTTTTTTGAGGAAAATACTCAGTGGTTCATACTTCTTCTCAAATTCTAACTCCCTACCCGAAGGGACGTCTCATACAAAAATTTCCATCCGTTCCTTTGCTACTCGTCGGGGAAGTTTTGGGGTGACACAACCGTTTTTTTAAATTACCAGTGGCTTTGAACGTAGGGAATGACTGCCCCACTGGACAGATTTAATGAGAAACGCAAAACATTATCGAAAAGTGTCCACGATTGAAAACCAAAATAAGAATATTGACTCCAGCTCTTCATACTCTTTTCGTTCTCGAGTTATAGATTTTCAAGATTTTAGAAACAATCTTCAACAAAAATAACCATTAAGGTGGGTGGGGGGAAGGGAATTAGGTACATCGCTGATTCTCAATCAGACCGTCCCAGAAGAAACGATCTTCGTCTCGAAAAGTATTTCCGACAAGTATTTTCGAACTAAAATTTGATACCACCTTTGTGAAATCGGGCATCAGTCATATTTTTGTCCATCATAGAGTAGGTACTAAATATATCCAGCAGTGGACTTTTTGCAGGTTGAGGAGCTCCCTCAACCTGCAAAGCAAGCACTGCAAAAGTGCTGAGTTCCCTCAGCACTGCAAAAAGTCCCCTGCTGGATATATTTAGTACCTACTCCATGATGGATAAAAATGTGGACTTTTTGTAGGTTGAGGAGTTCCCTCAACCTGCGAAAAGTCCATGATGGACAAACTGACAAACAATGAACGCAATGAAACAAAGAGAAACATAGCACCTGTAAAATTCTTCAACACTACAACACTCACTATACCTACCTAAACATTTGAGTCAACGGTCAACTCAACGGCCGTACCCATTGCCGGGGAGAAGTAACGATAAAGATGACTGTAAAAATGGCTTTACAGATGTCCAATCTTTTTTATTCATGACACATTTAGTACATACAGAAAAAATAGTAATAAAATCGGCAAAACCCGCAAAACCTCGCACAAAATGAGGTTTGACGTCCTGACGTCCTGAAAATTTGATATTCTGTTCAGAGTGCTCTACTACATATCCAAAATCGCCAAAAATCGCACCTGGGGGTTTTGAGTTATTGGAGGGGGGGTAAACAATTTCAACTTGAAATGGAGGGGTTGAAACCCGTCAATCCATTGGATGCAAATACTTACATTGTGATTCGACGTATTGTATCCCGTACACAAAGTTTCGATCATTCGTCTCGTGGGGAGGCGAAGCTCGGCTAGGTGTTTTTTTCCCCTGGGCCATATTGAAAATTGAACCCATCACAAAAAAATTGGTATCTTTTCCAACTAAGCTCCATCTCCTGAGCTCGAATTCGATGTATAAATTTGAATGACAACAAGTTCGAACACACGGGAAAAAGTTAGCGTCAACCGTTGTTGGAGATCGTACGTAAATTTGAGAAAACTGTTTTTTTCTTGGACAATTTTGACGATTTTTTTTTAACTGTTCAATGTGTTCATCTTTGAGAATATATCAGGGGCCATTTAGGACCTAAGCCGGCCCAACGCCGCCGGCCGCGTCTACTAATGACCATGCAGAATACTACAGCATGCACCTTCAAATGAAAATAGCTCAAACTTTAAAAAAAATAACAACTGATCTTTGAAAACTCGAGGATCTATGCAGAACTGCATTCCCTATAACATAAACAAAAATGCCATGAATCGCACTGCAGGATTTTGACTTATTTTAGGGGAGAGATAACAGTTTCCATTTGAAATGTAGGGTATGAATCTTGCCAGAATGGTTATACCGGGTATTTATAAATGCCTGTGATCGCATCGCCTTTGGAATCCGCTTCTGATCACTACAATTGCGCCTGTTACTGGGTTTTTCGACCTGGCCCATGCCTGCCGCGATCACAGTTTCTTATAAACACCCCGTACTTATCTTCAAAGAACTCAAAATCCTGCAGTGCGATTCACGGCGATTTTGTTTATGTTATAGGAAACTCAGTTTTGCACAGATCCTCGAATTTTCAAAGATGATTTATAATTTTTTTAAAAGTTTAAGCTACTTTCATTGGAAGGTGCATGCTGTAGTGTTCTGGTCATTAGTAGACGCCGCGTTGGGCTGGTTCAGGTTCAAATCGATTTTTCAAACTCGAGAAATAAAATTATATATCGAGTGGATGATTTTCGTGAAGAATGCACTTGAACTTAATAGCCCCTGAAATACTAACAAAGATAAACACCTCTAACAGTAAAAAAAATTCGTCAAAATTGTCAAAAAAAAAAAGTTTTTTCAAGTTTACTTGTTCGAACTTGTTTTTATCCAAATTTACAGATCGGATTCGACTTCAGAAGATTGAGTTCAGTCGGAAAAGATACTAAACTTGTCGTGATCGGTTCTACATGGCCAGAAAACCAAAATGGACCACCAAGCAGAGCTTCGCCCCCCCACGACACCTCTTCAGCAATGATCGTCACTTTTTGTGCCATAATGGTACCTATCAACGGGACATGATGCGTCGAACTATTTATAACATATTTGCATCCAATGGATTGACGGCTTTCATCCCCTTCATTTTCAGCTGCAATTTTTACTCCACCCTTGAAGACCAATCACGGCGTCGCTTTTTTCAATAACATTAGAGAATCTCGCATTGGAGAAATTGATCCTGGAGAATTATGGCAGAAGAAACTGAAATCCATCGAAGATGATGGTCCATTATCAATATGTTGAATATGGATTTGTTATTGATATATATGATGCCAATTTTTGCAGTATCAAGTTAAAAGATAAAGACTTTTCAAAAAAAGTTATTAGCTTTAAACAATTTCCCAAAACTTTCGGACCATACGCTACTTGCACTCACGTTTTATTGTCAGTTTTCCGAGAATAGAGAACTAATGCCTAACAAATCATGTCGCACATTATTGGAACGGTTCAGAATCATCTGAAAAAGCTGGTATACGTACTTGATTTGAATTATGTAAGAATTTAAAAATTATTGCAAAACAATAACACACAAAATAAAAAAAGAGTGCATCTTCTTCGAACGTAGGCTAGTTTGCTACTTGATTCACACCTAAAGAAGTTTCACTTCTCTGAAAGGTGACTATGGTCGCGCAGTCAGATTTTCCCTTTTACTTTTTCCCAGTATCTACCGTACGAGACTGCGAGACTCGTACTTACGAGACGCGAGACGACCCTAACAAAAAGTCTCGACTCTCGCCCCGTTTCGTGACGAGCATTCCAGATTTCAGTTATCGCCTCGGATCTCGTCTCGGAAACGAGAATTCTGAAATTCAATAGCATTGCATCTAGTGGGTTGGCTTATGATATCCCGTCATGGACCTATCCCGTGTGTAATTTGAAGGTAGAGCATAGTTGTTGGTGTCAGTGTTCCTTAGATCAAGAGGATGACCGATGGCGATGGTGGACATCTTTGAGCCGCGAAGAAGTATATACAGGGTGTTCGGGTTTGGCTATTACAAACTTTGAGGGATGATTTCCCTTAAAAAATAAAGCCGAAAGAACAAAAAACTCATGGTCCTGAAATGCTTCCTTAAAAAGATACAGGGTGTTAAAGTTGACTTTTTAAATGGTTTTTTCACCGTAACTTTTGAACGGTTGAACCGATTTTGATCAAATTTGAACCAAAGTTTAGTCAAATGAGTTTCCATCGAACAATAATACTACAATTCATCAAAAATTTCAGGGGGAGTAGATAATAGGGGGCTGTCTCCTATTGGTGCCCCTATTTTTATCTACCTCAAATATTTTTCAAAATTGTTGATATTTTCGGATTTTGCGTTCAATTCAAAAGAAAAAGTTACTATTGCAAAATTTTGATTAGAGGCTTCATTCCGAGATATTTGGGTCTAAAACTTTGAAAAACGCCTCGAAATCGCGACTTTCGAAGGCCTAAAAATTAAAATCCAAGAAAACTTATGATTCCTCAACTGGAATAAGTTTTCTAGGTCGCTTAGGTTGATTTACTGCCATTTTCGGCTAAGAAACAAGGCGTTTTCAGAGACAATTTGGGCTCTGGAAAGTGGCGATTTGGAGATGTTTGCCAAAGTTTAAAAACCAAATATCTTGGAAATGAAGCCTCTAATCAAAATTTTGCAAGAGTAACTTGTTCTTCTAAATTAAACTAAAATATCAACAATTCCAAAAAATTATCAGGGGAGATGAAAATAGGGGCAAAAATAGGGGACAGTCCCCTATTATTCACGCCCCCAGGAATCTTTGATAAATTGTGGTATCATTATTCGATGGAAACTCAGTTGACTAAACTTTGGTTCAAATTTGATCAAAATCGGTTTAACGGTTGAAAAGTTACGGTGAAAAAACGATTAAAAATAGTTAACTTCAACACCCTGTATCTTTTTAAGGAAGCATTTTAGGACCATGAGTTTTTTGTTCTTTCGGCTTTATTTTTGAAGGGGAATCATCCCTCAAAGTTTGTAATAGTCAAACCCGAACACCCTGTATAGCGGAAGGTGGGGTAGAATGTGCTAGAGATAAAAAATGTGAAGAAACTCATGAACAGAAACAGGTAGAATCATGAAAGGACTGAGAGTTAGCATGCATGATCGGCAGCTCATGCCAATGAAGGCTTATAGTAAACCGGTTAAAAAAATATTGAACCGTTTCAGAAATATTCTGAAAGAAATTTTCTTTGTGAAAATTTCATTAGTTGATAAAATAAGAGAATATTGAAAAAGAAACGGTACAATTCGATATTTTGACAATTAGTGATGTTATGAATAAAATCTTGATAAGAGATCCAGTGCCAATGATCGCCTTTTTGGTGCTGGAAGCGGTACAATACGTTTTGTATACATAAAACTTGATAGATAGTTTGTGAAGTCAGCTAAACTGCTCGTCAAAAGTTAAGCATAGGTCAAAATTTGCTCCCATTTCAAGCATGGATATCTTAGGGAAAAAATATCCGATTTAAAAAAATTCTATGATGGCTGGTAGAGCTTTTTTTCAGCTGCAAGACGCTATGTCGACTTACGGCACCATTGACTTTGTCCGTGATATACAGGATGCCTAAGGAAGGAGTGTCAAAAGTGTTAATTTTTGAAGTCGTGAAAGTTTTTTAGGAAAAATTCCGGATTTTTTTTCTTTTGAGTTTCAAAAAGCGGATATCAATATCTCGAAACGGTTTTTGACTTTTGATCATATTTTGTTTCTTGAAAGAGTTCTTGATTTTTTTGTGAAATCTAGATTTTTTTATGCAGAATTTGCTAGAGCTGTTGCTTTTTCTTTAAAATTTACAGAAACGTACACAATTGATGGATGAATTATACCATGAGAAAAATTGACCTCATGGGCCTCCAGAAGAGGTTTTCCTCTGGACCTCTTCAGAGGAGATGCCCAAATGAAGCATTCTGCGTCATCACTTTGACACTTATGGAACCCAGCATGAATAAAAATGCAAGACTTGTAACCATACATTGCATCAAAATTACCATAGTTACCAATTAGTCCCATCATGAGTGATTTTGTTACTGCCCAAGTCACTGGAAATTTCCAGAAGTGATATCTCCTAGACGAGTAAAGATAGAGCCATAATTCTTTTTTTGATTCAAATTGGACACATTATTGGTCATTCGAGCATGATGTGCAAATTTTTCACGTTAATACTTTTTCAGTGGTGGGGGGTAATTTTGAAGTTTGTCATGTCAGAACTTTTTTTTTTGTACTTGCTACCATTGAAATGTCAGCATGAATGTAATCCACCACTTCCACATCAGTAGTGAAAACAGAAGACCAAAGAAGTTTTTCCCAGGAAATCTGGACTTTGAGGAAGAAAAACACCAAACGCAAACTTTAAATTGATCAGCTGAAAATGACAGCATATATTCATGTCGACATTTCAATGATCACAAGTACAAGAAAAAAATTCCGACATGACAAACGTCAAAATTACCCCCCACCACTAAAAAAGTATCAACATAAAAAATTTGCACATCATGCTTGAATGACCAATAATGTGTCCGATTGAAATCAAAAAAAGAATTATGGCTCTATCTCTACTCGTCTAAGAGATATCACTTCTGAAAATTTCCAGTGACTTGGGCAGTAACAAAATCACCCATGATGGGACTAATTGGTAACCATGGTAATTTCGATGCAACGTATGGTTACAAGTCTTGCATTTTTATCCATGCTGGGTTCAATAAGTGTCAAAGTGATGTCGCAGCATGTTTCATCGGGCATCTCCCCCGAAGAGGTCCAGAGGATAATCTCTGCTGGAGGTCCATGAGGTCAATTTTCTCATGGTATATGTCATCCAGCAACTGTGTACGTTTCTGTGAATTTTCAAGAAAAAGCAACTGCTCTAGCAAATTCTGCATCAAAAAATCTAAATTTCACAAAAAAATCAAGAACTCTGTGAAGAAACAAAATACGATCAATAGTCAAAAACCATTTCGAGATATTGATATCCGCTTTCTAAAACTCAAGTGAAAAAAAATCCGTAATTTTTTCTAAAAAAGTTCCAAGACTTCAAAAATTAACACTTTTGACACTCCTTCCCAGTGGCGGACTAAGGGGGGGGGCGGTGGGGGCGGTCCGCCCCGGGCCTCGGGGCCTCAATCATCTGATGGGGCCTCCATTTCCTCTAGTTTGTAAAAAATACTGCAATAAAATTGGGATAACATCCAAAGATTCCAATTTTTCCTCTTAGCGGTCATTTTTTTCGCATATTATTTAGGTGTGTAACATCTTTCTTTTTTTTCATCCAAAAATTACTTTGGCAGGCCCCTCGACAACTGGTTTGGGGGCCTACACACACAGACGAAAGATGTGTGTCTGTATCACGGAACCTCTCAAAATTATTTTTACTTTAGGCTTTAGGGGCCGGCCCCGGGGATCAGAGTGCCAGGGGCCTCATTATTTCTTTCCAAAAGAGGGAAAGACAAAACAACGAAATCGTCTTGTCTGCGCGCTGCAAGTAGTAGAAATCCATATTATTACTTATTTTGTATCTACGAGTAGGTTTTAGCCTCGGTTTTAGCATTGAGTCAACATTTCAAATCCAATTCAACAGCCAAAGCTGGAACCAAAACCTTCTTGTGAGTACTGGTGGTCAGTGGCATAGCCAAGGGGGGCGAAGGTGGGCGAATGATCCCTCCCCTCTACATCCCAAGCGCCCACGGCACTTCATCCCACACTAAACCAATACAGAAAAAGACTCTTGCTGAATTGCGCCTTGCCTTTGCCTTCTCCGCCCTCAAGTTCTGACTACACCACTGTGTGGCACATCTGACCGACTGATATAAAAAGATTAGGGTATAACGAGGCAAATCTTTAAATATGATTGATCAACGGTTTTAGTCAGTTTTATAGTCAAGTTACTCTTATCTCATAGTAAGGTTTCTAATTTTTTTTTGTTTCTTGGGCTTTTGCTTAATCACGACGGGGCCGGGCGGGCCAAAAAGTCTGCCGGCCCACCTTCATATTCTCAACTTTCACTCTTTAGGGGCCCCATCTCACAATTCCGCCCAGGGCCCCCGATTCCCTTAGTCCGCCACTGTTCCTTCCTGTGGCATCCTGTATATCATGGACAAAGTCAATGGTGACGTAAATCGTCATAGCGTCTTATAGATGAAGAAAAGTTCTACCAAGCTCCATACATTTTTTTCAGATCGGATATCTTTTCCCGAAGAAATCCTTACTTGAAATTGGAGCAAATTTTGGTCTATGCTTAACTTTTGACGAGCAGTTTATTATAATTTATCAAGATAAATTGAATGGCTGATTGATGATGATTGATTGACGAGTTAACATTTTTGATCTTTTCAGCACATTCTATCTTTCCTCCGCTGCCACTTCACAGCTTTCATATTCATATGTTCACCATCGTGATCCTTGTTTGACACGTTCTAATTGTGGGGGGGGGACTAGCGGAATGGTCTGCGCATTTTGTGATCAAAGCATGAAATTTGGCATACTTGTTCAGAAGACCCTCCTTCGCAATTCCAGATGTGGCGCCACGTAAGATTTCGCGCCAGAGGCACTGTATTGCGGTTAATATACCTGACCTAGGGGTAAATTCTGCAAAAACGGTTCCTGGCCGGTCTCTGGTACTGCAGTGGGTAATTTTTTAGTTCTGCTTAGTTAAAACTAAGTACATGTAGAAATGAGTGAGGACAACATTTTTACAAGCAAAGTTCCAAATGCCGCCTTTACACGTTGTTTTAATACATTTTAAGGCCAATTTTGTTTTAGTACAGGAAACATGGTGAAAAATTGCCAAAACCTCGGCAAAAATATGGACGTCCTAAAAATTTGATATTCTGTTCAGGTTGAAGTGCCCTACTACATATCTGAGATTGCCAAAAATCTCAAAAAGGGACCTATACCTATTGAACGCACATTATCGCGTTCAGTGTCAGATTCTAAATTCTTATAGTATTTATACTAGGATTTTTTTCCTGAAATTTCAATAGATTAGGATAGTGCATTCGAAAAGAATGGCTAAAGTAGAATTCGTATATCTATATCCAGTGGTCGAAATGGCAATTTTCACGAACCGGAACGCTAGGACTCTCGATGCGAGCGAAGCGAGCAAGCGCTACAGGCGAAACTTCCCCCCCCCCCATTTCTGTTTCATTAAAAAGTTCAAGCAGTTTTTTTAGATAATTCTAATGTGCTCAGGATAGGTACTAATGAGTAGACAATTCCTCTAACAAATATTTTGCTGAAGTTCCAGAAAAATGGGTTGCGGTCGTTATATCACTCTACGTTGAGTTCACGAACAGCTCAAAAAGTAATAGGGTAGAGTAGGGTATATCGTATGACGGCTCGCTAGTCGAGTGGACTGCGTGTTTGCTCGGCAAGCAGAGCTCCCGGGCTCGATGCCCGGGCGTATCAGGTCTGGGCTCGGGTCTGGGTGTTGTGCTGTGTAAACGGATTTTTCACTTGTGTATCAACTAAAATAAATGCAGCAACTCCTATGGTGTAAAAATGCCGATAAGGAGGGGGAAAAAATTATGGAACTAAAAAAAAAAAATTTGATTGAAGGAGAAACACCATTCCTTGCCCACTTTCTTCATTCGAAACTCATTGTGATATTGTGTTATCAGAATAAGGTACTTGCCAATGAAATAGATTTGAATGAAAATTCTTTCACTCATCAATATATTTTTTTGTTTGAGGGCGGGAGCTGGGAGCGGCGACTAATCAACAGTAGTCTATTCTTTCCCATTTTTAGTCGGCTATCCATATAGCGAAAGAATTAGATCGCTATGTCTTCGGGTTTATGTTTTCCATTTATCTCTTACTTTGAGGGCAGCGTGTGGGGGTGGCAGCATTCGGCAAAGTAACTGTTGCACAGTTTGAGTTAAGAGTTTCTAAATGTTTAAGGAAATATGACAATCAGTGAAAATTGTGAAAGTTGCATTTTTTTGTTTGGGGGCGGGAGCTGGAGGCGGCGACTAATCAAAAGTAGCCTATCTCTTCCCATTTTCAGTCAGCTATCTATATAGCGGAACAATTAGATCGCTATGTCTTCAGGGTTATGTTTTACATTTATCTCTTACGTTGGGGGCGGCGTGTGAGAGCGGCAGAGTTTGGCAAAGAAATTCTTCCACAGTTTGAGTTGGGAGTTTCTGAATGTCAACATCAAAATGTAATTCAGTGGAAATTATTGAAAGTTGCACTTTTTTCTTTTGGGGGTGGAAGTTGGAGGCGGCGCCATGTCAAAGGTAGCCTATTCTTTCCCATTTTTAGTTAGCTATCCATATAGCGAAAGAATTAGATCGTTATGTCTTCGGGTTTATGTTTTTCATTCATCTCTCACTTTGAGGGCAGCGTGTGGGGGCGGCAGCATTCGGAAGAGTAACTGTTGCACAGTTTGAGTTGGGAGTTTCTAAATGTGAGGGAAATATGACAATCAGTGAAAATTGTGAAAGTTGCATTTTTTTTGTTTGGAGGCAGCAGCTGGAGGCGGCAGCTGGAGGCGGCTAATTAAAAGTAGCTTATATTTTTCCAATTTCAGTCAACTATCAATATAGTGAAAGAATTAGATCGCTATGTCTTCAGGTTCATGTTTTACATTTATCTCTCACTTTGGGGGCGGCGTGTGAGAGCGGCAGAGTTTGGCAAAGAAATTTTTGCACAGTTTGAGTCGAGAGTTTCCAAATGTTCGAGGTAACATTATCAGCTAAATCAGTGAAAATTGTTGAAAGTTGCACTTTTTTTCTTTTGGGGGCGGAAGCTGGAGGCGGCGCCATATCAAAATTAGCCTATCCTTTTCCATTTTCAGTCAGTTATCCATATAGCGAAAAATTTAGATCGCTATGTCTTTGGGTTCATGCTTTTCATTTATCTCTTACTTTGGGGGCGGCGTGTGGGAGCGGCAGCGTTCGGCTGAGCAAATGTTGCACAATTTGAGTTGGCAGTTCCTAAATGTTCAAGGGAACATCTTAATCAGTAACATTTGTGAAAGTTGCACTTTTTATCGTTTGGGGGCGGAATCTGGGGGCGGCGACTAACCAAAAGTAGCCTATCCTTTCCCATTTTTAGTCAGGTATTTATATACCGAAAGAATCAGATCGCTATGTCTTCGGGTTTATGTTTTTCATTTTAAAGTGATTGGGGGCGGTTTTTAGCAGTTTTTTCATGTCGGCGGCGCATATTGAAGACGGAATGTTTCTTGACTTACGTTTATAAGTGGCAACTATGTATTACTCAAAAAATGAGAGCACCAGAGCATCAGGTCTGGTAGAAAGTGCAATATTATGTTATTTCAAGTTTATCGGAGGCGGTTTTCTCTATGTTGGCGGCGCAATATAGACATCCAATATAGCCTAGCCCTCCTTTGAGAGTGGCAGCTATGTAACAGCGAAAAAATTAGAAAGCTAGGTCGTCTAGTTTGGGAGGAGTTCGAGGAACGGACGGACGGACGGACAAAGCGGTTGCAATAGCGATTTTCATCAAGATGGAAAATGCGCTAAAAATGATGGAAATGATGGAACTAGGGTATATCGTACCGCCTGGGTTAATCGTACCAGCTATTTTCAAATTTAGAAACTACAGGGTAATGCCATTTTTCACATCCATTTCGAAACTCTTCTGCTACCATGTTGTCATTAAATATGAAAACTGCTCTAGTTTATGTAGCATAACAGCTTCAAAATTAATATAAATAATGAGTTTCTAATCAGTAGTACGATATAGCCTACTCTACCCTATTACTGCATTTTCTTCGTGGATGGATACATATCTCCTTACAATAATGATGTATGATTATAATTTCTTCAAAGAATAAATGTGATGACAAGACAATAAAATCAAAATAATTCAACTAAAGGCAAAATTAGATTGGAAGACAAGTCTTAACGTCTTATCGGCACATTTTTCACGAGACGGAACGGTTTTTGAAAATATTTCACGAACCGGAACGCCGTTCCGGTCAGTTCCGGTACATTTCGACCACTGTCTATATCCCACTTCACAGAGGCATCTTCGATAATCTCGGGCCATTTGATACTTGAAATACGGCGGATGTCCGAGCAGCCTATGAATCGGAGATTTGTATGGAAATTCTCTACTGACACAGAATTCACTCCACTGTCAAATTGAGAAAAACTCTTTTGGTTGTACGAAACCGTAGAAAGGCCACGTGAACTTTTCCGCGACATTTTTTGCTTCTGAAATTTCGGCATCAAGGACATTTGCGACGAACCGAACTGTCATTATTGTACATGTTTATCGTTATTTCGTCAAGATTCATCTTGGTTCGGGTCCCAAGGCCATAAGGCCAACCTATTGGAGTTGAAATTTTTCGCAAAAATCCTTCCGTCTAGGACTAGAAGCTGTGACAGAGAGATGGACGGACGGATAAAGCAAGGACATAAGCGTCTTTCTGTTCGGAGAAGTGCGCTAAAAAACCGTTGTAATGACCCAATGCCCTACACAACTGGAAATCAAGTTGAATTAAAGTCAACAGAAGTGTCCTTGAAAGGAAAGAAGCCAAACCCGACTCTTGATCATGTGCTACGTGCAAATAACTCCTTGTTCCTACAAGTTAGTGAGTACCTACCATGAGATTTTGTCAGTAAAAAAAGTCGAAAAGACGAAATAGGAGTTAATAGGAAATGAATCTTTAAAAATGAATTTGAAAATTGCATTCCAACTGAAAGTCAAGGAAGGCCGTTAACATCAGGAAACGTATAAGTTATATCGGCTATAGATCAGGTGTTTTACCATTCTACAAGTAGGTATGTGATGTGAGTATACAACTCCGGAAGTGACTGAAAAATGCAGTTATATTATAATGTGATCAATTCAGAAAAAAACGCACATGAAAATTGTTTCGCAATTTTTTACACACTCACAGTAAGACAATGTTTATTTATAGAGATATTTTTAAAACAAGTTCAATAGCATTAGTATACTCGCCGGACTCGGAAGTAATTCCAGAACAGGATCTGCATGCGCGAGTATAATGTGTAAATCCCCAAGAAATCCGAACTCAGGCTTCAGTCTCGTTGGCAATGACTTTCAGAACAAGATTTATATGGAAACTAATTGCTGAAAAATGTTTATTTATGATCACCTATTACGTCCGATTCGGAACAACATTGTTACCTAACGCGGAGTGGAAGAAAAATATGAAACGGATCCTTATGAATTTTTGTGTTAAGCACCCACCAGTGGCGGCTCGTCAGGTGACGCAGGTGAAGTGTTGCTTCACCAAAAATTTCCAACTGCCTTTTTTTCAATTAAAAATTATCCCGATTTCTAAATTTGTTTCGATATATGAAAAAAATACATTTATCCTCTTGTCCCCTACTTTGGGGCATTAGAAACCTACGCCACTGGGAGTTTCCTATTCCCCGTGATGTTCAGCGTCCCTGCCTACTAGTGCCAATGCCGCGCACGTGAAGCATTTCCGAGCGTCGCAATATTGTTTCATGTAAACAAGTCGGTTGCCATGACAACGCGCCCGCATCTGATGTTTTTTGTTCAAGTCGGCCGGCCAACTTGACGCCGAGAGACGCCGGCTACGCAACATATCCCGGTGCGTCTCGAGTGCACACCAATCGGCTTCTTCAAGAACAACAGTACCAACTGAGGACCGAGAAGGAAGGAGAAGAGTTAAACTCACACATGAACAAGTGTTTGACAAATTCAAAATTTTGTATTACGAAATCCTTGACACACTTTCGCTGCAAATTACCACCCGTTTCAAAGATATTGAAAAATTTCAATTTATCACTTTGATAGATACTTCGAAGTTCCCTGAGTATTCAGAACATTTTCCTACAGAAGCGGTGACCAGTTTAAAAACGTGCTACCCAAAGGAGTTTACTGATTTCCAGAGACTGAGAAATGAATTACAACTAATTTATTGTGATGAGCAGTACAAAAATATCGACTCAACAAAATTTTTGGAAATTTTGTTCGAAAACAGAAACATCTTTAAAGAATCATATAAACTGTTGTGTTTGATAATTACCATTCCGTCCACCAGTGTGTCAGTCGAAAGAAGTTTTTCTTGCTTGAAACGGATCAAAACCTATTTGCGAAATACAATGACAGAAGAGAGACTTTCCAGTTTAGCAACAATTTCCATTGAAAAGGAACTACTCAACGAGCTGATCAGTACACAGCCATTTTTCGAAGACATCATTAATAAGTTTGCCAGTTTAAAGAACAGAAGAATTGATCTTGTATTTAAGGTATAAAGTATTTAGACTCAAGCAGAACAACGACAATGTAAGTTTTATTTGTAATACATTCTATAAATTTTTTCTAAAATTCTTTTTGCGTGTCTTAATTCCGAGCTTGTTGTAGATACCAAAAAAAACTCAAAGTTTTTACAAGGTAACATTTCAAATTATTGGAAAATATTATCTTGAAAGTTTTTTTTTCCTTCTTTGTTTTTTCTTTAATTTTCGACCTTTCATTTTTTAGATAATAATTCAATTGATGTCATTTTCCATGTTAATAGCAATGATTAAAAATGTGTATTATTATCAACATTATTATTATTATTATTCTCGAATACTTTTCGCCTGCGGCGCTGCTCGCTTCGCTCGCGAGCCCGTTTTTTACTTCAATTCCTGACTAAGCTGCTTCACCTAGTACTCACACCACGAGCCGCCACTGGCACCCACCCATTATTATGACAATACGGAAATAGGTAAGTCTTCGCGGAAAAGTTACACCGAACGCGTGATTTAAATCAAGTAGTATTTACTAAGTATAGACGAAGCGGAAAGCTACACAACAAAATGCAACAACAACAATAATATAGGTATACCATGCAAATATATCTTACTTTTATCTGGACAGTCTGAAAGTGTACCACCTACAAAGTGATATGGAGGAACCACAGCGGGTTTTATAGCAATGCATTCGACTCTGAGTGGTGACCGTAGGGTGTTAATGCAATCAATCAAGCTCTTAGTCTTCCTGCAGCAATTTCCTCCGGGTTGATGTAGAAGTCGATGACCGAAATTCCCTCAAAATCTCAGAGATTCGCGAATAAATATGTTTTGTACAAAAAACGCTGAAGCTGTACGACAGAGGTACACGTGTCGCATGAAAGCGGGTAATCATTTTCAGTTTTCAGGGAAATTCCGATATTATTATGTTGGCGAGACGCTAATGTAGGGTTGCTTGCTCTTTTAATGCCGACCCACATATTTTTTTGGATGGAACATGTACCTACCTGAAGTCTTTGCAAGAAAACAATAATTCAGTTATCAAAAAAATGACGTCATTAACCCAATATCTACCTGAACTGCCTTACTTTCGCCACTATATTCAGTCAACCGGTTTCCGCCCTCTGAAAATTATGTGAGTAAAAAGAGAATGGCGGAGGTGCTGAACGTGAGAAGAAAAGCTGGAAAATTTTGATTATCGTTCACCATAACATTTGGTTTTTCCCAGAATTCAGTCCCGCAGAAGTGACCATATAGACTCCTCAACTAATGTTATAGGACCGCGGACCGCCTATGAAAATGTACCTACCCCTTAATCCTCTTATTAGTTATTATGGAGAAACAATCCTTCAAAGTTTCACCTTTTTTGTGTTTTTCATCAGTAACTTCTGAACCGGTAGAGGTTGGTATGGTACGTCCAGCTGAACTATGATTTCAGTGACCTGAGAGATTTTATTTCTAGGTTTTTCAAATATTTATTTATTTCCTCTGACAGTAGACAATTACAGTGTAGGAAAGTGTCATTATTTAATCTTACAGATAGGTATAGTCCTTAAGTTTGCAATTACACAATTAAACAAAGACGGTAAAAACCGAGGTAAAAACACAGAAAACATTGTGACTAGAAATAACATGAACATGTAACACAACTATATTACCACAGAAGCATGGACCTTCATAATACAGAATATTATTCTAAAGCGTCGTGCATCAAAATATTCACTTATGTCATAGAAACAGCCCCTAATCAATATCTGCTTAACATGTCGACGAAATATGTCATTTCTCTTCAAGTCTTTTATGTAAGAGGGCAGATGATTATAAAGCTTCAGTGAGATCTGAATCTGATCCAAATCATTTTGCGTCTGCGAAAACTTTCTTAGAAGGATGAACAGTCTGTCAGCATTTCTGGTTTCGTAAGCGTTGATTTGCTTGTTAGTTTCAAATTTTACAATGTTTCTGCGAACATGACAGACGCACTCCAAGAAGTAGAAGGAGGCAACAGTAAGCAACCCGTGCTTTACAAAACTTGAGCGGCAGCTGGTTCTGGGTGACAAATTGAACATGAGGCGTATAAAACGCTTCTGGGCTATAAAGGTCTTCCTATTTCCGGGACTATTTCCCCAGCAGGCTATGCCGTGCTGCACACCAGAGTAATGCCATTAAAATTTATTTCATTGCGTTGCGAGAAAAATGTGGAAAAATATGTTTTTCAAGTTGAAATGAATATGTTGTACATCGTTTGGTAAATTGTTACGACTATTATAACACGTCTCTGCGGCCCCCGAGTCAAATTTCCACGCATGACAGTCAATTTTTCAAAGATCTTAATGGCGGCTTTACAGAACTTCGTATGTCGCCGCTGGCCAATAGGACTTGATCTGCCTGTATTTCCCTACCCCCCTCCATATTCTCGCGACACAAGTTTCTGTCGTCGTGTCGTTCAAATTATTCAACTACACTGGAGTGGGGGATTGTCGCCGGCGACATACGAAGTTCTGTAAAGCCGTTATAATATTTTGATGTCATGTCATTTTGACAGGTAACATAGCTTGCCAACACAACAACTTTTGTTTAAGCCACTTTCAGGCCAGATAAGAAGGCGACAAATCTATTACAATACATAATACTGTTACGAGCGGCGATTCTCGCGTGCATTCTGGAGCACACGCGGTCTTCCCAGACTGTTCGCATCAGATATCAGTGTTACGAGAGCATACGCAATGGTTTGGCCATCTAAATAACACGGGAGACTTCAATAGCCGAGTAGGAAAGATCAGCCGAATTGGCGGAGGTGCTGCCGCTCCAGAACACGAAGTAATGCACGCAAAAGGTGTAGGATTTTTCGGGAGTCGCCTCGAAACCGTATGCCGGGTCATTGTGAAATTTGCTGGAGAACCGGTAGTATCTTCCAGAACACTAGTTGGAGGTATATTATAAGCACCATGGATCGCCCATGGACCAGTATTTAATTCCGAGCGATAAGAGCGAGTAGTATCGGCGATAACTTAAGCGCAAGTAATTGTTGACGTGTATGTTTTAGACTTATAGTAGTGCGCGGTAATTAACAGTATATGTTTTAAAACGATCGTCTCAATTATGACGAACCTAAACGCGAAATCCGTAACAGTGCTGGGGTCAGTATAATTCCAATTATAACTAAAGAACAACCTAATGCCAAATAGCACTCATCAGATTAAAAAAGACGATTTTTCCATACAGTTGATTACATTACTTCGAAAAAAATCATATCTTGACATGTAAAAATGTCCCGAAATGAAACATAATGTTAGAAGGGATAGGGTAAGGGTAAGAAATAGGGTAATGTTGAAGTCACCCTGTAGAAGCTTTATTTG
The DNA here is from genome assembly GCA_949128115.1 of Anaspis maculata. Classification (NCBI taxonomy): domain Eukaryota; kingdom Metazoa; phylum Arthropoda; class Insecta; order Coleoptera; family Scraptiidae; genus Anaspis; species Anaspis maculata. Next base: position 36,095,445 of record OX421962.1, on the reverse strand, counting down.
TAATCATTCCTGGAAAATCAAGCTAATTAGCTTTAATTAGTTAGTTTGTTAACAAATGGTTGAAACAAATTTAAAATCGGTCACAGCGATCCAAAGTTATTTAATTTCGTAAAAAGGTCAAAATTTTGAATACGACGCTTCGGTTGTTGAACAGTTCGAATACCTACCTACAGGAACCTAGGTAGGTAGGTAGGTACTTATAAGCTAAGAATTATTTTTAAACATTCTCAAGACAAACTAATGAAGAATCATGTAGATTAAGTTTCCGCAGCAAAGACAATCAGTAATGATTTCTCCGCAAGAAATAGGGAGAACTAAGGTGAAAGAAAAGGCATCAATTAGTGTTTCGGACGAGACGAGAAAAATCTCGATCTCGTCTCGATCTCGTCGAGATTTCGAGACGAGATCGAGATCGAGATCACTTGTAACCTTCAAGGTCGATAACGAGATCTATCATGTCGAGATCTCGTCGAGATCGAGATCTCGGTCGAGATCTCGATAAACCCAAGAGCGCCATCTATAAATAAACTGCGCAGGCGCACCAATTGAAGTGGGCCACCCAAAAATTTCATTCGCATTCAAGGTGTCATAACTCTTAAATGAGTGAACTATTTTGAATAATTTTTTATTTACTGATTAGATCACGTAGTAAACTACAACTTGTCATAGGCCATTTTAGGTGCAGGTCTTTCGTATTAATTATACGCGGACACGGCGCTCAATCAGGTACAGGGTGTTCACGATAAAATTCACCCCCCTCCAGTAGATTCCCCTTCAAGATTTTTCGAAAAACTAAAAACTTTTTCTTCACGATTTTTCCCAGGGACCCTCAATCGATCCTCTGAAAGTTTCTAATTGGTACCGTATACAGGGTGTGATATGTAACTTTTTCATTTTAAATGCAACACCCTATATTTTACTTCGTTATTTGGTGGAGCTTTTTTTTTATTACAAATATATATGACACTCACGATTTATTTTGACAAGTAAGTTGTCGGAAAAATAATAAAATAGGTAGTCAAATAATTTTGTTTCGCGGCAAGGTGGCTTTGGTTCCTACAGCTCACTTGAAATAAAGTTATTCTCGTAGCATTTTGTCTGCGGAATTCAACTCTGCATGGATAAATGGTCTAATTCGTTCCTAATACAGGGTGTCGCGTAATTTTCAATTTATACTTGACCACCTATTTTATTTTTATTTCAACAGCTTCCTTGTCAAAATAAATCATAAATGTTATATATCTTTGTAATCAGAAAGAAAGGCTTCATCAAATGACGTTTGACGTAATAAAATATAGGGTGTTGCATTTGAAATGAGAAAGTTACATGTCACACCCTGTATACGGTACCAATTAAAAACTTTTGGACGATCTATTCAAGATCCCTGGGGGAAGAATCGTTAAGAAAAAGTTTTTAGCTTTTCAAAATATTTCAAAGGTAAATCTCCTAGGGGGGGGGGGGTAAATTTTATCGTGAACACCCTGTACTTCAAAAATTGAAAAGTTTGAATAGCCTTCTATCCACAAAAAATGGTTTTTGTTTTTTTCCAAGTGTTTCAGGGGAGATTATGTTCCCATACCTCGAGACGGTTTTTGAAATTTTGGGTCTATCGCCTCCAATAACAAAGAAAAAGTTTTTAGTTTTTCAAAATATTTCAAAGGTAAATCTCCTAGGGGGGGAGGGGTGAATTTTATCGTAAACACCCTGTACTTCAAAAATCGAAAAGTTTGAATAGCCTTCTATCCACAAAAAAATGGTTTTTGTTTTTTTTCCAAGTGTTTCAGGGGAGATTATGTTCCCATACCTCGAGACGGTTTTTGAAATTTTGGGTCTATCGCCTCCAATAACAGGGTGACAGGGTGATCTCAAATATGTAACCTTTTGATTTCGCGGTAATAACTTTATTCGTTATTAACCGATTTTGGAAAATGAGGGCTCTTGATCAAGCTAAAGGTTCAGGTTAGAAGGATCAAGAATCGGAATTGACTTTGGATAGTATAAATTCTGGAAAAGGGATTGGATCAAAAGTGACTCAAATGACAAGCTTCCTAGAAATATGGTTGAAGGATGGTAAAATAAAAATCAATTTGTCTTCAAACAAACCTTCTTGTTTTATCTTTCTTTAATAATCTCGTCGAGATCTCGGCGAGATCGAGATCGAGATCTTATACTCGAGATTCTCGGAAAATCGAGACGAGATCGTTACTTTCGAGATTTTCCGAGATCGAGATCGAGATCATCAAAATCTCGTCTCGTTTCGTCTCGTCCGAAACACTAGCATCAATGGTGCAAGGAAACAAGAAAAATAAACACTGACAAAAATAGATTGATCAGTGCTCGTGTTGTATATCGTACTTCATTCTGCATTATCAGCCTACAGCCCTACAATTGAAATGGAACCAACACCATTGGGGAATACCTTGAATAAATATAGAAAAAGGAATAAATCAAAGAGCGGTGGAAATCGAGCAAATAATGGGAAACCTCTACGCATACCCTCTACACGCTCGACGACAACAACACCTTGTTTTTTCGATTGCTTTTGCAATAACGATACATTGTGAAAAATAGTGTCCATAAATAATGAAGCCACTTGAGGACTTGACTGGGGATATAAAATGAATTGTCGAGGGTGGAAAGGCGTCATTCAATTTGCAACTCTTCTCGTGTGCATCGACGGAACGTCATGGTGAGTTGTTGAAGTTTGAAGTTATGAAGATGTGGAATTAAAAAAATAGAAGCGTGCATACTGGTGATATGGGGGGTAAAATTGTTCTTTTTATAGAAGAATATAGAATGTGATGTCTTTTCAGAAGCACTGCGGGTTACTCATCACGATGTTACTAGTAATTTTGTGGGATGACAGTGGTGCTTCAATTCCAGTTTGCATCACGTGAGTGAAATAATAACTTTATTTAGTTCTGACAGCTTCAAGTGACACTTGAATGTATAGTATTTTATACATGCAGATACTCTCGTGCAATGGCTATTACTCAAGAGGATGCAGTTTGACAACATGAGCCTCAGTGAATGTCGTAAATCATCCGAATTGCTCGCCAAGACTCGTGTTTTCAAACTGCATCCCCATCAATAACAGTATAGTCCACTAGAAATTATGATCGGATATCATAAGATACGTCGATTGGTGTTCTGCTAGCGGCGTTACGATGGCACTGATGGCAGATGCATGCTGAACATTTTTCAATTGTCAAATGCTGACTTTTGAGATAAAAATTAATTCTCAATAAGTATCACGTGTGGTATTTGATAATTGTATTTATTTAATTCTCTGGAAATTAGGATACACGGGGAACAGTTTTTTTTTAATCAAGTAAGAATGATTCGACAAATATCTTATGTAAAAATGGAAACTTGCACGAGTGGCTTGAATTGCGGCCTTTCAATTAAAACTTCGCCGCTTCGCACTTTACTCGACCTTCCTACATACTAGAATCCACTATCGAAGGCTGTATTCACAGCAGGGTAAAAGTATCTTTAATATTTCTTCCTCAAAAATGGAGATAAGAACTCAATTTTTTTATAGGGAGTATTGAGTGTGTTACAGAACTCAATGCCTAGGTACATAGCTAAAAAAAAGTTTTTTATTTCTTAGTGACAACTTTTTTTAAAAAACGGCCATGTGAATTTTCTACGTCTCTCGCAATAATTATGGAACAGTTGTTTTTTCGTTTGTCAAAAAATGTCCCAGCAATGTTTTAGAAACTTTTCAAGTAATTTAGGGCTAATCGACTTCTGAAAAAATGTGGGGTAATCCAAACGGATGAAAAGTGAAAAAAATTCAATGCAATCTCATCAAAATCTCTATATATAATCAATTTCACGGCTTTCTGCATTAGAGCAAGCTATGGAAAAATTATATTCTGTTGGTACGAGTGAGTATGAAGCCATAACCGTCGTCGTAGATAGTTTGTGTAAATGTGGTAGGTATGTGAAAAGGTTAGGTATTGTGGCATTTGTGGCAGATGTCACTCGTCGCGCGGTGTGATGCACGTCAAGTCAAAATGTTCCAGTTTATGTGGCGAAAACAGATAAACGACGCGAGTTCTTCGGAGTGTAAATTCGCTGGACACCTTCTTCACGGGTTGGTGGGTCTTTGCTTGTGCTCTGGTAATGGCAGGCACTGTATAAAATGAAGCCAAAAGAAGTCAGCGGCAGCATTGATAGTAGGAAGTACTACGTGCTCTAGCTCGTTCATACAACACTAAAACTGACTAAAACAGCATACAAGCCAGAAGAAGATGAAGAAAGGACTACCTACATACATGAAAGGGACAATAATTATTTCATGTTGATGAGATCTTCCAACATAGTGGCGGGGTTAACGGCCAAAAATATAATGATCTATGCATTTTGTGATAAAAGCATGAAATTTGGAATACGTGTTCAGAAGACCCTCCTTTGCAATTCCAGATGTGGCGCCACGCAAGATTTCGCACCAGAGGCACTGTATTGCGGTTTATATACCTGCTAGAGGTAAATTCTGCAAAAATGGTTCCTGGCCGGTCTCTGGTACCGCAGTCGGTATTTTTTAGTTCTGTTCAGCTAAAACTACATGTAGAAGTGAGTGAAGAGTGCATTTTCACAAGCAAAGTTCCAAATGCTGCCTTTATACGTTGTTTTAATACATTTTAAGGCCAACTTTGTTTTAGGACAGGAAACATGGTAAAAAAATTGCCAAAACCTCGGCAAAGATATTAACGTCCTGAAAATTTGATATTCTGTTCAGAATTAAGTGCCCTACTACATATCTAAAATTGTCAGAAATCGCACCCCGAGGCTTCGAGTTATTGGAGGGGAGGGGAAAAAATTGCAACTCAAAATTAAAGGTATAGAACCCGATGGAACCCGTCAACCCAATGGATGCAAATACGTCGTAGTTCGACGCATCACATCCCGTTGATACATTTTTGGCACAAAAAGTGTCGATCATTGTTGTAGGGGGGTCGCGGGGGAGGGCGAAACTCGGCTGGGTGGCTCTTTTTCTTCCTGGGCCATGAAGAATCGATCACGACAAGATTGGTATCTAACCCTACTAAATTCAATGTCCTGAACTTGAATCCGATGTATAAATTTGGACAAAAACAAGTTTAAACAAGTAAACTTGAGAAAACCTGTTTTTTCTTTGACAATTTCCACAAAACTTTTTTTTACTGTTAGAGGCATTCATCTTTGAAAATATTTCAGAGGCCATCAGATTGAACTGTATTCTTCACGAAAATCATCCATTCGATCTGTAACTTTGTTTTTCGAGATAGAAAAAATCGATTTGAACTTTGGTCGGCACAGGCCGTCGTCTACTACTGACCAGAACACTACACCATGCATCTTTAAATGAAAATAGCCCAAACTATCTGAAAAATTATAACTCATCTTTGAAACTTCGAGGATCTGTGCAGAACTGAATTCCCTATAACATAAACAAAATCGTCATAAATCGCAATGCAGGGTATTGAGTTATTACTTGAAGGTGCATGCTGTAGTGTTCTGGTCATTAGTGGACGCCGGGCAGTGCCGACTAAAGTTCAAATAGGTTTTTTCTATGTCGGAAAACAAAATTACAGATCGAATAGATGATTTTCGTTAAGAATACAGTTCAATCTAATGATCTCTGAAATATTTCAATAGATGAATACCTCTAACAGTAAAAAAAAGTTTCGTGAAAATTGTCAAAGAAAAAACAGGTTTTCTCAAGTTAACTTGTTCGAACTTGTTTTTATCCAAATTTACACATGGGATTCAAGTTCAGGACGTTGAATTTAGTCGGAAAAGATACCAGTCTTGTCGGAATCGATTCTTCATGGCCTAGGAAGAAAAAGAGCCACCCAGCCGAGTTTCGCTCTTCCCCACGACCCCCCTTCAACAATGATCGACACTTTTTGTGCCAAAATTGTATCAACTGGTTGTGATGCGTCGAACTACGACGTATTTGCATTCATTGGATTGACGGGTTCCATCGGGTTCTATACCTTTAATTTTGAGTTGCAATTTTTTACCCCCCCTCCAATAAATCGAAGCCTCGGGGAGCGATTTTTGGCAATTTTAGATATGTAGTAGGGCACTTAATTCTGAACAGAATATCAAATTTTCAGGACGTTCATATCTTTGCCGAGATTTTGGCAATTTTTTTACCAAGTTTCCTGTACTAAAACAAAGTTGGCCTTAAAATGTATTGAAACAACGTATAAAGGCAGCATTTGGAACTTTGCTTGTGAAAATGTACTCCTCACTCATTTCTACATGTAGTTTTAACTAAACAGAACTGAAAAATACCGACTGCGGTACCAGAGACCGGCCAGGAACCATTTTTGCGGAATTTACCCCTAGCAGGTATATGAACCGCAATACAGTGTCTCTGGCGCAAAATCTCGCGTGGCGCCACATCTGGAAATGCGAAGGAGGATCTTCTGAACAAGTATGCCAAATTTCATGCTTTGATCACAAAATGCACAGACCATTCCGCTAACCCCCCCACTAACACAGAGTGCACTCATGCGTTGATCGAGTATCTGTAATGCGTCGTGTCTCGATTGTCTCGTCTTGTACAGTCCAACTTCATAAATCAATGTCCATCCAAGCGAATTTTCTCAACCTCACTGGGGCCACTGGACAGGCATTTTCATCAAATTTTCTTTCCTTCAGTTCTGCCGCTGACTTCCTTTGGCTCCATTTTATACAGTGGCCGCCACTACCGCAGAGCACAAGCAAAGAGCCACCAACCTGTGGAGACGGTGTCCAGCAAATTTACACTCCGAGGAACTTGCGTCGTTTATCTGTTTTCGCGACATGAACTGGAACATTTTGACTTGACTTGCATGCACCCTCCATGCTTGCATCATACCACGCGACGAGTGACATCTAAAGGGTGACATCTGCCACAAATGCGACAATACCTAACCTTTTTACATACCTACCACATTTACACAGACTATCTGCGACGACGGTTATGGCTTCATACTCATTCCTACCAACAAAAAATAATTTTTCCATAGCTTGCTCTAATGCAGATAGCCGTGAAATTGATAAACTATAAATAAATAAATAAACTGCGAGTACAGCCTTGAGACAAACGTTTGAATACTAAGTTGTATTCATTACGGTGTACTAGGTATACTAACTTAATAGTCACATAAATTGGCGCACTTAGATATCGTACCTCGTATCGTATCGTACATTCGTATTCCGCTATATATCCTATATGTTAGAGTACAATTCTAACCTCCGATGCTGAGCCGCTCCTTTATGTACCCGCTTCTGCGTTCCAAAATATTCCGGACATCTTCCGGAGAAGCCATTCTCGTCGCTTCCATTCTGGCATATTCCAGCTGTATTCGCGAGAGCTCGAGAAAGGTATAAGGTAATTCCGGGACAGATGTCACACTTAACTTGAAAAAAACATTTTTCACTAGTATTTGGTTTCATAGAATTTCAAAAAATGTTAGTGAATACTAAATTCAGTCAAAAACAATACATATATGATACTCAAAAGTTGAATAATCGAATCGACAAACTAGACAAAAAATGAAAAACAGACAAGTGTTTTTGGCCATCTCTCCCGACAGTGCGGGCTAGATGCCTCATGTACCTAAATGTAAAACCGAAACGCCCGAAAATTTGCCTGTTTCGTTTCCGTTGGGTCACCCTGTATGTGTGTCCAAGGCTCCTTTGTATGAGTTCTAAAAGTCCAGCAGTTTTGCTTATGAATCCGGCAAGCGGGCAAGCAGGCAAGCTAACTGCCCTTCGTTAGTAATAGAGGTTTGTGGCTTACCCTCAAGTTGAAGTCTCCAGGTTTGTGGCTTATTCTCGAGTCGAGGTCTCCAGCGAATATCGGAACAACTTCCATATTTTCCAAATAGACATAACAAGTTTGTTGTTTTCACTAATCGAATTTAATCTATTTCGTCTCGACATTTATTTTATTTGAAGACGAGCGGTCAACTATAATAGTAAATAACAGAACAGCCAATAAGCAATACAGCGGCGCGGTGCTTACGACTAAAATTAAAACTTGCGGCTAAAGGTGCGTTCAGTCAGCTTATTTAGCCGCAAGTTTTAATTTAAGTCGTAACCGATGCATCGCTTATTGGCTGTTCTGAGGAGGCTGGTTCATAAGAGCCAATGGGCGTTTATGCGCTTGCGACTAAAATTAAAACTTGCGACTAAATAAGCTGACTGAACGCACCTTTAATCAGCTGACTGAACGCACCTTCAGCTTTAAGTATGCTGTTTTTGCCTTGTCATAGGTACGAATAATAATAATGTTAATTTCTTTAACGATCACCTATTGAGTTACCTATATCATCTTCACCCGTTTTTTTCTGAAATATAGGCGTAGGTATCTAGTGTTTCATTAAATTATTAATAGTCCAGGAATTATAAAAAAAATAGCGAACAAAAATGAAAACCAGCCGGATTTTTGTATATAAGCTCAGTTAAGCATGTAGTTCAACATAGTGAAAGTCCTCAAAAATCCGGTGTGAGCTTCGGCCGTTGTGGCCTCGAGAAGAACTTGAGGATCAGTTTTTCGTGTTTATCTCGTCAACGATGGCACTTGGAGGAAAAGCACCTGGAGCAAAATTGTTGAAAATTGTGTTTTCTACAAGAAAGGTTCTTACATATTCCATCATCAGTCCACTCCTTCTTCGTCAAAACACAAGAAAACTTAAATAGTCCAGATGCTCGATGCCGAAGACTGTACGGACCTTGAGTTTTATGATGGCAGGTTGCCACTTGGTAGATGTGTTGTTCCATCCATTCTCTTTTGATTGAAACTTAATGCCATCAATACCAACTATGCCGGCGGCATATACAGGGTGACATAAAAATAAAAAGTTGAACAAATGTACCTCAAGAACCAAAATAGGTAAAGACATGTAAATCGCCAAAAATATTTCTAATTTCATGACCATGAAGTCGTCGTAAACTTGAATCAAATATGTTGAGCCGTTTCTGAAATATCTTCAGGAGACTGAAGTCGTTACAAAAAAAATAGTTTTCCGTATATCAGTAATTCTTCAGATATTGAATCGAAACTTGGTGTTTTAAATCGAAACAATGATAAATTATATTTAAAATGAAATTACAGTGAAAAGCCCTCTCTAGGCCAACAAATTTTAGAAAAAACACAGTCAACTTTTTTTCTGAGTAGACGAAAATATATATTTTTTTTTTGGTAACAACACTAACAACTTCAGTCTTTTGAAGATATTTCAAGAACGGCTCAATATATTTAATTCAAGTTTACGACGACTTCATGATCATGAAATCAGAATTATTTATGGCGATTTACATGTCTTCACTGTTTTTGGTTCTCGAGGAACAAATGTTTAACTTTTTATTTTTATATCACCCTGTATATGCCGCCGGCATAGTTCGTCTTGATGGCTTCAAGTTTCAACCAAAACAGAGTGGATCAAACAACACCTCCACGAAGTGGCACTCCGCCATCATTAAACTCAAGGTCCATACCAGTCTTCAGCATCGAGCATCTGGACTATTTTTATTTTCTTGTGCTTGTGTTTTGACGAAGAAGGAGATGACTGACGGTGAAATGTGTGAGGACCTATCTTGTAGACAATAAAATTCCCAACAATTTCTTTCTGGGAACTTTTCCCTCAAGTGCTTGTGTTCACGAGATATACGCGAAAAACTGACCCTCAAGTTCTTCTCGAGGCCACAACGGCCGAAGCTCACACCGGATTCTTGAGGACTTTTAGTATGCTGAACTACATGCTTAACTGAGCTTATACAGGGTGGTGAAAATTTCGATGCTCACCATTAGTATCTTGGAAACGGTAAGAGATACGAGGTCGGTTAAATTAGAAAAAAGTTGCGCATTTTTGTGGCGATTGAGAATCTGAAAAGAAACTTTGAATATTTTGATTAGTTTACGATTTATCACGAAAAAACTGAAAATTTTGATTTCAGAAATTATTTTCTATCTTTCCAACCATTCAAGCTATTTCAATCAAACTTGGTAGTTTTATGTTTTTGATCACTCCGAGTCGATCAACGTTAGCAGAAGTTTTCCAGGCCTTCTAGATGTCAAATTATGATAGTCAACTTTTGTTTTTCTTATGGCCGCCATATTGGATTTTTGCACAAATAGATAGAGAAAAAAATTAGCTTTCCGAATTAGTAACCAACATGTTCTTTTTATGACATTTTTAGCGTCAAATTTTGAAATTTTCGTAAATTATTGACAAAATCGGGAATGCTTTGAAAAAGAATTGAAATATTATCAATAGCAACAACAGAAAATAGACAGATTGTGTTCAATTGACGTATCTAAGGGCCCGATACCAAGTTGCAGGCGCGAAGTTTGTGACGGCGTAACTCGCCAAATACAGCGCGGTCTGATTGGTTGGTATCCGCCGTTGCTATGGTAACGGCACTTACGGCGGTCTCAGCCCCAACTTGGTATCGAGCCGTAACTTCTTAATCTTGTTTTGTGCTTGTTTGTACAGAGAGCTCATAAATTAAATGAGTCAAGGGTGCCTGTGAATTGAAAAACGTCTGTCGAAACTAGGGTAATCCTTACTCCTCTTCTAATAAATTTGTCAAACTTTAACAAGAACGATATGCTAGTTCCGACAGACGGTTTTGAACTCACAGACACCCTTGACCCATTCAATTTATGAACTACCGGTACAAACAAGCACAAAACACGATTAAGAAGTTAGATACGTCAATTGCACACCATCTGTCACTTTTTTGTTGTTGCTATTGACACTATTGATGATATTCCAATTGTTTTTCAAAGCATTCCCGATTTGGTCAATAATTTACGAGAATTTCAAAATTTGACGCTTAAAATGTCATAAAAATAACATGTTGGTTACAAATTCGGAAAGCTAATTTTTTTCTCTATCTATTTGTGCAAAAATCCAATATGGCGGCCATAAGAAAAACAAAAGTTGACTATCATAATTTGACATCTAGAAGGCCTGGAAAATTTCTGCCAACGTTGGTCGACTCGGAGTGATCAAAAACATAAAACTACCAAGTTTTATTGAAATAGCTTGAATGGTTGGAAAGATAAAAAATAATTTCTGAAATCAAAATTTTCAGTTTTTTCGTGATAAATCGTAAACCAATCAAAATATTCAAAGTTTCTTTTCAGATTCTCAATCGCCACAAAAATGCGCAACTTTTTTCTAATTTAACCGACCTCGTATCTCTTACCGTTTCCAAGATACCAATGGTGAGCATCGAAATTTTCACCACCCTGTATACAAAAATCTGGCTAGTTTTCATTTTTGTTCGCTATTTGCGATTTAAACAGCTAAAATTCCTGGACTATAACTACGTATTCCAATTTCAGGTTTCATTCTTGGCTTTATTAGTACCTACGTCACTGGATTACCAATACCATCACGGATTAATAGCATTTTCGAATCACTAAAACCGAACCAGTTCAGTTCAGCTCCAAAATCAGGGGATTCGATTGGTTTTCGAAAATCCCTGGGCAATCAGTGATAGCGATTTTCGAGCTGAGCCGAGGAGCTGAGCTAAGTATACTTAGCTCAGTTCTACACCTTTTCCAACTGTAAATTAGAAAGCATCAAGTAAAATTCAGATGTATCAAATGATTTTCAGAAAGCGTCAGATGTAATTCAGATCGGTCAATTGTAATTCAGAAAGAGTCAGATGTAATTCAGATTGGTAAAGTGGATTTCAGAAAGCATCAGGTGCAATTCAGAATAGTGGTTTTTTCAACTATTATATTCAGTAAGCATCAATTGGATTTCAGAAAGCATCACATGCAATTCAGATCAGTCAATTGATTTTCAGGAAGCATTAGATGTAATTCAGATCGGTCAACTGGAATTCAGAAAGAGTCGGATGTAATTCAGATTGGTCAATTGTACCTAATTCAGAAAGCGTCAGATGTAATTCAGAAGGCGTAAGGTAGGTACAGTTGAGAGCGAAATGATTCATACGGCACCACCAGGAAGTCGGCTGGATTTCAGAAATGTTAGCTGGTTGGATCGTTCTTGAATGCCAGTTTTGATTACGATCAATCTCTAGTCGAAACTGGCCATTAAGAACTATCCAAGCAGCTAACATTTCTGAAATCCAACCGATCATCATCGCGCTCCCAACTGTACCTAACTATTGCAGAAATCTAAACATTTGAGCTGCTCCCAAAACATTTTGTAGAATTTCTTCAACTGATCCATGAAAGCCACTTCATGTACCTACTTATGCCTCGAAACGTTTTCTTTTTTAATTCTGCATTTCTCCTCAAATTATAGGGTATGATCTCAAAAAATCAACTTTCCAATTTTCCAGACATAATAAATTCTTTCCTTGTTGACCGACTTTTGAAATTCAGGGTCTTGTTAAAGTCAATGCAAGAATGCATCAAATGTAACCCATATCTGATTTACCATGAATATTTGTGCAAATTTTCAATGATGTGCTGATTGTAATGAACTAAGACTGAAAAAGTAAAAAAAGGGGATTCTGAATTACATTAGACGCTCTCTGAATTACATTGACCAAACTGAATTACATATGACAATTTCTGAATTGCGATTGACGCTTTCTGAATTACAACTGACCAATCTACATTACAACTGACTCAAGGAGGTTAGAATATAAGGAGGGAACGTAACCCAGCTTGTAGGCGAGGAAATTTGATGCGGAACGGGGTGAGGGGAAATCATGTATTTGAGTATGCAACCCGTAAGTTATGAACCACCCGAAGGCACACGAATCACAGAGGTCTATCCCACAGAATTATACAGCAAAGTGACAGCATATCATTCATTTTTGTGGTTAAATTTTTTCATTTGTCAGTTTCGCTCTTCAATGTGGCATTTTCAATCGCTTTTGAGGTTTTTGAATGTGAAAACCACAGCGATCGCCGTTCAGAGATAGTTTTTCCAAGCAGAAGACAATCCAAATTAGAAAATACTGTTGCACAAGTAAGTGAACCTGGAACAATAAATTTTGAAGTTACGAATATGCCCAATTCAAGATTTGCAGCTCCAAATGATTCGATTGTATCCTCTACGACGTGTGCCCTTGTCCAGTGCCGAATTAAAAAGGATATAACCGCCTTGCAAAGTCATGGAAGACCAAACAAATGAAAAGCTCGAGGAAGCCAAAGTATGCCTCCTGCACTGCCCAGTGCACTGCACAGCTGCTGTGTGCCTACCTATTTAACCTAGTACAGTTACCAATATTGTGCGTACGGACCTACGTGTGTGTTGTACTAGTGTGCACCTACACTGGATAATTCATACTTATAAAATGGGAGCAAGTCAATTAGGTAATTGAGAGTCAAAAATGCCACAAAATTTTGATAATATTGGTTTTATCTTTCCAAATTCAAGGATGCCTATTTTTGGATTTCACATGCACGATCGAAGAGAAGATAGGTACTGCCTTTTACTCAAGAAGAAAGTGAACAAAGAAAAAAGTCACTTGAAGTATGAGCGCCTCGACCCAGTCAACCTTCAAGTTCTTTTGTGCATAGGTGATGATTGGATGAAATGGATATGATGTGAGGCTTAGCTTTAGGAGGCATAGATCTTAGTTTAGAGCATCGCGATGAAAGGCATCAAAGAACCACAGAATAATGATGAATCAGAAGAACGATACTGCTTGGCCCAAGAATTATTATTAAAGCTTGAGTAAATCTCTTTGAAAATTTACAATTGAAAATAACTTTTCCATATTCAAGATCTCTGAACCTCACCAGAACATTCCATATTCAATAAGGAAGGATCGAGCACTACTGGTGGTCTCTGGAGAAGTAATGGAAAGATGGAGTGAATATTTCCAAGAGTTACTGAGTGCACAACCAAGGTAGACTGATGAAGACGACATTAACAAAGAAAATACGATCGAAGACCGAAATGAAGGGACGCTAACAGAAGACCTGAAAGAACAAAAGCATTCCTGAAACTGAAAAATGGCAAAGCTCCTGGACATGATAAATTTACATCAGAGATAATAAATAGCTTTAAGAGAAGAGGGAAAAAGATTGCTGCTGGAAATCTATAATATAAAGCATAGAAAAGAAAAGGAGGTTCTTAACGAGTGTGCAATCCATAAATGAACATGCCAATGAAAATATAAAACTACTGGGAAAGAAACTGAAAAAGACAATAGAGCCAACGTTGCTGAACACTCAAAGTGGACTCCGATAAAAAGGTAGCGTGCAAAGCCTCATCTTCACAATGCATCAAAAAATTCAGAGACCAACGAGGAGTGAAAAAGAAACAAACTAGTGCTATAAAAAGTCTGTACAAGAAAACCACCAGTAATTTGTAGGTACTACTAAGACACTAATAAATAAAAAAGAAGTAACAAAGAAGACCAAGCTGAAAGTACCTATAATATGATTTTCAGATCAGTGCTGACTGTTGACTCACAGGTGAGACATAGAGGTCTTATCTAAGAGAATGCAGAAGGAGCGTGAAGCAACGGGGATGAAGTATGCGTCTGCGCAGTAGAAAAAATACTGAGGAGACACAATTCGTAACCCCGAGTAAGAAAAGGGCTAAGATGAGGCCTGCAACAAAATTTGTAGATAAGAGACAACTGAGTTGCTGAGGACGCCTAGAGAGCATGAACGAGGATAGACCAGTAGAACGATAAGCGAGAATGACAGGAATAAGAAATCAGGAAAGACAAAAAGAAGCATAGGATGCAACAGTAAGATATATAACAGAAAATTGACTGAGCTGGAATAAAGGAAGAACGCTCGCGGAAGACAAGAGACGATGAGAAGTTCATGCATCAAGAAAAATTTGATACTTAATGTCGAGAAAGAACTGAGTTTTATTGTTGATATTTTATGAGAATGTTACATTTTTATTTGTATTATGCACACTACGCCGCAAAATAAAAGGATGTTGATGATTATAAAAGTTGCACCAGTGTTGCACCTCTTCTGTTTTTTTTTTTCAATCTTTGTCATCCATTTCAGCCCCTTTTCGTCATCTCCCAACAATTGCCTCAGAGTTCTGCCCTCCTTCAGCGATTCCTGACATGACCTCAAGTGCTCCATCGTCTCACTCCTTTCCACAACATGATATACCCTGGTAGCTTCCAGTAGCTACTCGTCTGTACCCCATCACCACACCACAACCTTGCAAATCGCTGCTTCCAGCCTTCACGTTTGGATTAAGCGTGCATCTAGGCACTTTGCCTTGTAGCTCTTTGTATTCTTGGTTTGGCATATCTAGAGTCTTGTAGCTTGTTTATCTGCACCTGCTTCTGTTCGTCCCTGTTCCTTCTGTTCTGCTTTCCATTTCTGCTACGCTATGCCCTTTTTCTGCTCGAAAAATTTCTTTCTGAGCGGTGACCGCTAGTGGTCTCGGCATCCAAAAGCCATGAAAGCTACTGATTCCGCCATTATGAAAATGAGAAATTGGCAAAGGAAAAACACAAACACAAAAACTGACTGATTCTGTCACTACGCTATTCGCAGTGACAGATTCATGATTCTGTGGGATGGACCTCTGTGACTCGTGGTCGTGTGCCTTCGTGTGGTTCATAACTTACGGGTTGCATACCCAGAACGTGACGTCACACGGCTTCACTTTTTTGAGCTCATGTTCCCTCCTGCTATAATTATAACCTCCTTGCAACTGACTAAACTGAATTCCACTGGACGCTTTCTGAATTACAGTTGACCAATCTGAATTACATCTTTACATCTGACGCTTTCTGATCTTCAGCTGACCAATCTGAAGTACATATCTGACGCTTTCCGAATTACAATTGACCAAACTGATACATCTGACGCTTTCTGAATTCCACTTGACGCTTTCTGATCTACAGTTGGAAAAGGTGTAGTGACTCGACAGCCTTATAAGCAAAAATTTTGCGACATATCGCTTTTTGATATTAATTAACGACAATTATAACAATTGGATTTTAGCGGTATACCGCCAAATTCCTGTCTGTGCGGAAGCGTGATCCCTGGTGCGGAACTAGCTTGAAGTTTGACTTCTGTATGGTGACGTCCATGATGGGTGACTACTTTACCTTTCACATCGACATCTTGAAAACTCACTTTTTTGACGTAAGTGACAGTAAATTTTGAGAAAATTGAAGCACGCCTAAAGAAAAATAATTGCTATGCGCTGTAACGTTCGGCATTTTTTCCATCTGATTTGAATTACATTTTATTCCAAAACACTATAAACAATAACAACGATACTTGGACGGTCATCCTCCACCGCTATATTACAGGAAAGAGCATCAAACTCCCTTCACGTTTACGATCCGCACGAATTGTTTTTAACATTAGAGGTCGTCTTTTTCGACGTCGACTTCTCTTCGCTATTCGACTTATTATTGCCTCGCTGCTGATGATGGAAGCTCCTGGAGAGCGACCGAAACTCCTTTCCGATGTACTCCGCCGCCTCATCATTTCCTACCGACGTGCCCTGCTTGGCGTACTGCTCCTTCCGGCCCAGTATCGCCCGCGGAAATGGGACTTTGGTGCCCAATATGGGACGCGGACTGTCGCTTGACGAGTTGACAACCCGGGCGGTTTTTCGTGAATAGCGCGAACTCTGCGTGGAGGAGCACAGCAGGTCCTTGGTAAGGCATGGATCCTTGCTGATGATGTAGGGGGAGATCGTCGGCTGGGCCTTTTGCGGGGTGATTTGTTCCAGAGGGATGTACACCTGAGCTCCGGGTCGCAGTTCGGAGCTCATGTGTGTGACGTGTTCACTGAGAGCCTAATTCAAAACTTTTCTATTTTAATTCGGGTTGTTTCGGGTTGCCCCGCATTTTCGCTTACAATGCCAAGGCTTGCTGCAAATATACCTATAGGAAGTACGAACAGTACGAATTTGAGTGACGACGAAAAACTCTTCAAGACAGGTCCATGCGTCCTTGAGTGATAAAGTGAAACAATTTCGTCATACCCACTCAAATTTTTCATAGTGTATATCCAATTCTACGTAGGTACTCAACAGGCTTTGGTTTTTAATCCTGTACACATCGGAAGGCAGGCTGCTGACTGGAATATGTCCAGTTTTGTGAACTGAGATGTGAGGAATAAGCACTGCAAATCAGTTTGAGGAATTAAACAAGTTCCCAGGGCCAAAATTTTGCAAGCTACACCCCAATAAGAAAAAATTCGAAACCATCATGCCTGAAGATACAACACGACGCACTACTCTTCTAGCTTCTCACATTGATGTATGTCAGACGATACGGTTTTTTTTTTAAATTGTTCCAAATGGACTTTGAAAAAATCCGGAGTTACTAATTTTTGATCTGTGGTCCTTGTGAGCACTTTCTGACTGTAAGGACATTTACAGGCACGTCTGGCATTTCGAAATGACAAAAAATTGAGGAAGACAGGCTGAGGTGTTCAATATTACTCCCTGCGCGAAATCGTTTCATATTTTTTGAAAACCCGTGAGAATTGGTTTGAATCCATTGCATGGAAAGTTGAGTTCCTTTTTTGAAAAAAATGAATTTTTTTTTGTCAAGTTGCATCAGTTTTCACTCTCACATACCTACAGCGGGTAGGCTTTTAAATATAATTTCTAGCATGCTTATATGGTGCAATAAAATCTTCTTGTATAATTTGGAAATTCCATGGTGTGCTCTACAACATAGATACATTATCTGAAAAAAAAACTTGGCTCCCATTTTGAAGAAAATGAATCTCTTCTGTTAAGGACAGAGTTGAATTGGTAAAATAAGGCGTTGCGGAATCAATTGCTGGTGGGCTTATTCCTTGACAGAAATTCACCATCCAGGTCTCTTTCGAAAGCTACAAGGATGTACTTTGGCTTGAGCTCATCCAACATCCAAATTTTTTGTGGGAGTTTTGAAATTTGGAAAATTTATTATTGGATATTTGAAATGCCAATGAGTTTAAACCAAAGTAGGTACATATCTACTTGTATTTTTCGAAAAAGACCTGAATGGTAAATTTCTGTCAATCAAGAAACAAGCCCACAGCCCACAGCGATTGGTTTCACTTTCACATCAACGCCTTATTTCACCAATTTAATTCCGTCCTTAAGTACCTATTAGTTTGAAAGGAATTTTCCCTCTCTGCCTCTCTGCTCATAGCGTGAGAAAATCTTTTTTGCATAGGTAGGTACATATATATTTTTTGGAACGTCCAAGGTGATATACTAATCTACAACATGTACCTACAGGGTGATTTTTTGAAAAGGACTCACCTTATCTGATTTTTCGCTGCACAATTTTTCTCTCAACAAACGTGTTTTTATTAACTTTGTTACACGATTAAATTATGTGGCATGGTTACTAGCCTCACGATAAATATACCACGTAATAACTCCTACAGAGCTAAATAGCTTTCTTTGGAATTTCAAAAATCAAAAAACTTGACGTCCAAAATATATTGCTATGCTCGCCACGTAGGTATTAACTAGCGTATTTCAATCTTTCAATCCGTTCCACCCTCCTAGGCAAAGTGATTACCCTTTCAAAAATTTCAAATGGAAATAGAGGGGCCAAGTTGCACATCATTTTGAAGGTATTTTAATTCTTTTCACAACAGTTGAAAAAAATGGAAATCCAACGCCCATTCTGGACTTATGAATTTTTCAAAATCGGATGTTTTTCCTTCCCTTTTTCGTCTACAATGTATCTGAAAAACCAGATGATCTATTTAGTGAACATCTTCAACTGGAAGATAACATGAACAAAAAACAAGTCATTTAAATTCATTTTCTACTCCTTTCTTCAGTAGGTACAGGGTGTTCACGATAAAATTCACCCCCCTCCAGTTGATTCCCCTTCAAGATATTTCGAAGAACTAAAAACTTTTTCTTCACGATTTTTCCCAGGGACCCTAAATCGATCCTCTAAAAGTTTCAAATTGGTACTGTATACAGGGTGTGATATGTAACTTTTTTATTTTAAATGCAACACCCTATATTTTATTCCGTTATTTGATGAAGCCTTTTTTTCTGATTACAAATATATATGACACTTATGATTTATTTTGACAAGTAAGTTGTCGAAAAAATAACAAAATAGGTAGTCAAATAATTTTGTTTCACGGCAAGATGGCTTTGGTTTCTACAGTTCACTTGAAAAAAAAAGTTATTCTCGCAGCATTTTATCTGCGGAATTCAACTCTGCATGGAAAAATGGTCCAATTCGATCCTAATACAGGGTGTTGCGTGATTTTTAATTTTTAATGTATTTGACTATCTATTTTATAATTTTTTTGACAGCTCCCTTGGCAAAATAAATCAATATTGCTATATATTTTTGTAATCAGAAAGAAAGGCTTCATCAAATGACGTAATAAAATATAGGGTGTTGTATTTGAAATAAAAAAGTTACATGTCACACCCTGTATACGGTACCAATTGAAAAATTTTAGATGATCGATTCAAGATCCCCGGGAAAAATTGTTGAGAAAAAGTTTTAACTTTTTCAAAATATCTCAATGGGGAATCTCCTAGAGGGGGGGTGAATTTTATCGTGAACACCTTGTACCTACCTAAGAAAGTCGTTGTTAATTTCTGAGAAGCCAAGCTCAGAAAAATATGCAAAATTGTGACGAAACCTACAATAAAGTCCGGGCAGGCTGAATTCTTAGATACTAACATTTCTAACTCAGAATTCGATAATGTCATTATTGAAAATCTGGTTTGTCGTGAAAAAGCAACACAAGCTTTAAAAACTTGCATGGACAGATGCCCGCGATGAGAGGCTCCGCGGCAGAAATTATGACAATTTTTTTCCTGAAATTCTTTTTGTTTTCAATTTTTTCAAGTAGGTAGGTGTTTCATAGGTAAAGATATTAACCTATGGTCTTTTTGATTTATTTCAGCAACTGCGTTCAGTGTAAGCAAATGTTCGGCCCCTATTTCCAAGGGCGGGCCTGCGGGGATGCCTGCATATCCAGCAACGGAAGAGTCACTCCGGACTGCAACAATCCTGCGTCACTTGGAAAGTTTTTGAAACGTCTTTACTAGTTCCCTTTATTTTTTCACTTTATTTACACATTTTGTTAGAGCATAATGTGGACAAATAAAAACATCTGTGTTCAGTCTACTAATCGACTTAGATTGAAATTCAGTTTTTGTTTTGTATATCATAGGTACTTGATTTTCCATGAGACATTTATTTTAAATAAATAAAAAATTTATTGGAAAAACTTCTATTTAAAAAGTTTTTTTTTTCACTCATCAAAATTTTACGTCCAAGTCGCGGCGGAAGCGGAAAGATTCATTCATTGAATTAGTGAACCAATTGTTAATTCCAAAACGTAATTGATTCATTCACGACTGTCTTCTCCACTTAATATTGGCAAATTACCGTAAATACTGCAATTTTTGTAGTTTATTTGTTGGCACGTGAGGCTCATGATCTCCTGCGATGACTTTGTCCCCCGTTATTGCCAAAATAATTAAATTAGTTGTGTAGGCTTTTTCAAAAAGTGCTAAATAATTGCGCTAATTCAATCTTTCGGGAAAATAAACCTGCTTAGAGATACCTACAACATACAACAATACCTACCTACAATTGGAATTAGTTTAGTGCTGCTCAACGATGGTGGTTCCAAAAAAGCAGTGTGTTTTGTTCATCTTGTAAGTATAGTGCCTGGACCGCAGAAGAATAAAAACGGCTTGCTCATAATGTTTGCAGTTGTCTGACAATTTTAAATGGCGCGGCTTTGATTCCAAAACCTAAAAGCTTTTTTAATAAGTCTAAAAGTATAGTTCCGGATCATTACATTAAAGGTAACAGTCAGAAACGGTTGAATCCTACTTCAACTGGTAACTGAATTTTTTTTTGTAGAAGTAAGACCACCAGCTCCACGCAACAAACCGACAGAAGTAGACTTCAGCATGAGGGTTGTCGATATCAACTCGATCAACGTAGAAGACATGGATTTTCGGTAGTACCTAATCAACTTCATCACTTAGGTACTGAACTAGGTACTCAAGAAAATAAGACAAATTCAAATTTCAGAATGGACATGTTCATCAAACAAGAATGGACTGATCCAAGGATCAGAGTTCCAGAAGAGTTATTTGAATACGGTGATGATACAGTGACGTTGCCATCGCATCTGTTTGAAAATTTGTGGCAACCGGATTTATATTTTTTAAACTCCAAAGTTGTAGGTAAGTAAAGTAGGTGGGTATAGGGTATAGGTAACTCTGCGTTACAGAACATGATTGTAGAAATTATCATTTTCTCCTTTTCAGAGATAGCAACTCTAACTCATAAATTTTCTTCTGTTACCCTTTACCGAAACAAAACCATTAGGTACGCAGCAAGGATGCATGCAATAGTAGCTTGTCAAATGGAGTTCCAGCATTACCCAATGGATACTCAAGTTTGTCCCATTAATGTTGAGAGTTGTAAGTACCTAGTATTATTGGATTCGCGATTTAAATTAATTTTCCTTGCCACAAGATGGCTGCCAAATGCGGATTGAAATGAAGTAACAACCGAACTGCCAATGACATCAAAGTGACAACAATGGCAACCAATCATTATCAACGCATGCCGCTTTTGTGCAGCCATCTTATGGCGAAAAAAAAAATTGAATCGCTGATACATCTACCTAGGTATAGCGACTTACCTACCTTGGTCTTCATACTGTTTTCAAATTTTTTACTTATTTCACTTGACTTTACCATTTCAACTTTCGCTCCAAAAGTTGTACAATAAGCCAAAGGCAAAATTTTGGGATTCCAAATTAAAAAAAGTACCTACACAAGGTTTGGTTTTTGTTTTCAAGTCACATACAACAACGATAAAATGCATCTGAGATGGGCAACAGCCGGTGTGGTAGTCAGTCCAGAACTTAAACTCCTTCAGTACAACATCTTGCCTTTACATTTGGATGAACAACACGTTTACACTGGAGAAAAAAATGGTTTGTATTACACGTACCTACATAGGTAGGTATATCTCGTTCACGATGTTGATTCAGTTGGGTCACTATTTGAACTGATCGTGCGCGCTCTTACGTACAGGAATGCGATGGCTACAACCGATTTTTCTAAAAGTCCAGTAAAAGATATATTGGAGAAAATCTGGCCCAATCAAATACTTCATCTCTCAAGATTGCACCATCAATCAAAAAAGTGACATAACTAGCTGAATAAACATCGTGAACGAGATTATCAAAGGATAACTCAAATAATAATAATTTTACTTTTCACAGGCAATTTTTCAAGACTCACAGTCTATTTCCGGTTCGAAAGGCAAATAGGGCACCATTTGATTCAAACCTTTGCGCCTTCCTCTCTGGTCGTGGTTCTGTCTTGGTTCAGTTTCTGGTTGGGTTTAGATGCCATCCCTGGACGAGTCACTTTGCTAGTAACATGCCTGTTAACTCTAGTAACCATGTTCACTGGATTGAGATCTGACATCCCAGCTGTGGCTTACGTTAAAGTAAGTCTTAATTCTCAAACTTCAAAGTTCTAAAAAGTTACATTTTTGCAATCTTTTGAGGCCTTAGATTTATGGATGGCTGGTTGTATGGTGTCGGTTTTTGCGGCATTGGGAGAGTTTGTGATAGTCAAAGTTCTAGACGGGAAATACCAATCCGCAAAGAAGAAACCATGTGATTGCCATGTGGTGAGTTTTTTTTCAAAAGCCATTAATAGCTGTTTGTAATTATTTTGAAATTCTTAGGAGAGCAGTCTTGCACCATGGATGACTGATGGTAAACATCACTGTCGCAGGGCTAGCTTAGCGCAAGTTGTTCCTTTATTTTGGAATAGTGTAAGTTACCAGCGATTGTAAGTTCAATACCTATTATGCAGTTCACGTTTTGAATTCAGTAGAATGACTTTTTGGAGCAAAAATAAAGTGACAAGCTGGGGAGCTACGGCTACGGCTGATGATAGCACCTGCAAAGTTACCTCAAAAGTGACCAGTTACGTAAGTTGAGGAGAGGAGGTCTCTCCTTTTTGATTTCACAGGAGCCTGTGGAACAATTCCAAAAAAATGTATCATCAACTTTTGTAATTTTTTCAATGTTTCAACCAAATCAGCGAAAGATATAGCGCTGTCTGCCTTGGAAGGCTCAACTCGGATTTTTAGACACCACGTTTAACAGGTTCAACTCTGCCAAATTGAAAGTGAAAAATTCAACAATATCAATCCCCAAAATTATAATGTGGTATCCTTTGTCGTTTAGTGGGAGCGGTACGCAAAAGCATACTGCATTTTGGAGTGCAGTAACGAGATTTTGCATGGGCGTACTTTATACCGAGACAAGCGATTTGACCCGCAGCACTCGATATTTTGTCCCTTAGGGGGCCAATGGGGGTCCTCCAAATTTTCAAGGCACAAGAACTTTCACAAAATGATCATTGAGTATCGTCAAGTATGTCATAAGTGAAGCTTACGGGTCTATTGAAAATGTTTTCATCAATTGTCGTCGTGCCCGATTCATTCTTAAAACTTGAAAAAAAATTCTTTGGCAGAGGTCAGAAAAATTGTTTTTTTTTTCTTCTATGCAAGGAAACGATAAATGCATATGTTTTGTTGCGTTCCCAACTAAATCGCGTTCCGTGAGCCCAAATATGAAGACAATTTTTTCGCAATATCATTTTCCCAAGAAGAGATGACCTCTTCAGTACACCTTTTTCAACAGCATTTTTTTCAATATTCCTACTGGATAAGACTGTCAATTTTCACAGATATGAGAAGCTTCAACTCATTTCTTGGTAATTTCCATGCAACATGGCTTCAAAACGCACAAGAGAGCCCTAAAACTTTTTTTTTCTGCTATGCCGTCAAATTTTTGGCATGTTGATTTTGTAGTAGGGGAGACGCGCAAATAATAGAGATCTAGTCCAGGCGAATAAGTTCTACCGGAAAATATACATACTTATACCTAACGACTCTGCGTTTTGTTGTACTGCGATAAAACACAGCATGGAAGAATATTTTCTGTTGAAACCAAATCGCCTGCGCCTGCAGCCTGGATTGAATATTGGTTCGCGTCTCTCCTACTATAAAATCAAAATATCGTAAGTTGGACGGCCCAGCAAAAAAAAAAACTTTTTGGGCTCCCTTGGGCGTTTTAGATTCATGTTGCTTCGCAACTACCAAGAAAAGAGTTCGAGGTCTCCATTCCTGCAAAAATTACGAGTGATATCCAGTGGAGACATAGAAAGAAATGCTCTTGGAAAAGAGGTACTGAAGAGGTCACCACTTCTTTGAAAAAAACCATTACAAGAAAATTGTCTTCATATTTGGGCTCACGGAACGCGATTTAGTTGGGAACGCAACAAAACATATGAATTTATCGTTTCCTTGCATAGCAGAAAAAATAAAAACAGTTTTTTTGACCTCTGCGAAAGAATTTGTTTTTCAAATGTGAAGAATGAATCGGACACGACGACAATTATTAATGAAAACATTTTCAATAGACCCGTAAGCTTCACTTATGACATACATGACGATACTCAATGACCGTCATGTGAAAGTTCTTGCATCTTGAAAATTTGGAGGGCCCCCATTGGCCCCCTAAGGGACAAAATATCGAGTACTGCGGGTCAAATCGCTTGTCTCGGTATTAAGTATGCCCATGCAAAATCTTGTTACTGCACTCCAAAGTGCGGTATCGATGTGTTTTTAGGTGTGTACCGCTTCCACTATTTCGGCAATCTATAATATATAATATAGAAATGTGATAATTTAACCACTTTTTATAAGACATGTATGTTAATAATGGCGCTACAGATCTGAATATTGAATTTTTCTTTCAATTTTCTGGGAAATCTCATCAAACAAATGTATTTTATTTTTATATTAACTGGTTGCCGCTTTAGTACTGGAGACTGTTGACGCTATCCTGTTGCTTTATAATAGTTTTTTTTTTCTAGAAAAAAGGAAAAGAAAGGATACTGTGGAGAGAAGTCGATCGAATTTCAGCAGTCGTATTCCCAGCAACGTTTTTCTTCTTTAGCATATTATACTGGACCATCCTAATTTTTGGAAGGTCACCATCTCTGTAGCTGTACTTACAATAAAATTGATGTCTTATTTACTGTCAATTATTAAGACCCCACGCATGAAGGTATAGATATATTTTTAGAATTTAGTGCATAACAGCCAAATCTTAACTTGCTAGTTAACAATAAATTGATTCATTTGTTATCAAATAACATAAATAAATATTTTAGTATATAAGGAAACGCCATGTTGTCGCAAAAATTCTAGTTTGCTTTAAGGCTAACAAGTTCTCTATCAACCAAAGGGTATTGAGCTAACGCTAAGGATAATTTTCTATGCGCAAAATATATACAAAATATCATACAAAGAGAAATAATATATCACTACACTAGCACTAGAAGAGTAACGAAAAAAGTAGTATCACATAAAATATAAAATAATTCAACTTTCACATTTAATGGCTAAGTAGCTTTTTTTGTCCAGCTAAAGAAGAGAAGAACCAGAGTGGCAGTGAGAAAAACAAAAACGGAAAGGAGGATGTAGTACACATAATAGAGAGTTCGCACAGTCCAAGAGTTGTAATGAAAAGTGCATGATAATAATAGTAAGTGTATGATCACATGGAATATCTAATTTTATATACATTTTGTTTATTGTTTACACTAATCTAACAATTAATTTCAAACTATCACATGGATTCTTTAGATTTCCTAAAATTTAATATTAGTAGTTCAGTGGTTTTTATATGCGTTGTGTGCTTTCGAAAATATCGCAAAAATTTAAAAAATTCAACAACAATAAATAATTAACATGTCCCAGAGCAAGGTACGTACATAAAAATCACATGAAATTAGTAGGTTTTTTTATGTATAATAGGTGGTAGTTGACAATACTCTTTTGTAAATCTCTTATTTTGTTCATAAATAATTTTAGAGTGTATAATGACATATTAATTTAATATGTATAGCTACGAGTAATCTATGGGGACACTGGATTCCAGTCATTCGCCGGTGTCCAGCCACTTGCTCTCCTCGGCGATCCTCTCAAAACAGTCCATCACATACAAGTACTGAAATTGGAAAAAAAAGGTCATGCTCAAGTTAGCTCTCTAGTTTGCATCATCATTCATTCATTTATAATCATCATACTGACTGGACGCGTACCTCCACCTCTTCCTCTCCTGTAGTAACCCACTGAAACCGTTCGTACAATTACCTTTTAAAAAAAGGATACAAAACCACGAGAAATGGATCTTATGCCTCTGGGGAGTCACACCATAGTTTTTCAAGCGGAACTGAGGAATGATTCAAATGATTCTCTAGTGACTAGAGTTTATGGTAAAGTGAATGGCTCGTCAAAAGTTAAGCATAGACCAAAATTTGCTCCAATTTCAAGCAAGGATTTCTTTGGGAAAAAATATCAGATTAAAAATATATATATATGGTGCCTGGTAGAGCTTTTCTTCAGCTACAAGACGCTGTGTTGACTTACGTCACCATCGAATTTGTCCACGATATACAGGATGTCAAAGGAAGGAGTGTCAAAAGTGTTGATTTTTGAAGTCATGGAACTTTTCAAGGAAAAATTTCGTTTTTTTTTCTCTTCAGTTTTAGAAACCGGATATCAATATCTCGAACCGGTTTTGGACTTTTGATCGTATTTTGTTTCTTCAAAGAGTTCTTGATTTTTTTTGTGGAATTTGGATTTTTATACAGAATTTGCTAGGGCAAATTAATTCGCATTTTTTCCCAAACACAGTAGTCGTGTTTCATGGCCTACGCTCAATTTTTTTCTTTTTGTAATTTCATTATGAATTTTCATGACATGTAGGATAATTTTCAAATCGATTTTACTCGAGAACGGTGCTTCCTATCGGAGTTAAACAAGGGAACCTTTTTCATGCAAAATGCTTTGAAGTTTCATAATTTTATGCTAAAGTTGCAAAAAAACGACACTTGAAAAAGTTGGGGTGATTTTACCCCCCACCCCCCACAGTCTGACCCATTTCTGGATAAAATTTTGTAAATATTATCATTGCTTATTAGACATGAAAATATTGGCCGATGTGCAAAATTTCGTGATTCTGCTGTCAACAGTTTCGAAGATATTAAATGAAAACCATCTTCAGGGTACCACTTTTAGAGGGCTGTAGCTCACTTATGAAGCATTTTTCGACCTATGTTTATTGGAACTTTTTTTCAAATTTCCAGCCGTAGAATCTGCTGGTGAAGTATTGCACGCTAATACACAATATTGCGTGACCGCTTAGCGCATGCGCTGAAAAACGAGGTGATTCGTTCTAAGTCTTCCATATGTTACGCTGTAAAATAGGTGATTCTCAAACTAAGCTTAATGGATTATGCGTCGTTTTCAAGTAGAAGTGATTACATAGAAAAATCGGTGTAACCCTCGCAACCTATTCATGAAAGCACATATGTGAGGGGTCATTCCCAAATGCCCCAAATTACGAAATAAAGAAAAACATGGAACACTTCAACCATAACATTCAAATTTACCGCAAAATTGTCTGGGGACATTTTATTTAATCAGTGATGTATTGTATTGACGACAGCATGGTGTGGCGACAGTCGGTCCTCTGAGTGACACACACTTTTTCGACCGCCGAATATCCATTTTAAATCGGAAGGCTTCACAAGTTGCTGATAAAACTGGACAAAATGTCAACGTCAAACACAGAAATCAATGTCACTGTCGCATTCTGGGCCGCTATTCTTCAATCGTGTGAGAAGAGTCCCTGGGAGTTTTATATAATCCGTACCACGATTTTAGGCAACATTCGCGACATCAGTGTACTGCGGAATGTATTTTACTCCCAGGAACTTTTCTCACACGATTTAAGAATAGCGGCCCTGAACATGCGCGATGATAACTTGTCACCGTTTTCTTAGTTCGCATGACATCCGTGTCGGAGCGCCACTTCCGCGCAATATTGTGTATTATGATATGAGACACCCTGTATAGTAACAAAATATAATTAAAATTATTTATTTATTGATTTATTTATTAGGATTTTGGAAATTATTAGGAAAGAACCAAGAAAAAAATCACGGAACAAGAGAGGAATCACAAATAACTCCCGCCACTCCGCCTGGGGAGGCTTGAAAATGTAGTTTCAACTTGACAACTGTCGCAGCTATTTGGCTACCTATGGCTTCGAACCGCGTCCAGCATTCAATTTTCAACTATCTATTTAAATACTCACGTAAGGTGTAAAAATCTTGAGCCACCTGGGCGTCTTGTCGGGCCTGTTGTACTTCAAGCAAAACGCCATGCCCTCCTCGTCCACCTCCCATTGCCGCACGGAATCCCACTGCAGAACGACCACTTGACTTTCCAGCGTGCCGTCTTCCCTGCAAGCGTGCAGCTTGATGCCGGCACTTCCGATGGCAAGCACTACGTGACCATCTTTGCGCGAATCGCAGGCGCAATGCGGAAACACGACGTCCCCGTATCCGGGCAGCTCCCGGGCCAGCTTCAGATATTCCGCCGCCCTGGTGTTGTCCTGCAGGGCTTTCAGCTGATACAGGCGTTCGCCGGCGTTTATGTAGCCTCTGTTGACCTCGTCCACAGACTGCCAGAAAATGTACGAGGTAGCCTGGGTGTCGTTGAGCAGGACCATTTCTTTCGGTACGGAAAACAGCCACTTCCTTATGGTCAGGCACGTACTGGTGGCTGTGCTGTAGTTTTGAATGTACAAGTGGTGAGGGTATTCGTTCGGTTGAAGTTTTCGTTCTGCAATTGCAACAATCAAAATTATTGTTGTTTTTTTTTTCCAAATTATTCTCAACTTACCGAAATTGTATTCCACAATTTCAAACAAGTAGAAATACCTCGATACTCTCTTGCTCATTCCGATCTTTTTCACTACAGTCTCATAAACTTCATTGGCGTTTGCGTTTTTCCGCGATGCGATTGTGATTACGTCTCTATCAGGTAACAATACCTGAAAAAAAGTACTTTGTTAAAACTAAGAGTGAAGTAGATAGGTAGCTTTGCTCAAAAATTGCAATGGATTTTCAAAGTTTGTATTGCATCCGTTTTCACTTATCCTACAGAGAGAAGAAATAAGTACTCACGACTTTATTAATGATTAATTTCATTATTCTAATCATTTCGTTGTTGTCGATAAGATTAGTAAGGTGCTTGATTCAGCTTCTAGAGAATGTAATTAGTTGAAAAATTTGGCAACTTTTAGAACAATAGAAAACCGAGCTATTTTAATCTTTAGTTGCAATTATGCTATAATACGTCTGGTGATTTTTTTACGAGTATAAACATTGACGCCCGATTACATAAAACTTGGTAACTTTTAGTTCGATACCAAATAGGAGACCAAATAATTAAGAGTGAAAAAGAATGCAGACCAGATTACTCAAAGATAATATTGGAAATACACGATCACAATACAATAGCTCTAAGCGATTATTTGGCTATCAAAGTGGGATAAAGGTGCGTTCAGTCAGCTTATTTAGCCGCAAGTTTTAATTTTAGTCGTAAGCGCTGCATCGCTTATTGGCTGTTCTGAGGAGGCTGGTCCATAACAGCCAATGGGCGTCGCTGCGCTTGCGACTAAAATTAAAACTTGCGGCTAAATAAGCTGACTGAACGCACCATAAGAGTAATTTGTTCCCTATAAACTGTGTCCTGCAAACAAGGTGTGGTAGCATAATAATCGTTTGGAGCTATACTTTGTACTTCCATCATATTCGTTCCTTGCAGTAAGCCGGTTTGCATTTTATTTAAGTTTTAGATAACATGCCATCAAGGGGGATCACATAGTCGAGTGTCAGCTCCAGTCGAGTGTGCAGCAGCGCGGAGCCGGGTCAGAAATTGGATAGGTGACCGGGCGGGGTCACTGGGCCGGTCCCATCTAATTCTGAACTGGCTGACAAATCCCCTCCGGTGGCCTTCAGCAAGCCCCCAAGTATTATTCCTGCAACCGGCAGTACAGCAATGTGAAGAGGATAACCGCCAGCGTAGACAAGAGGATGGACAAGTCAGGAGCGCGCCAGCGTAGGCAAGGGGGCGGACAAGTCAGGGACGCAGCATAGGCACCACGTATTAATATACCTGCACTAACGCTAGTGGGGGCCAAGGTAAAATCCCGATGAATCATGTGCGTTAGGCGGCCCCAGTGCTTGAGTGAACCGACCGTAGAGCATTCAAGTACCACATTGTGGCTGGATGAGTCTGGCTGGTCTGAGGAGGTCTGCCCTGTCTGCCCTCATTAGCAAAACCACAGCAACTGACAATCCAACAACAACAAAAATCGGAGAAAACTGACCTGAATCGTAATTTGCGGCATCCTCCTAACAGGATTTTACTGATTCCATCTTGTAAGAGTTTGTCTAATGCAGATTTTATTGATTTTATCTTGTGAGAGTTTGTACAAAATGAAATCAATAAAATCATGTTGGAAGGGTGCCGCTAAAAAAAAGACTTAGGTCGACTTTCCCCGATTTTTTCATAATTTTACTGACTGTTTGCTTTTGAAGACAAAGGTGGGACAATGGGTCCAAAACTCCAAAAGCGAGGCCTACGCTCCAGATGGAAGTATGTTCCATCAACTCCCCCCGATAAATCCAGTACATGCCATCAAACAAATTCTCATTTGGAGTTGGCTTTGAACCTTTGATGTCAAAATATTCAGTCATTTAGACAATTGTGGGTCCGTATTTTTGAAACCGGCAATATGTATACCGCCATCCGCCATGACAAATCCCATGTGAATTCAATCTCGCCGGTTTTACAAATTTGGAGCCCAGTCGCTTTTGGAAATTTCATCAATCGCATGGTATCAATCTGGGGTCCAGTGTTTGATAGCCAGAATAAGGACGACCTCAGTTGTTGGTCACGTTGTGGTATCACAATAATCGTTTAGAGATACGTACTTTGTATTATGTAGGTACAGTTGAGAGCGAAATGATTCATACGGCACCGCTAGGAAGTTGGCTGAATTTTAGAAATGTTAGCTGCTTAGATCCTTCTTGAATGCCAGTTTTGATTACGACCAATCTCTAATCAAAAGTGGCATTCAAGAACAATCCAAGCTGCTAATATTTCTGAAATCCAGCCGATTTCCTAGAGGTGCCGTATGAATCATTTCGCTCCCAACTGTACTTCCATGACAGTCTTTCCTAGAAGTAATAAGATTTGCATTTAATTCCACTTTTAAACTCTTGGTGTCTGGGACAGAACTAAAATTTGATGAGTACCTATCACGTTTGTGCAATCGGATCTTAAATAGAAATCAATGTCTATACCATGTTTGATAGGCCAGGTGATAGGTCATTCTGGATAGAAAAAATTCCGACTAAACCTTTTGAGGTGCCAAACTCTTCGTTAGGTCAGTAGGTATCTACCACTGAGTTTCCGCCCATAAACGAGTTGTGCTGATTCCTCCACATCTGCGCAAAGGTAAAGGATGTCTTGAACATGCAGAAAGACCTGTTAAACCCCCGTACTTTTCTATCATTTTTGCCTCGATGCAAACTTACATTTCTTACGCAAACATTGGAAACATTTGTCATCATCTCTGTGCCAGTCTTACTATTAAAAAAAAAATTCTTTGTGCGGGTCATGTAAATCACATTTAATTGTTTTTCCATGCAAGAAAATCATCAGACAACATGTATTTTGGTTGTTTTCTAATAAGTTGTATCCATTGAACCCATTTATGGCGTTGAAATTTCAATATCAGCATTTTTGAAGATGTTGCCCACAAAAAAAGTGAATATTTTTTATTGCCTGTTCAGCAGCAATTTTCTCAATTTTACCAAACACCGTTTGCGGAAATATTAAGAGGAATGACAAGCTGAAAGTGTTTTCTAACGATATTATGTCTGGCTTAACCGAGGTACGCACTTGAAACTCAAGAAAAATTGATTTCTTTTCGAAGTGCTCTATTTCACCCGCGTGCGGCCGTGCCTATTTGACATAGACCTATTAGAATCATAGACTGATTACACGAGCTTGGAAATGTACTCTTTCCAGTTTTAAATCACTACCATTATTATTAAAACTTTGTACATTGATTATTAAGGGATTATATATTATTTGATTAATAATGGTCGTGTTTCAAAGCTGGAAAGAGTACATTTCCAAGCTGGTGTAATCAGTCCGGTCTATGTCAAGTAGGCACGGCCGCATGTGGGTGAAACGGAACAGCTCGAAAAGAAATCAGTTTTTCTAGAGTTTCAAGTGCGTGCCGCGGTTAAGCCAGACATAATATCGTTAGAAAACAGTTTCAGCTTATCATTCCTCATAATATTTTCACAAACGGTGTTTGGTATAATTGAAAAAATTGCTACTGAACAGACAGTAAAAAATATTCACTTCTTAGCGGGTAACATCTTCAAGAATGCTGTTATTGAAATTTTAACGTCATAAATGGGTTCAATGGATACGACTTATCATAAAACAACCAAAATACATGTTGCCCGATGATTTTCTTGCATGGAAAAACATTCAAGTGTGATTTATCTGACCCCCACAAAGAAATTTTTTCAACAGTAAGACTGGCACAGGTGATGTAAGTTTGTATTGAGGCAAATATAACGAAAAAGTACGGGAGTGTAACAGCTCTTTTTGCACCTTTTGGGCATCATTTACCTTTGCGCAGATGTGGAGGAATCAGCACAACTCATTTTTGGACGGAAACTCAGTGGTAGATACCTACCGACCTAACAAAGAGTTTGACACCATAAAAGATTTGGTCGGAATTTTTTCCAGACTGTAGTGATTTTACCGACATACCGCCTGGCCTATGAATAGTGCCTCTAGGGAATATTTTTGAACCACTATTTCACACCTTTGGACACCTTTGTTTCATGCATTACCAGACGAGATGCAGATTTTTGACTTTTGATACATTCCTGATAGTAGTTACAAGGTAAGCACCTAAATAAAAAGTTCAACAACCATAGAGGCAAGTCTTGAAAACGGCAGCCGAAGTGACCTTCCTCCAGCTTATCTTTTTGCGCGAAATACATTTCCCATTCCAAAATCACCAAGTGTTTTTCTTCTGATGCAATATTCACTTTATATCGCTTGCAGCGCATCGGCCCTGTGCGGAAAATCAAATACTTACTTTAAGATCAACAGGACTGCTATTGTTGTCGTCATCCTGATCTGTGAGGAACTCTTGACATACTTCTGACTCTGCTATAACACGGACGGCACAAACTCTTTCTAAATATTGCTCTAGGCCCCTGCGACGGGCGTCCAGTTGCTGCTCGCTCAGTGTGAACGGCCACTTTCCCGGCAACTTTGGAAACTGGAACCCTGCGAGAAACAAAACAGGAAACATGAACTACTAATGTTATTCTTAAAATGTAGATAAAACAGAAACATTGCGAATAGCTTGATAGAAATGCTGCCAATGGCTTGATTATTCAGAATTAAATATATATTTAAAAAAAGGCAAAAGAATTGAAGCCTCTTGATAGAGCCGGAAAGAGAGGGAAAAGTGGAAGAGAAAGAGAGAGAGAGAGAGAGAGAGAGAGAGAGAGAGAACAATAATAAAAATGCAGACACAAACTAACTGCAAAAAACAACAAGTTGCTAATGACTCTCGATGTTCCATCACTGCGATAATGATGTGACAATATGCAGAACAACAAACAATATTTTTGACGAATAAATGTGAAAAACAAATATTGACCTACCGCAGTTCGTGCCCGGGTAATGAACTGGGA
The DNA here is from genome assembly GCA_949128115.1 of Anaspis maculata. Lineage (NCBI taxonomy): Eukaryota > Metazoa > Arthropoda > Insecta > Coleoptera > Scraptiidae > Anaspis > Anaspis maculata. The sequence continues at coordinate 36,061,804 of OX421962.1, read as the reverse complement.
CGTGATTTTTTGAACATTCTTCGGTGGTATTTACCTACCTATAAATTCCTTCTTGAGATCACTATGCAACTTTGCAAATTCCCTGTATCGTCTCGAACACAGATGTCTGCCGGCCATGTAAATGTTGAAGGCGACGTATCGTTCACCCCCTCGTTCGTTATAATGGTAGTCTGGTATGCTAATAGGTAAGGAACGCTTTTCGCTATAGTCGAAGTACATTTGATTATCGTCCGCTGGTTCGAGCCTCTCAGCTTCCTGTAACACAACAAATTTTAGTTAGAATAAAACATTCTCGAATGTGAAGATGTTCTCACCTGTTGCGTTACTGATATCACTGTCAAGGTCAAAATATCACCCCCTGATTTGATAAGATCGACTACTTGTTTGTGAGTGGCGCCTTCCACATTAACTCCATTTCTGAAATAGGAAACAAGAACAAAAATAAGTACTCATTCAGAAAGTCAGAAAATGATACCTGTGGTAATATTTAGCAGTTTGGTACAAATCGCAGCTTAACATTTTTGGAAATTTTGTGCGTGAGTGTGTGTGTATGTGTGTACTTCCAGTTGCGTTGAATGAAAACAACTGGGTGAACAAAATAAAGAGAAGTCGTATGAACTTTAAAATCGGCAAAAACAGATAGCAACTGACATTTTGATAATGATCATAAAAATACTTTCACCGCGCGCAGTTTTTATTTTCTACGAGCATCATGAAAGTAGGTATAGCAAAAGTAAAGGTTTTATGCTCCGTTCCATGAAATGTTTAATCTGCAGCTCGATCTGCAGTGATATTCACGGGGCATGAATGCACGTCGGCATTGGATAAAATCACGTTGTGAAAATGTCATATGGCTCGATGCAATTTTCATCAATTGATCGTTGCGTTTCTTTGCCATTGATTTATCAACCTATTTATGTACCTTGCGTACAGTACCTACGTGTGTGTGCGGAGTGTGTACATTCACCACGAAAAACACAGCACACACAAGAGAAGAAACAAGTTTGTCTTTCCTCCTATAACGCGAACGTTCACATTCCTTAACGGGCTCTTTAATAACATTCCTTTGCGTATTCTCCGCTTGGTGATGGTCGTTGTCTCAATCGACCATCGACCAGACCAGACGTTGACATCACCGATTTTATTCCATCGTTCATTTGTACGGAGCCTTCAAAAAAATTGATCTGACCCTAGTATCACGCCTCGTGTTTGTCAAAACGGTTGATTTTTATTGATAACTCAGACCGGTGTAATTAACAGCCGCACGCCATAACGTCCTGAAACGTTCTGGAAAACACTATGCTAGTATAAATCCGATTGAAATAAAAGGAACAAATTACCAGTTTTATTATCGTTCCATTTTCGTCACCACACGCCAGATAAAGGCCTGGTGGTGATAGTAAAATTCAAATTTAGCGTTACTGCGTCCTTTAGATTTTCTTTCACATTCTGATTTGATCAGGCAACCGTCACACGTAACGTTATAAAGTATGAGAATGAACACATGGAAATCTGCACGTAAAATGCAAAATTTCAAGGCACTTACACCCTGCACCATAAAATAATCCTGCATTTTGATTTATTACAGTCGTGTGTTATTCTTTGAAGTGTTAGCAAAGTAAGCTCAAAATTGCGTTAGTTTTTATCATCATCATAATTATTATTATGGTAGGTAGGTACTTACATACTTCAGTTCAAATAGATGTTTATTGAGTTCAAGTTAACTAGGGCACCTTGTATGCATTGTCTATTAATTCACATCATTGAGTACTTGACAAAAATTACAAGTCATCTAGGGAATTATCTTATACCCCCGGTTTCAAAAATATATATATTAATCATCGAATAGTTAATTGAGCACTTTTTTGTGAACTTCAATGTGGTTTCCAATGAGAAACGCAATTTTACAAAAAATTATAGAAAAACGTTCAGTTCACACAACTTCTACGCATTTCCTGTGGTCAGTCAACAGGCATTTCCTATAACTCACTAGAGTAAATCCTCAATCAGCTATTTCATGATTAAATTCTTTTGTGCTACCGGGGGTTAATCCATGACTTAAATGCAGTAATTTAAAATATCATGGGTGGGTTGACTTGGCCATTGTGAGGACGGGTGGGCGCCACCCATTGAGAGACGGTCCAAGAGTATTGTAGAGGGAGATGTACTACGAGACCAATTATTATTATTGCACCTATTTCCAAAGAAAGCTTCAGCGAGATCCAAGATAACAATACAAATATGTATGTTAGCAATAATAGTACACTATGGACATGAACTATTAACTGCACACCCTTTGACGAAGCATCAGGTAAATATTTTTAATAATAATAGGTAACGTACTTTTATTGCAGTCAAGTCTGGTCGAAGTATTTTCAGTAATGCTTGGTACAGCAGGGTGCTTTTACTAAATCATGTTGTGTTGTGTATAAAGTTTCGCATTGTATGTTGATTATCTGAAAAGAAATTGGACCTATTTTTGACATCTTCAAGAAGCCGTCTCGTTGGAGTAGGCAGTTAGACGACAGAACGGATAGATGGACATAAAGTAACAGTAATAGCTTATTTTCAAGAAAAAAGCATTACCAATCCAACCTAGAGATATGCCAAATTTCTCGCCTCCACCACCAATCGTGTTCCGAATCTCCGAGTCGTAATTTCGTAAGTCAGTTATGAATATTTGAAATGATAGACCAAATGAAGTTTACGTAACTTCCGGTACTTATCCGGAAGTATTGCACTGCAATGGAAGTACTAGAGCCGACACTAGAACACAAAAAGATGTGACCTTAATGATTTGCGTTTCAAATTATTGAATAACGAAGATGTGGTTTGTGATTATGCACTCTCAGATTTTCGATATGCCCGGTGAACCAAATTTAAAAGCAAGGACATTATTCACGCTTTGCTGATGAATTCACGGGATGGGAGTTGTAACATAAATAATATTCAAAATATTCTTTACGTAATTTTCAAATAAAACTGTTTTTCTTTTCGCATCGAAAAACACAGTTATAGGTATTCTTTGCAGAAAATGCATGAGCTGAAAATTCCAAGCTGTGCAGTTTGTTATTTCAAGCAAATCATTACTTAATTAATGTTCCGTGAGATTATGACTTAACATTAATGAGCTGTGATAATAACTACGTTTCGGCTCGCGTTTGGGGGACTTGGTTTAGGTGGCCCCATTTAGGAGCCACAGTCTGGTTTATCACAAGAAGGTATCTAATAACAACAACAAAACGTAATTTTGTTCTGTTTTATCCGAGGTTTTATCCACTTCATAAACTAACATAGCAATTATCGACAACTGGCCGAGGCTTCGGACACAATTTCGAGTTTTTTTTTCATAATCTGTTTGCCAATCTTTTTGATGTTAATAATACGTTCATATAAGTACAGGAAAGATAGTAAGAAAATCGGCAAAACCTCTGAAAAAATATGGACGTCCTGAAAATTTTATATTCTGTTCAGAATTGAGTGCTCTACTACATTTCCAAAATCGTCACAAATCGCACCCGGGGGTTTTGAGTTATTGGAGGGGGGTGAAAAATTGGAACTTGGAATGGAGGGGATGAAATCCGTCAATCCATTGTATGCAAATACATCGCAATTCGACGCATTGCATCCCGCTGACACCATTTTGGTACAAAAAGTGTTGATCATTGTTGAAGGGGGCTCGTGGGGGAGCGAAGCTCGGCTAGGTGTTCTTTTTTTTCCTGAGTCATTTAGAACCGATCACGACAAGTTTGTAACTTTTCCGACTAAATTCAATCTCCTGAACTCGAATCTGATGTGTAAATTTGGATGACAACAAGTTCAAACAAGTTAACTTGAAAAAACTTGGTTTTGTTACTAATAAATCTACTAATTTTCGTGATTTTTCGTTACAATTTTTTCCGGTAGTTTTTCTCGGTAGCCAAATCTCCCATACCTTCCAAACGGTTTAATATTACAGAGTTTATTTTTCCGTTGATCAAATCTTATCCATTTACGGCTCGATACCAAGTTGGGGCTGGGACCGCCGTAAGTGCGGTTACCATAGCAACGGCGGATACCAACCAATCAGACCGCGCTGTATTTGGCGAGTTACGCCGTCCCAAACTTTGCGCCTGCAACTTGGTAGCAATTACTCAATTAGGGCTCGATACCAAGGTGCAGGCGCAAAGTTGGGACGGCATAACTTGCCAAATACAGCGGTCTGATTGGTTGTTTCTCGTCGTTGCTATGGTAACCTCACTTACGGTGGTCTCAGCCCCAACTTGGTATCGAGCCGTTAGGCTCTACACTTACTACTGGGCTTGAGCATGATCGGTCAAATAAAAACAATATTCAACAAAAAATATACACTCCAAATTTCGTCCTAATTGCTCAAGACTTGAGCGTCGCGACGAAAAAATTCACTTTTTTTCAAAACACTCAACTTTCTGCTTCCCTAAAGTATTTCATTTTGGTTTGCGCTTTTCATTAGCTAACCCTAACCTTGCACCAAAAAAATAATACGCAATTAACGCTAATACGAGATTAAATGGATTTCAATCTGGCCTATCCCAGTAGGTTGAGCATGGGAAATGCATAAAATCTTAAGCTAATCAATCATTAGATCATTTTCTTTTAAGAAACCAGATTCTCTATTATTTACAAACAAGTAACTAGTGACCAAAAGAAATTTGGTCAAAGTTTCAAATTTCTTCTAGTAACTCAAGTCTTGATATTGATACAAAACTTCAAAGACTACTACCACACTAAAGTTTATACAGAGTGATATGTGAAACCATGCAAAATGGCTAAGCCGTCAACCTCGCCGTCAACAGGTTACTACATATTTGCAAAACAAAACAAAAATTCAAATCTGACTGACTGAGCATAATTATTGTAAAACCGTTTTTCAACCAATCGGAATAATTTATTGGCAATAGAAGGTAGGCGATTGGACGCAAGCAGATTTTAATAGTACCTTTCATTATCCAGTGCGCCATCAGCGCGCATACTCGTCTTCTGAAGTAATGGCGTCAAATACAAAATTTGCGAACAAATGCTAGAAAATGGCGTGAAAAACCGCCATAGAGTTGAAAAATACGCGCCGCAGCGAACAGGGTAATAGGCTAGAGGTTAATTACACACTATAGTACAAGAAAGATAGATTTCAACCTCGGAATAAATATGGACGTCGTGAAAATTTGATATTCTGTTCAGAATTGAGTGCTCTACAACATATCCAAAATCGCCAAAAATTGCACCCGGGGGTTTTGAGTTATTGGAGGGGGGGGTAAAAAATTGTAACTTAAAATGGAGGGGATGAAGCCCGTCAATCAATTGGAAGCAAATACGTTATGATTCGACGCATCATATCCCGTTGATACCATTTTGGCACAAAAAGTGTCGATTACTGTTGAAGGGGGGTCGTGGGGGGGGCGAAGCTCTGCTAGGTGGTCCATTTTGTTTTTCTGGCCATGTAAAACCGATCACGACAAATTTGGTATCTTTTCCAACTAAATTCAATCTCCTGAACTCGAATCCGATGTGTAAATTTTGATGAAAACAAGTTTGAACAAGTTAACTTGAAAAAACTTGTTTTTTCTTTGACAATTTTGAAGAATTTTTTTTTCACTGTTAGAGGTATTCATTGTCCAAAAATTTTAAGGGGTCATTGGATTGAAGTGTATTCTTCACGAAAATCATCCACTTTATGTATAATTTTGATTCTCGAGTTCAAAAAATTGATTTGAACTCGAGCCGGCTCGGCGCGTCGTCTACTACTGACCAGAACACTAGAGCATGCACCTTTCAATGAAAATAGCTCAAACTTTCGAAGAGATAACAACTAATCTTTGAAAATTTGATTATATGTGCAGAATTGAATTCTCTATAACATGAACAAAATCGCCATGAATCGCACTGCAGGATTTTGAGTTATTCGAGGAGTAGGATATAACATTTTCTCAAGATTCGTGCTCTATGAACTGTTAGCTCTCCCCTCAAATAACTCAAAACCCTGCAGTGCGATTCATGACGGTTTTGTTTATGTTATAGGGAACTCAATTCTGCACAGATAATCAAATTTTCAAAGATGAGTTGTTATCTCTTCTAAAGTTTGAGCTATTCTCATTTCAAGGTGCATGCTGTAGTGTTCTGGTCAGTAGTAGACAACGCGCCGAGCCGGCTCAAGTTCAAATCGATTTTTTGAACTCGAGAAACAAAATTATACATTGAGTGGATGATTTTCGTGAAGAATACACTTCGATCTGATGACCCCTGAAAATTTTCCGAAGATGAACACCTCTAACAGTAAAAAAAAAATCCGTCAAAATTGTCAAAGAAAAAACAAGTTTTTTCAAGTTAACTTGTTCAAACTTGTTTTCATCCAAATTTACAGATCGGATTCGAGTTCAGGAGATTGAATTTAGTCGGTAAAGATACCAAACTTGTTGTGATCGGTTCTACATGGCCAGAAAAACAAAACGGACCACCTAGCAGAGCTTCGCCCCCCCCACGACCCCCCTTCAACAGTAATTGACACTTTTTGTGTCAATATGGTATCAACGGGATATGATGCGTCGAATCATAACGTATTTGCTTCCAATGGATTGACGAGTTTTATCCCCTCCATTCCAAGTTGCAATTTTTCACCCCCCCTCCAATAACTCAAAACCCCCGGATGCGATTTTTGGCGATTTTGGATATGTTGTAGAGCACTCAATTCTGAACAGAATATCAAATTTTCAGGACGTCCATATTTTTTCCGAGGTTTTGCAGATTTTTTTACTATTTTTCCTGTACTACTAGTGATTACTCATTTTTCATCAAAAAGTCCGCATTGTTCATTAAATTATAAATAACTGCGTTTTACATTGATCGGATGTGCGTACGCAACCCATAATGCAACCCCCAACAACTCTATTTCAGTTTGACTAGCGAAAGTTGCCTAAAAACCACGATTTTAGGCAACACTCGCTACATCAGTGTACTGCGGAATGTATTTTACTCCCAGGGACTTTTCTCACACGATTCAAGAATAGCGGCCCACTTGTTCACAAACGTACGACACTCGGAGCGAACTTCAAAATGGCGAATAAATAGTGGACGTTGACAGCAGACAGCAGCGGAAAGTCACGGCCGTTGCTTGTCAAACTGAAAATAGAGTTGGTGGGGGTTGCATTATGGGTTGCGTACGCACATATCCGATCAATGTAAAACGCAGTTATTTATAATTTAATGAACAATGCGGACTTTTTGATGAAAAATAAGTAATCACTAGTGTGTATTAACCTCTAGCCTATTACCCTGTTCGCTGCGGCGCGTATTTTTCAACTTTGTGGCGGTTTTTCTTGCGATTTTGTAGCATTTGTTCGCAAATTTTGTATTTGACGCCAAAATTTGGCGCAAGCGTTGGGTATACCACTATAATGAAAGTTACTATTAGGGTTATATCGTTATTTGGAAAGAAATTCCAATAATTGCGACCAAACTAGCGGTAGAATCTTAGACTCGGCTAGAAAATCAGAATGATCGTACTAATACTCTGCCGTGCTAAGCGCAAAGGGGGTATCTACATTTTGATAAATCTGATACACTGCATTTTCATGCCAAGTTTTTGTAACGTTATGTTATAGTATAATATAAATGAAGCAGTTATTTGAGAAGCCTGATTATTTCGCCATCCATGTATCATCATAACCACATGATCATGATCATCATAGCCCTTAAAATATGAGCATAAAAATGCAGTGTATCAAATTTATCAAAATGTAGATACCCCTTCTGTGCTTAGCACGGCAATAACTAAACAAGGGTAAGTTCGAATTTTCATGAAAATTGTTCCGGTAATAACAGATTTCAATATGGCGACCAAGATGGCGGCGGAATGTTGAAGTTTGGCTTGAAAATGAGAATGATAGAAGAGACAAAGATAAGTTCCATGAAAATCGTTCCACCGAGGGGTTGAAACCTGAAAAGTGCAAAATGAACTGAACTGATCAGATCACTAATCCCGTCAAAACGAACGCCTCTATTTCCATTTCTCACATTTACCCTAACCCAACTATTCGTAGGTGAGACAATTTTCAGGATTGAATAGCTGGAACCTACTCGTAGTACTCATTGTATCTTACGCCGGGTTGCTCACTTCGAGTTTAACTTTAAACCCGGTTTGGTTACTCTGGAAATAATTGTTGCAACAATTAAATCTATGGCAACCAAACCAAGTTTAAAGCCTAGTTTAAAGTTAAACTCGAAGTGAGCAACCCGGCGTTAGTGAGCAACTTGGCTTCACTTGCATTCTTTGTGCAGCCTAACCAGCAATTTTATCCATGCAACAATCTCTGTCGATCTCTGTCATAAGCCTACTTTTCCGTGATCCGTGACATATAAATTGACATTTAACAACTACCCTTCGCAGAGCTGAAGTGATCCTGAGAATTTGCAGGGTCAGTAGGACAAGAGAGGGGGTACAAATCGGGTAGCTCAGTTCAGTTCACTTCGGTCAAGACAAACGCGGTGGGGTAGCACAGTTCTACCTGGTTCTACTCGGAGCTACTCGTTTGCTTAAAACGAAAGCGGCTTGTATAAATAGGTCGCGGGAACAAAAATGGCTGCCTAAAGATGGGTATATGGTATGATGTTATCTTCACTAGTACTTGGTAATATAATTTCCTTTGGTTGTAAAAAATGGAAGGATGAATTATCAAAGAATTGTCGCTGTATTTAAAAAATTAATGCGCTGATTTGGCTGAGTAATGAGTAAAAACGAGCGAATCTCTACTGCGCTACCTTGGCATCCCCCAATGCGCAAACGCGGGCAAGAATCTGGCAAGAGGCGCTTCGTTCTCGGCTTCGTTGTGTCGGCGTGCCTGCAACGTTGCCATAGCGGGTGCCAGGGTGACGGTTATGTTCCCGCGACCTATAGGTTTATGAGTGCATCGACCAAAAATTGCAGAATTACGCCGGACGGGCTAGAGCAAGGAGCTCGGCAAGCAGCCTCGTTGGTGCCCCATAAAAACTAACAAAAAAAACTCTCTGTGTTAGGTAAGGATCATGATCCGTGATCCTGGCCGAAAAAAAAAACGGCTCAGGTCAATGAACAAACTGGCGATGCAGTTTGCAGTTCCCAGAATCCAGAATGACAATCTGACAACGCAGCGTAGTTCAGGTGAAGGTTTTTCGTCACAGGGACACAAATTTTAACGTGACCTCCCTTGTATCAAGATGACAATTAACATAAAAAAATCAGAATCACCAGAATTTTTTATGGCAAGCTGTGTTTTTTTAAACTTGGAATGGATTATACACTCTGTATCAAATACTGTCTCAGTTTTAATTGGAACTGACTGTAGGTAGGTAGAGGTATTCACGATGAAATTCACCCCCCTCTGGGGGATTCCCCTTAGAGCTAATATTTTGAAAAACTAAAAGCTTTTTCTCAACGATTTTTCCCAGGGATCTTGAATCGATTGTCTACAAGTTTCTAATTGGTACCGTATACAGCGAGGTATACAGGATGTGACATGTAACTTTTTTATTTTGAATGCAACACCCTTTATTCCATCACGTCATTTGATGGAGCCTTTCTTTCTGATTACAAAGATATATTAACACCTATGATTTATTTTGACAAGGAAGCTGTCGAAAAAATAATGAAATAGGTAGTCAAATAAATTAAAAATTGTAAATTACGCGACACCCTGTATTAGGAACGAGTTTGACCATTTATCCATGCAGAGTTGAATTCTGCAGACAAAATGCTGCGAGAATAACTTTTTTTCAAGTGAACTGTAGAAACCGAAGCCATCTTACCGCGAAACAAAATTATTTAGCTAAAGTAGGTTCACTTGTACTGTGACTCTAGTTGGCTGGGCAAATTTTCTACTTTAGCATAGTAGGCTTGCCGCCTTTTCACCTGGTGTGAAACTGACTTCTCTGGAAGTAAAGTTATATTTCTTATCAAATTGATATTAAAATCTTGGAAAACTGACCGGGTCATAAGTGGACGTGCGACTAGGGGGACGCAGAGCTGTGTTACCGTCATGTAGACACCAAAAGAGCACGGGGCGGCCGCAAATCTAAGTCATCTTGACGGCGGCCCATTCAGGGTCGACAAAAACTCGTCCCGGGAAGCCCCAAAACGAAAGCAAATTGCAAATTGAAGGCACTTACATCAATTTCGGTCCAATACGCAACTTTGAGCGGCTGGGTTTTTGGAATTTGGTTTTAATTACTTTTTACACGTAAATTCCTTTGCCAATGACAGACTGCACGGCGATCCTTGTACCGCCTATAATTCTTCAGGGTTTGGCTTGTATTTTTGACTGGAAGAGGCGAGAGGGTTGATGATTGCATGGGGCCCCTTCTTTGGACAAAGGGCATTGTATACTCTTCAATTTGATTCATCGAAAGTTATTGAATATTTGAAGTTATAAATATTTTTGGCAACTGTCAAATGTCAAGGTTCTTTTGATTTATTTGTTCATTGGCGAAAATTAAAAACAGGTCGAAAAATTGCTACATTTTCCAATAAAATGAAAAAAAGCGTCAGACATCACGTGCCGTAAAAATATTCCGGCTATCTGCAGAGGAAATACGCAAAAAATGTGTTTCAAAACTGGTCCGGCCAGAGCAGCCAACTGCAAAGTTTTAGGGATTTTCTATATTTCACATTTGGAAACTTAAAAACAAAATCTCACAGCCGACTAGAATCACGGTTCACTTACTATAGTAGGTTCACTTGTACCGTGATTCTAGTTGGCTGTGAGATTTTGTTTCTAAGTTTTCAAATCTGATATTTGAAAACTCCCTAGAACTTGGCAGTTGGTTGCATTGACGTTTGAAAGTTTAAGCTTGACGACAAGATCAACAACTTTACCGTTTGTCAAATCGAGTGTCAAATAGACCGAAAATCACGAGTTTCACGAAAATTGTGGTGAACTTATGCCCATTACTGTGAAAACTGTGTTTGCGCCTCAGCATGTGTCTTGAACAATAACGTCCAGTGCCCATTTTAAAGTCCTCGAGAGTGCCATCAAGAACTCGCTTCTGGGAGAAAAAATGGGCGGAATAGGTGCTGGGCATGTACCCCATAACGTTCAGCTTTGCGGGAAAGACGTGAATCTATTTTCAAGAACCACATAATATGGAAGCATTGTGAACTATTTCTGGTTTTTAAAAGAAGTACCCACACTCTGGAAGGCTGGAAACGATGGGAAGCTGAACCTTCCTAATTTTTGTGGGGATGGGATTCATCGGCGTTAATACTTGATATCACTGCTCAGGACATCGTACTGGAACAAGAAATTTGCGGAACTTGGAGAAAGGTGAACTACATCCACTCCATATCTGCAATTTGCAAAGTTGATTTCGGTAAATTTTTCATTTTCGACAGCAACAGTCAACACACCATCACACCAACATAACCTATCTTTCGAAGCCAGACGCTCAGGCGCACACTAGGCAGTTGGACGTGAAGTCTACAATGCCAAACTGTGAAATTTGCCCAGCCTACTAGAATCACGGTACAAGTGAACCTACTATATACCTATGTATCAATTTATTTTTCTGACAGCTTACTTGTCAAAACAAATCATACCTAAGTGTTATACATATATATTTGTAATTAGAAAAAAAGGCTCCACCAAATAACGGAATAAAATATAGGGTGTTGCATTCAAAATGAAAAAGTTACATATCACACCCTGTATACGGTACCAACCGAGGTACCAACCAATTAGGAACTTTTAAATGATCGATTTAAGGTCCCTGGGAAAAATTGTGAGGAAAAAGTTTTTAGTTCTTCAAAATATCTCAAAGATGAGTCTCCTAGAAGGGGTTGAGTTTTATCGTGAACACCTGTACAGTACACATTACAAAAAAAAAAAACGGTCGTTCATTCAATCAAGTCCCAATCAATTGACAAATGAATAATAATGTACTGTACCCACCTCCCACCTACAGGCAAGTACATTATTTCCAAAGACAACTCTCCAAATGGAAATTTTGTTGCTCGCACGATTCGCGCGTTTAGAACGTACACCCCTATTAATAAGGCTCTCAAGAATTCAAAGGCCACTACACAACACTATCTACTTATTGGTTTTGTAGTTAGGTACCAAAGCTAACGGTACCACTTGGGTAATAGATATAGGTACCACATTACCACCTCTAGTCCTCTACAGGACCTCTACCTATTTCATATTTATTTTAATGATATGCAATGACATTCACGCTTTACTGTACATTTGGGAAATCAATCTTCAGGTGGGAATAATCGCATTAAAGCAAATTAAGCAGTAAAGTCGTTTCTAAAAGAAAATCACACCCTGAAGAAACTTCGCAAAAAACAAGCGTGTGTGGCCGTCACTCGTCAGGTTTGTAAATAAAAATCAATACACCTTCTTGTATCGGTGACAGCTGCAATCACGTCGGTTTTTTTCGCATGAATTTTGCTCGACAGGGAAACAACTTACACTTCCAGGATGCGGTCGCCCTTGCGGATGCCGGCCAGCTCGGCGGCGCCCCTGTCCAGCACGGCGCTGACATGCTGCAGGGGGGCGTACAGCTCCCCGTTGATACTCCTCAGCTGGCCCCCTTCACTCACTTGGCCGCGCACATTGAAGCCGAAGCCAGTGTCCGTCTTGTTTATGGTCACCACACGGGGTCCATTTGGCACTTTCATGTTATCAACGGATCTTATTGCACTCGTTCGGACCGTCTCTGGGTCGGCCATATTTTGACGTCGTGACAGATGCTGGGTGACAGCTCGAGAGAGGCACGATCCATCCAGCGCGCGCCTGCCCCTTCCACGACGATCGAGCCGCCGCTGACCTTGAGCATGGTCAACGGAACCACCTGGCACCTGAGTGCGTATGCAACCAGCAGCGCTGCTGTGCTCACCTGCTCGGCGCAGATTTTCCACGAACGCCAAAAAATTTCCCACTCCGACACTGGACAAACTGACAGCAATTCAATGGGTGTGGGTACCGCCAACCTAAGCAACACAACAACACTAGAAATGAGTTAATTTTCCAATTTTGATCTGTACCAACCGTTCCAACGTTAATCTAACAATGTTCAGTCATTAATTCTGTATTTCCCGTATTCAGATAGAGTATTCACTTTACTAAAATGGAATTATTTTGTAAAGTTTTAGGGTTTCAATAACTTAACTAACTGTCGTCTGTCAGTGTCATGTCAGTAATCCTTTCAGCTTGACGTCTATGCTTGACGTTTTGTATTTGACAACACAGAAAATAAATCGATATTTGGGCGTCCGGAAGCACTGTGAATTTCGTGGTACTGCGGTGTAGTGCGGCAGGAAAGCTTTCCTCTCCAAAACACGTCGCCTACATAAATGAAGGAAGCCTCACCGCCGGTCTCAGCAATGGCCACACCGACGAACGGCAGTGGCAACTTGGTAGACGAGTTCGAAGAGGCCTTTCAGGTACAAAATAAGCCCACCGGCAGCAAACCACTTCTCTATATTGATTTCTCGAATTGTTTCAGCATTGCCTTAATGTCCTCACCAAAGAAGAAGCTGTGCCAAACTCTGACAAAGACGAAATGAAAGTTGAAGTCGAACAAACTACTCTGAGATTCATAGATTTAGCCAGGCAAATGGAAGCGTTTTTCTTGCAAAAACGCTTTCTTTTGTCCGCGCTGAAACCTGAAATGGTCGTCAAGGAAGACATCAACGAGCTGAAGAACGAGCTGGCAAGAAAAGAAGAATTGCTGAGGCGGCATTACGATAAGATAGCAGTGTGGCAGAACTTGCTGGCCGACCTACAGGGCTACGCCAAAAGTCCGGCGCAGGGCAGCGCCACGCCTACAATAAACAACGGCGGGTCGGTGCCTCCATCTCCGATGCCGGGGATGTCAGGCACGCCGACCCCAAACCCGATGATGGTACCGAACATGCCGACTACGATGCAGCAACAACTCCAACAGCAACAGCTCCAGCAGATGCAGCAGCAACAACAAATACAACTCCAACAGCAGCAGCAGCAACAGCAAATGCAGCAGCTTCAGCAGCAGATGCAGGTAGACCGACGTTGATCTCTTCTTCAACAAGCATGATTGTTGTAGATTTTGTAGACTACTACGCTTTTTTTACTCTATTCAAATCTTCCTTTTTAAACAAGACAAAAAAAAAATAGCTTTAAGATAACCGATTCCATCTCGTAAATGTAAGCATCACATTATAGGCCGGTAGTCCCACTTGTACATTTTGTATACTGACTCTCAGGGTTTTTAGAAGTGGCAATATATTCATAACATATATTATTAAAAGATCAACTGAATGTGATAATGTACAATGTAGGTTTTCTATATATTGTACAAAATAGTATCTCTGTTGTCAACTTGCTCAAATGTGCCTTCATTAGAAATTCTGTTTTTTATTATCAATGTTCTACTTTGTATATGAAACAAAATTGATAGATTGTTGCAAAAAATGTAATATTTCAATCTCTCTAATTATGTAAGATTTGTAATAAGACTGTTTAAAGATACAATAAAATGTTTTAAACGTGAACCAAGTAGTTTTTTATTGAATTTTTCGATTTTTTTCTGAAATTGCAAATTCTAAAAATGTAGAGGGTTGGTATGCAATGAACACTTTTTTTATCATTTTACTAGTCGGTAATAGAATATCTTTTGGTAGGTCCCCCCTGGGTTAAGCGGAGGCAGTGTAGGTGTAGGTCCTGGGATGGTTTCCCCACAGCAGGCCATGTTCATGCAACAACAAGCAATGGGAGCCACAAGAGGCGGTCCTTTTACGCCGCAGGGTCCAGGAGGTGTTCTGCAGGGTCCTTTGGCTTATCTTGAGAAAACTACGAGTAACATAGGCAAGTATTTGAAATTGAAGTACTGTAGAACGTGCTTAAATAATTATTCAACTGTCTACTTATTATACGGAGTGATCGAATAAATTTCTCCTCGAGGTAGGCCTTGACCTCCTCACTAGCCATGTTTATCTGGCTGATTTTCAGGAATCAAAGGCGACTTGAGAAATTTATTCGATCACTCGTTATCAGTTTTGATACTTATGGAAAGTCATGAAAAATAGCATAGTCATTGTGAAGTTTAAGCAGTTTTCTAAACCTTCAGTGGTCAGTCAGTCCGGAATTCACCTTTTGAAAGAAAACAATCAGATCAGTTACTTGAGCCAATATATTATTTATTACTTCATTTAAACCCTTATCCTTGATTCAAACAATGGGCCTGAACACTGTAATTTTTTTTTGAACAGAAAGTTCAATGAAAATACAAATTTATGTATTTTTTGTTTTTGTGAAATTTTGAAATTGCAGGGAGAAAAAAAAAGTAAACTTCAAGAACTTCACTCCCATTTTCAAACGCATTGTATACGCGCCATATGTGACGTCATCGCGCCCATCCAATCGTATGGATCAGAGACTAGCTATAGATCAGAGGGTGTGGCAAACTGCGTTTAAGCGCAGAAATTAACAGTGGCGTAGAGATTGTCTCCAATTGGGAAACTTGCGTGTAAATCGCGAAAGTCTTAAGATTGAAGGATTTTCTCTTGGGGTAGATTTTTGGACACAAATAAGTAAAAACTCTAGGTATTTGCCGACGTTTCGATTTAATTAAAATCTTTTTCAAGGCTGTAACAAAATGATGTGCAATCAGGTGAAACAGATAATCAAAGAGACCAGACAGGTCATGAGGTAAGAACTGTCTGGTCTCTTTGATTATCTGTTTCACCTGATTGCACATCATTTTGTTACAGCCTTGAAAAAGATTTTAATTAAATCGAAACGTCGGCAAATACCTAGAGTTTCTACTTATTTGTGTCCAAAAATCTACCCCAAGAGAAAATCCTTCATTACTAAATCCAAATGGACAAGAATCAGAATCAAAAAGTCTCAAGATTAAAATGATTTAAATGGTTGGACAAATAGTTGTGGATGTAACAAAGCAATGAACTCAGTTTGAATCAACTCATTCATGGGAGTCGTTGAATTTCTCACCCATACTGTACAACATTGGCATGATAGCACGCTAGTACACTACTGATCCCAACCCGCTCGTGCTCGTTTCATGCGTGGTAATATGCGATTATTCAGCGACACGGACATGCGCTATAGGTTCGCAAAGCTAGGGGATGGAACTCATGCGTCTGCGCGAGCTAGGAAAAGTCAAAACCTGCAAATTTTCAGTCACCAATTTAACAAAGAAAAATAGATGACAAGAAACTCCTGATTTCCATGCTAGATTAGGCGAAATAATGTTGTCCATGTGCATTGCTGTCGAAAAAATGCATTCCGCGCGTAGTGTTCCGAAAAGAACGAAAAAGCCGTTTTCAGTGTATAACTGGTTGCCTAGAAGGTGATGTTTGTTTGGGAACACACATGGAATGAAACTGCAATGTTTTTTTCGTACGGTTTTTGCAGTCAGGCACTCAACAAACTGCCCGTCATTTTTGAAAGAAGAAACAGAAAACACAAAACACAAAACCTTTGATGTAACCCGATAAAATTTCATTTACCATTTGTTTACTTGCAGTTTCATGCCACCGACAGACAGGACGGCAACCGTAAGGCAGAGGAGAGTACTATAAATAGGGCGGTATTTTCAAAAAACACTAACTGATGAACACGTTACCATATTTTCGCTCATCGTGTATCTAAAACTGATCTATCATTGCTGGTCTTGAACACAATGAAAGATCAAGAAACGCTCTTTTTTCCACAACTTATTTGGAAGTTCCATTTCCAGCCGTTTCAATAATATACAATGTTGAAATTACGCTTTTTACATGTGTCAGCATACAGCACTATTCTCAAATCCCCTCGCATGGTTGCACAAGCGCAGAAATGGCACTGAATCTCGCCTATTGCAAACTGACCGAACTGTCACAATCCCACTCCAACCACCCGGCTGACGCGCCACCAACTTGTGTTATTGGTCGGGGAGCGGTGACGTCACAAATGCCGCTCGATCTTAGCGTTAAAACTTGCCGGCTGATTTTCGCACTTTTTATTATTTTTTTTTACAAATGTTGTAGAGCAAAGCAAAAGAATATATTTAGACGAATATTCATTGTTTGGCCTGTGTAATCAAATGACACAATAAAATAGCAAATTTGAAGCTCAAGTAGGTGATTCATAAATGGCGTTTTAGCTCTCCAGTACCATAGTCATCAGAAAGCAGAAAAAAATATTTTGTCGTAAATTCTCAAGTTATGAAAACCTCAAAGTTGCACCTTGATTCTGTTTTTGCGGAAATAATTGGAAAGTATGACTCAAAGAATGAACATTTTTCAAACTGCATAAAACTTGCTACGAACATCCAAATTTTCGTAATCCCACCATATAATCCAGAATGCTTCTCTAAATCCCAGCGCAAGATGACGTCACGATTTTATAATTTTTAAGGCCACGAAAGTTTTATTGTCTGCAACTTCATAATGACTTGAAATTTATTGTTAATAAGTCACTCAAGTACAAAGTTACCCTTGTTTTGTTTAGGAATGACGGATGGACGAAGGTGACGCGGGCGGGGGAGGGGGCGAGGTAGAGGCAGGGGCAGGGGCAGAGGTCGTGGCCGCGGATCTTTGCCAGATTACGCATCCCCATAATCCCCCTCCATGGGTCGGCAGTGCTGTCTAATCAGAAAAGACAGTGACTGACGCTGCGGCCAAAACATTCCATCATAAAAAAGGGGACATAATTATTATTTTATAAACGTCTTCGTAGAAAGTATTATACTACACACCTTGTTAGTCTAGATATGTACCACGAAACTTACCCTTTACACTTTAAGCAATTTCTAATTAATCAAGTCATGTAACGATGCAACGTTCGCAAACGCTTTCAAAAAGCAACGAGCTGCGGGCGCAAGTCTAAGCACAGGGTGTTCACGCATAAATTCTACCCCACCCTAGGCGCTATTCCTTCGATATAATTGAATAAAAAATGACAATGAAGTCTTGTTCTCGATTATTTTACGGACCGATGGAATATTTTATAGGCATTAGTGAAGAAAACTAGATTTCTGTTATTTGTAACTCATATCCTAATACAGGTTTCCTCAAAAGAGAGATGGAGAATCCACGATTCCGCGCAACTGTCTTCGGCACGTTCTGCGCACAGAGTGCCATGAGTGATCGCGCCATTTGTATTAACATTGCTCCGCCGTGTTAAAAGTGCGTTTTATTTTTTGAATTTTGAAGCCAACCATGCTGGGAAAGTCACTAAAAGATATAACGAACTTCTAAATGAATATTGCAAATGAATATTCCGCAGAAAAGAATTTGCCAGAGAGGCATTTGATGCGCGTATACAACTATTTTTGTAATGGATATATCAACGATATATGGACGTGCGCAGAAAGCACAGGGCCGCTATTCTTGAATCGTGTAAGAAAAGTCCCTGGAAGTTTTATATAATCCGTACTACACTTCTGTAACGAAAGTTGCCTAAAAACCACGATTTTAGGCAACATTCGCTACATCAGTGTACTGCGGAATGTATTTCACTCCCAGGGACTTTTCTCACACGATTCAAGAATAGCGGCCCAGGTAAATGCGTGTCCCATGTCCCACTTTTAATATTTGTTATGGTGTATTATGACCATCACTATAAATTTGAAGTGTTTGATGCAAAAATGTGGCCAAGTGTAACCTTGAATTATTGAAACTTGATGAACTAAGCAGGAAGCTCCCTACTATTATAACGCTGAAGGGCTTGTGGTTCTTTTTGCTTCTTCGAGTGTCACTCGATTTTATGGATCCATACTTAGGGACACATTCGCTGTATAACTTGTGGACTTGCATAATGGCCCACAACATTTATTTTCCATAACTACTTGCGAAAACTGTATAAATACCAATAATAAAACCATCAAAACACACGTTCGGCTTATGGCATCGGGGCAATGTTGGCACATTAGGACTGCGACGATTTACTACGCAATCGAACGTGACGTCACGGGCCAGAAAGAGACGCTCAATTTAGGAAACCTGTATTGATAATTTTTACTGAATAATCTGTCACAAACAATTCCACAAAATCACTTTGAATAGCGAAAATAGAGAGGGGGACCGAAGTCCTACCATTTCATCTTTAATTTGATCCCATTATCTTCAAAAAATAAATGTCAATAATTTTTTTTTTATATTTTTCTATATAACGCTTTGTACTCGGAATGTGATACTTTTGAGACACTTGTCTATGTATGTCAACATTTTCTATCTCAAGCAATCGCTATTTTTCCATTTTTTTTTGCAGCATCTTGTATTTCATCAACATATTTGATGCAGTTTTCCATCCTGATTAGCAATACGTATTACATTCCTAGGTTTTTTGTGTCATGTGTCAGAAAAAATAAAGTCGATTGAAAAAAACTTGAGGGAGGGAGGGAGTATGGTGTGCCACATCGCATCACCGTCAGTTCCACAAAAAAGATGATCAGCGATCAAGGCTCAACCACAAAAAATGTCTGAAATCTGTACTAGACCCATCATCTTTTAATTATTGAGGGATAAACCAACATTTGCATTGATCAGTCAGCTACAAATTGACAAACAAAATCGCGAATCAACTAATCTCGTATTATCTTTTTTGTGGAACCCACGGTCAGTCTTCTTGACTGCACCCCTTCACAACACAAGTTGTTGGCATCTTGGGCTTCAGTTGTAAAAATTGCCGGTCTAGGCCAAACGCGACTAACGCATCGTCGCGTCGCTACCAACGTGAAAAAGTATCCGCAGATCTAGGGACGGCCAGCATAACGTCATCCGCCGCGACCTATAGAATTTCACCTCAAAGCAGGCTAGCTCGTGAAAACGTAGGGCTTGGATTGCAATATTTTAAACATTTAAACAGTCACTGTCACTTCTGCAGCTGATGGTCTGCTTCAGAATCACACTAATAGTGCGGCGTAAAAAACAACATTCCATAAACGCGCTCTGTTATGTAAAAAAAATTTGTTGTTTCCAGGGGCTACTTTGCGTGAAATTTCATTGAACACTCAACGATTGAAAGCTCTGTATGATGCATATACGGTCATTGTCAAAAAAAAACAGCCAAATTTCCAAAAATCAAAAGGACCGTAGGTACGCGTTTTTAATGGGCAATCACTGTACCATTGATGCCAAAAAAATAGAAAAGACTGAAACGGAGTGTACCAAATTTGGCTTTTCGTCATATGACATCGGGCGATTGGAGCGACATTGGATTAGCTGGACTGAGTCTCTCCACTTCAAAGCCGACCCTATTTTTCATCGCACGGTAACTTAGAACTTTGAAAAACTCTGTTTTTTCATTATTTCAATAGGAGTCCCTAGGGTGGGGTTAAAAAGAATTTCTTGCGTGAACACTTCGTACACACCAGTATGTGACACACACCTAATTGAAAATTTTCACCAAAGAAAAATTATTACTTGATATAAGGATATTAAGACACAAAGAATATGATTTGCCACGCAACCATCCTTCATTTAAAATTACTGTATGGTGTAGAGTACTAGCAGTTCGAGAAAAATAATGATACCTCATGACAAAATCAATAACTCCCCCCCCCCCCCCTCCAGTTCAAGATAAATGAGGTAGGTACCTAATTAGTAGAGGTATTTAGGTATTTACTACCTTTTCAAAGTTAGTACATACTTCGAACTGATTTCGCATTTGCATAGAATTGTGCAGATAACGCGATGCTGCTACATTCAAAGTGGCGCGGTAACCGGAAATCGAGTAATATCCACCATAATAATTTAATTTGAGATTCGTCTTGAATTTAATACCGTTGGACGTCAAAAGATGTAGGGTACGTGCAAAGTAGGCATCCTTTCTAGAATTTTTGTGGTCTAAGAGGTCGCTTTCAAATATAAAATTAGAATTGGAATATATACAGGATGGTCCATCCTAGCGTAATTATCCCATAGCGGTCTTACCGTTCAAGATAGAGAAAAAGATGTAAGAGAAAAGTTATATAGTTTGATGAGACCTATAACCTAAAATTATTTTCAGCTATACAGGTGTCCTATTTTGACGGGATTAACGAAACGTGAATTTTTTCAAATGGAACACCTATATTTTTTTGCGTTTTCATGTTTAGCTTTTTTAACTGTCATATGCCTGTATTTTTGTTTCTCAATTGTGCGGCAGTGCTACCAACTAAAAATTAAAAACTAAAAAAAAATCGCATTTTCACAGTTCTCTTACAAAAATCGTAGCGGCCTTGCTTTTCAAAACTGAGAAATGAAACTTGACATGGTGATAGTCAAGTCACAGATCAATATCCCAATGTCAAAAAATTGGGATTTCTTGATACAGGGCGTTCACAAAAAAAACATCAATCTTCATAATTTTCCAAGTATCATGACTCATTTTTTTCGAATGGCATGCCCCTAATTTTATAACGTTATCTGATAGCTTTTTTATCCTCTTTCATTTTTACTAGGGGTACCCTACCCTCAAACTTGATTTTTTTCGAGATAATCATAAATTTTCACAAAATTTGCTATTTTTTTAGTTTTTTTCAAAAATTGAGTTGGCCGTGATGAATGACAGACAAGCCAAATAGTACGCAACTCTCAGTTAGTCAGTCTGAATATTGTCGAACAAAGAAAAATGACTTTACGCGAAAGGAAATGATTGATATGATATTTTGGTAATAATCCAGATATCCAGGATCCCACTTTGTTTTCTTTTTGCGTTGAAGCCATTATTTTTGTTCGACAGTATTCAGACTGACTAACAGACAGCTGCGTACTATTTGGCTTGCCTGTCATTCATCACAGCCAACTCAAATTTTGAAAAAAAAAAACAAAAAAAATTGAAAATTTCCGATTATCTCAGAAAAAAAAAGTTTAAGGGTAGGGTACCCCTAGTAAAAATGGAAGAGGATAAAAGAAGCTATCAGATAACGTTGTAAAATTAGGGGCATGCCATTTGAAAAAAATGAGTTATGATACTTTGAAAATTATAAAGTTTGATGTTTTTTTTGTGAACGCCCTGTATGAAGAAATCCCAATTTCTTAACAGTGAGATATTAGTCTTTGACTTGACTATCACCATGTCAAGTTTCATCTCGTAGTTTTGAAAAGCAAGGCCGCTACGATTTTTCTAAAAAAAAACTGTGAAAATGCGATTTTTTTTAGGTTTTAATTTTTAGTTGGCAGCACTGCCACACAATTGAAAAACAAAAATACAGGCATAAGACAGTTGAAAAAGCTAAACATGAAAACGCAAAAAAATATAGGTGTTCCATTTGAAAAAATTCACGTTTCGTTAATCCCGTCAAAATAGGACACCTGTATAGCTGAAAATAATTTTAGGTTATAGGTCTCATCAAACCATATAACTTTTCTTTTACATCTTTTTCTCTATCTTGGACGGTAAGACCGCTATGGGATAATTACGCTAGGATGGACCACCCTGTATAAGGGCGACTCGACGTCACCCTGTGAGACAGACTCATAACCACCAGACCACTAAAGGGGTGGAGTGAGAGAGATGGAAACGTATCGTAGGTACTCTTACTAATGGTATTTCAGAAATCTTTGACTTATTCCATTACTTCCTTTCTATTCATTGGTTTTGGTGAGGGAGGAGTAGGTACAGAGTTTTTGCTGATTTATAGGTTAGAAAACTACAACCTTAACGCCAAAAAAGTATTTAATTTATTCAATTCTCCTGCTTTCTTTTGGCAGCATCATTATCTCTAATTAAATGTGGCGGTTATAACTCTGTATTTGGTTGCCGACTCGGCTTGAAACTAGACTACCTTCGTAGAAGTAGTAGTAGTAGTACGTAGGTATCTATACTTACTCGCAGCATCATAATGTTACCATCTTACTATTATACATATTTAAATGATGCAAAAAAGCCGCAATCTCATTCCTACTTTAAAAAATGAGTCCTTAGACCACATAGACCTTAAAAACAATTCTCAACTCCTCTTTAAACAGTTCTAAATTATTATCAAATATGGCGGTTATAACTCGACTTCCAGTTGCCGCATCACTTCTGCAGTACGCCATCAAAATCTACAAATTCAATTATTGCAAGCATGCGTGTCCCCAAAGATGGACATGAAAACACTTTATTGAAAATGCAACCCCCTCCCCCCTTTCTAAAATCACGACCATACAGGTATTATATTTTGTGAACTGTTAGATCATACTATGCAAGAATTTGGAGCGTTTCAAAACTGTGAAATTGCGCAGATATAGCATCAGGAACAGAGCAGTCTACCACATGCCTTAAGGGATATGTATCCAGTTGAGTGTTGTGATCGGTATTATTTGTCAGTCCAAGTAGGATTCAAATTTCAGAATTGATGGGTTTGTCTTGCAGAGTTGATGTTATCCAATTTATCAAAATTGTTCAAAATTGAACGTGAATAATTGTTAAAATGTAAGATACAGTACAAACAGTTATTATGTAAAAATGTGGCCTAGATGTATGGCCCAAACTTGTTGACGTAGTCATTTGTTGTTGTTGATTTTGGTAGAACTACTGGTTGGTTGTGTGCAAACCATACATTTCGCAATACTAGTTTTAACTCATTCAATATGTGTATTGTAACATTACCGAATTTCAAAATTGTGATAATATTAAACTAAATAAATTTAAGTATTATATTCGAACGACCTTTATTTTTTACGCTTTATAAAAAGTACCTACTTGATTATTAGTATTCCACACAGTAAAAAAACACTAATGGGCAAATTGAGCTCGCACAAACTCTATCAATGTCCTGGTGGGTCGTCCCGTCATGCCTTTTCCTATATAAGGCATGCTCACGCTCTGACTTGGTCCCATGACTCCGGCAATGTCCAAGTGTAACCAGTCCGTCTTTTCTGGAACAAATTCTTTGAGGAAAGCTGCAGCAGTGCAACTTCCGCCTCCTTTTCCTTTCCCTATGTTGTTCAAATCGTACGCGGCGTTTTCGGAAACTTGCTTGGTGAAGTGCTTCCAGAGAGGCATTCTCCAAACTCTGTCGCCAGTGAGAGATCCAGATTTCTCCAAACGCTGGTACAAAATATTGGAGTTTGTAAAAACTCCCGTGGCAGCGTCACCTAGGGACACGGCCATAGCACCGGTGAGGGTAGCAATATCCAAAACCCAACTCGGATCAAAAGTAGCACTGTAGCTGAGAGCATCGGCAAGAATCAAACGACCTTCAGCATCTGTGTTGTCAACGCAAATTGTCTTTCCGTTCCTAGCACAAATGACGTCACCAGGTTTGATGGCAGTTCCTGACGGCATGTTTTCAACCATCGGTATCAGAGCTTTCACGTTTGCTTCCACGCCTAGCTTGGCTAGAGCATATAAAGTTGCAACAATGCAAGCAGACCCGCCCATATCACCTCTCATTGCGTCCATGTTTCCTGGTGGCTTGAGACTTATACCACCGGTATCAAAAGTCACTCCTTTCCCAACCAAAACACAAGGCTTTCCGTCACCTTTTTCGTATGACAATTCGACAAATTTTGGCGGTTCACACGACCCTTGAGCTACCGCCAGAAAAGCTCCCATCTTTTCTTGCTCGGCCCAGTCTTTGTCGCGAATTTTAACACATACATCGCTCGATGATCCGAAAATCTCCAAGATCTTTTCTGAATAAAGAGTGGGAGTCAAATGATTCGCCGGGGTGTCTACCAGTGCCCGAGCTAAATTCTGAGCGTCCGCCTGTATGATTCCCTTGTTCCATTTCATTTTGTCTTCAGCGTCGTCGGTGACAAACGGACAAACTGGTGGAGGATCCTTTTTTTTTGTTTTGTATTCTTGAAACTTCCACAAGCCTAATCGGCTACCTTCAGCGGCTGCTTCTGGTTCACACATGTCCTCCACTTCGATTATTTTCATACCCACAGCTTCAAGCGCCCTACACCCATCTGTAACACCAAGAAATAACACCTACTGCATGAATATACTTGAGAAAAATACCTGACGCTGCAATTCGAACTGCCTCCTTGTGCTTATTGATAAGTTCAACGTCATTTGGTTGTTCCGTTGTCTTTTTTCCTAGGCCTGCAACTGCAATTGCCGGAAACTCTTTGCTGAGACCCCAGAAGATTAGGCTCTTTCCAGGCTTCACTTTGTTACCCGCGCTTGAAAAAAAAGTCAAGTTTAGAATAATCGAAGATCAAGATACTCACCACTTGGCAGCTCGGTATGGCCATAAGAAATTAAACTGTTCAAACATAATGAAGCGTCTTCTGGAATGAACGTTTCGTTTAATTTCGAAGCGAAATTGCTTTACATTGCCGTGAACGATTTCAAATCTGTCTTTTGTTCAATCTTTCAGTACCTAATCTTAATTGATATAATTCGCAAGAAATTACAAGTAGGTAGGGTACATAATAATCATTTGCTCTAGGACATTATTCATTTTATAAAACAAAACGGAATTCAAAACTGTAATAAATTAAGCTATTTGCTAAAGTTGACGTCTGAGTTTTATCTAGAAGACTAGTTTGGCAACATACTTTCATGATGACTAACAAGATTAAATGATATTTTTGCTATAAACACTGCCATCAGTTTCTTCGTTTCTTGTAACTTCAAATTCAGTCAACCAACAAAGCAACTGAAAGCTTGATAACTGGAGACATCAGCTATCTAGTCCGGACGTTAAGGGGCAAAGATTGGTCGAACCTTGCAAATTGTGATACCACAATGCCACTCGGCAAGACTGTTGTATGCTTGGAGGGTTGTATGTTGTACTGTAATTTGTACTGATTAGTCTAGCACAAGCAGTTCTTCAAAATCACTTTGAATTACGGAGATAATGAGGGGCGAAGTCTCAACTTTTGACCCCCTATATCTTTAAAAATAAACATCAAGTCGTGTTTTTCGAAAACCGCACCAGATCATAACTTTTTTCCTGTGGGATATAATAATAGATCTGGAATTTTTATGGGGTAGGTATTTGAGAGCAATTTTGCTATTTTTTGCGTTGATCATGAGGCAACTCTCACTTCCGAAAGTGACATTAACTTTTGATTTTCAAATGAAATACATACCTACCTGTATATTTCTTGATATTCGGACAGATTTTTTCATTGACATACCTCGGGTTCCACCAAAATTTTAAGAGCAGATTAAATCTATCACGCTGATAGTTGCTGTGCACCAGCCAATAGGATGACCAGTTGCTTAGTTTCTACATATCAGAGTGATAAAGTTATCACGTTGATAAAAGTTCGGTGGAACCGGAGGATAGTGGTGGTTTTTAAAATTCTCTGATGAAAAATTACGATTTTATAGCGGATTTAGCTGCGACCAGAAATATAAATCTGAAGTTAGAAGTTTGTTTATTGTTTATGTCGATTTCAACCGGCAAAGCTTTTTGGCATAAACAATAAACTCCCAACTTTAGATTTTTATTTGTGGTCGCAGCCATCTTTGGTAATGATAATTTAATTATATTCAATTCGCTATAAACGTATCATTTTCCATCATAAAGAATTTTTGAGACCACCACTGTGTCAATAAAAAAAAAACTTTATCAGAATATCGAAAAATATACAGGTGTTCCATTTGGAAATCAAAAGTATAATACAAAAATGTTCAGTTTTTGATCACTTGTAGACGGCTTCTGCACGGATTACCACCGTGGCTACACTTCTTGAAATTAAGGCACTAATCCATATAACAATTTTGCCGAGTGGCACCACCCGTCATATCAAAATTTGCAAGGATAAAGTCGTTTACATCAGGAGTTTCAAAGGGGAGACAGGAGGCAATAAACTAGGGGCAGTGAACATCGCTTTGTGAAAATTGCAATACATCGCATGGCTACTTCATATCAACAGGCCAGCATCCAACAGAAGGTGCAATTGATAATGCGCTTAGAAGTCCAGCTCACCTCAACGTTTTTCCATGTTGAGCAGTTTGGGAAATAATTGAATACAACAAGACCAGACTAATGGACAATGGGAAATTTTATTGCTATAATACAACTACTCACACCAATAAAAACATTCAATATACTTAAGTTTTGCATCACAAATAAAACAGTTCTGTTTCCCCATGGAGGCTAACATCATTGCTATTTTAGTCGGGTGGGGCCGTGTGTCGTCCTACATTACTATAGCTGCAGAGTTACACAAATCATCAATATAGTGCAAAAAGTAGGTATTATAGTTCCCCTCACAAAATGTTAACAACGATAATCTTAATAACATACAAACCTAATAATCAAGTCTTATAATATAATCAGCGGCGTATATTTTCTGTCTCGAGTGGTCACACTATGCGATTTTGCTTACAACTTCACATACGATCTTGCTGCTTACAAAATGTATGGTGTTCCCCACTTTCTGACATCGTGGAAAAATAATTGAAGTAAAGTCTGTCGAAATACAAGAGAGTAAAAGTTAGAAGCACAATATATGTGAAGTCATAAGCAAAATCGCACGTTATAAGTAAACCCACTTTAATATATATTTATAGTAACGCACAGGATCAATATTCAATATATTTATGTATAATTTTCTATGCACATTTATATACACAAAATATCTTTTAAAAACTAATATACCGACTTTTTTGTTTGAAGCTCGAAAAAATCCTACAAAATATATTTTCCACATTTCGAAGTAAACAAGACCGACGCTTCGGCCGATCTCTTCGAGAACGGAAAACTGATCATATTATACATACCTTTCCTCCATTCTTCCGCCGGCGGTGCTCTAAGTCAGGGTTACATTTCAACACAAAGTTGGCACATATATTGCTATAAATATGTTTTCATCATTTAATCCATCATGCTAATTTAATGAGCAGTTAACTTTTTTCTCGTTTTTTTTTTCTAAGGGTGAAGTCTTGTGAACATCCATTTAGTTACTCTATTACATGATTATTTCTACAATTATTCTAATTTGTGCGTGTTATCTTTTTTTACGGTTTGGCACACTTGGGTTTAATCCTAAATTAAATGTGACGCCCAATCGAATTTAAATTCAAAACGTAGCGAGAACATAGAGAAAATAGGTGCCTACCTAATTGAATATAACTTGAATGATTGTCTTTCTAGTACACGCAGGAAACAAAGATAAATGTTACAACACTACGCATAGAGGTGGTGTGAACACAATGCAGTCATTATTATTTATTTGAATTGCAGATATTTCGGGGAGACTTTGCTTAGGGTTTCTTTGTTCTTTTGATTCTTGGTACTCGATATTGAAATTAAAAAAAAAAAAAAAAAAACCTGGTGATCAACAGTGTAATGTTACGATCGGTTGAGTGATAAAATTTGAAGTTTAAAAGCCCATAAGTAATAACTGGTACACATCTACCAAAAATTGATAAAAGTTTCCATTATTCTTGCTCTTCTGGGGCAGTTTAAAAATGAAGAGGGTGCTAAAATAGCGCTTTGGAATATAACGATAGTCCAGCATTTAAAACTGATCAGTCAACACCCTGTAAGTGGGTTATCAGTGCATTTCATTTGCTGTATTAAAAATCCGATCACTTCTGGTAAGCGACTCCAATCATTTGGTACATCTATTTAGTTTGACAAAAAAGAGCCTACATTTAAGAAATTATTACGGAAGAGATTAACAGTAAACGCTTCAACATTTATGTGACTATTTCAAAGATTTTTGACAAAGTGAGGTCACCAAATGTACCTTTTTCATTTTCAGAGCTTAAATGAGCTACGAGTCATAATAAAGGTAATTCTACAAAATGGTTCTGTAAATCCTGCAATAAATTTCAGCGTAATTTTCGCTTGTAATCTTGTTTCAAATTTAGGTCGAAGGTTGTAACACCAAAGTTTGGGATGTAAATAGTCGTGTGCAGATTTGCGATCGGGAGGACAATTCGCAATAAACGAAACCAATCCTGGTTGGTAGAGCTCACTGGCATAGTTTTTCAGTACAGTGAATTAAACTGTGGAACAAGTTGAAGTCGCCTTCTAAAGTTGTATCAACGTACAATACTTCATTTTAGACGAGCTCGAGGATCTTGATGATTCCTTGGCTGTTGGCTGCCACCACGACGTTCGAGTTCTGCTTCCAGCACACAGCCGATACAAACTCGTTCATGTCGTCTTCACGCCTTTCTTGCTCCATCCCGCCTTGAACAGCTTCGAATTTGTAATGGAAGAGTTTTTTGCTCAGTCCCTTATAGTACACATACATGGCATTGTTTTCCGAACCGCAAGCCACATAATCTCCATCCGTAGCCAACCCAATGAAATTCTTCTCGTTAGTGTGACCTACAAAAGACCTCAAGCAATAAGGCGTATTTATGTTCCACAATTTCAACTGGGAATCGGTGGAAGCCGATACTATGTCTTCATGATTCAAAAACTTAACGTAGCTCACGGCCTTTTTGTGGCCTTTGAAAACGGCAAAGGCCTCCTTCATGTTTCGCAAATCGTAGTAGTGAACGCAGTGATCGGCGCTACCGAACGCCAGATGGCACGAACTCTTCGGGTTGAATTTGACGCAGCACACATTCGCTTTC
Source organism: Anaspis maculata (assembly GCA_949128115.1). Taxonomy (NCBI): domain Eukaryota; kingdom Metazoa; phylum Arthropoda; class Insecta; order Coleoptera; family Scraptiidae; genus Anaspis; species Anaspis maculata. The sequence continues at coordinate 36,032,366 of OX421962.1, read as the reverse complement.
GCTTCCAACGTGGCAATCGAATGTTCAGTGTTGAGAGCATAGAGTCTCACGCGGGCGTCGTCGGATCCGCTGGCGATCAGCCGGGCGTCGACTTCGTTAAAGTCTACGCTCCAGCAGCGCTTCTCGTGCTCCTGATAGGTCTTCGTGCGCTGGCCGGTGGAAGCGTCCCAAATGGTGACGGTGCCCTCGTAATCGCTGGACGCCAGAACGCTTTTGTGATAGGTGTTCCAACTTACGCACGAGATTTTGGACTTGGACAACATCTCGATGCAGGGATAGTGCATCTCGACCGTGTCTTTCATGCAGTCTCCGTAGTCGAAAACTTTGATTTTTTTGGTGACGCCTGCGATTGCCAGGAATTCGTTGTCTTTGTCGAACTCTATGCTGGACACGATCGTCGAGTTGTTGAACAGATCACTAGAATAATTCAGCGTGCTCAGCAAACGCAGGGTGTTGTAGCGCGAAAATTTGATGAGGTTGTCGCGGAACTCGTCCAGGCCTGGATTGGACGAATCGCCTCCTGCCGCTCGGGTAGTCTGCAATACATTCGATTCATAAGGATAAAAATCAGTCACCATCAGGACTAGTTTGGATTGGGATGAGAAGTGAAAATAGATTTCAGAAAAGACAGAACAAAAGAGCAAAAACACGAGCATAAAAATCAGCAGGGAAGCTTCGTCACAAATTAAAATGAAGTACCACTAGTACCACATAAAAATCTACGAAAAACTAAGGGGTTAGTGTTAAAAGGTACATCGTTAAATTCAGGAAAAATTCTGTATCAGAATCAAGAAGTATAATAATATGTTGCCTTTTGAAATAAAAAGTCGACTATTATTACTCAGATACATTTACCGAAAAATCCCCCCCCCCTCTTTGAAAATTGTTGTATGCTGTCAGAGAGTCCTAGCTGACCTTTTTAATCATCATTTGAATTACCCTCGGTTGCACCAAAAAATGTAATCTTTAAATAGGTAATTGAGCATTTTCGCTGGTGAATTTTATGATAGTGCATGACCAATGAAAACAACACACTTTCACGAAACATTATGAAAACATTTTTAGTTCACAACAGATTGTATGGTATGATTGGTATGCATTTCCTTTGGTTAATCAACAACACACTGACCTAGAATTCACCAAAAAAGTCCTGAATTGGCTAATTTATGATTTAATTCTTTGGTACAACCACAGGTTGGTGTTTGAATCTTGAAAATCAAATCAGAAAATCAGATGATAAAATAACGTCCGCGTCCTACTGCTCTGGCCGTCTTGTGAAATGGGATCTTGTGAACGCTTCCAGGGCCCAGGGGATATCAATATATGACGTTCAAACGATCGAAACGGCTCAAGTCCGATAAACATATTAATTAGGCTATGGGTATGCTTGGCCCGTATTAGTGTGGTCCAAAAAAACTTGTTTTCCCATTTTTGACCGGACCACCCTCCACTTTTGTTCACATACCCATAGTGATTTCCTAATGACATTTTAGCTCTCTCCTATGATAGGAAGGGGGTGCTCATCAACCCTCTAGTTTTAAAAATCCTAGATTTATTCGTAAAAGTTTGTATCATCCAGATTTACCAAAAACACGAAGGAATAATTATGTTAGATAAATCTCCCTTGGGTGGCTTTGGGCAAGCAAGTATCCCGGAAACAGTTTCACTCTGTAGACCTCATATTACACACCTTTCACACCTATTTGTTAACCATTCTATCTTGCGGCTGCATCTGGACAGAACAAAGAAAACATTATCATCATAATCGTTCTGTCTCGTTTTGTGTTTCGTTAAAATGGAATGTATTCTATAAATACGTTCGTGTTCACTTCCCGACATGACAGTTCTCCCTTTCTGATTATTGTTTTGTTCTCAACCCAAATCTACCCCTACCGAAAAATCAGGAAAAGCAAAAAAAATAAATTCGCAATGGAAGGGGACTTGGTACAGTGATGGTACATAGCCTCCTGATGAACATACTAAAAGTCCCCACAAGTTGACCTTGTGCTACGGCTGACATATCGGATAATGTCTGATGTTGGTAAATTTTAGGTTTTTTGCCTATATCTCCGTGACCGTTGAAGATATCGATTTCATTTCTAAACCAGAAGTTAGAACACCAAAAAAACGAACGTTTTGATGCGTATGGGTTGAGTATCCCTTCAACAATTCTTCAGATATTAGCGTTTGAACATTCACAGTTTTCAACTTGAAAATGACTGACTGTATTGTGGTATTCCCACTTTGTTTTGTTTGTACGTTGGTACCTGAAGTAGGTACGGTTGTTGACGTTCGTAGCGTTTGTCGATAGGAGAGGGAGATGGCGCTCGGCTGGCACGCGAGCGGCAGCCGCGCACAGAGAGAAGAGAATCAGCTGCGGTGAGGAACACGTGATTTCAAGTGCAACGAGTGTGCGTCTTTTTCACCAATTTAAGGTCGGTCTTTCTTTGATTATTGTACCGTAATTTTAGCTTCCACCCACTCACCAAATCATACATTTTGATACCTAATTTGTCCGCAAAATCATTGTACATAACCCGCAATTTTTTGTTCTCTTTGTTCTCAACGGGCTTGCATAACCCGCACCTTGAAATCAAGGTGCTTTGTACTGCTTTGAATTTTGTGTAATTTGTCTACTCCCCAAATGATCTCAATATTGATGGCAAAGGTCGTAATCTAGTGGGTGGGCACTTTGCGCCCTCATGACGTTTCCTCCGAATTGCGCTGTCACGCGTATTTCGAGGTTTCATCATTGTTTATTTTCCACAAGTTACGTCACAAACAGTAAGACGACAAAAAGAAACTCTGCTACGCCAAAACCAGTCGCTAAGTAGAGAACAGTACTTTTGATGATTAATTCACATTTCATTGTTCATTGTCGGGTTATACGTGAAAGTAACGGAAGGAAAGAGACACTTGCCGCTTCTCCGTGTCTTGGGGGGGTCCACCACTTGTATAAATCTGCCTTGTTGAGTCTACTAACCTTTTCTTATTTGGGGGGAATTATGTAAAACGACGAAGAGAGGGCCACAGGTTGGCTCGAGTCGATTTTCTTGTATTTACTGTTATTTACTGTATGTGATTACTGTTTAAGTGTTTACTAACCATTATTCTGTTTTGTATGTAAGTATGTATCTGTGGGGTTTGTGATGGGTAACTTCTGGGGAATTTCGGGCGAATGCTTTATAAATACTTTTTCCTTCCAATTACTTACAAAGGTATGACCAAATCCAACTTCTCTACTTATTTATCTCTCACCTGTTTCTTTTTTATTGATCTACCTATTTATCTCTTATTTGTTTTTTGTTTATTTACCTACACCATCACTTATCATTTGTTTTCTTGTTTATTTATTTACACAATTATCTGTCATTCTTTTCTTGCTGATTTATTTACTTGTTTACCGATCATTTCCTTATTGTTTACTTATCTATCAATTTGACTTCTTTTGTTTGTAAAGTGTAAAAAATTAATTGCTCAGCGTCCAAAGCGTAAGCGAGCAAGTTTCCTTTTGTTGTTACGTAAATAACTTGTAAACGAAGCAAACGTTTCGAAGAGGTTCAAGCACCGATTCACGCTGACTTGATCAATGCATTCATTACTGGAGTGACTTCTCTGTCATTTTATCATGACTCATTCGCACTCGACTTTTGTTCAGATCATTTGGGAAGGGGTTTTTCAGCAATCAACCAGGCAATACGCAGGGGTTTCTTTGACGTGTTCTACCCATGTGTGCCTGTCAGCGAATACGTCATTTTTCCTTTGCGATTAAATTGACAGTTTGACATGTTTCATGATTTCTTGTTTAGTTTTGTTAATCTGATTTTGTGTTCATTTTATTGTTGTAAATTCCTGCATTGTCTAAATAATATGTGAAGATTTTTCTTGCTATGTGTTTTGTTGTTTTTATCCATGTTGTGTCATTTATCACTGTCAATTTCTTGTTGGGAGGTGTTTTGAGAAAAGAAACAAATTCATTTAAAACTTTCCAAATTGATTTTAAATAAAAGTTCATTTTGCTTGCATTTTACTCGCGTTTCATTCAAGAATCAAACCTCATCCCCAAGGACACATCCTCATCTCGAGTAAGAACTCAACGCAACGTAGGTAAAAGGTAAACGACGTGGGGAAGAGAAGGGACAACGATGATCACCGCCCAACATCGACGCCCAAAAGGGGGTGCACTACAATATTCCCCATGATTTTTGGCGGAAATTTTTCATGACCACCATTATTGCCTTTCTCATGTGGCTTGATCAGAGGTTTGCCTGTTTTTTTTTCTTGAATCAAAACCGATAGAATCATAAAACTACACCGATCTAAAATATCTTCATCAATCGCTTCAAAAATATTTCAGTTTGAGGCTGACATATCGAAGAAAAATGAAAGTATTTATTTAGTAGGCCTTGATTCTATGACAATAATATGCTCATGAAAATTATCATATGGGTGTAGAATTTTATGCTGAGCAAGGCGCAACAAATAGATCTAAAATATCTTCAACAGCTTCAAAAACATCTGAAACTGAAACCGGCAGACGTGAAGAAAAAATTGAAATATAGTAGTAGGCCTTGATTTTATGAGCAAATATGCTCATGGATATTACTGTATTAGATGCAGAATTTCAGCTTGGTTAAGGGCCAGCAAACCGTTACCCAGTATCGCAGTATCTTCAGCCGTTTTAAAAATATCAATCATTAATTTGCTCTATTTGGAAAAGAAACAAAAATTGAACGAAAGCAAGTAGGCGCGAGCTTCAACCCAGGATTAATGACTAAGAAAACAATAGGGCGATTGCATGTAGGGGGCGCTTGCGGCGTCGTTTGCCACCTGGGGACTTTAGGTTCATCAATTGGTATTGCAAATCGCCAAATCGTGTGTCATAGCTGTCAATTGCGTAATTTTGGCACTTGAATAAATTAACATTTATCTCGCCACACCAATTGCCCGCTGTCATTAGTTCTCTTCTCATATTTCTATATTGCCGACGCTGAAAAATGCTTTATAAATGTTGTGTGCCACACCGCTCTCAAAATTCAACAAAACAGAAATGGCATAAAATTCCACAAGTTCCCCACCAATGAAGTCCTGAAGAAGCGATGAGCCGTTGTTCGACTTTTATTTGCAATTTACAAAACATAAACAAACGAAACTAATTGATAATCTTGATCTGGCGCAAGCGCACTGTGCCACCGAACCAAAGCCACCAAGTGGCGACAAGCTGAACCAACATCATGCAATTGCCCTATTGCAGCAGCCGGTGAAAAGTTCAATATTTTGAGGACGGTTAAAAATATTCTGTAACGGTTTGCTGGACCTTGATCAGCGGGTGAAATTCTGATATCTGCTAATGCTTCGATTTCGATTTTGCAGGAGTTGCTGAGCAAATTTTCCTTAGCAACTCCTTTAAAAGAACTGGAGAATGAGCATATACTTCGATTTTATGCACATGACCCAATATTCAGAAGCGGTTGAAGATATTTTAAAACGGTTCGCGGCATCTTAATCTGCGTAAAATTCTGCGTTTATCTGATGAGTCTCATGATTCTATCGGTTTTGGTTAAAGAGAAAAAATTGACCCACCATCTTGAATTGATGACGTCTCACAGGTCAAATGACACAATTTCCGGCAAAACGTCTGATCAAGCAAGACTCCAAGCCACATGAGAAAGGCACTAATGGTGGTCGTGGAAAATTTCCGCCCAAAGTCGTGGGGAATAACACTTATTTTAAAGTTGAAAGCTGTGAATGTTCAAACGTTTATATCTGATTTTTCAATGTTGTACTTTTGCTTCAGAAATTATCTTCAAGGGTCACAGAGATATAGGGGAAAAACCTAAAATTTACCAACATCTCAAGACATTTTTCAGTACGGCGGTCGTAGCAAAAGGTCAATTTTCGAAGACTTTTAGTATGTTCAACGGAAGGATTTGTACTATCACTATACCGAGTCTCCTTCCACTGCGATTTTTTTTTTGGTTTTTTCCCTACAATGGCTGCACTAATATTATGTTTGTTATTTTGTATGATCTACCACTGCAACAAATTTGCGGTTTTGGGGGATTTATGTGTTACCAAACTCTACAGTAGAATGGGATTGTTTAAATGATATCACGCCACACAAAGTGGTTCACATAAAGAACGATGAGGTTATCGAGTTGCTTGTACCGTTGGGAATATTTTTGTTCACGCTGCAGATCTGCCAAAAACGGATTCAGGGAGAGGGAGATAGAGAGAGGAGGAAGACAGAAATGAAAATGTTGAAATCAGTGGGAGGAAAACCTCGAGGAAAATTGAACCGCGGTATAACCAAATGTGACAGAAAAAAAATTGTCATTTACCTTATCGACGACCCCTTCTTTGCCGAAAAATAAATCCTTGGATCGCGACGTGAAATAGCAATCCACGAAGTCGTCGAAATGAGCGTGCATGCGTTGCCGTCGCATGGCCATCGAAGCGGCCATGGTGCTGCTGCCTTTTCCTTGCGCCTCCGGTTCGGTGGCGTCTTTCGTCGCGTTGCCGCTCGTCGAAGAGCCAATGGTGTCGATCAGGTCCATCATTTCCTTCTTCATTGCATTCACGGTTGCCTGGTCGTTATCGCCGCCGGAAGCAGACGCAACCGTCCTCTCGACCTCTTCGAGCGTGGGACACTTGCTGTGCACCTCTTTCAGTTTCTGGTTCACCTCTTCGATGTCGCGCTCGACGATCGCCACCTCCTTGATGATTTGCGTCTGACGCTCCTTCTTCAGCTTGAGCAAATGTCTGAGGAACTCGAGCAGCAATCGGTTTTGGGCTGCGCAAGATTCTGCTTCGAGCAACTGTTTGCGTTGTGTCAGCACCTCCAGCATGACGTTGACGTCGGGCAGGGACAAATTGTGCGACTCGGTCGCTACAAAGTCGCGCAGACCGTCGGTGGAGGAGGCGGCGAACTCGCCGGAGCTATCCCTGACCAGACCGATCGCTTCGAAGCTGTTCATTCGCTGTTTATGCTTGCGGATGAGCTCGTTGAGCAGGAAATTCGGGAAGATAACGTCTTTGCTGGCGAGCGAGGCGCTGCACTTGGGACAGCGCTTTTGCGCCTCGATCGATTTGCATATGCAGCAGTAGCAGAACGTGTGGCCGCACTTGGTGATGTACGCTTCCTCGATCAGATTGAAACACACCGGGCACGACAAGTCAGTGGTTTTTTCGTCAAACGAAGAGGAGGCGCCGGCGCCTCCTCCGCCGGGACCGCTGCCCCCAGTGGACGAGCGCTGCCGCTTGGGGGTGCGGATGGACGAACGGTTTGTGGTAGACGGAACGTTTGAACCGCTGTGAGAGGAAGCGGAACTACTGCGTCCATCGCGGCTGGACGCCATGGCTTAGCAGAAAAACACCGACCTGAAACACATTTGTTGCCATTTACTACTCATGTTTCACAGGCAAAATTATGAAAAATTTAGTTCTTGCCTTTCATCGTTAATCAACAATTTCTAACTTGAGCAACAACACAAGGGGCCTTTAAATGTATAATTAATAATGTTATTTACATCGAAAGGATGATAAAAATCAAGGTCAGCTGATGTGAAATTCTGGTAGGATCACTACAAGATCACAAGCGTGTACTTGTTGGAAAAAGAAAAGGGACACATTGAGAGAATGAGATGCGAAGTTCCGACTTTATGATTGAATATAATAATACTAGTTGATTACGACAAATAACAGAAAAATATTCCATCCTGTATTCTGTGATAGAAAGGAACAAACTCTAAACAACTGCTTTTCATAACCAAAATCAACATTTCGGCCCATTAGCTGGATCAGTCGATTAGAAGTATTAAAACCAATCGATCCCATTGAAACATGTTTTTATTTGCGGCGTGTTTGTCTAAATTGAACTTCAGTGGATTCCAAAGCGATTAGGCGATTACTAACAACGGGGTATTGCGACAATTAGAAATTGAGTTATAAACTGCTCAACATTTGAAATGTCGGTATCGAAAATTTTGTCCTTTTTCAAAATGGTGTAACTTTGAATTCTCTCAACCGATTCCGATTTTGTCTTCACGATCGCTTAGATACATCTTTCAGCAATCTACTCCGTTGGCGAGAATTTTCAATTTATTCCAATTACATTCGTTACAGGGTGCAGGGTGGAATGTAAAACATTGCAAAATTGTGCTTAGTTCAATAGATCCCCGTTTTTTTGAGCTTTTTTTTCAAATTCTAACGATATAATCATGAAGCCTGATGTCTTGCCTCGAAACGGTTGTTGAATTTTCTAGATCAGAAGTTCAACAATGATGATATAATTTTTTTTGTAGAAGTTGCATTTTACAAATCTCTAAAAAAATGAGAAATTGATGTTATATTTCTGAAACATATTCAAACTAAAATTTTAGAATGTATTTCTGGACCAACAAGACCAACCTATATATCCAATTTGAGGTCCGTACGTCAAAAATTCCGATATTGATACGATGCAATAAGTGCGCCCTCTAAAGGCGGATTTCAACCAAAATCACATAAGTTCATTAAACGCCTATACTATATAGCTGCATACCAAGTTTCAGCTCAATTGAATGTACCGTTTAGGAGTTATCATGGAAGATTACACAAAGTTAGACACACAGACAGGCAGACAGACCGACTTTGATTTGGAAATCGTCTAAATAAATCGATTGGATGGACTTTAAAAAAAGTTATTCTTCGAAATCCGGAAACAAATTTTCTGCGCGTTCACAGTATTTTCCTTTTCATTCGAGAACGCGAACCGGGAAAGTAAAACGGAGGTTTCTGAGGGCGCAGCAGTTTCTAACAGTTCAAGCAACAAGCATGCAAAAATATAGGTTCTTATCATCCAAAATGCGACTTTATTGCCAACCAAAATGACTGAAATGCAACTTTTACAAAAAAAATCATGTCATCATTGTTGGACTTCCGATCTGGAAAATTCAAAAACCGTTACGAAATAGGACATCAGGCTCCATGATTATACTGTTAGAATTTGAAAAAAAATTGTTCTCAAAAATGGGGATCTATTGAACTAAGCACAATTTTGCAATGCTTTACATTCCACCCTGTAACGAATGTAATTAGAATAAGTCAAAAAATCTAGAAAAAGCCTACCATACAGGGAATAGCTAAAGCTACAGCTACTGCTAAAGCTATTCTCCGCTAAAGCTATATTAAATGATTATGCAACTCGATATAATGTTGCTCATGAAGTCGTGAGGGGGTGACTGAGCTCCCTTCGGGTGTTGACCTAATATGAATGAATTTATGACAGAACGCTGGATTCATCAAAGAGAAAATCGACCTGTTTCGGCGATTTCAGGAAAATTATTACCTTGTTGCAAAATGATTCCAAAAACACATGGTTAAGGCACCTTTTTGCCCCCCAATTCCAATTAGGCTTCGCAGCATTTCCATTATGGACCGAAAACAACAAAATATCCTAATTTCAGCCAATTCGACCGAGAACCAATTCATCCATGAAATGTGCGGGGGAGTCCTTTCAAGATTCAAGTTCTAATATTTTAAAACTTGGGCAGAGAAAACAAGAATCCGTGTGCAGTGTGCTACCCGAGGGCTTTCTGGTAAATGAAATTGAACCAAAATCCAATCAGCTCATTCTAGGCTGGAATGATGCCTACGTACCAAAATTCAACATGATCGGATCAACGGCTCGATAGTTATCGTGGAGGATAATAAGGTGACGGATAAAACTGAAGAAAGTTCTAATTAACCAGACAGAAATGAATTTCAAGTTCGATTCAAATCGTAGACTTGTGGGAAAGTCGCACTCGTTTTGTCAGCGAATCGTGAAATCAACCTCAAAATTATGGATACGGATACGAGACACGAGATTTTAAAAATTTCATCACAATCGGATCTTTTATGAAAAAGTTCAATCAATATGACGGCTGGGTCAAGACGGCGGCAAATCGTTGAATGGACATTACAATTATAAATATTTATAGGGGACCAAAGTACGCTGCAAGTTTCATCACAATCGGTTCACTTATGAAAAAGTTCAATATGGCGGGCCAAGATGGCGGACGTTTGGGCCAAAATTTGTATGCCAATGCATAATGCAATGGCTCAGGTACGAGTTACAATTTTAAAATAATAATAATAATAATTATTATTATTATTGTTGTACTGCACCCAACAGGCAGAAGAGCCCAATTAAAGGGTGAGGGATACCAGAGACAAATCCGAGGGGGGGTACATACTTAGGAAAAAACCTTCGCCTTTATGTCGGACAGAGAACAGTTGAAGAGATCAACCTCGCTCTCATAAGCAGAGTAATTGACAATCATCTGATAGAGAGGAGATGCCACTAGGATGTTGGTTCTAGCTGTGGGAAGGTGGAATAAACTGTGTGATCTAGAGGAAAGCCGAGGAACACTGAGACCCACAGCACCAAGAAAATCAGGGCAATCCAACGCGTTGCTAAATAGACCAAAAAGAAAATGGATTGACTGGAACACTCTTCGAGACTTTAAAGATGACAGGTTGAACCGCTCCAACATGATATCCTGAGGAAAACCACGTGGAGGGTATTGGTTGTCCAGTATAAAATAAGCCGCCTTCAAAAACCTCCTCTGAACTCTCTCCAAATCATTGACGAAGGAGTCATAAATCGGACTCCAGACAAGATAGGCGTATTCAAGTTTGGACCGGACGAAAGAAATATACAAGGCTTTCAGTGTTTCAACGTTGGTAAATGCCTTTGAGTTTCTCAGCACAAAGCCAAGGCTTTTGTATGCCGAGCTCGAGACATAACTGATGTGCTCTTTGAAGGATAGACCGCCGTCAATAATGGCGGTTCTACGACTCTTCGTTTAGGAGGAGATACGTGACAGGACGGACGGACGGCCAAGCGCGGCTAATAGCGAACTTCCAAAATGAAAAATGCGCTAAATCTAAAAAAAGTAACATTTTGAAACTACAACCTTAAACGGCAAAACTATGCCCTGTTCATGGACTGTGGCGGTTCAAGGTTTAAGATCATATTATAGCTGAGCTTGTCAGTGTTAGGACTATCAGACCATGGTACTCGTATGCTTGACCGTCTGTGACGTAATCGGACACGGACGCTACACGCAAACGATCGCTTTTTCCTGTTCGCTTCGCCTGTAATCCCGCCGTTGCAACGTGACAACAGCGGTATTTTGGGAGGAGTGACATCAAAAAGAAAAAGTGCCGATTACCTATCCTGTAGTGGAAAAAATCACACCAACTGGACCGGGGAGCAAAATAGGGTGTTGGGAGAGAAGAAGACTCTAAACCACCGCGGAAAAAACACACAGAAGAAACTTAATATGTCATTGACTGTATACGCTTTTGTTCATACTGTTCTGCCCAGAGAAGTTTCTTGCAATATTTCTCTTCAACTCTGGCGAGATGTCTTATTAAACAGGTCTATAAAGAGCAAGTTTTCCCTCAGAAAATCCAGTATGTGTAACCAACAATTCTGGTGAATAACATGGCTGCTCAACAAAAAGTAGGATGAATGAAACAATACAATTAGTAAAAACAATTTCTACATTGTACCTGGGGAATTCAAGGCAGTTTGTTTTGTTACTGTAAATTTTGTATTAAATGTGGCCGCTAAGTGTAACATCAGCCCCCTTGTTTTTAATTCTTGAAGGCTTCTATTCTTCAACTAAGTAGCTAGGTAGATAGGTTGCTACCAAATAACATCCAACTCTCATTCAACTGATTGATTTTCCTCTCAGCATTCCCCTATTTCAAGCAGTGATGAAAAAACACTGCATTTTCTTGTGTGCAGAACAGAAAATCAGTTACTTTTATTTCATTTAAATTCAAATAAATGTAGGTATCTCGAGTACCTAGGTATCTAGTATGTATCCAATCCAATGAATACTATTATCATCCGCACTGTTATGTAATACTAACAATGTGATAAATAAAAAAATAAATGGTTTCAGGTCAGGTTTTTCAACAAAATTTGGTAAAACAAGGGAATGGAGTCTTGAGTGAAAGACGCCTAAAGACTGACATACTTACAGCTTCAAGTGACGACTGAGCTCACAGTTACAGCTTTGATCGAATTTGGCCGCAGTTGGTGTCAGTTCAACGGTCTTGCAGTCCTCATTGTAGAAAGCGCCCAAAACTAATCCTTTCTGTAAATAGATCAAAATAACACAAGGCACAAACTCGGGTGGCTTTCAGAGCTACGTTTTGTGGTGAACAGTCCGCGGAGTACAATCGCCAGGAATGCTTGTTGCCCGCATATAACCTAAGAAACTTCTTGCAGGTCAGACGTAATGCCATCCTACTTGGAACGCTCGGTCGTGGATTACGCCCCTTTTGTGTGGATGAAGTGATTTAGACCTTCCAGGTGATAATAAGGATGTTTTCTGGGAAGATTAGTCCCGAACGTGTGGAGGTTGGAGGAGTTCACCAAAAAGTCAAAAATCAACAAAAAATTGATTCTGACAGCTGTCCGGGCTGCAAACTGTCACTGCCACTGCTGCCAACCACACCCGCTCAATCCCCCAACCCGTCCCAACCCCAAAGGCCTCCAAGGAAAGGCCTCTCCTATGGGCCTCTCCTTCTCTCCTTGGCCTCGGCCTGATCCCGTATTCCCGTATGGGATTCAGTGCCATGCCATGTGGCATGACCCCATGACCTACAGTCTACAGCTCACCTACAGCCTACAGTTCATATACTCAACGTTTACTGTGTGAAAAAAAAACCTTCACATGAACAATATGAAAAATTTCTTCTGCGGCGTTCTTTTGCGAGCCCAGATCCCGGATCCCCCCTCTTCATAGGTTTTTTGCATGCTTTTTCTGAGTCAAAATTGATTGTATCCTCGATTGTATCATTCCTGAAAAACCCGGCATGTAGGCGCGGGCAGCTAACTGTCAAAGATAGGCAACCAGTGTGTTTGGTGGACCAACAAATGGATTTTAGCATTGTGCAGCATAGCAAGCGAGTGCCTTTCTTGCGTTTTCTCACCAGAAGAGCGATGTCAGGACGAAAGGGCACTATTTTTGTATACTGTAGGATCTTACGCAGATAATTCCGAAAAAAGAAAACGGGCCGAAAGCATCCTTTTTACGTATTCCATTGAAAAAGACCAATGTGATGTCTACACCACCTCAAAATGTTACCCATGATTTTTGCAAAACCCAAGAAGGACCTGAGTGTTGAAATGTAAGCAACGTTAGCTCTTTCCTTAGAGTTTCACACGAGGTAGGTGAAAATTTTATAAAAAAATTTGTGTTGGAGCTATGGGTGGCATCGAACATCAATGACATAATGCTCGGTTCATCATCTATCCAGTTTATTTTGTGAATCCATCTCAAGTTATCGTTTTTTCAGGCAAGTCAAGCATACTACAAGCCAACTTGGAAGTTGTGGGCTTGAGCACCATACAGTTTTCCAAGGATCGAACGCCTGTATAGACACCCAACTTTACGGACTCACTTCGAACTCCGAGTTGGACTCCCACGATAAAGCCTCTGAACCAGAATCGTGCTATTTTATTCTAATACCTACCGCTCCACTGCAGCTCAGGTTATCTTTTTTTTTGGAGTTTAACATGAAGTGCGTGAACACTTTATCAACAAATATATGTGTAAAAGCTATGGATGGAATCGAACACATAATTATGCTTGGTTTATCATCACAGGTCATTTTGTGAAATCATCTCAGGCCATCTTTTTTCAGGACAAATCAAGTTAGAGGGCAAACTTCAAGTTAACTTGGAGGTTGTAGGCACCGATTGTGATCTTCCAAGAAATAAATTAATGACACCCAACATTTCCGGACTTATCTCAGACTCCTACGGCAAAACCTAAGGAACATCAAAAGTTTGTGCTAACATTTTAAGATCAACCACAGATCTATCATAAGCTTAATTCACACTAGGAAACAAGTGAAGCCCAAAAAAAATTAATCCTGAGAGGATTACACAAAATGAACTGAGATGATGAACCGAGTGAGTGTTCGGTTCCACTCATAGACATATCTCTCACACTTGATAGTTCTATATATCTATTTCCACCCACTTTATGTTAAACTCCAAGAGAAGAGCTAACTTGAGCTGCAGTGGGGCGGTGTTAGGATAAAATAGCACAATTGTGGTTCAGAGATTGTGGAGTAAGGAGTCAGACTCGAAGTCCGAAGTGAGTCCGTAAAGTTGGGTGTCTATAGTATACAGGCGTTCGATCCTTGGAAAACTGTATGGTGCTCAAGCCCACAACTTCCAAGTTGGCTTGTAGTTTGCTTGACTTGCCTGAAAAAACGATAACTTGAGATGGTTTCACAAAATAAACTGATGGATAGATGATGAACCGAGCATTATATCATTGATGTTCGATGCCACCCATAGCTCCCACACAAATTTTTTTATAAAATTTTCACCTACCTCGTGTGAAACTCTAAGGAAAGAGCTAACGTTGCTTACATTTCAACACTCAGGTCCTTCTTGGGTTTTGCAAAAATCATGGGTAACATTTTGAGGTGGTGTAGACATCACATTGGTCTTTTTCAATGAAATACGTAAAAAGTATGCTTTCGGCCCGTTTTCTTTTTTCAGAATTATCTGCGTAAGATCCTAGAGTATACAAAAATAGTGCCCTTTCGTCCTGACATCGCTCTTCTGGTGAGAAAATGCAAGAAAGGCACTCGCTTGCTATGCTGCACAATGCTAAATTCCATTTGTTGGTCCACCAAACACACTGGTTGCCTATCTTTGACAGTTAGCTGCCCGCGCCCAATGGCATGGTTATGGTTATGGTACTGCACGGCAGTAAGTCACGTCACGGCACGGTCACGGTACCGACGGTACGGTAAATCATTTTTGAAAGGTTGGTAACTCTGTATGATGTCCTTGCTGTGTATGTATGATACGATGATGGTTGACAGTGACAGTGTGTCAGTGTGACAGTCGCAGAAAGATTCTCAAGGATTCTCTGGTAGAAAGTGTGGTGTGAGTGCCTGTTTTACAATTTGTAACGAAATATTGTTACTCCAGATTTCCCACTTCTCCAGATCTGGAGCACTCTTGCAATGGCGAGTAATGCACCGAGCTTACCGGTATCTCAGATACTGAGATCCAAAACAGAAATCGAAGATGAGCCGAAGAAAAAATCACGAGAAGATTGGAGGAAAGCGAAAGAGCTTGAGGAAGCAAGAAAAGCTGGCACGGCCCCCGCAGCTGTCGATGAAGAAGGCAAAGACATCAATCCACACATCCCTCAGTACATAGCTTCAGCTCCTTGGTATTATGGCACAGCCGGACCTACGCTGAAACATCAAAGACCGCAAGAAGACAAACACAAAGATTTTTCCAAATTAGGTGAATGGTACAAACGTGGAGTGGACACGTCGAAAGTGGTGACCAAATATCGCAAGGGTGCATGCGAAAATTGCGGAGCCGTCACGCATAAACAGAAGGATTGTATGGAAAGGCCCCGAAAAGTTGGAGCAAAGTTTTCAGGCGCCAATATAGCCGCTGATGAGTTCATACAGCGGAATCTTGCCCTGAATTACGATGGAAAACGCGATCGTTGGAGCGGTTATGACCCCTCTGAGCACAAAACTGTAATTGAAGAGTTTCAGAAGGTTGAGGAGGCCAAGCGGCAATTGAAAGCTGATAAGTTGAATGCCAATGAAGACAGTGATGATGAGACCAAAGATGAGGACAAGTACGTGGATGAAGTGGACATGCCTGGCACGAAAGTGGACAGCAAACAAAGGATCACTGTTAGAAACTTGAGGATACGTGAGGACACTGCCAAGTATTTGAGAAACCTGGATCCGAATTCGGCATTTTACGATCCAAAAACGAGGTCCATGCGTGAAAATCCAAATCCAAGTACTGACGATCAGTATTCTGGTGAGAATTTTGTGAGGTTCACCGGCGACACAAGTAAACATGCCACTGCCCAGCTGTTTGCTTGGGAAGCATACGAAAAGGGGGTTGATGTGCACTTGTTGGCTGAACCAACAAAGCTGGAGCTGCTGCAGAAGGAGTACGAGAAAAAGAAGGATCAATTCAAATCAAAAGTTCAAGGGAACATATTGGACAAGTATGGCGGTGGAGAGCACCTGCAGGCGCCACCAAAGACGCTATTGTTGGCACAAACTGAAGATTACATTGAGTACTCCAGATCAGGGAAAATCATCAAGGGTCAGGAAAAAGAAATTATCAAATCAAAATATGAAGAGGATGTTTACATAAACAACCACACGTCTGTCTGGGGTTCCTACTGGCGAGGCGGCCAGTGGGGCTTTAAGTGTTGTTACAGTTTTGTCAAGGTATGAAATTCAGTTTTGTTTTCACCTATGTTCAAAGAAGTTATTTACAATGCCGCCCCTCTAGGCAGAGGCTGGTATTAAGTGGTTCCTGTAGTCAGAATCTCACTTCCCTCCCCTTTCTTTTTTGTGGACATGGCAGCTGCTGGAGTTTTCAGGTCCTTTTTTTGTCAAGTCTCCCGTTTTTCTCAACTTGACCACTCAGTTAATCAACGTACCTACCTACCACAGAGCGCATGAAAAATTCCAAAATCGAGCCAGAGTGCTTGGTCATTTTGACGGCCTCGTGGCTGCCTGCGGCCATGAAGGCTCCGGGTCCGATTCCCGGTAATGTCTGGCTGTTTGTGTTGTCCAATTTGCAATTTTTCTGAATGTAACATAGTTGATAATAAAAGGGCAAAACTCCTATGGCCCGTGCAGGCCGAGAAGAAGGAAAACATTAATTATTTATTATATATTTTGAACATACAAACTCGCATCAGACATATTTCCATATTTGTAATGATTATTACCTTTGTAAAATGTCGAATTTACTTTGCAGAACTCATACTGCTTGGGCGAAGCTGGCCGGAAGATTGAACCCGAAGTCATACCTGCCATGGAAAAATTGCCAGACGAACAACCTGAGGAAAAGAGCGAGAGTGCCGAATCGAGTTCGTCAAGTTCTGAAGATGAAGACACCAAGAACAAAGCAGAGAAAGCTAAGAAAAAGAAGAACAAGAAAAAGAAGATGAAGGAAAAGAGAAAACAGAAGAAACAAGAGGAAAAGGACAAGTTGAAAGAGGCGCTGAAAGCAGAAGAGGAAAGTCAAAAGAACGCTGCGAGATTGTTGGCCATGGACGAGAGGAAGAGGCCGTATAATAGCATGTACGAAGCCAAAGTGCCCACGGAGGAAGAGGTGGAAGCTTTCATGATAAAGAGGAGACGAGAAGAAGATCCAATGAACCAGTTCATGTCATAATGTTGTAAAATTGTATATAATGTTAGATTAAAGCAAGTTAAACTTAGTCAAGTGCATGTATATAATAGCTGATTTAGTTCAAGGTTTCATGATCTTGATTAAAATCAATATGGATAACTTTATAAGGATCTTTCTTATTTGGCATCAAAATAATTCAAGTTTCTTCGCAAGACTGATGGATGTTATTATTATTATTATTATTATTATATATACGGGCACGCAACAGACTAACAAGTCCAATAATAGCGTGACCGCGGAACGAAGAAAAGAAAATCCGTCGCAACACTACTCACTGACAAGAACAATGCGTCGATTGCATCTTAATCAAAAACTCGCCTGACATCCGCCGCACTGCAGTTGAAAATGTCGAACTTCTCCTGGAACCTATTGTATGTCAGAGCAAGGCGGTTCACTGGAGAATTGAAGTAAAAGAGCTTTTGTGTGGGCCTCACATAAAAAACATGTTATAGCTGGTGTTCAGCAAAAGGAGACGATAATGTTACGGATTTCGCGTTTGGGTTCTTTTATAATCGATACGATCCTTATAAATACACTCCATTTCTGCGTACTACCATAAATACACGCCAACAATTATTTGCGCTTGGGTATATGGCTTTAAGTTCTCGCTGTTGTCCCTTCAGATTTAATAACTGGTCTAATGGCCGATCCATGGTGCTTGAATAGCTCCGACTGGTATTCTGGAAGTTTCCACCGGTCCTCTCGCAAATTCCACATTGAGCCGCGGCATGTGGCTTAGGACGTCTCTTGAACAGTCCAGCACTTTAGCGTGTATTCACCAACGTGTTCTCGAACGGCGTCTCCGCCAATTGGGCTGATGTTTCCCACTTGGCTACTGGAATCTCCAGGTAAATTGAATATGTTCTCGAATGCCTAGAGCTTCGCAACTCGTAACACTGCGATCTGATGCAACCAGTCTAGAAGGATCAGCTGTGCTCTGGAATGCACAACAGAACCGCCGCTCGTAACAATAAAATAGTGAGTTTCTGACTGGCGTGATAAATGATAGTATAAAATGAACCAGTAACCCAATTTGAAAAACTGGTACCACATTGAACTCGACGAATAATATGCTGAAATGTCCTTTTGATATTTGTCGACGGGTCGGCGAGTACAAGTCGATATGCCCGTCGGTGTCTAAATTATTAATTATTGTTCATTTTTATTTATCATTCAATTACGAGTGTGAAAACACTGAAAACTATCATGTAGGTAGTGAAATCTCTCAGCGGAGGCTTATCTCCAAGAGTCTCGGATGTCGACGTTTGTAGAGTAGATCATGTGTGCATAATAAAACGATCTAAACCATTACCGTGTTCTTCTCCAACCTTTCACCACAGAACAGCTTTCACCTTGCATTCTAAAATACAAACCCCCTTGAAAGACCATGAAGGGTGGGCCTTCAGCCATACCAAAACTCTTCACAACAGTAAGATCTGTTTACATAAATGAATTATACCCAGCGAGATCCTATACCCTTCTAGATTTGCCCGTATTTTTAGCGCATTTTCCATCTTGATGAAAATCGCTATTGCAACCGCTTTGTCCGTCCGTCCGTCCGTCCGTTCCTCGAACTCCTCCCAAACTAGACGACCTAGCTTTCTAATTTTTTCGCTGTTACATAGCTGCCACTCCCAAAGGAGGGCTAGGCTATATTGGATGTCTATATTGTGCCGCCAACATAGAGAAAACCGCCCCCGATAAACTTGAAATAACGTAATATTGCACTTTCTACCAGACCTGATGCTCTGGTGCTCTCATTTTTTAAATAATACATAGTTGCCACTTATAAACGTAATCCAAGAAACATCCCGTCTTCAATATGCGCCGCCGACATGAAAAAACTGCTAAAAACCGCCCCCAATCACTTTAAAATGAAAAACATAAACCCAAAGACATAGCGATCTGATTCTTTCGGTATATAAATAGCTGACTGAAAATGGGAAAAGATAGGCTACTTCTGGTTAGTCGCCGCCCCCAGATTCCGCCCCCAAACGATAAAAAGTGCAACTTTCACAAATGTTACTGATTGAGATGTTCCCTTAATTATTAGGAACTGCCAACTCAAATTATGCAACATTTGCTCCGCCGAACGCTGCCGCTCCCACACGCCGCCCCCAAAGTAAGAGATAAATGAAAAACATGAACCCAAAGACATGGCGATCCAAATTTTTCGCTATATGGATAGCTAACCAAAAATGGAAAAGGATAGGCTACTTTTGATATGGCGCCGCTTCCAGCTTCTGCCCCCAAAAGAAAAAAAGTGCAACTTTCAACAATTTTCACTGATTTAGCTGATAATGTTACCTTGAACATTTAGAAACTCTTGACTCAAACTGTGCAAGAATTTCTTTGCCAAACACTGCCGCTCCCACCCGCCGCTCCCACCCGCCGCCCCCAAAGTGAGAGATGAATGTAAAACATGAACCTGAAGACATAGCGATCTAATTCTTTCACTATATTGATAGCTGAATGGAATTGGAAAAAGATAGGCCACTTTTAATTAGTCGCCGCCTCCAGCTGCCGCCTCCAAACAAAAAAAAATTCAACTTTTACAATTTTCACTGATTGTCATATTTCCCTTACATTGAGAAACTCTCAACTCAAACTGTGCAACAGTTACTTTGCCGAATGCTGCCGCCCCCACACGCTGCTCTCAAAGTGGGAGATGAATGAAAAACATAAACCCGAAGACATAACGATCTAATATTCTTTCGCTATGTGGATAGCTAACTAAAAATGGGAAAGAATAGGCTTCTTTTGATATGGCGCCGCCTCCAACTTCCACCCCCAAAAGAAAAAGTGCAACTTTCAATAATTTCTACTGCTTTACATTTTAATGTTACCTTAAGCATTCAGAAACTTCAAACTCAAACTGTGGAAGAATTTCTTTGCCAAACTCTGTCACTCCCACACGCCGCCCCCAAAGTAAGAGATAAATGTAAAACATAACCCTGAAGACATAGCGATCTAATTGTTCCGCTTTATAGATAGGTGACTAAAAATGGGAAGAGATCAGGCCACTTTTGATTAGTCGCCGCCTCCAGCTCCCGCCCCCAAACAAAAAAATGCAACTTTCACAATATTCACTGATTGTCATATTTCCTTGAACATTTAGAAACTCCTAACTCAAACTGTGCAACAGTTACTTTGCCGAATGCTGCCACCCCCACACGCTGCCCTCAAAGTAGGAGATAAATGGAAAACATAAACCCGAAGACATAGCGATCTAATTCTTCCGCTATTTGGATAGCCGACTAAAAATGGGAAAGAATAGACTAGGTACTGTTGATTAGTCGCCGCTCCCAGCTCCCGCCCTCAAACAAAAAAATATTGATGAGTGAAAGAATTTTCATTCAAATCTATTTCATTGGCAAGTACCCCATTCTGATAACAAAATATCACAATGAGTTTCGAATGAAGAAAGTGGGCAAGGAATGGTGTTTCTCCTTCAACCAAATTTCTTTACGTCCCCGATATGCCTCTTTAAGAAAATGCGCTACTGAGACTCACGCACGTGAAGGCATACTCACTTGTTTATCTTTATTATCTGTGTATTGTATATGTCTCTTGATCTGTGGTCTCTTGCTTTGTTGTGTTCTTTTGCCACAAATAGTAGCGTTACTAGGTGTTCAAGGGTCCTGAGGCAAACTGTTTCGAGGGCCCCTAAATAGGTATAGGTATATACCTAATTAGGTACCTAATGATATATTTTTAGCGCATTTTCCATCTTGATGAAAATCGCTATTGCAACCGCTTTGTCCGTCCGTCCGTCCGTCCGTCCGTTCCTCGAACTCCTCCCAAACTAGACGACCTAGCTTTCTAATTTTTTCGCTGTTACATAGCTGCCACTCCCAAAGGAGGGCTAGGCTATATTAGATGTCTATATTGCGCCGCCAACATAGAGAAAACCGCCCCCGATAAACTTGAAAAAACATAATATTGCACTTTCTACCAGACCTGATGCTCTGGTGTTCTCATTTTTTGAATAATACATAGTTGCCACTTATAAACGTAATCCAAGAAACATTCCGTCTTCAATATGCGCCGCCGACATGAAAAAACTGCTAAAAACCGCCCCCAATCATTTTAAAATGAAAAACATGAACCCGAAGACATAGCGATCTGATTCTTTCGGTATATAAATAGCTGACTGAAAATGGGAAAGGATAGGCTACTTTTGGTTAGTCGCCGCCCCCAGATTCCGCCCCCAAACGATAAAAAGTTCAACTTCCAACAGTTTTCACTGATTTAGCTGAAATGTTACCTCGAACATTTAGAAACTCTTGACTCAAACTGTGCAAGAATTTCTTTGCCAAACTCTGCCGCTCCCACACGCCGCCCCCAAAGTGAGAGATGAATGTAAAACATGAACCTGAAGACATAGCGATCTAATTCTTTCACTATATTGATAGCTGACTGAAATTAGAAAAATATAGGCCACTTTTTATTAGCCGCCGCCTCCAGCTGCCGCCTCCAAACAAAAAAAAATGCAACTTTCACAATTTTCACTGATTGTCATATTTCCCTCACATTTAGAAACTCCCAACTCAAACTGTGCAACAGTTACTTTGCCGAATGCTGCCACCCCCACACGCTGCCCTCAAAGTAAGAGATGAATGGAAAACATAAACCCGAAGCCCGAAGACATAGCGATCTAATTCTTTCGCTATATGGATAGCCGACTAAAAATGGAAAAGAATAGACTACTGTTGATTAGTCGCCGCTCCCAGCTCCCGCCCTCCAACAAAAAAATATATTGATGAGTAAAAGAATTTTCAATCAAATCTATTTCATTGGCAAGTACCCCATTCTGATAACACAATATCACAATGAGTTTCGTACGAAGAAAGTGGGCAACGAATGGTGTCTCTCCTTCAACCAAATTTCTTTACGTTCACAATATGCCTCTTTGAGAAAATGCGCTACTGAGACTCACGCACGTGAAGGCATACTCACTTGTTCATTTTTTAATTTTATTCGAGATTTTTTCATTATGCTTTGACAAGTTACACTGCAATGAGATCAAGATTGGGACATCGTTGACTTAGTTTTGATGACTTTCTAACAAAACTTTTTCAAATTTTGAAATTTGTGGGAAACATTTTAGGGTTATCGACCCCGGAGGGCCCCCTTGACCTCTGGGGGTCTGAGGCACTGCCTCGCTTTGCTCATTGATAGCTACCCCAGTGAACACGGACCTCTATAAGAGGTTTTGTGATGTCCATTTTAAGTGAAATTTGTGAAGTCCCAAAATAACTTCGCATAGCTTGCCTGGGGAGGTCTCTCCGGAAACCGAGAATGTTCACGATGTCCATAAAAGGTTAAATTAGTGACTTCTCAAAGCGATTTCCCACAGCTTGCTTCGGGAGGTCCAAGAACCTATGTCCAATTATTGTTAACATTGCAAGCACCCATGGACGTCGCAAAACGATGTTTATTTGGATTTTCCATAAAGGAGTTCATTTAGATGTTATTCGTAATTGCACGCGCATTTAGCAATACCAATTTTTCACCACAATGTGAAGTCTTGGCGATGTACTTCTGTGACAGCCCGGGGGATGCTCAAAAGCCGTAGTGAGAGAATTGGCCGTTGATGGTGCTTTTCTACTCCGAGTGCCGTGGCATTCTTTCCGTTCTTGGCTTTGGATGATGACGGATGTTGTTCGCAGTTCAGTTATTGGCAGTGAAATATTATGAATATATCAAAATCGAGCAGTCTACTAATCATCAGAAGCCCTGAGTGGTGAGTGAATATCCTTCCAGGTGAGTATACACTTTATTAGCTTCTTTTAGTGCAATTTCCTAACGGGAATAGCACTAATTTTTGAATTTGGCTATATTAATGTCACTACTAGTATCTTAAATATCTATTATGTTGTATTATTTATTTATTTTTTGTTTGTTCAGGTGCAGTTCGGGATACACACTCAATTTCAAGAGATTTTGAGATCTTTGTCAAAGAATATGGCTATGCCATTCCAATTAACGTCGGCGTCGGGAGCGGGAGGCTGCCAAATTAATTTGAGCTATTTTTATATTTCTGTATCTCAGAGTCAAATAAAATAATTATGTATTGAATAGACTTGTAGCTAAAGTGTCATGTGTTGTAATAAAATGTTGTATACAAAAAACATTTTTTATTACATTACCCCTCACGAGGTCCCACATATCGAAGTACCTATCTGAAAAGTACTACTGAGAGGTACTGTGGACGTCAAAAACTAGAAATCCTTGGGAAGTCACATCGTGATTCTAATAGGCGTATGAAAATTACTTCCCCAGGAAGTATTAATAAGATCTCCCAGTAACCTCCACAATGTTACTTCTATGGGAAGTTCGTTTCATTGCATTTGGGGCGGACATTTCGCGGTCGCAGGGATTGCTTGGAGACCTCGCTGGGAACATCGCAATGGCCTTATATTTGCCGCATGTGAACTCCATAAGAGTTACATACAACCTCGCCGTGTTCACTGGGACGCCACTGGCCCCAAGCCTCACCACAAACTCTGCCACAAAACATAAAATTTCAAAACAATACGTTATTATTATTATTATTATTATTATTGCTAGTGCCATTGGTGAAAAATTATAAGAGCCGCCACCGGTGACATTTTATGACACTGATGATGGTTTTGACAAGACATTCGCTTACTGTGACCCACATAGTGAAGTGAGAACTGCGGCTTTATATCCTGGAGATTTTTCCAGAAATGAAGGGCCAAACCAACAACAGAACGAAGTCCTTCCAGTATATATGCCGTTGACGTTTTAAATTCAGTGGAATGACTTTTTGGAGCAAAAATAAAATCACAAGCTGGAGGGCTACGGCTGATGGCACTTGCAAAGTTTTGGAGCGAAACTATCAGCGGCTGTATCCTCCCAGCGTTCCAGCTGTCGCTTTATTTTTGCTCCAATCCAAAAGTCATTCTACTGAAGATAAAAAGTGAACGGTATGGGTTTTAGGATTTCAGAAATGTTAGCTGCTTGGATCGTTCTTGAATGCCAGTTTTGATCACGATTAATCTGCAATCAAAACTGGCATTCAAGAACAATCCATGCAGCTAACATTTCTGAAATCCAGCCGACTTCCTAGTGGTGCCATATGAATCATTTCGCTCCCAACTGTACCTACTTCACTATATTACATTAGAAAACGATCCGCTGCAAAATTGGTTCCAGAAGATGCTTGTAGCGAGGAGTCATCTACCGGCCTATGACAAAATGTTGCCATGCACCTCTTCGTATATTTTCACTCAACGCTAGGACTTTCTTCTTCAATCAAGAAGGGGGGGTGGTGGACGTTTCAAAAGTTCGAGCTTCTCCAACATTCAATAAAAAAATTCGCCTGCGACGCTTCTTCGCTTTCCATGTGCAAGGTCCAGTTACGCCCAAGAGTTCTCACTAATACCGGGAGTTGGTGCAATGGGGCAAACTGCCGGATATGAATATTGGATATGAGACATCATTGCTTCCGAGAAACAAAGAAATTGTCAAATTATTTGTACTCTAAGTAGGTATAGGTTCGTATAATAATGATAGGCGCAATCCAATGAAACAAGTAAGTAGTCCTGAACAAAGGTTTGATAAACACGTCGTCCTCTACAGAATGCGTTCGGCTGCGTTTGTGGTAGTAAAAAGAGTAATGAAGTAGTAAGAGTAAAAAAGTAATCAAAGCATTCTGAATCAGAAATCAACACAGCTGCTGTAAAAACAAAACAGAAAATTTGAAGCTTCGTAACCAATGAGCAAAACAACAACATTTGTTTTCACATTCCAAATTATCCTTGTAAAATGAAAATATTTTTTTAATTAAGAATGTCGTACATATCTGTAATAAGGCACACCAATTTCTTCAGGCCACGACTCACCAGCTTGTTGAGCGCTCGAAAATTATGCAGTGATGCAGCACCATCAAAAGAGAAGGTGAGTGAAACTTCAACTTAACACAAGACCCTCTTTCACTTAGGTACCCTTGCTTCCTATTACAGAAAGGGATCATACTCGGAATTTACGATGTCGAAGGTGAAATGGTGCTCACAAAGTCCGCCCAGAAATTCAACGACCACTTGGGCGGCAAGTTGTTGGACCTCGTCAAAGCTATAGGAAAGCCAGTAAAAAAGGGAAGGGGCAAGGTGTTCAACAACATCGACAAAGAATTCTGGTCCGTTGCCGTCGTGGGCCTGGGACCTGAAAAGGCCGGCTACAATGAAATGGAAGCCATCGATGAAGGTCTGGAAAACGTCAGGCTCGCGGCCGGTACTGGAGCACAGCTACTGAAGAAGCAGGGCGTCGACAGGATCCTGATCGAGGGACTAGGGTCACCCGAGCAGGCGGCCGAAGGCAGCGCTCTGGCGTTGTGGAGGTATCAAGAACTGAAAGCGAAAAAGAAACAGAAGGTGATCCCGACACTCGAGCTCTTCGACGACCCAGACGCCGAAAGTTTCCAGCGGGGACTATTCAAAGCTGAATCACAAAATTTAGCTAGACGTCTATCCGACACTCCCGCTAACTTGATGACACCGTTGCATTTTGCGCAAGAGACCGTCAACGAGCTGTGTCCCTGCGGCATCAAGGTACAAGTTCACGACAAAGACTGGATTGAAGAAAAGAAGATGTCGGCATTCCTGACCGTGGCCAGGGGCTCTTGCGAGCCTCCAGTATTGCTAGAGATCTCGTACTGCGGCGGCCCCATGGACCAGAAGCCGATTTTGATCTGCGGCAAGGGCATTACGTTCGACAGCGGCGGTTTGTGTCTGAAGAAATGCAAAGGCATGAATAGGTATAGGGCCGATATGTGCGGAGCCGCAGCCATCATCGCTGCAATCCGAGCTGCCTCGGCACTTTCTTTGCCCATCAACATAGAGGCGGTTATCCCGTTGTGCGAGAACATGCCCAGCGGAATGGCCATGAAATGCGGTGACGTTGTCATGGGAATGAACGGAAAGTCAATCGCCATCACTGACACTGACAACGAAGGGCGACTGATTCTGGCCGATGCCCTTGCATACGGACAAGGTGTGTACAAGCCGCGACTGATTATTGACGTCGCCAGCTTGACACCAGGCGTCACTCGTGCTCTTGGCTCGGCGGCCAGCGGTGTCTTCTGCAACTCGCAAACCATGTGGTCCCAAGTACGAAAGGCCGGCGTTATTACTGGCGACCGAGTGTGGCGACTGCCCCTCTGGAAGTTCTTCACCAAAAAAGTGACTAGCCAGCCGTCGCACGACGTGGACAATAAAGGTCAAGGAAAGGGATCGTCTTGCCTCGGCGCAGCTTTCCTGAACGAGTTCGTCGAGTGCGTCGATTGGATCCACTTCGACATCAGTGGAGTTGGCTTCCAGTCAAACCACAAGGTGTACTCGTATTTGACCAAAGGACGCATGACCGGTAGACCCACCCGTACCCTCATTCAGCTTCTGTATCAGCTCTCGTGTCCTGCGGAAGGACAACGCCAACTGTGAAGTGACTAAATTTGGAGACAAAATATCACGGGCGATTCAAATTTTGCGGTTGAAGATATGCTTGAAATTGACTTGTAATGAGGAGGCTGGGGATGTTACGACTTGAATGCAATGTGGTCGGTTGCAAACTTATATAATATTAATATAATTAACAGACTTTCGGCTATAAAAATCGCACGATTTTTTCCAAAAATATTGTGACACCCGGGTCAACTTTTACAACACCTTGCAAGCCAAGTCTCACGCAAAAAAATCTGTAGTAGTGGTCTGATGCTCTTATATTTAACCAATGCCCTTGGGGCTGTGAGGAATTTTGTACATACATTTTGTTTTAATAAAAGTGGCCTGAAACAATTCAGTAATTATCGTGAGAAACAGTGTTTTTCTTGTACTTATTATTAAGTAGGTGGGTACTTGCTTAGACAGGTACAATAAAATATTGGAACAATTTTCAAAATTGAAGGTGCAAGAACTCTGTAGCAGGCTCTGCAGCTTATCGAATAGCCCAGGCGCCAGGGAAAATAAGGAAATAATTGTTTCCTGGCTGGAAACTAGCTTAAAACTATCTGTGTAGCTTAGATTTTGACATACTAGTTTCCCCTCTTTCGGAAATGTTTGCGTCATGTCGCCATCATCAACAAGAAGTGCACCAGCGTGGTTTTTGCCGAATATCTTAATTTTGGATCATTTGACAGCAAAGATGTGAAGAGTCATTTTGAAGCCTATAAAATTCCCTGAAGTTTGGTTTTTCAATCAATTTTCTGCGACCTATGGTCTTTGAGATAAAGCTTCTGGAAGCGAGAGTCATTGTCGTGAAAGTTCCATGGCCACTTGACTCGAAAAACTAAAATGTCAATGTGACAAAAAAAAATTCAAAATGGCCGCTTTCATAAGACGGGAGCAGCTACCGCTACGCTCCTTCGGAACTGTTGGCGTCTTACGAACGCATTGTTGGAAGTAGCGGTGACTGGCGGTGACACATCCAGCGCCGCGTCAAGAATAGCCGAAAATATAATCTGGTCTTGGAGAATTTCACCCAGTGCTATAGCTCGATGGTCTATATTTAACAAGCGATTCACATTAGCTGAGAAAAAACTCGAAATCTTCAAAAATTCAAAACAGCACGCAAGGTAAACAGCACCGAACAACACTCTTGAACCCATAAAATGTCAGAATGGCACTTGCGAACATCAAAATATAACGTTTGTCTCATTCTTCCACCTCCCACTCCTATCGCTCACTATGCTACCAAAATGTAGCGAACTTCCGAGCCGCTACAAAACATGGCCGTCCGCTCCGAGCGGAGCGGAAAAGTAGCGCACCGTTCACAGGACAAATCGGTAACAGTTCCACAACTGTTGTGACTTATGAATGCGGCCAATGAGATTACTCGAGAATTCTTTATGCTATAGTTGCGGTGATGGTCTTAAACTCTTTCTCTTGAACCGTAGATTACGAATATTGAAAAGTCAAAAACGTCACATTGTACATATACAGGGTGTACTACGCGAATCAAATCAAAACAGAGAAATTTGACATATTTCTTCGATTTAGCATAATATGCGAAACTCTAAGCACTTATCACGAGTCAAATATCAATATGCATCGCTCTGTAAGCTTCACTTGATAGACTCAAAAAGTGGTCAGCTCACAGCCTTCCTGTAAAATGTTTTGAAGGCCCTCTGAAATCATCAAAATTTACAGTAGCAAGAAATGCATGTAACAGTATATTATACAGGGTGATTTTTTGAAAAGTTTCCACCCCTTGTTTCTCGCCGCCAAAATGTTTTACAGGAAAACGCCGAAACAGGTCAATTTTTGTTTCGAGGGGGTCATCTAGAGCACATATCACCAAATTTTTATCTTGAACCCCTTCGCCCCCGCCCCACCCTGCTTTAAAATTTCAAATAGCATGACCTACTTTGTGATACATCAAATTGAAGGCAATAAAATTCTCTTTCCGTTAAACATATTTCAAATTTTTTTAAACCACCCCTCAACCCTTCTGAAAATCCTCTTTTCGTTAATGGAAGGACAATGTTCCCCCTATAAACTCTTGATTCCTGAGAAATAGACTTCCCAGCAAAAACAGGTCGATTCTTATTTCAATGGGGTCATCTTAGACACGAGTGGCCAAATTTTTATCTTCAACCCCTTCGCCCTCACCCTACCTTACTTTGAAATTTCGAATAGCATTATCTATCTTGTGATACATGAAATTGAAGGCAATAAAACTCTTTCCGTCAAACATATTTCTATTTTTTTTAAACCACCCCTTTAAAGTAGGGTAGGGTGGGGGCGAAGGGGTTGAAGATAAAAGTTTGGCCACTCGTGTCTAAGATGACCCCATTGAAATAAGAATCGACCTGTTTTTGCTGGGAAGTCTATTTCTCAGGAATCAAGAGTTTATAGGGGGAACATTGTCCTTCCATTAACGAAAAGAGGATTTTCAGAAGGGTTGAGGGGTGGTTTAAAAAAATTTGAAATATGTTTAACGGAAAGAGAATTTTATTGCCTTCAATTTGATGTATCACAAAGTAGGTCATGCTATTTGAAATTTTAAAGCAGGGTGGGGCGGGGGCGAAGGGGTTCAAGATAAAAATTTGGTGATATGTGCTCTAGATGACCCCCTCGAAACAAAAATTGACCTGTTTCGGCGTTTTCCTGTAAAACATTTTGGCGGCGAGAAACAAGGGGTGGAAACTTTTCAAAAAATCACCCTGTATATCAAGGAACCAAAGTGAATTTTTGATCCCTTGGTTGAAGTTTGTTGCTCGATGGCCCTTAGGGTCCAAATCCCCAAATTAAAAATTCACTTTGGTCCCTTGGTATATAATATACTGTTATATACATTCCTTGGTACTGTAAATTTTCAATATTTTGATGATTTCAGAGGGCCTTTAAAACATTTTACAGTAAAGCTGTGACCTGACCACTTCTTTAGTGTATTAAGTGAAGCTTATAGAGCAAATCCATATTGATATTGGACTCGTGTTAGGTGCTTAGAGTGTCGCATATAGGCTAAATCGAAGAAATATGAAAAATTTCTCTGATCTGATTTGATTCCCTCAGTACACCCTGTATATGTACAATGTGACGTTTTTGACTTTTCTATATTCGTAATCAACAGTTCAAGAGAAAGAGTTTAAGACCATCACCGCAACTATAGCATGAAGGATTCTCGAGAAATCTCATTTTGAATTTTTTTTGTCACATCGACATTTTAGTTTTTTGAGTCAAGTGGCTATGGAGCTTTCACGACAATGCCTCTCGCTTCCAGAAGCTTTATCTCAAAAGCCATGAGTTGCAGAAAGGTCATTTAAAAACTATTCCGTAGGGAATTTCATTGGTTTCAAAATGACTTCTCACATCTTTTGCTGTCAGATGGCCCAAAATCAAGATATTCGGCAAAAACCACGCTGGTGCACTTCTTGTTGATGATGGCGACATGACGCCGACATTTCCGAAAGGGGGGAAATTAGTATGTCAAAACCTAAGCCACACAGATCGTTTTAAGCTAGTTTCCAGCCAGGAAACAATTATTTCCTTATTGAGCTGATTTTTGCTCCCTGGCGCCTGGGCTAGAACTACTACCAGGCGCGCTCAGGGCTCTGGCTCAGGGTCCGTATTTTTGAAACCGGCGCATAGACCAGTAACCGGCGAGATGAATTCACATGTATACGGGATTGCTATGGCAATCGACTGTTTCCGCTCCTGCGATTGGCTGCTGCCATAGTAATCGCACCATTTCAGCGAAGAGCCTCATTATAGAAAGCCAAGTTACCGGGTTTACGCTGTTCCTACAAAGCGCCATCTCTTATTTGCATCCAGGAACTATCACAGGCGGGAAATTTGAAATAGCCTATTGCTGAATCCGAAATTTTTCCTTTCACGAAATGTACAGAGACTAAAAAGAGATCAAACTAACCACTAAATTTTTGGCCACGTTGAATTACAACAATAATATACATGTAAGTGAAGCGAACAAATTTTTCCCAACGCAACGGTTCCTTTACTTTAAAACTTTTGTGCCTCACGAAAATAGTTTTGTCTGAGGTACCTGTTGGAAAAAAATTGTTGTTTGAATATGGTACTACATAACATAGTTGAGTGGTTAGGTTAATATATTTTTAATCAATATACACCTCATGAAGCTGTATTGCTGGCTTCTTTTTATGTCCTAAGAATTGAAAGTCATGAGGTGTAACATAGCAGCTTTTATTTTTATGAAAATAATATCTGTAAGATAAGTAATAAAAATAAGGCAATGTCACAATTTTACAATATACGTTCTCAATACTAATGAACATTCAAGATAAAATTGCTGCCTGGGTAGGTATATACCTACCTATACTGAGTAGGTAGGTACCTGCTCACGTAATTCATAATTTTATTTTTGTTCTATCAATTGACCGCAAGAAGCCAAGCTTCCACCTCTAAGGGATTTATACTGCAGTTGTTTAACATGGCAATAAAAGGAAATTTAAGTACTAAAACATTATTTTGATAAGGTGGTATATCAAAAGCAAGTCAAATGAATTCACAGATTCTTCACAATTCAAAGTTATCGTCATCTAAACATAATACAATAACTAACCATCTAGAATATATGCTGGTGAGTTGAAACAGAAGAAGCAATAAGAATTTTGAGATTATTATAAATTCAGTCATCTCTACATTTGATTAGTTGTATTGGTTGACTGCTTTCGCCAAAATATTTCAATGCTCGGAACTATTTCATGAAGCTATTTGGCAACTTTTTACTTTAGGTACACTTGGCAACATTCGAAGGTATTGCTCCGAAAATACTGCTTAACAACTCCTCAAGCTTTTGCAAAGTGCAAATTATAAAGTTGTAGAGTAGCTTTATGAAAAGGGCCCATGATTCTCAAGTTTTTCGATTCAGTCCAGCCGAATCTCAAAAATGCTAGATTATGTCATTTAAAATTAAAAGGAGATTGCAGAGCCTGACTCAAATGGGACCTCGAATGCGACAGAAGAAGTGATATACAGATGAGAAAACAGCTCAGTGCTCAGTGCACAATTTCATTTGGATCCGTATCCGTATGCGATGACAATTTCACAGGCAAAGAAAGCAGCTGTTGAAGTTGAAGCTATACCGTAGCTTCAGCATGCACCACAATTTTTTGTTGTTCCTGAAGATCTTCCTAGAGCTGCACTACTCTTGTGATGGTGAAGTACTAGTCACGACCTTGCCTTCTTGCCGTTCAATATTCGAAGGGGGCATAAAATAACGTAGTGGTCTCCTTCAAGGGTTTTCTGAAATTCCAAAAATACAGCATTTGAGTACCTAGAGTTGATCGCAAAATGTTTGGTATGATTTTGAAATACCTGTGCTGTAAGCTGCAACCGGTATGTACTGCTTCTTCTTTAAAGCTATGATTTTTTGTGCATCTAGTTTGAAGTCATCTGGCTTTGTGTTCCATGCAAAGAACGCTCCATTTGAAAATTATTTTGTCAGACATGTCGGAAGCATGTTCAAATGTTCAAAGTTCTGTATATGCTCGCACTTGTTGATTTCCGTTTCAAGAGCTGCTGCGAATATTTGTTCTGGGATGGGGAGTTGGAAGTTGGGATAGATCTCGGGATTCTCGGGGTACCTAGAGGTCTTTATTCTTTGAATTGCATCCAGGAACACCACAAGAAGGTATTCGCAGTCTCAGTTCTTTTCCGTGATTGAAACATCTGTAACATTCGCAATATGAAACTTAGACCGTTTGTAGGAGTTCGCTCAGAAGTTCATGGAATTTTCAATTCATCAGCATACCTTCTGTGATACTGTTTTGCACCGATGTAGCATCCATTATTGTCCATTTCCATTCACCTTCTATCGATTTCGAAGGAAAACCACACTCCGAACCACCGTTTTAAAAAAGTTTGAAACTTGTCATCCTCGTTCGTGACATGAGACTGCTTTGATTTTGTATTTGAATAGTTTGAGATCGCTGCAAAACGCTGCATATACTGGCGCCATCTTTTATTTGCATCTAGCAAAACTACTTCGTCTTCGTCTCTTTGCTCTCTGTCTAACTGGCACGGCTATAACAATCTGACTTGACCACCCCTGCACCATTTTCACATAGGGTTGTCTCTGACATGGGTCTCTGTCATGTCTCTGTGCATGGGCATGGGTAATATAAATTCACACGTTTGAAAAACACGGACCCTGTAGACTAGAATCATTTTTTAAAAAGTGGCCTGGAAAGTGGTTCTATGACTTCTATGAGGCAAACCAGGGATAAAAGTAGCGCCGAACAATTTCAAAGTAAAGCCACCATGTTTTGTATTTTTTCCGACTAAATTCATATTCTCAGTTCAAATGATGATCAAATTGCAATAAAAACGAAAATTCTTGCGTAGTATCAGCTCAGTCAATCTCGATTTTACATATATCATAAATACCGGGAACAAATTTTGCCCAAAGCTGATTTTTGGTTCAGTGAGTCCCTAGACAATGAGAACTCACTAGTCAAATTTATCGGACTTTCTCACGTGTGCTTCATGGCCTTCCAGGTCTTCGAATGTTTTGAGTCGCTGTAAATTGCAGTAAGTATATACAGTGGCAGTACCTATACTCGCCTCGAATTCGCACCACGCCCGCAAAAATGATCCGATTAAGTAGGTAGTAATTATTCTACGCATCACATACCGTTGACACCATTTTAGCACAAAAAGTGTCGATCATTCTTGAAGAGGGTCATGAATAAATTCAATCTCCTAAACTCGAATCCGATGTGTGAATTTGGATAAAAACAAGTTCGAACAAGTTGACTTGAAAAAACTTTTTTTTATTGACAATAATTTCGACAATTTTTTTCAACTGTTTGAGTTATGTTTATCTTTGAAAATGCTTCAGGGGCCATTACATTGAAGTCGAGATTGAAGTGTATTATTCAGCCGAAAATCATGAGCTCGATGTACCAGTTTGGTTTTCTGTGATTTAAAAATCGATTTGAACCTAAGCCGGCCCGGCGCGGCGTCTACTAATGACCAGACTTCTACAGTTTATCCCTCTCCTCAAATAACTCAAAACCCTGCAGTGCGATTCATGGCGATTTTGTTTATGTTATAGGAAGGAAATTCAATTCTGCACATATTTTCGAACTTTCAAGGATGATGAGTTGATATTTTTTCGATAGTTTCAGCTACTTTCATTTGAAGGCGCACGCTGTCGTGTTCTGGTTAGTAGTAGAGGGCCGGCTCAGGTTTAAATCGATTTTTTAATCTCGGAAAACAAAATTACACATCTAGTGAATGATTCTTGTAGAGAATACACTTCAATGTAATGGCTCCTGAGACGTTTTAAATTATGAACACCTTCAACAGTTGAAAAAAAAGTCAAAATTGTCCATGAAAAAAAACGTGTTCCAAATTTGCACATCGGATTCAAGTTCAGGAGATTGATGAATTTATTCGGAAAAGATACCAAACTTGTCTAGATCGGTTCTATATGGCCAGAAAAACAAAAAGAACCACCTGCAGAAGCTGCTTTTATCCGTTTTTTTTATGGTTTCATTTTGTTGTATGATAAAAAACGTGCATGTAGGTAATTAATGCCAAGAGCATGTGAACAGATTTCACTTTTGCTGGAGGCCCCTTTCCGGTTGAACTCTGCCAATAAGAACAAATTGAGTGGGAGGAGGTGAGAAGTATTTTGCGACCAACCTGGCCTCATTAAGAGGCAGACAAAAATAACCATCTCCTTGCATAACGCCATATGGCTACTTGTTCGCCATATCAGTCATTTCGTCCGATGGGTAACGTTCACTTCGACGGTTTCACTTGGAACTGGGCTCCGCCAGGGACGGTCGTGAATGCCAGTTTTATCAGAAATAATTCCTATAATGGTAGCCTTACATTGAGCATCAAATGCTGCAGCTTTTTTAGCTGCCGAGCTCTCATTGGTCACATGTTGGTCATTGACAGCAATGACAGGCGTCAGTTCCAATCAGAACTCTGCAGCTAAAAAAGCTG
The DNA here is from genome assembly GCA_949128115.1 of Anaspis maculata. Classification (NCBI taxonomy): domain Eukaryota; kingdom Metazoa; phylum Arthropoda; class Insecta; order Coleoptera; family Scraptiidae; genus Anaspis; species Anaspis maculata. Next base: position 35,997,647 of record OX421962.1, on the reverse strand, counting down.
GAGCATTCGATGCTCAATGTAAGGCTACCATAATGATTGAAGAAGCAGCTGAAACATTCAGGACAAGTTAAAGTAACGCTAGCAGCTACTTAAGTATCAGGATCTTAAGGATTTTTTTTACCGAATTTTACGCATCATCATTTGCTTAATCTTTATTAATATGGCCATTGTTTTCTCCCAACCGAAAGACACTTTTTTTCAAATAAATTACAGTCTACAGCTTTGAGCTGGTAATGTGTTCACATAAAACCCTTGCTTGCTGTTGTCCTGATTCAAAAGCTCCATGGGTTGTAGAAAAATGACTAGGATGGACGGCTTCACCTGCCAATAAGATCCTCAATTTGCCATCCACGAATACAGGCAGTGAGAGGTTGGGAATACCTGAAGTTGTATAGTCACAGTCTGGAGTTATGTGGCAATAGCTACCTCTGACCCAAGGATTTGATAACCACTTTGTCCTGCAAGCAAAAGATTAGTAGTCACCCATTACAACTCCTGAAGTAATCTTACCGAACGACTTTAACTGGCTTCGGAATTATCCGATCACGGACGAACTTCCTCAGCAATGTCGTGCATTGCGTCCCGACTTCTTCTTCAGTCATTTCCTCCATTACTTGTACACCCTCGCCACCTATCCACCCCAACAAGACGTTCGGTTCGCCATGCACAGGATCAAACCCTGTGACGAACCTCATCCATTTTTCTTCATCTTCCAACGCAGCATCTCTCCTCCAAACGAATTGAAATCCCTCCACATCGCCCCACCACTTCTGCTGATAAATCAAAAAGATTTTACCTATTCCATAAAAACCCATGTCTTTTACGCTCTTGTTTATATCCATTGGAAGCTCTGGAGTTATCCTGAGGCTTTCTTTGAGCACGCCCAATGAAGGCGTCAAAATCACATGGTCGCAATTGATAATTGCACCGTTTTGGCACATTATTCTAACGTTTTTATCGTAATTGACTTCGGTAACTGGCGTGTGTAAGCGTAAATTGTGCTTGTTGGGAAGATTTTCGACTAGAATTCTCACTAGAGTGTCATAACCGCACTTCAGGTTGATGTGGGCTTTGTCCTCGATGCAGGAAAAATTGCCCCAATTTTTGGCGGAAAGCCGATGGAGATTCAAGCAAGAATTGTCTATGATTTGGAAGCGTTTGTGCCAGTCGAAAAGCTCAAGGCAAAGCTCCTTCGTATCTTCTGAGCTTTCAGATATAAATTTTCGAAACTTATTTTCTAGGAATTCACCTACAGACTGCGGAAAGTCGGAAGATGAAACAAAGTCTTCGCATTCGCCTAAAAGCCTGCCCATTTCAAAATTGACCCTTCTGACTAAAAATTCGTCGATAATTTCGCCGTTATCCCGGATGTAGATGCCTAGACCCTCTTCTGATGTCTCATCTGATATCAAGCCGTGCTTCTCGGCAAGTTCGTATAAAGGATTCAGTTTTCCATGGATCCATTGAGCGCCCAACTCTAATCTGTGGTTGTCCCATTCTATGGTTTGAACGCGACCGCCCGGTTTTTCTTGAGCTTCGAGAATTAGAACATCGTTGCATCCCATTTCCGCCAAAGTGTGAGCCGCTCCAAGTCCTGCCATTCCAGCACCTATGATGACCACTTTATGGTACTCGCCTTTGATGGGATTCCTGGTTTGAAATAAAGTGTTACAGTTTCAGCAGCGCGATATTAGGGCATTCCAAAAGTCAAGTAACTGTTACTGTGTATCAGAATATTCGTTGTCAATTTAGTTGGCTTTTCGAATCTGGAATACGTGGGTAGGTAAATTGACTGGCTACATAGCGCCTCGTTTAAATGTTTACTTAGATTTGAATTCAGATTTGGTATTGGTTCAGAGTAGGTAAATAGTGATGTTTTTGTAGATTTAACTATTTTCATCTAATAACATAAATACAGGATGTTCCAGAATAAGCCAGCCAACGCTCAACCATATATTTCTCCCATAGAGTCATGGAAGACGTATGATGAGACCATTTTTTTAAATTCAGCTTCATCATAAGAGAGATACAGCCCTTCGAAAATAGAAAAGTTCTATTCACGCTTTCGAAAAAAATTCGGTGGCGTATGTATGTACGTGGAATGGGAACTGTGTCCTCATATAGAAATTTCACGCCTCTAAACATTTTTATAATTGACTATCAAGTGACTTTTTTATTACACCCATTTTAATACCTACGTTCATTTTTCAACAAATCCGCTCTACAGTGTTTAGATTAAAACAGCTGTTTTTGAGAAATTTTTGTCTAATTTCTCATAAAGGACTTGACGCATTAAAACTGTAATTTGGCAGAGCAGTGTCTTGACGCATCACTACCTCCAGTAGGGTGGGCCGAAAAAATAAAAATTTGCCAAATCGAAAAATAATAGTGCGGGAAACTTGTATTTGAGCTTTATAAGTATTCCTATGAAAATTTGAAAAAAATTAATTTAGGTCTTGGGGTGCCACAAAGCACTTGAAATTTGAAAAAATTGAAATTTTTTGAATTTCTTTTTTAAATCCAAGCATTTTTTTCAATTTTTTTGCCGAAGGTTTGTATTGGGTCTTTGACATTGTGTGTACAATTTTTTGTTTCAATTAGTCAAGTTCCTGATTTTTACATGACATTTTCTGAAATGAATGGATTTTTTTCAACTATTAAAACTTTCTAATGTCCTGTTGAACCAAAAATCTTGACTAATTGAAACGAAAAATTGTACACACAATGTCAAAGACCCAATACAAACCTTCGGCAAAAAAAAATTGGAAAAAATGCTTGGATTTAAAAAAAAAATTCAAAGAATTTCAATTTTTTTAAATTTCAAGTGCTTTGTGGCACCCCAAGACCTAAATTAATTTTTTTCAAATTTTCATAGGAATACTTATAAAGCTCAAATACAAGTTTTCCGCACTATTATTTTTCGATTTGGCAAATTTTTATTTTTTCGGCCCACCCTAACCTCCAGGTCAAATTTCGGAGAAAAATCCCATCAGCGGTTCAAAAGTTGAGTGACATAAATGTCACACAAAAAATCACAATCGTTGATATTATCCAAGCACTCTGGGGTTGAAATACTCTCTATTATTTTTGGGACACCCCGTACGTACCTATAGCGGTATTTTCATAATACATCTGCCGATACAAAACACCATATAGCTTTTATTCACTCTTGATGAATTTGGTTTTAAACAAACACGGTTTTTCCCTCAACTTTTAAAGGGCTGTATCTCCCTTTATAAAACTGAATATTTCATGCCCTGAAATGGAGAATCTATGGTTAAGCGTTGGCTGCTTTATTCTGGGACACCTGTACTCACAAAAAGTCTTTGGACTTATGAATTTTATTCTAAGAACATTATAATAATATTATTACTGTTATTTTTATATCCATTTCAACACAAAAATCTTTTTGACACCTAGGTCATGGACCTGTATCTGAGTCTACAGCTACTTCTGAGTCAATACTGAATCGAAAAATCCGACATGGAGCTGCCAACGTTGAGTGAAAATGTACAGCTTTTGTTCTGGTGTCAGTTTGCCCTTTATTTCTGAAAAATCCTTCAGGATAAAGCCACAGTTCTCATCTTATCGTGTGGATCACAGCAAGTCACTGCCTTGTCAAAACCAACATCAGTGTCAGAAATGTCACCGGTGCCAGCTCTTATAATTTTTCACTCAACGCTACCAAACACTTGTCAATCAAAGCATCAACAGCCACTAGTCAGGAAGAAATTCGGTTATTCAGCCAGTCCAGTCGCTCAACCTCATCATGAACATTTTGTTTCCAAGGTAATTTTTGTTGATCGCAGAGGCTATATGACGTGTGACGTGTGCAACGTGACAACTTGGAATTTGTCTGTATGGTTTTCACCAAAAATCTTACGTCTATATCCCATACACTTTCTATTATCAGTAGAGTGACTTTTTGGAGCAAAAATTAACTGACAAGCTTGGAGGCTACGGCTACGGCTGATGGCACCTGCAAAGTCTTGGAGCGAAACTATCAGCGGCCATCGGCCGTATTCTTCCAGCGCTTCAGCTTGTCACTTTATTTTTGCTCCAAAAAGTCGTTCTACTGAAAATAGAAAGTGTATGGGATATAGGCTTAGGTGCTACTTTTTTGCATTGTTGAAGGTAGTTACACTATGTGTTTTGTTCTTGAGATTTTTCCGTATATTATTAACCACAAAGTATTTGTTAACGTGACTTTTGGCATACCACCACAATATCTTGTGATCAACGAAATCTTCATTTGGAGTTGGGTAAAAAAAAAAAATGGCCAACTATAAAATTAAACAATCAAATCATGCTTCACAAAAAAAGCAAAGGCATGAATGCTTTGATATACATATGTATACATAATATACAGGGGTGTCTCAAAAGTATTGCATTGCAAGTTCCAGAACGATATATGGAATCCACAAGAAAATGTTTAAAAAAATGTCGTTATATTTTGAAGATTGGGGTCAAAGGGTGTGACTTCGCTGTCCTCTATTTTCGTTATTCGACGTAATTTTGAGGAACTGTTTGTGATAGACTAATCAGTAAAAATTATCAACCATTGGATATCCAATGAGATTCTATTTAATATACAGGGTGATTGATAATTCTCAAAAATGTATTTTCCTCCAAAAACCCACTAGAAATTTTGCTATGGAAATGAGAAGAGTCATATCTTGTTCTTAGTTATTTTAGGCATCATCAGAATATTTTACAAGCAATAATGGAGAAAGCTATATTTTTGTGATTTATGACTCACCCTGTATCGAAATTAGAATTTAGTTCACCCCCACTGGTCGATCATTTTTACTGATCAGTCTATCGCAAACAGTTCATCAAAATCACTTCAAATAACGAAAATAGAGGGGCGCTCTCCTGTTCTTGAGTGGATTCTATGTATATACATTGCTCTGGACTCGGATTGCAGTAGTTTTGAGACAGCTGAGAGAGCTGTAGGGATGCAGCTATAAACAGTCAATGAATATTTACAATTTTCCAGAATAAATGCAACGTTTCCACTTCCCACAATAATCAAAGTTGTTACCCACCTACATACACCTACCTAAGTAATAAGTAATATACGTTGAGGAAGTATGTACCGTCAGGAGCACAATATTACATAGACATTAAAATTTTTGTCGTTTTGAAAAAAGCGACAAGGTCTTGTTCCATTGAAATTATAGCCAAAAGAATAAGAGTCTTGGTTCTTGGCTTCATGTGAATGTACTAAGAAAGGTCTCCATTATGGCTATGACACTTTTTTTGAAGTTACAAAAAATTTGATCTTCTGACAGTACTCTCATGAAGTAGGTATGTACAGCTGTGATATAATTTATTGGCACGGCTGCAATTATCAAATCGGCGATGTCAAGTCGTCGAGACATGAAAACGGTCTGAAATGTCCAGAATTCGCCATAATTGCAGCCGTGCCAATAAATTATATCACAACTGTACCTATTATCCATTCCAAGCTTAGAAAAAAAAACAACAATCGCCTATGGTATTTTTTCTTCAAAGTGGGCAATCTGATGAGTTGGTGGATTAAAGAAGTCAAGATGATTTTGAGGGCTCTCTTACTAAACCTAAAAATATGCAAAAGGGAAATCATTAATCATTTCGTAACCGTTGAACAGAAAAAATCGGAGAAGGTGGATAAATGTAGATAAAAATCAGGAGTACAGAAGCAGGTACATACTTCAATTTGTTTTTTTTTCAAAAATTTGGGAAAAATCTAGAAACTTCAATGCTTTCTACTTAATTTCTCAATTTGTAGGACCCCCCACAAAAATTCCCGTAGTAAGCCCGTTACTTTCAGTCAGCAACAGAAATATAAGAACAAGATATGATGGAAAATATATAGTTTCAAAAATAATCGAGGAAGATCCATTTCTAGCGCCGAACTGTGATTTCGTCGCAAGTGATCTCGTTTATGAGCTTATGACCCCTCACTATCAACCGAGAAGCTCTGTCAGGACCGACATAAGCGCGCTTATGACCCCTCACTATCAACCGACAAGCGCTGTCAGGAGTGTATGTATCAAAAAATTACCCCGAGTTGCCGCCCTGTTGTTTATAATTATTATCCTAAAACGTCCCTTGTATCAAGATGACATTTAACATCAAAACTCAGAGACACCAACAAAACTCGCGTTTTTCATGGCAAGCTGTGATTTTCTCTAGCCTGGGCCGCGATTCTGTACTCTCCTACCGACACTTGTCGGTGTCGGTAGCTAGGCAGGAGCGAATTCGATTGGTTCTCACCCTAGCTACCGATCCGATAGTTGTCGGTAGGCAAGTACAGAATCGCGCTCCTGGAATGGATTATACTTAGGTAAATACTACAAATAAATAACTATAAAGGTGGGTTCAGTCAGCTTATTTAGTCGCAAGTTTTAATTTTAGTCGCAAGCGCAGAGACACCCATTGGCTCTTATGAACCTAGCCTCCTCAGAACAGCCAATGAGCGATGCAGCGCTTACGACTAAAATTAAAACTTGCGACTAAATAAGCTGACTGAACGCACCTTAAGACGTTAATCGTTAGGTACCTACTACCTATATTATGAGTATAAAAACATGTCATGCAAAAAAGGCAAAGGAATATAAAACGATTTAGAAAATACTTACGCATTTATTAATTGAAAACAGTTCAAGAAACAGTCTGATTCTACCTATTGTTGAGACCAACCTCTCAAACAAACCTCTTAATTCTGGCAATTCACTAGCAGTCAATTCCATCAAAGTTTTACGAGCGTATTAACTTTATCACGTTCATAGTCATTGCTGTACCACAGCCTATAGCATGGCCAGTTGCTTAGTTACTATGAGAGTGATACAGTTAATTCGTTCATAAAAGTTCGGTGGAAATGGAGGAAGGAGTTAATTTTTCTTCCATTCTTAATTTTCTTATAAGATAGTATATTGATAGTATAATTATAGTACCCAAGCACAGCAAAGTTTTATGAGCTCATAATATAAGACTTTGGTTGGAACTGGCTGTTAAGTACTGAATAATAGTAAAAATTCGAAGATAAACATAAAAGCACACGCGGATTCGAAAGCGGCAGGCAACTAATAACTAATTACACTATGTTCATATCTAAGGACACTACAACTAAACTACGTTGATCATAAAAAGACAAACCAATCGGAAGAACTTCACCGTCCCATCACCAATACCGTTGACAGATGGAAATTAAACTGATAGCCATTTTTTTTTCAACATCTTCTGTAATATGCACAACAATATTGCTCATAAAATATGTTTCTATACAACAAAACTTGAAGCATCAAAACAAGGGGTTTTAAATATTTTGTGTTAAAAATCCGTAAAAACTGGCACCATTTCAGTCATCTATAATCAAGGAGCTACAAAGTTAAAATAAAATAAATTAATAATTTCTAATTCAAACTGCCGCCGTAGGTAGCAGGTATACTTTGTGTGCTGGTAGTATCTTTAAGAATTATTAATGTTCTTGAAACAAAAAGAAGCAGCAAACCAAACAAGGCCAGGCACAAAATAAGCGCTCAAAACATGCATTTTTAAAGGTACTACCGATTACCATCCAATGGGTCTTACCTATAAATATTGAGAATTCTGTCAGCCTCACGATATCCAGTCTCTATGGCACCATGTACGGTCGAAAAGTAGCAGTCATGTGTGGCTTCGCCTGCGAATAGCACAGTCTGTTTGCTACTGCTAGAAACCAGAGGTTGGGCCAAATGATTAGGACAAGCATTCTTTTTTTCTGATTCCATGCTTGTATAGGTGTAGGTCCCATTAAAATGCGGATTGTTCTTCCATTTGCTCCTAAATTCAAATCCCAAATTGATACCGCATCTTAAAATATGAAAATAATGACAAATACAACCTTAAAATTGAATCAGGCTCTGAAATGGTGTACTTGTTCCCGGCAAATTTCCTGAGAAGATGCATGCAACCCCTAGTGACAACATCATCAGACAGGAGCTCAACGTCTCCGGCCATTTTCCCAACGACCCATCCCAGGAGGACCCTGGGATGGCTGTCAATTACGTAAAAACCAAACACATCTTCTAGCCACGATCTGCCATCGACCGAGGGTCCTTCAGGAAATTCTTCTAGCAGCTTTTTTTTGTCTTCATTAGTCCAAACCAAGCTGAAACCCTTGACATCATTCCACCACTTATTCGGAAATTTCAAGAGAATTTTACAGATGGTTCCTATCGACATCGCTTCTATAGCATTGCGCTTGTAATTAGGAAGTTCGGGACTGAAGTTACTGTAAAGGTTTTTCAAAGCACCTAAAGAAACCGTGACGATAACGTGATCCGCATTGTATGAAGAACCATCAGCACAGTCGACAGTAACTCCACCGTTATTGACGATGTTGTTGTCCCACACAACCCTAGTCACTTCTTTATTTAAAAATATTTTGTCATCTATGGGCAACTGAGTCGCGATCTCGGGAGTTTTTTTCTGGAATAGAAAATCTAGTTAAAAACGATGTCACATTCAAGATAGACTAAATGTATTACCATCATCACGTAGAGTATTGTTCTGAACCCCTTATCTTTCCAATGAAGTTGAGGATCGCCTTCACAGTCTTTGTAAACGTATGGGCTGCTGGTTGACATCTTGTGCCAGGAATCAGCTGATTCCAAACACAAAAAGAACTTGTTGAACCATTCGAGCATCACACTGGCAATTTCTTCGGCTTCTTTGCTATTCTTGAAAACCTTCTTGACTATCTCGTTATACCTGAAGCAGAACTCGTTGGAATTTTTTTCAGAAAAACCAAATAAATTATCCTTACGTTTCAACAAAGTATTCACCAAACGTGCCTTCCTTCTGCCGAGCCGACTCTTCATCTGCTAATATCGTGTTGGCGATTTTGAACAGGCGATCGCTGATGAACTTATCGATGATAGTTCCATTGGAAAGGTAATAGGTGTTGTCTTCGTAATTGTTATAAGCTTGGCCCAAAAGGTCCAAGTTCTTGACCATCTGATATACGATATTACCTTTTTCCCCGTGACACCATTGACCTCCTAGATCCACGATGCTGCCTCCAAAGTCAACCGAATGAATCCTCCCTCCAATGCGGTTTTCAGCCTCCAAAACAATGATATCGTTTACATTGTTTTCTAAAAGACGTGTTGCGGCCGCCACGCCTGAAGCACCCGCTCCTATTATTATGATCTTGGGACTGATATTCAACATCTTCTGTCCTCGAGGTTGCTGTTGCGTTCTTAGACGAGAAGAATCGAAAATTGATGTTATGCACTGCAAGATATTTATAGATGCTTAGGTTATCAGCTTGATGATTGGGCTAATAAAGAGTGATGTTTGAACTCAGTTTGCTTACTTACGATTAAGTAAACAACAAACAACAAAACAACGCAAGCTACTATGCAGTAGACATTCCGAGCACAAATGGAGTTCTAATAATAGTATAGACATTTTGTAGTTTGCTTTATGTGTAAGAAATAAAATTATCGTCGATAAAAATAATCATTTTGTCAATAACCCTAATCTTTTCAATTTTCAAATTCGTTGGAGAAAAAAATACATACGAAAATGAATTATGTAGCTACCAAGAAGATGGGTAGGTATGGTATACCGGAATATTTTTATTATAAAGCCAAATTCACAGAAAAGCTTTGATATCGGTAAGTAAGTATGCTTACATACTTTAATTACATAGGTACCTACTTACCCAATTTGTAGGTAGATAATTATTTAACAGAAAATCGCACTTTAATGATTCATCTCTCCTCATTCAATAAAAACACCAGAGCACTGATAACTAGTGATGTTTCTCATTTATCAACGACCTTCAGCTTTAATCGAGGCTTTAATCAACGTAGCAAATTATTATGCTGTAGGCGAGGGGTTGACCACCTAAGAAATTTGTGTACACCATTTACAAAATTTACAAAATTTACCAAACATTTACTACATTTACTAAATATTTACCCACATTTACCAACATTTACCAACATTTACCAAACATTTACCACATTTACTAATATTTACCAAACATTTACCACATTTACCAACATTTACCAAACATTTACCACATTTACCAACATTTACTAAATATTTACTACATTTACCAACATTTACCACATTTATAAACGAAATCCACTAGGTAGTAGGAAGCATACGATGAAATACTGAAATGTGCAAAAACAATAATGGGTATAGTATTAATATAAAATAAGCATAAGCACTTGCTCAGATTTTTAAGGAGTTGCTAAGCAGACTATCCCTGGCAACGCCTATGAAATTCAAACAAATGCTTATGCTTATTCTCTATCAATACTACCCATTTACTAATAATTACCGGAATACCAACTAGAAACAAGGTAACGAACAAAATATCGTCGTACTGAGTAAGTCAGCTACTTGTCTCTCGAGTAATTTTGTGTAACCTGTTACCAGAGTCTAGGGCGGAGTTTTTGACTATACATCATTGGAAATTGGAACTCGTCAGAGAATTTTCTGTGAGAAAAATGGAAACCACAGACGTGATGAGTAAATAGTTGACTTTTCTCATTTATTGAACAGAAAATGAACACAACAATTCCAACATTTATCAAAAACATTCTAAATTTCTAAAATTTCATGGAATCGACTACAAAACGTATCGTTTGGAAGTTTGAGAAATCTGTTGTGGGCAACACAAAACTTTCCCGACTAGTATCCAGAAACCCTTAGAAATTTTTGTTCGATGTGTTTCTTCAGGTATAAAGTTGGAGTTCGAAAGGTAGATTGGAATACATTTGCAGGAAATTGACAATTGGTTGAGAAAATTATTTGAATTTCCCGAAAATACTTGAAGCCTTTTCCAAACCATTTCATTATGAAAGTCGTCAATTAAGGCTTCATTTTGAGATCCATCATTGTGGTCTACTCTCGGCTATGAGTTGGTTTTCTTGTTTTCAGCTATAAACCTCGGAAATTGAGATAAAAAAACTGTTGGAAAATGTCTGAGAACCAGTAAACTTTTGTTGAAATTTTTTGTGGAAATCCGTCACAGTATGAAAATTTGGAGCTTAAAACTCAAAAACCATGGGTCCGTTTCCGAAAAAATTTTTTTCATGAAACTCAACTTGAAAGACTGCTGATGTCCGAAAAACCGAGGAAATTACCAACAAGTGAATATCGCTTCACGTGCGTGAGTCGCAATAGCGCATTTTTTAGTGCAGATCTGTCATTGATAGAAATGAAGTCCGGCCTGAAAATTAAATGTTCATGCGAGACAAGAGTAAGTTTCACGTTTCATGACAATCGTTCCACTAATGAGAAATTTCAATATGGCGGTCAAGATGGCAGCGGAATCATGAAATTCATCTTGAAAATAAGAATGTTCATACAAGACAAGAGTAAGTTCCAAGTTTGATGTTAATCGTTCCTCTAATAAGAGATTCAAATATGGCGGCCAAGATGGGAGCGGAATCATGAAATTCAGCTCAAAAATGAGAATGTCCATACAAGACAAGAATAAGTTCCAAGTTTGATGTCAATAATCGTTCCACTAATGGGAGATTCCAATTTGGCGGCCAAGATGGCGGTGGAATAACGAAATTTAGTTCAAAAATAAGAATGTTCATACGAGGCAAGCATAAGTTCCAAGTTTCATGACAATCGTTCCACTAATAAGAGATTTTAATATGGCGGCGAAGATGGCGGCGGAATCATAAATTTTAGCTTGAAAATAAGAATGAGCACATGTGACAAGGTTCAGTTCTAAGTTCCAAGAAAATCGTTCCACTATTGAGAAATTCCAATATGGCGGTCAAGATGGCGGTGAAATAATGAAAATCAGCTTGAAAATAAGAATGTTCATAGAAGACAAGAATAAGTTCCAAGTTTGATGTCAATCGTTCCACTGATAAGAGATTTCAATATGACGACCAAGATGGCGGCGGAATCATGAAATTCAGCTTGAAAATAAGAATGAGCACATGTGACAAGGTTGAGTTCTCAGTTCTATAAAAATCGTTCCTTTAATAAGAAATTCCAATATGGCGGCCAAGATGGCGGCGGAATCATGAAAATCAGCTTGAAAATAAGAATGTTTATAGAAGACAAGAATAAGTTCCAAGTTTGATGTCAATCGTTCCACTAATAAGAGATTTCAATATGGCGGCCAAGATGGCGTTGGATTACGAAATTTAGTTCAAAAATAAGAATGTTTATACGAGGCAAGCATAAGCTCGCTCGTTTCATGACAATCGTTCCACTAATACGAGATTTTGATATGGCGGCGAAGATGGCAGCGGAATCATGAAATTTAGCTTAAAAATAAAAATGATCACACGTGACAAGGGTAAGTTCCAAGTTTCATAACAATCGTTCCACTAATAAGAAATTTCAATACAGCGGCCAAGATAGCGGAGCAACTATGAAATCCAATCTGCTCACCGGCCATCCTTGAGAACCTAAGCTATCCATATGAAAAAGTTCCAGGGCTCTAGGTTCATTTCCCGAGGAGGTGTTCAATTTCTTAGAAGTACAAAGGAAATCTTTGTCTTTTGATAATAACAGACGAACAGACAGACAAACCGGCAATTTAAAAATTATCTTGAAATACTTAACTGAAAAACTACAACATTGACCAAACACTTACAAATATTCATCACAATATACAGGGTGATTCACCACCAAATGGACATAGCTTAAGGGTAGGTCCAGTTTTTCCAGGCGAACCAGAATCTGGTTTTGAAATTTTTCTAACACTGTTCGTTTCGAAGCTACAGGGTGATTCATCTATTTTGTAGAATTTTTTGACAAGCCATAACTTTAGAATGACCGAATGGATTCGATTGAAATTTTGTGGGTTAATTCTTCTATTGATAGCTGACACATCGCTTTATCAAGCAGTTCAAAATTTCCAGGGCCGGCCTTGATAAAAAAAACTTCAAAGCTTTTTTTAAAGAAAGACTTCTGTATGCATATTTTTCAAAATTCATTCACATATTCAGAAACCACATAAAACATGCTTTTGATATCGCAAAAAAAATTGCTTGGCACCATTGAGCTGTCAATAAAATTTTGATAATCCTGAAGATTTTTGAGGTTAGAATTTTTTGTAAATTGATGATTCAAAATATTCGCAAATAATCTATTATGGCCTCAAATTTCAGCAGTTTCGTCGAAAAAATTTTGAATTTTTTTTTTTACGTTTTCTCAGTAACTAAGTAGGAGCAACTAAAAATTCCATCAGAATTTTCGAAAAATTTATGTCACGTTTCTCAATTTCAGCTTAATGTGGGATAAAAGTGGAGTTGAGGGAGATAACAAAATTTTTTAGAAAAGTTTGATGAAATTTTTTCTTGCTACTGAGAAAACGTGAAGAAAATTTATATTTTTTTTTTGACAAAACGGCTGAAATTTCAGGCCATGATAGATTATTTGCTATTATTTTGAATTATCAGTTTACAAAAAAACCTTACCTCAAAAATCTTCAGGATTATCAAAATTTTATTGACAGCTCAATGGTGCCAAGCAATTTTTTTTGCGATATCAAAAGCATGTTTTATGTGGTTTCTGAATATGTGGATGAATTTTGAAAAATATGCATACAGAGGTCTTTTTTGAAAAAAAGCTTTGAAGTTTTTTTTATCAAGGCCGGCCCTGGAAATTCCGAACTGCTTGATGAAGCGATGTGTCAGCTATCAATAGAAGAATCAACCCACAAAATTTCAATCGAATCCATTCGGTCGTTCTAAAGTTATGGCTTGTCAAAAAATTCTACGAAATAGATGAATCACCCTGTAGCTTCGAAACGAACAGTGTTAGAAAAATTTCAAAACCAGATCCTGGTTCGCCTGGAAAAACTGTACCTACCCTTAAGCTATGTCCATTTGGTGGTGAATCACCCTGTATACAGCGTGTCCCGTTTTTCAACGCTCACTATGGGTATCTCGGAAACGGTAAGAGATACAAAGTCGGTTGAATTACAAAAAAGTTGCGCAATTTTATGACTATCTCAAATATGTCAAGATATCCAAGATATCTCTGGTCATTTTTGAAATATCCCAAAAAAACTGAAAAATGCCGAATTCGAAAATTTCAAATCACTTCTTTATTATGACAGCTATTAATTTGAAAATTGGTATTCTGACATTTTAGAAGGTCCTTGATCGACTGACGGTCATAATTTTTTCCCACGCCTACTAGTTTTTGAGATATGACAGTCAACTTCATTTTTTCTTATGGACACCATATTATTTCTCCACCCCATAAAACTCACCTTTTTTTCTCTTTACAAAGATATAAAACACTTGTAGCATTTTTGTCAAAATAACCTATAAAAATTGGAAAAACCATTTCTGGGGCGAAAAAATCTAGTTACCGCTTCGGTTGCCATGCTCTTGTGGCATATAAACAATGGCATTTGATTGCTATGGTCTGTTGACTTTGGGAAAAGTTGAGTTACATTCCGTTTTTTTGTATTTGATAATGATAATAAATAACAATGAAACAAATACAAAACCAAGTATAACACCAATTAACATAGCAGTAGCAATAAACATTTATAATTAACAATTGCTCGAATTGGAGTTCATTTTGCTCTGTGCAGAGTTGTGTGCCTTTTAGCCATATTTTCAACGGCTGCGCTGATATCGTGCGGGTTAATTGGCTGGAACGCATCAGCAACTCCTTGCTTCCAGCTCTTGGTTGCTTTGGGATGTTCTGTCATGAACCATAAATGCGACCTTGAAGCGTTCTTCGCAAAATTGACACCATTTCGAGTAATTGTAAATTATAAATGTTCATTGCTATTGCGATGTTATTTTGTGTTATACTTGGCTTTGTATTTGTTTTATTTTTATTTATTATCATTATCAAATACATAAAAACGGAATGTAACCCAACTTTTTCCAAAATCAACCGATCATGGCAACCGAGTGCCATTTTATTGTGTCACGAGAGCATGGCAACCGAACCGGTAACTAGATTTTTTCGCCCCAGAGATGGTTTTTCCAATTTTTATAGGTTATTTTGACAAAAATGCTACAAGTGTTTCATATCTTTGTGAAGAGAAAGAAAAGGTGAGTTTTATGGGGTGGAGAAATAATATGGTGTCCATAAGAAAAAATGAAGTTAACTGTCATATCTCAAAAACTAGTAGGCGTAGGAAAAAATTATGACCGTCAGTCGATCAAGGACCTTAAAAAATGTCAGATTACCAATTTTCAAATTGATAGCTGTCATAATAAAGAAGTGATTTGAAATTTTCGAATTCGGCATTTTTCAGTTTTTTTGGGATATTTCAGAAATGACCAAAGATATCCTGGATATCTTGACATATTTGAGATAGTCATAAAATTGCGCAACTTTTTTGTAATTCAACCGACTTTGTATCTCTTACCGTTTCTGAGATACCCATAGTGAGCGTTGAAAAACGGGACACCCTGTATACCAATACCAAGCATTTATAAAAATCCGCTAAACATTTACTAAAATTGACTGTTATTCACTGAAATTTACCAAACATTTACCACATTTACAAACATTTACCAAATATTTACCAACATTTACCAAATATTTACCACATTTACTAACATTTACCAAATATTTACCACATTTACCAAATATTTACCACATTTACCAACATTTACAAACATTTACCAACATTTACCAAATATTTACCACATTTACCAAACATTTACCAACATTTACTCGAACTTGTACACCACATTTACCAAGTGGTCAACCCCTCGGCTGTAGGTCTTTGTTTTATGCTGACAACTATTATTCAATATCAACTCGGAAAATGCAATGGATTTTTTTCTCAACGTGAAATAGAAACTATGTATTTACCATAGACAGAAACTCAGTAGGTAGGTAGGCGGTAGTAGTACGTAAGGCGGTTCAGGATCAGGAAACATGATAATGATCATCCTTCGCATCACCCCCGAGATCACCCCCTTTTTTCTCGACAACTATTTTCCTCGCTATTTTCACTAAAATATGCCTTCAAACTACTCGGTTGGTCCTTGGTCCCTGCTCAACCGATGCAAGGCAGATGGTTTTACGTTTTTTTTTATGCAAAAGACGTTTTTTGAAGAATTCTACTGATTTTCTTTAGTTTATGACTCACGACCCTGTATCGTAAATGGAAATCTAACACATATACCAAGCTGTTGATATTGTGTATCTATAATTCTGCCATATTTTACTTTCCCAGCCCTCCACTAACATTAAAGGATAAGTATTGTAATCGTGCAGAAAAAAATCGAGATTTCGACGGGTACCTATGTTCATTTTGAGGTCCTCCAAGACGATTAAGACCATTTCCCCAATGCTGTGTGCGTGTACACTGTATGTGTGTGTGTGTGTGTGCTGTGTGTGATTGCGTATGTGTAATAGTAATGTTCCCCAACAACTGCCTAACCGTTGATTCGATTGACTTGAAATTTGGCAGGAGCGTAGAAGACATGGTTTTGATGTCGAATGAGCGCATTGGTTTTTGGGCTGCCATCTGCCTTTCCTGCTGGAGGATCGATTTTTTCAAAAAAATTCCAACTAATATCGAAAATAGATAGCATTGGGCGTCGTGTAGGCAGGCCCATTTTGAAATATAACACGGTTTCAGTTTTCCGGCGGTGATTTTCTCAAAATGAACACATTCCGTGGATTAAAAAAAACTGCAGTGCACACTAAGGGAGAGAAATTTCAAAAAACGGACCAAGGGTTTTCGAGTTTTTCCCTCTGGAAAGACTGCAAATTTCAAACTTTTTCGCTCACTGGTTCGATTGGTTGTTTAACCGAAGGCGCTTTATCGATCGAGCGGGCATGAACTCGAACAATGACGGGACCGAATAGATGAACCTGTGCCCCGAAGACCCCAGGGTAGCTATTCTTGAAAGTGTGGGAGAAACCCCCTGGGAGTAAAATACATTTCGCAGTACACTGATGCAGCGATCGTTGCCTAAAATCGTGTTTTTTAGGCAACTTTAGCTACAACAGTGTAGTACGGATTATATAAAACTCCCATGGAGTTTCTCGCACACTTTTAAAAATAGGTACCCAGGGCCCCCCTATTTTCGGAACCGGGGAACAGCTCATCAGGTGATGTTGCCTAAGTGACAGCCAATCACAGCCCTGGGGTGGGACTCTGTGTTAGTGTCGCTAGCTACTTATCGCCACGAAGCGATAGTTTCGTACTACGCGCAGTAGTAAGCGACCTCCCACCACACCTCATCATCGCTAAGAAAGTCGCCAGAAAGCGACACCTCGAGACGTGTAGAGAACGGTGTTTACGGTCGCTTGTGGGGTTGTTTTGTTCTGTTGTTGTTGTTGTTTTACATCATCAATTTTGTCATCACAAGTCGACAAACACCACTACCACTATCCAGCTAGCATTATATCATTATTATATTTTATCATACAGGGTTATTCAAAAGTCTGGAATAAAATTCATAATTTTTTTCCATATTTATTTCGGAAAAAACGCTCAAACAGGTCGATTTCTGAAAACGGTAAGCCATTTTTTCATGACACGTGTCATGTTCTACCGTCAACCCCCTAACCTCAAGTCACCCTTAGTATTTTTTTTTCAAATGGCACCCTATGGCTTGTGGGGGCTCGTTAAAAAGCTTGTCAAAAACTCTATTCAGATCTACCATTGAAAATTAGATCGGACGCTTCACCATGAAGTTTTGAGGAACCCCAGCTTTACTTAACAGTCCGAAATAAAATTCATAATTTTTTTCCACATTTATTTCGGAAAAAACGCTCGAACAGGTCGATTCCTTAAAACGGTAAGCCGTTTTTTCATAACACGTGTCATGTTCTATCGTCAACCCTCTAACCCCAAGCCACCCATTTGCCGGGTGCCATTTGAGGAAAAATACTAAGGGTGGCTTGGGGTCAGGGGGTTGACGGTAGAACATGACACGTGCTATGAAAAAATGGCTCACCATTTTTAGAAATCGACCTGCTCGAGCGTTTTTTCCGAAATTAATATGGAAAAAAAATATGAATTTTGAATTTATGAAGATACATCCTAATTTTTTCTAGCCAACTGCTTTAAGTCACGCTAAACAATTTTTAAGGATTTATAAACACTTTATGCACCATCTTGGTTGAAAGTTGAAGCTCTAAACATGAGAAAATTTTGTTTGTTATGCCCACCGTGCCCACCCAAGTTTCAAAATATGACGTTTCAACCAGAACTGCCAACATTAGGCCAACAACTTCTCTACAAAGTTACTGTGATAAATGCCTACTTTCGCAGAATGGCTAATATAAAGCCGAACTGTTCCGAAGCGTACGCGATACGTGCACAGAGTGCAAGTTCTAGCGACTATTGCTATCGCCTATGGTTATCGACTATCGCTTCGAAGCGACTGTCGCCGGAACAACACAGAGTCCCACCCCTGGTTGCCTAGCAACTTCGCATGCGAACGGATGTCTCCCGAAAATAGGGCCCCAGGTAAATGAGAATGGCTATAGGAGGGTATATAAGTTAACAAAGCTTAGCAACATAAAAGCAAAAGTTTTTGAATAAAACTTACCTGATATAGGTGGGGTAGATAACGGCACTTTGAAAGACGCTCTTTCAGACTGGGCGATGGATCCGTAAATGACTAGACCATCCAAGAACTAGACTTCGGCAAGAGGGCTATATTTATATGGACAAGAAAAAGGAAACCAACGGTAAAGGTACCTACCAAACCGAATATCAAGCCCACTGCTACCAATATAAATAACAAGCGAATATGCCTCATGGGCATGAGGCTCAGTAGCGCACTTCCTTTTTGAAGGATTAGTGAACGCAAGATGTTAATTAGGGTTCAATCGTTATTTGGGCAGAAATTTCAATATGACGGCTAAAATAGCGTCAGAAACATGGAATTTGGCTTAAAAATCAAAATGATCGTACGATCGCGCGCAAAATAAACGGAGACAGTGTTTCGCGCGGAGTGTACCGATTTAATGAATTCTGGCTTGGTGTCACAGTGACAAGAAGGCTAAAATAGGCTACTTCGTTTGGGCAGGTGCGCATGCTTGAAGGCTCCAAATTTTGAAAACTTTCGTACACCTGTCAGTTGAATGGCAACGCTGCATGCTCTGTCTAGCCGCCTGACCAACAACTGGTTCCTGGCTGTCACTTTTATACATACCGTAAATGCATCTCTTCGTAGCTTCTTTGAACTTCCTTCTCGGTACAGCCATTTTCAACAGGTTCTATTCTTTCGTCAAAACATGAGCAAATGAAATGTAGGTCAGGTAGAAACGAGAAGTGTGATCATAATTGTCACAAGTGACAGTTGACGCCAGTGTCTTGTTGTTTTGAGCGCTGTTGCCATTTTCGTTGTTCCTGAACTTCCACAAATGATCATTGAGCTTAATTTCAATGAAACATTTCCTTTCAATATAAAAAATGGTATCTAACATTCAACCAAATTATTTGTGGAATTTTAGGTGCACTACAATATTTTTTAGTGTTAATTTTCAATATCGGTGTACGAAACTATGAAATTCGCGCCAGACATGCGCACTCAAAAAAAACGAAACGAAGGGACCTATTCATTAAATCAGTACCTGTGTCAGTACACTCCGCGCGAAACACTGTCTCCGTTTATTTTGCGCGCGATCGAGTCACCGCAACCAAGCCAGTTCAGCTCGAAAATCACTATCACTGATTGACCAGGGATTTTCGAGAGCCAATCAAATCCCCTGATTTTAGAGCCGAACCGGCTCGGATCTAGCGATACTCGAAAACGCTATTAGTTTTTCGTGTTTTTCCCTCTACAAGATGGCTGCCAGAGGCGGAATGCTTTGAGAATGATTGGTTGCCCTAGTTACATCACTTTGATGTCATACACGTCATACACCTATCACCTGTGCCACCGCGATATCAACTCGTGAACCCGCTGCGTGCGCCCAGGCTTTTTAGCATTTAACATGAAACAAATGAATCCACGTGCACTCTTCACGGTATCGTATCCACTTAACCTTACTAAGCAACATACTAAAAGTCCCCAACTTTCCTCCGTGTGCGTCATGATTTTTGAGAGGGGGGGCAAAATTTTCATTAAAAAAATTCTAGGACAAAAGTAATCTAGTTAGTAGCTCCAAATTTATTATATTTGGATACATTGGGGTATAAGTGGCAATTCTGTAAAATTTAAAGGCCCCTTAAAATTTTTAAAGGCGTCGGTCACCTAGGAACGATCAGAAATGGGCTTCACGATTGGCTGATTTTCTTTTAACGGCCTTTAAATTTAAACGGGTTTGATACAGAATTGGCCCTATAGTTAAGTGAAACTTAATGACAAACCAGACGTCTATGGTCCCCGTGAGGGGAGCTCGGGAGGGGGGCAATTGGTGACCTGTGCTGTGCAAGAGATTTGGTTTTCATTAATATTGAGACAATACTGGCATGTTGATGGGTGTCGTTTCCCACTAAATCTGACCTTGCAAATCCGATGATGACCTTTACATTTTGATTAAACAATGTTTCGAGCAATTTTTGGCAGAAAAACGTGATTTTGGGACCAAAATAAAGCGGTTTTTTAATTTGGGTTACTTTTTTTGTTTAATGCATCAATCATTTGGATTTAAAATTGGATAAATTATATGAACCTTTCTGCACAAGACTATTATATCACAAACGCGAGGAAAGTGATTACAAGGTAAAAAAAATAATTTATTGAAAAAAATGCCGAAGTCCTAAATGTCACTCAAAAATATCTCCGCGCACTTAAAAAAAATTGTATTGTAGCTGTAATATCGCTTTGATTTCATCTTTTAAGGTTTCTGCTTGTAGTCAAAATAATTCTCTAGCTCCCAAAAAAAGAACACTCTACATTTATTTAATAATAATACAACAACAGCAACTTCTCCGCGGGTATAGCCTTATTTTTCAGTTTCAAGCTGGCTTACACCGAACATCAAACCAACTCGATTTTATAGTGTTCAAGAAATGATAATTATGTCGAAAGCCTCATTTAAATGCGTGAGATAGTTGCAGTTGTCGATCCTATTCGAAATTTTGAACATTGATGTATTCAACGTGAAAATATCGTGAATTAAAAATCCACAATTTTGAGGCGCAAATTTTTTTTTAATTGCTCACAATCTTTTTAGAACAGAGCTTCAACATTGTATTCACATTTGAATAATGTATTCAAAGTCTAGCACAGCACAGGAAGATTTTTATAGCCATGCTCTGCAAAAAATATCAAATAATAATAATTATTATAATTTCAAATTCACTAGCAGTCAGAAAAATCGCGTCTCGCTTACCATCCGTACGTAAAGCTTATTTGGTCCAAAATTAGCTTCGTTAAAAACTCGTCTATTGATTTCCAAACAATAAATCGATAGTTAACTCGAATACCTACCGATAGTATCTATACTCATCTAAAAAAAGAGCAAAGTTATCTAGCACCTAAATAAAGGTACCTACTACAACAGATCATCCTCGGGGTCATACTTAACAAGGTGGGGTAGATTCTCACCTGTTGTGCCCCTACAGCACTTACACATCTGCGAACAAGACAAGGAAGATCGCCTGCATCTACATTTTAGACCGCAGTTCTTCTTGCAGTTGCAAGACACTATCTTCAAGAGTCTCCGCGGAGCTGGAGGAAGATGCGTCTTGACGGGGACCAACAACTACTTGTAGGTATACGTGGGTGCTCCCGCGTAGCCCACCGTGTTGTTTGTTTACACCTAGAGTACCTTAGCTATTCTCTAACGAAAACCCGAGGTTAATCCGAGGTCTAGGAGCCGCGATATTGCATGGAATGACAGACACACAGACGGACGGATGGACGAATAATGAAATAAAATATCTTTGTCGGTTGTACATCTAGTCCTAGAGTCCCTAAACTATCATCTAGCAAAAACCCGAGCGCAATCCGAAGTTTAGTAGCTGCGATATTGCCGAAGACTGCAGACGGCAATAACAAGAACAAACTATAAGCGCTACAAGTAGTAGCGCTAAAAACATGATGTTCAAAGAGGAAAATTGAGAAACTGTAGTACCTACTCATATTACCAGACCAGACTTAGTGAGTATGATACTATGTATATTGAACGTAGGATCAATTATTACAGATCAAAGTCAAGGTTGATAATGTTGAAGTGATTTTCCCGATATAATGCGTTGGACGTAGCTCCATAGAATTCTTATTGGAATTGCTGGACAATTTATACGTCATTTTAAAGCTAAAACCATAGGAAATCTACTGCATATAATAATACTAAGTGATATTTAGTGGTCGATGCAAAAGTAAAATGTTAACTGAAGCATAAGAGAAAAAACACGTAAAAAAGTATCATTATTAAGAAACTAAGCCTGTTCAAGTCAAATTTTTGACGAAAACTATTTCATATCATCCACTTTGATTCAATACCTTTCATTTAAGATCAAGATAAGAGGAATCGATTAGGTGGTTGAGAACTAGGAGCATTTTTAAGCGGAAAGTGTACTTTGAGGTGTCTTCATCTTGCCTGTCAAAAAAACAGTGACGCACACGGGGGAAAGTTGGGGACTTTTTGTATGTTGTATACATGTTGTATAGCAAAATCTTGTGAACCCAAAACTGAAGAGATTGACCGTGTTTCAATTTGTTTCATGTTTTGCCGTTTTTTCGACTAAAAAGCCTGGACTATTTGGACATGATTGGTACTCTGAAATTGACAACTGACATTGACAGAGCAGATGCCCGTCGTACTTGCCAACCTCAATTTTGAATATATTAGTTATATTGCGTGCGCACTCGGTCCATAATTTCACGACGGAATAGGTGTATGGGCGGCTCGGTTGTCATTATCACTACTTATTTCCAGAGATATGGCACTACTAGGAACCAACCCCGATACCAACACACTCTATAAAATTAAGCAAAGACATGTAATAAAACATGTGCGACATTCCAACAATGAGCTGTATCTCTTCCTAGTACTAGTACCATGGAGGGTAGAGATAAGGAGACTACACGGCCTGCTCAAAAGTGGTCCGTTTCTAGAGATGGGCGGCTCAGGAGTGATCCGGCTCAGTGAGCCGGCTCACTTCAAAAACCATGTGACCCGGTTCGCGGCGTTGGATTGAACCGGTTCACGGCTCACTAATATGCGCTATTGAAATTTCAATAAAATGAGATTCGGAATCGGATTATGAGCCGATAGACGCGGAGTGAGCCGTGAAATTACAAAAACTCCCAGTTCCGGAAATTCCTTCGATCCTTGGCTGACAGTCTGACACAAGGATACGAAGAACGACTGAACGGCCGAACCGCTGAACGAGTTGAGTTGGTGAGTTGTCGAACCGGAGCGGAGCCGGCATAGGAGGAGGCATATGGACTCGGCTCGACACGACACCACGAACGACCCATTTTGAGCTTAGAAAACAAGGGGGAATAATAATTTAACAAGGAACCAGTTTATTTTATCACAATTATCAATAATAATAACCAGTTTATGCGAAACATAAACACATGCGAGTAGGCGATTTCTTAGAATTTCGGCTTGTTGAGACAAAAGGTTGAGACATGAGTACCCGGCCTATTATTTGATAAATGAAATGAAATCGTATGAATTATTTCCCCTTAATTATAGGTGGGTACACCTACCCAAAAGACAATAACGGCGTGAACATATTAATCATGAATGAACCGTGCTTGGGTTTCGAGCGAGCCGAATTGAACGAGTTCGAGAAATTACGAATCGTGGTGCGAGGTGCGATTACTGATCCGAACGGCTCAATTGAGCCGGTTCAGTGAACCGGTTCCTCAGACTGATCCGGAGCCGGTGAGCCGGTTCAGTCAACTGAGCCGCTTTGCCCATCTCTATCCGTTTCTATGTAGTAGAGTTTTTCAGGCCTGAGTGGAACACCCGCGCTGCAGCGGAAAATTATGCAAGCTTGTTGCGGACTACTAGACCCATGTAGGAATTCAAAGCCGTTGTCATTTTGAAAGGTTCACACGTCACGATTTTGTCCCTGCTCTCTGCACCTCCTTGCTCTCTGCTTGTCTTCCGCAAGTTTTTATCGAGTTCCGTTCATGTCTGCATTGTTCCGATGTGCTACGTATTGTATTCGAGTTACTTTCTGTTGAATTCTTTTGTGTTTACTCACCTTCGGGCCCCATTTTGTGTACTGTTCAGACCGAGGTTCAGACTGTTCCACTAGGTACCCAAATCCATAGAACTACCGGCCGCCGAAGCCGGCCGCGACAATAGACGGCCGGCCAGAAAAGTTTCATCCAGGCCTGCGACGGCCACACATTATTCAGGTATTTTTTTTCTGGCCGGCCGTTTATTGTCATTAGGCAGGGTACCTACCTAAAATCGTCGAAGAAAAAAATGGTGAAAGAACCCTCAGCTTATTCCGACCTCGCAGACTGACCGTCAGTTCCACAAAAAAGATGATCAGCTATCAAGGCTGATTGCAGATTAACTGAACTTTTTTCTGCTGAATGCTAGGCGATTAACCACAAAAAATGCCTGAAATCTGTACTAGACCCATCATCTTTTCATCATTGACTGATAAACCAGCATTTCCATTGATCAGTAAGCTACAAATTGACAAACAAGAATCGCGAATCAACTGATTTCGAATTATCTTTTTTGTGGAACCCAGGGTGAAGCAGCAAATTAATCATTGGGTACACGGGTACACCGGAGTTTTAGCCCTGCATCAGTTTCAACGGTTCTGACTTCTGACTCCTGACAAAATTAATAACCTTCAGAATAAATTATGACAGGTCCCTACAGATTTTTTTTTGAAAATTGCAGGTTTCTATAAACAGCTAGGCCTTAGTGGAACACTTGCGCTGCTGTGGAAAAATTTATAACTGAAACCTGACGACACAAAATAATACCATTTTTTTTTGACAGCTTTCACTACTCGTTCAGTCTCCTTTATATACCCTCCATGACTAGTACCTAAGTCATTTATGATCTAGGAGGTTTATGATCTATCTCTGTCTTCAGTCATTTTTATTTTATCATTTTTTTCTCATTTTTAGCGCCCTTTCCCAAAAAATGGGAAAAAAGCGCTTTTAGCTTCACTTTGTCCGTCCGTCCGTCTGTCCGTCCGTCCGTACTCGGGATAACTCCTCAGGGAAGAAAGAGAACAATGTGGTGTAAACGCTGATCAATAGAACATATGTCCAGGATGTCAAGTTGACTTTTGGTTTTTTGTTATTCTGCCACCATCTTTGATTCGCCATTTTGAATTTCTCTAAAAGTGATCCGATTGAAATGAAATTTGCAGGCAATGTGAACCACATCAGGATCTATCCAATTTTCGACAATTGCTGCCCCGCCGCCATCTTGTATTATCACTATTGAACATGTTTGGAAGTGATAGAACTGGGAGAATTATGCCTTAACGAAAAGAGATATCGATATGGTGCAAACGCCTATCGAATGCGTACGTGACCACCATATAAAGCTGACCAATAATTTTTGTCACTTGGCCGCCATCTTTGATACGCCATTTTGAATTTCTCTGAAAGTGGTCCGATTTGAGTGAAATTTGCAGGCGATGTGAACTTCAATTAGATACATCCAATTTTCGATAATTGATGCCCCGCCGTCATCTTGTATTCTCCATATTGAACATGTTTCAAAGTGATATAGAACTAGGAGAATTATGCCTCAACGAAAAAAGATATCGATGTGGTGCAAACGCCTATCGAACGCGTACGTGACCACCATATAAAGTTGACCAATAATTTTTGTCACTTGGCCGCCATCTTTGATCCGCCATTTTTAATTTCTCTAAAAGTGATCCGATTGAAATGAACTTTGCAGGCAATGTGAACCACATCAAGATCTATCCAATTTTCGACAATTGATGCCCCGCCGCCATCTTGTATTTTCACTCTTGAACATGTTTCGGAGTGATAGAACTAGAAGAATCATGCCTCAACGAAAAGGAATATCGATGTGGTGCAAACGCCAATCGAATGCGTGCGTGACCACCATACAAAGTTGACCAATAATTTTTGTCACTTGGCCGCCATATTTGATCCGCCATTTTGAATTTCTCTGAAAGTGGTCCGATTTGAGTGAAATTTGCAGGCGATGTGAACTTCATCAGGATACATCCAATTTCTGACCATTGATGCCCCGCCGTCATCTTGTATTTTCACTATTGAACATGTTTTGAAATGATAGATTTAGGAGAATTATGCCTCAACGAAAAGAGATATCGATGTGATGCAAATGCCAATCAAATGCGTACGTGTTCACCATATACATTTGACCAATGATTTTTGTCACTTGGCCGTCATCTTTGGTCTGCCATTTTGAATTTCTCTGAAAGTGGTCCGATTTGAGTGGAATTCGCAGGCGATGTGAACTTTATCAAAATACATCCGATTTTGGACAAATGATGCTCTGCCGCCATCTTGGCCGCCATATTGAAATTTCTAATCACTCAACGATTTTCATGGAACTTGGGACTTATATACCTTTGTTTCGTATGATCATTCTTATTCTCCAGCCAAATTCCAACATTCTGCCGCCATGTCGAAATCTCTTATTAGTGGAACGATTTTCATGGAACTTGGGACTCATCCTTGTCTATAGTAGGTACGATCATTTTGATTTTAACTCAAATTCCATGTTTCTGACGCTATTTTGGCCGCCATATTGAAATTTCTGCCCAAATAACGGTTGAACCCTAATTAACATCTTGCGTTCACTAATCCTTCAAAAAGGAAGTGCGCTACTGAGCCTCATGCCTATGAGGCATATTCGCTTGTTTTGAAATGACATGCCCCCAATTTTATAACGCTTATCGATAACATAATGATAACATTTATTCAGAATGCCATTACAGCGTTGAATATATAAGTTAATTGAATAACAATAAGGTAACGTTTTTTTTTCTAGGCCCCAGCGCGTAGCGCCTTTATTATGGGTTCCACACCCAACATATTATATATTTTTGAAATCAGAAGAACAAAATCTTTCGATTGATGGTATGTCAAATTATTTTTGACAGATGTCATTTTTTGACAATTGACAGAATAGTACTTGTCATACATCATTTTAAAGCCCATTAAATTCCGAGGAAAACTGTGTCTTCATTTTTGGAATAGGATGTCTTCCACGGCTTCTGGAGGTCTTCAAATAAGGACAAATTGTTGAAATTCAGAAATACTAAATAAGTACGTAAGTAGGCAAAACAGGTATTTTCAATAATAACTAATGATAATAATCAATAAATAATCACAATGGAACGAAAAATGTCCTGAAGTTACTCGAAATGACCGTCTCCTTGTTCCTTGAATGAGAGATTCAACGATCGGTGAATTGGAACTGCCAGCCCAACGCGATAGTATCCGAGGTGGCCAGGTATGACCCCCTCGATTTTTTTTTTCATGAGCCTGTCTGAAAGATAAGGTGTTCATAGAATCTCCCGCTAATTTGGACGATTTAAAATCAGAATATTATCATCAGTTGATAATAAAAATACCTATTAATTATTGAGTAGGTATTTCTGAATTTCAACAATTTTTCCTATTCAAAGACCTCCAGAAGCTGTGAAAGACTTCCTATTCTAGAAATGAAAACACAGTTCTCCTAAGAATTTTATGGACTTTAAAATGGTGTGTCACAAGTACTATTCCGTCAATTGTCAAAAAATGACATCTGTCAAAAATAATTTGACATACCATCAATCGAAAGATTTTGTTCTTCTGATTTCAAAAATATATAATATGTTGGGTGTAAAACCCACAATAAAGGTGCTACGGGCTGGGGCCTAGAAAAAAAAACGGACGGTAAGTATATGATAAAAATGTATATAAATGAAAAATTAGTCCCATTATTTCAATGCCCGTTATTCTTCCCAATTTGCGTCATCGTTCAAAAATTCATTTATGGAATAATATACTTTGGATTTAAAAAATTGTTTTGTTCTTAAAATGAATTGTTTTGAGCCAAGGTTTTTTATGTGGATAGGAATTTTGTAGAAAAAAATTACAGACTGGTGTAAAAAGGATCTCTGGTAGGTATTACTTCTGGGAATGTTACCCCTTATTAGATTATTCGTTTTTGTTTGATGATTATGAACGTCCATTCCTGCTGCAAAATCATTTTTATGTTTATGTATAAAGATAAAGCAATCACAGACATGAAGTGAGATGATAGTGGGGATATTCAATGTTTGAAAATGGGTTCTGCAAGATTTTCTTTGATGTAAACCTAATATTGCACGTATAGCCTTTTTTTAAGTTCCAATATAATATTTATGTTATAACTATTCCCCCAAAATCTTAATCCATATCTCATAATTGAAGCAAAGTATGCATGGTATATATAGTGAGTAAGGTTTTAGTATTTAAGCAATGTCTTAATTTTCTGAGAACAAATATAGCGGAACCACGCCGTGATTTTAAGTTTTCACTATGTTTAGCCCAATAGCTTTTTTCATCCTCTTTCATTTTTACCAGAAGTACCCTTCCCCCTAAACTTCATATTTTTCGACAGTTAATCGGAAGTTTTCACGAAGTTTAGTTATTTTTTAGACTTTTTTCAAATACTGAGTTGGCCATGATGAATGACAGACAAGCTAAATAGTACGCAGCTGTCAGTTGGTCAGTCTGAATTTTGTCGAAAAAAGAAAAATGGCTTAAACGCAAAAAGAAATCAAAGTGGAATCCTGGATATCTGGATTCTTATATGTCATAATATTATATATCAATAATTTCTTCTCACATAAAGCCATTTTGCTGTATTGTACAAATTTCAGACTGACTAACTGACAGCTGCGTAGTTTTTAGCTTGTCTGTCATTCATCACGGCCGACTCTAGTTTTTGAAAAAGGTCAAGAAAATAGTAAATTTTGTGAAAACTTCCGATTATCTCGGAAAATATGAAGTTTAAAGGTGGGGTGCCCGAGGGGGTGCCCCAAGTAAAAATGAAAGAGCATAAACAAATCTATCGAATAGCGTTAAAAAATTGGGGGCATGCTATTTGAAACAAAAAATAGACATGATACTTTGAAAATTATAAAGTTTGATTTTTTTTTCTGTAAAATGAAATCGCAACTTTTTGACATTAGGATACTGGCCTTTGAATTGACTATGACCATGTCAAGTTTAATCTCTTTTAGGTTTGAAAAGCAAGGCCGCTACAATTTTTTCAAGCAAACTGAAAATGCAATTTTTTTTCAGTTTTCAGAGTATAGTTATGGGAGCACTGCCAAACAATCGAAAAACAAAAATACAGGCATAAGACAGTTAAAAAAGCGGAACCCAAAAATTCAAAAAATAGGATGTTCCATTTAAAAAAATTGACGCTTCGTTTATCCCGTCAAAATGGGACGATGACGCCCTGTATATAGCTGAAAATAATTCAGGTATAAGGTTTCATCAAATCAGGTAACTTTTCTCTTGCATCTTTTTCTCTATCTTGAACGGTAAGACCGCTATGGGATAATTACGCTAGGATGGACCACCCTGTATATACTAATAGGTTGTAAAGACTTGAAGTTTATAATTTTGAAATGTACGGAAAAAATTGGTCAAGATAAGTCTTTCTTTCTCTCCCAAATTATTTCAAAGGGGATACCTTATTCAGTGAGGGGGGGGTTCTCGCGTGATCAGCCTGTATATACCCAGTGTGATAACTTCAAACTATGATATCTATGACTATGACTACTACTATGACTACTATGACTATGATAAATAACTACATCGATTCCAAATCAAAATATACAGGGTGTCGCATTAACAAAAAAAAAAGTTTCACCCTGTATATTATTATAGGTTTTAAAAAATTGTAGTTTACAATTTCAAAATCAGCGGAAAAAATTGTTCAAGATAAGTTTTTTCCCCTACAAATTATTCCAAAGGGGAAACCTCCAGCAGGCAGCAGGGGGGTATGAATACACTATTTTCCTACTACAGTGCGCTTGCGTTCGGTTGTCAAATGAGTAAGATTCCCGGCGCGTAATTGAATATTCGAACAGGTTGGTACAAATTCGACTAGAACATACGCAAAAGTGATTGATAACGATGTTAGGTACAATACTTTTTTATGTATTTGATAGATTCACTCACCACATTTACATTCGATATAATTTCAAAACGTAAAAACATAAGCGATGATTTTGCAAATGACTTTCTCTGCGATATGATATGAACACTTACAACACTCTTGAAATGTAAATGGAAGGATTGCACTACCCTGGGGTACATCTGGGTTGTCTCTAGCGGTAACTGCCAATTACCTAGCAAAATGCCAATATGTGCCGCTCCTAGAAAGTACAAAATATTGCCAATATTTTCTATTATGAGCTCCAACTTTGATTACTGTTTGAGTCCTTCCTAAATATTGATACGAACATTTGGAGCAGTAGATGCGTTGACAGTTTGTTTTCCAGTTGGGCTTGTTTGGATGATTAGAGCATAGAATTACCATATAAGGTCCTTCTGCAGTGCAGGATTAATAAGGAAGCTGCTTTTCCAAGCAAATCACGTTCTGAAATGACATAACCTTAAAAATATGTGTCAAAACACAGCTAAAATTTCTGTTGTTTCGCCGTTAACTGTCGTCTGTCAGAATTTGTACCACCCTGCTGACGCTTGCGCTAAGATGGCCCTTATACGAAAAGGATGTATTCTCGCGTGATCACCCATACACAGACATACAGACAGACAGACATCACTTCAAAAATGTTCTTTATCATCTTGGGGGACTTCAAAATGGATATACTTGTCCTCATCTCGAAATTTTTTTTGCCAGTTCACAATACTTTCCCTTCTTTTTGGGTGGTGGGTGGGTCGGGAATCGGGAAAGTAAAAATAAAAATTCTGCAAAGGCAAAAGTTGACATTGACATTTAGGTATGACCAGGATCAGGATGACATTTTCAGAATGGCCATGTTGATAAAAATGGTCTCACGAATTCAATTTTCCAAATTTGGAAACTGATGCTAAAACTTTGCAATTCAAAACTTCAGCCCCCAAGTAAACTAAAACTCCTTTGTAAATAAAATATGAGTCCATCCCTTCCACCAAATTCACTAGCCGTGTGTTTTGTCATTTGTTTTTCAAATATTAATTGGATCGATTGCTTGGATTACCACAACCTTCACGACAATCCATTAATTTAATATTTCCCGACGAAGCACTCGCCATAGTTTAAAATAAACGGCTTACCTGGTCACGTTTTCCATTTTCTGCCTGGACCTCGTGTACCTGGTGGTGGTGTTGGTGTCGCACAAATCGAGGTGTTGCTTTAGTTCTCACCGTTCTCACGTCAACCATCAGCCCGAAAAATGTCAAAATTCTAGTGCTTCGTAAAGGCAAAACCTTGCGAATACCGCAACGAGTGCTGACCCCCGGCCGAAGCCCCCACATCTACGGCATAGCCCCCCGAGTCCAGCAAGTAACGTTACCGGCAGAGCTCGTCCGGACTGTTTATGCCGAAAGTTAACCTCAAAATTCCGCTTGCTGTAGATCTAGACAGGAGCTCTGGCCTTCTTGTTTTAATGATTCGGCAACTCGGCACGCTCAGGGACTTGAGACATGTGAGAGACAGGTTGCAGAAGGCCCTGCGGAACAGCAGGCTGTACAATTCGCTGCGAGACAGGCTCAACAGGAGCATCCGGAACAACAGTTCGAACTTGCTAAAAGTGTGGGCACATCAATGCGAATGTGTGGCGGCCCAGAGGCTCCGCAGGGGGCAGCAGATGTTCTGCCTGTACTCACGCATGTGGGACGAATGGGCGCTGAGGGAGTTCTGGAGGGGCATCCGGCACCGGATCATGTGTCGAAGCAAAGAACTGGCCATGGGGGCAGTGGGGTTCTCGCTATACGACTGGCAGAAGAACAAAATCACTGACGCTGACTTGACCCAGCACATTGACGAATTGAAATACGTTTGCAAGCTGAGGGAGAAAACCTTGTGCCAATCGTGCCATGGCAAAACCATCAATCCTGATTGCAGCAAAAAGGTCTGCAAGTGCGAAGACTGGGATCATTCGTCGAAGATGAAGGCGTCTTACGACGACTGGAAGTTGTTCATTGAAAAGAAAGATTTGATTGTATGGAGGAGGATAGACAAAAGTGGCAATTATGAATACAAAGTATACGGCTCATATCCTGATGTCTCCGCAGAGGATTTTCTCAGTGTGCAGGTTGATACCCAATATCGGAATCAATGGGACTCCACGGCAGTCCAGCTTAATCTCCTGGAAACTGATCCGGCTTCAAACAGCGACGTCATCTATTGGGAGATGCAATGGCCGGTAGGAATCATTCTCATTAAGTACCTATCAATAAAGTCTTGAGAGCACCTGCTTCGGTATGCAATTGAAAAACTAACAGTCATTCTTTTAAAAGTCATTTGCTTGGATTTTGGCCATTGAATTGCTTCAAGTACGTTCTATTTTTAGCATTTGGTATCTGGGGTGTTTACTCCTCGTTATTTTCCAGTGAGGAAAAGTTTACAAGGCGATGAAAAATTAGAAAATGCGACCCTTGTTTAAAATATTTTTCTTCCAGATTGTAAAAAAAATTAACTCATTCCTGTCTGTAACAAGTAATTTAGAAGAAACTCTACTGAACACTTTTGCTCTGTAAATCAGCAAAATATGTGTTTTATCTTTACTTAAGACATAAAAACAACGCTTTAAAATAGCACTAGCTGTAAAAAAATAGCGCACAAAACAAACTTTTCATAACACGAAAACATTTGAGATTACTTCCAAAAAATTGTTGACAACAATAATAAAACCGTTATTTTCGACTGAACATTAACCCGTAACCACTGAGGTTCTATATTTTCCTTTAACTGCTGAGGTGGAGTCTCACAGACTCCGACCAATAAATTGAGCTAATTAAGGTACAAAAATTGAACTAAATGCAATCCAAGTACCGCACTAGTAAGAGTGATGTTTTTTGAGGTACATTTATACATTTTCCAACAAAAAACACTGCAACAGTTTTATAATTAAAATAATTAGCAAATTATTGCACAAAAAAGACGCATATTTCTTTTAGGCCATTTCTGACCTTGAAACAAAAAATTTAGCTACATAACTCCGTGAATGAGGTAAACAAACTTGAAAGATAGTAAAAATGTAAAAAACAAAGTGAAATTTTTTCAAAAAAAAGTTCGTGCAGGTGGTTCTTACCCCTTTTTTCGACACGGGTTGCACAGATTTTTCTGGAACATCAGAGAGACATATTGGCTCCCGACAATCAGCACATATGTATTTCGTCTCCCTGTGAAATCTGGATGAATAGGGTCTATCCCTATCCCCAGAATTGTCTATTTTCCAGGAACAGGAACAGGAATAGGTAATTTCACTTAGATCGCTGTCAAGTTCATCAAGCCAATCCAACGCATGTTTTCAAAGTCAATATCGAGGGAAGTAACTTTGTGTCGGGAAGTTTCAGGCTTGAGATTCATTTTCATTCAGTTTTTATCCCAAAAATTTCATTTCTTGAGAAAAGTGAAAAGATTAAAAAAGTTACGTTCTTACTGAGGTGGAGTCTGCGAGACTCCTGCTCCACTTCTACTAATATTTTTTTTTGCAATCATGGCATGCCTCTTCCCTTTGGTGCACGGCTAGACTGACCCTTGGTTTGAAGGTACTAGAACCAGTGGACTGATGAGATCAAAATTGGGGATGGGGTTGAGAGCTGAAGGTGGCGCGGAGTCTGTGAGACTCCACCTCAGTGGTTACGGGTTAAAAATGAATTGATGTATTATAGCTGTATTAGGTACACTATACAATTTCTTGAACAATCTGTCAGTTAAACAATCTAGTTCATTGTTTTTTGACACTATTTTGGCGAACCTGTACAAGAAATTGTGTAGTGTAATAATACATCTATTACTCCATGTTGAGAAAGACAGATAAAAATCTTGTGATCAAGAGTTTTCAACAAGATACAGCAAGTGAAAACCTTTCTCAGTTTTGAAAAAAAATCGGTTGTGTCACCCCAAAACTTCCCCGACGAGTAGCAAGGAACGGATGGAAATTTTATTATGAGACGTCCCTTCGGGTGGGAAGTTGGAATTTGAGAAAAAGATTGAAGAATTAAGGTATTTTCTCTAATAAGGGGATTCATTTTGAGTCCGGTCTCGATAAGCCGGTTACTCATCTTTAAGTGGAAAACTCTCGGAAAACTTGGACAATTTTAAGAGAAATTGCCTGAAAATGTTCAAGAATCACTTACCCTTTGTTTTAAAAAAACTGGTATAAACCTGTTCACAAGCTAAAAAGTTAGAAATTTACAGTTTTTCAGAAGGAACCAAATCATGTGGAAAGAAAAGCGAGTGAGGCAGTCAGACGTATTGGCACATGGATGAAGGTGAACGATCTGAAACTGGCAGTACTGGCACCACGGAAAGATTGAAAATAATTTGTAGGAAATTGAAAATTTAGAAAATTTGAATTTTCCAGGAAAACCTCAAATCTTTTTCCAAATCATCTCACTGTAAAGATCGTCAATTACGGCTTCACTATAAGCTCCATCATTCAAGTCCGGTTTCGATAACCAAGGCCTGTTTTTCATTTTCAACAGGGAAATTTCGGGGAAATTGAAAAGAGACTTGTTAAAAAATGTTCGAGTCAGTTATAGGCCAGGCGGTATGTCGGTAAAATCATTACAATCTGGAAAAAACTCCGACCAAAGCTTTTATGGTGTCAAACTCTTCGTAAGGTCAGCAGGTATCTACCCCTGAGTTTCCGCCCAAAAACGAGTTGTGCTGATTCCTCCACATCTGCCCAAAGGTAAAAGATGTCTTGAAGGTGCAAAAAGACCTGTCAAACCCCCGCACTTTTTCATTTTATTTGGCTCAATGCAAACGAACAACTCTCACGCAAACATTGGAAGCATTTGTCATCATCTCTGTGCCAGTCTTACTGTTGAAAAAAAAGATTGCTTTGTGCGGGTCAGATAAATCACTTTTGATTGTTTTTCCACACAAGAAAACGATGGAGCAACATGTATGTTGGATGTTTTCCACTAACTCGTACCCAGTGAACCCATTTCTGGTGTTAAAATTTCAATAACAGCATTTTTGAAGATGTTGCCCGCTAAGAAGTGAATAATTTTTACCCGCCTGTTCAGCAGCAATTTTTTCAATTTTACCAAACACCGTTTGCAAAAATTTTAGAAGGAATGAAAAGCTCCAACTCTTCTCTAACTATACTATGCCTAGCTTAATCGCGGCACGCACTTGAAAGTCTAAAATACTTATTTCTTTTCGAACGGTCCTATTCCGCCCGCGTGCGGCCGTGCCTACTTGACATAGACCGGACTGTTTACACGAGCTTAGAAATGTACTCTTTTCCAGCTTGAAAACACGGCCATTATTATTAAGACTTTGTACATTGATTTATGAAGAAATTATACATTATTTTATCAATAATGGTCGTGTTTTAAAGCTGGAAGAGACTACATTTCCGAGCTTTTGTAATCAGTTCGGTCTATGTCAAGTAGGCACGGATGCACACGGGTAAAATAGAACCGTTCGAAAGAAATCAGTTTCCTACACTTTCAAAAAGCGTGCCGCGGTTAAGCCAGATATGATATCATTAGAAAACAGTTCCAGTTTGTCATTTCCTATAAAATTTTCAAGAACGGTGTTTGGTAAAATTGAAAAAATTGCTGCTGAACAGGCGGGTGAAAATTATCCACTTCTTAGCGGGCAACATCTTCAAAAATGCTATTATTGAAATTGTAACACCATAAATGAGTTCAGTGGGTACGAGTTAGTAGAAAACATCCAAAATACATGTTGCTCCATCGTTTTCTTGTGTGGAAAAGCAATCAAATGTGATTTATCTGACCCGCACAAAGGAATCTTTTTTTTCAACAGTAAGACTGACACAGAGATGATGACAAATGCTTCCAATGTTTGCGTAAGAGTTGTACGTTTGCATTGAGGCAAATAAAATGAAAAAGTACGGGGGTTCAACAGGTCTTTTTGCACCTTCAAGACATCTTTTACCTTCGGGCAGATGTGGAGGAATCAGCACAACTCGTTTTTGGGCGGAAACTCAGTGGTAGATACCTACTGACCTTAGGAAGAGTTTGACACCATAAAAGCTTCGGTCGGAATTTTTTCTATCCAGAATGACCTACCGCCTGGCCTATTACCCCTTGTTTTAAAAAAAAATTGGTGAAAATCTGTTCGCGGGATAAATAGTTGGATTTGCAGTTTTTTCAGAGATGAAAACTCGGAAACTGGGGATCCGATTTCGAAAATTTTCCCTCCATACATTAATTCAATCTTTTCTCCAACTTTTATGCCCAGCATGTCTGCACATAAATTGAATATTTCTTGGGGCTCACGGCTCACCGCAAGTCAAGTTCCGTGAGATATATACAGGGTGTCCGTTTTTCGAAGCTAAGCATGGGTATCTCGCTTATCTTTAGAGATACAGAGTCGGTTAAATTAGAAAAAAGTTGCGAATTTTCATGACGATCAATGATCCAAAAAGATATTTGACCTGTCAGTTTTAGTTTTCGAGATATCGTGAAAAAACAGAAATTTGTAATTTTTGTTTCAATTTTTTATTTGAAAAACGGTTGAAGATAGCCTTTTCTAACTAAGACATTGTAAAGGCACTTTTCCAAGGGGAATTCAATATTGCCAAAATCTTCATTCTAGCTTTCAAAACAACCGAGATATGACATTCAACTTTTTTTTCTCTCATGAGCGCCATATTGGATTTTGACATTTTTAAATACAATATTTTTTTCTGGTTACAACGATGTGTCACATGCACGAACCTGTAATATATATGCCGATCACGTTTTAAATTCAGTAGAAATTAAAACACGGTTGGCCATGTTCCCTAGGGTGTAACGGACGCTGACAGACCAAGTTACGTGAAAACGGGCTTTTTGTGGCGAAGTCCAATGAGGTTAGAAAATTTTGACATGAAATGCCAATTCTGGCGTCTCCTTGCATCATATTCCGCTACAGTGTTGCCTTGGCTGTTATCTTGTCAGAATGGCAGGTAAGTGACAGAGTGCCGAGCCGTTCTAGGTTTTAGACACTAGGCCTTCATTTCTGACCATACATTAGAACAGTTTTCTCAACCTAGTATATGATATGATGGTATATTATGATTCACTATTTCATTCAAAAAAACTGTTCACCAGTCGCCCATTTAAACTGGAGAAAGTCTATCAAAATCAAGACGTCTTGAGCGTTCATATACAGTATGTTCATTAAAAAATTCAATAATGGGAGGCCGTGGACCGATGATAACCTGGCCGTTTTCGGATCGAATGGCCTGCGTCACAGCCTCCCTTTATTGAAGTTTTTAATGAACATACGGTACAATCTTGCAACAGCGGTGTACTCGATTGACAATACGAATTCAAGGTCATCTGGGGAAATATTGATCCAACATTACAAATTTGAGCATCCCCAAATATCGCAGAATTGCTAACTTGGCGTGCAAAAATTACCGTTCTAGTGCTGAATTTAAAAGCTGATCGGCATATAGCTGGACTGATGATAACAGAGGGGGAAATGACGCCAAGCGGGCGCTGCCATGAGATTATGTGGACGTTGGGTTTTTGTTTTCAAGGGTTGGCATCACCTGCCACGGCAACGGTCTGATTCTACGAGTTTACCTAGGTATATTCTGTTCACTTTTTATTTTCAGTAGAATAACTTTTTGGAGCAAAAATAAAGTGACAAGCTGGAGCGCTGGGAGGATACGGCTAACGGCCGCTGATAGTATCGATCCAAAACTTTGCAGGTGCCATCAGCCGTAGCCGTAGCCCCCCATCTTGTCACTTTATTTTTGATACAAAAAGTCATTCTACTGAAAATAAAAAGTGAACGGGATATAGGTACAAGCCGCAGAAATCAAAACCAGAAATCAGGATATTATCCCAGATCAAGATAGCGCGGCACTGACAGCCAAGCACCGACTGTCACCGAGCGAAAATTATTCCAGTGAACCTCAAACGTTCTATGTAATAACGGTTAACTCTTGCAAATCTTCATAGATCGGTAACAGATTCAGCTAAAAATTACACTGATATACACTAAATATATACACTGATATACACATTGATATACACTAAAATCATATAATTATAAAATAGAGTGTATAGTCATAGTCATCAATACATAAAACTGCTCCGTTGAATATTGAAAGCCACTCTCGAGGCCGCTACCAAACATTTTGGGTACCGGTGCATAATAAGATGGCGACTTCCAGATGAGGGGTCATAATTTGTTGGGGGAATCTGGGGAATTAGCAGTCCAGCTATACTACAGGTTCGTGGTCACATGCCATTGTTGAATTCATACTTTTGAGCGAAATTTTTTTTTTTTTCAAAGAGTGCTTTGGAAACAAAATCAGCACCGACAATAAAAAAAAAACGTAAATGTTGAACATTTATTCAACAGTGACATGTGGCACATCGTTGTAACCAGAAAAGAATACCGTATTCAAAAATATCAGAATCCAATATGGCGTCCATTGAAGAAAAAAGTTGAATGTCGTATCTCGGTTGCTTTGAAAGCTAGAATAAAGATTTTGGCAGCTTTGAATTCCTCTTGAAAAGTGCCCTGGCAATGTCTAGATTAGAAAAGACCACCTTCAACCGTTTTTTGAATAAAAAATTGAAACAAAAATTCAAATTCCTGTTTTTTTACGATATCTCAAAAACTAAAATCGATACGTAAAATTTCTCTTTGGATCATTGATCGTCATGAAAATGCGCAACTTTTTTCTAATTTAACCGACTTTGTATCTCTTGAGATAAGCGAGATACCCATGCTTAGCCTCGAAAAACGGACACCTTGTATAGCTTCTGTCATTTTTTGATAATGACACTTGCTTTTGACAGATGACAGCCAAACACTAGTGGGCTCATTCGACGGTGAAACCATGTCTGTGTACCAAATTTCAACTCGATCGGATGGACGTTGCGGCTGTTATCGTGGAAGGTTAGACAAACATACTTACAGACAGACAGACAGAAATAATTCTAGAAATGGTCTTAATCGTCATAGGGAAACCCAAAACGGATAGATATATCCGTCGAAATCTCGAATTTTTTTTAGCGCGTTCACAATACTTCCCCTCGTTGGGTGATGGGTTGGGGAAGTAAGACGGACATTGATTAGTTTAAAAACAAAATTGAACAATGATATAGAAGTCTGCATTCAATGAGTTACCCTTATAAAAATAAAATATGTAGTATTAAAAAAACAAATACATGACTTCTTTGCATGCTATGGAGAATATTATCGTCAACTCTTGACTGATAAACCTGAAAGGGCAATGAAATAAATATTGACATGATATTTTTACACATTAGTCCCAAATTAAAGATTCATTGCACCTTCAGTTTTCGCAATTTTGTACTAAAAATATCATATGATCCATTTGCTGCTTTGTTTTCCACTAGAGTATCTGGCTAACATCCAATGCTTTCCTCATTTCTTGAAGCAGTAGTTTAGAATCAGTCACATAAAATAAGGCCTCCTACCTTTCAGTGGTTCATTGCCGTTGCTTGAAATTCAGAAATAGATTCATCACTACCATCATCAAATCGTTTTCCATATTCAAGGGCTACTTAAATTTCAGAGATTGTTTGCCAATCGCGACTACGTCTTTCATCGTCGCTTCATGGTCGAGTACAAGAGCAAAACGGTGGTTCTGCTAAGTAAAAGCACCGAACATCCCATGGCACCCAAAAGCAACTCCAAGTACCGCATAACGGACTACTGGTCGTACATGGTCATCAAACCTTATACTGAATTCAACAAGCCGGGGATCGAGTTCAGCCTAACGTACTTCGACAACCCCGGCGTCAA
This sequence comes from Anaspis maculata, assembly GCA_949128115.1. NCBI lineage: Eukaryota > Metazoa > Arthropoda > Insecta > Coleoptera > Scraptiidae > Anaspis > Anaspis maculata. Next base: position 35,957,861 of record OX421962.1, on the reverse strand, counting down.
CATCCCGCCGCCAGTCACTGCTTGGGTGGCGATGAAGGCCATGCCCGACTTCTTGGAACGGTTAAGAGCGGCCACCAAGAAGTACCGGATGTACTGCAAACAGGCCGGCATCACTTGCGTATACAACATGTCCGATCACCCGATGAAAAATTTGACGCCTATCGAAGACAGATCGACGTTAAAGTGGCAGCTGTGCAATGACGAAGACATAATCACGGACAATACGATATTCGAAGCGCAATATACCATCAGAGCGCGACCGGAAGGCGAGGGTGGGAAGCCAAAAGACGAACCGCCGCAGCAGGAACATGTGGAAGAGGCCGCCTGCCTTGTGCCTCAAGAAGTTTCAGATACGTCCAAAAACAAGAGTAGATTCAGAAAAACCAAGAAAAATCCACCGCCTCACGAACCTTCGGGAGACACCACTAGTCAAGAGCAACGTGCCATTAAAGATGAGATGACAGTAGAAGTGCAGAACACGTCGAATACAAACAGTGCGCAAGAATCTGAACAACACACCTCCAAAAGCATCTGGAGGTTCTTCAGACCAACATATTACTTCAGCTGATTTTTTTTCTTTTTCGCGCCACTACAGACAACACCAAGTTGGCAAATCTCGTAGTCATAAAATAAAGACTGTACTGTACTTTCCTTAGGAAATAAAAATTTACATTTATATCAAGTTACATTGCATAGTGGATGTTTATTTTATTGATTAATTTTTAAGTGTTGATAAATTTTGTACTATAGCGTAGTTTACGAGTAGTTGCATGAGATGTTGCAAATATTTTGCAAGTTTATTAAAATGTTGTAATATTAAAATTAATGGGTTTGAATGAACGCTATCCTTGTATCAGCTTCAGAAGGGGGAAGTAGCTAACTTCTTGAGCACAAAGCAGCTATGACACAGTACCAGCACATGAACAATACCGTCATAAAATTATTTTAATCTATGAATGCAAAATTAAAACAATAATTACACCTTGATAAACTAAACTTGAAAAATAATAATAAAACAACCTATCCCTACGTTGATGACTCTTTTTTGATGTCATTCATTTCAACATCGACAACTTCCTCCAGTTTGCCTTCTTTTTCCCATCTAGAACGGGAATCATCGCTCTTCTTCTCTTTATCCAAGTCTCTGTCTTTATCCTTTTTAACATGTTCCTCTTTAGATGATGTAGTTTTCAGCACCGGTTCCAACTTTTCACGTATGTCTACCAGAGTACCGTAGTACAACTTAGAATTTGCCTGTGTGAAAAAAAAAATCAAAGATTATTGAAGCATTTCTTCTTTTGGAGATCACTTACAGTCACTCTTGATAACGAGTCATCTGTGCTCCTCAATTTGTCTCTGTACTCTTTCAAGTCTGTGTTAAGGTGTTTGATAGTTACATTAGATTTGTTGTATTTTTCAGTCAACTTCGTATTCTCGTTCTTCAACGTGACCATTCTCGCTTCCGTCTCCAACCTGGCTTTTTCACTTCTGTCAAGCTGTGTCATCAATTTTCCGATGTCCACTAACGCCCCTCTGTACGTCACAAGACCTAAATAAGCAAAATTTAGGCAAAAGTTTTCCAAAATTAGAAGGAATAAACAATCAGTGGCTTCTATATCTCATTGAAGGCCTTATAGCCAGTTCCACCAGCGAATTTAATCAATGTTAACTAATTGAGATATTTTCTCTGGTGAATATTGACTTAGCGACCACAGAAAACACAAGTTTCACGAAAGATTATGGAAAAATGTTTAGACCACAACAGCTTGTATGCAATTTTCGTGGTCATCCAACCAGGACTGACCTATAATCCATCAGAGAAAATGTCTCAATCAGCTAACAATAATTAAATTCGCTGGTGGAACTGGATGTTAGTTTGTTTCCCTAACAATGAATTTACAATCTAACACTTTCTGGGCACAAGTCACTAGCATGAACTAGCAATACAAGCACTAATATTGTTTTCAAAAAGCTTCTCAGAAGGCTTGTTCAAAATCTTGCCAACAAGAATTTGCAAAACAAACCACTCTACAAACAAACACGCTCTTGGCGTCTAATCAACGCCGGCAACCCTTTAAAAAAACGCGGGTTGTTGCTCAAGTGGAACGGTGTTTCTTATGCTTACCAGAAGCTCAGAAAAACTGAACATGCTCAGAACTTACCATCTTCAGAACTGCAGCCCGAGTCGTCTCCATCAGAAGACGCCTTGAATTTCCTACCCGGCCTTTCGTCTTCCAAGAAAATCGGCAGCAGCTTCTTGTTTCCGACGGCTATTTCGTGCAAATTCGCCTGCTCCTTTTCCACTTCATCAATGACAATCAAGTCGTTTTCTTTCGGCTTATCCGTCAACTTTCTGTAGTGAAGAGAATCTCGCGTCACCACCTTTCCGACCAATTTCCGAACTTGAGCCCTGGAAAGGTTCAATCCCAGCGTGTACAAAAGGTCTTCGATGTCTTTGTCGAAAATATAGCCACAATGGGTCTGATCAAAGTAAATGAACGAAAGCAGCAAATGCTTGTCTTTAGTGTACATTTTCACGCGTTCCTTTTTCTTTTTGTCCTTGTCCTTTTTCTTGTCTTTGCTGTCGTCATCTTCGAAATCGTCGTCGTCCTCGCTTTCATCTGACTTATTGTCTTTTTTCTTGTCTTCCTTGGCGCGCTTCTCTTCGTCAACCTTCTTATCATGGTCGTCTTTCTTGGTTTCATCTTCTTTCTTTTTGTCGTCGTCTTTCTTTTCGTCCTTTTTCTTCTCACCCTCCACTTTCTTTTCGTCCTCTTTCTTTTTCTTATCATCCTTGAGTTTTTCGGGTAGAGTGTACAGAGCGCGGTAGATGTTGAAGCCGAAATCTCTCATCAACATTTCATTAAACAGTTCGGCGAACAGGGATACTTCGAAAGAATGTTCTTTGGTGTCTTCCGGTCTATAATCTAAAAGGAGCGACAGGGACATTGTGGTGCAATCGAACTTGCCGGATTTTGCAGTTCGCGAGGGATGAACCAAAATATGTTGCGCTTCGGGGAGAGTGTAGCGCTTTTCTAGGATGGCTTTTTCTTTTTCGTCTAGTTTTCGTTCTTCTCCCTGAAAAATGAACAAAAACCAAACATCAATACATGAACACGATTACGCGGGGCAAAAGTGAAACTGAGTGCATGGATGGCCGACACGACACTAGAAAGCTTTTTAGAAATTGGATCGATCAGAAGCATGGAAAACGCCAGAGCTGTACTACGACCAGGGTCAGAGGCCCATTTCATAAAGCTATTCCTATTTAACAACTGTGTAGCCTTGGCAATCCAATGTTGCAACAATGATTATCATTATCAACACGACACACTTGAAGAATCAGACTTCTTGCTTTCATAAAACGGGGGCCCAGAGCTACAGGTCACCTACCTAGGACCGCTACTCAACATCCAATTTTCGAAATTGAAACATTGTGGTTCAAAGCGAGCTATAACCTGACAGAAATCGAGAAAGATCACTTCGAGATGCTCCTGAGCCAAAAATGATCAACTTCATTTACTTTTCAATGACAACGTATAGGTATCTACTTTTTTAGACTGTTACTAAGAGATTGCCTGAATTCGACGATGTTCGACACTGTTCGACACGTTAACCTTGGTTCAAAATTAATTCGTAAAATCAGAAAATCGGAGTTGGTTGATTTTCTCACAAAATGTTCAAGTGTGCCATATAAAAACCACTCGAATGAACCTATATTTAAAAAAAAAAACGAAAAAAGTTTTTTTTAAATTTTTGTAAGAAAAAACTGGGGTGCGTTTTCAACCTCAGAATACCTACGTTTTTCGCTTGTATCAGTAGTCTCACCTCCGTTTTCTTTTCTTCTGCTGAACTGGTGTCCGGCTCGGAATCTGGCGGCACTTCCTTGGACGGATCGTCATTCTTTTCACCTTCGGCTTTCAGAGCTTTGGTCAATCTCGCAACCAGTTGCGACTTGAGTCCCTTCCAGTTGACATTTCTGGCTTTCAGCTCGTTCCTCAGCGCGCTGACGACCATGGTTTTGGGGTCGAGCTGAGAATAATGGGTAGGTTCCAGCTTGTCAGACGGTGGTTCCTCCTCCTGTGCGCACAGAAAAACCGAATGTTAGTGGCAGTGTGGGTGCTGAATGTCAGGTTGTACTCGGGGTGCGCACTCACCCTTGCCCACTCAAAAAGCATTCTCGCTCACTCACGCGCGCGCCATCTACTGGAGGCGCGCGGTAGAGTTAGGCCATTCCAATAATAAGATGAAAATAATAAAATGTAAATATATAGTAATGAGAACAAACACAGACAATACTCGTACTGTAGTTGTTGGGGGGTCGTGTGGTTGAGACAACGAGAGTGCAGACTGGCCCAGCCCACAGCTTGCACAGCGTATACCTAGCCTATTTGTACATTTAGATCTTTTTTCTATAGAGTAAAGAAGTGGATGCCTTTTCATCTGCCGCAGGTGATTGGGCGTCATCGCAGCTGCCGCCCCCTTCCAAGTCAGCTTTCAATCTGCGCTCCAGTTGCCTGCGGTAGCTGTGATGAAGGCCGTCCCACTCCAGCCGTGTTGGAACGCAACTCCAAACATCTGGCAGAAAGAGCACCACGGTTTCGACCCGCGCCGGCACGGCCCTGCCCTTGTGGGTCGATTCGCTGCGCCGATAATACAGCTCCACGAACCGGTACCTAAACGGGAATAATATAATAACGAGTCAGCACTGGCTACGGATATTTGCCTAAGAGTCCAACAAAGCACAATCTCTAAGCACACCTTCCTAACAGCGACACTTTGTAAAATTATCAAGAATTATAATAATAGTGATGAATGTAAAAAAAAAAAAATAGCAGGATCAGGAGGAAAGGACAGCGTACAAGCCTTCACTACCCTGACAGCGGCTCATTAAACTTGGTAAAATTCCGTTCGAAACTATCCCAGGCGTCTTGTGGGTGTCCCTTTTCGCATAAAATAAAACAACTAACTACATAAAATACTTAAAATTAAAGCATCAACTTGTGCGGATGAATTTCGAATTCCTCCAATGATCTCAAGATTACCATTTCAATCAAATCAAGAGACTAAACTGAAAACATATGCAACCACTACTTGGAAGTTCAGATTCAAAATAAAATAATGAACCACAATTTCAAATTTTTACATTGAAACATTACCCACTAACCATGATAACTGCAATGCTACTTAGTACTTAATGTTTGTCACTGTAAAGTAGTTTTTTTGAGTTCAAGTTAAAGCAGAAAAATTATGTGATAAAGCATACAAACCCATGAGAGCAAAAATACAAAACTAACCATTGTGTACAGCAAGAAAGGTCGATTCCCGTTAGAGCCTTGCAAGTTCGAATTGCAGTCTTGATCAGCACCGAAGGGTCCTTGTCCGGATTTTCTCCATCCAATGATTGACTCCACGGTCCTCCAATGGCCATTGTCTCATTCTTTCCACGAAGCCCTACCAAGAAATTGATCAACCGAGCTGGATGGACAAAGTCCCGTTCTTCACTTTCCCGTTCCCTCTTGTCTTTGTCCTCGGCCATTGCGCAGCATTTTTGATACAAGTCGTCCAAACCAGTCATGCTCATCAGCATTACCTGCATAATGAAGTATTTTTAAAATAAATGTGCCTAGGAACGTTTTGATCAATCATTACTTTAGCAGAGAAAATGTAATCAGCATCAGGTGGTTCCAGCACAGCGTCGTTCTCAGCTACAGGCTCTACTTCTTTGTTCATAATGTGAAACGCACAGGGTTTGTTCATTGTAAACGGTTTGTCTGGCGGAAAAGCGTCCACCCAGCGAAATTGAGTGAAAAAGAAATCCGATGGTATGTACAGGTTGGTGTATCTGCGGCGTATTTCCAAAACGTCTGCGTCAGGCCTGCACAAAAAAACAACGAAATGGCTACTTGTTTATCACGGGAGGACAAAACATCGTCCAATGTCTTCCGCACATGTGAAGTTATGGTTCACCAAAAGCAGTAATCACCAAGGGAAAAATGGCAACTTTACTCCAGCACAGAGAGTATTTTTCCAGAAGAACAACATTTTTCATGAACTTTTTCCCTAGCTAAAATTACAAAATTACTTTTATACAGCGGGTCAGGTCAAGCAGATTTATAGGTCGAATAACAGTGATCAATTATTATTCAGGGTATTCGACGTGAAATCTCATTCTTGGTCCCTCTACCCTACTTAATAGAGGTTTGTCCTGAGCAATCATTTCAGGGACATACGCTAAATTTTAGGCGGGCTTTTTGAAAAAACCGGACAAAAGCCTCTGAATCCTACTCTAATGCACCTGTAATGTAATATAACGCGGTAGATTTCCAAGGCTAGTCTATTTTTGAGATAAAATATGCTATAATATTTCATCTGTGCAGAAATTTTGTTTATGGCAAATCTGCGTAAATGCATTAGTTTGTCCGGTTTTTTTCAATCTCCCGCCATTACTTGCACCTCGCACATGTGCAGTATGGCCAGGAAAATGCCCTATAACAATAACGAGATTAACAACAATAAATCTTTTGTGTCTCCCTCATTTGCTCTCTCGTACATGAGCAAGGAAAATTTTACCTTACTTTCAACATAACTTAGAAATGACTTTCTTTTGTAGAAATCAAAACTTACAAGTCAAGCGCGATTTTCGGAATCTGCACCATGTATCTGGGCACAATCCTTGACCTCCTCCTGGATTTTGGCGACCTGGAAGCCCTCCTGCGCAACGGCGACTTCTTCTCTTCCTTCTCCCTCTCCCTCATGCGCTCCTCGCGTCTTCTCTTCCTGTCGTTGTCGTCGTCGTCCCTTTCTCTATCCCGGGACCGTTCCCGGCCTCTGCCTCCCATGGCGGCCTTGGGACGCTGGCTATTCCTGCCTCCACCTCCGAAATTTCCATTCGAATTATCATTCGACGGCGGCGGAACGGCATTGTACCCTCCTCCACTTTGAGAATTCGAATTGTAGTTCTTCGAATTGTTGGAGTGTCTGGTCGAAGATTGACCGGACATGGGGAGGACCTGGATGCGGGTGGCGTTCCACTTGAACGGCATGCTGGGGTTGAAGGACGCCTCCACCAGCACGCGGTCGCCCACCATAGGGTTAGAGCCCTTGACGCAGGCGTTCGTTTGGAAAAAGACGTCTTCGTCTACGAAGCCGAAGTTGTCGTGGACTTTGGTGACTGTGCCGGTGAAAACGCGCTGTTTGGAGCCCACGTTCGAGTTGTTTTGCACGGGGGGCACGGCTTGGATGGTTTGCGTCTGGAAAGCGGTCGGGTTCAGTCCCCTGGGGTTTGGGTAAGAGACTGCGTTGACCTGTTGAAATATCTGATTCGAGGCGATTTGAGAACCCAAGCCTGTAAATGAACAGTTTGCTTTCATAGGTGGAGCTTTTTGAAACAGAAGCATTTAGTCTAGCCTTCAATTTCAAATCACTTTCGAAGTGTAATTCACTCCAAATTTCTTGATCTATTTCGATGTAATAGCTGTATTACACTACACAATTTCTTGTACAATCTGCCAAAATAATGTCAAAAAACAATGAACTTATTGTTCAACTGACAGATTGTACAAGAAGTTGTACAAGAAATTGTGTAGTGTAATACAGCTATAATACTGGCTACTTTTCGGCACTAAAAGCGGTGTAATAATAATTCTCCTACTTTATGCAACCGTGAGGCAATATCTATTGTCGAATTTTCGAATTTCTTTCAAACATTCGAGGCAAAATAGATAAAATAACTAGTATATTACACTCGTTTAATAAAACGTCTCGTCACACTCCTTCCTTTGGGACCCTTCTCACTGCGTTCGTCGTGTTCAAAAACAGTCGTGTGAAAAACTTCATATTATTAAACTCCTGTAATAATATACATTAAAACTGTTATTTATTTTTGATTACTACATACAACGACTTTGATTATTAGAGCTGCAACGATGATAATTACTTATCTATTTCCCACTGTCAAGGCCAACCGAATAAATTGGATGTAAACAAAATCTGACGGCTGTCACTTTAGACCTTTTTTTTTGCAATAATCAGCTAAATTTCACTCGTGCGATCGTCCCTGGATACTTAGTATGCGATACAACGGAGTCGGGCATTTATCGGATCAATCAGCACTCGCGATCACTAGGCCAAAATAATCGTGAAAATCTAAGCACTTGTGATATTACTCATGATTATATTGTTGTTTTGAGTCCGCACTACGTTCAGTCAAAGAAATTCGTGGCGTTAACGTGGCGTTTGTATTTTGTAATTTGATGGGTAGTCTCAATATTACTACGTCATGCAATTTTGTTTCTTTATCGGAGCCTTAATTAACGCAAAAAAAAACTAATTGAAATTATGTGACCTCCACGATTAGTATTATTCGAATCATTCTCTCCCAAAACCCGTGGAAGACCCCATTGCCCGAAAATCGGTAAGAGAATCGCCCGGAAGTCTGGATTTACTAGGGGGAGTTGATGGAACATTGTTCCACCTGGCACGTAGGCCTCGCTATTGGGCCCATTGTACCCCTTCCGGAAGTCGTCAAAATTGCTTGACAATAGGGTGATTGCATGTAGAGGGAGTTTATGGCAAAATGTCGATAGTGTTATTGTCATCTGTCAAGTTTCATCCATGTCGGAGTCACGTCAACCGGACTAACCTGCTAACCTCACTAAATACTATCATTTTTACGTGTTTTGTTCACATACTGGTTTATTCGGCGTTTACGAGATCGAGATTGTGATTTCTAATCATTCTAACAATGCCTTACACCTGTTATGTGCCCCAATGCAATCCGCTAACAAACGTCAAAACATAACTCTCGATCCTTGCGCTGCCTGCCGGTGATCAAGTGAACGCATTTCATGCAATCACCCTATTGCCAGACATTAACTGTTCACCTCTCTGTACACCAAAATTTTCAGGTGGTCAACCCTTCAAGTGTGGTCAACAACCGCGGAAATGATTTTTCTTCTAAGGCTGAAAACATAATGGAGCGGTGAGCAAAGCGACGAAAAAAACAATACATATTCTGTGGAACGGTGACGCTTCAGTATGTGTGTATGTGTGTCCTCATCCTAATAGGAATATGAAATATAATGATTTTTTTTTAAATGTATGTGTCTGTTTTCGTCGATTCGCTCTCCGCTCTCATCGTCGCTTTGCTCACCGCTCCAGTATGTTTTCAGCCTAAAATGCCCGTAAACGATTTTTTTGGTCCCTTAACTAATGCAGATCAGAAGATATCACGATTTTTGTTTCAGAATTTTTTTTCGGCGGGACTTCTTTAAAGGAGACCGCAACACAAAAATCGAGTCTATATTTTATTTGACTAATTTATGGGGAAGGTAGTTCAAGAGTATACGGAACAAATCTAAGTTTCCCATACGAGTCCGATCAGCCGATAGAACGTTTCAAAAATATTATCGTGACGTCACTTGGGAAGATGTTTTCAACTAGATTTTCACCTCTCACGTTCCCATGGTCTTGTTATTGCTGTTGTCGTTCTGACAAACGTCATTGTCTTCAAAGAATGAGTAATAATAATTATGGCGTCTTGAAACCATCGTGGTCCCATTGTCGTTCCTAATTATTACCGCAGCGCTCGCTACGAGAAGGTAAATTTACAAGACTCAATGCAATCGTTCTAGTTTTTTCAACTCTTCCATCTGAGACCAACTTGTATTTTGTGTTGTGGTCTCCTTTAAGAGAAATTGGATTTTTCTATTTTACAACTCAGCCTGTATAATCAATTTCACAGCTTACTGCATTAGAGCAAGTTGACTTTGCGGCTTCAGTCAGAATGTCACAAACGTGCGGATGTTTAGGTAATTTTTGAAGTTGAAAGGGCTCATCTCCGATGCAAATATGTTTGCCAGGGACCGTCCGTCCGCAACCCTATTTTCGGTATCTACCAAGCTGCATCTTTCCGTAACAGATCTGACAGGGGGGTGTCCACTCTCCTACTGTCCACATTCAGAAACACAATCATGTGCTTGCATTGCTTTGCATCTTTGTTTCAAAATACGTGGACAGTTCAAAAACATATGGGTATGTTACTTTGAAGGTCAAGTACACGTAATTTTTGCCAGTTAGGTAGGTAATTCCATCCTTAGCTCTAGTCTGAATACGCCAACACCTCAGCAGTTGCAAGCACGCCAAGCTGATGCAATCGAAAGGGGGCAGTTGACATAAGAACGTCAACAACAGGAGCTCCAGGACGAAGCAATAAACTTTGACGAAAATCGGGTGTGAGTAGGTACATAGTTGTGGACAGCATTTTGTAGCTTCTGCCATTTAAGGAATATCATTGCTGAACGCCCATCAGATGGCAAATTTACTAGCTGCTCGACTAGCTGCTGCCGCAAGGGAAAGGTCAAGTTGCTACGATTTTGAGCATTAATGGTAATGAAGTGGTGTATCCGAATTTAATGAAGGATTTGCTAACGAACTGGCTAAATCCTAGCCACAAGCACTTCCGAGATTTCAGCCGCCAGTACAACAGAACAGCGCAGTATCGTTTGCGTCGATGGGAGCAAGAGTCGTTGGACACCCAGGGCGGCGGACCTTATACAGGGTACAGGGTGTTCGGGTCTGGTTATTACAAACTTTGAGGGATGATTCCCCATCAAAAATAAAGCCGAAAGAACAAAAAACTAATGGTCCTAAAATACTTCCTTAAAAAGATACAGGGGGTTGAAGTTGACTTTTTTAAATGTTTTTTTCACCGTAACTTTTGAACCGTTGGACCAATTTTGATCAAATTTAAACCAAAGTCTGGTCAAATGAGTCTCCATCGAATAATGATACCACAATTCATCAAAAATTTCTGGGGGCGTAGATAATAGGGGATTGTCTCCTATTTTCGCCCCTATTTTCATCTCCCCTAATTATTTTTCAAAATTGTTGATAGTTTCCGATTCTAAGTTCAATTTAGAAGAAAAAGTTACTCTTACAAAATTTTGATAAGAGGCTTCATCTCAGAGATATTTGAGTTTGAAACTTTGGAAAACGCCTCGAAATCGAGACTTTCAAGGGCCTAAAAATTAAAATCCAAGAAAACTCATGATTCCTCAACTGGAATAAGTTTTCTAGGTCACTTAAGTTGATTTACTGCCATTTTTTTGCTAAGAAACGAGGCGTTTTCAGAGAAAAACAATTTGGACTCTGGAAAGTGGCGATTTCGAGATGTTTTCCAATGTTTAAAAACCAAATATCTCGGAAACGAAGCCTCTAATCAAAATTTTGAAAAAGTAACTTTTTCTTCTAAATTGAACGTAGAATTAGAAAATATCAACAATTTGAAAAAATAATTAGGGGAGATAAAAATAGGGGCGAAAATAGGGGACAGTATCCTATTATCTACGCCCCCTAGAAATTTTTGGTGAATTGTGGTATTATTATTCAATGGAGACTCAGTTGACTAAACTTTGGTTCAAATTTGATCAAAATTGGTCCAACGGTTCAAAAGTTACAGTGAAAAAACGATTTAAAAAAGTTAACTTCAACACCCTGTATCTTTTTAAGGAAACATTTTAGGACCATGAGTTTTGTGTTCTTTCGGGTTTATTTTTGATGGGGAATCATCCCTCATAGTTTGTAATAACCAGACCCGAACACCCTGTATGTGTTCAAAGTGCATGGCTAGGTTTGGCGAAGATAGAATGAGTTTTAAATTTCTTTCTGACTCGCTGATGGTCTTGGGCAAGAAACAGGAGATCGGTCAGCCATTTTCAAATATCTGTTAAAATTATCAAAGTCCCTGAAAATGTATTGTTGTTTTGTTTCAATATTTCTTTTGTCCACTGACAGTAGGTTTCAAAATTTATTTCAATTTTCTGGCCACGTGTCTGCCACCAGTTGTTTCGTCCTAGTGAGGACGAACTTCAGCCTATGGATAAACTTCAGTTCACATCCACAGTAAAAAATTCATCACCATCGGAAAATGCAAAAAAAAAACGGTCATTGGTACAGTCTGTGAGATTATTGTTTCGTACAGCTTCATTATCAGGTAGGCGAATTTTGGACATTTCAGGCCGCTTTCATCTCCGATGACTAGACATAGCCGATTTGATAATTGCAGTCAAGTCTGGACCTAATCCTAGGTTCAAGTATTCAGTAAGATATAATGAATGCGTGGTAGGGGAGACCATAATTACATAGTTACATTATTGTAATGACAGTGCTGAAATATCCAATAGTAGCAAGATGTTAAAATTCAGGTCCAAAAATTAAAGATGGAATTTGCCAATCTCATTGAAGGTCAAGGCCAAGTATTTTTTCTTTTGATTGACATCGCTTGATAATAAAATAAAAAGAGCCTTTAAGGTGAAAATTTTGTAAATAATTTACAAGAATTATTAACCTTCCAGTAGGCAGAGTGTTATCTCTTATCTCTAACACAAAAACAGTGGAATTTTTGTAAGAGATAACACTAGGTAATTCACTAATGCCTTCACTCTCACCTAAAAACAAGTTTTAAACAATAATAAAACTTCAATTTGGAGTTGGCTTTGGAAACAAAATATTTATCAAACGAAGTGACTGGATTGCTTCAATAACTATATTGTTACCACAGCCAACTCTAAACATCTTGTTGGCCGCATATCAGGGAGCCCTTAAGACCACCAAGAACCCATTTACAACCACTTAAAAACTAAAAAATAAAAAACTAACTAACCTGCAGCTCCCATGGCTGCATTGTTGGCCATCTGCTGTAGCCCCAAGCCGAGGTTTTGCTGCTGCAGGCCCATGGCGTTCTGGAAAACCTGCTGTTGGTGTTGTTGCTGGAACTGCACCATTCCGGACGTATTCATGTTATTCAGGGCACTTTGGTTCATGATCTGCTGCTGCAGCGGATTCGGCTGGTTCACTATGCTCGGCGAATTGTTGGCCCTGCTCCAGGGCGGGTTTTTGTTGTTGAACTGGCCGAGGTTGCTCATTTTTGCTGATCGATTTCCAGCAAACTGTCTGCCAGATACAAATAATATAGAACAGGATGGCACAGAAGAGAACCCTCGGAAATTGCGCACGTCTCGACGATTCCAGCGAGCAGCAAAGAGCTGAAAATGGGACTCTGCTTTAATCTAGGCTCTGGCAATTCGGGCTGAAAATGTCACTGGTGTAATGAATAGCATTTGGGTTATTTTTACCTTCTTTTCAGTTCACCGATTTTGGATTCATTCGATAACTGCACAGGCACAGGGTCGGCCTCATGTGCGCACTGCGCAAATGTCAAGATTGTCAAGTCAAGCTGCATGAAGTGGCGCGAGCGCGAAATTTGAAATGAGCGATGATGACAACAGCCTGGGGTAGGTCATCATGGGTAGGTGCACCAGTAAAAGATACATACCGACCCTCTGTGTACCGACCGGTACCGACCATAAATTAATGTAAACTGGATAGCAGGTTACATATTTAGTTATTTACCTATCTACTATTTTTGTTTTCCTCTTCATCGTTCCACATTGACCATAAGAGTTTTTGCCTCTACAACCGTGGAAAATTGCAAATTTAGACAGCACAAACATCCAGACTTCGTCCGGGAATCGAACCCGGGGCTCCCGTGGCCGCAGGCAGCCACAGAACCACCTGCGCCACGAGGTCGTCAGCGTCACCTTTACTATTTGAGTAAATAGGTACCTATACCTATATTAGTCCTTTTTTTTAAGTCCATTGTTGGACTTGTTGCAAATGGCAAACACTTAATAGCCATTATTCTCATTCACCTAAGGTACTCGCGAGGGTACTCGGTACTCGGGGCGCTGGGCAACTCGTATACTCCAGCTTTGCGCTGATGGGTTTATTTAAGAAGTGCAGGGGGTGGATAAACCAATCGAATTGCTTTAAATTCAAATTTCTCGAATTCGATTGACTGCTGGCTGCTGCAGTGGGCGCGCTTTCAATCTTGCTCGCATTGCGTCCTGCGTCGCACTCGCATCACGTGATCCCTGCCCGCATCACCACTTGGCTACAAACGCAAGTGAATATTTTTCGAACTTGTTTATAAGAAGACTTGGGCACGAGCAAGGAGCTGCCTCTATGAGATGGCCATCTCATACACCTTAAAATAATGACCATACACCTCGCCATACACCTACTTTGTGATACATCAAATGCTATGATCAAATGAAAGGAAATTGAATTATCTTCCTGAACAAAATGTTTTCAACATTTTCGACCCCCCCCCCCGTTTCCTTCCTAAAATAGGTACTCCAAATGTCCAATTTAAAGGAGCGGGAGAGAGGTTGAAAATTTCAAAAAAATTGTTTCCAGAAAAAGAATTCAATATCTACCCTTTATAATTTGATATATCACAAAGTAAGAGATGGTGTTTTATTAAATTCTGAAGTTGAGGTGGGGAAGAGAAAAGGGGTGAATTTGGGTAGCACTTTTTCCTTTGAAAATTTTCTCTTTTGATGCTGTGCAGGATGACGTTCACTGCATTGAAGATATAATTGAGAGGTCAAGAATATTAAATTAGGGACTCAGAGATTTTCAGGAAGAAGGGTGTGGGGTGAAGAATTTTATAAACATCTCTTCAGAAAAAGAGTTTAATTCTGTTTAATTTGATGTAGGTAGGTATTGCAAAACAGGTATAGTGTCGTCATTTGGATGACAGGAGTGAAAATACCTAATGTAGGTACCTATCTTTTGATGTCCCCCTGCTTCCTGCTTGATATAAAAAACCACCTATTTTTGCTTGAAGACATCTACACTAGGAATCGGGAGGTATTGCAGGTGGATAGTTTTCGAATGATCACCCGATATACATGCATCAGGATGTTCATTTGGGGAATTGTCACCCCTGCATATGATTTCTCGCCGCCAAATTTTTTTAGAGGAAAACGCCGAAATAGGTCAATTTTTGTTTTTAGAGGGACATCCGGACATCTAGGACACATATATTGCCAGATTTTTACTTTCAACCGCGAAGGGTTGAAGGTACCACCCACCCCACCCTACTTTAAAATTTCAAATAGCATATTATACGTATCTTGTGATAAATCAAATTGAAGGCAATAAAATTCTTTTTCCGTCGAACATATTTCTAATTTTTCTAAACCACCCCTCAACCCTTGTGAAAATCCTCTCTTTGTTGAATGAACGGAAATATTTTTCCCTATATTTACTCCCGATTCTTGGGAAATAGACTCTCCAGCAAAAACAGCTCTTTTAAACTTTCTTCTTGGCAAGACCATTCTCATACAAGTCGTGTTGTTGTGTTGAATTCCTATAAAACATAACCTTTCGATACCTACCAATGAAATGGTATCTAACATGAGACCAAATTTTTCGTGGAATTTTGGGCGCACTACAATATTTTCTAATGCTATAATTTTCAATATTGGTGTACGAAACTATGAAATTCGTGCCAGACATGCGCACTCAAAAAAACCGAAACGAAGAGACCTATTATTTTGTGTGGGCTTCTCGGTGGACTTCATAGAGACGATTCCATATACCGTCGTATTTAGCGTAGTATAGGTACAGGAATGGTACAGGTGATCACGCGAGATGGGACCCCCTCCAACTGAACGCTTCCCTTTTGAGATATTTTCCAAAATAAAAAACCAATCCTTTATAATTTTTCCTGTACTTTTCGAATATACCGTCCGTTTTTTTTTCTAGGCCCCAGCGCGTAGCGCCTTTATTATGGGTTCCACACCCAACATATTATATATTCTTGAAATCAGAAGAACAAAATCTTTCGATTGATGGTATGTCAAATTATTTTTGACAGATGTCATTTTTTGACAATTGACAGAATAGTACTTGTGATACATCATTTTAATGCCCAATAAATTTTGAGGAAAACTGTGTCTTCATTTTTGGAATAGGATGTCTTTCACAGCTTCTAGAGGTCTTCAAATAGGGGAAGTTGTTGAAATTCCGAAATACTCAATAAGTACTAAGGGCTCGATACCAAGTTGCAGGCGCAAAGTTTGAGACGGCGTAACTCGCCAAATACAGCTGTCTGATTGGTTGGTATCCGCCGTTGCTATGGTAACCGCACTTACGGTGGTCTCAGCCCCAACTTGGTATCGAGCCGTTAGTACGCAAAACAGGTATTTTTTGATAATAACTAATGATAATAATCAATAAATAATTGCAATGAAACGAAAAATGTTTTAAAGAAGTTACTCGAAATGACCATCTCCTTGTTCCCGGAATAAGAGATTCAACGACCGGTGAATTGGAACTGCAGCCCAACGCGATAGTATCAGAGGTGGCCAGGTATGACCCCCTCAATTTTTTTTTATGAGCCTATCTGAAAGATAAGGTGTTTATAGAATCTCCCGCTAATTTGGACGATTTAAAATCAGAATATTATCATCAGTTGATATCAAAAATACCTATTAATTATTGAGTAGGTATTTCTGAATTTTAACAATTTTTTCTATTCAAAGACCTCCATAAGCTATAAAAGACATCCTATTCTAGAAATGAAAACACAGTTCTCCTAAGAATTTTATGGACTTTAAAATGGTGTGTCACAAGTACCATTCCGTCAATTGTCAGAAAATGACATCTGTCAAAAATAATTTGACATACCATCAATCGAAAGATTTTGTTCTTCTGATTCCAAAAATATATAATATGTTGGGTGTAAAGCCCATAATAAAGGCGCTATAAGCTGGGGCCTAGAAAAAAAAACGGACGGTATTTACCATAATTTTCTATACCTCATAATATACAGGATATATTAAGGGAAAAAAAAATTGAATTTTTGCGACACCCTGTATTTACTTATTGTAATCTAAACAGTTTGCTTTGCTGATTACAAAATTGTTTGGCATTTGTCGATTTTTTCTCAAATAACTTGTCAAAAAAAAAGGTGAATTTCATGGATATTATTCTGATAAGATGGCTGTGATTACAGCTCTACTATAAATAACCAGAAAACACTAAATAGTATATTATGATACAAGTTTTATAAGACATCGTATTGTCACACGCGTCATTTTGAAGCACGAGGAGCGAAGTGACGAGTGATTCAATTGACGAGTGTGACAATAGGTCTTATAACACGTGTGTTATATACAATTTTTTCTATTTTGCAACTATCATTCCCATGCTTTTTTTTTAATAAAAAATGTGAAATATGGGCCTCTGCTAACAAAATTGTTGGGAATTGCTCTTGATGGTGAAAGCACAGTTTATGATCAGGAATGAGCCAGGTTTTTCTTGAATAATAAACCCCTTCTGCGAAGTGATGTCACCTAAGCTGTCTCTTCTGTCAGCGAGTGCTGTCATGTCGATGTCATGCCCGCTGATATTGCCAACATTTGGGATTAAAAAAACGCGTATCGAAATGGAGGTTCTTACGATACGCGAATGACGTCATTTGCGTATCGAAATGACTTTCTTATAGTCGCAGAATAGAAAAACTAATTTTTTCTATTTTGCGATTATAAGAAACTCATTACGATACGCAAATGACGTCATTCGCGTGTCGAAAGAGGCTTCATTTCGATACGCAACTTTTTAATCCTGAAGGTTGGCAATATCCATGACATGACAGCACTCACTGAAGTGACAGCTTAGGTGACATAATTTCGCAGACGGGTGTTTATTCCAGAAAAATCTGGCGCATTTCTGCTGATAAACTGTGCTTTCACCATCAAGAGCGATTCTCAACAACGCCAATAAACTTTTTAAAACTCTGACGGATGTGATAAGGAGTGATTTGAAGGAAGCGTGTTTGTTTCATCGGCCATGAAAGCCATCCTCCTAGTACACCTAACAGGTAGTGCATATGGGTTGAATAACTGGTCAAAGTTTTGATTTGATTTTTATTCCAGGTGTAAATCATTACTGGGGTTGGCTCTGTTATTGCGTCATGTAGCCACTAGGATCTCATCTCAGCCTAATGGTACATAATTGAAAACCTGGAGAAGTCCTCTAGGTGAGGCAACCCCAACAGTGAAAACTGCCCATTGTTTCTCAAAATATTTACAAACAAAAGTGGCCTCCCTATGAGTGATAGATACTAATTTCTTTATTTATTAGTAGCAAAAATTGAACATGTAACATTTATTAACCTAGACTAACCTAAAACAACCTTATGATTAACTGTAAACTGTAACTAACCAGCCTATCTATTGTAGTTTGTACTAATTGCTTTAGTTATTAATTGTGCAATTATTAAACACTTTCACAGTAACGTTCGCAGTGTCACTTGCATTTATTGTGATGTTTGCAGGTGAATTTTGCCCTGAAACAAAATTATGCTCCAAACCAACAGCCGAGCCAACAGCACTTGTCACAGTCATCCGCTCCATTTATGAAGCGGTTTACTTCTTCGGCCTCCAAAACTTTGGATTTTTTGGAGTGTATCCACTCATCGTAGTATACTAATCGAACTAGAGCAATTTGAGAACTGAAGTGTCAAATTTTTCGAATAATATTTAAATCAAGGGTGCTTGAATTATTGACAATTGAACAGTACTACCAACTGCATTAAATCATATCAAAATGTTAGCAGAGGCTCATATTTTACATTTTATCATGAAAAGCATGCAAAATAGAAAAAATTGTATATAACACACGTTTTATAAGACCTATTGTCACACTTGTCAATTGAAGCACTCGTCGCTTCGCTCCTCGTGCTTTAAACAGACGCGTGTGACAATAGTGTGTCTTATAAAACTTGTATTATAATATACTATTTTGTAGGGTTGCACGATGGCAATTGACCGGTCAAATAAGCCGTCAATTGACCGGTCATTTGACCGTGTCAAATACTCTGGTCAATTGACCGGTCAAATACGAGCCCCCGGGCCTCGTGGGGTACTTGCCAATAACATATAGATTTGACTGAAAATACTTTCAATCATCAACAAGAGTGATAAAGAGTATTTCCTGAAAATTCTCAGAAAATATATCCATTGGTTGGAAAGATTTTTTTTTCAATTTTTTTTTTCGAAAGGTTGGTAACAGAGTGGAAACTTCAGTGGAGTTTTCATTTTTGTACTTTTCAAATATTTTTTGAGTTTTCAATCCAACAGTGCTATTTGTTTAGTTTTTAGTATATTTGTGACGTCACAAATATATTTTTGAAACACGCATTATGGCCGCAATTTTGGGAATATAGGAAAAAGAAAAAATACGGGTACATTATTTTTGACCAGACTATCGATTAAGCTAATAAAAAAAATTGGGCAAGTACCTCATTTAAATTTGATAAAGTCTAAAAATAGAACCAAATATTAGTGTTTTTTTTTTGGAACATTTTATATCATATACAGGGTGTCCCAGAAATGGCGCATAAACTCTCCAGTACGTTGCTGGGAACTCATCATCAAGTCGGGGAAAAATAGTAGAAAAATTCTTTGGCTTTTATTTATTAAGTTATCGTCAAAAAACTGAACGGTCGATTTGGCAAACGTGCACGACTGCACGTGCTCACCTACATACGTACCGCTAGGTAGGAATACAATTGTTCCAATATAAACATGGTCATCATAGAAACGGTCATTGTTAGGGCCAATTTAGACATTTCCTTGTAGGTACTGATACTGGTGCCTACTGACACAGCTACTGGCTTTGATAGCTACCGATCGCACCTCTTCGTAATTTCAACAACTTTCGCGCATTCAGAAAATAAACTTGTAAAACTGCGTTTCTCCCATTTCTATTTAGGAGTTACTAAGGCTGTCCCAGAAAGAAATTCACTTCAAAAAACGCCATACCCTTTTCACTTATTTAACTTGTTTTGAACTAACAATCCAAGGAAGAATCCTTGCAAATCATGTGTGAATATCAATATCCGTCAGGCTCCTTTGACGATAAACGTTGGGACTACTCGTATTCGAGGAAAAAGTAAGAGCATGCAGTCCCGGTGAAACTTTGTGAGCCTTTCGATTTGGTTGATTCTGAAGCAGTTCAAAAACGTCCTTTTCAGCATCAGGCATCATCAGGTACACTCACATGACGAGGGCGGCCGCGATCTGCTTGTAATAATACTGATACTTCCTGTCCGGTCCTTCTGGCTCTCTCTTCTGTTCTCTTATCACATACGATCGGGATGCTTTCTTTGAGGGTATTGCTGGGGGTAAATAATGCGTTCGCCCAAAATCAGTAACATATCAGTGTATTCGCTAGCCGCATACATTATTCGCGGAAAAGTGAGGCAGGAATGATGCAAAATGACACTGACTGATCTTATTGTCAGAAAATGACTCCATTCGATTTTTTATTTATCCAATGTCAGATTGTAGGTATACCTACTCATTTGTTTTTCACCGATGATGCCAGATCCATTTTCTGGGTAATTTGATTGAAAATTTGCAAAATTTAAATTTGGCTGTAGCCGTTAATCAAAAGTTGTTGAGGATTATTTCACCAGAAAATGATAAAAAGGCTTTGTCTCCATGAAATAAATATTGCTGTTTTAAAAAAATCACAGAAATGGAAATAGTCTAGGCTCAATTTTTCAAAAGTGCTCTCTAAACTGTGTTCAGCGGCATGGAAAGGTTACCGGTTGGCGATAAAACTTTCAGACTAATTCGATCCCGCTGGATCCGAAAATCCCGGTTTCCAGAACGAAAAATGGTGCCTTCTGGGGCGGAGCCCCTATTTTCGACAATTTTTCCAATTTCAAGTTTTTCCAATTTTTTGCGTTCAACCAGCTAGAAGTGAAAAACCGTAGTAAATACGGCAAATTTTTTTACATATTTCTAATGCTGGGTCATTTTTCAAGCGTTCAGAACAGTTTTAATTTTCCAAATGTTCATAGTTGTCTTTCCAAATCAATAGATACCCAAGAAGTACAAAAATATGACACAAAAACTTCGACCTATGGGGAACTACATCAGTTTTTCAAAATAAGTCCATACATATGCGGGATCATGTGTGGAGAAAACTTTCAAAAATATTTTGGGAAAGTTTGATGGCTCCAAAACTCACAGTTAAGGAGTTATAAATTTTTCAATCAACAGGCAAGTCATACATGCGCCGCGGGGGCTCATGGTATAGCCCAGTCAATCTAGACTTTATATCATAAATACCGAGAACAAATTCGCTCAGAGCTGATTTTTAGTCGAATGAGTCCTTAGTACTCCTTAGACCATGATAACTCAGTAGAAATTTTCTCGCACTTTTCCGCGTGTGCTTCATGGTCTTCCAGGTCTTCGAATGTTTTGAGTCGCTGTAAATTGCAGTACTCGCCTGGAATTTGCACCACGGCTGCAAAAATGATCAGATTGAGCCCGAACTGGTCTCAAACGAAAAAAAGTAAGTCATAAAATGTCTTACGATGCATATGGCTAATGGCGGGCCACTTTCGGTAAACGCGGAGCCCGCCAAATTCAAATTTTTGCACCTCAATCAAATCAGTACGGGACAAGGAGTAAAAAAATCGTCACAACGTCGGAAAAAAATTGGGCGTCCTAAAAATTTGGTATTCTGTTAACATTGAATGCCCTATTACTTATTCAAAATCTGCAAAAATCGCACCTCGGGGTTCTGAGTGATTGGAGAAGAGGGTTGTAAAATTGAAACTCAAAGTGGAGGGGATGGAATTCTTCAATCCATTGGATGCAAATACGTCGTAATTCAATGTATCACTTCATGTTGATACTATTTTGGCATTAAAAGTGTCGATCATTGTTGAAGGGGAGTCGGAGAGGGGGGAAGCGAAGCCCGGCCAGGTGGCTCTATTTGTTTTCCAGGCCATATAAAACCGATCACGACAAGTTTGGTATCGTTTTCGACTAAATTCAATCTTCTGAACTCGAATCTGATGTGTAAATTTGAAAAAAAAAACAAGCTCAAACAAGTTAACTTGAAAAAACTTGTTTTTCAATTGACAATTTCTATAGACGGTTCAATCACGCCACACTGCCTTTGGTAACCTTCCTTAGTGCATAGAAGATTACAAAAAAAAATTGAAAAATATGAAAGGGTCAACGGGAGAGAATTAGCCCCCAGTATTTTGGTTACTTAAAGGTATTTCGAAACAAGGTTTAGGAAAAATAATCAGTGATCCATTCGTGAAACAAGGTGCATGAGACAAGAAATTCATTATACAGGGTGGTGGGTCATAAATCATGAGAATCTACTTTTCCTCAGAAAAACTAAGGTGCATAAATTCGAGTAGTTTCTGAACCGATATAGACCACAAGATGACTAGGTCACTCATACAGCAACGAAGATTGCCAAAACAGCATTGCATTGCAGTTTAGCGTGATTTTTCATGGACACCGTGAGAAATTGAATATCGCCCCTACGACTCACAGCCGACGCTCGCAGGCCAATTTCCCTGGAACTACGACAGATACGTAAAAGTGATACGCATCTTTTTTGTAGACAATTTGATGGACTTTTATTTGAACAAAACCGTTTTCCGATGGGATCGCTATTTATGGAGGTAATTGAAAGAAATACCCAATTACACCAATAATCCAAAATAGCGGCGACTCTATACCTCCTATATCGATGAGTACTTCTTACACAATAATCAACAAGCTCTCGAAATCATCTACACGATTTATTTCCCTATTTTTTCCTCGTTGACTGGGCTAAATAGGTAATTTCATGCTCTTTGACTCACACTGCCTCTGACATATTAATAATTTTATCCAGATAAAGTGTTACTGCTGTTGTTTTGTATCACCCAGTCTGAACAAATACACTTGGAATCATAAAAATTGTGAAAAGAATCGAACTGAACAAAAATTTTTTTTTCTGATTCTGGTTCCTAGTAAAATTATAGTGCTAGAATAATTACCATGGTAAATGTATAGCTTGCATTTAAAACCAATTCCAATTGACCAGGGGAGTTCAAAAACCTGAAAAATGACACTTAAATTGTAATCCTAGGACTCCTAGAACCCTGAAACAAGACATTTCCGGTTTACTTGCTCCCTGTCCGCCATCTTGGATTTTGAAGCTTCCGGTGAAGTGTTTGAAGTGGAAACCGCGATTTTCATATTCAGCGATGTCGAATTAGTCTATAACGTCATGTTGTCAAACCATAATAGTAAATGCCGCTGAACTCTCTTATTTTCTGTTTTGTGCCTAGTCTAAAATGGAGAAGTTGAGTTTTCAAATTCAAACTCTTATATCTCGAAGAGTGGTCAAGGAGGAATTTTTTTACTATTTTTCTAAAGTTCCCTGGAAGTTCCGCTACAACGTAGTGGAGTGTTTATGCGCCATTTCTGGGACACCCTGTATACCATATATTTGTATAAGTACCCGAACTGAGTTAGTTGAGGTGTTCACGTACCTACCTATAATTAACAAAAATTAAAATTGAAATATATTTTCATTAACATTTATTTGTTTTGAAATGAAATAAAAAATCGAGTAAAATATAGGTAGTAACGTATGATCAAAAACTTTCCTCCTCTAGGCAGGTTGTGATCTGGTCATTGGCAGGCAAACAAGGCTGATTTTGGCCAGGTCACAGCCTGTCCAGAGGAGGAAAGTTTTTGATCATGCGGTACCTACTTAGGTACTGAATGATAGTAACACCTGTTTTTAGCGTATTTTTTCAATATTTGACCGATTTGACCGTCAATTGACCGGTCAATTGACCAAATCTTATTTGACCGGTCAAAATGCAACCCTAATTTTTAGGCTACAGATTAACGAAACATTGGATTTGAATGAAAACAAGTCTCACTTCTGAAATTTAGTGCTGTAATCACAGCCATCTTATTAGGATATCCACGAAATTGAGATTTCATTAATTTTTTTGTCAAGTTATTAAAAAAAATCCACAAATGTCATACATTTTTGTAATCAGCAAAGCAAACTGTCCAGAATACAATAAAGTAAATACCTACAGGGTGTCGCAAAAATTTAACTTTTTTCTAAACACCCTGTACCTATATTATGAGATATAGAAAGTTATGATAGATATATTCGAAAACTACAGGAAAAATGATCGAGGATTAGTTTTTCATTTTGAAAAACATCTCAAAGGGGAAGCGTTCAGTTGGGGGGGTCCCGCATCTCGCGTGATCACCTGTACACTGTTCTGGTCGTATGGCATTTCTGAGACACCTGTATAGTACGTACGTCCAGCAGAATCGACGGAATTTTTTTTAGGGATGTAGGTATACCTACACGCAAGAGCAGCAAATTTTGCACATCAAAGTTTTTGTCATTTCAAAAAGTGGTATAGTAATCGAGGAGTCTTCACGTAGTACCCACCTCTCGACCGACCTATACCTCTACATATACCGTCCGTTTTTTTTTCTAGGCCCCAGCTTGTAGCGCCTTTATTATGGGTTTCACACCCAACATATTATATATATTTGAAATCAGGAGAACGAAATCTTTCGATTGATGGTATGTCAAATTATTTTTGACAGATGTCATTTTTTGACAATTGACAGAATAGTACTTGTGACACACCATTTTAAAGCCCATAAAATTCTTAGGAGAACTGTGTTTTCATTTTTTGAATAGGATGTCTTTCACAGCTTCTGGGGGTCTTTGAATAGGAAAAATTGTTAAAATTCAGAAATACCTGCTCAATAATTAATAGGTATTTTTAATATCAACTGATGATAATATTCTGATTTTAAATCGTCCAAATTAGCGTGAAATTCTATAAACACCTCATCTTTTAGATAGGCTCATAAAAAAAAATCGAGGGGGTCATACCTGGCCACCTCGGATACCATCGCGTTGGGCTGGCAGTGTGGCAGTTCCAATTCACCGGTCGTCGAATCTTTCATTCAAGGAACAAGGAGACGGTCATTTCGAGTAGCTTTTTCTGGACATTTTTCGTATTATTGTGAATATTTATTTATTATTATCATTAGTTAACATTAAAAATACCTGTTTTACCTACTTACGTACTTATTGAGTATTCCTGAATTTCAACATTTTTTCCTATTTGAAGACCTCTAGAAGCTGTGAAAGACATCCTATTTCAAAAATTGAAACACAGTTCTCCTCAGAATTTTATGGGCTTCAAAATGATATATCACAAGTACTATTCTGTCAATTGTCAAAAAATGACATCTGTCAAAAATAATTTGACATACCATCAATCGAGAGATTTTGTTTTTCTGATTTCAAAAATATATAATATGTTGGGTGTGAAAGCCATAATAAAGGCGCTACGCGCTGGGGCCTAGAAAAAAAAACGGACGGTATACACGAGTATATACACATTTATCATGAGCCCCATGAAATGAATCGAAGTCTGCTTTTACTCTGTTATATAGGCCATCCACAATGATGTTAATGTTAACGTAATGTATCGATCGGCAATGATAATGTTAGCATTCAAAGGAATTAGTTTCAAATGGTGACGTTCATAATCATGTTAGTGGCAATGGTAACTGGTAAGCCATTTACCATTGAAACTCGTTGCTTTGAAATGCTAACATTACCACTGCTGATAACATTACGTTAACATTAACATCATTGTGGATGGCCTATATCTAAGGTGACCAGATTTGTAAGTCGAGAAATCGGAACATGAGGGGGTCCAGAAGCAGAGCTCTCAGGAATGCGCCGCAGGCGTTTTTTTTTTTTAGAAAAAAGGAGCGTATAGCCATCAACTTATGTTTGCTGATTTAGAAGTTTCAGGTACCTACCTACCATATCTATTCCTCATTTTTTCGTGTCTGTTCATTGTTGGATAGACATGCAAAATACACCGATATTAAGGGATATTTTCCAAAATGTTCGTTGCTCAAATCGGAAATCGGAGCATTTATGGAATAGCTACTCAAATCGGAACATTTACGGAACAGAAAGTCGAATCGGAAAGTGTCTCCCGAAAACGGTACAGTTCCGATCAAATCGGAACGTCTGGTCACCTTACCTATATCAAGCCATAAATAGCAATGAAGCAAGAACTTTTGTAGTTTTTTTTTGCAACGACAAAAAGTGTGATGTATACATATCTCGTTTACTTTTTATTTCCAGTAGAATGACTTTTTGGAGCAAAAATAAAGTGATCGACAAGCTGATTGAGTGCTGGGAGAGGATACGGCTGCTGATCGATGCATGGAGCATGGAGTGCATGACCGCTGATAGGTTCACTCCAAAAAGTCATTCTACTGAATTTAAAACGTGAACGGCATATAAGTACGAAATTCATAGACGAAATTCGGTACCTACTCTTCACTCTGGTACCTAGAACCCTAGAAGCCGACGCGTCGCGACGCGACACTGATTGGCTCCATTTTATTTGGTAATAAAAAGAACAAAGAGCAGGGGAGCCGAGCAAGGAGCGCGATTTCCCGACTTGTTTTAAAATTTAACGCCAATACACGCAATCATAATGGTCAAGTTAAAAATTATACCTAAGAACCGTCACCGCGCGGTATCTAACATAAAAAGTGTCTTAATCGGAGCATCGACCCTTTGGCCTGCCCCAGCCATTTTAGGGCAAACATATCCAACTTCCCTCCCTACCATGCTGCAGTAACACCTGAATTTAAGTTCATGTATAAGTGGCAAAAAAATCAAAAGTGGCACGGTGAATTTTTCAAAGATTTTATCTTGATGTTTGTTTAACAAGCAACATAACTTCGGATCAGTCAGTTTCAAAGCGGGTCTACAATGCCAAATTGGAAAATATTTCCAGGTCACTCGAATCACAAAGCTGCTGGACGTAGAGGTAGTTTATTTGTGCGATTTGCAAGCAGCAAAAAATCAATGGGTCCGGCCCTGGTGACCTTGCCGAGCCTCTGTCATTGCCGAGTGCCGCGTCAACTTTTGACTTTGACTTTTCCCACAAAAATTCCAACGAGATGGATCCCGCCACAAGTCTCGTTCCTTGCTCCAGTAGCAAGCAGGGCTGCCTAAAATTATTCTGGTGTGCATACTTGCGACTTATCGCCCCAAGAATTACGTAATTTCGGCGCTGAAACGTCTAAAACGCCGGCGCCGCGGCAACTCTTGATTTGACTAGCGCAGTCACTTCCTGCAACATGGCCTTCTTCGTTCTTTCTCGCCGGGCTGGCTCTCTGTCGTCGTCATTCAAAGGCGCATTCGCGTACTGGTGCACGTTAAGTCCGCAGTTCACGTCTTCTACTCTCGCAAGAGATTTTTGCAACAAAATGGGTCTCCCAAGGGTGTTCTTCGACATGACGGCCGATAACCAGCCTGTGGGCCGCATCGTTATCGAGGTAAGTGAAAAAACACGTGTCCACCGGATCGAAAACCGTGCGCCAGCCACTGGCGGAAGCGACATCCACCATGCTTGTTTGCAAGTCACCCGGCAATCAAAACGCCGGCTTTTCGCCGATTACCACCCTCAATCCCTCAAAGACAAGCTTTTGTGGTTGGAAACCGCAACCCCAGTTCAGGACTTGCCCCAAATCGCTCGAGCGTGAAAAAAGCGGCCCCGCATTCCCTGTAGGCGTGAGTTGGCGTCCCTGCCCCCCTTTCCCCTAGTCTAGTCGGTTTTTTATTTCCTTATAAATGTTAATCACGCCTTAATTTAGGCGTGTTTCTCACGTCATTTTCAATGCGACTACCATTACCATCACCCATCCGTTGTCTCGTTACCTAACGCTTCTTTTCGCCGATGATGGTGAGGACCTGGCGGGATGGATGCGCCGGCTTCTGGAATTTTCCGCTGATCGGCTGGCAGTTGCAATGTTGCGAATTGATTAGATACGAGAATTATTATTACCGGAGATATTCGCAAGCACCACTACTGACTACCGCATATTGAATTACGTTTTCCACGTTTTACTATGTTAGTTCGAATGGTAGAAATGTATGCATTTCTTTATCGCAGCTTTAGATCTTTGAACAAGAGACCAATTAACGGGATCGCGCTAAGTGTTCTGCGGCCTTCGAGGACTCTAAGTGTAATTGGATAATCATTTTGTTGGTCTGCATGGTTCTGTATTTGACTTCGGATCAGTCACATTAGCTAGTCATAACTCAATAAGTACCGTATGATCAAAAACTTTCCTCCTCTAGGCAGGCTGTGGTCTGGTCATTGGCAGGCAAACGAGGCCGATTTTGGCTAGGCCACCTGCCTAGAGGAGAAAAGTTTTTGATCATACGGTACCTACCTACGGTCGTATTTAGATAATTATTTTCATTCAGTGGGACGGATCATTGTGTGGGGTGGCTGGACAAGAGAATAAAAATGACGGTGCTGTGAGTGGGGCGATTGTTTGGCCACGAAAGAAAAAGTTGTGCAACTCTAGATCTAGAATGCCATGGAAAAGTCCTGTGGTGACTTTCCGTTTGTTTACAAAGCAAGGTTCAGATTCATCCAGCAATCAGTAAAGTAGGTAACGGCTAGTTCCCTAGTTGTTACAGCTCTTGCCAATACCCCGTTCCACCAATAATAATAGTGCCTCTAGATCCAGAGGAAACCGCGTTTCATAAAGGGTAATTGCGTGAAATTCGTTCACCTGATCGCTGGCAGGTAGCGCAAAGAATTTTGTTGTGTCTTGACATTTTTGTTCGGGAAATATTATACATACATACATAGTGGAATTAGTTCGGTTGACGTTGACTTCGACATGGATGAAACTTGACAGATGACATTGACACTATTGACATTTTTTGCCGTAACACTAGTCTAACCCCACTACATGTAATCATCCTATTGAGCCGAGGAATGAGTACCTAATCTTATTTTTCCCTTTGGATATTCATCTTGAAAGAATCATTCATTTTGGAATCATCCCAATTCCTTCATTACTCCTCATAACCCTCCTTGACCCTCCATAACTAAAATATAAAATGAAATGAAACTAAAAAAAAATCCTTTATTATTTTGAGGGGCTTCATTTAAAATCCTCACGCAAAACTGTAAAGGCGAGTAGTTTCCTCCGATCACTTCCACAAAGTTTGCAATGGAATTCGAAAATTGACACTATTCAAAAGTATTTCCATCCTATTGTCCGTCACTGTAACTACAATATTATTCAACGAGCAGTAAGGATTGGAACTAATGTCTTTACAAGAGTGACATGAGGGTTGCAAATCATGCTAGTATTGCTAATGAAGAAATGGGCAATCCATAGAGTTGCACAGGGTGTTTGCTCAAAAATTCTTCTTCCTACGGGAGACTTCCCTGTCAGATTAATTTTACAAAGAGAAAACGACCCTTGCACGATTTTTTCCGTAGTTTGGAAAACTGTATTTTTCCTTTTCAACCTATATTATAATAGATGCAACAGTGAACAGCCTACTTATCGGCACTCTAAAAATGCGCTCATGAGACTCACGCGTGAGGACTTTACTACTTCTTGTTAAATTTATCTAAGGGATCTACCAGATTAATTGTAGAACTATTTCTGGGACACTTGTATAGAAGTTTGCGTGAACTTGGCAACCAACGGTGAGTCAAGGTGTGAGGTATGCCATACGAGATCGTTGCGTGCAGTATACGAGTACATTCGTAAAGTTGTCATTGAATGTACGAGCAATTATTGTTATGGACAGTTCTCCGTGATTTTGGATTTTCAATTTGTTGTTGTTTGTTGATAATTTCCTCTGGATTGAACGTTAATTATTAACGGTAAGGGTGGAATAATGCTGGAGTAATGCAGCAAAAATTAAAACTAAACTTTAACTCCAACTAAGAATCCATCCAGCAGTATTGGTAAATTTTGACTTGTTGTTCCGAACCAACCAATCTGGTGCCAATATTCTTAGTTGGAGTTAAAGTTAGTTTCAATTTTTGCTGCCTAACTCCTGCATAAGTTTTAATAATTATAGAGGCACAAAGCGATTGATAGATGAAAATTACGGAGCGATAGTACCGGGTGTTTATAAACGACTGTGATCGCATCGCCTTTGGAATTGCTCCCGATCACTACAATTGCGCCTGTTACTACGTTTTTTGGCCTGACCCATGCCTGCCGCGATCACAGATTCTTATAAACACCCCGTATTAGTAAAAGGTCAGTTTCATGGAAACTGTTTTTTTTCTTCTTCTAAATAAAATTTGATCAATCAGAATAGCAATAATAATTCATTCACCTTCGATGGTGGTGGTGGTGGTGGAGTAATATTTTTGAGATGTTTTTTATCCGGAGAACTTCGTCCGTCAAACTCTAAATGGGGTACTTACCCAATTTTTTTTTTATTGGCTTAATCGATAGTATGAGTGAAAATATTGTACCCGTGTTTTTTCTTTTTCCGTAATTCCGAAAATAACGGTCGTAGTGCCTGTTTAAAAAATATATTTCTGACGTCACAAACATACTAAAAACTAAACAAACCCCACTGTTGAGTTGAAAACGCAAAAAACTGTTAAGAGTGGCATCACAATATTTGAAAAATACATATATACGAATTCCCCTGCTATTACCAACCCTTTGAAAAAAAATCGAAAAAAATCTTTTTAATCAATGGATATATTTTCCGGAAATTTTCAGGAAATACTATTTATTGCTCTTGTTGATGATTAAAATTTTTCCAGTCAAATCTGGTTCATTGGCAAGTACCCCATTATGGATCTGGTTATAATAACCAGTTGGTAGCTTTATACCAACTGACTATAATACTATAGACAGGTCATCAATTTTTTTATTTCGGCCGTTTGAATTGAAAAATAACTAATCTTCACAGATATTACTAGTACATATCTACGCCTACATGACAGGGATGTTTAATTTGACAAGGGAAACAAAAAGTGTTTTTTTTTTAATCAAGAACTGAACCTCGAACCGAACCAACTGTCGGTTGTTTTGTGAAAATGTCATCACTATGTAATAACAATATTGGTTATGATTAGGAGTAGGTACTTAGCGTAAGTAACAATAATTATTATTGTTGAACAAAAAGTTGTCTTTTGGTGTAAGAATTGAATGAAATAATAATCAGTTGAATTTCGAAAGAGACCGTTTATTTCGGTAACAGGATGTAACAGGATCGAGAGACATGTTGCTGTAGTCGGAAGTCTCTCCAATGCTGCTCTTTGATCAATGGACCACTCACACAACAGTTGGATTATTTGGGTGTTTTTTGCGTCACTTTTTTTTTGTAAATGTATAAGCTGCTGTATTACTGAAGCTTATACCTCGGGTACAGCACAAAATATTCATGGAAGTATTGGAAGTAGTGGGATTTCAACCCACATAGGGCAGCGCGAATGGCTTAGCTTGCCATCACCTAAACCACTCGGCCACCACCGTTCCTTTGACATGCTAAGTAAGGTACATACATGGGTAAATAAAGAGCGTATGTGAAGAACTACCTCGCCCGGTCGGGAATCGAACACACTAGCTTCAGTTTTGAAATCCAATTCGGTGCCCGTTGCCTGCCTGAATTCTAAAATTTTACCGCACCAGTGATATTTTTCGAATCCAATACCGGGGGTCTACTTACTTGGTCGCAAAGACGACCTTGAAATGTTAATTGACGGGAATTCAGGATCGCCGCGCCCTCAGTTTTAGAACAATAATTAATTAGGGCTTCCGAAAAATCGGAACCGTTCAACAGTGAACACCGCACTGAATTCTGCATTGTGCAGTAATGGTATCTCGATGAACTTGAGTTTTTTTCGCTGAGTTACTCACTATTCGTATTCAATATTCATAAAAGGTAATGTTGTTGGTAACGTCTATGATTTTAATAGATTGGACTTGTTATATGCAAATCGTTCTATGCCCAAGGCTTCTAACTCGTATGAATGTGAGACTGTAATCATTATCATTATAATAGGGACATATTATACAATACAATATACACTACAGGCATAGCTACAGGGTCAGATTAGACTCGTTTGCCTATTCCATCTTTCTTCCGTAATTATCGAGTTCTGTGAGGTGCACCAGAATTACAAGTTTCCTTTTCGTCTGTTGTAGTACAAACTCCATGTCATGTATTACACGAGGTTTTACACAAAAAAGTTCTGCTTGTGATGTTGAACTTATAACATTTTAAAATATATACGACAGAAGGAAAATCGCGCGCGCTTCGAGCGCTCTTACGTAGTACATTTTACAATATCTTTGTAACTTTGTAAGAGGCAGCAAATAATAATGAACTTTACATTTGCATTTTTTGCCAGAGCAGCCAGCAGCGCATATACGTCCAAGCCCTAGAGATGTCATCGGCGGCGAAGTTTTTTTTTTGCCTTATTGTACAACCCCCTCCCCAATTTTGTGTACCCTGAGGCTTTGATTTCGGAATGTACATCATCCAGGAAACCGGGAGGCCCGCAGGAAACGCCAGGTCCTTGGAAATTCTTTCTTCACTAATGAAAATTTGTGCTTGGCGACAAGATTTTTTTCCATAAATATTCATAAAGCTTAGTTGAGTCAAGTCTAACAACCCCCCCCCCCCATCTCCCATCCCTCCGATATTATTCATCGATTCTGGTTTTGTTGTTTCCGTGTCGGAGTGACTCACGACACGGCAATTTTACTTTTTTCTCTGTCACTGTAATTACATATTGTAGGTATACGAATTGTATCTATTCGGGTGAAGTGGGTGATGTAGTCTGGTAAAATTATTACTTTTTGGGGCTCGTTTTTCTAATCTAGCCTTTTTACTTCAGGTGCTAAACCGAGTGCTAAACGCTGTTTATGATTTATAATGCAAAATCAGTGGTTTGTTTAACTGGTTTATTGTAGTGCTAAATTGCCATGATTCTTCCCTTACCAACTTCACGTTAGTCATTCAATCTTGAGATTATGTTTGCTATTAATATAAATAACGCCTTGGAACTTGCCCGTGTCCGCATGTCATACCTTTTTGAGTCCAGCTGTGAAATTCAGCACTTGATCGGCGACGCCACGCTACATTAAATTGTTACCATTGTATTTGAGTATTGCTTTTTTCGGCAAGATTTTTCTTTGTTTGGGTCTCAGTTCCAAGCCCATAGGAGTCGAAATTTTTCGCAGAAATCATTTCGTCTAGGTGATAGACATACAGACCCACACACACAGACATACAGACAAAGCGAGGACATAAAGCGCTTCTGTTGCTAACTCCGGAGTACCTGCTTCATCATTGTTGTTCGGAATGTAGATCGTGAACGCCACATATTATCGTATCCTCAAGTACTTAGGCAAAATTCAACCGGCGAATTTTTTCGTAAACACTTATCGGTTACAAAGTTTGGCAATTGATCAACAAACCATTCGTTTCTCCACTCAATTCGATAAGATTCTTTTTATGTTGTTGCTTTATCGACGTAATGTATTTACTTTGAAGCATCATTCCGTACGCCTGTTTCCGACCCAGCAGCGAAAATGCCAGATAAAAATGAGCTTCGAAAGCCGCTTATACAAACTTTAACGATGTCTTAATACAAAATGCAATTGGCCGTAAAGCCAAAGTTACCTTGACTAACGAAGCGACTTTCGAAAGCCAATTACCTAACTTAATTACTATCCATCCCTCTCGTTTTTGTTGGATCCATCTCAACAATTATTGTCTTAGAAAGGGAATTCATGTGTGATCCTAGGGTAACTCGTCGAACTAAAAATCAAAGAAACGAAACCGGGTGCTTTTCAGCGTGGGTAGGACAGGTCGTTAGCAACTTCAAGAGATTTCAATTATTTATCTTGTAAACCTCTGACCTCAATAATATTCTTGTGGGGCATGACTTTGGCATGGGAGAGCGCGCGAGCGTTGTTCCGACAGGTGTTTTTTTTAAACAAATTATTTTTGGAAGCGGTACTTGTTCGCAACAATTACTGGGTATCTACTCCCGGCAGATTCGCTTTTATTGTTTATAATTTGGAAATAACTTGGCTGAAACGGCGCTGACTCAAGTTCATAACATAAAGCTTTATTTTATCTGTCTAATGAAAAATGTAATGTTGTGCCTCCTCTTGCACGTCGAATGCTTCAGCATCGTGATATTTTATTTATTTCCGTGCTGCCTCTCTCGAGTGCAATAAATAATCAACGAGAAGAAACAAATTGATTTTTGGGGTCGCTTGGATGGTCATCGGCGATCTAATTTTAACCGCCCTGCCTGCTCTGCCCCTATGTGTGTGTGTGTGTGTAGGTATCGCCTTGTGAACAAAAGGGGTTCGTTCAGAACTGTGCCCGGTGCTGATCGGGCAAGTCTAATTAGGGGAAGGTCCGCACAGGGCGACGGAGCAACAAGTAGTGATGTTCAGCTGATGTCTTGATGAAGGGTCGATGGAAAAGCGACGATTTATGCCGCTCTGCCACTGCGTCCGGGGTTTGTCTCAATTTCCCGAATGTATGGTTCGCTGCACAGTTTTCTTCTCTACGGATTATCCAACTGGGGGGCCAATAAAGATCATGATAAACTGTCTAAGTGATACATACTTCTGTTGTAAGCTGTCGATGAGGTGGCTGTGGAATATGACATTTCTTACTTATAACCACGAGTCATATTACTGAACTTTTATTCATTTCTAATTTAGCTGTCATAGTAGAAGTCGTAAGTATGTTGCGGTTCGCTAATTCTGTGTAGGTAAATGAATATTCATTACGTGAAAAATTCTTTTGTTCCGATATTAAATTCTCTTAATTTTAAATGCCAAAGTTTTGGAGAATAAATTTCATTAGGGCACTCGTCTAGTATTTCTCTAAATGCTCGTTATGGTAGTAAAGTCCGGAAAATTTTTTCATGATTATTTACCTATATCACGTTTTTTTACGATAATTTGAACAAAACTTCGAAATTTTGTGTAACAGTCCATAGGGATGGACTGGCTGATTGTCTCGGAAAAGAACAGGAAATTATTATCATGCCCTTTGTCGGAAGTAGAAAGGCGTTTGAACACCTTCGATTACTTGACCTTAAGATTTTTGCTTCAAATTGAATCTGATGTGGGATGTTTTTCTGTGTTGCAGCTGCGAAACGATGTGGTGCCAAAGACGGCCGAGAACTTCCGCGCCTTGTGCACCGGCGAGCACGGCTTCGGCTACAAGGGCTCCACTTTCCACCGCGTCATTCCCAACTTCATGTGCCAAGGCGGCGACTTCACCAACCACAACGGCACCGGCGGCAAGTCCATCTACGGAAACAAGTTCGCCGACGAGAACTTCACCCTGAAACACACCGGCTTCGGCGTCCTCTCCATGGCCAACGCCGGTCCCGACACCAACGGATCCCAGTTCTTCATCACCACCGTGAAGACCTCATGGCTGGACAACCGACACGTCGTCTTCGGCACCGTCGTTGAGGGCATGGACGTAGTTAAGAAAATCGAAGCGCTAGGTTCGCAATCAGGAAAGACTTCAAAGAAGGTCGTGGTAGCAGACTGCGGTCAGCTTTAAGATCAAGCCGCCACCACCACCAACTACTACTAAATAAGATTTAAAAAAAGCAAAACATTGTAATAAGTTCGAGATCATTACTATTTCGACGTAAGTTTTAACAACAAAAAAGCTGCAGCAGATACACCCATTATTCGCTACATTGTGTTTACAATTTTTATTCTTAATTTGGTTTCTACTTTTAAAAAATATATTAAGTAACGTGTAAAAGGCCCTTTTCAATGTTTTTCTCGATTTGTTATATTAATCGCTGGCGTCCTCATCCATTCCATCTAGAAATTGGTGTATCATGTTTTAAACTAATAATGTTTTTCCGGTAGGACTTGTGATCAAGTTGTTTGCCACTAACTAGGTTTAGTGTATGTCTGCATTTATAATATTTCTACTTCAGATCTGCATTGAAATAAACCATTTAAACATCATCTTTTGGGTTTTGATTTTTCTGAGTGAGCATTAGAGAGGGCGTTTTTAAGGGGTCTTCTTTTACCTCTTTAAAAGAATATCTTAGAAGGCTATTCAAGAAATTATGACGGCAGTAGTAAAACGTCACTCACAGACGTTTTGAGCTGCTATGGCAACATGCGTGACGTAATTTATTCCCCTCTCGAAGTAAATTAATTATTAAATGGGGAGCTGACTGCTACAGTTCCAAAATTGAATATTTTACTTGCTCTGGAAATTAATAATGCTAAGCTCGATACCAATTTGGCATATACCCATGTTGAGAAAAAAAGTTATGTTGTGGATTATTGGTAGGCCGCTTAAAATTGTCAAATGAAATGTGGAATTGAATCCTTGAATAGGTACGCAAAAAAGTGCAAAAAATATTGTTTGGTTGAATGTCAGGACACGCATATTCCGCTACCCTACAAAAAACCCCAAGAACACTTGAAATTATCGTAAATATTGAATATGTCGCTTAGTACCTACCCTTTCTAATTTCTATTACTTTTATTAAAGTTTCAAAATTGTCTCTAATGTCTGCTACAATGTACCTAAGTAGAATGATGCAACAAACAAGAAAATATAAAGTGTCTTGAAATAGAGACTGATAAAATGATAGACAAAATGAGCGTGTGAACTTCTGATGTAGGTTTGTACCTAGCACCTAGCCGCTATCGGTGACATTTCTGACAAATATGATGGTTTTGGTTTTGACAAAGTTTTCGCTTGCTGCGAGGCTGCGACTGACTTGGTGGGTGAGGTGAGAACTCTGCGGCTTTATCCTGAAGGATGTTTCAGAAATGAAGGTTAAAGGGCAAACACACCAGAACAAAGTCTTTACAGTAAGTAGGTACCTAACCTACTGTTGTGGCATCGTCTGATTCTACCGACCAATCCCAAAAGGTAACCATGGGCGCCTCCCGCGCCTCTGCATATTTTTACTCAACGTTGGGTGACAATTTCTACCGGGACAATTATTGGTCTTTTGTCCACAATTTTTTTTATTGTTTTTAGGTCGAAACTATACAAAGAGCTATGCGGTATGTAGGTACCTACCTACTTGGGATCTGTCAACAAAACCCTCGACAAACTTAGAACATACAGGTGTCCCAGGTTGAGGTTGAACCGGTCAAGCTTAGGAAAATATTTTCCAATTCCTAGCCCCCCTGATCAAAAAAATATAGAACATTATACAGGTGATTAAAAAATGGCGCATTTCCTGCCGTGTACATTGTGGGAGACGTTCACGTATCACGGCAAAAATTAGCTCGTTCATTCTTCGAGATAAGAAAATAAGGTGAAGTTGAGAATTCAGTTTCTTCGTTTCTTCAATCTGCACGATTTTGATCCAATAAAGCATTATTACTTGCGAAATCACAAGTCGCGTTAGTATGTTTTCTATAATGAAAGATCCTGTGAAGTTAAGTTGAAACCGAGATTTAAGGTACGTTCCGATATTCGTTCTGGTCGACCCAACCGCCTGAAAAACTGTATATTGGAACGACCGACGGCCGAGGACCGAAACGACCGAAAAAAAATCCCGCATAATGAACGATATGAGTACCGAATGTGTTGCTGGTAGCGGGAAACACTGTTGCGCTCAATTTTTGAAAAAATGGGGATGAAATAGAAAAATTTCACAAAGAAAAAAGTGCTTATTTTTAAGCAATAAATAAGGCTGAAAATAGGCAAATATAAAGGCACTTTACTTTGAATGTTAATTTTACATGCAATGGATATTTCGAGAATTTTTCAAATTGGTGCTAAGCCTTTAGAATATTAGAAAATAGGTTCTAACCTAAAAGTTCTGCCTTCTGTCTTTAGATCTGACTAGTAAGTGTCACTGCCCATTCGGGAGAAAACAATAAGTGAATATACCGTATGTTCATTAAAAACTTCAATAAAGGGAGGCTGTGACGCAGGCCATTCGATCCGAAAACGGCCAGGTTATCATCGGTCCACGGCCTCCCATTATTGAATTTCTTAATGAACATACTGTATATGCCTCCACGTGCATGAGACTTGTAGCGTTTTCTACAGGAAAAAAAACTGCGTCCTACTGCCCTGACCTTGCGCATGGGCCAATAGCATAGAGCTTCCTGGCGAGTTTCTGACAACGAGCGAGCAAGAAGCGCGCACTTTTTTTCCCGTGCTAAAGTCCACTGCACACACCACAGTGCTGCCATCCACCGGCAAAAAAATCAGTTTTCTTCTCATCCGAACACAAGCTGGTGAGGTGGGTCTTCTCTGGTGGGTCTCCTCTCCACTCCATACTCCATTCCATGTTACGTTGTTACGTGAACTTATGAACAAACCAGTTCACGTCTATGCAGTTCACTTTCTTGTCGTTCCTTGTTTTTTGTTTGTGCCTGATTTTTTGGAAATTGATGGGAAAATGGGCGGTAAGTGATGAATTATGTACCTTCTAGGATTGCTTTTGTTGTGTTACTCACCCAAACATTATTTTTATGTGATAATTTACAAAATTTTCGTTGATTTCTGGTGGTATCATTTTTGGAGCCACTGGACGCTACTTAACGCACTGTTTTGAGCAAGCAAAATAAATCTTTGAAAATCGTCAAATGTGAAAAAAATCTATCGGATTGTTTTCCGTTCTAAATCCTTCTTTCTGATCGATCAGGGTGGCCAATGTGGCAGTGTGACTGTGGTCACTCGTAGGTATAGGTAGGTAGGTACCAGTGAGGTACCTTTGGTAGGTACCTATATGTATGAAAAAATGGCGGTTGTCAATTTAGCAGTAAATTAAGAAACAAATATTAATTGCGCAATACCTAAGTATATACTGTAAAATATAGGTCGTCCCAGTAATGAAATGCATGCAATGAGTACCTACATCGAGACCTACATTCAAGCCATCAAGGATTCTTCCTGAGAGAAGATTTGATCAAGCATTCAAGCTATGCCCTGCTATGCATACCTATGCCTCATGAATATGAATAATATGGTCTTTGCCACTCATCTTCATCTTCAAGAAGATGTGTCGATCCTCTGTGCAGCAGCAAAGCTGATCAACAGATCAACACAGAACTCGCTGGGCTTGTGCTACTTCTACTTGTAAGTCTTGTAACGTCGACCGCACATCAGCGCACATCAGTGACAAGAAAAATTGTTTATCTAAGTACCATGACAAAAATTAGACATTTGTTTGTATTGTTCGTATTACCTACACAATTTTCTCAGTAAAGTTCTTCAACAACTTTTTGATGAAGTCTATTCGAATCTTGCCCATACACTTGTTGCTCAGTGGTAAGGTAAGGTAGGGAAACCACCTCAAAACAGTGGGTATTCTTTTTTCATTTTACAAAATTGTCTATGTCTGGTTTAGCCTCCGTAGACAATTTCAAAAGAAAAAAACGAATTTAAAAAAAGATTAAAACTATGCCCGGAAAGGGCTTATACAGGGTGATTCATGAGTGACCTTACATAGGCTAATGGGAGATAGAGAACTTCGAGGCGAGTCAGGATCCATTGAAGAAATTTTCTTTTCTTTGATGGTTACGTAGATACAGGGTGTTTTGTGTGTTTCGTATGAAACTTTGATAAGCGATATTTCTGAAACGGCCGAAGGTATTTTGTTGAAATTCACCAGTAATATTTCTCTGTTGGAACTCATCCCGAAGCCATACCGGGTAAGTCAGAATCCAGGGCCGGGCTAGAAAAAAGGTGCCCCTTTTTTGTTTCATCAAAAAGTACATTTTCTGACCGCTTTTCTAAAAAACTGCTATCGGATTCAAAAAGCTAAGGAAAAATGCTTTAAGAATCACTCTTCAATTTAGATGGCACACCTAAACCGTTTCGACAATAAAATTAAAAGTAAAATTTGTGGGTGAGTTCCCATTTTCGACCGGACATAATCGACTCATTGTTTGATCGAATTCATTAAAATTCATTTTTTGGCTTGTCTCTGTTGAATAGAAGGGCTTGGTTGGAAAAAATTTTCAGAGCTGACAATTTTTTTTTATGACAAAATCGAAAGCGAAACCAAAATTAGACTCGATTTGATCGTCAAAAAAAAATTTCCGGCTATGGAATTTTTCCTACTACCAAGCCCTTTTGTTCCACAGAGACAAGCTAAAAAATGAATTTTAATGAATTCAATCAAACAATGAGTCGATTATGTCCAGTCAAAAATGGAAACTTACTCACAAATATTATTGTTAATTTTTTTGTCGAAACGGTCTAGGTGTGCCATCTAAATTGAAGAGAGATTCTTGAAGCATTTTTCCTTAGCTTTTCGAATCCGATAACTGTTTTTCAGAAAAGCGGTCAGAAAATGTACTTTTTGAATTAATAAAAAAGGGGCACATTTTTTCAATTCCGGCCCTGGATTTTGACTCACCCGGTATGACTTCTGGATAAGTTCCAGCAGAGAAATATTACTGGTGAATTTCAACACAATATCTTCAGCTGTTTCAGAAATATCGCTCATCAATGTTTCACACGAAACACACAAAACACCCTGTATCTTCGTAACCAATGGAGAAAACAAAATTTCCTCAGTGGATCCTGACTCGCCTCGAAGTCCTCTATCTCCCATTAGCCTATGTAAGGTCACTCATGAATCACCCTGTACAGACTGATTTATAGGGAAATTCTGCATTAGAAATGATATTTGAGATTTTGAGATCAACAATTTTCATTATTACGTCCAAATTCAAAATTTAGCACCTATCTGTACCTATATTTTATTCTGCCTATCCTATCATAATTTTGTCTTTTGTCTACAAGGTACCACAGATTACCCGATTGTTGATAGTCCTGCTTGATTTACACTTCCCGAAAATGTGACCAAGAAAATTCTGCGACCTGTTTTCTCAGAACGGGACCTTGCTGGTCAGTTTATTTTTAGTTATACGCTCTTTTTTTTGCCACCCTGTCTGTATATTTTTTATAAGGTCAACAATCGGGCGATCCAAAATGGTACTTGGTAGTTAAAAGATAATTCTATCGAGCATTACAAAAATTTCCAAAATCTAGCCATGTTTTTTCAAGAGATTTTCATTTTATTCGCGGCAAAATTTCGGGCTGATTCCTGGACCACATGGGTGTGTATATTTATGCCAGATCTATTCTTTCGTATTGCACGATATGTTTATTATGGCTTGGCTTGGGCACATTTTTTGCCTAAACGGTGCACTCGCTGTATGTCGACATAAAGGGTGGTTCACGAAAAGTTTGCAATTTAATTTGGCTCTAATTCAAAGACGAATGAACATTTTTCAAAGCGGTTTGTTTTATTCGAAAGAGAATACTTTGGCATCATGTATAAAACACAAACTGGCTATCTGCAACGTGTTCGGGTCGGTTATTGGGCTGTGGAACGCCTGGAAGAAAATGAGCATTTTCACCGAAAAATCATCTTTTCCGACGAAGCTCATTTTCACCTCGGGGGCTATGTCAACAAGCAAAATTGTCGGATTTGGGGCTCAGAAAATCCACACGTAGGTAACCATTAAGAAGCCGATGCATCCACAACGAGTGACTGTTTGGTGTGGACTTTGGACCGGCGCCGGCGGTATCATTGATCCATTTTTTTTTCGAAAATGAGCAAGGAGTCGCCATTAAAGTCAATGGGGAGCGTTACTGAGCTATGATAAACAAGTTTATATTACCAAGAATTCAAAAGGAGGATACACACGACATTTGGTTCCAACAGAACGGCGCAACTTGCCACACAGCGAACGAAACAATCGGTATTTTGCACTCTGTTTTTGGGAATCGAATAATCAGCCGTAACGAAAATGTCAATTGGCCACCATACCACAGCTGCGATTTGACTCGTTAGATATTTTTGTGGGGAGCCGTTAAGGATAAGTGTCACGCTAACCATCCAGAGGCTATCCAAAACTTGAAAGATCAAATCGAAGTTGCCATTGATGAGAAGATAAGAGTCCATACAATCGAAAAGGTAGGTATCGTAGGTACTTGACAGCCAGCGTGGAAGTCATTCGAATGAAATTGTGGTTCCATACTTAATGCCAATGTATACTCTCTCTAATAAAACAAACCGCTTTGAAAAATGTTTATTCGTCTTTGAATTAGAGCCAAATTAAATTGCAACTTTTCGTGAATCACCCTTTAGGTAGGTGCCTATCTATTTAACATTTTTTATGCTAAATATCTTGTTTATTACGAAGCCGTAAGCTCTAGCTGATCTGGCTCATAGCATCAGTGTCTACGCCTTGAGAAAACTTCACATGCTTGAAAGTTAGGGGGAGTTTCAAGTTGAATATCTTTCACTCAAATAATTTGTGAAGTAGGTATCTACACATTACATCCTCGCTCTGACTGAAACTCTTTATGTTTCAAAATAGGGCTCAAGCGTTTAGAACTTTTCATTACGCAATTCCAGAGCCGCTTCCATCTAAGTTAGATGACAGTAACAGCCGAGAAGCTTTAGCTTTGAAGTGGTCGCTTTGGTGGAACGTTGTATAATGGCTGTATGTACATGCAAGAAAGAGAAAAAGCCATTAGAGAAACATTCTTTATTATAACATTTATAACAACTCTGTACATCAACTATTTACAACAACGATTTGAAACATTGAACAGTTATTATATTCCATGTTTTTTTTTTAAATAGGTAGTTACAGGTACTTAACTATTAACATTTAGTAGTATTTAAAATATACAATTTTTAGAATGTAGCTTCAAATTTTTTTTCTTGAAACAAAGGTCTTATCCTTATAACGATAAATGTAATTTAAGGGGATTGTCTATACACAACATTGATATGGTCCAAAATCCTATTTACAAGATACACGAGTGAAGTGCGTAACTTCGACCCGCGAAGTCCTCATCCACATTGACAGAATCTCTTATTTTGGCGTGTCTTGCACGATTTGTACGAACCAAAAAGGTGTGTGTGTAAGTATTGTAAAATACTGAAGGCACGTAACGTAATATTTTTTAAGATTGGTTTTTATTAGAGGTCATCATTTAAAATCGATTATGTTTCAGAAACTGAGTCGCAATTATAGGATTGCATTGAATTTGAAGGATTCAATGCACTCCCAAAATATGATAAGCTTTGGGAGGTAGGTGTACTTATTACATGTGCAGCGTCGAGCTCGCTAAAGTGTGAAAACGGAATCGGCCCTGTCGAACCTAATAAACTACGTCAGTTTTTCTAAAAACCGATGTGTATTCAAAAGTGAATGCAAACTACTACATCAATTTGGTGGGATAGATAACGGCTTCTCAAAGGGTTTCATTTGTGTCACACAAAGCGCTGCACACGAGACCAAAAGACCCTCCTCTGATGAGGCGTCCAATATGCATCGATCTGTGGACAACTAGGTACACGGGCTATAATGCATTGATTTGATTTTAATAATGGATGCCCATGTGAGAGCTTTTACAACAGCAAGAGAATTACATTACACAGTAGTAGTAGTATAGAGAACTTTGAAAAATTCATTACGTTATTACAGGGGTACTTAAGTTGCCTTGCTTACTCTCTCCTA
Organism: Anaspis maculata; assembly: GCA_949128115.1. Lineage (NCBI taxonomy): Eukaryota > Metazoa > Arthropoda > Insecta > Coleoptera > Scraptiidae > Anaspis > Anaspis maculata. Next base: position 35,914,782 of record OX421962.1, on the reverse strand, counting down.
TGTCATTATGGTGCCATAAATGCAAATAAATAATAACGTCGATGATGATTGATGGGAAAAAATCGAGACTAGTTAGCCCTGGCCAAGGTCACTTTACTAAACGCTAAAGACAAAATTTGATTGATTAGTCCGAGGAGGTTGGAATATTTTCAGCACATGGCGGGTTGGCCGCGAATAAACCTATGGGAACCGAGGATTCTCCAGAATTTGGAATAAAGACCCATTTAGAGGTGGAAGTTTCGTAAGTGAAGCTTCAGTATTACGAGTTTACAAGATGTTTTTTCCACTTCGAAACAAGTTTGCCAAGCAAAAGCAAGCTAATGAAATAGAAACGCTCATAGGTAGGTAAACTAGAACTAGCTGCTATATGTGTCGCCTGATTAGTAATTAATCAGTTCAATATAGTGCACTTCAGCATGACTTGATCATGATCATGAGGTGTTTTATTGCCCATAGCATCAGCTTTCATTTTGTGATCAAACAGCTTTTAATCCGATATACGAACGAAAGTTGACAATGTAGAAAACTTCCAGTGTAAAAGTTGAGAGGAGTAGAGAAAAGTAGGTACTTACAAAGTATATAGTATAGGAAATTGCAAATGGCAAATGTAAGCTAGTTATAGTACAAAGTTGTAACAAAGGGGGGATGTGAAGGCTTATTTAGATTCCATTATAGATTTTGTATAAGCAGTGTAGGGTAACGCAGCTAACGCTTATGTAAACTAAATCTAGACAATGCTCTTTGCTTGAAACTGTACTTACTGACTACAGATGTGGCTGATTCAAAGCTATTTGCAAACGCCAAAGACCATAGGTAAAAGATCAACTTGCGTTAATTTTACGGAAATGGCGTTAGATGTAGGTGAGAAGCGAGTGGCTGTCGAGCGAGGGGTATTTTGACATTATTATGTATTTGTAGCCCATGAATATTAGGCTACGATCCGGAACAAGATCCAAATTGGAGCTTTTTATGCTTTTAATTAGTTAGGTACCTACTTGAGTATTGCACAAGTATTATACGAGTATAATCAATTTCACGGCTTTCTGCATTAGAGCAAACTGTGGAAAAAATGTCAACGAGTTGGCTTGCTGTCATGCGACGTTCAGGCCAGAATCCTGAGAAATCTGTCAACTGTCGTCCACATTAAAAAGTCCGCAACGGTACGAATGGCACGCTGACGACTTGTTGGCAGCAAGCTGTCTTCATGTGCAATTTTCAATGTGACATTGTCACCGTCTCGGGGAGTCATGTACGCGAAAGTGAAAATTTTCGAGAATATGCGAGGAATTGTCAGTTTCTTTCAAGTGATTTGCAGTGTGGACGATAAGGGACATTGTCTCCACTGGTTGGTGGGTCTTCGCCAAGACTATTAGGTTTTTGCCGGCCACTGGAAAAATTATGCCGAAAGTCCGTGATGCCGTGAAGAAATGTAATATAAAAAGGAGAAACCCACTGCCCAAGAGGAAAACTTATTCTTTAGATGGAAAATATGGATAGTAAGTCAATACTTCATGGAGTTGAACTGTACGGAGACAAGACGATTTGTGCGTGAGTAGATAGGTGCACTGTGTTGTCTGTCAGCATGCGTCTTCTTGCTTGCTGTTGCAGTCGGTATGATAGGTAGAGCTAGCGCTCCTCCCACCCACCAACCAGTAAAGACAATGCCCCTTCTCTTATCGTTCACACTGCAAAGCACTCCAAAGAAACTCACGATTTCTGTCGTATGCTCAAAAATTTTCACTTTCGCGTACATGATACCTCTACACAGCGACAAGGTGTCACATTAAAAATTGCACGTGTAGACAACTGGCTGGCATCTCCTTGTCATGGTATATGTCGTACCAACACAACACAATTTTTCCATAGCTTGCTCTAATGCAGAAAGCCTCTCTACCCAATGGATTTACACAAAATATAGAGCTAGGAATACAATGAAAAACCAAAGGAAAGGTAGCTTACGTTCGTTTTTGATCATGAATGTAACTTTGAGGGTCTGTCTAGAGCATGATCTTGATTCCACATTAATTTGAAGGAAGAAAAAACTTTGCCTAATTAATTTCAATTCGAACTTTGTTCCGGGTCTCAGGCTATTTTAGACCATTTACCGGGCTTTTGCTTGAAAGCAGCACCTGAGAAGTTTAAAGCAAATAAATATTTTGAAGTAGGTATTTAGTCTACAAAACAAATCCATCAAGACTTAAAACATAGGTAGGTACTCAACAATTTGTGGAATGCAATTCAAGATTTTGGCCAAGATGACGACCAGCGCCATTATCGCCAACGCTCCTATTTTGCATGGCTTTATGTCAATAAAACTGTAAATACAAAAACAACATAATATTCCAGCTTCGGTAGAGGCTGTTCACTGTATTTTGGCTTTGCGAAAGCAAAAGCCGTCATTTGCTTATTGTTTCTTGACATGTTTTCCAACACCCTCGGACCGTGATTGTTTGTACTCCACCAAGGTGATTATTAAGACACATTTATATTGTAACAGTAGACATCGACACTTGGAAGTCCGTTTTACTTTACAAACAAGTCTTTAAGTGTTGAGCATAGCGAGGAGTCGCAGGTCTCGGTTGAGGAATCGGCACTATCGTTTTTGGTGGAGAACCAGCCGCTGGCTTTCGATCGACTGGTGGAGCTTTTGCTGGAACTGGCCTGTGATTTTTTCCCGGGCGAGGCTTGCGGCGAGGTCTGTTCTGGAGTGGTCTGCCGGAGAAAGACCTCGATGGCGCTCCCGAGAGCATGAGCGTCCACTAGCGAACCGCTGCGCTCGTCCCACATGACTTTGCCAGGTTCCTTTTCGACCATGGGCGGTTGCTGATCCACCACCGGAACAGCGGCCGCCTTGGGCTGGTGGCGCTTGGCCAGCCAGGCAGAGGGCACGGACTCCTCAGACTGCAAAATGGAGACGTCGAAGCTGTTGGACCTGTTGCTCCTAAGGCGGTTGCGCTTTTGCTCGGCCGCAGTTTTAGGTGACAGTTCGGGTTCTTGTTTGGTAGCTCGCCCGCCGCCGCCTTCACACTGATTGTTGATTTCAGTGGCAGAAGTGGAAAGGGAAGACAAAATAGAGATAAGATCAGTATTAGAGCAAACTATTCCGGTGGTGGGTAGCTTACTTGCGCTGGTGGTGGCGGTGGGCGGCTGCGGGGGCAGCTCGGAGGCGCGTCGACCTTTGGCATGGGCCGTGCTCGGAATGGGGGCCAGCGTAGTGCCTACGAAGTCGGAATAGCGCCTGCCGCCTGAATTGGTGTATCGCTGGACGCTGGCGGCTTCGCCTTCGTCCAGCGGCTGCACCTCGCAGACGCGCTCGTTGCTGGTGTTCCACATCTTCATGCGCACCTTCCGTGCTTGCACGATATCGTCCATGATGTCTAGCTGGAGGTTGTGAACGGATCCGCGCGGCTCCGAGGGTGGACACGCGATCGACTCTCTTCTGTTGGGGAAGATACGACCGGGCACCGAAGGAAAGGCGGTCACCGACTCGCGACGGCTGCCGCTACGTCCGAAGAGCGTCGTCGGCACCTTCGATATGGTCACGACGGAATGCCGGCGCCCCCCTGGCGTGGGTGTCGGCGCCGTGCTCAGTGTGGCCAAGAACTCGGCCTGACGAGGGCCCGGGCCTACCGTTTCCCCCCTTTCGGACAAACGCCGCACTTGACTGGCAGTAATTCCGCTACATTGAGGCGTCGGCAACGAATGCTTCCGGATGTCTCTCGCGTACGGTGATAGCAAATAGGGGTTCATGGTCGGCGACTCGTCCTCCGAGTCGTTAGCATATTCTGGCGACTTTTGCTGTTCCTCATCCTCTTCCTCCTGATCCTCCACCACTATCAGCGGCTCCGACGTCTGGGTCTGGAGTTGAGCGTTCGACGACCTCCTCATTTTGCAACCTGGAAAAGAAAGAAATCAAATATAGGACGTGTGGGTGATAATGTATTATTGTATCGGAGCATCCACCTTCGTGATGTAATCCCCTTTCCGAAACTTCTACCTAAGCTCACGCACACGGAGCTCAACGCGCGAACAATCAAGTTGGGGATTGGCATTGTTCTCAGCAGATGTCACGGAGGGAAATGTTCCGATTAAGAGAATATCAATACCACCATCTTGGATGAACTGTGTAGATGGTGTATAGAGCATTTTAGAACACATTAAACTAAGATTGACAGTGAATTAGCTAACACTAACACGTTATGCGCGGTAATTTATTTTGTACTATAGCCAACGCGTGCGATAATTTCAACTAAAAGCGGAAAGTTCTTGCTTTTCGCATCCTAGGTAGGCACCTATCAGGGTGTTTGGAGTTGTGGGGTAGAAAATTGAACTGGTTATGAAGGGCGATGAATGAATGTTTCAACAGTGACATTTTTTTGAAAAACTGTTATTTTTAACAAAATTATCCGGCTTCAAAATTCAATTTTTTTTTTTTAAATCTGTATTTCGTAAACGGTGGAAGTGATGATGGATTTATGCAGCAAAATATTAAGCTTCAAACTCCAACTAAAAAATAAAAATCTACGTAATTGATTGGCAAATTTTGACTTGATGTTCTGAATCAACGAATGTGATGACTGTATTCTTAGTTGGAGTTGGAGTTGGAAGTTTCTGTCAAATTTTAACAAAACTCTACCAGTGACAGCGGAGTTACAAAGTTTGTTACTTGGGAAAAAAGTCGCCAAAAATCGAGTACCATAGAGGTGCATTCATTCAGTCAGCTTATTTAGCCGCAAGTTTTAATTTTAGCCATAAGCGCTGCATCGCCTGAGTGCGATTTATGACTCGATTTTAATTTTAGTCGCAATTTTAATCGCAATTTCAGTCGGATCGATCGTGAGCATATTCATTATTCCTCTTGTCAATTTATAACTCGATCGCAACGGTCGCATCTGTCGGAAGAAAGGCATGATGGAGGGAGAAAACCTAGGAACTTAGGAAAAATCTTGCTTTATCATTATCACTAGTAAGTGTTACTGGGCGCTTTCCATTTACCGACACAAGTCGACTTGCGTCGACACGCATCGGCACAAATGCGTTCCATTTGATTAATGTTGCTGTGTGTCATCGACACAAGCTAACACAAGCCGACTTGTGTTGACACAAACCGACACAAAGTGTTTTAAGGACAGAGTTGAATTGATAGAATAAGCGCTGCGAAATCAATCCCTGTGGGTATATTCCTTTACGGATTCTTACCATTTTGGTCTCTTTCGAAAGCTACAAGGATGTACTTTGGTTTGAGCCAATTGGCATTTCCAAAATTCAAAAATAATTTTTTTGATGGTAATGGATGGAAAATGGTAAGTATCCGTCGAGGAATAAACCCACAGGGATTGATTTCGCAACGCCTTATTTACCAATTCAACTCCTTCCTCGAATGGAAAGCGCTCACTGTGTCACTCACCTGCACTAGCCCATTTGAACAGCCAGGTACCTACAAAACAGACCAAAAAGGCGCCGCAGATAATTTTTTTTCAAATGAGCATAATCAATGTATGTTTGTGTGAATTGTGAAGGTTGAAAAGGCGCCCTTGCACTTGAATATTTATACAGGTGGGTGCGGGGTACCCGGCTGACCCCGCTCAAGTTGCGCCACTGCTCACCTTGTCAGCTTGTCGCTCACCACCCAAATCACCAGAAATTCCCCTAACATAAGGTGCTTTTCTTTTACAACCTGAACTAAGTATTCTGACCTAAGTTGTTAGTGGTATCTCACTTTCGCGCATGTGATTTCTCGCTCTTTCTCTCTCTAATTTAGATCAGATCAGTGAGTTTGGTAGTAAAAGGAAAGCACCTATTTACCTTGCTAATTAAGAAGACTACTGTGTTCATTTTCGCTAATCTTGATATTATTTTGATCTTCAGGGATCGGATCGCAAGAGTTGGATATTGGCCAACTTCTTAAAATCCTTAAAATTGTTGCGATTGCGTCTTATGATTGAAATCGGTTTATAAAAGGTACAGAGGAAATCGTATCTTCGTTAAAATTGTGATTGAAATTGCGACTAAAATTAAAATCGAGTTTAAATCGTACTTTATTGGCTTCTCTGAGGAGGCTGGTTCATAGAGCCAATGGGCGTCGCCGCGCTTGCGACTAAAATTAAACTTGCGGCTAAAGGTGCGTTCAGTCAGCTTATTTAGCCGCAAGTTTTAATTTTAGTTGCAAGCGCAGCGACGCCCATTGGCTCTTATGAACCAGCCTCCTCAGAACAGCCAATAAGCGATGCAGCGCTTACGACTAAAATTAAAACTTGCGGCTAAATAAGCTGTCTGAACGCACCTCAAATATGCTGACTGAACGCTTTACTCCGCCGCTACTTATTGAATTTTGTTAAAAGATTTCATTGTTGTTGATAGATAGGTAGACGATGTCCATTAGATACAGGGTGCTACTAGGATCACGTTGCATGAACGCGACCATTATTTCAAGCCCAAATATCGGATGTCATTCAGAACCATATTGTCAGACAATAAAGTCACTAGCTCACGAAAAAAAAGTATGCCGATATCTATTCTCCCATATTTCATATTTGATATCAATGATCTACGCAGGGGCGGACTGGGGTTCTGAAAGTTGGGCCGCTGGTGTGATTTGGGGGCCCTACTGTGACGTGGAGGAAGGTCACAGGCTGAAACTTTTTTTTTGAATTTTAAATTGAAATAATTATTATTGGTAAAAGTATTTGTAGCTACCTGGTAAAACCGAGGGTAAAACATACCTACCTGGCCTGATAAAAAAAAATTCAAACATCTTCTAGGAACTCAGCAGCTTAAAAACGCAACTACTTACTGTGACCATATTCAATGTCACAAACTGTAAATTCTTCCTGCTGAACTACATCTATCTATTGTGCTATAATATCACTGCCCTTTATCAAAGAAAAAATAACACCATTTTATTTTCGTGTAATTTTTTGTTTTTTTCAACCCAATTACTTTTGGTCTGGGGGGGCTCCTGATCGACCGAAGTTTTGATGGCCCTTTGCCAAAAATCTAGGCCCGGATTGCGGCCTAGCGGCCTTGGCCAGTCCGCCCCTGGATCTACGTTATCACAGGGTATTTTATTTTATAGGTAAGTGATTATCAAACAACTGTTCAATTTTATGATGCTATATTAATGCTATTATGATACTACACTAATGGTGCTATTCTGTAAAAAATAACATTCCATAAACGCTCTGTTATGTAAAAATCCGTGTCGGCCATTGGCTGTTGCCTAGGTAATAACAACGTTACAGAGCCTTTATGGAATGTAATTTTTTAGAGAATCGCACCATAAAGTACATAATTATGAACTTCTTACAGCTTACATCATCATATTATTTTGAAATTAAAACTCCGTGACTAGGTACTGGAGTAGGTAGGTATCTGTACCCGTGGTAGGTAGGTATGTGGCATGCACAACCTACCTATTCAAGTGGTGAACCCGTCTCTTTTTATGTCCTTTAATTTCACCATCGCTACACATAGGTATAGGTAGCGTACAGACCTTTCTGTAAAATATGTAAGCTAATTACACTACGCTATTACGCCAGAATATCACGTCCACCAACAATAATAATAATCATTGTTTTCCTTGATTAAATTCTATTACTGTCAGGGACTGCCTATTTAATTTGCCAACGGACAACTAAGTACCGAGAAAATTGTCCGGCTTCACGCAGTTTCTACCCCGGATCCCTAAAGCCAAAGTTTCCCTATCAAATATTTGGCTATTATTGCCCTCAGCTTTCGCGGTTAGCCCCGGCACTTCACATACCTACGATAACATTTTTTTATACAGTCGTTATTTCATGGTCTCGTAAATCATGCCACTTCCTTTTCCCTATAAAGATCTTCCCCTTGGCGTAACTGTTTACGATTATACAATAACAAATAAAAATAATCGAATCGCACCTGTGAAATATCCTCAGCGTCAGACCAGTCAGTCCCACAGGATGAGCATTATATTGTATACCGGAGACATAATCTCAAAGAAAGATCGGGGTCGAGAAAATACTAGTGATGTAGCCACAGAGAATGTAGCTACTAACTGCCCACGAGATGTGAGGGGGTATGTTGCGGGATGATTTCCAATGCAAAGTCTTATTACTTAGTGCCCCAGTAAATAAAATCGGCTCCGCTATTAAGCTTTGGTATTGTCACACACGCGCGGCAAAAAGTGATGATGTCATACTTATACAACAATTTAAGTAAATAAAACGTGCTCTTCCATGTTGTCCTCTTGAGATGACGCGAATATGTTGAGGTTACTCCTCGCTCCTCCAACGCTTTTGGCCCAAGAACTCAGAACTGTCCCACAATCACCTGATTGCATCTCAATCAAAAATTCGCCTGATATCACTCGCACTACAGTTGAAGACGTCGAACTTTCCTTGGAAACTATTGTATGCCAGGTCAAAGCGGTTCACTGGAGAATCGAATTAAAAGAGCGTTTGTCTGGGCTTTACATAGAAGCCATCTGTTCGCCTCAAGCCCTGCCTGGGAACATTTGGGGAGATCCTCGAAAGAACACTGGAGAAGGAAATCGCACCCGAAGACAGACTCGAAACCAGCTTATGCAAGAGCACAAGATAGCTCATGGTTCTCCGGTTTTCCAAGGACTGATGCCCAAATCCAGTCAGCAACGACTGCTGCGGGCTGACAAGTTACCTGTACCTCTTGAGCGGTATCGCAACACCCCGAGTCCGACTGCTGTGGCAAGTCAAGTTGAAAGACAAAGGCAAAATTGTGGATCAAAGACACCCTCTTTTTGGACTGTCAGCACCTCTATCTAGGCTCAAATCTAGGAGGAGTTTTCTGACCACTGTAGTTCCTTTGGAAGAATCAGCGGCTCGCAGGAGCGGCTTTCCAGATGGGAGTCTATGCTGACAGACAGAGAGAGGGAGCTTTTGATCCCACCAGGAGAACACCTTTCGCCTGGTAGTGATCTGCCCTGGGCAACCTGGAAAAGCCTAAGTCGTCTTAGGGCACGGTCAGGGAGATGCCGATCTGATATGGTACGATGGGGGCTCCGCAACGAATATAGTTATTGCGACTGAGGCCAACAACAAACAATGGCCCATCCCCATATGCTAATTTGTCCAGCTTTATCTGTTCCTTCCTCACGTGAGGACCTAGCAGCTGCCAATGAAATTGGAATAGCCTCTGCCACATTTTGAAGCCCGGATATTTGAAGAGTTTTTCTACAGTCCGCTATTTATATACTTACTTTTACTTTTACACATTCATATACCTACATATAAGTAAATTGCTTATACACTGGTTGAATACGAATAAATAAATTGGCACGTAAAATCGAACCTGTCAAATTCACCAAAACATTCTTGAGTCATTCGGAGTCGGGAGTGAATTCGGTCGAAAAGAGCCCAAACAAGCGAATTTTATTGCAGGGTAAGTTTAAAAAACAAGATATTTTGGAAGCCTTTGTATTGCGTCGCAGTGTGCAAAAAAAATTGTCCCAAAACTTATCACATGTTGAAAAATGGCGAGGAATGAGCTTTCTTTTGCTTTTTGATTCATCTATCTCAATTCATAAGCCAGTACTACTGGCCTCGCAAAAAGTGGCTATAGTGACAGAACAACCCTGTATTTTATCATTCTGTCATTCACAACTCAGAGTGTTGTCGAACTCGTGCGTGTTGCCAATCAGAACGAATTGGTCAATAAATCAACCGAATTGTTGCAAAAATTCAACCACTCCTATTATCTTCCATTGACAATTCACCTCACTCCTTAAAATAGTAGATCGTATAAGTGTATTACCACCAAGGTTATTAGTGAAAACAACACCCCTCCAGAATGAGCAACCTTAACATTCAAATAGTTTTCACTTTTTCAGGAAGATTTTCCAGTGTTTTTCGGTTAATTGTCTTAACGAATACACCTCTAGGTTCGATATATTATCGCTTAAATCTCGATTTACACTCGGATCCCCTCGTGAAAATCCTCGATGTAGCGATAATACACCTCACCTATCGGTGTATTACATACGATAACACCATGGCCACCACGCGAAAGGTTAGATCAAGTTTAGAACAATCGAAAGAATCCGAACATACGGTCATACTGGTCAATAAATCGATAGACCTTATTTTCGATCGGTCCTGGACCGTATTAGGTATGGATTTCATAAATTGTACGTGATGGGCACCTTATGATCGAACGAAGGATCCATTCGCAACATACTATTAGCGGTGGAATAAGTGGGAAAATGGGGTAAGAGGAAGAGGCCAAGAATAAATAAATAATTGTTTGCTCTACCCACTATCGTGCCAACACCTAATGTATAAGTTAGCTAAGGACAAGAGAATGAAGATGGAAATGTACACCTATAGAACTTGATCAAGAACTTATAGTTCTCACTCCGTTTACTTACTTCTTGCGGTTGAGATGCAAGATGCAAGCAAGCAGATGTTCCAGACTACGTAATTTTACTAATTCGCACCTTAACTTACTATATTTACCAATTACTATCTTGCTTGAGTTCAGATAGAGCTCACCTGGTGCACTAATTTCGCTTTTATCCTCATTATGTATCTTGCATAAACTGTTTCGAGGTGCATCATGTGGCGGATGCGCTTCGAAGCGTACATACGGCTATATCCATTAGCCCAACTTGTGTTGCACTAGTGTTGCTGAACACGCTCCTCTATAAGGATTTTGACGAATAGCAGCATAACCACTATTGTGCACAGGTAACGCCTCATTTTATCTAGATAAAGAAACAGATCATTCTAAAAAATATCCAGATAAAATAAAAATTTGAAAGACTGGTTTTTGATGGGATTCTTGATTTTTTTTGCGATAATTCGGTGTACCGCTCGCTTGTAAGATGCTCAAGCATAACAACACAGCCACAGCCACAGGCAGGCTTGATCAGAAAATAGCGGTGTTTTTCGAGAAAAAATTGAAATATTTATATGAAAAAATATGTATACCTAAGTATTGATAAATCTGGGGAGTCAGAAAAACGGTGTTTTTCGAGAAAAAAAAAATTGTGGAAAAAATATAAATTTTTGGAAACTTCAATTTTTGAAAATTTGAAATACCTACACATTTTCTTTATAAGCCCATTGAAAATTACCCTTATTTATGTAATTATCATTTATCCACTGGTTTTTATAAAATCTATGTTTACAGAAGAACACGAAAATGACGTCTTGATTTGAATGTAATTTTCTCCCGGTCGTAGGAAAAATAGTGTACGTAACTCGCCGTAAAGTGTCTTACTTTCATTCGTCTGATTTCTGCACTCGGCTGCGCCTCGTGCATCAACTTACACACTCATGCGTAATGTATCACTTCCCGTACTTGTTACGTAATGTACTATAGTCATTCCAGAATTGTACGATTGACAGACTGTCTATCAATTTTGTTGCCAATCTAGCTGGATACCATGACATGCGAATAAGACACAACACCTGCACAATTGGTGGAGGAGCCGTACTTGGAGAGCTTGCTGGAATATTCGCATGACCGATGGACTTTTCAAGAGATCTCGCAACTGGACTTGAGCTCGATGCTAAAAAACCCGGGGCGACAATGGAAGCGATGAGAACCTACGAGACTTTCTCGGAAGAAGGTGAAAATTTTTCAAATACAAGATGCGAGGATATAAAGCGGCATGACCAGAAAGCAGATCAGAGTTGAATTCACAGCGACAGAAACATCAGCGAAGTTAAGTAGAGTTGAATTCACAGCGACAGAAACATCAGCGGTGTTGAGTAGAGCGATATCCATAGTCCGACGATTTATATAATTTGTAAATTATTGGTAGTAGGAACCTAAGTGTATATAGCCCAGGCTTTTTAGTCGAAAAAACGGCGAAACATGAAACAAATTAAAACACGGTCAATCTCTTCAGTTTTGGGTTCACTAGACTTTGCTGTATAACATACAAAAAGTCCCCAACTTTCCCCCGTGTGCGTCATTGTTTTTTTGACAGGCAAAGATGAAGACAACTCATAATGCACTTTCCGCTTAAAAATGCTCCTAGTTCTCAACCACCCAATCGATTTCTCTTATCTTGGTCTTGAATGAAAGATAATGAATCAAAGTGGATGATATGGGATGAATTTTGTCCAAATCTTGATACTAACCGACTCAATTTCTTGATAATGACACTTTTTTCGTGTTTTTTCTCTTATGCTTCAGTTAACATCTTACGTTTGCATCGACCACTGAATATCACTTGGTATTATTATAATGCAGTAGATTCCCTACAGTTTTAGCTTCAAAATGACGTATCTTTTAGCTCCATTGTGAATTGTCCAGCAATTCCAATGAAGATTCTATGAAGTTACGTCAAACGCATTATATGGGGAAAATCACTTCAACATTATTAACCTAGACTTTGATCTGTAATAATTGATCCTACGTTCAATATGCACAGCATCGTACTGACTGAATCTGGTCTGGTAGTACTCGTATGAGTAGGTACTAGGTACAGTTTCGCAATTTTCCTCTATGGTTTTAGCGCTACTACTTGTAGCCTTATAGTTTGTTCTTGTTATTGCCGTCTGCAGTGTCCGGCAATATTTCAGCTACTAAATTTCGGATTGCGCTTGGGTTTTTGCTAGATGATAGCTTAGGTACCTACTCTAGATGTACAAACAACAAAGATATTTTATTTCATTATTCGTCCGTCCGTCCGTCTGTGTGTCTGTCATTCCACGCAATATCGCGGCTCCTAGACCTCGGATTAACCTCGGGTTTTCGCTAGATAATAATAGCTAAGGTACTATAGGTGTAAACAAACCACAGGGTGGGCTACGCGGGAGAACCCACGTGTAGTTGATCCCCGTCAAGACGCATCTTCCTCCAGCTCCGGAGACTATTTTGAAGATAGTGTCTTGCAACTGCAAGAAGAACTGCGGTCTAAAATGTATAGATGCAGGCGATCTTCCTTGTCTTGTTCGCAGATGTGTAAGTTCTGTAGGGGCAAAACATGTGAGAATCTACCCCACTTTGTTGAGTATGACACTGAGGACGATCTGTTATTTTTATAAACTTATGTATTTAGTCCCTTTAGGTGCTAGATAACTTTGCTATTATTTTAGATGGGTATAGGTACTATCGGTAGGTATTCGGGGTAACTATCGATTAATTGTTTGGAAATCAGTAGACGAGTTTTTAACAAAACTAATATTGGACAAAATGAACTCAAAGTACGGATGGTAAGCTAGATGCGATTTTTTTTTTGACTACTAGTAAACTTTGAAATTACAATAATAATAATTTGATATTTTTTGCAGAAAATGGCTATAAAAGTCTTGCTGTGCTGTGCTTGACTTCCAATACATTATTGATATGTAAATACAATGTTGAAGCTCTGATTTGAAAAGATTGTGAGCATTTTTGATTGAAAAAAATGATAATTTGCTCTTGAAAATTGTGGATTTTTAATTTACGATACTTTCACGTTGAATACATCAATGTTCGAAATTTCGAATAGGATCGATAACTGCAACTATTTTACGCATTTACATCAGGCATTCGACATAATTATCATTTCTTCAATATTATAAAATCGAGTTGGTTTGATCTTCGGTGTAAGCCAGCTTGAAACTGAAAAATGTGGCTATACCCGCGGGAAAGTTGCTGTTGTTATAATATTATTATTTTAATGTAGAGTGTTATTTTTTCGGAAGCTAGAGAATTGTTTTGGCTACAAGAAGAAACCTTGAAAGATGAAATCAAAGCCATATTACAGCTACAATACATTTTTTCTCAACTGCGCGGAGATATTTTTGAGTGACATTTAGGACTTCGACATTTTTTTCAATAAATTATTTTTCTCACCTTGTAACCACTTACGTCGCGTTCATGATATGATAGTCTTACGCAGAAAAATCCATATAATTCATCCAATCTTAAATTCAAATGATTAATGCATCAAGCGCAAAAATAACCCAAACTGAAAAACCGGCTTTATTTTAGTCCCAAAATTACGTTTTTCTGCCGAAAATTGCTAAAAAGATTTTTTAAACAGAATTTAATTGTCATAATCGGATTTGCAAGGTCAGATTTAGTGGGAAACGATACCCAACATGCCAGTATTGTCTCAATAATAATGAAAACCAAATTTCTTGCATAGGTCACCAATTGCCCCCCTCCCGAGCTCCCCTCACGGGGATCATAGACATCTAGTTTGTCAATAAGTTCAACTCTTAACCCAATGTATCCAAATATGATAAATTTGAAGCCACTGGCTAGATTACTTTTGTCCTAGAATTTTTTTTATGAAAATTTTGACCCCCCCCCCCTCAAAAATGATGACGCACACGGAGGAAAGTTGGGGACTTTTAGTATGTTGTTTAGTAAGGTTAAGTGGGTACGATACCGTGAAGATTGCACGTGGATTAATTTGTTTCATGTTAAATGCTAAAAAGCCTGGGCTAATACTCAATTCTCAACTTTTTAGGAATGCAATAAAGGTTCCATCACGAGTATCTAGACCGAAACCAGCTTTCAGATTCCATTGTATTCACCCAACTTCCTAGTGTTACAACATGATCACAGTTTGCAAACAACGGTTCCTATATACTTCTTAAGGTTTTAAGGTGGATTTGGATTGGAACGTAAGATAAGATACAATTCATGATTACCCATGGTTTTCTTTTTATTTCAGAAATACCAAATACTTTTACAACCCAAAGGAAAACGCATACACTAACTGAGGACATGGTCGAGAAGAAATTTGCGCTTGACTCCCCTTGAAGGGAAGCTTAGGTTTCAAAATTAGCTGGTAGGTGCGGGCATTATTTGAAACTGTTCCTGGATTATCGCGCTTCACGCTTGAAAGCTAGCTTGAGGTGATTCAGGCACCCTATAACGAATCCAGACAATAAACGTTTTCTCTGCAAAACTGGAGTATATAGCAATGATATACCGGATTTTCTCGTAGGTTCACCGAGATATTAGAAATAAGTTGGCGATCTCCACGTACCGTCAGGAGCACAATGGGGAGTTTGCGTAAACACGTAACGTAACTTTCAACGAGAGAATAGACGAGTTTGTATTTGTAATTCCTTAGTTACAGGGAAATTTTCACGTTCTACGTTGCATTACGTCGTACGTTGCATGAAATCGCAAACTCCTTAATATTGCATAAATCAAAACTTTTGTCATTAAAAAAAGCGGAAAAATCTTTTATTGCGGTTGACCTGATAGAATAAAAAGCCTAATTGCTGGCTTCGCTTCGTGATGAATGTACTACGTAAGGGCTCCTTCATTGCTACGTCACTTTTTATTTTGGATTTATACAAAAAAATTGAAGTGTAGATATTAGTCCGGCGGATTAGCTGATGAATCGTGCATTTCGAGTAAAAGCTAGGGTCAAGTTATTTTCGTGTTCTACGATAAAAACGAAAGTTTTTGAGGGTAAAAGGCATTCTGGGATAGCCTCCAGGGGGGGGCTGAGGGGTTTTTTTGGGGGCCCTCTGGGTGGTTCACTTGTTTTTCATGAGAGAAGCCAAATCCATTTTTTTTTTCAATTCAGTGATTTATTTCGAGACTTTTGGGGTGTTTATTCACCCCCCATTTTCAACCGGAGGGCCTTGGGGGGACTATTTAGGGTTGTTTCCACGATTTTCATTTTCTGCTAAATTAAGACGTATATTGTCGTGCTTGATATCGTTTCTTACTAAATCCCGCCTTCTGAATAAGAATCTGGCGTTAAAATTACAACACGAGCAGATTTGAACTAAACTACGCAACAAAATTATTGTCGTACTCCAAATTTCACCCTTTTTCAAAACAAGAAAACTCCCGACTAGTTTGAACAATTCCAATTCTATTTGGAGCATTTTAGAGCTTGACTCTCTAGGTATAGAATCGTATCAATTCGAAGATTGATAGATGTCAACTTGAGTTTCTACAGGGTGTTAAAGTAAGTAAGTGCAAGATTTATAAAGTTTGACATACTCCCATTAGAAAAAAAACTGTTTCTTTTGAATTTCAACATCAAGGACATGTAGCTTAAGTTCATATCTCGAAACGGTTCTTGATTTATCTCTCTATCTCTTTTATTTACAGGGTGGTATCGAAAAAACCACTATTTGGTCTTCTGGTGATAACATTTTCCCTTCTTCAACAATTTTCTAAATCCAGAGCTCATACTGAAGCTGAAGCCTTAGGTAAGAAAACCCAATAAACATAATTGATTCAAGATCAACATTCAAAATATAGGGTGGCATCAAAAGTGACATATGAATATATCTGTCCAGGAATCCGACCGGGTAGAGAATTGAATGGAAATCAACATTGTTTTTAGATGAGGCATTCATTCTGAACACTCTTTTATGTTTCATGATTGATTGTGGCAAGAACTTTGGATGTAGGGTCCAAATTGCAGCCGCATGTTTTCCAAGGAGAAGCAGCGCTATAACTCACCTGCAAATGCCGTAACCAGTGTTACGGAAAACAGAGCGAAGACAACTGTCTGATCCCGATTGTTCAAAATTTTGTACCAATTTTGTTCTAAAACCAAAGGCGCATTGAGTGCATGCTTTTTATGTTGTAAATACTTGAAACTAATGATCGTGAGGAGGATTTTGATCCTGAAGCCTTAGGCCCAAATTGAAGGATGTCATAAAAATTGACCCAAAAAACCTGTTTTTTCCGCCTAACCAGTTCAAACCTGCTCAAATCGTATTTCCAATACCAGATTTGGATTTAGAAGGTGGGATTTAGTAAGAAACGATACCAAGCACGTCAATATAGATCCTGAATTAGCAAAAAATGAAAATCGTGAAAACAACCCCAAAAAGTCCCCCCAGGGCCTTTTGGTTCAAAATGGCGGGTGAGTAAACATTCCGGAAATTCTGTAAAAAATAACAGAATTGAAAAAATGATGGATTTGGCTTCTCCCATGAAGAATCAGTGAATTACTCCAAGGGCCCCAAAAAAATCCCCCCTCAGCCCCCCCCCCCCCCCCCCCCCGGGTGCAAAGCCAGAATGCCTCTCACCCTCAATAATAT
The DNA here is from genome assembly GCA_949128115.1 of Anaspis maculata. NCBI lineage: Eukaryota > Metazoa > Arthropoda > Insecta > Coleoptera > Scraptiidae > Anaspis > Anaspis maculata. The sequence continues at coordinate 35,897,797 of OX421962.1, read as the reverse complement.
TTATTTTAATCGTAGAACACAGAAATTATTGGTGTCTGGCTTTTACACGGAATGCACAGTTGTTTAGGGAAATTAATTATTTATCTGGAAAATTATTGGACCGCTTCTCCAAGAAATCAATTGTGTGTGGTTTTAAAAGCAAAAGGCGCATTAAGTGCATGATTTTTATGTTTCAAACACTTGAAAATAATGATCCTCAGGAGGATTTTAATCGCAGAAACCTTGGGCCAAAATTAAGGCATGTCAAAATGTGGGCCCAAAAAACCTGTTTTTTCTTGCATTACTAGTTCAAACCAGCTCGTGTTGTAATTTCAACGCCAGATATGGATTCAGAAGGCAGGATTTAGTGAGAAACGATACCAAGCACGTCAATATACACCTTAATTTAGCAGAAAATGAAAATCGTGGAAACAACCCTAAATTGTCCTCTCAAGGGCCCCCGGATGAAAAAAAATCTCGGAATAAACCACAAAATTAGAAAAAAATGGACTTGGCTTCTCTCATGTGAAACAAGTAAATCACCCAGAAGGCCCCAAAGAAACCCCCCTCAGTTCCCCCTGGGTGAAATTCCAGAATGCCTCCCACCCTCAAAAATTTTAATTTTCATTGTAGAACACGAAAATAACTTGTGTACGAATCGGAATAAAAATTGCAATAAGCTGCAGGACTATAACTATAATTATGTAATAGTACAATGCTCCTAATGACAGAGTATGACGTAACGCCACAACACACGTCGAATTTTCCTTCAACTTAGCAGTTCGCTAATGACTCCGGGCCAGATTGAAAGTGATTTCTGAAAATTATTTTAGGGCCTAAAATAAAATTCTACCTGACAAGTCCTCTGTAGCCAAAATTCAATATTGCTTGGCAACAAGAAACTTTATTTGCGTTTTCAAAAGGCGAAACAATAATCAAACGACAAACCAGTACCCAAATGCCGTCTCCATGCATTATGCCGTTCACGTTTTAAATTCAGTAGAATGACTTTGGAGTAAAAATAAAGTGAAAAGCTGGCTACGACTACGACTGATGGCACTTGCAAAGTTTTGAAGCGAAACTATCAGCGGCCATCAGCCGTATCCTCCCAGCGCTCCAGCTTGTCACTTTATTTTTGCTCCAAAAAGTCATTTTACTGGAAATAAAAAGTGAACGGGATATAAGTTTGGATGATGAGTTTTATTCAATTCACTATCTTTGCTTGTCAAAAATTTAATTGAGATGTCAGAGCTCAGAACTGCTGCTGCTGCAGCAGCTAAGTGTTAGAAACTCAAATAACGAACACCAAACGAACTTTGATCTAGACGGGCATACAGCGTCAAGTATCTGATCGAGCAATCTTTTTTGGCGAAACTATTATCCTGGAAGGCACATCGATTCAATCATGATTCCAGCTTCAGCGCTCCATTCATAAACCTCGCGCGTTCCATCGTCGTCATTATTTTCTGAACGAAAATTGAGAACAACGCGATTTTCTCTATCTCGTCGATACTCTCGCAGCTCGTGAATTCCTGGACAATAATAATGAATTTTTGATGCCGATATGAGCTCGAAGTTCCATTCTTGCAAGTTTCTGCTTTCTAGTAGAGCTACTGAAAGCTGGAAATGAAATTGTTTTTAAAATTGGTTTTGAGCTTCGTTTAGCAAATACAATCGTCCGTAACGATCAACCGTAATTATTGCTAATTATTACAGATTGAGACTGGAAAACGGTGACGATGTGGAGAAAAAAGGGCAAGGTTGCCTTTCACTTAACCACTCGTCCGCACCCCACTGATCCTCCTCATTTGAATTTCAATAAATCCATACCCGAGCCTACACCCTTGAAATTTGAATACACACTTTCGCTTTATCCCGCCATCAACAGGGGAGGGGTTTTCCACTTTTTGCCGTGAACGTCACGTGAACCACGTGAGAGATGGGACCGGCGTGTGTGTGCAGAGCATGGAGAGCTGACTTCATGTGCAAATCGTTTTATTTTCCGGGCGTCTGCATTTTGTTAGGTGGGTATGTACATACTATCGAGCTTTACTATTCGGTTTCGATTATACTTTAAAATTCGCGCGAGGCTGCAAATTGCTTTTTGCGAACGAGCCGGCGATGGCGTATCGAATAATAATTTAATTCGCCGAAACGCTTGTTATTGTACTGAGGAATTTCCGCTCACGTTCCGGAAAGGAATGGAATTATTTTTAAATGCATCAGCTCCATCGAGTTCGACTCCGCTTCGCAGAGCCATCAGCCAGGATCGACTTGAGGGGTTGTCATGCCTCGAGGCTTTATTTTATAGAATTTTCTTAATCGGCATGGAACAACGGCTATTGGAGAACCCGAGTCCTCGGCAAATAGGTATGCTCTCAGGTCAGAGCAAAGCGATCAAAGCGGCGATGTAACTTAGGTCACCGTCAAAAATTATCCCCGGTAGGATGGTTCTAGAAATACGCATAATTAATAATAATAATAATATAATAATAATAATAATCTGTTTTTCAATAAATAATATCCTTAGTACTCATTCGCGAATAAATTTGATTTTTCCCGCCACAAGATGGCTGCTAAAAGCGGATTGTCATTCGAAGTGACATAACAATGACAACCAGTTGTTGTCATCACATGCCGCTTCTGGCAGCCATCTTATGATGGAGAAAATCAAGTTCAATCACCACTCAAGGTGAGCACTGGAAACTCAAGTACTCATCACATAAAATGGCTATTGTGAATAGCTTTGGTTCAGGGAAGTCATAAAACCAAAGTATCTGAACGGTTCACAAAATTTTTGCCTACAAGTAGGTAGGTACAATCAATTTCACGGCTTTCTGCATTAGAGCAAGCTATGGAAAAATTATGTTGTGTTGGTACGAATGATACGATGATAAGGGGATGCCAGCCAGTTGTCTACACGTGCAATTTTCAATGTGACACCTTGTCACCGTGTCGAGGTATCATATACGCGAAAGTAAAAATTTTTGAGCATATGCCAGGAATTGTGAGTTTCTTTGGAGTGCTTTGCAGTGTGGACGCTAAGGGACATTGTCTTCACTGGTTGGTAGGTCTCCACCAAGGTTGTTGGGTTTTTGGCGGCTACTAATTAATGATGTCGAAGATCAGCAGGATACTACTCGGATGAAAAGGCCCACCGCCCAAAAGGCTACATCTTCTGATGCACACGAGGATACACATCACTGAAGTAGTGAGTACTAGAGGTACCTACTCTAGCTCTACCTATTAAACTTACTGCAACAGCAAGCAAGGTATGAAGACACACATGCTGGCAGACAACAAAGTGTACCTACCTACTTTACTCAGGCCCAAATTGTCTCGTCTCCCTACAGTTGAACTCCATAAATTATTGTCCCACTATCCATATTGTCCATCTAAAGAATAAGTTTCCTCTTGGGCAGTGGGCTTTCCCTTTTTACATTCCATTTCTTCACGGCATGACGGACTTTCGGCATTATTTTCTCAGTGGCCAGCAAAAACCTAATAGCTCGCCCAATAGCCTTGACGAAGACTCACCAACCAGTAAAAACAATGTCCCTCATCGTCCTCTCACTCTAATCACTCAAAAGAAACTAACAATTCTTCGCATATTATCGAAAATTTTCACATTCGCGTACATGACTCCCCGAGACGGTGACAATGTCACTTTGAAAATTGCACATGAGGACAGCTAGCTGCCAACAAGTCGTCAACGTCCCATTCGTACCAACGCAATCCATTTTTTCCATAGCTTGCTCTAATGCAGAAAGCCGTGAAATTGATTATGATATCTTTTATTTATAGGGCAATCTAAAAAAATGAACTTTTTGGTTTTAGCAGAAATAACTTTTTTTTTCTATACCAATTTAAAGAATCTAGAGCTCGTGCTGGAGCTGAATCTATCCAGGTAAAAAGACCGAATTGGCTCAAGACTAACATTTGAAAGCAAGAGCTCTGTCAAAGGTGACCCAAATCTGAAACGCCGCGCCGTCGCCCTCGGAATGCAGCGTTGGAGGGGAAACCAACTGCTTGCTCTCCAATTATCCATTCTTAATAACTACGTCAAGATTTTTTTGCTTGTATAGATCAAGGAAGAAGGGTGGAAGTTATAACAACATGTTTTTGTAGAAGAAACAGCCCTTTAATATCACCTGAAAATGCTTGTTACCAACACTACGAACATCAGAACAACGTGACAGACAAGCCAGGTTAGGTTATTCATTGTTCAGATTTTCGTAGTGTTAGTTACGACCATTATTAGGTGATCAAGGAGCTGTAGTGGAACCACGAGCACTCGTCAGTAGTCGATGTCGACAATTCCCCTTTTCCCCTCTGCACTCTTCACTCTTTAGAAAAGGGGAAATTGTCGAGATCGACAACTGTCGAGTGTTCGTGGTTCCACTACTGATCTACTTCAAGGACATGCAGTTGTGAGTATTGGGCTCGTTCAATTTTCAACCCTGGCTCATACAAGCCAGAAAAACCTTGACGTATTCAGAACGAATGATATGTCAAGGAACAAGTCGGTTTTAGTTGATTTCTTCTCCCGAACTGGTCTGCGGGGCGTTTCAGATTTGGATCACTTTTGATGAAACCCTCCATTCTGAATGTTTATCTTGAGTCAACACTGACTTGGTGCACTTTTTGCCTCAAGATTTAGTTCGAACTAGGGTTACCATAAGCCTTTATCAGTTTCCAGGACAATAAATCCTCAAAATCCGGACATCCTCAAGTAGGTGCACATATGACCTCGAGCATGACCTTTTTTATTTCTTTTATTTTTTTTTCCACTTTTTTTTTAATGAAATTATGAGACAAACTGCAAGGTTAGCAAAAGAAATCGTGCCACAAGGATTGGAAGATCAAAATAAGAAATAAATTGAGGACTTGCCGACTTGATCATTATCGGTTATGGTAGTACGACTGCTGAAAGTCACTGCGCGCAACACGACGCGCCAAATTCGAAAGAGCAAAATCAGCTGTTGGGTATGGCGGTATGCGGCATGCGTTGTCCGATAGGCAATAACCCAATGCGTGCGTGATAATTTTATTTTCCCGGACGCTATCAACTTTTCCGGCCGGACTTCCCCGGACGTCTCAAAAACCCAAACATGTCCGGGTAAATCCGGACGTATGGTAACCCTAGTTCGAACACAAGTCTTCAATCATCAAAATCGGTAAAAGAAGAAAAAAGTTATCGCTAAAACCAAAAAGTTTATTTTTTGAGATCACCCTGTAATTGAAGAATATAAGTGGAAGTTTGGAAAGCGTTTCGAGATATTGGTTTTATGACTTTTATGACCTTCGGGTCAGTTGAAGAAATTCCGAATATTTGTTCGCGGAATTGGGAGCAATTCAAGTTTTTCAGATATTGCAGAGCCCCGTATACGGAAGATCTCATGTAACGGGCATGTAGCATGTAACAGTGCAAGGAGTCGCAGATATTTACAAGAGAGAACCATCTGAATTAGTCCTCTTCTCGGTCCTCTTTCTCGAGGAGCTATACCACTTTGGAATCCATTGAGCTTTTTTGGTCAGCCATGTCTTAACTTTGATTGATTGATGTATACCTACTAAATATAGCTATAGGCGCTCGGCACATTTTGAATATCCCGCTAGTTTCATCACCCTCACGCGGCAACCGCGAATATATGTGTGAGAAAAATTGTCAATATTGAAGTTTATGAATTGTTGAAATTGACATTTGCAGGTGCTATGATTATTAAAATAGTATTGTTGTTATGGAAATAGATAACTTCCTGCAGGAAAAGTTAAAAAAAATGCAACTTTTGGCGCTGAAGCAAATCCGCAAAGTGCCTATATTCGGTTATATATTTATGTCACTTTTAAATTGATCGTGCGATTTTGCGCGATTAAGTATTCAATTAGGCCAGGTTTCCTCCAACCTCCAATACATCTTCAAATGGGCTTTTAGAAAAAATAGTTACGATCACTCCGAAAAGTGCGAAGAAAAGTGACAATTAAATAGACACATACTAAATGAGATATGGGTATATAGGTGCATACTCATACAGGGTGTACGGTCTAGAGGTGGAAAATTTAATTGGTTCGCCAACCCTAAATGAAAGTGAGTCTTATTGATTGAATTTCGTAAAATTTGACATGTAGGTAGATGATGTCCATCCGGTAACTTTGCAAAATTAAGGCTCCGTTCCTTCGTCCGTTTCGAAATATTAATTTTCAAAAATGGAAAAAGTTCAACTTTAAAGTCAGATAGAATGATAGGTTCGTTAAAAATTACAATATTTCAAGAATTGTTACCACACGAGCATTGATTTTTGACTCTTCACATCCAGTTTTATTTTCGACCGTAGACCGTTAACACCACAGAGTAGTTAACACCCTGAATATTACCGTGTGTATACTTGATTCTTCAGATTTGGATTTCTAGCACGCACTTTTAGGATTTTATTGTTTGGGTGTATCTCAATGGCAATTTTGTACTAGGTATAAAAGTATATGCTCGTGAAGGTGTAAACCACAGGCTCCTGCTCATTTCAACCGCGAATTTATGATACAGCACCGGAATATTGATGGTGACGTTTGTTATATGTACCTAGTATGTATAGACATTATATTAAATCGCAGTTCGACTGGATCCCTTTCGACACTGATGCCGCATGATTTATTAGCTAGATTTTCGCTAGGCACGCACAGCCGGAATTTAGCTGGGCTTTTAGCATCAACCCCCGAATTTTGCACTTAATTGGATATAACTTCATCCTCAGAGTTAGTAGTAGATTTAGTTAGGTATGTATCTAGTCAAGACGTATAGTCATGTGCACTCCGATATAAAAATTATGGGTCGAGTACACTTAATTAACGGCTACATTTTTAAGACTTTTTACAACCACGAAACAAACTCTATTGCCTTCTACTCACGATGATTAGTCTCCACCGAGGGGGAAATTACGATCACACTTATAGTTTCTTTGCAGTTGGATTGTTTACATCGTACTACCCTTCTTTGCGGTGCGCATCTCAGGCCCACGCTCAACATTGCGCAAGATTGTTTTGTTGTTAAGTCATGAGTCACTGTGGCGTACATGCTCTAATTTCCCACTGAAGTGATGTAGGCAACCAACAATACAACAAAATCCAGAAACTTTAAACTGTTCTTTCAACGCGTCGTTGTTCCTTCTTTATTTTTTTTGCAAAAACTGGATAATCCGCAAATTTTATTTTAGATTATCATTCCACACGCCATTCTGAGTGATTTGCCATTTTTGTCGTTTGGATTTGCGTGTGGCCGTTATCTGTACTGCACCCAAAATCATCTTGAGTTTCTCGAAACAAAATGTAGAATCGAGGTATTCATCAATAATTAAAGAATCAAAATCATCAGCTGGAAAAATGACCCCGATTGGTCGAAAGGCTCCAGGCTCCAGAAGATTTAAAAGGGGGTAGGTGCAGGCTATTATTCCACAACAATTTTGTTCTTGCTATTGTTACGATATCTCGCGTACGGGTTCGAATATAATTGAGACAATCGTTTTAAAACACACACTGTTTATTACTGCGTACTACTACAATAACTACACGCCAATAATTATCCACTTGGAATTATATCGCAGGTACTTCGCTTGTTTCGCACTCGTCACCACTTCGCATTCCAATTCAATACTGCCGCGAGCTGCCGGCTGATGCCTTATATAAGGCCTCCGAATAATATTCCCGAACTTTCTGTCTACTTCCAGCAAATTCCATAGAGGCCCGGCATATGCGATTTCTAGACCATTCCTGAATAATCACACACGTTAACCGTACGTATAATTCTGGCGGGTTCTGGAGCGGCGCCTCCGCCAAAATCGAGGCCAAAATGGACAGATCTTTCTCGATAGAGCATTGAGTCTCCCTTCAGTTTCATATACACGAACGCTCTGTAATGCACCAGATCGCTTCAGACTTCTACACTGCGATCTAATGGATGGAAGGATCCAGAAAGATCGAGTGTTTACCAATATAAACGGGATCGCCGCTCGTAACACTAATAACGTTGAATATTGACCATGACCATGGTGAATGGCTTCGATCTGTCTAAAGGCAAATGAATTGAGAATTAGGGGAGAAGGAAGGCAAATATCGTTTTTATGCAGTTGCTCCATCTCACCTGCTGTTAGCTCATCAAACAAGTTTTCGCGCCCTTGAGCTCGCACTCATCTGTCTTTGTTCAGTAATTGTTGAAAATCCCGCGTCGGCGTTTTTTCCAGATTAGTATATCATCCTCTCGGCCTCACCCCTTTCGCAACACTGATTTCGTGATAACGCACCTAGGATAGATCTGGAGCCGCACATAACTTTCAGATTTCCTCAAACAACTTCCATCGCATTTGCATTATTTATGGTCTGTTCGGAAATTCTCCAGAGACGACAACAATAACAACACCGCCTCTCTGTTTTTCAGGCTATCTGAAACTCCGTGAGCGAGCGGTAGGAGGCATGTCAGGTTCGAAATGTAGAGGTACCATAAACAATTTAGAAAACGAGATAGCTTTGTGTCTGAGGCATATTTCGCGAAAGAATGGGAGCTCTCTGCCTATACCTATACGGTGATGCACTGTGTGTCGCTGAGAGAAAGAACAAGATAAGTCGGCAGAGTGTTTTCGCCCTTAATGGGTTAAATCTCGCAGAGTCGCAGCAGTCGTCGCAAAGTTTCATTTGAACTGGGGAGGCTGGAAGGGAATGGTTTTGGTATGTGAGTGATGCATCAGACAAAAGCCTTAGAAACAGCTGATTGGGCTGCAATGTGTATAAGCGAAATTCCAAGCAAGAGGGATGAAGGAATAAGCCTGGCTACAAAGAGAAAAGCGCTGACTCACGAATGTTCTCTTTCACTTAGTGCGACCGTATGTTCAACGTTCGGGAATTTCAATACTTTTAGTCCGATTCCCTGTTAGCATTGACCATTTTTTGAGCCTGATAAAACTTTGACAGGTATCCTTTTCAATAATATTTCTAATAATATTAAATATTAATTAACGTATTGGACCAGTTGTAATTATTCAGACAGCTACTTCTTGAATTTCACCTTTAAATTTGTATACAACATTATTACCGACACCACAGAATAAAACTAATTGGGCTCCTTTTTATCCACTGCAAGCGCTGAGTGTGTCTCTCACACGCAATATTTCTCCTTCTTTCCTGAAAAATCTATGCATTTGCACAAGAAAAGAAAATCGTAAAATGAAAATGTGCATATATGGTGAACGGCAGGAGATGAAATTACATAGGTAGATACTTGAGCTGTGACATGACCGATAGTTGGAAACTTCCTAGTTTCAGTGCCTTCGGGTACCCAAAAATGGCCATTTCAGAATGTGGAACAGTCGAATGTCCCTTTCCACGGGCGCAGATGAACACTGAATTTTTTCTGTCGTTTTCAGAATTCAAAGAAAGTTCTCTAAATATAACCCCCGATATGTGTCCGTGTATTGCCATAAGAACGTTACTTATTCGCATGCCGTAACTTTCCAAGTTCAGTTGTGAAATTCAACACTTACTCGGCTGAATTTCCGCTATAATACCCATTGGAGTAGACATCTTCCCTGTCTAGGAGTGCGTCCTGTTTAAAGAGGATTTCAAGCGCCAGCAAGCAACGAATAATCCTGTTCCGCCAAGCCGTAGCTTTGGGATCATTTTCAAAAATTTGTAAATATTGGCCCGTGCGTCCGTCCTACTGATGTGGAATTTTTGTCAAGAGAAAGTTCAAATTTCTCAAGTCCAGCCAGTTTGTGAAATTCAGCGCTACACCGGCGACGCCGCGCCACACTAGACTGTTGTCATTGTAATAACTGTTTATCCTTATTCAGCAAGATTTTTTCTTGGTTCGGGACCCAAGCCCAAGACTCGTGTGTTACTCATTGGAGTCGGAGTTTCTTGCAGAAATCCTTTCTACTACAACTAGATGTTATGACGGACAGACACACAGACGGACTCAGCGAGGGCATAAGCGCCTTCCCGTTTGGAGAAGTACGCTAAAAACAGACGAAAGAGGGCAAACGATGAAATCGCAGCCTTCTCAACCACATAAACTGATGTTCTGCGTTTTGCCGGGTTTACGTAGTTTTTAATTGTTCCAAAAAAAGGATGGTCTGTTTATTTTTTGCTTGAGCAAATTCAGCTTCTCCAACACTCAACTTCGCGTAATGTCCTTTGCCTTTGGCAATAACTTCCGACTCACAGCGCACGCAAAAAACGCTCGGACAGGCTCTCGCCCGTTACCGAAGTTGTAAATACTCCAATCAAACTTTTCCTACAAAAACTAGTTCATCTGATGAAAATGTTGCTTCTTTTATTTACTTCGCAATAAAGCCCTCCTCCTGTTTCAAGACATCTCAAGTTTCTCATGCTGCTCTCATATCTACCCATCGCGCCTGTAGCCTCTAAAACAGTCAGCTATTCTTTCTCCACAAGTAATCACGAGGAGAACGTAATTTCACTTTTTAAGTCAAAGAATTCTCCCTAAAGGAATGTGGAAACTCCCTCGATACTCATGCCAGACGCCCTCCCATGGAGAACGCAATATCTTTCACACCGGCGACGCCAGCAGCAGTAGACTTGGGAAATTGTTAATAAAGTCCGTAAGCTGCGAGCTAGCCGACTTACCAACTTCCAGAACGACTATACATATACACAGTGGCATATCTTAATTGATTCCATTCTGGCCTCCGAGGAAATGCCAGGCATAATCCCCGTCAATATGTCTTCGATTTGTGCCGAACTATCACGTGGCGAAAAAACATCTCTCTCCTGGATCCATAAATGTTGCGATCTTGCTTCGGGACGGTCCAGATTTGAGGGGTCGAACTTGAGGAACGTGAGATAAGGGTCGTGCGGTGGCGCGATGGAAATGTTAGTGAAATCATGCCGGGAATCTCTGAAATCATCTTCTTTAGGCTTAATGGTAAATACAACGGATGTAGAGACTTAGGGAGGGAAAGCAGACAGCTAGCAGCATCGACGTAGGATAAATAAAGCTCACTCCATTGCCTCGCAGCTTCCCAGAGCTATGTTTAGCGCTAATCAATAACCACTTCTCTCTTCTCGCACTGTACATATTTGAATAACTTACAACGACGCGCTCTACTATTTGTGCTGTCGTATTTAGGTAATTGGTCGACTGTACATACAATACATCTACCGTTTCATCATCACAGGGAGGGGCATATTGTTCGTCAGTCCTGGCGAATTTTACTTTATGTCTGTTCCATCCCTTAAGCTAACAGAGTTGGTTTCCTTTTAAAATGGTTGATGGCGTATACGACGTTGGCCGGAAAGGTAAATTAGCCGCAAGGCGCTTGTTGCATACCGTTGTTTCAAGATCATGGAGCCAGTGGCGTATCTGGGGTAAATTGCGCCCAGGGCAAAACATGAAAATTGCGCCCCTGAATTAGGCTTTTTTCAGAATCCAGGCGGGCCAACGACAAATTCGGCCCTCCTATTAGGCTTTATCTGGATCAGATGAAAAAGTCGAAAGTTGATCCTCTGTTTGGATGTGTTGGTTTTGGTTTGTTCCCTCTTTCTCTCTCCCATTTCGCTTGTCAATTATTGCTCACACGAATTATGCCCAGCCTCGTGCCCAACAGTTCAAATATCTACATAATTTCATTTTCTCATTTTTCATTTTTCATATCTTCATCTTTTCCTCTCATCTGCGCCCTGAGGATCAAAGTGCGCCCATGGCACGTGCCCCACTTGCCCCCCCGTAGATACGCCTCTGCATGGAGCTTCTGACCTCCTTTGTAATTCTCAACCCTTTGATTTTCCAACAACTTGAAGGTTAGGCTCCGTCCCTTAAGCGAACGTAATCTATGTTCTTGCAGGGCACAGTAGTACGACAACGGTATGTTTATTATATGTGGTGCATGAAACCCTGAAACAATAACTTTCATAGCGTTTTCCACTTGCATGCATCCGTTGCAGAGTTGTGATGCGTTAAATTATTCTGATGCAACTATACTACACTACCTACCACAGCTGCTGTCGAAATTGTTGCTGCAGTTGTAAGATTATGATGCATTTTTGGCCAAGAAGAATATATTTACATCATTTCGGTGCGTTATAAAGACCCAAATAGACATTAAATTTCAAGGGGCATCACAGCGCTGCAACGAGTGTAAATCCTCAATCTGCGTATATTGTTGATCCCCAGTTGAAATATATTTTGAATGGGTATAGATATACTTCGATATATTGCTCGGAATCTACCCAGGAATATGTGCAAAGTTGGATATCTGCGGGCCGAGCTGCGGGCACAGACAACAGAGGAGAACACCTGTTGAAAAAACCGTGTTGCAGGGTGTAATGGAGGTGAATGAGGGTCATATAGTCGGGTGCGAACTAAGGAGGTTCCAAGACCCAAGAAACATAAATTTCCTGCTCCTTTTAAGGAAAGTATCTTTCCAAAGGATTATGATATGGAGGATATCGAGAACGATATTAAAAACAATTTTTGGGAAACAATTCTTTTTGTCCCTATACCCAATTCACAATGAGCCACAGAATTACACAAGACAGAAAAAACCTTACGGAAAGTGGCCACAGGCATTACTCTCAAAATAAAATAAAGTCTGCACATGTCCCTAACAAAGTCATAGTCATAGGGTGTCTACATCCAACAACCCACATCGGAGTCTTTCTATCGTGCAAAAGGCCTACCAAGCGAATTATGACTCTTTTTCGTAAGATTTCTTGTATATTTCTCACGTATTACGCCCATTGTGAATATCGTAACATGTAGTTAGTGAAAAACATCAGTCAATTTTTAAACCCGTGGTTAACGGGATGCCACTGTTTCGGATACAACTTGCTGATGGAATATACCAGCTGATTTTCTTTCGCATGTGGTTGAAACTAATGATGATATATGATATAAATTAGTACTGTGTACTGTGATAAAAACCTTTGTCCCTAATTATTAGACGTGAAACCATTGGACCCTTTACGTTGTGTTTAATTTGATTGTGCCGTAGTTTATACAGGGTGTCCCAGCTAAAACAATCCAGCGCGATTATCTCAGGAAACAATTTCAATTGGGGGGAAGTCTGATCCAAGTATGCGTTCCTATATGGGCTACCGGAAACTCAACGATGTCACCAAGAAATATTATCATCTGTCACGAATTGAAGACCTTTTCACCACCTTATCAAATTGGTTTTCGACGCTCAGCTTCAAAAGTGACTCTTGACAAGTTAAATTTCATCCTAAGGGCAAAAAGAAGAGCGCAATCTCCGCCGGAAGTAAATTGTACCAGGTTATTGTCATACCCCATTGGACTCTGTAAGACACCGGCTAGGCTCAAACGCCTGATGAAGTATGTCCTGCGAAGCATCATATGGGAAGCTTGCTTCTGGAACCAGATCAAGTTTTTGGGACACATAGTGTCGTCGGAAGGAATCAAAACAGATCCTGGAAAGTTTGAAGCTGCAGGCAGTGTCGGACTGGTCCACCGGGCAACCGGGCAAATGCCTGGTAGGCCAATCCCCAGTTTGGAGGCCAAATTGTCTACATTTGGAAACATTTGCACTTTGATGCTTTTTTTTTATCCAAATTTGCAATTTTGTATCAAAGTCTGGTCCACTTTTGTTTGTGCATATCATTTTGCCCGGCATTGATTATTTCTTAGTAGTCACTAGTCGTGGAATGACAAGATTGTATGTGTGAAGCTCCCGCAGTTGGTTTGTTTTATCTGCCATCTACCTATAGTCGTGCTCTTTCTTTACCGTATATGTAGAATTTACATCTTTAGCCACATGCAGAAATCATCGACAAATTCGCAAGTAGATCAGTATCTTTGAAATAAAAACTGTTGATGAGCTTATATGCAAAAATCCGGCTGGGTTTTATTTTTGTTCGCTATTATTTCTGTAATTCCTGGACTAATGTTAGAATAATGTTACGAGCGGCGATTCTGGATAGCACGCGACTCTTCTTGTTAGATCGCAGAGTGTACTAGTGCGGAGCGTTCTGGTGTGTTTCGGAGCGCGCGTGTAGGCTTTTTCCCGTACAACTGTATGGAGAGTTCAGCAGTGGGTCAAGCTACATCTGTCCATTTTGGCGGAGGCGCCGGTTCTAGAGCACGGCAGAATTATACGGGTAATGTGCAAGATTTTTCGAGAGTCGTATGAAAACCGTATGTCGGGTCACTGTGGAGACTGCTGGAGAATGCATGGAACATTCGAAATGAATCAGTCGGACCTATATGAGGCATCAATTGTCACCTCACGAGCAGTTATGCATGGAAATGCGAAGTGGTAGCGAGCGGATTGGAAGCTAGTAGTAATCACAGCGATATTTCTAAGTAAATAATTATTGGCGTGTATTTATTATAGTACGCAGTAATAAACAGTGGGTGTTTTGAAAAGATCGTCTCAATTATATTCGAACCCGTAAGCGAAATACGTAACAATAATAAATATTTTTCTTGCCTCCGTTGTTTTCTTTATCATAGTGTATTTCAAGCAAAAGTTCTGAGTTTGAAGAAATCTATAGACAATTTGGTCAGCGTCATTTTTTTGTTATTAGCATTATTATAATTATTGAAAAAAGTCGCCTGCGGCGCTGAAGGGGGGGGCGCCTCTGACTTCCCCTTCGATTTCGAGGCCACTTTCATTCTTTGCCCGGTAGGCCAAAATTTGCCAGTCCGACGCTGGCTGCAGGTCAGATTTGAATTCACAGCGACAGCGAAGTAGTAGTGTGTCTTCAAACGTTGGTCTCTGAATCATCAAGGCACCCAACGCAATTCGTAACATTAGATACTTAAGTATAAGTACTAAAGCGGTATTCTAGTTTGTCAAAAACCTCTCGGTCTCTTATTTAGAAGATCAGCTGTAATTTTTGGAAAAATCATTCCAATAACAGCCAAAACTGCGAGGTTAGTTGGAAACCCCAATAGGCGTTCAAACAACAATCCCGATACAATGAGTCTTTGAATTTTTGTTGGTAATGTTCCCGATGGGGGCGCGGCGCTACGATCAAAATTTCTGGGCGTTGTAACACACATCACATTAATTAACAGCCACAGGCAAGTTTCGGGCTTCTATTTTTCTAATTGAAAAGCTATTTCAGTTTTCCAAGCTTCATTCAAAGAGAAAAGTTCAACATGTTTATTATTTTTACCTCATGAAAATTTCGCATGTACGCAATTTCGAACAGTTTATTTTTCGCGTTATTCCCCAGTTTAACAACCATGTCGTGAACATTCACATGGAAATAAACTGCAAACAGCGCACTATTATGGCACCTTTACATCTGCACATGCAAATTCTCACATGTTACATGGAATTCCACACATCATCCCCCATTGATCCTAGCTGCTGCAAATCCCCAGACAATAAATTATTCATGTTTGATGTATTTTTCTCCGCGCTCAAAGCCTGAGTGCCTGGCCGTTCTTGTACTATTTACACACACGCAACACACACATACACACACAATTTCTCTATTTCCAGAGAGCATCAAATAAAGCAAGTGTACGTCACGTACTTCGCTAAAAATACTCTTATCAGGGAAGAAAAGCTTTCATCTCGTATATACATTTTCAAGACATGACAATAAATCTTCATTTCGCGCGAATCTCCCATTTCTCCTTTTGAACACGCGGAAAAAGGACACTGCGTTGCAATGGCGCCAGTGAAAAGAGATATGAAAAAGAAAAATCTTGCCATTAGTAGTCCATTATTTGGTCCTGGGGAGCAAGGATTGTAATAAACGCGCGCTTCTTGCATGCTCTGGCAATTCGAATCGAAAAGTAATTCGCGAATTCCATCATGCCAAATCCGTTAATGCTAATGCGTACTTTATTATTGAAGTCTAATCGTTGATTTGCATAACTTGGGAGTTGAAGCGAAGTTTTCGGAGTAACTCCCCAACATACCGAGGTATATAACTGATACTCTGGAGGCTGATGGTCGAACTGGATTATTTCCTGATGCGGCTGGGTATCAACTAGACTCTAGAGCTTTTGCTGTGAAGGTGGGTGCTGCATAATGAAATAATAGTGTCAAATAATTAATTTTTTAATTAAGGTGCCTAGTAAGCGTTGGTCATTTGTGTTTAGGTACCAATGCACGCTATGGAGAATAACTGGATGAGAGGAAGAAAACCGAACGGAGCATATTGTTACGTATTTCGCGTACGGGTTCGAATATAATTGAGACGGTCGTTTTAAACACACACTGTTTATTACCGCGTACTACAATAACTACACGCCAACAATTATTTACGCTTGTGAATATATCGCAGGTACTTCGCTTCTATCCGCTCGCTACCACTTCGCATTCCAATTCATAACTGTTCGTGAGCTGACGGTTGATGCCTTATATAGGCCTCCGATTAGTGTTCCCGAACTTATCATCCTCCAGCAAACTCGACAGTGACCCGGCATACAATTTTCTAGGCGACCCCCGAACAACCCCACACACCTCACTCATATTTCTAGAGCCGGCGCCGCCGCCAAATGGACAGATGTGTCCTGATGAGGCGTTTGAGTCTCCATGCATTTCAATGCCACCATGCAGACTCTAAAAATGTCCAGAGCTCCAGGCATTTGTACACTGCGGCTGTGGAAGAGCCTAGGAATATCGCGTGTTTACAAGAATGCCCGGGAATCGTCGCTCGTAGCAATATTACTCCCAGCAGGAGCGCCTTCCGTGTAGTTTTTGCCGAGAAAATATAAAAATTATCACCGATAATCATCATGAAGTGCTCAACAAATATGTTGTCGAAAGAGAAGGAAAAATTGGTCTGACTTTGAACCGCATCAATAACTTTTTGACGCAACACTTTTTGACAATGACACAAACCATTTCAATTCTGTTTCAAAAGTTAATTAGCTCCATTTTTCCTTATCAATCTTCAAGGAGTAAAGACCAGGAGGCTCAATCTAAAATAACCACAGGGTGATGTGTGAAGAAGTTCAAAACTGTAACATGATCAATGGAACCTCATTAAAAAAAATCTGTTGTGGGGCGGCACAAAACTTTCCTGGCGGTATCCAGAGACGTCAGTAATGATTTTGAATCAGGCGTCCCTCCGGTAAGGAGAGGCTTGGTCGTGAAATTTAGGAAAAAATCGACCAAGTCGAGAGACTATCCAGAAGAACTAAATTGCATACACACATCACAATTAAGCACTGCGGTTCAAGTAGTTTCAAGGCGCTGTACAACCTCATCCGTCGGAACATTTAGTTCCATGAAGAGAAAATTATTCTTCATCAACAAAAAAGAAAAAAACCGGGCAATTGGACGAAAAATGGTTGGAAAATATTCGAGAACCAATTACCTATTGTTTAAAAAATAATTGGTGAAAATCGGTTCACGGGTTGAATACCTGGGGCAGAGTTCTTATTATTTGCACTTCAGGGCCCCAAACGACAGGGGAGCTTGACTTTAAGAGACACCCGTAGACACCAGGAGCCTATAAGGCTTCAACCAACCCAAGAAGACACAAGAGCGTCGCTTCGGTCTGAAACGGCAAACTCTGATAGTCACAAGTGGGGCCCCATCAGGGCTTTGAACGGCACGAAGGCACCATAAGGTACTGGTACCGGATCACACAAGAGAACTGCACACACTAGAGCTTGAACGTATACGCCAACGAGATGGGCATATTGAAGTTGCTAAAGTTACAAAAAACACAAGGAGGTTAACGGAGACATAAAACGATACTTGAAGACACAAAGGATCGGGGCGCACTGTTGCCTTAAACGATACAAGAAAACACACCGAAATCTGCTTGCATCCATAACCATTTTGTCACTTTGACATAGATACGTCAATGTAACAAAACTCACCGGTTTGGTTGCTAAGGAAATTAAATGGGCCAATAGTCGAGCGAACAGGCAAGCCCGGCTGAAATCGGCCCGGGGAAACTTTAAAAATTCACAGCGCCCATCTGGTTAATGATGGGAAACTCCAACTTCAACATTAATTTGATTCTTTGGTAATGTTGCTTTCTGCTGGATTTGGTTCAAATCCATCGGAGAGATTTCGAATAATTAAATGACAAAGCTTCAGACTTTGGCATCTTTTATTATTCGACAGATAACAGATAACGAGATCTTTTTAACTGTTATGAATACAGTTTTTCAAGGGCTTTCGAATGACATATCGCAAGTCAAGTTCCGTGAGATGTAGCTTCTGCTTCTGTTATTTTCTGATAGTGACACTTTTGTTCGACAAATGACAGCCAAAAACTAATCCGGCCATTCCATCCGAAACCGTGGGTTCGATTTCGAAGAGTTTCCTTCCAAAAATGAATTCGATCTTTTCTCCAACTTTCATTCCCAGGATGTCTGCATCCAAAATGAATATTTCGTGAGGCCCACCGCATGTCAAAGTTTGCACTGCAGTTTTTCCAAATTCACGGAATGTGCAAATTTTATTTTGAAAAAAATTACCGTCGGAAAATCGAAACCGTGTCGATTTTGAAAATGGGTCTACATGACGCCCAATTCAATCTACTTTCGATATCAGTTGGAATTTTTCGGAAAAATTTCAAGTCGAAAATAAGATCCTCGAGCAGGAATTAATTTTTGAGTGGAGTCCTGCATCAAAAGCGAGTCGTCGTGGTCAAAACACGGGTGAGAGGCCCTCTCGGGTGGCAACGGCTAGTAAAAAATCTTAAAATTCGTAACGCCGGACTGAGAAATGGTGTAAAACTCTTCTGCAGAGTTAATTTGATTATTTTATTATGTTTTTTCCTGCCGAATTTGGTTTCAATCCATCGGATAGATTTTGAATAATCAAATGCCCAAGTTTTGAGTCTCGTTTTGAGCTTAACGTCCGGACTATCGTGGCAACATTTTTGTTGAGTAGGTATTTAAGATACTCACCTACGAAAATCACACTCAAATAAGCAGCTTCGATATTGTTACGAAAGTCGTTTTGGAGACCACGACGCGCGAATAAGACACACACTGCCAACACAATTGGCGGAGGAGCCATGCATAGAAAAGCTTGCCAGAACATTCGCGAAGCCAATGAACTTTTCTAGAGATCTCGCGAGAATGACGAAGGAAGCGCGAGGGCCTTCGAGGTCTTTCCGGAAAAAGTCTGAAATATTCTCGAATACAAGACGCCAGTATGTGGAAGCGGGAGCGCTGGAGCGGCATGGTCGTGGAGCAAGTCGGAGTTGAATTCAGAGCGACAAAGTGCGAGTGCGAGTGCGAATACCGCGATATCCTGTGAAACAATTAACTAGTATGTTCAAACGTTCGTCTCTCAATTATTCAAGTACCTAACGCAAAATCCTGGTAGTATTACTCTTTCCACACTGCGTATCATAACATGAAATTCAAAACAAACATTTTTGGAAGTAGATACCTATATCTATATTAAAATCATATGCTTACCCAAGAAACATTCATAACCGATGGTTTTTTGTTCGTTTGTGCGCGTTGGAAACTGAATTTCCTGTGATTTCCTATGATTTCCATTACCCAACCTGATGATAGTGATTTTCTTATTTGTTATCCAACTGGCAACTGTGTGCTGTTGACACAATACCTGTCAATACGTTTGTGTGGTTCCATGTTGCAGACTTGTTGAGTTTCTTGTAACGAATCTCTATACCTTCGTCGTTTTGACCTTTTACGTAACTTAAATACGTATTAGGTACAAAGCTCGCAGAAAATTGAGTTTCGAATTGCGTCAACCTCCAGGGTAGGGAGCGTATGCATGGTGGGCGGTATTTTCTTTTAATTTTTATTGCAGCATGAAAATCCGTTGGTTTATTATACGTGTAGGTAATTTTTTTTCAGTTTTGAATTGTTTAGGTAATTTATTTACCAATTTTCCAGAAATTCTGACAAAAATGCGTAGGCGGTAGGCAATTATCTTTCGATTCCTGGACACTCTATTGAAATTTTTAAGTCGAATTAACCACTAAGCCAAGCCCCTTCATTGATAAATACCTAGATGTATTTAGCCAGCAGGAGGGTGAATTAAAATTTAACTCGATGCTGAAATTTAATTTAGCGTCCAGGAACCGAAGGTAGGTTTTTGAATGCCATGTATTGCCTACCTAAATAAGCTGAAATTTATGATGCTGAAAAGTGGGTGCGCAAAAGGCATTAAAAGCCATATTTCCTAATTTGTCTCGATAGCATAGCACCGAGGCATTAGTAGCAGCTCCCTGTGCTTCCACGTTTGTTTTGTACTAAGTGGAGGAGAGGAAGTCCGCCCGGGCGTAACTAGGTATCTAATAAGTGGTGAGTCGAGGTATAAGGTGGGTAAATAAATGCAGAGCTAGATTTACGGACGGATAATAAATAGTAGGTAAGCAAGCAGCCTGCCTTTGTTCTTGGAAAATAATTCGCAAGTACATGCAAAACTAATTTTAACACGCAGGCCTAATCACTTGGCTCTGCCTATTCAACGGCACAGAATTCGATCCATTAGAAAAATTTCTCAACTTTGATGTCCAATAACTTTTGGAGAAATGAAGAGTTGATAATGTTTAGCACTTGATAAATCGGTTTCTTGGTGATTATCCCTTGGCAATTTGTAGGCGATTATTTCAAAAATACATTGGTATTAGTAGTAGGTATGCCTTGGAAAATGTTTTGTCTCAATAAAAAAATCGAATCTCTTGAAATAAAAAAATAACACTGGATGAATTTCCAAATTTGCGATAGGAACGAATTTCAAGAGTTGCCCCCTAAAAAAGTTACGGTCCCTAAATGTTTAATTTTAGTTGCGCCACTAGATGGGTCTCACAAAAAATCGCAGCAGTCACTTTTTTGCTATGCGTCATTTGAAATCGAATATCAAATTCGAAGCTGATCGGTTTAGCGATAAGAAAGTTGGGTGGAAAGAATAAACAATTTTCAAAATTGAGCTAAAATGAAGGAATATGTACAATTGGTGTGTATCAACATTCGTACCAAGCGACATCGCGTAATAATTAAATGCAAGGTTGGTTGGTTGGTTAGGTTGGCGCCTAACATCCGGGCTCATATGGAAATAATATTGGCACCGTTGATTGATTTTCCTCGCCTTCCGTCTCACTGTTTTGTTTACTAAATTTTAGGTCAAACACAAACGGTCCTGCTCGGTCCTGCTTGCGGACACACGGTTACACCTCTATCACTATATTACCAGTAATAGAGCAATCGATAGGGGTACATTGATTGCCATGTTCAATTTCACTTGACACGAGTGACTATTATCCCCATCAACAGACACAACAATCTGGACATCGACCACCCAAAATGCTAATTGCATGTTGGGTATCTCATACCTACGTCAGCTCTTCTGTTTTGTATTTTTCTAAAACATATCTCAATCTCATTTCATTGGCCTATTTTTGAAGGGGTATGTGTTTCACGAGATGATTCACCTGTACCTAAACTGGACTAATAATACCGTACATTGTCATGGCTCCAGTAGAAGGCAGAGAAGGCTCGACATGGTAGCTATGATTAGCTATGCATTTTTGATTATTGCAATACTTTGATCACTGATTACTGATGGCGGCTTTACAGAACTTCGTATGTCGCCGGCAACAGTCTCCCACTCCACTGTAGTTGAATAATTTGAACGACACGACGACCAGAAACTCGTGTCGCGGGAATTATGGAGAGAGGTAGGGGAGTACAGGCAGATCGAATCCTATTGGCCAGCGACACTGTCGCCGGCGACATACGAAGTTCTGTAATGGCGGCTCTACAGAACTTCGTATGTTGCCGGCGACATTGTCCAACTCCACTGTAGTTGAATAATTTGAACGACACGACTCGTGTCGCGGGAGTTATGGAGGGAGGTAGGGGAGTTTAGGCAATCGGGTTTCTTTGCTCTACCTGATGCCTGATGCATCAGGCAGGACGTCGTATTTTCTTTAACTAAACCATGGATAACGAATAATTAATAAATCCGTCATAATTCAATAGCAGAAACACCTCGAATTCGAATGGGACGGAAAATACCGCAGACACCGCGACACGGCAACTGTCAGTCTGGTCATAGATCTGACAAACCGCGTATTTGCGATGGCTGTGGGCTGTGGGCTGTGGGTCGAGAACTGCAAGGTGTCGCAAATGAATTGGCAGACAGCGGTTCTCAAACCATCATCACTGCTTATTGTCACAATGCGTTTTCGAAGCTAAAAAAAAACCTGATGGCAACTTTCGAGATAAGAAACATATATTGCTAACATAATCTTTTATTAATGAACAAGTAATATGTCGATAAATATCGATAGTATAAGTTTTTAGATGCAACTTGTTGACTTTCCGTAGATTTTTGAGAACTGTTGTTACTTTAAATATCGTGGATTCGTGGTAGCGCCCGTGTGACGTTCTTTATTGTTCGGTTTGGTAAGCGATCAGCAGTTCAGTTTGAATACAGGTCTCATGGACTTGCATCTCATTCCAAATTCCTCTACACTTCTCTAGTAGCAGAATCTTGGCCACAATTTGTAACTAATTGAACTTATTCAAAACCAAAACTCGCATCATGAAGTCAAAATGCTATTTTCAATTTACAAATTGCAAAAACGGCAAGGGCGATGCGAGAAAGATAGCTCGTTTTCAAGAGATTATATTGCTTACGCTTCATATACTTGGCTTAGTCCTGTGCTATAAGCTATAAGTACCATCTAAATGCGATTCAGTTTAAAAGCTCAAGTTAATCCCTATTTGCAATAAATTCAGGGGAACGCGGCAGAGTCTCTTATTGTATCAAAGCAACGAGACATCTCGAGGCTTTACGTGGAAAATAGGTCAGAACAGAAGATTCCTGGGTTCGCAGTTCGCAGCGTAATACACGTCTTCAATCCCACCAATAGAGTTTCAATTGGGTTAATAAATCCAGACCTGCCATCTCGAGGATTCTGCGTCCTTAAAGTCCTCGGGTGTGTATCTATCTATTACGTATACTCCCGGTTTACTTTTTGTCTCCAATAAAAAAAAACGCAAACAAACAAAACCTTCAATTAAATTTCATTTACATTGTTTCGTATTGAACACATCAGTTCAGTTGAGTAAAATATTGAGTTCTAGAATTTGGATAAACCAAGGG
The DNA here is from genome assembly GCA_949128115.1 of Anaspis maculata. NCBI lineage: Eukaryota > Metazoa > Arthropoda > Insecta > Coleoptera > Scraptiidae > Anaspis > Anaspis maculata. The sequence continues at coordinate 35,874,776 of OX421962.1, read as the reverse complement.
TGAAGGTCAGGATTTCAAATTGAGAAGACTTTACAACCCGCTACCTATACACCTGTAAACACATAGTAACATCAGAGAGTAATGGGAATACAGATATAATACACGCAAACATTAGTAATCTTATTAAAAGTTGAAGGATAAGGATTCACTAATTAAACTAGGAACGATTTTTTGTACAGAAATGGTTCAGCCATCGGTATAAGTACTTTGTGGCAGAGATTTCATAATGGGATAGAGGTCTTATTGTTTCGAAATTCATCTTGGATTTACAATTTTCTTGCTTCCTTCTTTCCTTTCTCGTGCGCATAAAAATCCTAATTCAAATATGAAAAGAGATTCCAAAGAACAATCATTTTTCGCCGTCACCGATCGGATCCTCTTAAACCGAACTTAGATTAACTTTATTGATGTTTACTAAACTTCCAGTGTTTGATGAACTTTACGAAATTGAGGCTGCTGAGCTGTGGATCCAGACACGCGAAAAAAATGCTCGTCGTACTTATACTAATCGGTGGGATTTTTAATTTGAAAAGTTTTATTTTAGAAAATCGTGCTAAAATTGTTATTGGTTTGGAGCCTGTGAAGATTTTTTAGATAGTTTATTTTCCAATAATTAATTGTTTCAAATTTGCGTCACGAAACGAAAGTACAATATCCAAGCGGCAATCGGGGCTGAAAAGAAGCTTGCCATACGCCTAAGTCCTAATTCTTTGTTGTACATCTTATCTTTTCAACCTTCGTTGTAATATCCAGTTATAGAAGTTAAACTGAATGGCTATTAAAGATGAATAAACCGGTAAGATTTGATTTGCAACCAATTTTCCTACCACGTAAAAAAAGATCATCCAAATCGGGCGTATGGTTTAAGAATAAACTGGCTTTGAAGGTGTACAAAATTCGAGCAGTGCCAGTGACCACTTCTCGGCTCGCTCCTAACCCAACGTCGGTAAAAACATGGTGTGCAAAAAAACTGTGTATCCTCCACAAAAATGAAGATAATGAAGTGAAACAAACTCAGTTTCGTTAAGAAAATCTGGAGCTTTAATTTAGCACCCAGCATAACTTGCTGTTCACGCTGGTGGTCTTTACCAAATTTTCGAAAAAACACCCCTTTATTGTAACACCCAGTATACAGACAAAAACTGTATAATGTTCAAACACAAGCGAGTGAATAACATTTTAGAGGAACCAACTTACAACCAGCAAAAACGACCATGAAAATTCGAAAGGTAAAATTGTTTATCTCCCCTAAAAATTGAGATATTGAAACAAAACAAACGTAGATGTGTTGAGAAAGGTTGAGACTTGAATTTGGTTTGCAGTAAGTCCTGACTCCTGCTGTTGCTGCTGGAAATTCCCACATGGTGCCCCGAATTTGCGGTACAGAAAACAACTTCATTGTAACACCCAGTATACTGTCAATACTAATTGTTAACCAAAGATATAAGCGACACAGTGGCATTCTCAAAGAATGACCTGGTGAAAAAAAGATTATCGAAATCGGATGGGTAGTTCGGGAAAAAATTGACTTCAAACTCGGGTCTAAATTTTGGTGGTGCGTTAATTTTGTGCGTCAGTGTCAAAAAATGAACTTCATCAATGGCTTAGGCAGATACGAATTAGTGTGAATAATGATACAAAGCAGATCAATTAACTCCTCCATCACATGCAAAAATTATAAAAAAGGATTTTTTTTACACTCCGAAGAGTTTTTTTTTCAGCATGAAGAACAGTGCGTACATTGCGACAACTGATGGGTATCTCTTGTCGAATAAGTGGTTTGAGGTGGATTATGCTCGCAAAAAATAAGAATAAAAATAAAAATAACGATAAGAAAAATAAGCAAGGCAACTGCCCATTTATAGTTACTTCAGAAATAAAAATAATAAAAATAAGAAATAGTTTGAAACATTGCTCCTAGGTGTCGCTCGGATCATTAAAATAAGAGTCGTCAAAATTTTCAGTTACAGTTGTCTATGGTTACAGTTTTTAGCTTTATGCTGTTGTTATTGCGGTTCTTTTCATACTTATTTTGTTTGATGTTATACAGTATCACTACTCTGTAAATAATACATCGCATCATTTCAAACTAATATAATTTGTAGTGTATAGGTATCTACTTCTCAACTAAATGATCGCAGAAATAGACCATGGGGAACTATAAGCAAAACGAATTGTAGACGGCGACGTGTTCCATGGACCCGTATCAACACTCTTGACAGTTATTGTACATAACCTCAAAGAAATGTACGGAAAGTGGAAAGTGCTAATGCTCAAAGATGAGTTGAGGCGGAGAGGAGCCTCACTGAGAGGGAAAAAAAGAGCTGGTGCAAAGGTGCAACCTGGTACATAACACGTCACTACCATTTTTTTACCGCGATTTTTTTCTTGCCGGCTTGTCCACTTTTCTCTGCTTTTTAACTCACGAAGTGACGCAAACCGCTGGTTATACAGGGTGATTCACCACCAAATGGACATAGCCTGAGGGTAGGTCCAGTTTTTCCAGGCAAACCAGGATCTTGCTTTGAAAATTTTCTAACGCTGTTCGTTTTGAAGTTACAGTATTCATGTATTTTGTCGATTTTTTAAATAAGCCATATCTTTAGAACGATCCAATGGATTCGATTGAAATTTTGTGAGTTAATTCTACTATTGATAATTGACACATCGCCCAATCAAGCAGTTCGAGATTTTCAGGGCCAGCCTTGATAAAAAAACTTCGAAGTTTTTTTCAAAAAAGATGTTCTGTATTTATATTTTATTTAATTTATTTTCACATTCAGAAACTAAATAAAACATGCTGTAAGTAGAGATGGGCGCCGCGCCGACGCCGCGCCGCCGCCGACCATATTTTGAGAGCCGCCGCCGCCGACATAAGCCAAACGGCGCGCCAGCGGCGTCGCCGCCGGCAATCTCATCGGCGCCGCCGCCGGTGCGCTTTTTGTTTTCATTTATTTATTTCTTTATTCGTTCATTTAACGTCGGCCTATTTCCGCAACAAGGCCTAACACCGGCGTCGGCGTCCTCAACTCAAATCGTATTTTACCTATATACCTATATCATCTATATATCTATTTATCATCGTACTCAGCGACCCAGAAAACATTAGAAAAGATACCCCACACCAGATCCTCCGTTGCTTTCTGAATTTGAGTTGATTTTTCAAAAATGGCGCTTATTTTTCGACTTCCGGAAGTCGGATCGTGAGAGGGTACTTAGGTCATACTGGGCGTTTTCCATTTACCGACACAAGTCGACTTGTGTCGAGACAAATCGACACAAATGCGTTCCATTTGATCTGTGTTCCTTTGTCTCATCGACACAAGCTAACACAAGATGACACAAACCGACACAAATGTTTTAAATGGAAAGCGCCCACTAATTAGAGGCAAGCTGCTTCATATCGACCTCAAAAACGTATTTGTAGCGCAAGGAATTTTTTTGAAATTTTGTTCCTATTTTTATCGCATGGAATTTTTTCTAGGATCACTGGATCACAGGATCTAGGATTTCTTAAGAGCAACTGTACCAAATGGCTTATTTTAATCATCAAATGTGATATCTTTATGCAAACCACGGGCACTTTATGAGTCCTGTGACGCCGACCACGCCGACCACGCCGACCGCGCCGCCGCCGAATGACAGGTCGGCGTGTTCGCCGGCGGCGCCGCCGCCGGTGTTTTTAGTGACACACGCCGCCGCCACCTAGAATGGAGTCGGCGCCTATCTCTAGCTGTAAGTATCGCAAAAAAAATTGCTTGGCACCATTGAGCTGTCAATAAAATTTTGATAATCCTAAAATTTTCAAGGTTAGGATTTTTTGTGAATTGATGATTTGGAATATTTGCAGATGATCTATTATGGCCTTGACATTTAGCCGTTTCGTCAAAAAAATTTAAAAATTTTTTTCAACGTTTTTCATCAACTAACTAGGCGCAACAAAAAATTTCGTGAAAATTTTCGAAAAATTTATGTCACGTCCCTCAATTTCAGCTCAATGTGGGATAGAAGTAAAGTTGAGGGACGTAACAAATTTTTTTTTCAAATTCTGATGGAATTTTTTTTTGCTACCGAAAAAACGTGAAATTTTTTTTTCCAATTTTTTTGACGAAACGGCTGAAATTCAAGGCCATAATAGATCATTTGCGAATATTTTGAATTATCAATTTACAAAAAATCCCAACCTCACAAAATTTCAGGATCATCAAAATTTTATTGACAGCTCAATAGTGCCAAGCAATTTTTTTTGCGATATTATTAGCATTAGCATGTTTCATGTGGTTTCTGAATATGATAATGAATTTTGAAAAATATGCATACAGAATGTCTTTTTTTGAAAAAAGCTTCAAAGTTTTTTTGTAAAGCCGGCCCTGGAAATTTTAAGCTGTTTGATAGGGCGATGTGTCAGCTATCAATAGAAGTATTAACTCACAAAATTTCAATCGAATCCATTGAGTCGTTCTGGAGATACAGCTTTTCAAAAAATTCTACGAAATACATGAATCACCCTGTAGCTTCGAAACGAACAACTTTATAGAAATATCAAAACCAGATCCTGGTTCGCCTGGAAAAACTGGACCTACCCTGAAGCTATGTCCATTTGGTGGTGAATCACCCTGTATGCTGAGTGCTGACAAATGAAATGACAATTACAATTATCAATACACAATATTGCGCGGAAGTGGCGCTCCGACACGGATGTCATGCGAACTAAGAAAACGGTGACAAGTTATCATCGCGCATGTTCAGGGCCGCTATTCTTGAATCGTGTGAGTAAAGTTCCTGGGAGTAAAATACATTCCGCAGTACACTGATGTAGCGAATGTTGCCTAAACTCGTGGTTTTTAGGCAATTTTCGCTACAGAAGTGTAGTACGGATTATATAAAACTCCCAGGGACTCTTCTCACACGATTCAAGAATAGCGGCCCAGAATTCGACAATGACATTGATTTCTGTGTTTGACGTTGACATTTTGTTCAGTTTTATCAGCAATTTGGAAGCCTTATTCCGATTTAAAATGGATATTCGGCGGTCGAAAAAAGGTTTGCCACTCAGAGGACTGACTGTCACCACACCATGCTGTCGTCAATACAATACAGCACTGATTGAATGAAATATCCCCAGAGAATTTTGCTGTAAATTTGAATGTTATGGTTGAAGTGTTCCATGTTTTTTTATTTCGTAATTTGGGGCATTTGGGAATGATCCCTCACATATGTGCTTTTATGAATAGGTTGCGAGGGTTACACCGATTTTTCTATGTAACCACTTCTACTTGAAAACGACGCATAATCCATTGAGCTTAGTTTGAGAATCACCTATTTTACAGCGTAACATATGGAAAACTTAGAACGAATCACCTCGTTTTTTAGCGCATGCGCTAAGCGGTCACGCAATATTGTGTATTACAAAGTTTAGGTTATGTACGCTTAAAATGACACCAATGATAGCTGGGGATCCCAGAGCTGGGGTCCATAGAACACGGGCGCCATTACTTCAGGCGTTTGCCACTATAGTCCTCCATCGCCACTGATGAGAACTTGTGAGGATAACTTGTAGATGGCGCCACGTTTGGATCGCCGTTACGAAGCAACCCGTGGGAGTTGCTCGCCTACCCAAAAACAGGCGGTTTCAGGCAACCCTTGTTACATCGATGTACTGCGGATTGCACAAAAGCAGCCCCCCCATCGTCATCGACAAAGCTCGACTGCGTTCGTCACTCGTTCGGCTTATCTTCGAGCAGAAGTTGAAGATATCCAACTTGTTATTTTTATTCTTAAATTTCTTGGGCAGTAGCGGCGACAAGTATTTTTGGGAGGAGCTAGGATCTTGTCATTAACGGAAAGAAACACAAGCCACGGAAGGCTTTAGAACACATTGTAGAATATTATTCCACATAAGTTAACCGCGTAACTTGATTATTTACGATTTATATTATTTTGATGTTGATGTTGATTGATATTTTGATTGATTATAACATTAAGGATGATTTGTGTAGAATTTGGGAAACATTTCGCCCTCAGAGACTTTTTCACGCCGCCCCGCCCCTGTTGACACATCTGCGCATCTCCAAGACGCAACAGTGAATGGAAAGTTGAAGTTCCTTATTCTTATTGTTATTTATTATTTTGGAGTATAATTGCTTGAATCTGAAAGCTCATTTTCAACATTTTCCAATTTTTGATCTTATCGTTATTTTTATTTTTGTTCTAATTTTTTGCAAGCATAAATTCTCCCTTAGTGTAGAGTCAAATAATAACATTTTGAAATGTGTGAGGATATTTATTTACCTAACAGTGGTTTGTAGGCGAGTTTATCGGAGTTTCTGCAACTTCAATTTTCAGGAGGGTCCGCCTGGGCCCCTCTATAACCAGAATATGGTGAAATGCCATGTCTACATTTGGAAAGAGGACCATGAAGACCACGCATACATAATTTCATGCCTTTATCACAAAACCATGAAGCTTATGAAGCGATTTTTGTTTTCGGTTATAATGTAGCGTTCTTCGTATCGGTCTTAGGTACAACCTAACCAGTAAAGGAAAGGAAGGGTTGAACCCTGGATCTGAGTGAAATATTGGAGTTTTGTCATTCCAGACAAGGCGATTTAGCAGTAGGGCCTTTGCAAGGATTAAGAAGGCATTACAGATATACGACAAGATTAATCAGGTGCGACCAAGGGCCAAGACTAGACAAACACACCCCCTCAAACAGTTAGGTGGGTATATAAATACACCAGCACCAGCAGATATTCATTGGACGTAGAACATCATCTCGAACATTATCTTCCAAAGCATCTATATTCGACTGATGCGATGATGACTGTGCTGCGCCGGTAAAATCGTTTCTCGGTCCACAGCTATTATATTTTCATTGTTAATAATAATTCGGCGTCACTCTCCGCCACAGATTCCGACCCTCCATCTCCGCCTGCGAAGAATAATCGATCGTTCCGTCTCCCCATCACCACCGAACGTGATGGTGTAATTTCACCTGACACGTATATGTGACGGCCTTATCACCAGCAAGCAATACCACTAGCAGCCGCCACCTCCGTCACAGTCATCACCAAAAGAGAAGTGCTGAGTTATTAATTCCTGCGCTGCGCAGTGTTTTGCCCTGTTATGCGGACGGGGTTAATAATGTTATGTTATCAACCCTGGAACCATCAGGTGAGTGTGAGTCTCCCAGAAACAGTCCGGTCGATGAGGATGTGTAGCAACACATATCTGCCTAGTTCGCTCACTTTTCCTGGTTGCTTTGCTTTGGATAGTTCACGAGTTGCGAGGTTCTCGTGCATTCGGCAGCACAAGCAGTTCTTCTAGACTGTTCGAGCACAGTGTTACGATTTGCGAAACTATCGTGCAATTCTAGTGCATTCGAGAGAATACACATAGGCTGTGGACCATTCGAAATACCATAGAGATATCAACGCGCGAGTAGAATGCATCTGCCCGATTGGCGGAAGTGCCGGCTCCAGAGGAATTACATCCGAAGGTGTTGGACTGTTCGAGAGCGGCCACGAAGTCACATCCCTCGATCAATGCGAAATTTGCCCCAAAACCAATGGAAAGTTCCAGAATAACAGTCATAGTATATAAGCACCAATGAGCCGACCGCAGACCGACAGAGCCGCTTCAAATTCAAAAGCGACAACGAGTAGATAGAAAGGATTGACGTGTATTTATAGTAGTACGCAGTAATAAAAAGTATGTGTTCTGAACAAGCGCCTCAATTATAAAAGAGCCCTCCCTATGTGTCGTCGATACTCTTGGGCCTAAAGATGAGGCATTACGCTCTTGCTACATATATGACTATTTCGAGATGATTCCTTTTTGTATATTTTTTACTCTCATCTAATCATTCGAAAACTAAGGAGTATAGTAATCGCGAAAAAAATTTTTTTTTGGACTTTCCGTATGCTAAAACGTCGATTTGTCGAAAAAACAAAATTCCGTATGGTAGGTCTATGTGTGTGTTTGTGTCTGCGTTAGTTTTTTATATCTCTAGATTTATATCTAAACCGTCAGACAGATTGCGACCAAATTTAGTATGCGCATAGGATCTATGGTAGGAAGATGAAAATGAGCTTTCCATGAAACAAAGCTCTCCGACTACCACAACATCAGACGATTTCGTATTTCGGAATTGTGTTTAATTCCCTCGCCTACCTGATGCCTCGAAATATAGCATCTGCGGAATGCCTTGATAGATGGCGCCGCTTGGAGAACTCACATATTATGAGTCCTCCTGGGTGTATAATACCATGAGCTCTCTGGCTGCCACAGCATCGGATGATTTGACAGAACGTCTGCGCACTGACAGGCCCCCAGTAGGGGTGAAACGCGTGTCTGTGCAGTTTCTATCCGATCGTCTGATGTTGTGGTAGTCTGAGAGCTTTGTTCTATTTAAATATGCGAGGTGCCCGCTTTATGGCCCAAAGAGGCGCAATATTTATATTGCGTATTGTTGCTCTCTAATGAGCTTTCCACTGTGATCTGTCAGATGGAAATGTTACTGTTAAAAAGTAACAGAAGATTTTGACGTAACGATCCTTAGTTTCGATAGCTCATTTCAAAACATCTGGAAAACTCTATTATTCAGAACAGTTAAAAATATTCCTCCAACTGTTATCTGTTTCATTATTGGAAAATGTTGAAGCTCAAAACTTTGCCATTTAATCATTCAAAATTTATTCAATAGACCATTTCCACATGACGTCACATGCACGACGCACGTGTCGAACGGCTGATTCGGGGCAACGTCAAACATGATGTCAACTATACGTGCCAGTTTGTCAAAAATTTGTCACACCAGTGACTTCCACACACTGACATCGACCAAGGAGGTTATACACTGACTGACAGATTGACATACTACCAATCTGACTGACGCACATGACTGACGTAGTCTACGTGCCCCGTGACAGATAACGCAGATCTGACTGACGTTGCCACGAATCAGCTGTTCAAGACGGAGCTGCGTGACGTCAGTGGAAATGGTCTATAGACTGAAACCCAATTGAGTCCGCAGTTGGATCTTTCCACCATTTCTCAATCGAGCGCTACGAACTTTTCAATTTTCTGATAGTCGCTACCACCTGGGGCGGCCGCTCATCCGGGTTTTTTTGATCAGGAGTTTAGTGCATGACTCAACTCAGACGTTCTTTTCTGGTCGCGGATAGACTTTTTTTGATTCTAACTAACTGATATCGAAAGTAGATTGCATGTCTCCATGCAATTAGAAATATTATTTAGAATCCAAATAACAATTTGAAAAAATAAAATTGCTTTTAGTCCATTGTGCACAACTGTTACAGCTTGCCGCCGGGCTATCGTTTGACCAGACCCTCTATAAAATACTTGGGCGGGCCAAAACTGTCCGTGTAGACGCTGCTAATGGAGCCAAACAATTAGAACATGTTCTTTCATCCCCGATCTCCCCTGCCACTGCTTCAAATTGACATTTTGTATAACAACGTGGACACAACTCTCAAATCATCAGAATTTATATTTCCTTCATCATTACTGCTTTAAAGCTGTCTCAGCGACCATTCATCATATTTTCCGTATTCAGAGACGGAGACACCTTACTGACGGCCCCTAATTCGCAGACTGGCGGTATTTTCATTGATGCCGTTTCTAATTATGTTAAGGACGCGGAAAGATCTTGTATAGGTCAGTTTTGGTTTTCACGTTCGGATTATAATTAGTTATACACATTGTTGCAATACCTAATTGCTTGCAACAGCACCTCGATTTGAGAATCCTGGAATTTTTAATGGTTCAACGCACTGCCACTTGCATAAAATTGGGAGAAATAACGCGGCAAGAAATTTGGAAGTCATCCATAAGTTCCTTGAAATGGTGAAACGGCAACCTCTAAATTTTCGTTTTCAACAATTCAAAGACAAAGGATCTGTCTTTATGCTCAAATAAACTGCGAATAATTAAAAATCTTACGAGTTACGAGTGTTTGACTTTTGTGAACTTTGGAGAGTTGTAACTAGGTTGCAACAGTAACTTCATAATGGCTCAAAGAATATCTACATATTGTCACGAGTGGCGATACTGTTGCGCATCTGAGAGTACTCGCAGTCCTTTTAGCCCGTTCGATCGTCGTGTTACGAGTTGCGAAGCTTTAGGCATTCCAGAACATATAATCAATTTCACGGCTTTCTGCATTAGAGCAAGCTATGAAAAAAAAATTGGTTGCGTTGGTACGAATGGCACGTTGACGACTTATTGGCAACTAGCTGTCTCATGTGCAATTTTCAATGTGACATTGTCACCGTCTCGGAGAGTCATGTACGCGAAAGTGAAAATTTTCTAAAAAATGCGAGGAATTGTTACTTTCTTTTGAGTAATTCGCAGTGTGGACGATAAGGGACATTGTCTTCACTGGTTGGTGGGTCTTTGCCAAGGCTATTAGGTTTTTGCCGGCCACTGAGAAAATTATGCTGATGTCGTGAAGAGATGGAACGGAAAAAAAATTCACTGCCCAAGAGCAAACTTATTTTTTAGATGGACAATATGGATAGTAGGAAAATAATTTATGGTGTTGAACTGTACGGAGACAAGACAATTTGGGCGTGAGTAGGTAGGTGCACTGTGTTGACTGCCAGCATGTGCCTTCATACCTTGCTTGCTGTTGCAGCAGGTATAATAGGTAGAGCTAGAGCTGGAGTAGGTCTCACCTAGTACTCACTACTCCAGTGATGTGCATCAGAAGATGTAGCGAGTAGTATCCTGCCGATCTTTGACATCATTCATTAGTAGCCGCCAAAAACCTAACAACCTTGGCGGAGATCCACCAACCAGTAAAGATAATGGTCCTTATCGTCCACACTGCGAAGCACTCCAAAGAAACTCACGATTCCTGGCGTATGCTCAAAAATTTTCACAATCGCGTGAATGATACCTCGACATGGTGACAAGGTGCCACATTGAAAATTGCACGTGTAGACAACTGGCTGGCATCCCCTTGTCATCGTATCATTCCTACCGACAACAACACAATTTTTCCATAGCATGCTCTAATGCAGAAAGCCGTGGAATTGATTATACGCGATGTTTGGATGGTAAGATACATCAGCCCAATTGGTGGAAGCGCCGTTCGAGAACACGTTGGTAATGCAGCGAATGGGGTTAGGATTGTTCGAAAGTCGCCTCGAGGCCCTGTGCCGTGGTCGATGTGGAATTTGCTAGTGAACCGGTAGAAGCTTCTAGAATGTTCCAGAATGGGAACGTCCAGTCAGAGGTATATAAATACTGATGGATCGGCCGACAGACCAGTCTCAAATTCAGAGCTATAACACCGAAAAGTAATCGGCCATATACCCAAGCGCGAATAAGACTTGACGTGTATTTATAGTAGTACGCAGTGATAAACAGAGTTTGTTTTAAACAATCGTCTCAATTATAAACGCGAAATCCGTAACAATATGAAAATTATTTCAGCATACCTTTCACTGATTTGTGATCATTCTTATTTGAATAGAATAGGATTCAAACATACACGGAGGGCTATCGCAAGGAACTGAAGGAGCGTGTTTCGGCGTTTTTTGACCTCAGTTTTACGCCGCACGTTTGACATTCAACGGCCGTACTTAAGAATGGCATAAGAAACATATTGTTACGATATCTCGCGTACGGGTTCGAATATATAATTGAGATGTTCTTTTGAAGCACCCACTGTTTTTTTCTGCGTACTACAATAAATACACGCCAACAATTATATACTTGAATTATCGCTGTGATTATCGCTCGCTGTCTCTTCTAATTCAATACTGCTGTGAGCTGCCGGCTGATGCCTTATATAAGGCCTCCGAATAGTGTTCCCGAACATTCTGTCTACTTCCAGCAAATTCCATAGTGGCCCGGCATATGCGGTTTCTAGACCATTCCGGAATAGTCACACACATTACCCGTATGATTCTGCCGAGTTCTGGAACGGCGCCTCCGCCAAAATGGACAGATGTTTCTCGATCGAGCATTGAAGTCTCCCCATTCGGTTTCACGTAAACGCGCGCTCTGGAATACATCAGAACATTCCGCACTTCTACACTACGATCTAATGGATGGAAGAATCCAGAAAGATCGCGTGTTAACCAATATGCACGGGATCGCCGCTCGTAACAATATTATTTTGGAACATTTATAAAATGATCGCGAAGTGCACAGTTTTAGTGTAGGTATAGGTAGAGGTGGGTAGGCAAGTTTAGGTGAAAATGAAACATGACAGATCGAGTAGAGGAAGGATGAGTGAAGTACGCTGAAGAGGAGGATGGTAGTGGACAAAACACTCTGAGAAGAACAATCGATCGTTCCGTCATCACCGCCGACCAACCATCATCAAAAGGGAAGCGCCGGTTGTAATTCTTGCGTTGTATGCTCTGCTCTGTTGTATGTGGACGTGCCAGTTAATATTTATCAACCCTGAAACGTCAGGTTGTGTGTGGTGTAAGCGCGCCTTCCTCCGTGGGGCGGTTGAGGCGGCGACGATGCCGGCAAATTTTTAATTACTAAATTCAACCGACGTGTAGTATGTAGTCCCCAACGGTAGTCCCATTGTGCCCCTAATTGTACACACTTTGTACACGGGGGGAAAAATAATTACAACCTGGATTGTTGGCCGTCTCTGGAACCAAGCAGCTTGTGTCGTCTCATCTACGGCCAGGCGAAGGGTTTCATTACGTAAAGGGGATTTGCCGCTTTTATGGTAATCGCGCCGACGGGCGGCGGCAAACCTTGCCTCGAGCACGGGGCATCAGATTCAAACTGTCGCGCAGTTGCTGCTGTTACATAAAACGGGGGCAACTTTACTATGATGGTGGTTGTAACCAATCGACCATGTGTGGAGAGTATGAGTTTGAAAAAAACGCAGAATTTCCGGTCCGTGAGTTTTTTAGCGCTCTGGGAGGCTATTTTTATGGTTTTCGAATTGGAGTCTGGGTAGAGCACGTCCAATTTCACGGTTGATTTGAGATTTCCGCGTTTGAAACTCGAGCGGCGGATAAAGGTATGATTGTGCAAAATACAGCAATCGTCCCAATAGGGTAATGATGGTTTCCATCACCTCAGCCAAAGACCCCTACCTCACGCAATTCAGTTTAATTTTCGATATATTATATTATCTCAACGCAGCCGAAATTTTTGAGGTCGGCCTTTAACCGAATCAGGCAGGGTATAGTTGGTTCTCTTTCAGCCCTCTCTACGTAAGCCAAATCTAAAACTCTACATTATTTTGATGTTTTGAACTCGGTTGTGGACGACACATACTGTTACGAGCGGCAAGACTCTCGCGTGTATTCTGGAGCACACCTCGGAGCGTTTCTAGACCATTCGTACACATCGTGGCAAATCACGGAGCTCTAGAAATATTCCAAAGCATACGCGTAGGCTCTGGCCCGTGGAACTAACCTGGAGACTTCAACATGCGAGCAAGGCACATCTGTCCATTTGGCGGATGTGCCACCTCCAAAGCACGCCGGAAACACACGCGAATGTGATCGACGTTTCAAGAGCGGTCGCGATTTACATGCACCGACCAATATGGAATTTGCCGGAGAACCGGTGGAAGATTCCAGAACAACAGTCGCCGGTACATAAACATCACGGATCGACCTACACACTTAAACTTGTTCAACTGGGTTTCATTTAAGATTAACTAGAGTGGAACTCCTAGAATTTCCAGTTGAAAATTTCAAAGGTGATCTAGTTCAGCTGCTGGTTTAATCTAGACCAGCTACCGGTTCAATCTTTGATGAATGACGTTGATGATGAAACGACACAGAGAGAGACATTTATGACAACGGAGTGCTGGGTCACAGCTGACGGTACGTCATTTTTCGCATCCGTTTCTTGTGTGCCTTTCGATGGCACAAAATTTTAGGTGATTCACGGGACGGAAACACGTAGATAGAAAGCACCGTTTGGAACCCGCACATGCGCAAATTGAAGGTGTACCAAACTTGGAGCTAGGTGGAAAGCACCCAATACCAACAAGATGGTGCGAGACCTCATGTGGCCAATGCATCGATGAATGTTTTGCGAGACATGTTTCCAGGTCGACTTTTGTCTCAACGGGGAGATCAGTCGTGGCCAGCACGCTCTCCCGATTTGTCTGCTTTGGATTACTTTCTGTGGGGCTACGTTAAGTCTAAAGTGTACGAGAACCGATCGCTCAGATTCCGGCCGAAATGTGCCAGCGTGTAATGAGCTCGTTATTGCGTCGAGCTCAAATATGCATCGATCGGAACGGCGCGGGCGGTCATTTAGTCGATGCAATTTTTGAGAATTGATTTTCAAAACATACATATGAGAATGAGACTTGAATGTTCACTTTTTTATCTAAAAGAAGAATCATACCGATATATTGGTCAGCTGTTTCTTAAAGAGGGACTGTGGGTAAAATGAGTCAATTTTAAAATTAATATAGCTGCGGGATGGCTTTAGTTGATTTTTAGTTGAAATCGCATCGAAAAATTCCAAGCCGTTACGAAGTTATCGTAAATTTTGTGGGCTGATTATGACGTCATACTGCGCAGCAAAAAGGACAGGTCGGCAGGCCAAGGCACCACGTCAACAATTACTAGACCTTTATAAAATGAAACAAGTTTACCAAACGGTAGACGCAGGTCATTTGACTTTAATTTCAAAGTACGGTGAACCAAATTTCAGTAGACATATTTAAAAACATGATTGAAGTGCGACTTCGCGATTTCGCCATGTTGCCGCTTTATTTCATTGACAGATAGAGTCGCACTTTAATTATGTTTTTAAATGTCTACTGAAATTTGGTTCACCTTACTTTGAAATTGAAGTCAAATGACCTGCGTCTACCGTTTGGTAAACTTTTTCCATTTTATAAAAGTCTAGTAATTGTTGGCGTGGTGCCTTGGCTTGCCGACCTGTCCTTTCCGGTGCGCAGTATGACGTCATAATCAGCCCACAAACACAAAATTTACGATAACTTCGTAACGGCTAGGAATTTTTCGATGCGATTTTGACTAAAAATCAACTAAAGCCATCCCGCAGCTATATAAATTTTAAAATTGACACAAAATTTTACCCACAGTCCCCCTTCAAGTGAGGAATAAAATGTCGCCACTCTTAAATTGTCACCCTTCAGTACGTAGTACATAATAAACAGTGTGTGTTTTGAAACGATCGTCTCAATTACTAAAACGAACCTAAACGCGAAATCCGTAACAATACTTTCCCGGCGATATTCGGCGATGTAGGTACTTGGGTACTACCAGGTAGTTAGGATTTTGATCGAAGCGCTCTTTTGGGAAAGGGATCTGATTGGAAAATTGAAGTGAAAACACCTACCAGGTTGAGCGAGCATATTGGAAGACGAACTTTACGTATTCAGCCAAATCAAACGGCACTATGGCTCAAGAAGCCTCAAGGGACTGCAGAGCCGAACCCCAGCCTCAATAAGGAAATCCCGAGGGAAATCCGGTTTGATCTGCCACCCTCCTCAGAAATCATCCTTTATTCACCTTCACAATGACGGAGTACCTTTTCATGTTCCATGAGAGCATCGTAATAGTAACGAAAACACCGCTACGACCATGGATCAAACAGACCAGTACTTCAAGTGCCAGAGTCTAAAATCTAATGATGAAGTCTGATATGGCAACCATGTTCCATGTATACAGGATGATTTATAATTTGCGGACACGGAATCAAGGGGTGGGACTCCGTGTTGCTTGGCTCCTTGTTGTCGCTATCGACAGGAACCTCTAAGCAATAATCGCTAAGCATAGGAAATTTACATGTCCCTGCTCAAGGTCAGGTAGAAAGCGACTGTTTACAAAGAACACGGAGATGCTTCAATAAAAGTGCCAGAAAAATGTTGGAAACAAAATGGTCTTTTAATTTTTGAAGCTATGCATGGAGAGTCAAGGGAAGAGACCCCTCAATGTTATCGTTATTTGAAACTATTTTTGCCGACTGTTTGATCGTTGAGTGAAAATACAAAAAGACGCTATCGCAACCTTTTGGTATTGGCCGGTAGATGACACCATAGTAGGTATAAGCAATTCTTGATATGTACCAGCTTTGCAGCGCCAGCGGATCGTTTTCTAATGGGATCGTGAACAGTGAAGTACTTACTGGAAGGACTTTACTCTGATGTCAGTTTACTCTTTAGGGGAAGAGACATTTTTTGAACCTTTGAATCTGTGCTCAGAAGTCAGACTCTACTTTGAAACTTGTTAGATACAACAGGGTGTTAGATACATCACTCCCAAAGATCCAAATTCTTAGTTTTCTTCATCAAAAATACCCGCAGAATGTCGACGCGACCCAATCGTCTTATTTTCCGCTTTGCATCGATTCAACACCCGTGAGGCCATTAGGAACCATTTTTGAAGAAAACTGAAATGGTAACTCACCCTGGATATAATTCAATAACTAATGAAAAAGGTAAATTATAACCTAGCTCTATTTTAACCAGTTAGGACTGCAATGTATCGGGCAAGTTACGATGCTGTCCTGAAGCGCCCCTAACACGATACTGAGCAGTTATAAATAATGACTGGAGTTCTTCCCACATTTGTTCTGATGAAAGTTCAGATGAAATAGGTACAATCGCTTAGCCACTAGTCGGCCTGTGTTGCTACCATCAGGTATTCCAATTCATGAACAAACTTCAATTTATTTAATTAGCGATACACAGGCAGCAAATTCATCCACCGTAGTTGTCAGTGAAAATGCTGGAAATGCAGCAATTATTTTACCAGAAAAGGTTTACATTCGCTGGGGCTGGACTGAAACACACTCTTAATTAAAAATAATTGATAGATTTTGCCACAGATTTCATTGTGAGAGATACCATACTGCGTTCGGATCACCTACCATGTCGGGTTGAACTTGATGTTAAGCTTAAGGTCTCACCACTGTCTATAACGGGAACCTCAAAAACTGTAATACGTTGGATGCCCGACAAGTTTGTGGCCTATAGAAATATTATGTCTTGTAATTACCGTTTGTCGAGCAATGTGAATGAGAAATCACTTGATGAAGTAACATCTGACCTCAGTTTGGCTATACATGACTCTGCGCGTTTTTTGGGGATGTCTTTTCGAGGGACAGGGCGGTATCTGTTCAAATCGAAACCTTGGTTTGATCGAGATTGTGTAATAGTCAAAAAACAATTAAGATCTGCATTTAAAAACATGAAAAAGGGTAACTTTGGGGCGGGCCTGATTGGCGAATACATAAAGACAAAAAAGTCATTTAGGTCTGTTACGAAAATGAAAAAGAGACAATGGGAACTGAAATTTAAGAATACTCTCAATAACGTGAAGAGCCCTAATGATTTCTGGAAGTCTGTGAAGCATGCCAGGAGGGGAAAAAATAAACAGGCTGATAATATCTCTATGGAAACTTGGGTTAGTTTCTATGAAAGTTTTTATGAACCTTTTCCAGTCGATGCTTTATATCTGACAGACGTCTTACACCCTTTCCTTGATAAACCTATAACGATGAGTGAACTCAGGTATGCCTTGAGAAATGCAAAATGTGGCAAAGCTACGGGGATTGATGGAATTTCCAACGAATTTTATAAGAATATGGGGAATGAATGGCAAAGTTACATGTTGAGATTGTTCAATAAAATACTCGAAAATGAAATACTACCTCCATCGTGGTGTGAAATCAAAATGATACATCTCTTTAAAAAGGGTGCTCACGATGACCCTGTCAATTATAGGGGCATAGCTCTTATCAATCACATTTTAAAACTGTTCACATTTCTACTGTATCAGAGAATCAATACATTTGCGGAAAGTTCCAATATATTGCCCGAAAGTCAAGCGGGGTTTCGTAAAAATAGAGACTGTTTAGATAATGTATTCACCTTAAGCGCAATAATCAACAATAATCTGCGTCTGCAGAATAGAAAAATTTACGCCATTTTTGTCGACTTCAAGCGAGCTTTCGATTCTGTATGTCATGCTAAGTTGTGGAAACGTCTTTTTGAATGCGGTGTGAGTGGAAAATTAATTAGGGTCATCAAGGAAATATACAGTCTGGCGGTAATGAAAATCACAAGCGATAATGGTGCTACTTCGGTACCGATTAAAATTACTAAAGGGGTTTTACAGGGCGATTCCGTCAGTCCGTTGCTTTTTGCTCTATTTATTCATGACATAGATACATTTTTCAAAAATGAAGGTGCCTACGGTGTACCACTTAGTAATGACACTAATGTAACAACGCTATTATACGCTGACGACTTGATTATTTTAGCGGATTCTCCGATCAATGTAAAAAAGAGTCTTGTTATTTTGGCAAAATACTGTAATCAACTTGATCTCGAAGTCAACATAAATAAAACAAAGATACTCCCAATTTCAAAGTATGGCAGAAATAACTTGGATACATGTCTTTATAATAACTCAAAGATTGAAATTGTTAAGAGCTATGAATATATGGGAATCAAATTCCAAAACACTGGTCTGTTTAATGAAGCGTTAAAACATAGAACACAGAAGGCCAAAATGGCTTCAGCCTCACTAATAAATGTCATCAATTCGGCCAAAATACATGAATGGGAGGCTATTATGAAATTGTTTAAATCGGTAGTAATACCGTCATTCACCTACGGTGGTTGTATCTGGGGTCTTGGAAATGCAGGGAGACTGGAGTCCGTTCAGAATAGCTTTGTTAAGAATCTTTTATATTTGCATAATTCGACTCCGGGATATGTCTTGAGAACTGAAACTTCCTTGCCAAGCAATGTTCTCATATTCATCAAACAAGCGCTAACGTTCATTAATAGAATTTCGAATATGTCAAGTCAAAGATATCCCAGGATTGCTCTGGATAGACTGGTCTCCCTGCATGGTTCCTCTACGAATAGTTCCAGGTATAACTGGTATAGCCAACTGTGTGAGTTACTGAGAAATCGTTTTGATACAGACCTGCCCGGGTACGCGGTCTCGCGGCAGGATATCGCTGAAATCATAGACAGGTGTGATTTGATTTTGAAAAGAGAGGACTGGGATAGGATTTTGCTGAGTCAACACTGTGATTTTTACAAACATTTATTACCGGAGGGTCGACCGGACATGGTAGGTGATCTGCTCAAGTTACATATACCTCTAAGTTATAGAAGATGTATAACTCAATTGAGAACGGTGAACTCTCTCGGCATGAGTATTTTTGTGAACGGTATGAGTTACAGAGTAAAAAATGAGTTATGCTCAATATGTAACCTACAAAAGACCGAAAGCATCAATCACATTTTATTTGAGTGTCCCATGTACAGAGGCCTGAGACGGAGATTGTCTGACTTACCTGGTGAAGACCACCTGCTGCTCCGCGATCTGAATTGCTCCGGCGCTTGCGCAGTTTTCAGGTTCATGGGTGAAGCAATGAAGCTTCGATCGTTTGCTCTGAATGAATAAGTGGTAGTGCGTATTTGTCGAGATCTCCGTTCTTTTATCACCCCTGGGGGCTTGGCACTTGCTGAGGCTGTTTTTCTTTGACACCATGGTATCACATTCTGAGCTTTGCAGATTCAGTTTGTTGTTGCTTTTACAGTTTATATTTTCTTTTATTTTATTTTATTTTGAATCAATTCATTTTCTTGATTTCATTTTGTTAATTTAAGAATATGATGTCTAATTTAAATTTGTTCTTACTTTACATTTTGCCCCATTTTACCTTGTTTATAATACAAATGTATTTAAAAAACAATAAACCCAATTACAATTACAATTACAATTACAATTAAAAATAATTGATAGGTAGTGCGAGTAGGTTGATTTTTTTCTGCTTTTTTTAGAGCAATTCTCCAAAGGGAATGGCGGTTTTAGCTGCACTTTTCGTCCGTCCATCCGTTGCTCAAATAAGGATAAGCATGGGGTTAAGTACCGATGGTTTTCTAGATGACGCCGGTGTAGCTGGCGTAGGTAGTTGAAAAATACTACATCTAAATGTTACCACGCTGTCAAAGTAGTCAAAAATTGTTATGAACACGGACCTGTCAGTGAGTAAGGTTGAAGCAATAGCTGCGTTCCTTTTATCATCTGAACTGATAATTCTCACTTTAGTTGCTAGTTGTGTCTCTCCCTCTCATGCAATTCTCGCTACTTCTCTCTCTAACTGATGAGGTGAGATTATCTGAGATCTCATGTAAAAGGAATACAGCTAAATGTTATGCTAAGAATTGGAAAAACGCCCATCGACAATATTTCGCCTAAAATTTTGCTAGGAATATTTTCTTAGCAAAATATTCCTCATAATGACGTCTCATAATGACATCCACAACAGCAACACGCGTCTGCCTAGATAATAATTAATGCACAAAGCACAAGAAACTCCAAAGGCTATAGATAACGCTTTCAAATTTGAAATACTTGAGCCACTTCAGCGCCGTCTGGCAAGGTAAAATTTGGTATTTGCCCCCATTACAATATTACCAAATTAATGTCGCCAATGCAGTATGGAATTCCGCAAGTTGACTGTACTTGAAATTTACGAGATGGAGCAAAGTATATTCCGTTCACTTTTTATCTTCAGTAGAATAACTTTTTAGGGCTAAAATAAAGTGAGAAGCTGGAGCGCTGAGAGGATACGACTGATGGCCGCTGATAGTTTCGCTCCAAAACTTTGCAAGTGTCATCAGCCGCCCCCCAGCTGGTCACTTTATTTTTACTCCAAAAAGTCATTCTACTGAATTTAAAACTTCAACGGCATATGGGTACTTGATTTCGTAGGAAGGAATACATGGACATATATGCGGGGATATATTCAGAGAAGCCTTTGAAATTTGTTTTAGCAAAAGCTTCACATCGATCTGACCTACAGGTCAAAGGTAACGATTTTTTTAAAATGACCATTCCCAAACGTACTTTGGGGTCGGCATGGGATCTGTTCAATGCCGACAGCTCACCTCGCATTTAAAAAATTGCTTGCGCGGACAGATATTTAAATGCGTCAAAATACATGAACACATTTATGCAAAATCATGTTTAGATAAGATATTAAAATATGTTTTAAAAGAATACGCAAATCGATACGGTGGGTTCAGTAGGTTCTATAGTTCTATACGGTTCAATTGTTACAAATGTTTGAAAATGCCTCTCCATAGAAGTACCTATAGGCACCTTAGTTTCATTTCCAAAAGATTTTCGTGACATACCTACATACCTCTTCAGAATTGCAGAATGCTGGAAGATTGATAGAAGATCACCCAGAGCAACGATGAAATTTATCATTCTAAAGTTGGCATCCTGAAGTTTCAATTTGCACTCCGTTTCAGCAGTGCGTTCAATCGTTCAAACAATAATTACTTACGCTGACTAGCCGACTCGTCGTAAATCCTCACCCATATTATTCACTCTGAATTCGTTTCCGCGTTATGGAATTGAATTGACTATTGTGTCGCTCTCCTAATAAGTATATCGCTTTCATTACAACGCATCTGATTTCATTATTAGCATACGCAAATATCTAACGCTGTTTTCGAAATTGAAACATTCCTCCAATAAGCGACAGGCTTCATATTTATTGCAAAATATGTTTTCTATTAGGTATGGTGGCCTTATGGTAAAATCGAAGACAAAATCTACACAATGTCAGGAGGAACATTTCTCATTTTAATATACGATATACGAGTATACCTACGTAACATGCTTCATTTTCAACACCAATCTCCCAGTTTTGACTCGCTGATGTTCCCTTTTGCTTTGTTACACTTCTGCGATTAACGATGATTTTTGTGATTCAATTTCATATTGTACGATTTTGTGAAATGATACGCAACTTGAATAAATCTTTTTGCATCAATAATTCGCAAAGTTCATCGGCAATGTTCTAAAAAGCTCCAAGCTCCAGTATTTGTTACATGAAAACAAAGGGTAATTTACAATTCTGTTGTTTACAACCGCTCCCCACTACACAACAAATTGTTTTTCATCTATAATTTACATAAACATGGGCACACCAAGCATCATCATTGAATATTTCAGTGCCCAGCCACACTGAATTAAATCCCTAATGGAGAATAATTATACCATATTAGGTATAGGTAGGTATGCTCTAGCGAGTTGCGAGTTCAAACTGTTTACACACCAGCAACAGTGGAACTTCCACAATGGACAATTTTATTTATGTCAAAAGTTAATTAAGTGATTTTCATTGGAAATTCGAATGGAAGCAATAAGCATCAGCATACCGCATCTGCATTCTGGACAAGCAATATAATCTGTGATTCATATAACCATGCAAGGGATTGAAAATTGTATTTTCAACTTTTTTGTTAGCTTTTTCTTGTACCACTCTAATTGCCATCTTCTCCCCCGAACATGCTGAACAAATAAATTTTTACGGCAGTTGGGATTTGTGTGTATTTAATTTTTAATCAAGCGGGATTTATGGAAATGGGAACTGATTGGACTGGGATTTCTGAATATTATTTATAAAAGTAACGATTCTAATTTGAGTCAATCATAACACTCGTATGTATACATTACCAACCCTAATGGATTTTTGTCAAGCCAATTAATGTTCAATATGGTCCTGAACTCAAATTCAAATCAAACTAATTTTCCGCTTTTAATGGATTGAATTTTTCATTTCTTTCAGTGACGAATCAATTTATCCTCACTTCAATTTTTCATTTTGTCGGCGTCATTCTGCAATTTATTCCGGATTCGTTTTCATTGCAGGTGTTTCCAGATTTTTCCAGGCTGCTCTAGCTCTGGCGAATTTCTGTCGAATATCGACATAAATACCTACGGATCTGGTTTCTCAGTGGGATAATATACGGGTTTTGAGGAGCTTGTGGTGTGGTGGTCAGCGCGTTCGACTGCCACTTCAGAGGTCGTGAGTTCGAGTCCCACTGAGGCCGCTCGAATTTTCGTCTCAAAACAAGCTCTTTGATTTAGTTGGAATGCTTGCTAAATGCAAGACACGCCATGTCAATATTAAACCTTGTGCTGGACGAATTCTTAGGTACTACAATTTTACTTTCCCGACCCACCACCCAACGAGGAGGGGAAGTATTGTGCACGCGCTAAAACTTTTGTTCGAGATTTCGACGGAAGACCACTTCCAGAATGATCTCTGTCTGTATGTGTACCTATGTGTGCATGTGTGTATCTATGTATGTGTGTTTCTAACCTTCCACGATAACATATCTGACGATTACATATCTTTCCACGTATTTAAAACAAAATACTGCCCTATCTGTCATCTGTCAAATAATAAAAAATGTCAAAGTTCAAAACTTTACCATTTATAATCATTCAAAATCTATCCGATGGACTCGGAGCAAATGTGGCAGGAATCAACACAACAAAAGAATCAAATTAATTATGCAGTTGCACTTTTCCACCACTTTCCAGTCGGGCGTTGAGAATTTTCAAAATTTCTCCTAGCCGTTGCCGTTCAAGAGGGCCTTTCGCCCGTATTTTGACCAGGACGACTCGCTTTTGATGTTAGGGCTCCACTCAAAAATTCATTCCTGCTCGGGGATCGATTTTTTTCGAAATCAGACCCACGGTTTCCGAGTTTTAATCTCTGGAAAAATTGAAAATTCTCCAACTTTTTCCCCGTGAACAGATTTTCACCATTTTTCTTTAAACAAGAGGTAACTGCCTCTTGAACATTTTCCAACAATTTTTATTTCAATTTCCCGGGAATTTCCCCTTTGAAAATGTAAAACAGGCCTGGATTATCGAAACCGGACTTGAATTATGGAGCCCAAAGTGAAGCCGTAATTAACGATCTCAACAATGAGATGATTTGGGAAAAGGTTTGAAGTTTTCACGAAAAATTTAAATTTTTAAAATTTTTAATTTCCTGTAAATTATTTTCAATTCTTTTGTGATGCCAGTTCAGATCGTTCACCTTCATCCATGTACCAATGCGTCTGACTGTCTCACTCGCTTTTCTTTCTACATAATTTGGTTCCTTGTGAAAAACTGCAAATTTCTAACTTTTTAGCTTGTAAACAAATTTATACCAACTTTTTTCAAACAATAAAGGGTACATGATTCTTTAACATTCAAAGGCAATTTCTTTTGGAATGCATCAAGTTTTCCGAGAGTTTCCCACTTTAAAATGAATAACCGGCCTGGCTTATCGAGACCAGACTCAAATGATGAAGCTCTTATTGGAGAAAATATCTCAATTCTTCAATCCTTTTCTCAATTCCAACTTCTCACCCAAATAGTATGGGAGCATAGGTCGTGCCGTGTGCAGCTTTGTGAAGATATATAGAGTTATGTCCTAATCGATTCCTGGGGGATCAAGGACTATGAAGAATTATGGTGGAATATTGGCATTTACTGCAGGCAAATATGGTGGAGGCGCCAAGATGGGCTTTATCTGGTAATACAAAACTGGCTGTAGCTCGTTTGTTTTTCAACGGATTTCAACATCTGACACGTCATTTTGTGAACAAAAGAATTCTCTTCTTACTTCATACCTAAATTTACGAACGTCATTCTGTGAAACTGTCAAAATTGTCTTATAAGATATGCTAAATTCCGCCATTTTTTGAAGGTTATCCGATATTTTTTAAACCTGGCAGTGTCATAGATCTTGAGGTGCTCTTTCCGAATTTCTACTTTTCCACTTCGTATGTTTGCCGGTTTGGCCGCCATATTGAAAAGATGGCGCCCAAAAAACAGTTTTTTGTCAATATCTTGAATTTAACTGACTCAAGATTGAAACGTGTATATGCGGAGGAAAGCCCATTCAAATCTCTACAATTTGATATACCCATCAGTCATTTATGTGCGATTTATGGTTCTTGAGTTAGAGCTTTCAGTACTTCCGGAAGCATCAACTTTCGGCATTCAATCAGCATGTTAAAGTGATACCACCGTCATGTAGTGAGCAAATTAACCATAAATAGCTTTTGGCCATTAACCATAGATGATGAAAAATTTAGAAAATCGATCATGGTGATGTTATTTGTATAATTACAGGGTGAACTGTGAAAGAATATTGACTTTAGAAAGAAATAAAGGTAATATTCGCGATTTAAATTAATTTTTCCCGCCACAAAATGGCTGCGAAAGGCGGAATTCAACTGACAGCCCGAGGTGACATGAGATGTCACACTCACAACTCAAAACCTCACTTTTATTCATCAGTCACCCACCACTCAGTGTTTACTGTTTACTCCAGTTTACTCTCGGCTTGGCTTCCTAGTGTGGTCTCAGTTCCCAGATAGTGCGTCTGTTTGCTGTATTCTAGTTTTGCGAGTGAATTTGAAGTGATTGTTGTGTTTAGTAGTATTACTGTATCTCATCGACCATCGTTAGTCACAGAACGTGAACTAGGAAACTTTGATGGATAAGAGAAATTGAAAGAAGACTGGGCTCAACAAGCTGTACCCGAATGACACCAGCTCCTAAACGTCCATGAAGCACCTTTTGGAACTTCAACAGGATTCGCACAGGTCCCGGACGATGTGCTGATTCGTTTTACCAGTGGGAGCTTACCAAATTCCCCGAATGTGATTGTCGCTTGAAAAACCAGACAGTACAACACGTCACCTTTGCGTGGCCTTCACGCGCATACCAGGTTTCTCTGGAGGTCTTCGTGAAGGTAACACCTGAAGCTGCCGATTGCCTGGGGAATTTGGACTTCGGACTTACAACTTCCTGCCAAAATCAGTCCATTTACCTGTGGTAGTTGTTCCATATAGAACTATGTGGTTTGTATTTACTACTGCTTCACCTTCCACAAAGTTCCGGGAGCTTGGAGAGGCGGCACGCAAATAATTGCAAATCTCTTCCAACGACAAACGAATACCTCCCATAACAGTCGTAATAAGAACAAATAACACAACAATCATTTAAATTTACTCGCAAAACTAGAATACAGCAAACAGACGCACTATCTGGGAACTGGGACCACACTAGGAAGCCAAGCCGAGAGTAAACTGGAGTAAACAGTAAACACTGAGTGGTAGGTGATTGATAAATAAAAGTGAGGTTTTGAGTTGTGAGTGTGACATCATATGTCACCTCGGGCTGTCAGTTGAATTCCGCCTTTCGCAGCCATTTTGTGGCGGGAGAAATTAATTTAAATCGCGAATAGCATTTAAAGGATATCAGATACATTCGAAACTCATTATTATGATGAAATTTGGGGTCATTATTCAGAATATTCACTTTTCCACTTCGTGTCTCTGCTGTTCTGGCCATAATTCTGAGAAGATGGCGTCCAAAAAACGTATTTTCGGAAAATTTTCGGGGAATTTGTCATAAAATTCCAAGCTTCATATCAAAAGTGGAAGTCTATCAAATTCTCTAAAATTTGACATCTGAATCACTCATGTGCGACTTACGGTTCTCAAACTATACCCTTTCAAAGTCAATTTTCCCTTCGAGTTCACTCTGTAGTTGCATAAGAACCGTTACCATGATTGATTTTCTGGATATTAATGGTCTGTGGTTGACAACTTATCATTATTTATGGTCAATTTGACTGCCACGTGGAGCTAAGATCAACTTGATATGCTGATTGGATGACAAAAGTTGATGCTTCAGGGAGTTCTAGAAGCCATAACCCAAGAACCGGAAGTAGCACGTACACGAGTAAGGTGTCAAATTGTAGAGAATTGAATAAGCTCCCATTCGCATACAAACGCTTCGACTTCACATTAACTGAAATGAAGATAGTGTCAAAAAACTGTTTTTTGGGCGCCATCTTCTCAATATGGCGGCCAAGACGGCAAATATACGAATTGGAAAAGTGGAAGTTCGGAAAGGGCACCTCAAGATCTATAATACTGCCAAGTTTCAAAAATATCAGACAACGTTCAAAAAAGGCCGGAATTTAGCATATCTTATAAAGACAATTTTGACAGTTTCCCGAAATGACGTTTGTAAATTCAGGCATGAAAAAGAAGAGCATTTTTTGTTTACAAAATGACGTACCAGATGTTAAAATCCGTTGAAAAACAAACGAGCTACAGCCAGTTTATTATTACCAGATAAGCCCATTTTGGCGCCTCCACCATATTGGCCTGCAGCAGATGTCAATATTCCACCATAATTTTTCATGGTTCTTGATCGCCCAGGAGTCGTTTAGGACATATCTCTATATATCTTCACGAAGTTGCACACGGCCAAGCCTTTTTTGACCCTATGCCCCCAGACTAAAAGGGACGCCTCATGATAAAATTTTCATCTGTTCCTTGCTACTCGTCGGGGAAGTTTTGGGCTGACACGACCTTTTTTTTTTAATTGGGTGTTGATGGGCGCATCGAGTACTAGCTCATTAGCGCCCTTGCGGTGATTTTCTCCGTTTCACCCTTTTTCCCTTGACGTAACCGCTCGGTCTCGGTTAGTACACGCCAAAGTACTTGAGAGCGCATAGAGAAAAGCCACCTGCCCCAGCGGGATTTGAACTCTGGACCGCTGGGTTTGAAGCCAGAGACGGAGCACACCGAGCTACCGCCGGGATAACCGATTTTTTGATTAATTTAAATACCAACAGTCGAACATTTAGTTTGAACAACATTCGGACTTATTCTCTATGCCACTGAAAATTTTCAATACTCACTGAAAATGGGAGTTTTAAGAGCTAAAATTACTCCTTTGACTAAAGTAAGGTAAAGTATTTATTTATGCTTTATGAATATATGATACATAATGTCAATCCAGACACAGGTTCAGGTCTGATTTTAATCCATAGTTGGGATCCCTGGCCCTGCCTGATACACTGTTGCGGAACTAGCTCGAGATCATGACGCGTGAATGAGACACATCTGCACAATTGGCGGCGGCGCCGTGCATCGCAAGCGCGCCAGAATATTCGCGAAGCCGATGGAATTTTGCTAGTAGCAGTTCAGAGGCCCCGAACCGACAGTGGAAGCGACCATTTCTTTCGAGGTCTTTCAGGAAGAGACTGGAATGTTCTCAAATGCATGACGCAAATATACACTATACAGGGTGTTGGGTGTTACACCTTTTTGAAGTGAAAACTTCTAATCCATCGCTTAGATCACAATTTGTTAATATTTTAGGAGGTGGTAGAGCATCAAAAAATGAGTGGGCCTTTTCGACAAAATTTACATCGGAAACGTATTATAAGGAAGATAGAGGCTTCCAAAGTAGAATTTTGAAAATGTTTCTTTTTTCGTTTGAACTCCAAATTTAATCACCAAATTTTGACCAATTTCAGTATACATAGTAAGTTGATGCATATACATACTTACAAGCTAGTCATATTGACTTTTGTCCCATTTGTGAAATTTGTAATTTTTAATTTTTTGATAAATTTTTTGTTTTCTACTCTTTTTCTTCCCGGTGAAAGCACTTATTTTTTTATGCTCTACCATCTCATGAAATATTGACAAAAAAGTGGAACATCCTGTATAAGAGCGGCATGGAACTTCAAAATCAACGGTGGCTGCCAAATTGACACCTCGGATGCTAAACCATTCCTACATGCCTGCAAAACTACATGCCAAAATAAGTAACATTTTCGAATTTCAGCGAATTATAATGGATAGCACAAGGTCCTTCTGCCTTCTGTTACACCAGGGGTCCTATTTTCGGAAAACGTGTGATCCGTTCCTATGCGAAGTTGCTAGGCAACCAGGGCTGTGTTTGGCTGTCACCTAGGCAACATCACCTGGGGCCCTATTTTCGGGAAACGTGTGATCCGTTCCTATGCGAAGTTGCTAGGCAACCAGGGCTGTGATTGGCTGTCACCTAGGCAACATCACCTGATCTATTCCTCGGTTCCGAAAATAGGGCCCCAGATGATCTGTTCCCCGGTTCCAAAAATAGGGCCTCAGTGAGTGCTGCAGATTCATCACTTGACACTTAGCGGGCGCTATGTGCATGGATTACAACTTTTTGGCAAAGCAGGACAAGATATATAGCGGCCAAAGTGAGCAAAGTGCGCCGCAAAAAAATTAAAACCAGCTTGTTTTGGGTCCTCCAAAGCCTTATGTCTTGTACGACCCCCGAGTGTCTATGAGTTTTCGAATTCCAAAGTTGGATGACACTCGCTGGAAGTCAAGTTAGTGACAATCCGCAGCGACAGCGTTCGACGATTTGCGGCCAACCTGTTGAACCGTGAAACACTATTTCTGATTTTTTTATCGATCGTACCAAGGACTTTTTTGGGGGAATTTTTGTATAGAAATTGGATCTCACCCTGTCTGTACCTATCTATACCCTATTAACGACGCATCCAGTAGTTGGTTTTTTTGATTCATGATAATTCCGCAATCAGCAGATAACCTGAATGATTCTGGAATAACGAAACTAGAAGGGGTCCAAGGACCTCCCTTCGACCCCCCCCTCATATGTTCTGAAAGTTTGTTTCATTTTTTTGGCATACTTTTCAAGCATTTCTGCGAGCTACTCTGAACTCCGTAGACGCGTTTTGAGGCACTCTTCATATTTTTCTGTACTCATAATGCACCTACAAGAGCGATTTTGTACGTTGGTCCTTTGAAGGCTGTCTAAGACAGTAAATGGCTTTCTGCGAGGACGCCATGGTATATAAGGTATTCGGAAAAAACGTCCCCGTTAAAACGTCCCAGGAGAAACCGTCCCCGTAAATAACGTCCCCTGGAAATAACGTTTCGTAAAAACGTCCCAGGAGAAACCGTCCCGGAAATAACGTCCCCTGGAAGTAACGTCTCCGGAAAAAACATCTCCGAAGAAAACGTCCCCGCAAAAAATGTTGTCAAATAAAATGTCTCCAGAATAATCGCATCGGAACCTTTCCTGGGAAAAAATACGAAGCAAAATGATACAATCATGATTGTTATCTATGTCGATTGAGTACCCAAAGAGGACTAGGAAGATTCATGTTTTTTCCGGGGACGTTTTAACGGGGTCGTAATTTCCGAGATTCGTTCCAATTTGTGCACCTCCATATTTCTTTGCCATTAGCACTTTCTTTCTGTTTACTGAATTCAAATCTTTCATGTACGAGGATTTTCTTCCCCTTATTCGAGGTGAAGAAATACAGAGGCATTTTGGAACACGCGTCAAAAAATCAAAAATTTAACAATATTGTTTGTTTTTTGCCGTGAAACAATGATTATTTGTAATAATCCTCCTAGATTACACGTAACTGGATGGTTTTTTCCAGGAGACTTTTTTTCCGGGGAAGTTTTTTCCTGAGGACGTTATTTCCGGGGAAGTTTTTTCCAGGGAACGTTAGTTATTTCCAGGGGACTTTTTTCCGGAGACGTTTTCACGGGGACATTAGTTCCTAGATTCGGACGCCATATGGAACAATCTAATTTGGGTGCACTGAGTGCGAGTTCAAACCAACAACAGAGTCTCCTGAACAAATTCCCTTGGCGACCAGGCCAGAAGGTGCCCACTGGAATAAATGAAATGACTGACGGAAGTACCCTGAAACTTTGTTTTCAACATGACAAAAATCTTTTATTCACTTGTTATGTACCAGTTACCAATATTTCGTATTGTTATTATATTTCATGTAGAAGATTCTAGCAACACACCTGTTGAATGTAAAGCAGAGCGATACGCGTTCTACCGAAATGAAATCTACTCTGCTAGATTATCCCTCTATTTTTTTGCTACACAATTTAGGTATGCAAAATATTTTGCCGCGCTACACAAATTAATTTCTGATGCAATGTACATAGCCTACGGTCTATTTTTTATGCTTTCCACAGTATGTTCTGCGTTCAATGTAATTCGGGGCTTTTGCGAGAATGTTAATTTATCAAAATTCGCCCCGCGCGCCGAGTACTTGGAATTTAATGCTAACACAACTGCTTCCTTTCGTTTGAAGGTGGGGCGAGTAAATCGAAACGTAAATTGGTTCAATTTAAATGGAAATTCATTAGGCTTGCGTCTAATGAAACTATACTTAGGCACTGTGGAGGCCTCACTGAAATAAACTCCAGTACTCCAGATAAGTATAGGGACCTACCAACGTGACTAAATCAAGGTGGCACAACGTGCTGACTATACCCATGGATTTTTTGAATTTTTTCAGTTGTCAGAGCCTGGCACCCATCACCCTATACATAAACTTTTTATTCCCGGTGTTTCCCTGTTTTATTTGATCACATTTGATAAGAATTCACATACTCACTCGTAAAGCAATAATAAATATACTTACATATGTATTAACTATATTGACACAATTAATACTGCAATAATTACGTTCTCAATAACCTTTATAACCGTGTTCATAGAACACACTGTTACGAGCGGTGCATTCTGAAGCACACGCGGTCTTTCTAAACTGTTCGCATTAGGTCGCAGTGTACAAGTGCGAAGCCCTAGTGACCTAGTGCAGTCCAGAACATGCACGAAGGTTTTGACCGTTGAAACTTACGTGGAAACTTCAACAGCCGAGTAGGACACATCTGTCCATTTGGCGGAGGTTCCGGATTCACAGCACGTTTGTAATGCACGCGAGAGGTGTGGGACTTTTCGGGAGTCATCTGGCAATCGTATGCCGGGTCATTGTGGAATTTGCTTGAGGACCGGTGGAAGATTATACAATAATAGTTGGAGCTATATAAAGCACCGATGTTTGGCCTACGGACCAGCTTCAATTCAGAGCGATAAAAGTGAGTAGTATCAGCGATATTTCCAAGCGTAAATGACCTAAATGCGAGATACGTAACAATACGATACGAGTATATGTAGTGGTACTTGCATACCTCTAGCCACGACCTCTAGCCAATAACCCCTGATAAAAAATATGAAAAGGTATAGGTTGTCTGATTTCTACATGATTCGAGTGGGCTGTGCTTCTGGTCGCCATCGGCCGATCGCGGCTTGAATCGCAACCCACTAGAATCAGGTAGAAATCAGACAGCCTATAATTCGAGTTTATTCATGAGAAGTTATAAAAAATGATAAATACACAATAAAATATGTAGAACATGGAGGCTCTTTCCTTGATGTGTGGAGACACTTTCTTGGTTTAGTATTTATATTTGTGTGATTTCACATCGGCCAGTATTTTCCATCCTTGGTTAACTTTAACCAAAGGCAGACTCAAAAAATTTGAATCCTATACAATGCCATTTTAACAACAATCGTTATTACGGCATTCAATCATGAGTTAACTTCAGGGTAGAGTTAACGACGGTGTTGAATTGATAAAATAAGCGTTGTGAAATCAATCCCTGTGAGTTTATTCCTTGACGGATTCTTACCATGTTGGTCTCTTTCGAAAGCTACAAGGATGTACTTTGGTTTGAGCCCATTGGCATTCCCAAAATCCCAAAAATAATTTTTTCAAATGTCAAAATTTATTTTTTTTTATTTCGGAAATGCCAATGGGCTCAAACCAAAGTACACCCTTGTAGCTTTCGAAAGAGACCAAAATGGTGAGAATCCGTCAAGGAATAAACCCACACGGATTGATTTCGCAACGCTCATTTCACCAATAAGACTCCGTCCTCTGTGACTCCGTCCCTAATCCGGAATAGAAATACTGAGCCTGTAAGCATTAAGGGTATGCCTTTACCTAACTTAACACCACGCCAATGTCACACCCAGGGTATATATATATATATATATATACAGGGTGATTCAAAAATGGCGCATTTCCTTTCGGGCACGTTATAGTGGACGTTAACAAAGCATGGGAAAAATAATTAAAAAAATCAATCGGCTTTGATTTGCGAGTTATTAACAAAAACAAATCTGTTCAATCTGGCAGCATCGCATTAGTACCTACCTGGTACCTTCAGATCAAAGAGGTACATTACAATAGCATAAATATATTGTTACCCTGGAAACTCCGTAGAAC
The DNA here is from genome assembly GCA_949128115.1 of Anaspis maculata. Lineage (NCBI taxonomy): Eukaryota > Metazoa > Arthropoda > Insecta > Coleoptera > Scraptiidae > Anaspis > Anaspis maculata. The sequence goes on along the minus strand of OX421962.1, from coordinate 35,842,016 downwards.
CTGCCATACCATACCAAGCATACTTGCCGAATGTATTTTCACGGCACCTTTGAGGTGGAAGGCGAATTTTAAAATTTAAAAAACCGACTCAAATCTCAATTGCAAGAGAAATTTTTATTGGGGAACTACTAACGGCATGTGATTCTTCGCGACTAACAATGCCTTGCTTCAAAATCATGCAAACTGAAGGAGTTGAATTCTCAACTTCACCTCTTCGTAACTCCAAAGAGAAACGAGCCAAATTTTTTTTACTATTTTTTCCGTGCTCCGCCAACGTCTCCCATAACGTATACGGGAGGAAATGCGCCATTTTTGAATCACCCTGTATATATATATATAGATAGCCAAAATTGATATTTTAGTCTAATATTCATGTAACCTAATGCTGGAGCGCACGATCTAAAAGTCCAGTACCTATACAAATATACGCTGGCCCAGTGCAGTAATTTAAACTCCATTCAATGTTTATTGTTTACAAAAATAAGTAATAAATTGCACCTCTGTTCTATTATTAACAGTATTTTGCAGGACTGCATAAACATAATTTCATTCAAGTGGAAACCTTGAGCACCTTGAGGATCTCGCCCGCACCCGCAAACAAAAACAATGCCTACGCACCCTGTTACTTCTTTTAAGATTTATACCACACCTACCTCTTTCCTGTTAGGATATGGAGTTTACCGAGAAGTTTACTTTAAACTGTAATACAAATTGGTAGAATCAAAATATCCAACTGTTTGTAATTACATTAAATTATTCGACGTATATTTACAAAACTGTAGTCGTAATTTTGCAAGAACATTACCTATATCTCGTTCACGATGCATATTCACATTCAGTTGTCACATTTTGAACTGAACCCTCTCACGTGGAAGGCATGCGATGTTCAAAACCTGTTTTTCTGAAAGTCGAGTAACCTGGATTCATCAGTACTGGAGGAAACCTGACTCAATCAAATACTTCATCCTTCAAGATCGCACAATCAATTCAAAAAGCTAATAAAATGGTGTCATAACTGAACGAATGAGATATCTATTTCCAGAATGCGAGTCTGGAGCGCGATTCTGTACTTGCCTACCGACAACTATCGGATCGGTAGCTAGGGTGAGAACCAATCAAAGGACCCCGCACGATTCTTATGAAAAATGGGTCTCGGTCAAATTCTCTAACTTTTTTATATGTTGTAGCCCAATTCGACACGAGTCAAAAACCATCGTCCGTTACCCAAAAAAATGGACAGTTTTTTGTTTATAGGGGGTTGAAGATGGGTTATTTCAAGGTAAAAAAATATGTTCCAACGTAAGTGAGAACATTTCAACCTCCTTTCCAACACATATGGCTCATGACAATTTCCTTTTTCTTTTGTGCAAAAATCACCCCCATCCCTCACCCCCAACCCCTACTTGTGAGTATCAAACTTGAAATTACGTTTGAAAGTCATGAAGATGGTTCTATTTTGTCGAATTATGAATTTTGGCACAAATTATTTTTCCAACCCCCAAATAGGGGGTGGGGTTGGAAAAAAAACCATCGGTCAATTGGGCTGAATTTCTGATATTGTGCTTCATCAGTTACGCTGAACAAGATGACTAAAGGAAAACTCATTCGTATGACCAGTTTCCACCCCACAGAGGGTTGAAGTTGACTATAATGGAGCATAAAACATTCTTCCATGTCATAAACCAAATGAATGGAAATTGTGGACCTCCATATTATCTTGTTTCGTAAAAATGTATATTCTTCAGAAATACTCTCAACCCCGTCCTTCATCCCCTATCCCTGTTTCTGAACACCATATTCGAAATGCCTGAATCTTGAAAATTAAATAATTTTTATTTCATCCTTCACATGGTCGCAGTAGCTGGAATAAGAGTGTAACATAATATTTTGCCTTCATTAAGCAGCTTTCGCTTCAAATGACAATAAATTCTTCAATCTAAACTATGAATTGAGGTATATCCGTACAAAAGAAAAAAGTTAAAAATTATGTACATGTGAACATAAATCACCTGCTGTGAAGTTGAAACTAGATAGGAACACCAATATTTTTAATAATAATCCAGTCAAAAATCAAAAAAAAAATATATTCCACCCTGCTTATGTTAGCACTCTAACGTAAGCATAGTGAAAGTGAATTTTGAGAGGGGATTCACAATTCAGATGCAGAGAATCCGACAATAGACCTCCAACATTATCAAGATTTATTTCGAATATGATTTTCAGAAACAAGGATAGGGGATGAGAGACGGGGTTAAAATTATTTTTGAAGAATAGACATTTTTACAAAACAAGACGATATGAAAGTCCACTATTTTCATTCATTTGGTTTATGACATGGAAGAATGTTTTATGCTTCATTATAGTCAACTTCAACCCTATATGGGGTGAAAACTGGTCATACGAATGAGTTCTCCTTTGGTCATCTTGTTCAGCGTAACTGATGAAGCACAATATCAGAAATTCAGCCGAATTGACCGATGTTTTTTTTTTCAACCCCACCCCCTATTTGGGGGTTGGAAAAACAATCTGTGCCAAAATTCATAATTCGCCAAAATAGAACCATCTACATGACTTTCAAACGTAATGTCGAATTTGATACTCACAAGTAGGGGTTGGGGGTGAGGGAGGGGGTTGATTTTTTCACATAAGAAAAAGGGAATTGTTATGAGCCATATATGTTATAAAGGACGTTGAAATGTTCTCACTTACGTTGGAACATATTTCTTTACCTTGAAATAACCCATCTTCAACCCCTTATGGAAAAAAAACTGTCCATTTTCTTGGGTAACGGACGATGGATTTTGGCTCGTGTCAAATTGGGCTACAAAATATCAAAAAATTAGGGAATTTGACTGAGACCCATTTTCCATAGGAATCGTGCGGGGTCCTTTGCTCCTGCCTAGCTACCGACACCGACAAGTGTCGGTAGGAGAGTACAGAATTGCGGCCCTGGTCATGTGGTTGGTTTGAAAGACATACACCCTAGCTACATTCATTATTATTGTAATTGTTACTCGTGAAGACTAGAACACTTCAAATTGCCTGCTGCAAATCTAGACAAGAGACATCGACATCAACATTGGTAATTATTAATTAACAAAAGCTAAAAAATACCGGTTTCTTTCCTTTCATGGGTGACGTTTTGAAGGTATATATGGAAATATCCATTCATGCGAGCTTTCAATCATTGGTAAATACCGTATATGATCAAAAACTTTCTCACACAAGGGAGGCTGGTGGGCCTGGTCATTGTCAGGCAAACGAGGCTGATTTTGGCCAGGCCACAGCCTTTCTTGAGTAAGAAAGTTTTTGATCATACGGTACTGCCTCTACGTCATGTATATTTCATTTTGAAAGAAAAAAAAAAAGTTTCAAATTCCTTCCTAAAATACTTACTATAATTAAATCACTCTAGGTATGTACTTAATTGTCACCATTTTCCAAGAGCAGCACGCAAAAATTACAGACTCATTTTCCATTACCTTCCTACGCTTGTGTGTGTGTGTGTGTGTGCCTGTTGTGCGCCTGTTGTGTGTTGGCCATCCCCATCGATCGGTCATTTCCACACCTCGTTTTCCCAATTAACAATAATTGATCACATAGTGCGCAAAAACGTGAATTTTACGCAATGCCGTCGTGTTGCGCAAGAAAAAACAAGGGGTCGGCATTACGTCAACCCTTTGTCTTCAGCGTCATCGACGTCTCGAATTTTTTCCTTTTCATCCGAAGCCGGTCAAATGGGAAAGCAGTCAAGGAGCTCAGTAGATTAAAAACTCGCTTGCCTCCGTCAGTGTTACCTAATGGACGGAAATCTAAATGATGTGGTCGAGGATGTGGTATAATCAATTTTGCGACGAAACAAATACCTGCAGAGGGAGATGCCGGCGAGAAAAGGTCGGAGTCGTTCCTCCTCGTTGGAGGTCCTGATGGAATTTATTTACATTCATTATACAACGACGTCGTTAAGGGTGTTTTGTAATTTCGAATTGCGGCAAGTTCCGAGTATATAAATATCTCTCTGCTAAGCGTTTTTTAATATTGAATAAAATGTCGCGCACACCGCAGGAAAGCTGCGGGTAGAGGTGGGTAGATTTTTTTCAACCGAAAACAAACAAAACTGGACTGATAAATGCTCTGGTAAGACTACAAAGAGTGCGAGGCATTGTCTAAGCAGGGTGAGCGATACGGAGCTCTTATAGAAACAAAAGCAATTCACGCATATTTTCCATAAGAAAGACCCATGCTTCATTGTGCAGCGCCGGCAGGACGATTTTCCTTCCGGTTCCCTTTTCTCTATGCTTGGCTTTGTCCTTCCTGAATCTTTGATGTAAATTCAGAGCTCGGCTTTTCAGCTAAATGGGTATTTTTCTCCCATAACCGTTCCTTATCTACACATTGGAGACTTTGCCTTATACGAGGAAAAGGTAGCGGAGGACGGCTTACTCCAGTATATAATATATTCTTGGGAGATAACTTTGTTGTTCTTAGTACTCTGTTGGGGTATATGCATGGAGTTTACGGCAACTCGAGTTTTATGGAAGTGTTTGCGTTTATTAGGAGCGTAAAGTTAGCGCGAAATGAGGGCAATAAAGCGCAGCTAGAAATTAAATTGCATACATATGACGTTTGATGAAGTTAATTTAGCCAGCTCTTCAAAAGTCTCCATCCTGCATCCCCACGACGATTGACGGGGGATCGAAAGGATGAGGTAGTTTTTACTTTCAGTTTTCTTTGAGGTAGCTAAGCCCTTACGGCATTCCGCTCGTATTGCTCAAAATAATTTGCTCTCGTTTTGATCTGGTGGGAAATTTGGTATTTTCTTTGCTCTGCTGCGGTATTTCTCTGTGAGTTCTCGTCTGTGAGCTGCTGCTGCTAATGTTACAGATTATTGTCTTCCGGCTGGGTGGAAGAGCAGTCTTTGGACTGAACCCAGCCTTTTGTTTTTTGGCTTATGTAGTTACTATTTATTTTAGAATGGGTACTTCTATGAATTTCTATTTATTTATGTATTTATTTGTTTTAATCATTACTATACCTACTGTACATTGTCAAGAAACAATAAAAGCGTTTATTATTATTATTATTATTATTATTATAAAATTATAGTCCAGTCACTATGTCTTTTTTCGTCGGAAAAATTAGTAGAAGGCTGAAATTTCGTACACGCAATCTTTAGATTGTCATGAATGGCCTGTAAAAAGTCTCCTAAAATTCGAGCTTAGGAACTTTGGATAATCGCCATCGAGTGTTAAAAAGTCGTTTTTTCGGAAAAGAAGTCATTTCTTTATTACAAGATTGTCCTTTTTGTAATTCAATAATTGCGTATCACGATCTTGATCATCACCATACACTATTTCTACTTTTGCATAGGTGGCAGATCCAAGATGGCGGTCAAGAAGCAAAAACAGTTGACTGTCTTATTTCCAGTATTGGCAGACCTAACAAATGTCTGATGATTGCGTTTTATTTCTGAGATAATTTATTATAGGAATACCAAGTTATACATCAATATCTCAAGAAATCACTGATTTATTGCAAAAAGTTGAACTGTGAAAAATTTTAAGCTTTTTCAGAATATTTCCAAAACGGCCGAAGATATTTTGGAACCGTTCACAATATCTTCGTGGGCATGAAATAACGAATATATAGAGTGATTTTCACGTCTCCAGATATTTTGATTTCTGAAGATTTTTTCTTCATTTCTTTTCTCGACGCGTTTGGTATTACCGTTATTTAGTCTGAAGAAATTGTCACAATTCAAAAATTATTTGCCGAAATATCGCCTAAAAACAAAGTAAGCGACTCAAGTTGGAGCGACTTGTTTCCATAGACAAATTTTCGGCTTTCATATCCTGAAACCGACCCCCTTCAGAATCACTTGCGTATATCAGTGGCTCAGATCACGTAGTGAAATTCGTTCAACCGGTGCAGTAATTCATGGCTGATACGAATATCACGTCTTGCAAACTTTTCTTGAGGCGATCCGTAGCAACTGGGTGGTCAGAAAAAAACGTTTGGAAAATACGTCTCTTGCAGAAGAAGCGAAACTGTTGAAGTAAGTTCACAATTTGGTGACACTGATGCAGTTTGTCAAAAATTGGATAACTGGAAAGTACGCGAGGTTATCCAGTTTTTGATGTTTCCAGTTTTACTTCTGCAAGATACGTACATTATACTTTTCGATCGTATTTCTCCTACTCTCCAGTTGCTGTGGATCGCCACCAAAAAAGCTTTGAGAAATAATACGGGTACAGCAGTTTGGGCTGTGTGAATTGTATAGTTTCCAAATCAAGTCAAATTTTGCAGGGTGACATTTTGTTGAGGAATTTATTACGACACCATTATTGTGTATGACGATTAACGGCCCCGTGGCGCAGGTGGTTGCGTGGCTGCCTGCGGCCACGGAAGCTCCGGGTTCAATTCCCGGGAATAGTCTGGATATGTGTATTGTCTAATTTGCAACTTTTCTTGATTATTGTATGAGTTTAATAAAGGCAAAAACTCCTATTAGTGGACGTGGTAGGAAAAAACAAGTTCCAAATGATGATAGAGGTAAACCACTTTGCAGGATCGTAACTAGAACTTGAATAAACGATTTGACCCGCACTGCTTTCATTTTTGCCCCTTAGGATTTGAATGGCGCCCCTTTTTCAAAATGGCGGATTTCATCTAGGGACAGAATGTATTGAATAGCCTGGTGATGTCCAGCTTCGTTGAAATATATGGAGCTATGTCTCGATCGGTTTCCGGGAGATCAAACACTTTTCAAAAAGATGGTGGAACATTGACATCTGTCGCAGGCAAATTTGGTGAAGGCGCCAAAATGAATTTAGTACGGTCATAAGAAAATTGCTGTAACATTTTGATTTTTCAACCGATTTTAACTTAAGGTATCTCATTTTGTGGGAATGTAAATTCTTCTTGTTATCTCATACCTTCCATGAAATAAGACATTGAGAAATGTTGAAGAAAAAAATAAATAACAATTTGAAAAAAAATCTTCTAATTTTCATGGAAATTGCTTTATTAGTAGATTTTGATGTGCCCTTTCTAATATTGCACTTTTCCGATTTATATCTTCGCAGTGCGCACCGCCATGTTGAAATAATTATATTTGAAAAGAAGTTTTTGACAATATCTAAATTTAAGTCCATGCGAGATTAAAATGTTTATGTACGTATGCAAGTACATTCAATTCTTCACGATTTGACACCTGAACCATCTCTGTGCGACTCGGGGCTCTTGAGCTAGAGCTTCCGGAAGTATCAATTTTCGGTGTTGAATAGTGACCGCGCCTACCGGATTTTTTTTTTTAATTGTCTTATTTTACGAGGCGGCATTCAGCTTTAAGCTGCTCTACCATGCAACCTCGGGATTTCACCACTGGATCACCATCATGTCTTAATCAAGTTACCCATCAATAACGCCTCGTCATTTATCTCAAATCATGAACATTGGTGGACCTGGCACAGCCCCAAGAGGTGATTTTTAATTCCTTTGGAACCGAAACTTGATATTTCCAGAAGGTTCAGCTCAAAAACCATGATTGGTTTGAGCCATGACCATGGTTCAGATGTCAAACTGTGGAGGATTGAATATGCTTTCATATGTATATACACATTTCAATGTCACAAGAGCCAAAACTTAGATATTGTCAAAAGCTTCCTTTCAGACATCATTTTTTCAATATTAAAGATATAAATCGGAAAAGTGCAAATTCAGAAAGTGCAATTTTTTCAATGGAAGGTACTTATAAGGTAACAAGAAGAATTCACTTTTTCACAAAATGAAACGTCTTGTGTTGAGATGGGGGCGGGTATTTACCTCAAATAATAAAGAAATCATTATTTACTGATTGATTTCTGCCCTTGTTTCTGCCCTAATTTTACCCTTACTTTTTGCATTTTATGTACTTGTTTATATTGGTAATAAACATTCTTCATCATCGTTTTAGAAAACGTAAAAGAAACTAACGCTGTCGAAAGGTCCAACATGGCGACCAGTATTATAATGATTGTTTCTTGAATTACTATAATATACATATACATATGCCGTTCACGTTTTAAATTCAGTAGAATGACTTTTTGGAGCAAAAATTAAGTAACAAGCTGGGGGGCTACGATTACGGCTGATGGCACCTGGGAAGTTTTGGAGCGAAGCTATCAGCGGCCATCAGCCGTATCCTCCCAGCGCTCCAGCTTGTCACTTTATTTTTGGTCCAAAAAGTCATTCTACTGAAAATAAGAAGTGAACGGGATATAAATAGGTATATGACAAGTGGAATTTTTGAAAAATATGTTTGGTTAGGTTCAAAGTATAAGTCTTGAGTTTCATGAACATATAAATGGACCCATTGTACCGGGTGTTTTTCAGAACTCAATTGCAGTTAGCGCTGAAAGTGGAATCGTATGTCCGCGTATAATTCAAATTGCGATTTTAAGGCAACGCAAAAAGATGAGTAGCGGGCATACGTTTCCAGTTTTCCACTGCCATAGCTAACTCCAATTCACAATTTTTAGAAACACTTGGTATATAGCTTACTCAAATATGATACCAATCCTTGTTTAAATTGCCAAATTTTAGTGGAAGATGTGGAAATTTCGGACAAGAAATATCCCCTCTTTTTCTTAGCCACTTGCTACGATCTGGTGCATCGCAGGTCTCTGGAACCTATTGCAGTGTGTACCTTGATTCCAAAAACATAGGAACTAGTGAAATAAATTTCCAGTTATTGCGAGAATTTCAAAAATGGTACAATTCTTGATTTCTTGAATTCTTTGATTTCCTCCAGAAAAAAAGCGGCAACTCAGAAACATGGAGGCTTCAGCTACTCTTAATATATGTAATGTTTTACCCAATCAAATTTCTGAACAAGTATTCAAATTCTCAGCTTGCTCTGAATTTATTCCAGGAGAAAACCTGTTTTTTTTTTCTAGGGGCGTCTGGTGGTATTCTGGTAATCTGGTATAGTGGTATTTTGTAAAAAATAACATTCCGTAAACTCTCTGTTATGTGAAAATTCGTGTCCGCCATTGGCTGGTGCCTAGATAATAACAACGTAACAGAGCCTTTATGGAATGTTATTTTTTAGAGAATCGCACCATAAATGGTGAAATTAACGAAAAAGGCGAAGGAGAAATTAATATCAGAGATAACGAAAAGGTTAAAGTTGAAAAAGGAAACAAGAGTTCGAGACGTGAGAACCAGAGTTGAAAAAACTGACATTATCTGGATAGCAGAAATTGTTCGCTAATAACCTTTCATCATCCTTCACAACACATTCCAATTTTCGAATTCACTCCGGCATTCACAAAGCCGTGAATCATTGTGCTCTAATTAAAAACCCGCCATTTTTCTCATTACCCAATCTGTGAAATAAAACTGTAATTACGACCGCATATCAATTTGCCATTCTTTCGCAGTTTCTTTAGACGATCGAAGTATTACCTAAGTCAATCAACACGCTTTTGAAAAATACTCAATAGCCGAGTGTGAATATAAATGGGGTAGGTACACGGATGGTAGGTAGGAAGGTAGGGTATTTCGGTTCCTACCAAATTTTAATTCGATATCATGGCAAAATCGACCATCCCACATAAAGAATGATGCGCGACAAGCAAAATGTAGCTCTTATCAGTTATTTTGGCACCGAAACAAACATTATGTGGATAATAAATAGATTTGGTTCCCGTTTCGGATGGATTTGTAATGATACTGAGAGTTAGTGAGCAATATTCCAAGTTAGTTTTGGTATCAAAAGGTTCAGTGGAAGGTATATTTCGATTATCAACAGTAATATCGCAAGTGCTGAGATTTTCACGATAATTTTGGCCGGGCGATCGCGAGTGCTGGTTGTAGCGATAAACGCCCGACTCCGTAGAAGGATGGCATTTATCCAGGGACAACCAGCCCGAGAGAAACGCTTGGCCAAAATTATCTGCAAAATCTCGAGCACGAATGATATTTTGATGATATTAATTACCAAAAAGAAATCCAAAGTGACAGCTGTCAGATTTTGTTCTTTACATCAATTTTATTCCGTTGCCAATGACTGTGAAATTTAGATAAGTGATGATTATCACATACAACGCCCTTGATTATTAGACCTACAAGGATAATAATCACTTATCTAAATCCCACTGTCAATAGCAACGGAATAAAATTCATGTAAACAACAAAATCTGACAGCTGTCACTTCGGACTTCTTTTATGTAATAATCTTCAAAATATCACTCGTGCTCGAGATTTTCCCAGATAATTTTGGCCAGGCGTTTCCCTCGGGCTGATTGTCCCTGGATAAATGCCCTCCTCCTACGGAGTCGGGCATTTATCGCTACAATCAGCACTCGCGATCGCCTGACCAAAATTATCGTGAAAATCTAAGCACTTGTGATATTACTGTTGAATATTATCCTTGTAGGTCTAATAATCAAGAGCGTTGTATGTAATAATCGACTAAATTTTTTACTTCACTTTTTGATATTTGATACCTCGTTTAATACAGAACTAAAATTTGATACCGCTAGCGGGCATTATAAAGTTGTCTAAAAGTTAGGTACATGAAGATTCACATTGAAACATGTTGAATGTTTAAGTATATTAATATAGGGTACCTGCTTTGGTTTGTTGGTGGTGTGTAACGTTACCATAATATAAACATATACTTCTGAAGTATTGAAGTGCTCAAAGTTTCAATCTTCTCAGTGCTCAATTTCAGCATGAATGGGTACATAAGGTATAAGTATATAACTTTTATTTCGAATCTCTCAATTTGTTGGCAATTCTGTATGACGCCAAACAAAGTTTGAATCCTCAAGACTTCCCAAGCCATCCAACGACTCCAAGGGTTATTAATTATGGAAAAGTCACTCGCAGATCTCGGCTGATGGTGAAACATTAATTATGCGACTTGCGGAAGATAATCCCGGGCGACTTACCGGCAAGTCCTGCGGTCTTTCACACTGTTGACGATGTAAACACCGAGTTATCTTCAGGCATCTATACAAGACACGCTGAGCTGCTCCTCCGCCAAACTACCAGGTACGGCTCATTCACATCCTTGTAATTTACCGGCGTCGAGATGGTACAATTCTTCAAACCGAAAAAAAGTGTTGAAAACAATACGTCGGATGCAGAAGGAAATTGCGTGAAGTTTCGCACAACCACCGCGACCGAGACTGACGAGACAGAGCGGGGGCGGCCTAGTAGTCTGGTGTTAATGTTGCCTGCACGAACAAATGCCGGAGTGATACTGCTGCGGCCCAGGATCATGCAGGATCCTCCCCACGGCGCGGCGTCAGCACCAGCCTCCGCCTGCGATTTTCTGGACCAACAACAGCTGCATAACCAGCGATAAGAGGGACGCACACAAAAAGTTCATTATTCGGCCTTCGGTATTATTATTATTTACCTTTTGTAGGCATGAAGAAGGATTCGAGTTGTGTCTGATGAAAATTCCCGTGGTAGGTCCCTGCGTATTTATTTCGCTCGGTGCAAACGGAACTTCCAGGCAGAAACTCGCGGGAGTTTACGCAGAGTTGCTGAGTAGGTATTTATATTTATTTACGGTTACAAACAAGTCGTAATCTTCCGAACGTTTACCAACGCTTGGTAATGGTCAAGTTCAAGGACTTGGTGGCGGGATGGTTTCATGAAATTGTTTTTCTCTCAACGGGTAATCGTATCGTAAGCTCACCGCCATTGCACACTGGAATCCAATTTGTGGAATATTGGATTTCTAAACGATCAAAACGCCCCTAGAATTCACTGATGATCAGATCAGTGTCAAGTTTCATTTCGCAGATCTTTTAGTAAAAGAATCGCGGAGTCCCAAATAAGATGTCGACATTTTACCCCTTCAATTTTTGGCTAGTATTATTATTGTGAATTATAAGCTCAAAAAATTCTATAAGGGAATCTCCAGGGGATTGAATCAGAATTTTGGCTTGAGTGCTTGACATTTATTGCGCTATAATTCAGGGATTACTTCGAATCATCTCTACAGGGAGGACTTTTAGATACAGAGTTTCTAGTCGAATAATTGCACTACGTGCGTCATTGCTATTGTAGCTAGGTTATAACTCAATAGTCCGGTGGTTAAGCGTTCTAACTATGCATTTTGAGCTTAAGCAATGCGCTTTTGGGGTTTGATTGGGGGTCCCTCAACTTTAATTTCAAGAGTTGGAGACATCGGTGCACTCGATGCGGAGGGGGTCTGGGGGGCCCTTGAAAGTTGAAGGTGCGAGGCTTCCCACCAAATCACCATACCACCACGTAATTCCTACTGGGAGGCCATCAAACGACTCTAACCTCTACATTGACAACATTTGTTACCATGTCCAAATAGTTCTTCACACTGAAAAAAATTAATTCTCATGACAGATCGGAAAAAACAGTTTTTCTCAATTTTTCATCTCCACAACGAATAAACTGCCAAGTGTGGTGTCATTTTGGAGTAAACGGCATCCTCTGATCTCATTCACCGAGTCAAAATGTTTGTGAGACCACCGTGCAAAAAATGACACGCCAAGAAGTGAGCACTTTTGAGCAACTCATTTAACAGTAGTTTCTTGGCTGATACCAATCAAGATGATTGATAATTTTGTCATGGATCAATAACTTGAACCCTTTTGTAACGGTAATGCATGTGAATGAAACTCAACACGAGCGTGGAGGCCTGGAAATTTTTTTTTTCTCCAGCGGTCGAATTTATTTCACGCCTACTGAGCGTTAGTTTGTTGGGCTCAGGCAGGCAGCGTTTGGATAGCTTTGGAAGCAAAATTTCCATATCTATCTGAAAAGTTGAGCAGTTTAATTCTGGAAATCGATTTATGAATCATCAATGATTGTTTTGCCGGTCAGTACCCACATGGTGGTTAACTGCAGAGGTGATGGCTAACGGCGGAGGGAATTCAACGTCCAAGATCTTATTCTCTGCCACTCTGACAGTCATATTCACGGTTGTTTCAATAAAATTATTTCTTCTTCAAACATAAGAGAACTTACACGTACAAAATGATAACAACCTTGAAGGTTGGTAGAGGAAAAAAGAAAATAACACTTTAAAAGTTGAATGCCCTCCGTCGTCAGCCATGATTCCTGCAGTTAATCCCCATGGGGGTACCTAGTGACTGTCAAAATAATCTTTGATGATTCTCTAATCAGTTTCCAGAATTATGCTACTCAGCTGCAAAGAAATATATGAAAATTTGGTCTCCAAACCTATTCAAACGCTGCCTGCCTGAGCCCAACAAACTAACGCTCAGTAGGCGTGAAATAATTCGACTGCTGGAGAAAAAAAATTTTTCCAGGCCTCCACGCTCGTGTCGAGTTTCATTCACATGCATTACCGTTACAAAAGAGTTCAAGTTATTGATCCATGACAAAATTATCAATCATATCAATTGGTATCAGCCAAGAAACTACTGTTAAATGAGGTGCTCAAAAATGCTCACTTCTTGGCGTGCCATTCTTTGCACGGTGGTCTCACAAACATTTTGACTCGGTGAATGAAATCAGAGGATGCCGTTTATTCTAAAATGACACCAAACTTGGCAGTTTATTCGTTGTGGGGATGAAGAATTGAGAAAAACAGTTTTTTCCGATCTGTCATAAGAAATAATTTTTTTCAGTGTGAAGAACTGTTGGGACATGGTAACAAATGTTGTCAATGTGTAGGTTAGAGTCGTTTAATAACATCCAAGTAGGAATTACGTGGTGGGATGGTGATTTGGTGGGAAGCCTCGCACCTTCAACTTTCAAGGGCCCCCCAGACCCCATCCGCATCGAGTGCACCGATGTCTCCAACTCTTGAAATTAAGGTATGGGGATCCCCAATCGAACCCCAAAAGCGCATTGCTTAAGCTCAAAATGCATAGTTTGAGCTTTTTTTGGCGCTTAACCACCGGACTACAAGTCTTATCTTCGTTTTCGTACGTCTGGGGTCTGGGTTCCAGCTATTCTGTATTTTTCGTGTTGTTGAAAAGGTTTAACTTTAATTTGGCTTCAACAATTTCTGCAGCTGTGTTTGTGTGAGCTTGCGTCATTCTGTTCTTTGAGAAACCTCGCTTTCCTAGTCGCTTTCTACTTCTAATCATCAGAATTTTTTTCGTGGCTTCGTTATAAAAAATAATGCTTTACTTGACGTCTAGAACCTGAAGGGTTATTTGATGAGCTTTCAATTGCAACTAAAGCAAATTCTGATGAAGGAAATTATTAAGATAATTTTTGTGACTACTCATTAGATTATTAAAAACCGAGTTAAGACTATTTTCTCTCCCTGGGCACCACATCCTTGACGGGTAGTCTATATAGGGTGGTCCAGCTTGAAGATCAATAAATTTAAGGATCGATAGAGCTTCAAAAATGAAGGGGACTTTCTCCAGAAAACATATTTGAGAAATGCATAATAATGGAGATATAAGCCCTTCAAAGTTGTAAATGAATGATCGCTTTTTCCGCATACCTTTTGAGCCGTTCAACCGATTTGATTCAAAATTGAACCAAAGGTTTACTGAAATCATCTTCTGTCGAACAATCATAACGTCTTCCATAAAAAAAATATTCAGGGGCGTAGACATTAGAGGTGCCCCTATTCCCCTCCCCCTATTTTTCACCTCCCTAGTTATTTTCAAAAACTGTTGATTATTTTGAATTCTACGTTCAATTTAGAAGAAAAAATCACTTTCGCAAAATTTTGATTAGAGGCTTTGTTTAGGAGATATTTAGGATTGAAGGTTTGGAAAACACCTCGAAAGCTCAACTTTTCAAAGGTCTAAAAATTAAAATCCAAAAAAACTCATGATTTCTCAGCTGAAATAGGTTTTCTAGAACTTCTTAGTTGATGAACCACCATTTTTTTTCTGAGAAACGAAAAATTTTCAAGGAAAAACAATTTGGGCTATGGAAAGTGGTGATTATTCCGGGATGTTTTCCGAAGCTTCAAACCCAAATATCTCCTAAACGAAGTCTCTAATCAAAATTTTGCATCAGTGACTTTTTCTTCAAAATCTAACGTAGAATTCAAAATCACCGTTTTTTGAAAATAACTAGAGAGGGGAAAAATAGGGGGGAGAAGAGGAGGCACCCCCTAATATCCACGCCCCTGAAATATATTTATGACATGCACACGTTATGATTGTTTGACAGAAGATGATTTCAGTAAACTTGTGGTTTCAATTTGAATCAAATCGGTTGAACGGTCTCAAAGTTATGCGGAAAAAACGATTATTTATTTCCAACTTTGAAGAGCTATATCTCCGTTATTAGCCATTTTTCTAACATGTTTTATGGCGAAAGTCCCCTTCATTTTTGATTCTCTATCGATCCGTGAATTTAATGACGTTTAAGTTGGACCACCCTGTATGCCTGCAAATTCAATGTGCAGGCGGAGCTTGTGCAGACGCCATCGCCAGTGGCTGCTTAGTGGCTTCCAGTCTACAGTCATCTTCATCTCTACTTTCACGCTTCACGCAGGATTGTTCACGAGTACATTTTTTTATACTCGAATACGAGTACAAATACTTGTATTCGAATACCTAGTATAAATACGAATACAATTATAATTTACGAATACAAGTTGTACGAGTACCTACCTATACATTAATAGAGGTAACATAACAGAACGAAGCAGAATAGTAGGTAGATAATAACAAGCGAATATGCCTCATGGGCATGAGTCTCAGTAGCGCACTTCCTTTTTGAAAGATTAGTGAACGCAAGATGTTAATTAGGGTTACACCGTTATTTGGGCAGAAATTTCAATATGGCGGCCAAAATAACGTCTGATTCATGAAATTTGGCTCAAAAATCAAAATGATCGTACTATTGACAAGGGTGAGAGAAAACAGAATTTCTTCTGTGGATCCTGACTCGCCTCGAAGTCCTCTATCTCCCATCAGTCTATGTAAGGTCACTCATGAATCAGCCTATATGTATAAGGTATTACCACGAAGTCACACACGCCGACGCCTTTTTTGACCCTGTGCCCCCTTACTAGGCATAATGTTTTTAGCGCACTTTCCCAAAAAATGGGAAAAAGGCGCTTTTAGCTTCACTTTGTCCGTCCGTCCGTCCGTACCCGGGATAACTCCTCGGGGAAGAAAGATATCGATGTGGTGTAAATGCTGATCAATAGTACATATGTCCAGGATGTCAAGTTGACTTTTAGTTTTTTGTTATTCTGCCGCCATCTTTGATCCGCCATTTCGAATTTCTCAAAAAGTGATCCGATTGAAATGACATTTGCAGGCAAGGATCATGAAAAATTATTATGTAGGAACACTGACATCTGCTGCAGGCAATTATGGTGGAGGCGCTAATATGATGGGCTCCGTCTAATAACAAGAAATTGGCTGTACCTCGTTTATTTTTCAACAGATTTCAACATTTGAAACGTTTTTTTGTAGCAAATAAATTCTCTTATTACTGCATATGTTAATTTTGAGAATTATTGGACAACAAAAGTTTGTGACTCACAATATTACATCCATTTGGAGATTGAGTACCAAAATTTGTCATCGTCTTCCAGAGGAAAACTTCCAGTGGCTTCCGCTTCATGCACGTCTTTCATGTCTTCTCTCTAACAACAGGACGCATGGTGTCCAAAAGTTCATGGCTCACAGATATATGCCTGACTCTTCCAAAGCGTTTCAGCATTGATGAGTTTCATTTTTGCTATAGTTTTCTCTTGGTGAGAGATCATATGATAGTGATTGCCCGATTTTTTTTGTATTTTCCACCAAAAACTGCCACATATTTTGTTCAGCAAGCCACCAAAAGTTTACATGTGAACCGATGAAGATTTTTTTTTTAAATTCGTTTATTCAACGTCGGCCTATTTCCGCAACGAGGCCTAACACCGACGCCGGTGAATGCTTTCCTCCACTATACCGGAAATTTTGCCGAACCCCTGTGTGTGTGTGTGTTCCAACATCATGAAGATGAATTTTGTTATTTCATCTCAAAATGAATGTAAAATTGTGAAATGAACTCACTTTACTCTCTCAAATCTCTAATGAACCATCTAGGTGCTACAAATGCGTATTACCATGGAAAACCTTGAGTGATGAAGTTTTCTCGACGAAGAGACATTTACCTTGTTTCAAGGCTATCTTTTCCATAATGGGTGGACTGGATGCCAAATTTCTTACATTTGGCTGTCACTTTTGCAACTGTTGAGTGAAACGGAGATTCAAGAATGCAGCCGCGAAAAAAAAAGCTGACTGTCTTATTTCTGGAAAAGCAGACCTTGCATTTGGCTCCTGATCGTTTTTGATTCATGACAATACTGGCTGTAAAACTACCAAAGTGCATTTCGATATCTTGGAAATTTACTGATTTGCCGAGAAATAAAATATTCAGAAGAAAATTCAGTTTTTCCCTCGGTTTTTCCCGAATTTTGCAAGAACCGCTCACGATTTTCCAGAACTACTTACTGACTCTTAGTGGGAGCGGTACGCAAAAGCATACCGCATTTTGGAGTGCAGTAACGAGATTTTGCATGGGCGTACTTTATACCAAGACAAGCGATTTGACCCGCAGCACTCGATATTTCGTCCCTTAGGGGGCCAATGGGGGCCCTCCAAATTTTCAAGATGCAAGAACTTTCACAAAATGATCATTGAGTATCGTCATGTATGTCATAAGTGAAGCTTACGGGTCTATTGAAAATGTTTTCATCAAATGTCGTCGTGTCCGATTCATTCTTCACATTCGAAAAAAAAATTCTTTCGCAGAGGTCAAAAAAACTGTTTTTATTTTTTCTGCTGTGCAAGAAAACGATAAATTCATATGTTTTGTTGCGTTCCCAACTAAATCGCGTTCCGTAAGCCCAAATATGAAGACAATTTTTTCGCAATATCATTTTCCCAAGAAGAGGTGACCTCTTCAGTACACTTTTTTCAACAGCATTTTTTTCAATGTTCCTAGTGGATAAGACTGTCAATTTTCGCTGATATGAGAAGCTTGAACTCTTTTCTTAGTAATTTTCATGCAACATGGCTTCAAAACATACAAGAGAGCCCTAAAACTTTTTTTTTCTGCTGGGCCGTCAAATTTTTGGCATGTTGATTTTGTAGTAGGGGAGACGCGCAAATAAATAAGATCTAGTCTAGGCGAATAAGTTCTACCGAAAAATATACCTACTTACACCTAACGACTCTGCGTTTTGTTGTACTGCAATAAAACACGTCATGGAAGAATATTTTCTGTTGAAACCAAATCGCCTGTGCCTGCAGCCTGGATTGAATACTGGTCTGCGTCTCTCCTACTATAAAATCAAAATATCGTAAGCCCAGCAGAATTTTTTTTTTTTGGGCTTCCTTGAGCGTTTTAGAGTCATATTGCTTCGCAACCACCAGGAAAAGAGTTCGAGGTCTCCATTCCTGCAAAAATTACGAGTGATATCCAGTGGGGACATAGGAAGAAATGCTCTTGGAAAAGAGGTACTGAAGAGGTCACCACTTCTTTGAAAAATACCATTACAAGAAAAATTTCTTTATAATTAGGTTCAGGGAATGCGATTCAGTTGGGAACGCAACAGAACATATGAATTCATCGTCTCCTTGCATAGAAGAAAAAATAAAAACAGTTTTTTTGACCTTCGCCAAAGAAATTTTTTTTCAAGTGTGAAGAATGAATCGGACACAACGACAATTGATGAAAATATTTTCAATAGACCCGTAAGCTTCACTTATGACATACATGACGATACTCAATGATCGTCATGTGGAAGTTCTTGCATCTTGAAAATTTGGAGGGCTCCCATTGGCCCCCTAAGGGACAAAATATCGAGTGCTGCGGGTCAAATCGCTTGTCTTGGTATAAAGTATGCCCATACCAAATCTCGTTACTGCACTCCAAAATGCAGTATCGATATGTTTTTAGGTGTGTACCGCTTGCACTATCTCCCAAGATGGACAATACAATATTGTGAATACACATCATGTACAGGGTGGTGAAAATTTCGATGCTCACTATTGGTATCTTGATGGAAACGATAAGAGATACGAGGTCGGTCCAGTCAGAAAAAGTTGCGCATTTTTGTAACGATTGAGAATCTGGAAAGAAACTTTGAATATTTTGATTAGTTCCCAATATATCACGAAAAAACTGAAAATTCTGATTTCAGAAATTATTTTTTATCTTTCCAACCATTCAAGCTTAGTAGTTTTATATTTTTGATCACTCCGAGTCGAATAACGTTGCATGAAATTTTCCAGGCCTCCTAGATTTCAAATTATAATAGTTAACTTTTTTTTCTGATGACCGCCATATTGGATTTTTGCACTAATAGATAGAGAAAAAAATTAGCTTTCCGAATTAGTAACTTACTAAATTAGTAAGTTCTTTTTATGACATTTTCAGCGTCAAATTTCGAAATTTTCGTTAATTATTGACAAAATCGGGAATGCCTAAAAAACAATTTGAATATTATCAATAGCAACAACAAAAAAAGTGACAGATTGTGTGCAATTGACGTATCTAACTTCTTAATCGTGTTTTGTGCTTGTTTGTAGGTACCGAGAATTCATAAATTAAATGAGTAAAGTGTGCCTGTGAATTCAAAAACGTCTGTCGAAACTAGGGTAATCCTTACTCCTTTTGTAACTAGGTTTTGTAATAAATATGTCAAACTTTAACTAGAACGATGCTAGTTCCGACAGACGCAAAAATCCAATATGGCGGCCATGAGAAAAAAAAGTTGACCATCATAATTTGACATCTAGAAGGTCTGAAGAATTTCTGTCAACGTTATCCGACTTGGAGTGATCAAAAACATAAAACTACCAAGTTTGATTCGAATAGCTTGATGGGTAGAAAGATGAAAAAAAAATCTGAAATTAGAATTTTCAGTTTTTCCGTGATAAATCGGGAGCCAATTAAAATATTCGAAGTTTATTTTCAGATTCTCAATTGCTACAAAAATGCGCAACTTTTTTCTAATTTGACCGACCTCGTATCTCTCACCGTTTCAAAGATACCAATGGTGAGCATCGAAATTTTCACCACCTTGTATATGGTGACTATTCACGTGAATCCACCTGGTTCGGTTAATAATATAAGAATTTTTAATTTTTTTTCTATACGACACCCTATAGGTATACAACGCCTGCAGAACTTGCGACTTTGGCTCCTGATCTTAATACCACTCATGTATAAACTTTATGTGAAGTACAGTTGGGAGCAAAATAATTCATACGGCTCCGCTAGGAAGTCGGCTGGATTTCAGAAAATGTTAGCCAGTGGCGGACTAAGGGAATTGGGGGCCCTGGGCGGAATTGTGAGATGGAGCCCCTAAGGAGTGAAAGTTGAGAATATGAAGGGGGGCGGCAGATTTTTCGGCCCACCGTGCCCCGCCGTAATTGAGGAAAAGCCTAAGAGACAAAAAATGAATTGTTAACTTGACTTAAAACACACAGTGGCGCAGTCAGAATTTCAGGGCGGAGAGGGCAAAGGCAACGACGAGGGTGTAAGGCGGGGAGAAGTAGCGCCGCAGGCGAAATTTTTTGGGCATAATAATAATGATGCTGATGATAATCGGTATATTTCATGTGTTTTGCGATTTCTGTTTCTGACGCTTCCACCAAAATTACTTGATAATCAAACTTCTTTTCAGAAAATTTTTGCGCTTCTTGAAAATTTTCGCCAGAAATTTTTTCTGTATCGGTTTAGTGTGGGATGAAGTGCCGTGGGCGCTTGGGAGGTAGGGGTTGGGGTCATTCGCCCACTTTTGCCCCCCTTGGCTATGCCCTCGGCTATGCCACTGACCACCAGTACCTACCCACAAGAAGTTTTCGGTTCCCGCTTTGGATGTTGAATTCGATTTGGACTGTTGACTTAATGCTAAAACCTACTCGTTTATACAAAATTAGGAATAATATGAATTTCTACTATCTGCAGCGCGCAGACAAGATAATTTTGTTGTTTTGTCTTTTCCCTCTTTTGAAAAGAAATAATAAAATACAAAATTTAGATATCCGGGGCCGGGGCCCCTGAAGCCTAAAGTAAAATAATTCTTAGAGATTTCGTGATACAGACACATCTCTATTGCCTGTGTGTAGGCTCCCAAACCTGTTGTCATGGGGCCTGCCAAGGTAACTTCAAAATGGAAAAAATAGGAAAACAATGTTTTTCACCTAAGTAATATGCGAGAAAAATTACCATTGAGGAAAAGAATTGAAATTTTTGGATTTTATCCCTTTTTTTTCAGTATATTTTACAAACAGGGGAAATTGGAGGCCCCATCAGATGATGGAGGCCCCATCAGATAATTGAGGCCCCGAGGCCCGGGGCGGAACGCCCCCTCCCCCCCCCTAGTCCGCCACTGTTAGCTGCTTGGATCGTTCTTGAATGCCGCAGTTTTCTGAAATCCAGCTGACCCTCTTACGGAGCCGTATGAATTATTTCGCTCCCAACTGTATACCTACTTTTTTGTAGAAATACGGTAGGATGGGCTGATGGGCAAATCATTGGACCATCGAACCGCTCAAGTAGAACTGAAATCGTTTGCAGCGACCCAGAGTTACTCAGTATCAAAGTTAGAGCAAATCTGGCAGTGAACCGTTTATTTTGCTGATTAATGATTAGTTTCGATTTCACTAATTTGCTGTAAGAAAAGCAACGAGAGGAAACTGAGAGGGTCGAGGGACAAGAAGCGATATTGTATCATTATAAGCCATTAGCAAACCGACACCGACATTGACGACACCGGCACCGGTAGTTCATATTCTGGCATAATTTTTCAAGGGGTGGCTTTCATCAGATTGCACGCTCCGCAGACACGTGCTGCGTATTCCAGCAACACACTGTGGAGGTTTTCGACCTCCAAAGTACTTATATAACACATGATACTTTATTTACATAAAAACTTTTCACGAAACTCTGCCTCATGGATACACGCCACCTACTCAAGAAATCATCGCACCCCCTCTGCTCGCAAAATTCTCGATGCCTCAGCCGCCAACTTCAAGAGTGAAAGCGCTAAAGAAAATCAAAGTCGGTTGTTATGTACAATGTACATACCTACGTACAACTCTTACGAAAATGGATGCTCGCTCCTTTGACGGTTCGGAAATAAAAGTTGAATGTTTAATGTTTGGATAACTTGAAATTTTGTTTGAGTCTTGCCGAAACGCTTGAATTGACGCAATTTATAGCCCGGGAAAATAAGGTTTTAACCCGGAACAAATCCCCATAAAGTTGAGATTTGATATACGGGCCTTGTAAGATCTCAGAAATAATTTATCAAAATACTCGGTGGCATACTCTTGTGCTCATGGGTTAGGGGGAGGGGTCTAAAAATTACTATTTCAAATGCATACAGGACATCTTGCAGCTTGGAAAAATCATAGTTATATATGCTTTGAGAACATAATACGAGTATTTAATGAACTTTCAAATCGTTGATGACTAATTTGAGTTGCCTGATAAAAAGAAAGTCGACTAGGCAGGTGTTTTTATTTTTCCAGAAACCTTGATCCGATATCGACCAGTGTATTATCGTTTCAACAAAATTTTACCTTCTGAAATCAATTATGAGAATATTTCAGCATTGGCCGCCAGTTCATTCCCGGAAGCTCTAGAAAAGTCCGTCGGGTTCGCCCACGTTCTGGCGCACTCTCGAAGCGCAGCACCTCCGCCAATTATGCGGATGTGTCTCATTCGCACGTCTGGATTTCCAGATTTCTTTGGTACAAATTCCGTGGAACGAACAGAATAACGAACTTCAAAGCTAGTGGATTACCTCTTAAAGTTTTTCTAGATGCATTGTATTAACAACTCGTTCCAACTCTAACTTTCTAGACGAGTTCGAAAGACGTACCTACTTCGAATTTTTTGCCGTCAAAAGCTTTGAGAAATTGAGTTGGAAAGTATTGGACGTGGATTTTAACCATACTGCAGGATGTGCCTGGGTTAGAAAGAACATACGATATATCTACCATTTTCAGCTTGGTTCTACGCGTCATCCATTCTTCATCCAAATACTATTGTATAAGCTGTGGTCTCTTGACCTAAGAATCAAACGCCTCTCTTATTAGTTCACAGTGGGTCAAATAGCCGAATTGACTAGATATCAAAATTATATGCGATGTGTGGGCTATATCGCCAGTGTGCTATACAGGTGTTCCGGAAAATCTAAGGGTTAAAATTCACGGGGAGATTATTATAAATTTAAAGATAAGAGGATTTTTCTTCATAAACATATACCCTAGCAAACGTAAAATAACGGAGATACAGGCCTTTAAAATTTGTATTTCAAACAGTTTTTTTGCATAACTTTTCAACCGTTCAACCGATTTTATTTAAATTTGAACCAAACTTTACTTAAACAAGTCTCTATTGAACAATAATAACGCCTTTAATCGAAAAATTTCAGAGGCGAAGATAATAAGGGTACTCTCTCTCTCTTTCCACCCTATTTCTCACCTCCCTGATCATTTTTGTGAATGGCTCCAATTTTTAACGGACTTTCCCAAAAAAAAAATGAGGAAAAGGCGCTTTTAGCTTGGCTTTGTCCGTCCGTCCGTCCATCCGTACCCGAGATAACTCCTCAGGGAAAAAAGAAAAAAGATATCTGTGGTGTAAACGCTGATCAATAGTATCTACATATGTCCAGGATGTCAAGTTGACTTTTGGTTTTTAGTTACTTTGCCGCCATCTTCGATCCGTCATTTTGAATTTCTCTCAAAGTAATCCGATTGGAATGAAATTTGCAGGCAATGCAAACCAAATCAAGATCCACCCAATTTTTAACAATTGATGACCCGCCACCATCTTGTATTCTCCATACTGAACATGTTAAAGTTATAGAACTGGGAGATGTATGCCTCAATAACGAAAAGAGATATCGATGTGGTGCAAACGCTAATCGAATGCGCACGTGTCCACTATATAAACTTGACCAATGAATTTTTTCACTTGGCCGCCATCTTTGATCCGCCATTTTGAATTTCTCTGAAAGTGGTCAGATTTGGGTGAAATTCGCAGGCCATGTGAACTTTATCAAAATACATCCGATTTTGGATAAATGATGCTTTGTCGCCATCTTGGCCGCCATATTGAAATTTCTTATCAGTGGAACGATTTTCATGGAGCTTGGAACTTACACTTGTTTCGTATGATCATTCCTATTTTCAAGCTAAATTTCAACATTTCGCCGCCATCTTGGCCGCCATATTGAAATCTCCTATTAGTGGAACGATTTTCATGAAACTTGGAACTTACCCTTGTCTAGTGCGATCATTTTGATTTTCAAGCCAAATTTCATGATTCTGCCGCTATTTTGGCCGCCGTATTTGAATTGCTGCCCAAATAATGGTAGAACCCTGATTAACATCTTGCGTTAACTAATCCTTCAAAAAGGAAGTGCGTTACTGTGCCTCATGCCCATGAGGCATATTCGCTTGTTGAATTCTACGTTCAGTTTAGAGAAAAAGTTACTATTGCAAAATTTTGATTAGCAAACTTGTACTAAAGAATGCAATTGCTATGAATCTTGGTGAACAGCCTGGGAAATGATGAAGGGTCATAATCGTGTGTTCAATTAGGTACTTGCATTGACTCGATGGCTAGCAGTAGGTCCTCTGGTTCTGAGGAGCCCGATAAAATCAGTGCGTCATCTTTCTTTCAGCAAAAATGGTATAACGGTTCATTCAAGGTGATCTTTTACATGATGGAGTGATGAGATGGTACTCGCCTAATGACTATCAGTTACTTTTTTGGTCATCAGCTTGATATTCATGCACAAACCAAGATGGCGGCTCCCAAAAAAAAAAGTTGACTGCCTTATTTAGGAAAATAGAAGGCCTAGAAAACAACTGCAACTGTTATTCATTCGAATTTCGCATACAAAACTTGCGTATTTTCTATTGTGTAGATTTGCATAATTTCATTCATCTTTGCAATCGGAAACGATCGTGAAAAGTCGTGCCCGTGGATGAAGGCCGCCACATTGCCAAAATTTCAGCGACGAAGAGGGAAGATGCAGATATATTATGCTAGACAAAGACAAGAAAGATCGACACTTTACGCAAAACCCAAGATTTTCGTATTTGTACGGAGCTTGCGGGCTGTGAATAGGCACGGCTGTGGGTAGGATACGCAAGGGACTGGTCAATTTTCACGAAATACGAAAGTGGCGTGCTCGCAAAATTCGGATACGAAAACGAATTTCGTAACCGATTGACGGCGTGTTTCCACCACTGACGTCTCTTATTAGGCAAATACTAAATTTCACTCCGATATCTTGAATAAATAGGCCATTTAATGGAGATGATGTTTTTTTTTTGACAGATCTCAGTTTTTCAAATGCTTCAAAATGATTTGATGTACCTACCTCAACAACCATCAAATTGCGCATCATAGGGCATGCCCTGCAATACTCTACCTCTGTCCGTTCAAAAGATACCTTTTTTAAATTTTTTTTCTTCACCCTGTAGGTATATAGGATCTCAACTGAAATTTCGCTTGCCACCATGGACAAAATTGTTCAGACAGGTTCTAGGGACATGCGTGTCAAAGGGCATTGCATTACTCAAAAATGCAGCGTACAGGACTTTTCCGACCAGGACTCCACCATTTCAAATGTTTCCGTTTAGTGGGATATAGGTTAGGTAGTAGCCCAGGAATTTTAGGTGAAATTTTGGTCTAACCCTGAAATAAATATGTCATTTTTGAAAATTCACACAAATGGCTACCAAGCAATGCTGAACAACATACTAAAAGCTCCCGTCCAGCAAGTGTGCGGAGCATAGATGTTTTGAGCAAGAAAGGAATAAGTGCCGCCAAATCTCGTAGCGCCTGACTGAGAGATGATGGAAAACCCTTACTGCCGACTTAACTTGAAGGTGCGTTCAGTTAGCTTATTTAGCCGCAAGTTTTAATTTTAGCCGTAAGCGCTGCATCGCTTATTGGCTGTTCTAAGGAGGCTGGTTCATAAGAGCCAATGGGCGGCGCTGCGCTTGCGACTAAAATTAAAAATTGCGGCTAAATAAGCTGACTGAACGCACCTTCACTTTTTTATTTTGTTGCTCTTTGCTGAATTTGGTTCAAAACCATCCAACAAATTTTGAATAATTAAATCGCAAAGTTTTGAATTTGGATATTTTTTAATATTTGACATAATGACAAATATAGAAGTGCTTCTAACTGTTCTGAATACAGTTTTCAGTTTTCCAAAGGCTTCCAAACGAGATATTGAATTTCAAGTTCTGCGAAATAAAGATCCTGTCATTTTTTGACAGTGACTTATATGTCTGACAGGTGACAGCCGAAAATTGATGAGCTCATTCGACAGCAAAACTATGTTTGCATACCAAATTTCAATTCGATCAAATCAACCGTTTGGTAGTTATCGTGCAATATTACAGACAGACACACACACAGCTAGGCACACACAAAGTCAGACACACAGACAGACAAACTTTCATCTGGAAATGGTCCTAATCGTCTCAGGGGGGCTCAAAATAGATATTTCCGGGTTTATCTCGGAAAATGTGTATTAGCTTGATTCAAAGGCATTCAGAGCAACCAGGGTCCTTTAAGGAAATCAAATTCTACCAAGTTACCACTGTCGCGGAACTTACACCCTTCTTGCTTATCAAAAACCATGACGCTCACGTTTCAAGGCCTGGAGCTTCCAGTACGTGGATCAGCATAGCTTGAGGGACACGTTGGCCAACGTTGAGACTTACAGTACCCTCTTCTGAGCTACAGCAAGAGTTTATCTGATTTGGTGGCACTTACTCATTTCTTGCCCAAAAAAACTATGTTCCGCGCATTTGTCGGGCCGGAGCTTCTAGTATGTTGTTCAGCATTAGTCAAAGGCCGTTTGTGCAAAATTCCAAAAGGGACATATTTATTTCAGGGTCAAACCCTAAAATGCCTGGGCTAGAGTGCCTCGGTAGTGCACAAAGATTCTATCGTCTGTGCCCACGGAATAAAGTAGTGAATTCTTAATTTTGAGAGCGCTACGCAGCAGTCACAAAGTTTTTCAGTAAAATCTTCCGAATTTCAGCACATGGTTTTGTCGGTCGCCAATCAACTGCTACTGCTACCAAATTTTAAAATAGTAGATTTTTTGACCTCCCGGAAAGGGGCAAATATGAAATCATCCAGAGATGCACATGTCCGAAACACACCGATAGGTATACCAGTTTGCACGATTTTGTATCTACCGTCTACCTTGTGCCAATATCTATCTACACAATAACTGAAGAAGAAAATGCAAATCTACATTTCTAATAATTAGGCATGCATGCGGTTTATGGTTCAATTAACAGTCACAAGATAAATTGAATCAGTTGAGGCCTATTTACACGATCACGGCCGCGGGTAAACATTTGTGTGCCGAATTCAGATGTAAATTGGACGAAATTCGACAAGTGGATTTGTGCAATTTGCTTCCAATTTAGGGAGGCGTGAATATTCGGGCTTTGGGAGAAAGGCCGTTTGCACTTGTATTATACGAAAGCCGCGCATCCTCTCCCCGGTGCTGGCTGGGCTGGACCCTCAACTTGTTGTGCATTTCGAACATCTCCCATTTCCCCCGCTTTCGTAGAACAAACATCCGAGGAAAAGTTCTTCTCAACAAGTGTTTTCCAGTGTAGGTAACTTTCTTTAGATGACCCCTTATGTACCTATAGTGTTTTCCAGCAAAGAAAAAGTGCATACTTACCAACTAAACTGCCTTCATATAGTGAGCCGGAATACCTTAATCAATCCGCGATTTCAATTAGGTACCGATGGTGCGCTGCAGTTGCAAAAATAAAATGGAGAACTACGAGCAACTTTTGTCGTTCCACTATCGTCAGTGTCAATGATTTTAGGCTTGCCGCCCTGTTCAGGGGCGTTCCCAGGGCCTTTTGTGCGAACAACAAGGACAGCCAAATTTAGGGGCAGCATTTTTTTGGTCAAGTGCTGATGCAGAATGATCTCTGATCAGTTTTTTTCAGACTTGTTCAAATCTGTTACATTATTATTTAGGGTCTTGAGTCATAAAGGGCAACGCGTTTCTATAATTCTAAAAGTAGAAACGAACTAAGAACAGTGTCCTAGAAGATTCTCTGACAGATGATTCGCAGATTATTCACAAATTTTTGAGAAAAAAATTATCAAAGTTACGGAACCCACCTCGGAACCCACGTACCTAATAAATTTTTGGCGGTCGACTCGATTTGAAAAATTTCAAAAGTAGGAATGGACTAAAAACAGAGTCCAAGAAGGTAATGCGAAAGAAGATTGGCGAATTATCCACTAGTTTATAAGAAAAGAATTACTCAAATTTGGGAACCACACACATAATATATTTTCTACGCCGGGCGGGTATGCAACCCAACAAACAATTGAAGAGAGCGGGTTAAGAAGAAGGTGGTAGCCATCGCGACGAGTAAGGATCCTACCCCTACGTGAAAACGTTAAGTTCAAGTGGCTAAGCGGAATATTTAATGTGAGTAAATCGCATTTTTCCGTACCTAAATCGACTCAAAATTGTAGAGCTAAGAGAATGGTGGTAGAATGGTTACAGTAAAATGTGCGGTTTCCGTTGCCCTCTATGACTCAAACACCTATTATTTATTATAGAAAACTAGAAAACGAAAAAAATTCAATTCCTTTCCTGTATCATGATCACGTTCGTCTTTTTCAATAATTAATATATTGTATTGAAATCTTGAAAAATCGTGATCTCTTGGTGACGTGCCCCTCGAATCTCCCCCCCCCCTTTGTTTTGCATTTTCCATCTAGATGGGTAGCAAAATTTTACTTCGCACAAGGGCAGCGGAAGCTGTAGGAGCGCCCCTGGCCCTATTACCTGGTGTAAAACTGGCTTCTCTAGAAGTAATGTTTCTAATCAAATTGATATTAAAATCTTGCTGTGCTACGGTTATTTAGACACCAAAACTGCTCGGGACCGCCTTCAATCTGAGTCATCTTGACGGCGGCCATTCTGAGTCGAAAAAAACTCGTCCCATCCCGACAACCCCCAAAACGAAAGCAAATTGCAAATTGAAGATACTCGATCACGTCAATTTTGGTCCAATACGCAACTGTGAGCAGCGGCTGTTTTTTCTTGAAATTTGGTTTATTGACCTTTTTACACAAAGATTTTTCTGCTCATAACAGACCGCCGCTGTGGTCCTTGTTTTGCCGTTATTCTTCAGAACTTGGCGTATCTTTTCGATTGGAAAAGACGAAAGGGTTGATGATTGCATGGGGCCCCTTTTTTGGACGAAGGGCTTGTGTATTCTTTAGTTTGAGCCATCGGAAAGTTGAACTGGCTTCAAGAGGTTAAACATATTGTTACGAGCGGCGATCCCGTGCATATTGTTAACACTCGATCTTTCTGAATCCTTCCATCCATTAGATCGCAGTGTAGAAGTCTGGAGCGATCTGGTGCATTCCAGAGTGTTCGTGTATGTGAAACTGAAGAGTGACTTCAATGCTCGATCGAGAAAGATCTGTCCATTTTGGCGGAGGCGCCGCTTCAGAACCCGGCAGAATTATACGGGTAACGTGTGTGATTATTCAGGAATGGCCTAGAAACCGCATATGCCGAGCCACTATGGAATTTGCTGGAAGCAGACAGAAAGTTCGGGAACACTATTCGGAGGCCTTCTATAAGGCATCAGCCGGCAGCTCAGAGCAGTATTGAATTGGAATGCGAAGTGGTAACGAGTGCGAAACAAGCGAAGTACCTGTGATATAATTCCAAGTAAATAATTGTTGGCGTGTATTATTGTAGTACGCAGAAATACACAGTGTGTGTTTCAAATCGATCGTCTCAATTATATTCGAACCCGTACGCAAAATATCGTAACAATATTCTTGACAACTGTCAAATGTCAAGGCTGCTCTGATTTATTTGTTCAGTGGCGAAAATTGAAAACAGGTCGAAAAATTACTACATTTTCCAATAAAATGGAAAAAAGCGTCAGACATCACATCGCGCAAAACTGCTCCGTCTATCTGCAGAGAAAATGCGCAAAAAATGTGTTTCAAAAGTGGTCCGGACGACTTCGTGTTACGTCGTGGATTATTATAGTGCCGAATATCGCCAGGGCACCCAACCGCAAAGTTTTGGGGATTTTCTGTATTTCAAATTTGGAAACTTAGAAACAGAATCTCACAGTCCACTACAATCACGACAGGAGTGAACGTGCTATACCTACTAGCTACTGAAAAATCGGTTGTGACTAAATCAAGAATTTTAGTTGAGATAACTAAAAATTTAGTTGGAGGCACTTGAATATACTAAGAGTGTACGCTGTTATTATTATACTTAGGCGACAGCCAATGGTCGACCAAAATATTTTATTCACATGAGTTAGCAATCGATACATTCAACTTTTAAAAAGTTGGAAAGTGAATGATTCCTCACAGGTTGGAAAATAATGTCACTTTCCACCTAATGACCACTTGGCTGTAATGAGACGCTTTCCACCTCGGTTGTAATATACTATTACATTACATAACAGAGTGTTGATAGAATGTTATTATTACGCAATTTGAAGCTAACAATTTACTCCTTTGGAAGCGCAAAAACTGGCATCCCACAATCCTGTTTCTTTACCGTTTCCGAGAGACCAGTAGTGAGCATTCATCATACCCTGTATGCAGATACCATCAGATACCGAAGAAGGATTTCAGTTTTTTTCAACCCTCCGCAACCTCCTTACAGCGTTATCTATTCCACAGTTAGATGGTAAGGTCGGTAGGGGTAAGAACATATATTATTCATTTATATTAAATTTTTCGAAAGCGCACAATCCTTGACAAAACCTATCCATTTTATCTCAACACTGTTTGCTTACTCATATAATTTGAATATTCATACCGGTATGAGGCGCTATGACAGGACCAAGACGGGGAAATCTTGCAGGAAGCAGGAGCTGCGAGGACATGCGCTTTCCGATCAAAATGGCGGCAGGATAGTGCACCCCGTTCTTCTTTTACACTCGACAACAAAGCAATCATGTTTGACAAAAGCAAAATTGAACCGTGCATCAAGTGATTACTCGCCAACAATGAAGTTTTGTGGATGGCCCCGCAATGTGGCGCAAGGACACGAACCTGACTTTTTTGATAATAGGCATCAGCTTAATTTCATTATCGCGTAAGTATAGCACCATCATCATCATCATCAGCATTTTGCGCTATCCCAGCTAAATTGCTGATGGCAGGTAGATGTTACTCAAAAGTGGTTTCGGTCGATAGTTACCTGTGTTACTTTCAAACCTACCCGGCGTCTGCAATTTGGCTAAGCATCTGTTTATTCATCATCGCGGTAGTATCGATTTGCACAGCTTCTAGTGACGTAGGTCGACGTAGTACGAGAGATTATGGGCTTCGACATGTGGTTAATCCATGCATGAGGTTTTACTGTTATGCTACTGATAAGTAAACAAAAAATCCTCGTTATGTCTGCCGCGGAACCTCTCACGCGCGGGCGTGCGCTATACCTGCAACCTTCTTGGAGATAACGAGAGCCACACCGTTGTACGTCACATTTGTGAATTACCTATGATCATTTTTAAAAAAATAAGCTTCTGAGTATGAGCAGACACCCTCTTGAATTCCCATCTGGCACGCGTTTTTATGCATCTGTTCCATAAATTGATTTTTTACTATGGTATAGGTTCACTCCAGCGTGATTCTAGTCGGCTGGGCAAATTTTACAGTTTGGCACTATTTACGTCCAACTGTCTAGTGTGCGTCTGAGCGTCTGGACTTCGAAAGATAGGTTATGTTGATGCGTTGCTGTCAAGATAGGTTATGTTGGTGTGTTGACTGTTGCAGGCAAAAATGAGACAATTAACGAGTCGCTGTCGATTTTCTAGTAGAAAAAATCTTATATAAGCCACGATTAAGAAAATCATCGTAATATACTCCTCAGGATTCAATCTACTGGCACCTCAGCTAATGAAACTCTTTCAACCTTAGTATACAGGCTGTCCCACAATCAGGCGTCAATACTTTTCAGCCGATTCTTATGAACAATAGGCTAGTGACCGATTTTTTTTTAATTATTTTTTTTCAAAGTTCACTTCTTGATAAGTGACGCTATATAGTTAACAGATTTTTTTTCGTAAGTTTTCTTGGTAAAAAAAATATGAAAGTTTTCGATCATTTTAAATTTGGCGCGATGACGTCACAATCTTTCATAGGCGGAGAAGCAGGCTTGACAACACTACAGAACTTACTACAAAAAGCACTAGCGTCAACCCGTCAACGCTCGTAACAGCTGATTGTTATATTGTTAACGCTTTGTGTATCTGTACGGTGATTTGTGTTGTTTAGCTGTTTTGTTTAAAAATATGGAAAGTTGGTAAAATTTTTCATGATTTATGAATATTTCAAAACTAGATCAGACTTCAATGGTTATGTTATGCTGACAAACGTCAACGTCAACACTGATACACAGGCAACGGAGGTGTGGTCATCCCCACTACTGTCAAAAGATTGATACGTCACAGCCCGCCTTACAGCTCGGTAGATTTGAAATCGTTCGCAAAAGTAGCCACTTTCAAGGCAGATTTTGAGACACTTGGAACTTTTTTTTCGAATTTTCACGAAGCGTAGTCTTGTTAATAAGGCTCTACATTCGATTAGTATGATTTTTTTTTATATTTTTCGATGGTGGTCACTACCCTATTGGGAAAAAATGCTGCCTTGAAAATCTGGTCCAGTCAAAATATGGTTATAATCGGAAATAAATTCGAAAGTTGACAAAATTTGATGAATCGATGCAGAATTTAACGTAGAACAACATACTGGAGTTCACAAAAATTCCAAAACTTGGCTTTTTTAGGACCAACAAAAGAGCGCTTTTCTTGAAAATGTTCGTTTTTTTTCTGAATAACTTGTGAACTAATTTATTTCCGGATTTTAAGTGACAATTTGCATAGTGTCAGTTCAGAGGCTGTAAGGTGGACAGAATATGTGCGGATTTCAATGTGTTTAACATGTGTGGAAAGCCAGTACAACATTCGGTATCACACTTTTGTCTAAAACTCGCCAACTTTAAAATGGTACTTTTCCTCACCTTCGAAATCGATATTTGATGTCTCGAAGAATCCCCAAAAAACGATTTTTTTCATACCATGCCATTTGATCAGATTTTCAAGTAGGGCAAAACCATCCAGGGAATATATGAAGCCTTGAATACCAAAAAAGGAACATGTGTCGAATTTTTTTCTCCCAGAAATGGTTCCTGAGTTAGGTATATGGGTTGAAAGACTAAAACTACCAATTTGGAAAAAAAGATAGGTAGTCCGGACACTAACTGCTGAATACTATACGGACCTTGCATTTGAGGTGTGAGATGCCACTTGGCAGACGTGGAAAGTACATAAGTATATTCAATACGTCTGCTAAGTGGCATTTTGTGTCATCAAATGCAAGGCCTATCAGTATTCAGGAGTTAGTGTCCGGACTATCTATCTTTTTCCAAATTGATAGTTTTAGTCTTTAACCCATATAACTCAGGAACCATCACTAGGAAAAAGATTCCGACACATGTTATTCTTTGGTATTCAATTCTTCATATATTCCCTGGATAGTTTTGCCCTACTTGGATAATAAACTGACACTATGCAAATTGTTACGTAAAATCAGGAAATAAATTTTAAGTAATTTCAACTGCGTTCTTGCGGACGCTGTATCTCAGAGACTAATAACTACAAAGTAATGAGTTTAGCACTGATCTCTTGAGAATTGACAAGGCTACATTTGCTTAGCTGGTGTTTGTGTTCTAAAGGTAATATACTAGTTATTCGGAAAAAAATTGAAAATTTTCAAAGATGGCGTTCTTTTATTGGTCATGGAAAAAAGTCAAGCCTTGAAATTTTCGGGAATTTCAGTATGTTATTCTACGTTAAATTCTCACCTAAGGCTTCAGCTTTAATATATATGAGTCCTGGACTTTGAAAATTGGTCAAGAAAGGGAAATGTTATCATCAGAAGACCAAAAAGTCGATTTTGGTCGATACCATCACCCTATCCAAAAGGGATAGAAAGTTAAATCAAAAACCGTTTCGAGGTATGAACTTCAGCTACACATGCCTTTGATGTTTAAATCCAAAACAAAATAGTTTTACTTCAAATGGGAGTATGTCAAACTTTTAGAAATGTTGCACTACTTCCTTCAACACTCTGTATAGAAACTCAAGTTGACTTCCGAATTGATACGATGCTATACCTACAGAATCAAGCTCCTAAATGCTTTGAACATAATTGAAATTGTTTGAACCAATCGGGAATTTTCTTGGTCTGAAAAATGGTGAAATGTTGGAGCACGACATTAATTTCGTTGCGCAGTTTTGTTGGTCCAGCAGTTTATTTCAACTAATGTTCTGCCTATGGGAAGGTATAGGAACCTAAATGTAACGATTTTCCTTTCTCTTTATAGTCTCAAACTTCTGCCGAGCCCGCATTGATTCGTTTCGCTTCTCAACTCAATTTGTCAGTTGTTAAATTGAGCAAATCCTGAAAAATATCCTGCTCGCCTATTATGTATAACTACGTATTAAATAGCCTCGCATAAAAAAACGCGGGCGGTTTACATGCAAACCAAGGAGCTGCGATTTCATGGATAAGGATAACTATAATTTTGACAGGAACTGGGCAGGTCGAGAATCGAGATAAGTCACATAAATGTCGCACTTGGGTATCGTTCTATACTTGGGCTTCGCTAGTCGCGCTGTCGTTCTTAGGGATGGAGTTGAATTGGAAAATAAGACGTTGGGAATCAATTCCAGCGGGCTTATTCTTTGACAGAAATTCACCATTCAAGTCTCTTACGAAAGCTACAAGCAGGAAGTAGTATACGTTGGTTAAATCCGAAAGACATTTTCAAAATTGAAAAAAAACACATTTCAAAAAAAATATTTTTGGATTCAAAAATGTTTTTAGACTTCAACCAATGTCCTGGTAGGTACTTATTAATGGTCGATTGTCAAAGAAGTCGATTGATTAGCTTCGCGAATATCCCGGCCAGTTTTGGGTGCATGCACGGCTCCGCCGCCAATTGTGCAGGTTTGTGTCTTATTCGCGCGTTGTGGTCTCCAGCGAGTTTCGTAGCAGTATATTGTTGTATACTGAGCTATCTTCACATACATAGAATAACATCCATTTCTTCACAAGCATGATGCCATTGTCTGGATACGAGCTGAGGATGAGTGTTCAAATCATGCGAGTGCCCCAAGTATTGGGCATTTCATTATATAATTGTGCTCCATGGTTTTCCAACGACTAATCTCTATTAATTAAAAATAGAGTTTTGCGTTCAAACCTGTAGTGCTCTACTTTCTGCTTTGATATTATAGTCAGAGCATAGGTCAGAGAATATCAAAGTCGAGTGAGAGAATGTATGGCAGTTTAATGAGAGAATATCAAGGTCGTAGGAAAAGTAGTGATATTCACGTTCTAAAGCAAAAATGCAAAGAACCGAATTCAAGAACCGGGAAAAAGTCCGTTCCAGTTCATGAAAAAAATGTAAACTAATGCTATAACGGTTCCGGTTATGCTTAAAAAAATTTGAGTGGTTCTGGTTACGATCCCGAACTCTTCTTCCAGATCTCTTTTATCATCTGTTTCATCTTATTTGGTAGCTGAACATAAACACATCGGCGTAATCTAGTAACCATTTTTTTCTTTCAACTAAATAGTATTCCTGCATCTTCCTAACTTCATCCAGATATGCAGTGAAGAACAGTTGTAAAGATTTACAAGTAGAGGACATTACGCCTGTTTTAGTCCCAATTCCCAACTTGTGCTGTGGTGGTTATTGCGTTCGACTACCACTCCAGAGGTCGCGGGTTCGATTCCCGCCGGGGACGGATTTTCGCCTCGGAAATAAGCTTTTTGGTTTAGTTGGAATGCTTGCTAAATGCAAGACGCGCCGTGTGTCGCATAGCACGTAAGATACAAACGATGGTGTCGACCCCATGCGATGTTGGTGGTCGTTAAAAATCTACCCTGTGTTGGAACACACAGGGGTTCGGCAAAATTTCCGGTATAGTGAAGAAAAGCATTCACCGGCGTCGGTGTTAGGCCTCGTTGCGGAAATAGGGCGACGTTGAATACACGAATTGAAAAAAAATCCCAACTCTTCCGTGATCTTCCATGTAGGTACTTTTCAACAAATCTTGGACTGTCTACCTATACTTTTTGTGGCTAGGTACAAGTACCTTTTATATAATCCGTGTGTAAAAATGTTTGCGTACGTACCTGTTAATCGCCCGAGTCAAAGAGAGGTCAAAAGCAATGATGTTAACAAGATATCTCTCTGGCCCGAGACGAGCCGCGACCTCTCATAAACGATTCCATAATTTGCTTCTTCAGATAACTGTTCGGTTTTATTCCGTTTTATTGAACTGTTATTTCAAGAGCTACCACGACTTTATAAGTGGCGCCGCGCCGACCACCTTTTATTTACTCAAGTTGCTACCATATCTTTCTACCTATTCCCTGTTTCACCAATTTTATTGGAGGGAGATTTTAAAGGGTTTAATTCCCACACATCACTGGACACAAATCAAGTGCATATACCATCACAATGGACACAGCGTGGAATAAAGACACGATCCTGATTTTTCTGATCATAGGCAGCTTCATTCCAATATCTCGTAAGTATCAGCTGTAAGTTGATACTCATGCTTGATTACTTATTGTATAATCAGCAAGGTACTTGGTTGGTTAGTGAACTGCTGCTCCTAGCATCCCTATACCAGGTAATCATTTGAAAACCATCCACCTGCAATAACTCCCGATTCCTAGTGAAAATGTGTTCGAGCAAAAACAGATCGATTTTTATATCGAGAAGGGCATCTAAAACATAGACTGGTGAATTTCTGTCTTTGTAAAATTGTTTACAAAAAAAGAGTCCAATTCCCTTTAATCTGATGTATCCAAAGTAGATGGAGTTTTGCTAAATTTTGAAGTTGAGGTGGGGGAGAGCAATTGGGGGAGAGATTTTGAGTAGCATACTTTTTCCACCGAAAATTCTCTTCTTCGATGCTATCCAGGATGATGCTGACTGAACTAAAGAGAATTGAGGGGTCCAGAATAATCATTGAGACACTCTAGAGAATTTTTAGGGAGGAGGAAGTGGGGTTAAAAATTTTGGAAATATTTTTTTGGAAAGAAAATTTAATCTCCTCCAATTTGATGTAGTTATCGCAAGGTAGGTGGTATCATTTGAAATTTCAAAGTTGGGGTGAGTGGGGGCGAAGGGGCGGAAGATAGAAATTAGCCAATGTACCGAGAGTTCATTAATTAAATGGGTCAAGGGTGCCTGTGAATTCAAAAACGTCTGTCGTAACTAGCGTAATCTTTTTGTATTAAATTTGTCAAACTTTGACAAGTTACGTCCCATATTATTGATCTCTGATCTGCCGTAAGTTTACGAGAATACTTCAAGTTCGAAAATACTCCTCGATCATGTAGGTTTTGTGCCCTGCCGTAAAATCACATTAAAAATGTCCCGAAAACGAAAACTGCGACTGGTTTGACAAATTACGATAACCAAAAAATTACAGACATCAAATGAACGATGCTAGTTCCGACAGATGTTTTCAAAGTCACAGGCACCCTTGACCCATTTAATTTATGAACGCTCGGTATGTTTTAGATGTCACCCCCGATACAACAATCGACCTGTTTTTGCTCAAAGAAATATTGACTAGGAATCGGGAGTTATTGAAGGTGAATAGTTTTCAAATGATCACCTGGTATCTGGTAACTATTAGCCAAATATTCTCGGCCAATTTTCTGTGATGCTTCATTGCGCCAAATCCAGCTTAGTTTTGGCAAGATGCCGGACCAATCGGATTTATTTATTTTCAAAAATCACGTAACGAAACGAAGTGGAGGATCAAATCCGAACAATGAACTCTTGTGTTATTTGCTACAGTTTATTCATAGTTCATAGGGATAGTTTCCGTTAAATAAATAAGGCAGTGCCAGCGTTACAACTGCAATTAGTTGAATTGTAGTCAAACGTTAAATAAGTAAGCATTCAATGTTCTCATATTTACAGGAGCAACATTAACCGGGCGCTTTTTATAAAAACTACAAACGACAATTTACAAGTATGCGTAGCCTTGGCAGCCCATTGTTGCAACAATGGGCCGTCAAGGTTATACATTCGTAATTTGTCGTTTGTAGTTTTATGAAACGGGCCCCTGGTGCACAGAATCGTAGCACTAAACTTCCCAAGTCAGGTTCTTCTCAATCCATATTCTGGACCGCGTCCTGGACTAAGCATTTTTTCCTTCGGCTCACGCTCCGGCGGGAAATCCCTAAATCTTTAGAAATTCGACCCATAAATCGTCTAATGCGTCGGGATTAGACTCCAGATATTAACTACTTCCCTCATGAAAGACTAGCCTTGGGGCTAGGTTCTGAATCGCACATAACTTTCGGTGTCATAGTCGTATTCACCGCCACTAACTCGAGCTACATCAATGTCCTCCGAGCCGGATAAGCCGGAATTTACAAAGATTTAATAATTTCCGGAACTTTCATAGCTAGAACAAAGGAATTGTTGAGGTGGAATCAGTAGGAGTATAGGAAGAGGCAGTCTTTTCATGTTACATCTATTGTGTTTTGATAAAGTGTTTTTAGTGCTGATCAGTTATTGAAGTGTGAAATTTTGTATTCTTTTTTTCCAATTTCTACACTTGAATTGGAAGTACATCAGGCGATGATGACAAGAGAGCATATTTTTGGGGCTCAAGAATAAGTAATTTGGAACATTTGCTGAATCTGAATCTTCAGAGATGTTGGGAAGCATCCAAAATCCAAATGTTTTAAGGTATAGCTATTCTCATTTACCTGAGGTCCTTGGGGTGCAGGTTCCCCTATATTGGCGCTGTCGCCAACCCCAACCTTAGCCAGCCCGATCGATAAGCGGATGCGCTCCCGGGTTAACAGCCAATTTAACCAGTGAGCTTAGTCTATGGGAAGACCTGCGCACGATCTGCGAGTAAAGGGAACCGCCTATATAGGATCTATTTCTTCTACTTTAGTTCCATTCAACATAGAATTCATATTATATTTAATTGTATAATTTTTGAAAGGGGTCGAGTACACTTTTTAAACTGCTACATTTTGAACATTTCTTACAACCACGAAACAAACTTTGTTGCCTTCTACTCACGATGATTAGTCCCCACCGAGGGTGAAATCACGATCACACTTATACTTTCTTTGCAGTTTAATTGTTTACGTCGTACGGTCTTCTTTACGGTGTCCATCCCAGACCCACGCACAACATTGTGCAACGTTGTTTTGTTGGTAATTCATGAATCACTGTACCCTGTACCTGGTCTAATTTTTCACTGAAGTGATGTAGGCAACCAACAATACAACAACATCCAGAAACTTAAACTGTCGTTTTAACGCGTTATTCCTTCTTTATTTTTTTTGTAAAAATTTCTGG
Organism: Anaspis maculata; assembly: GCA_949128115.1. Classification (NCBI taxonomy): domain Eukaryota; kingdom Metazoa; phylum Arthropoda; class Insecta; order Coleoptera; family Scraptiidae; genus Anaspis; species Anaspis maculata. Next base: position 35,802,577 of record OX421962.1, on the reverse strand, counting down.
ATAGTACGCAAATTTTACTTCAGATTATCATTCCACAAGCCATTCTGAGCGATTTGCCAATTTTTTGTTTGGATTTGTGTGTGGCCGTTATCTGTACTGGACCCTTTGAAAGTTTTAAGAGCTGAAAAAATATTAAGGATTATCGCTCTCGAGCTAGAGAAAATTCTCAACCGAGTGCTCACTAGTACCTACGCCACTGGTTGCAGGCACCAGTTGCACCAGCTATATGGTCTGGAGAATTTTCTGTTTGACGTCGTTTTCCGCGAATCCGAGCTGTTCGACCTTTAAACCGGCGTCGGTATACAGCTTGGTTGTATAACGTAGGTAAACTCACACACAAACGAACCATCTGTAGGGCTCTCTTCCTCTCTCTTGTGTCACGTTACCCTTTTATAATAATACCTCCTATAACCTATCCACGTTAAATGTGTATCGACGTCGGTGCAGTGGCGTATTTGGGAAAGCGGCGGCTGGATGGAGAGCGGCATCATAGGGAAATTGCGTCAGTCGTCCTGGTAACGGAGTGTTATTGATTGCAGACGCCAGCGAACCGCAGCACAGGACCAAAGCGGCCACTGAAAAGCAACATGACCTCTGGTGCTACCGATGCGATACCATGATCGACGGGGAGCGATGCCTGGACCTGGTGGGCAACTACTCCAGCATGTACACCAAGTGCAGCAAGGAGCAAAAGAAGTGCCAGGTGAGAAACCAAAGGCCCCCATCCCAGAGAAAATTTTCCGTCTCGTCAGAGACTGTTACCTCGAGTGGCTCTCGATGGCTCTTTTCGGCCGATTCGACGGCCACTCGAAAAGGGGCGGCTGACGGTGATGCGGCAAAAACGACAGAGAGACAGTTTCGGCCTCCTAAAAAGGATCCTCCCGACTTCCTCCCTTCAATAATATAGTACCTTTGTTCGGAGACGAACTCTGGAGCTTTGAATGGTAGTTTTGGATTTAGCGGAAAGTTTTGAACCAGAGAGGTATGACGGTGGTGGCTGGAGGGGCTTATTTGGTCATATAGATTAAATTAAAGGGAGGACCGAGAGAAGTTTTCTCATTATTCGGAATGTATGCGAGTGGTTCCGTGCGGTTCGCTCATTAATAAAAACACATTTCCGACAGAGGGGAGCTATGCGAAATTCAAAGTGCATACTTATGAGAATATATTCTGTTTTTGCCAAGGCATTCCGCAGTAACGTGGAATACAGATTATAAATTATGGGTATCATCCTTACAATCTTGCTGCGACGCAATGTTTTTTCCTACAACGTTTTGTGTTCAAATCTGTTAAATTTCAACATCAAGTCGAGGCACGCCAATTAAGCCCTTCTTGTTTACATCGCATATCTTAGTTTGTGGACCAAGTAGATGAGTACCTACTTATTATGCTGCACTGGGCAGTTAAGGTTCAATCGTGCAAAAATCGAAGAGAGATTCTTCTAGCCGTCCCAATTCAGACAAAAACATTAGGTAGGTATTCGTTGTACACCTTGCTCTCACTTTCTCACAGAAATAATATGCCTCTTGGCAGGCGCGTGCTGGCCCGCCGGGCAGCCGGGCATTTCCCGGTAGTCCCTCAACCGTAGGGCCTTAAATGGCCTTTCTTGCCTTTTTTTATATTTTAAATTTTTCAAAAGTTGGATGCATTTTTTTTCAAGCAAAAAATTGACTATAGAATAATTGAATAACTGATTCCCAGACTTTTTAGATCGTAAGAACGTTTTCTAACAGTAGTCTGATCCAGTTTTTTGGGGGGGGGGATATGCCCAAGTAGTTTCGATTTGCTAAATGCTTAATTGAAAAAAAATAGTGAATGAAAATAGAAGACTCTAGTACTGACCTTTTTGAAATTTGTCATCGGTATTATTATTAGCATTATTATTATCATCATCCTGAAAAATTTTCAGCTGCGGCACCATTTTGCTCGCTCCGCTCGCACTTTAGAAAATTATTATTTTATCTTTTCGCTTACAGGTATTATTCAGGAATTCCCCTATCCTAATTTTGATTTTTCAAAACCAGGCACCTCTAGTCGGGGGGAGGGGAGGGGCCTTTTGCCATGAATTTGCCCAGGCCCTTTTAGGGGTCCCAGCACGCGCCTGCCTCTTGGCACACATGTTATTCATGCTTTGAGGTATAATTCAAAATATTATGCTGCCCCCGGGTCTAACGGCTAAGAAACTGTTGGGGGGATGCCCGATGCCCTCTTTCGAAACATCAAAACTCCTTATAAAGACCAAAATTATTGTCTTGTATAAATAAGTAAAAATCCATTTAGTCTTGTAGTGGTGTTGTATAAAGTGGAACGTATATATTAAATAAATCTTGAAAGTACACCACAATTTTTCTATTTTTCTTTTACCAACCGGTTTCGCCTTTTGGCATCGTCAGGTCTTGTATAATATTTAAAATATATACAATAATTGAATTGATTTGTATAGTACAATAAGTTGACGAATGTCAAAACTTTCACAAAGTTCTCCAAAAAGAATATATTTTAAATATTATACAAGGTTGGTGAAAGAAAAATAGAAAAAAAATTGTGGTGTAGTTTCAAGATTTATTCAATATACAGGATGGTCCATCCTAGCGTAATTATCCCATAGCGGTCTTACCGTTCAAGATAGAGAAAAAGATGTAAAAAAAAGTTATATGGTTTGATGAGACCTATAACCTAAAATTATTTTCAGCTATACAGGTGTCCCATTTTGACGGGATTAACGAAACGTCAATTTTTTTAAATGGAATCCCCTATATTTTTTTGCATTTTCATGTTCAACTTTTTCAACTGTCTCATGTCTGTATTTTTGTTTTTAAATTGTGTGGCAGTGCTACCAACTAAAAATTAAAAACTAAAAAAAATCGCATTTTCACAGTTTTCTTAGAAAAATCGTAGCGGCCTTGCTTTTCAAAACTAAGAGATGAAACTTGACATGGTGATAGTCAAGTCAAAGACCAATATCCCAATGTCAAAAAATTATGATTTCTTGATACAGGGCGTTCACAAAAAAACATCAAACTTCATAATTTTCGAAGTATCATAACTCATTTTTTTCAAATGGCACGCCCCTAATTTTATAACGTTATATGATAGCTTTTTTTTTATCCTCTTTTATTTTTACTAGGGGTACCCTACCCTTAAACTTCATTTTTTTCGAGATAATCGGAAATTTTCACAAAATTTGCTATTTTTCTTGGTTTTCTTCAAAAATTGAGTTGGCCGTGATGAATTACAGACAAGCCAAATAGTATGCAGCTGTCAGTTAGTCAGTTTGAATACTGTCGAACAAAGAAAAAGGCTCCAACGCAAAAAGAAGACAAAGTGGGATCCTGGATCTGGATTATTACCAGAATATCATATCAATTATTTCCTCTCGCGTAAAATCATTTTTCTTTGTTTGAAAATATTCAGACTGACTAACTGACAGTTGCGTACTATTTGGCTTGTCTGTCATTCATCACGGCCAACTCAATTTTTGAAGAAAAACAAGAAAAACAGCAAATTTTGTGAAAATTTCCGATTATCTCAAAAAAATGAAGTTCAAGGGTACGGTACCCCTAGTAAAAATGGAAGAGGATAAAAAATGCTATCAGATAACGTTATAAAATTAGGGGCATGCCATTTGAAAAAAATGAGTTATGATACTTTGAAAATTATGAAGTTTGATGTTTTTTTGTGAACGCCCTGTTTCAAGAAATCACAATTTTTTGACATTGGGATATTGGTCTCTGACTTGACTATCACCATGTCAAGTTTTATCTCTAGGTTTTGAAAAGCAAGGCCGCTACGATTTTTCTAAGAAAACTGTGAAAATGCGATTTTTTTTAGTTTTTAATTTTTAGTTGGTAGCACTGCCACACAATTGAAAAACAAAAATACAGGCATAAGACAGTTAAAAAAGTTAAACATGAAAATGCAAAAAAATATAGGTGTTCTATTTAAAAAAATTGACGTTTTGTTAATCCCGTCAAAATGGGACACCCTGTACAGCTGAAAATAATATAAGGTTATAGGTCTCATCAAACCATATAACTTTTTTCCTACATCCATATCTCTATATTGAACGGTAAGACCGCTATGGGATAATTACGCTAGGATGGACCACCCTGTATTGAAGATTATCCGATATTTTTTAAGCCTGGCAGTATTATAGATCTTGAGGTGCCCTTTCCAAATTTCTACTTTTCCATTTCGTACCTTTGCCGTTTTGGTCGCCATATTGAAAAGATGGCGCCTAAAAAACAGTTTTTTGTTAATATTTTGAATTTAACCGACTCAAGATTGAAACGTGTATATGCGGAAGAAAGCCCATTCAAGTCTCTACAATTTGACATATCATTGATTCTTGTGCGCCTTACGGTTCTTGAGTTAGGGCTTTCAGAACTTCCGGAAGCATCAATAACTTTCGGCATTCAATCAGCATGTTAAATTGATACGGCCGTCATGTAGTAGGCAAACTAACCATAAATAGCTCTTGGCTATTAACCATAGATATCAAAAAATTGAAAAATCGATCATGGTGATGTTACTTGTGCAATTACAGGGTGAACTGTGAAGACAAACTGACTCTAGAAAGAAATAAAGGTAATATAGCATTTGAAGGGTATCAGATACATTCGAAACTTATTATTATAAAAATTTGGGGTTATTATTCAGAATATACACTTTTCCACTTTGTATCTCTGCCGTTCTGGCCATAATTTTGGAAAAATGGCGCCTAAAAAAACATTTTTGGGAAATTTTTGGAAAATTCGTCATGAAATTTTAGAATTCATATCCAAGTGAAGGTCCAATAAATTCTCTGAAATTTGAGATCTGAATCACCTAAGTGTGACTTACGGTTCTCAAGCTATACCTTTTTAAAGTCAATTTACCCTTAGAGTTCACCCTGTAGTTGCATAACAACCGTTACCATGATTGATTTTCTGGATAATAATGGCATGTGGTTGACAACTGATCATTATTTATGGTTGATTGACTGCCACGTGGAGTTAAGATCAACTTAACATGCTGATTGGAAGACAAAAGTTGATGCTTCAGGGAGTTCTAGAAGCCATAACCCAAGAACCGGAAATAGCACGTACACGAGCAAGGTGTAAAATTGTAGAGAATTGAATAAGCTTCCATTCGCATACAAACGCTTGTACCTCACATTGACTGAAATGAAGATATTGACAAAAAACTGTTTTTTGGGCGCCATCTTTTCAATATGGCGGCCAACATGGCAAAGATACGAAATGGAAAAGTGGAAAGTCGAAAAGGGCACATCAAGATCTATAATACTGCCAAGTTTCAAAAATATCGGATAACCTTCAAAAAAAGGCCGGAATTCAGCATATATTCGGAAACAATTTGGACATTTCCTCGAAATGACGTTTGTAAATTTAAGCACGAAATAAGAGAATTTTTTTGTCTACAAAATGACGTTGCAGATATTAAAATCCGTTGAAAAACAAACGATCTACAGCCAGTTTCTTATTACCAGATGAAACCCATTTTGGCGCCTCAACCATATTTGCCTGCAGCAGATGTCAATATTCCATCATAATTTTTCATGGTCCTTGATCGCTCAAGAGTCGATTAGGACATAACTCTTTATCTTCATGGAGTTGCACACGACCCAGCCTTTTTTGACCCTATGCCTCCGGACTAAGACAACTAACAGCAGAACCACACATGGGAGTGAAATCGATTCATGGCATGAGTTGTTGTGACGGACAGAGGTAACGTTCCCGTGGCCTCGGGGCGACCAGTGTCGTCCCAGGAAATGGAAGAAGTTAGCTTTAAGTACAACAGCTTTCATCATAAACAAGAATTGGATTTCATCGATGAATTCCAACTCATTTGCAATCAAAAAATGATTCATTTATTTTCGTAATGCGTATCGCCGCCACTGGACTGGGTGGTGACTGCGGAGATGTTGTCGCGCGGGTGACTTGACAGGAATGTTTCTCGACTTGGCTAAAAGTTATCATTGTATCCGTTGTGGGGCGCTCTCATTGTCAATTTTTCAGGTACTCTCATTATAAACGCGACTGGCCAACCGTTTGTTTACTGAACGGCCTCACGGAGTCAGGCTCGGACAGCTCTCGGCCTTATGGAACGCCATAGGCTTCCGTCCCAACGGTTTCTAGCTGTCAACAGCGTGTTTATTTTGGATTTAGGTGTAAAAATTTGTGTGAGGGGTTGATATGATTTGTCCGATGAGTTTAAAAACACATCTTTCCTGCCTTTAGATGGAATGAAATTTTCATGTATGTTGAGTTGCGGCCATCAAGCAACAGCACCGGACCTCGCAAATTACCTTTTGGCTCCGCTCATGGTGAATTTTGACACATAGCTGGATTTTAGCCCCTCCCATCGGTCCTTAGCAACAGATAATCGCGTAACTCTTGTACAGCGAAAGCTGTCGATGATCTAGCAACCTCGCTAGCAACCCTACATTTTTCTGTTTCATGTTCACATGTGCAGACGATCACGTGACGGAGTATGGAAGTTAGGCGCCGAGAGCAGCGAGCCGAATTAAATCCTATAAAATAAGAAAATTGAACTAAGACTAAGTTGCCTGGCGTTGATTACGATGGTTTATATAAGCGATAAGCACGCTGCAATAAACGTATTTCAAACTGTTGAATCATTAATTTGCGGATGGCGATTCTCAAGAAATAAATGCGTTTTTTTTTTTCAAATCAAAATGAAACTTCTTACTGGGACATTCTTCACCTATTTGTAAATACATACGAGCTGCGTTTTTCAAATGAAAATGAAACTTCTTATTGGGGCATTCTTCACCAATTTGTAAATACATAAGAGCCGTTGAATGGATGACACGTGCATGAACGGACGGACCTCGCCGTCCATACACGAGGCGTTGCGTACAATGTTGCGTGCAAATTATCATTATAATATACTTATTGTGAAGAATATTATTAATGAAAATAGATATTTATTGTATTAGGGGTATAAGTGAGATTTTATGTGACGGAGTATGGAAGTTTAAGCGCCGAGCGTAGCGACAAAAGAAAAAAAAAGAGTTAATCGTGAACAAATCGGTCAAGTTGCGTATTTACAGCATAATATGTATAAGAAAACAATAAGGAAACACTGTTAAAAAGTGCTTGGGACAAAAATTAGCGAATTTTGTATTGTAAAGTACTCCGTATAAACTTGTATTAATTTCAAAGATTTTGATGTAGGTATTTTGTGGTACATACATATAGGGATGGGAATCCTTGAGGAAAACTCTTCTGTTTGAAAATAGTTGCTGCCCAGTTGATCAGAGCCGCCACTATTGGAAAAATTGATCTCGAAGATACATATTTTGTTTCATATTAAATGACCAAATCTCCACTTCATACAAGCAAGTACTTTAGTATATGTTTCAGATATATCACTTATCGTTTCTTGTTTTCTTTCGCCTTGAAATAACAGTGATAAATCAAAGAAGCTTAGATACTGGCGTCAACTCCTGCACGCATGAAACCTTTCTGATTTTCCAGTTTTACGCTTAAGAACTTTTCCATCATGTGCGTAGAACACACCGGGGAATATCTGGAAAAATTATGCCTGCGACGCCTGGATGTGGCCACCTGTTGCTATGACAACCTCAGGGGGGAGAACAGAAATAGTAATCTTCATGAATTCAAAGTAATGAGCAGACGAAATTGAAAAGTTTCACCGTAGGTTCCTACGTATACCTACTACACGTTTATCAAGATTCAATTAAATTAATTATTATGAGAGGCAATGCAAAAACCGTTGATTGCAAATTAATTTTAAAATTCACGCCGCTCAGTTTATAAACTTTGAATATTATCTTACGTTAAAGTTTCTTAATAGATCTACCAGCTAAGTATCAGAGGAAAACTAAATCAACAAACAAAAGTTTGGCCGTGATTAATTTGAATAGTATGGCTACGCCACCCAGTAGTGCATAAAATTTCAATTAAGTAATATAGCGCGGCTTATTAATTCCGTCGGTGTTTTGAAGTTTTCAGGCAAAGAGAAGGAGAGCACACGCAAGAAGAAAACGTTTCGTTAGAGTTTAATGTTGCGTGGAAACTTTGTGGTAGGCCACGAGAGTTGAATTGGAAATCTTTGCTGTCGTCACCAAAGAGCCATCAAGCAAGACAGCACAAAAAGAACAGTTAAACGATGAATTAGTGCCGAAAGTTGTGAACAAGAACAATTTATAGTTGCTTCAAGATGAAAGAGACGCGCTTATGAAAGGAGATCGATCTTGCTTTCTGTCTTGTCTTGTGTTCCGAAAATATTTAGGGAGAAAAAAAAGAAAAGAACACGTTTTGTAACGGAGAAGTCTTGAGTAGATACCTATCTACCACACATCAACAATGATGTATTATTGAAAGTTTAACCCAAAGAATTTGAGTGAATCTGTATTTTACAGGATATGAGCTTTTCCGAGATTTACAATCCACTTTGACAGGTATAATGGCTTTTCTAATAAAGGATTTATGATGGTCATAAGAAAGTTTGAAAATTCTCTTCTCGATTAACATTGTTTTGATACAGCTTCCTGTTGAGCTCCTCGTTAAAAACTAAATAAAAACTCCGTCGGATAACGCCGCTCAGAAAACTCAATAAGTACAGGGTCAGTCGTAATTCAACAGTGGCGGACAATAGAATGGGAACACTTTTGAAAAGTGACAATTTTTGATTCCAAATTGGTAAACTGTGATCTTGTTTTCAAACAACTGTTATGAGAGTTCTTTTCCGAGAAAACAAATGAGCATTTGAATTTGAATTAGATTTGAATTTGAATTCTAATTGCACACTGGGGAAATATGATATGAAGAAGCTACTTGCTTCTACAGTTCCGAGAATGTCTCCTTCATACTTTGGAAGCGACCTATCTCCTCAAATCATAATCATACGGCCTTGATTGAATTCAAAAACTGAGAAATTGACCAGGTGTTTCCATTCTTTGGTCCGTCACTATAAATAGCGTAGGTGGCTCATTTTGAATACGATTTTCAAAAAAAAAAAAAAAAAAAAAAAAAAAAAAAAAAAAAAAAAAGAGTATTCGGTTCGGTTGCGTTATGAAGAGCAACTCAAAGAATTTTTGCTATTGAAATGCGCTGTTTCTATAAGAATACAAAGTGCGCAAAAAGTCCATTCACCAAGTTTTTTTTTATCTCCACACCTCCAGAATTTCTTTAGGATTTTCGAAACATACCAGTAGGCTAATATTTCGGAAAATGGAGATATTGAGTGGCCTTCGAAGTCTCCAGACTTGACTTTCCTGGATTTTTGGCTATAGGGATACCTAAAAGACAAGGGGACAGGGGGGGGGGGGGTGGAAAATTGCAACTTGAAATGGAGGGATGAAACCCATCAATCCATTGGATGCAAATGCATCGTAATTCGACGCATTGTATCCCGTTGATATCATTTTGGTACAAAATTTGTCGATCATTGTTGAAGGGGGCTTGTGGGGATGCAATGCTCGGTTAGGTGTTTTTTTTCCTGCGCCATATTGAACCGATCACGACAAGTTTGGCATCTTTTCCGACTAAATTCAATTTCTTGAAATTGAATCCGATGTGTAAATTGGGATAACAAGTTGAAAAAACTTGTTTTTTTTTGGCAATTTTGACGATTTTTTTTACTGTTGGAGGTGTTCATCTATGGACATATTCCAGAGGCCATTAGATTGTAGTGTATTCTCCACGAGAATCATCCACTCGATGTATAATTTTGTTTCTCGAGTTGAAAAAATCGATTTGAACCTGAGCCGACCCGGCGCGTCGTCTACAACTGACCAGAACACTACAGCATGCACCTTTAAATAAAATAGCTTGAACTATTGAAGAAATAACAACTCATCTTTGAAAACTCGAGGATCTGTGCATAATTGAATTCCCTATAACATAAACAAAATCGCCATGAATCGCATTGTAGGATTTTGAGTTCTTTGAGGGGAGAGGTAACAAAATAGAGTATGAATCTTGCCAAAATGTTAATGTTATCCTCCTCCTCGAAGAACTCTCAGAATCCTGCAGTGCGATTCATGGCGATTTTGTTTATGCTATAGGAAATTCGGTTTTGCACAAATCCTCAGACTTTTAAAGGTAGGTTCTTATTTTTTCAATAGTTTGAGCTACTTTCATTTAAAGGTGCATGTCGAGGTGAATGTTGTAGTCTCCTGGTCATTAGTAAAAGCCGCGCCGGGCCGGCTCCGGTTCAAATCGATTTTTTAAACTCGAGAAACAACATTATACATCGAGTGGATGATTTTTGTGAAGAATACACTTCAAGTTAATGGCCCCTGTAAATGTTTCAAAGATGAACACCCGAGTGAACACATCTAACAGAAAAAAATTGTCAAAATTGTCGAAAAAAAAGTTTTTTCAAGTTAACTTGTTCAAACTTGTTTTCATACAAATTTACACATCGGATTCGGAGGGAGTTTAATTTAGTCGGAAAACATACCAAACTTGTGATCGGTTCTACATGGCCAGAAAAACAAAGTGAACCACCTAGCAGAGCTTCGCCCCCCACAGCCCCCTTCAACAATGATCGACACTTTTTGTGCCAAAATGGTATCAACGGGATATGATGCGTCGAATTATAACGTATTTGCTTCCAATGGATGGACGGGTTTCATCCCCTTCATTCTGAGTTGCAATTTTTTAATCCTCTTCCAATAACTCAAAACCGCCGGGTGCGTTTTTTGGCGATTTTGAATATGTTTCGGACACTCAATTCTAAACACAATATCAAATTTTCAGGACGTCCATATTTTTTCCGAGGTCGAAATCTACCTTTCTTGTACTATACCCACTATGAAGTCAGAAACGAGTATTTCCTTTTTACATCACATGAACCATTTCTCGTGCAGTTCAGAATTTTGGTGGATATTCGTCGAAATAAGACTCGAATTTCAATCGAATGAAGCGACATTAGTTGCAGCTAAAATCAAGTTTTCGGAGGGTATCTTGTGACGCGCGCATAAACAGCTTCAGGATAAGACATGGCACGTGGCTCTTGCGTTTGATTGTGTGTTTGGGTGGTTTTTCTTCTCCAAATTTTTGTGAACTTTGAGGTGGGGTGGAATCTTGACACCCCCTACGCAGTGACTTAGTGTAAGAGCTGTGAAGGTCGCAGAACTGCCGAATTCCGCACGAGAAGCGCGTCCGTTAAATGTAAATACTGATGTTTTTACCGACCGTGTCTTTTTGCTGTGTTAGATAAGTGTACGAGGACCGCTCGAAAACTCTGCAACCGTACCTAGGTGCTGGTGCCTGGTCGGGTACCTATACCGAGCGTTTCCTGGGCGAACCCAGGTCACTTCCGCTCGTCGGGTAGGGCTCACTGGGAGTCCTGCATCGGGGGGCGTGATTTCTGCTGGGCAGAATGGGACTGGACTGTGCCGTTTGCGACCGGGCCATCGGCCGGTATGATGACTGCCTGACCTGCACCGGTAAGTGCGAAAGTGATTTCCACTTATCCTGCATTAGCGTGAGCGTTGATGATTACTGCGACATGAAGAAATGCGGAAATCTGAGGAGCTGGTTGTGCCGAAATTGTCGCACATCGCACCCAGAGCAGGTGTCTCGGGACGTTTCATCTCCGGAGGTCGGCTCGCGTGGGGATGCGGATGGGGGCCATCACTTGGGTTGCTCTCAGTGTCGTATTCTTGAGCACCAATTGCAAGAATTGACTAATAATATCCCCCGCATCATTATGGACCAGCTGGGGGCGTTCAAGGCGGAACTGGCTGTTACTCTTCAGGATTTGATGTCGAGCAGTCTTGTTAAACTGCAAAACGAACTTCGAGACGAATTTTTTCCTGCTGCAAGCGGTTCGTCTGGCTCTGTCCCCGCGGCGAAGCCTAGCGCTGTTTCGAGGAGTTTCGCATCTGTTGCGAAGTCTGAGTCTCTGTTAATCATCAAACCTAAAAACAGCGAGCAGACAACCGCAGCAACCAAGTCCGACATTCTGCATAAGATGAACCCTCTTGAGTCGGATATAAGTATCTTGAGCAGCAGGGGAACCAGAGATGGAGGTGTTATTATCGGCTGCAGAACTGAGTTGGATACCAAGAAATTCAAGGATATTGCCAAGAATGCTCTCGATGAGGCCTATACCGTGAAGCAAGTTCGGGGAATTTCACCTAGGATTAAAATCGTTGGACTCACTGAAAAGATGGATGATTGTAGCCTCATTGATTATCTAAAAAAACAGAACAAGCATATTTTTGGCGATGCCAGTAGATGTCGCATTGTCTCATGCAGTAATGTTCGTCGTAATAAAAATGTTTTTCAGGTTATTGCAGAGGTTGATCCGGGCACCTATGGGAAAGCAGTCTCGGAGGGTAATGTTATCGTTGGCTATAGTTTCTGCAGCGTATTTGAGGCCATTGAAGTAATCCGTTGTTTCAATTGCTGCGGTTTTCATCACATGAGCAGATCCTGTAAGGACAGATTGCGCTGTCCCCGATGTGCAGAGGAGCATAATGTGGGCGAATGCAAAGCAACTAAACTAAGATGCGCAAATTGCTTGAACTCTGCAAGTTCGGGTACTGATGTTGAACATGCTGCTTGGGATTCTCGCTGCCCTGTATATAGTGGAGCGCTTACTGGGATCCGGGAGGGTATTCTTGGTCGGGCTGCATAGCGGTGTGGGCTGGACCACGGTGCGCGGTTGCGGGGGAATGGCATCGGTGCTGGCGGTGAGGGGCGTAGAGGTGGGAGTAGTCTTCTTTGCTACTATCAAAATGTTCGTGGCATGAATACGAAAACGATGGAATTTTACAACTCAACGCTGAGCTCAGCTTATGACATTATTGCACTGACTGAAACGTGGCTAAATTCTAACGTCCTAAACTCTGAAATCTTCAACTGCTCACAATACAGCGTTTTCAGGAGTGACAGAAACTTTCACAGGGTCGGTCTTAGTAGGGGGGGTGGAGTTCTCCTTGCAGTTCGCAGTAATTATCAATCAGTGTTGGTTGATCACAGAAACTTAGATATAGATCTCACTGATTTTGATCTCATTGATACTATCATTGTCAAAATTACTGTTAAAGGTATCAATTATTTTGTTATTGTTATTTATGTTCCTCCAAAGACTACCATAGACGAGTTAGAAAATACAATGTGTGCACTAGAGAACCTGCATATATTGTTGGGTAATAATATCTTGATCATTGGGGATTATAATGTTCCTGAATATTGTGACTGCAGGGATGGTGTTACTCCGGATACTCACAAAGTACGAATAATAAATAACTTGAGTGCATTCCATAACTTACTTCAGGTTAATTCAAGGTTGAATCATAATCTACGATTATTGGACCTAGTCCTTTGTAATTTTTCCTGTCATGTCGCCGAGCCACCTGACATCCTCCTGCTCGAGGACGCACACCATCCTGCGCTCTTGATTGAATTCGACCATGTTGCCTCTCGAATGTATTCGGAGTTACCTGTGCAATCCAAAGGTTACAATTTCAAGAAAGCAAACTTTCTAAGTCTGTACGGTGAGCTTTCAGACACAGCTTGGGATTTTCTCCATGAATATGATGACCCGAGTAACGCGGTCACTGCACTCTACGGTAAGCTCTACGAAATTCTGGATAGACACGTGCCTAGGAGAGGTAGGTCAGGTGGGACATACCCCGCTTGGTATGACAGCAGAATAATTAAGCTCCTCAAGATTAAGGGACGCACTTGGAAAAGATACAAAAGAAATCCCACTACAGCTAATTATACCGAATTCAAACTACTCAGATCTCAGCTCAAATCACTCATTATTGAGTCACACAAAAAATACAGTGTTCGTGTCGAACGTGACATAAAGGCCAACCCGAAGGCTTTCTGGTCTCATATTGATTCCAGAAAAAGGGATCAAAGCTTGCCCTCAGTAATGATTTATGATGACGCGGAATTGCGCAGCTCCAGTGAGGTGGTTGATGCATTTGCCGACTCATTCCTAAAAAATTTCAATACATCACCCAACACCTGCTCTCTCTCTAGCTTTCCAGTGGATAACAGGACCTCCTCTTATATACACCTGACATCAATTCCAGAATCTAAGGTCATGGAATCTCTTAAAAGAATACCTTCTAAACTTACCACCGGCCCAGACCTCATTCCGGCTTTCCTGCTAGGAGATTGCGCCAGTTTCTTTTGTACTCCTCTTCACTACATATTTAACCTGATTATAAAAACGTCGATTTATCCAGAGGGCTGGAAAACAACTCGAGTGAGTCCCGTTTTCAAAAAAGGCAATAAAAATGATATCAACAATTACCGACCCATCGCTATTATCAACAACTTTTCCAAATCATTCGAATTTGTTCTACATGATTATATTTCTTCTCATGCAAGTAGACTGATTACAACATCTCAACATGGCTTCATGTCTGGGCGCTCAACTACTACAAACTTAGCATGTTTAACTCAATTTATTGCTGATAATCTAGACCAAAAATTACAAGTTGACGTCATTTACACAGACTTCTCTAAAGCGTTTGACCGTTTGAATCATTCACTTCTACTTAGAAAACTGGAATTATTCGGCTTCTCGACCTCTCTTATAAACTTATTCAGGTCATACTTGAGCGACCGCTCTCAATATGTGCAGTATAAGGGTTTCTGTTCTTCCTCTTTCACGCAGCCGTCAGGTGTTCCGCAGGGAACTGTTCTGGGTCCTGACCTATTCAACATATTTATCAATGACATCACCTCTGACCTTGACATAGATTATTTGCTATACGCTGATGATATGAAGCTGTATCGACCGATCCGCACAATTGAAGACTGTCATAGTCTGCAGAGAAACCTTGACATCTTGTATGGGTGGTGTACCCTGAATCAGTTGCCATTGAACATTGAAAAATGTAATATCATGACTTACCACAGAACAACATCACCTCTGAAATACGATTACTCCATCAATGGGATCAACTTGAGTAGGCCGGCCACCGTGAGGGACTTGGGGGTTGTCTTTGATTCGAGACTAACATTTATAAATCACATAGAATCTACCGTCACGCAATCATTGAAAATTCTAGGTTTTGTCTTGCGCAGTTGCAGGTTTATGTCCAACATAATGACTTTTCGGACGCTTTATACATCCTTCGTGCGTGCTCGCCTCGAATACGCTTCGGTCGTGTGGGCCCCAGTGTATAATGTTCACATAGCCTCGTTAGAGAGGGTGCAGAGAAGATTCCTCAAGACCTCTACGTTCATGTTAACGGGTTCATATCCTGACCGGGGCACACCACAGCAGTATCTCTTGCGGCAGTTCAATATGCAGTCGTTGCTCAACAGGCGTAAAATGCATTCGGTCATATTTCTCCTCAAAATTGTCAACAGTGGCATCGACTGCTCCGAGCTGCTACACCAAATAGGGTTGCGCGCGCCGGGACACTGCTTTCGCAGTCATCAACTTTTCCATCTGCCCTGTGCAAGAACCAATGTACTATCATCGTCACCTATTCATCAAATGATCAGTAACTATTCCTGCATTGAAGACACTTGCGACATCTTCAGCAGTAATGTGTGGTTAATCAAGAACATTTTCACTGGCATCGCCAATAAATAGTCAGTTTTTCACTGTCGCTGTTTTTTTGGATTTTGCCTTTTTTTTTGCCTTTCATTTCATTTTGTCAGTGTCTGCTACAATGGTCCATTTCTTGTTCTCTGTATATAATTCTTTGTAAATAATTATGTGTGTATAATAATGTTGTGAATTTGACTTTTTATTATTAATTTTGATTGAATTTCATTCTATTTATTGGTATAGCTGCTCCCGTCTTGTAAATAGGTAAAACCTGTAAGACGTTTGTTCAAATTAAATAAAAAAAATAAATAAAATAAACTGGATGAGACAAGTGATATTGGTAAATATCATTTACCATCATCACCCACTGAGAGGATAGCGGATAAATTCCTCAAATGGATGAGACAACATATATTAAGTACAAAAATACCGTCCAGAAGAAATGGCTAACCATTACCAAAAGCAATCCAGCAATGAAAATTACAGACACCATTTTAGAAATAACATTAAAAATATTGAAGAAAAAATCAATATCATAACCGAACAAAATGAAATCGACAATGTAGAACACGATTTGACCACTGACATCACTAACAAAGAACTCGAGCACGCACTAGATGACATGAAGAACTCCGCTCCTGGTCCAGATGACATACAAGCCATATTCTTGAGGAAACTCTCTACAGAAGCAAAAATCCGCTTGTTGAAGATCTACAACAAAATCTGGACCACAAACACTCTTCCCAAAACATGGTCTGAAGCTACAATAATACCAGTATGCAAACCAAACAAGCCAAAGGACAAAGTAGACTCATACAGACCAATATCATTGACATCCAACATATGCAAGCTCCTGGAAAGGATCATTAACAAAAGATCGATGTGGTATCTTGATGAAAAAAGTTTGCTTGCACAAGAGCAAGCTGGCTTTAGGAAATCTAGATCTACTGCGGACAACCTGCTGATCCTTCAATCTGAAATACACGAAGCACTTGCAACCCAACAACAAGTCTTAGCAGTATTTTTTGATCTCGAAAAAGCATTCGACCATACATGGAGATACGGGATCATGAAGAAAATCAAAAACTGGGACATCAAAGGAATCATGCTCCATTTTATCAATAACGTCCTTACAAACAGAACCTTTGCCGTGGAAATCATAGTACAAGAAAGATAGATTTCAACCTCGCAAGAAATATGGACGTCCTGAAAATTTGATATTTTGTTCAGAATTGAATGCTCTACAACATATCCAAAATCGCCGAAAATCCCACCCGGGGGCTTTGAGTTATTGGAGGGGGGGTAAAAAATTGCTGGTGAAAATGGAGGGGATGGAACCCGTCAACCCATTGGATGCGAATACATTATAGTTCGAAGTATCATATCCCATTGATACCATTTTGGCACAAAAAGTGTCCATCATTGTTGAAGGGGAGTAGTAGAGGAGCGAAGCTCTGCTAGGTTGTCCATTTTGTTTTTATGGCCGTGTAGAACCGATCACGACAAGTTTGGTATCTTTTCCGACTAAATTCAATCTCCTGAACTCGTATCCGATGTGTAAATTTGGATGAAAATAAGTTTGAACAAGTTAACTTGAGAAAACTTGTTTTTTCTTTGACAATTTCAACGATTTTTTTTTTCACTGTTGGAGGTGTTTATTTCAAGAAAATTTCCAGGGACCATTGAATTGAAGTGTATTCTCCACAAAAATCATCCACTCGATGTATAATTTAGTTTCTCGAGTTTAAAAAATCGATTTGAACTTGAGCTGGCGCTGCGCGTCGTCTACTACTGACCAGAACACTACAGCATGCACCTTTACATGAAAACACCTCAAACTATTGAAGAAATAGTAACTTATCTTTGAAAATTGGAGGATCTGTGGAGAATTGAATTCCCTATAACGTAAACAAAATCGTCATGAATCGCACTGCAGGGTTTTGAGTTATTTAAGGGGAGAGGTAACAGTTCAGAGAGTATGAATCCTGTCAAAGTGTTATCCTCCTCCTCGAATAACTCCAAATCCTGCATTACGATTCATGGCGATTTTGTTCATGGTATAGGGAATTCAGTTCTGCACAAATCCTCCAATTTTCGATGATAAGTTGTTATTTCTCCAATAGTTTGAGGTGTTTTCATTTTAAGGTGCATGCTGTAGTGTTCTGGTCAGTAGTAAACGACGCGCCCAGCTGGCTCAAGTTCAAATCGATTTTTTCAACTAGAGAAACAAAATTATACATCGAGTGGATGATTTTTGTGGAGAATACACAACAATTTGATGGTCCCTGAAAATTTTCTAAGAATGAACACCTCCAACTGTAAAAAAAAATCGTCAAGATTGTAAAAGAAAAAACAAGTTTTTTCAAGTTAACTTGTTCAAACTTGTTTTCATCCGAATTTACACATCGAATGCGAGTTCAGGAGATTGAATTTAGTCGGAAAAGATACCAAACCAAACTTGTCGTGATCGGTTCTACATGGTCAGAAAAACAAAATGGACCACCTGCAGAGTTTCGCCCCCCCACTACTCCCCTTCAACAATGATGGACACTTTTTGTGCCAAAATGGTATCAATGAGATATAATACTTACTATAATGTATTCGCATCCAATGGGTTGACGGGTTCCATCCCCTCCATTTTTACCAGCAATTTTTTACCCCCCCTCCAATAACTCAAAACCCCCGTGTGCGATTTTTGGCGATTTTGAATATGTTGTAGAGCCCTCAATTCTGAACAGAATATTAAATTTTCATGACGTCCATATTTATTCTGAGGTTTTGCCGATTTTTTTACTATATATTTTTCCTGTACTATCAATGAAACTCGTTCGACAACAAAAACACTTGACAACGGAACGCCACAAGGTGCTGTCTTGAGCGCAACCTTATTTTTAATAGCCATCAATGATGTAATCAGTAAAATATCATATGGAAATATGCCCACATCTTGATGTTTTCCAAGCCTGGCAAGGACAGGGCAAGACCGGAGAGCTTCAGGCCTATAAGCTTGGTAAACACACTGTCGAAGCTGCTGGAAAAAATCATCAAAATACGCCTGCATAGAGAACTAGAAGGTCGCAGTATTATACCATCCATTCAATTCGGGTTCAGAAAAGGACACTTAACCAATCACCAACTCGCCAGAATAGTGGAAATCATTGAGAGAGGATTCGAGGAGAAAAAATACATCGTAGTAGCTTTTTTGGACGTTTCTTAGGCCTTCGATCGAGTCTGGATTGACGGTCTGAAGTATAAGCTAATAAAACTGAATCTGCCCAAATATCTCCAAGCCATCCTGTTTTAGTTCTTGGACCATCGGACTTACTCGGTTAAAGTGCAAAACGAGCTATCGATATCGAGACAAATAGCAGCAAGTGTCGCACAAGGCAGTATACTTGGCCCGGATTTATTTAATATCTTCGTCCACGACATACCCAGCCAAGACAACATCGCTATGTTCGCTGATGACACCGCAGTTATTTCTTACAACCCCGACCTGGACACTGCGATAGAGAGGCTCCAGGACAGCGTGAACGAGGTGACCAATTGGTGCAAGAGATGGAGAATCGAACTAAATCCTACCAAGTGCGAGGCCTAAATTTCCACCCTGAGAAGAATTCGCGATCCACCTCACCTCTACATATGCGGAAATGTTGTCCGATGGAATCAGGAAGCAGTCAAATACCTTGGCGTTTACCTGGATACCAAGCTGACTTGGGGCTACCACATCAACAAAAAAATCAATCAAAGATACGCAAGACTACAAAAACTCCACCCGCTCCTGAATAGAAAGTCCTTCCTTCGTGTTGACTGCGGTCTGTTGATCTACAAATCCGTCATACGACCACTACTGACATAATGGCTGTTGCATTTGGAGCAATGCATCACAAACCAACATACGAAAACTCCAAATACATCAGAACAAGATTCTACGAATAATCCTCGACCCGCCATGGTACATCAGGAATCAGCAGATCCATCACGAACTGGGTATTGACACCATGCACGAACACATCAAGAGACTAACGACCAACTTCCATAACAACCTGAGCAACTGCCAGGGAGCCGTCCAGTTCAATTTGGGAGAAAGGGACATACACCGCAAACTCCGACGCGCACTCCCTCAAGACACACTTGACCCCAATGATTAATCATCTTTTTACTTTCACTGCTACAATAATTTAATTCTAATTTTGGCCTTCTTTTGCTTGACGCTATTTGATTTTGTTATGTTCTACTATTAGCCATAGATGCTATGGATAACATGTAATATGTTGACCTGGCAATAAACAGATTAAAAAAAAAATCAGTAAAATATCAACACCAGTCAGAGCCCTGCTATATGCTGATGACTTAGTTATCTACGTAAAAGGAAAGAATATCCACAGAATGGAAATATTAATCCAACAAGCAGTAGCATCCATTGAAAAATGGGCAAACAACAGTGGTTTTAAACTGTCGACAAGTAAAACAAAGAGCATGATTTTCTCCAAAAAACCAACAAGAAATCCTCAACTACAACTCTACAACGAACAAATTCAAAACGTTGACCATAACCAATTTCTGAGCATGCATTTTGATCAAAGCTAACTTGGGAAACACATATCAGACATCTTAGACAAGAATGCCAAAGAGGATTAGGGCTTCTCAAAACCTTGGCAAACCATACATGGGGTGCTGACAGTAGACTACTAATCAGAATATACAAAAGTGTGATCATCTCCAAAATAGACTATGGATCATTCATATATGATACAGCCAGTAGAACCCTCCTGAAACAAATAGAAGCGATACATAGTACAGCCCTTCGAATCTGCATAGGTGCCTTCCGCACTAGTCCAGTGAGCAGTATATCTACAATATCCCAGGAATACCACCCCTACCATACAGAAGAAAACGACTTGCTCTGTCATACGCCACAAATGTGGCTTCAAATCCGAAAAATCCAGCAAACAGATGGACCTTTTCGGATCGTTTCCAAGGGACCTTCGAAAGAATGAAAACCAACCGGAAACTGTTCTACTACAGACTCAAAATTATAAAGCAATAAGAGCTAGGAATCACGTTCGCAAAGATGATCCTTCCTATCAAGTCACCAAGTGCTCCTTGGCTCACTCCAACCACAAAAAAACATACTACAGCTAAATGAGTTCCCAAAAACAACAACACCTCCAACAATATTCCAAAAGCAACTAACATCAATTATTAACAAAATCGAACCCGTTCAACGACAAGTAATTTACTATACGGACGCGGCAAAAAGTGATCAAGGTGTCGCGTGTGCAGTGATTCACAAAACACATCAACAACATTTACACTTCCTCAACACACATCAACAACATTTACACTTCCTCAACACACATCAATACTAAATGCGGAACTATATGCAATCTAATCTACCAAGCAGTGAAAATAGAGTCTGAGGCTCGTGAAGTAGCTGGTACTCAGGTGCCGGCTCCACGAGCTTCAGCCAACGCCCGAGATGCCTACAACTCCATCGCCAACATAATCATCTGCACGGACTCGATGAGCTCCATCCAAGCCATACAAAACTATATCCAAGAAATACCATCGTGATGAAAATCCAACATGCAATGGCCATCTTGAAAAGACTGAACAACAATGCTGAATACATTTGGGTTACATCACACATGGGAATAAACGGCAATCAATGAAGAAGCAGACAGGGAAGCAAGAGCAGCGATTGTACAGACAGATGATGGGAAAATGACAAACGAAGACATCAAAAAGCACCTTCAGACACTCATTACACAAGAATGGAATCACGAATGGAGACAGATGAGTACAAAACTCAACAACATCAAAAACGACACCGAAGAATGGATCCCGAGAGACAAGACAAGAAAACAACAAATAGTCATAACCCGCCTAAGAATTGGACACACAAGACTGACCCACGAATATCTTCTGACCAAATCACAACCACCAATCTGCCAGGATTGCAACACAAATATCACAGTTGCCCACACTCTGACAGGCTGCAGAAAGTATCAAAACATATCCACATCTACCTTGCTAAAGAATGAAGATGACATCATCAACTTCATGGAGAACCTAAATCTACTCAACCAAATTTGAAATTTTGCAAAAATTTTACTATCAAGAATCACATACTGTGTATATAATGTGCTAATAGCCTAGTTGCTGATGCCAATAAACCTATTGTAAAAAAAATACCGTCGACCAGCCTTGATTGAATACAACAAAAAGACTGTTGATATCAAAAATCAATACTTTAATAAGTAACTCCAAGGCATTAGTATCAAGTAACTTTCATTAAATAGGTTAGCTTCGAAAGACCAGTAAAACTATTATAATTATTATTTGATGCATGATATTCATTAATTTCCCAATTGCTCAAACAGCGGCAGTGTTTCTGATACTGAGTTTAGTTGTGGTTGTGACGGCACTGGTGTGTGGGCCTTCAACGAAGATACCAGTTTGGTCTAGAACAAACAAAATTCATTCACTATGATCAAGCTAGCTAATAAACTATTCAGTCATCCATACCGAAGCCGAAGGTGAAGTAGTTGCCTCAAGGCTACCAGAATCTGGCATCACCGTAGCGTCATACTTCAGCCGCACTTTTTTGGCCAAGTCATGGTAACTGCTTATCAATTTTTCGTCGCTCGAGTGCACCTCGTCACAGGCAACATCGGTTTCTGAGTCCGAAGTCCTATCACCCTCCATGCAAAATGCAGAGGTTATTTCTGGTTCGTCAGGTGAAGTGGAGTTCGTCGCGGGAGTAGTTTTAGCGGTGGACAACTCGTGGTCGGATTTCACACCGTAATTTCGAGACATATTGAGCAAATTGAGATTGACTTGAAGCGCATCCGTAACGGTCCTTTCCAACATCACGTTCTTGTACTCCTCGTTGATGGTATTGATTTTCTCGTCAACTGAGTTGCTCAAAAGATCCAGCTGTAAGTTTTGGGTCGACAGTTTCTCAGTTTGGGCCTCGATTAGCTGTTGCACATCTTTGATGTTCGTCTTGAGTTCGCCGATTGATTTCATCAAGTCGTCGCGCAGTTCTCTGTTGCGCTTCAAGAAGTCGTCTTGGCTCTGCAAGTGCCGCGTAGATGCAGCCGACATGGAGTTGAGATCGGTGGTATCGTGCCTGGAGCTGCGTGCTTTCAAATTGCGGATGGCCACCTTGAGCCTGTCATTTTTCTGGAGATCGGACGGTAGCAGTTTGAAGAGGGAGTTTATGTAGTTGTCTCCCATGCAGAAGGGTTTGGTGCGGGCTGAGCGTGATCGACCAGACATTTTGTTGTTTGATTGATGATTTCTCACACGGAAAATTTGTCAAAAATGCCAAAAATGGTTGGTAACTCGATAGAAACGGAAACACCAGTTGAAACAGTTGAAACCTCTCGAGTTGACTCGGCTCGGGAAATTTTTACTCTAACCGAGTAGCTATACCCTAAACTGAGCCCTTGCAGAGGCTGCAGTCTTTTTCAGCGTGAGCAATAGTCCCTGAGCTTTATTTTAATCTTCCAGTTTTCACTTTTATATGAGAAAAAAAGAACCTTTACTTCAGCTAAAAGTTCATCATTGGCATCCAGCTGGCATCCGACTCAGGAGGGTGCATCGACAGAGCACTAATCGTCTCTGGAGTAAGATTGATTGATGTTGCTTATTCTTCATTAGGTTCTTCACATTTGCGAAGCTTTTTCGTTATTTTGTTCTCACTTTGGAAAATTTAGTTTCCATCTGGAGTTCCTTTTTCATTTAATTTTTTTACCATTCGTTTATTTTCGTTTTTATTCCACTGCCAAGGCCTAGCAGATACGCTGGTGAATGCTTCCCTCTATTTTATCAGAAACTTCAACGAATCCAGGGTAGGTAAGTCTGGTAAAAATTTCCTGGGCGTTTTATACAATCCGCAGTACATTGTTTTAAAGAAAATTGTCAAAAAACAACATAGTCAGGGGGCATATGGTCAAAAAAAGGTTGGCCGTGTGCAGCTTCGTGAAGATATATAGGGATATGTCCTAATCGATTCCTGGGCGATCAAGGACCATGAAAAATTATGGTGGAATATTGACATCTGCTGCAGGCAAATATGGTGGAGGCGCCAAAATGGGCTTCATTTGATGATAAGAAACTGGCTGTAGCTCGTTTGTTTTTTAACGGATTTCAACATCTGAAACATCATTTTGTAGACAAAAAAATTCTCTTTTTACTTTATGCCTAAGTTTACAAACGTCATTCCGGGAAACTGTCAAAATTGTCTTCATAAGATATGCTAAATTCCGGCCTTTTTTCAAGGTTATCTGATATTTTTGAAACTTGGCAGTATTATAGATCTTGAGGTGCCCTTTCCAAATTTTCACTTTGAAACTTCGTATATTTGCCGTTTTGGCCGCCATATTGGAAAGATGGCGCCCAAAAAACAGTTTTTTATCAATATCTTCATTTCAGTCAATGTGAGGTGGAAGCGTTTGTATGCAAATGAAAGCTTATTCAATTATCTACAATTTGACACCTTACTTGTGTACGTGCTATTTCCGGTTCTTGGGTTATGGCTTCCAGAGCTCCCTGAAGCATCAACTTTTGTCATCCAATCAGCATGTCAAGTTGAGCTTAGCTCCACGTGGCAGTCAAATTAACCATAAATAATGATAAATTGTCAACCACAGACCATTAATATCCAGAAAATCAAGCATGGTAACGGTTGCTATGCAACTACAGGGTGAACTCTAAGGGAAAATCAACTTTGAGAAGGTATAGCTTGAGAACTGTAAGTCGCACATGAGTGATTCAGACGTCAAATTATAGACAATTTAATAGACCTTCACTTTTGATATGAATTCTCAAGTTTTATGACAAATTTTCGAAAAAAAATCGAAAATATGTTTTTTTTGGGCGCCATTTTTTCAAAATTATCGCCAGAACAGCAAAGATACGAAGTGGAAAAGTGGATATTCTGAATGATGACCCCAAATCTCATCATAATAATGAGTTTCGAATGTATCTGATATCCTTCAAATGCTATATTACCTTTATTTCTTTCTAAAGTCAGTTTGCTTTCACAGTTCACCCTGTAATTACACAAATAACATCACCATGATCGATTTTCTAAATTTTTGTCATCTATGGTTAATGGCCAAGAGCTATTGATGGGTTATTTGCCTACTACATGACGATGGTATCAATTTAACATGCTGATTGAATGCCGAAAGTTGATGCTTCCGGAAGTTCTGAAAGCTCTAACTCAAGAACCGTAAATCGCACATTAATGACTGATATATCAAATTGTAGAGATTGGAATGGGCTTTCCTCCGCATACACACATTTCAATCTTGAGTCAGTTGAATTCAAGATATTGACAAAAAACTGTTTTTTGGGCGCCATCTTTTCAATATGGCGGCCAAAACGGCAAAGATACGAAGTGGAAAAGTGAAAATTCTAAAAGAGCACTTCAAGATCTATGATACTGCCAGGTTTCAAAAATATCGGATAACCTTCAAAAAAGGGCGGAATTTAGCATGACTTATAAATACAGATTTGACAGTTTCACGGAATGACGTTTGTAAATTCAGGTATGAAATAAGAAGAGAATTTTTTTGTCTACAAAATGACGTCCCAGATGTTGAAATCCGTTGGAAAACAAACGAGCTAGAGCCAGTTTCTTATTACCAGATGAAGCCCATTTTGGCGCCTCCACCATATTTGCCTGCAGTAGATACGAATATTCCACCATCATTTTTCATGGTCCTTGACCCCCCAGGAATCGACTAAGACATATCCCTATATATCTTCACGAAGCTGCACACGGCACGACCTATGCCCCCATACTAACATGATTTTAGGTACCTAACAGCTGTCACATCAGTGTATTGCGGATTGTATTTTACTCCCAGAGAGTTTCTCCTACACTTTCAAGAATAGCTACCCAGAGCCGCAATTCTTGGATCGTGTGAGTTTCTCTTTACTGCATTTAAAGCCAACTGTATTTACCTAGAACTGTAAAAGCATCAACAGCAATGCAAACGTCAGTGTATTTTTTTATGTGTATTTTTTTATAGAAGTTTGGATCTATAGTAGCCATTTGCATTTACTTGGGGTCCTCGGGGCGCAGGTTCACTTATATCGGCGCCGTCATTGGTTGAGTTTATGCAACCCAGCCCAATCGATAAAGCGCTCCCGGTTACCCGGTTACAACCAATCGAAACAGTGAGCGCGCTTTTCGTACACGCTGTATGGACTCGACCATCATCCCATGGTATACACGCGGCTACAGACAAAAAATTTTGAATTTCGATATGCCAATAATACCTGTGCACAAGCTGCAAGCAAAGTGAACCGCCTATATGAGAAGAAAGTTCAGGTTCCTGGTTTCCGGTTTCGGTGTTCACAACCTGTTTTCGTTGTGTTCTCGGCTTTAGCATGAAAGGTACATATCCGAACTTCTACACTAACGTTAGCGCTGCGGTTACAGTTCCCTGTAAATGAGCCAATACGGGTGAGTAGCAAGAGCGACCCATTCGTTTGACAAAATACACTTTCCGCACGTTTGAAGTAACTTTTTCCACATTTGTGCCCTAGAGAGTTTCTCTCACAGTTTCAAGAATAGCGGCAGAGGGCAACACAGGGTAGGGATCTTCAACGATCAACAATATCTATGGGAGTCGGTACCATCGGTCAAATTTCCCGTGCTATGTGAAACACGACGCGCCCTTGCATTCAGCAAGCATCACTACGAAATCAAGGAACTCGATTTCGGCCAATAGGCCAATAGGCCTGAAAAGGAATCGAACCGCGACCCCGTCCATATCGGACCCAACAGATTGACATGTTAAACCCACGCGCCAACTCCTTACGACCCATTGTGATAAGATGATTCCAACGCAAGCAAAAACCAAGTGGTGATGATTATCATTAATTTGGAGCTGATCCATCACAATACCAATAACAACATAACTATTTGTACTGCTGGTGAATAATACAGGAAAATCGGCTGGTCGATTCGTTGGGGTGGCAGTTACTTGAGTTTTGGTGGTACTCGAGTTTTCAGGATTGACTCTATGAGGATCACAAAAGACTATTGTGTAGTGATATTAAAAGGATTCACGGAACTAATGATTTTTCTATAGATACCATCAATAATTGAGAGCGACTGATGGAATCAAGTGATATCAAACCACTAATAATGCACCGAGCATCCCTAGTATCCTGTCCATATCCTGTCATTTGAATAGGTCCACATACACAGAGATATCACATGCTCGATTAAACCGCAGAAGTGGTGTGATGAGCTAAATCAAATTTTAAACAGTTCGCTATTTGAAATCCAGCGTTCAACTGATGTGTACGAGTGGTTTGGAATGTTGGGAAAAGCTCTTTTACCTGCACTAACTTGTGAAATAATAATATGTAATAGAATAACTCGGAGGGAGAGGGAAGGGGACTTGGGGAATGATAGAATAGTAATTGATGAGGTGCTTATACCAACTAGTGGAATCGGTCTAATGAAGCATTTACAAGAGTAACAATTAAACAGAACTAATACACGAAAAAATACAAGTCAGTTGTCTTTCGAGCTACCTTGAAAGCACAACCGAAGAAGTAACCGTTGACTGATGTCGCAATCCAGTCATACATTTTTCAGATCTGCAGGAACTTCGTTCTTGGGATGTTTGTTTTCGAAATGTTGCTTGTAAGTTTTCGGGTCCGGCATTTGAGCCTTGCAAACGGAACAGACGTGGACCAGGGCTTTTTGAGCAGATTTTTTTTGGTCTGTGGCGTTGTGCCCCTGCTGTTTCTTGGCTTTTGCGGCTTTTTCTTGCGCTTTGGCTTGCGACTGCAGTTTCTGCTGTCCCCTGGCCATGTTTCAGCTCGAACAAACCTATAACAAGGTTTGCAAAATGTTTTATTACTTGAGCAACTCCTCAAGCGAGATCAACAAACAGCTCACCTGAAGATGGGATTGTAAATTTACTAAAACTGGTCCACTTCGCACAGGATGCTTGGATGTATGTGTACTTAATTCGAATGTTGGGACAGGCCTTCACTACTACGTGACTACTACTCACAATTTTTGTATTTTTTCGACTTTTCCATAATGATGGAAGATTTGTTGACAATGTCATTAGTTACGTCGAAGCGCTGTGTCAGTTCTGTTGAAAGTTGATGTGACAAACCTAATAACACGAATAAACCTGGTATTAATCTCTTCCGCGGAAAATAATAATATAGTCCGGTGGATTAGCGCCAAGAAATGCCTAAACTATGCATTTTGTGATAAAGCAAAGGGCTTCTGGATTTACGTCCTTGAGATTCAACATGGCAATTCCAGAATTGGCGCCAACGAGTTAAGTGTGGCAGGCGACCTCAGGAGCCATTCGTAAGTATGGAAGAACAAAAAGTTCGTTGCCGTTATTCAAAAGCTCGAAAACGATCACAAATTATTAATTTGTTGTATTGGGTTGCAGCCTTTCTTGTTGGAAGCAGTCCTATTTGCGTTGCTTGTGGAGTAAGTATAGAAATCAAGCTTGTTGATGGTCTGTTCTTGAGGAACAATTGGTCTTTCTTTTAGTTTGATAATCGCGATCTAATCAGTGAGCATTTTACACGTTTCGCGAGACTTTTATTTTGATTTCTGTTCTTGTTTATTAGCAATCATCAATTCCGTAATATACAGGGTGTTACACAACATTACAACCCTTTTCTTGGGGCATTTCTCTTTGCAATGATCTCAAAAAAAAACTTTCCATTGTCAATTTTCATCAGGATTCCAAAATATTAGCTACCCTATCTATAATTTTGTGCCTCTTTTCATGTACAGGGTGTTATAGATTGTTCACAGCCTGTAGGTTACAGGGTGTTACAGATTGTTTACAACCCTCCAGGTAGGCTGTTACATATACCTAATACCTTTGGGGGTGCTATTTGATGTGGATGTGATGATGACTCATGTGCACTATGAGGATGTGCTCAGCGTATCCATGTGCACCATGGGAATGCGCTCAATGTATTCATGGGGATGTGACTATGGTTGGTGCAGATGAGCACGTTGGCCAGATCCTCCTGTATTTTGAGCACATCCTCATGATGCACATGGGTACATTGGGCACATCACATATGTGTTCCAAAATGTGCTCATGGGCATTTTTCTACCAGGGAATTGGACTCACAGAATGTGATTTTAGTGATTACTCAATAGAACTCATGAATTTTTCGTTTCCTTGTCAAAAAAAACAAGTTTCTTAACCTCAACAAAAGAATTTTTTTCAAGTTTGGAGAATTGAACGGACACGGCGACAATTACTACCAACATTTCTAATAGACGTAAGCTTCCTTTATGACACATGACGATACTCAATAGTCGTTTTGTGAAAGTTCTTCTATCTTTAAAGTTTGAAGGGCCCCCATTCGCCTCCTTACTGACGAAATTTCATGTGCTGTGGGTCAAATCATGTCTATTGGTATGAGGTTCGCACATGAAAAAATTCGTTGCCCCAACCCAAAATGCAGTATCGATGTATCCTTGGATCGCATTACTCGTTGTTTCGATTCGGAAAAAAATCAGGGAAAATATCAAAGTTTTTACTGCAGGTTTATTGATTTTTGAAGACATCTGGAATCGAAATTGTTATATATTGTATCAGTCTCAGGTCTCCTTATGATGAAAAACATACACTGGATATGTCTTTTGTTCTTACAAGATGATTAGAAGGATTTGTTCCGAAAGTTATTTTATGTCAACTTTGAACACTATAATTGACGCACCTTCACACGAAAAGCCATATTGTGCATGCGATACAGCTCCGATATCATGTTTGTTGCTTTTACAAAAAAGAACTATTCTTCCTCTGCAAGACAAAGTTGAAAACCGTACAATAGAGCCTTTATTCATGACGCAACACGTTTTTGAATTGAAGCATGAGTCACTTATGAGGTGCCTTGTTGACACAAAACCGCCCTCGCGACCAGACACTTCGATGAGCTTGTAGAGGTAAGAAGCATATCTAATGCATCTTTCTCAGTCAAAGAAGAGTTGAAAGTAACTGAATATGCCAGAATAAATGGAATGCCTGTGGTGAGGAGTGAAAACCATGAGGTTAAAGTTGAACATCAAAAAAGCGTGTTTTTCCAGACAAACTTGTTCAAACATGTTTCTAACGTAATTTGAACACGTTATTCGAACTCAGAACGTTGATTTTAGTCGAAAATGATACCAAACTTCTTCATATTCATTCAGGATTGATGAAAACCATAAATCGCCTTCAAAGACAAAAATGCCTTCTCCTCAGCCCCCTTGCGTGATTAGCATCGACATATTTTGTCAATTCCTCCCCATAGGGTATCAGCGCATCAAAGTATGATGTATTTGGGTGCCTTCGAGGAACATGGAAGATTTTGGTTCTTTTACAGCTCTGGATGGCTCCTGAGGTCACCTGCCACACCAAACTCGTTGGCGCCATTTCTGGAATTGTCAAGTTCAGTCTCAAGAATGTAAATCCAGAAGCCCTTTGCTTTATCACAAAATGCATAGTTTAGGCGCTAATCCACCGGACTAATATGCTCCGTGCCTAAAAGACATCCTTGCTAAAACCGTTGATTAAGTATTTATGGAAACGCGCAATCAAACCTATCTAGTCTTGCCGGTCTAGAAGCTTTGCACCTAAAAATATCTGTAATTTAACTGTCGAGGTACGTATTTAAGTACTGCAGGGCCGAATTCAATAATGGCGTTTTCGACTGGCCAGAACGGAGACAGTTCAGCTCGAAAATCGTTATTACTGTGCTGCCCACGGAAGGAAAATAGTTTTTAATAATCTAATGAGTAGTTACAAAAATTATACTAGGTAATTCCTTCATTAGA
Source organism: Anaspis maculata (assembly GCA_949128115.1). Lineage (NCBI taxonomy): Eukaryota > Metazoa > Arthropoda > Insecta > Coleoptera > Scraptiidae > Anaspis > Anaspis maculata. The sequence continues at coordinate 35,772,195 of OX421962.1, read as the reverse complement.
ATTTGCTTTAGTTGCAATTGAAAGTTCATCAAATAACCCATCAGGTTCTAGACGTCAAGTAAAGCACTATTTTTTATAACGAAGCCACGAAAAAATTATAATAATTAGAAATAGAAAGCGACCAGGAAAGCGAGGTTTTTCAAAGAACAGAATGACGCAAGCTAACACAAACACAGCTGCAGAAATTCTTAGAGCCAAATTAAAGATAAACCTTATTCATGTAACAACACGAAAAATACAGAAAGCTAGAACCCAGACGTACGAAAACTAAGATAAGACTTGAGTTATAGCATAGCATACAATAGACTGACGCACGTGGTGCAATTATTCGACTAGAAATTCCCTAGATCTAAAAGTCCCCCCTGTAGAGCTAATTCGAATAAGACCCTGAATTAAAGCGTAATAAATGTAAAGTACTCAAGCCAAAATTGTTCAACTAAAGTGTTTTTTCCTTAAATCGACGGGCCGCTGTAGAACGATAAGGCACGATTCTGCACAACACAAAGAGACAAAGGATTCCCCCAGCTGTATAAAAAGCGGAGCGTCCTATCCAGAGTATCAGAGTAGAGTAGTACAAGCAGTCGGCATCAGGGCAGTATCAGACCAGAGTACAGCAACAACCAGTACCGATAGAAGCTAACAGTTCCTGCCGTCTAAGGCGGCAGGAACTAGTGAAAGTATCGAAAATGTGCCTCAAACCATCTCGCACTCGCTTTGGTAGGTACTCTGTACACTCAACTGAATTAGTCTCTTCGTATGGTGTTTGTAGAATTGTGATTATTATTGTTATGATTTCCATACCATGTTTTGTGCCAAATGATTACCACTCGAAATTACGGTCAAAGTTGTAATGTCAACTTTTCAACCTAGCTTAATTGCATTTAGTCTTTATTTTTATTCACCCCTTTTGTATATTTTTCTTCTTTGTTACTCAATAGATATTTTATTTTGTTTCCATTTGTTTTCCTGACAAGCAAACCCACAACGCCAACAGAAGGCCAGGTAATTAATTCTAATGATTCTCTTGTTTTAAGTCATAATTGTAACGGGGGTAGTATCCCGGCTCCATTACATCACTGATTGGGTAAGGATTTTCGAGAACCAATCGAATTCTCGATGTTCTCAACTCCCAAGTATATCTTGAAAGTTGTTCACCATACTGCCTGCGAGTCACAAATTCTGGAGAAAATCTGGAGAGAAAAAAACAGTTTTCCCCAAAAACCCAGCTTGCAAAAAGTTCGACTTGTTATAAGCTAACATGATCAGTTCCCATCGATAACTTTCTGCAGACATTTTTATTGAAAACTGGTGGTTCCTTTGAAAGCCGTTGTTTTTGAGGCAATAATTAAGCCTGTTCTCGAACTCTTGTCGAACGTCTTCGAAGGTTTCTCTTGGAAAGGTGAGACATTCTTCGGTAATTCTACGACGCAGTTCTACAATCGGCTCCGACTGAGTTTTAGAAACAACAGACTTCAAGTGATCGTACAGAAAGAAGTCTGGAGGAGTGAAGTCCGGTGATCTGAGAGGCCCTTCAATGGCTCCTCTTCTGCCAATCCACCGATCTGTATACTGTATAATGATCATCTGACCATTGACTAACTAGACATAGCGAGGTGGAGCTTCATCTTGTTGCAAATGTTAATATATCCTTGGTCAAATTAGGATTCTCATTTAGGTCCATCTGGAGGGTTTGTTGTTTGTTCTTCTCGGAAACGTGAGGATTACCGTCACTACAGTAGCAACAATTTGGTTTGTTCACATTACCATTCTATTCAAGTCAAAATTACTTTCGTAATTACACCGAAACAAACGTTTTTCACGAGTTGAGGTTTTGTCGTGATTCGTTGCATCATAGCTTGACAAACCTCAATCCGCCTATCAGGATCATCATCCCCCAAGTTCCTAATAGTTCAGGAATTATGAATCAGACGGACCTAGATAAAAACTCTAATTTGACCGACGACTTACTTTATTTCCAACACAACAGAGCTCCACCTCACTATGTCTAGTTAGTCGATGGTTAAATGATCATTGTACAGATCGGTGGATTGGTAGAAGAAGGATCATTGAATGGCCTCCTCAATCACCGGACCTGACTCCTCCAGACTTCCTTCAGTGGGATCACTTGAAGTCAGTTGTTTTCAAAACTCAGCCGGTGTCGATTGAAGAACTTCGGCGTAGAATTATCGAAGAATGATTCGACAAGAGATCGAGAACGAGGGCTTTATTCATTGCCTTGAAAATAACGGCAATCATTTTTAACACTTATTGTGAACATTCGGTCTTTCTTTTTGGTTTGAAGTAGTTAAAATTTGATTTATTGTGGAGTGAATTCATTTAAATCAATGTAAACCCATTAGACAGTTTTTTTCAAATCAATCTAAAACTACCCAAACAAAATATGTAATAATTGGTACCACTGGAAAGCATTTTTCAGGGGCTTTCCATTGATGTATCACAAGTGGGGGATTGCCATTTGAAAAAAATTAGCGGAGGAGGCTGGGGCTCAGACAACTGGGTGGGGGTTAGTCACTCACTTCACTATTATGGTTCCCCCTTCATTCTGTCGAAACGGTTTTGTGTGATTTTTGATATCTGCTTTTGTTACTTGTTGACTTATTACAGGCAATTGTAAGTTTTGAATTTGACACCCTGTATACCGTTCTGGATTCGGAATGCGATACTATTGAGACACCTTGCATATCTTTACGAAGCTGCACACGGCACGATATAATATGTCCCATACTATAATTGTTTTCGAATTTATCAGAACTCGACTTTCTATTTTTAGTAGCAGCCTTTCTCAATACCCAAATGCCGTTTTGCGTTTCCATTTTAAAAGCCTTTCGCTAAGCTAACCAATAATTGTGTTCGAAATTACATTGCCGTGATGCATAATTCATTGTTTGTGAGTACACAGGAAACGCGATTTACTGGAAGCTCCACTCATATTTTGTAATTTTGTTTTGTAAAGCTACTATTGAAAAACCGTAGCAAATTCAGCGGTTTTCAGTGGTTTTATAAAGCGAATATCAACAGGCCATAATTTAATATTGTGCATTTCAGAAGTGAATGCGTTAGTCACTCCAACATCCAGGCTCGCCGAACACAAAGCATCACTTTTAGCCAAAATAATACCAGGCAGCAAGGTATATACCGATATTATTATGTTACAAGCATGAGTACTGGAGGGTTGGGGGGGTTTAACGTAAGAATGCCAGCAAATCTGGAGCAGACCAGTCATAAATCCGTCCGTCCATCCGTCCGTCCGTCCTTCTGGCCGTCCGTTACAGCATCTAGTCCTAGACGAGAAATTTCAATTCCAATGAGTGGCTCGTGAGCTTGAGACCCGAACCAAGAAAAATATCGACAAAATAATGATGAACCATTGCAATGATAACAATTTAGTGTGGCGCGGCATCGCTGATGAAGTGCTGCATTTGCTGGATCTAAAAAGTTATGGCATCATGTGGAGACTTACCCGTTCTTATCAAAATACATAAATACATCTAGGTAGAGTACTCGTAATACCAGAGGGACCTGTGGGCGAAGCCTAACTGCGCGAACTGAGTTCATTCAGTGGTGTATCTAGATTTGCAATGGGATTTTAGGTTCGCCTGTGACCTGGTAATGGTCCATCACTCCAGCTGACGGTGTTGCTTCCCCAATCTCAACACACGGACTCATCCAAAACGATTTTTGTTTTCTGTTCAGCCCCGCTCACAGGTTCCTGTGGTGTGCCGTCAACTCTATAAATACGAAGTTTTATTAGAGAAGAATTTGAACTTATTTCTTTTAACGAAAATTCCACATCCATACGACTCACAGGTCAAAAGTTTGGTACGAACTTTCGAAAATTACACCGAAGCTATGGCTCGGCGGCAAATAATTATTCTTGATGGCCCTTCGCCGATCAAGTGCTGACATTCTGAATTGGATTTAAAAAGTTACGACATGCGAACAAGTTAATTTACTCACGGAATAACATGTATGGGGTCATATTTAAGAAAAAATTTGAATTTTATTTTGACAAAAACTTTGATCCAAGCCAAAGGCCCTCGCAAAGGCCATATACAGTCAGAATATTGGCACTCAAACTGAAAAAACATTTCTGCTTCATAACAAGAAAAAAATAGGACTAAAAATCGCAGGAATTTTGAAATCAACAATTTTGATCCGATTGTGTTCCAATTCATAACGTGGAGGTAGAAATATACCTATCTATTCAATGAAAAGTCGACGGGTCGCTAGGCGCTTATGACATCGCTTTGTCTGTCTGTCTGTCCGTCTGTTCGTCACAGAGGATCTAGTCCCAGACGGAAGGATTTTTCGATTTTTTCTTGTTAGTAGGTAATCACTTCCTGGTTGTTAACTGGGTCATGTCATAACTAGACATAACTAGGAAATTGAAAGCATTTATTAGCCCAGGTATTTTAGGCGAAAATTTGGTCAAACCCTGAAATAAATATGTCCCTTTTGAAACGGCCTTTGACCAATGCTGAACAACATACTGAAAACTCCGGTCCAACAAGCGTGCGGAACATAGTTTTTTAGGGCAAGAAAGGAGTAAGTGGACTACAGACTTGATTTGACTCTTTCATTCTGTTGCTGCCTGTCGAATTTGGTTCCAATTTATCAAATAGATTTTGTATAATTGAATGGCAAAGTTTTGAATTTGGACATTTTTTATTATTTGACATATGACAGATAGAGAAGTACTTTCAACTGTTCTGAATACAGTTTTGCGAAGGCTTTCAAACGACATATTGCATGTCAAGTTCCGTGATATACAGCTTCTATCATTATTTGATAGTGACTTTTTTGTTTCTACAGATGACAGCCGAAAATAAGTGGGCTCATTCGACAGCTAAACCATGTCTGCATACCAAATTTCAAGTCGATCATATCAACCATTTGGTCGTTATCATGAAATATTACTGACAGACACACATACAGCCAGGCACAAACACAGACAGACAAACTTTAATTTGGAAATGGTCCTAGTCGTCTCAGGGAGGCTCAAAATGGATATTTTTGTGTTCATCTCGAAAAATGTTTTTTAACGCCTTCCCAATACTTTCCCTTCCCTCCTTTCTCCCCTCCTCTTTGGTTGGTGGGTCGGAAGGAGGGAAATCTGAGAATTCTGTTTCAAAATGTGGATCAGCATTGCTTGAAAGGCATTCGGACCAACCAGGGTCCTCCAAAATTTTGAGGAAATCAAATTTTAAAGAGTTACCACTGTTGCGGAACTTACTCCCTTCTTGCTCATCAAATATCACGCTCACATTTCATGGCCTAGAGCCTCGCCTAGAGCTTTTAGTACATTGATCAGCATTGCTAGAGGGACACGCTGGTAAACGTTAAGACTAACAGTGCCCTCTTCTGAACTACAGCAAGAGTTTATCTGATTTGGCGGCACTTACTCCTTTCTTGCCCAAAAAAACTATGTTCCGCACATTTGTTGGACTGGAGCTTTTAATATGTTGTTCATGATTGGTCAAAGGCCGTTTGTGCAAAATTTCAAAAGGGACATATTTATTTCAGGGCCAAACCCTAAAATGCGAACTAAAATGCCTAGGCTATATCGTGAGTATGTGTTTCACCTTCTGCATTTCAGCATAGTCTTGATAGATAGCTCAAAGTCGCTACTGAGCCTCACGCCGGTGAGGGCATATCCACTTGTTTAACTCTTCATTAAACTGCAGAAGAGAGAGATAGATACAAACGCACAAGTATGGATAAATGTTATACATACCCATACGTGTAGGTGCATCAGATATTCACGTGTGCACCAGGTGAGATTTTGATTATAAATTATAGAATTATCCATTCTGTTGAGAGGGTATCATAATAAAGAAACGTTAAAACGTTTGTTCAAATAACTTTGCTGAGCTGTTATTAGTCTATAGGTAGAAATGGTAGAAAATAAGAAACGCACAGCTAATTGATCAATTATTACTACATAGCACACCAAATAACTCCAACATTACAACTTCCTGATCGACTTGGAATTTCCAGCCCTGTCGATTTTTCAGCTAGATACGTACCACCAAATCAGCACCGGATAATGAAATTCCCTTTTCCCATCATTTCCTGTTTCCGTGCGGGAGCGGGTAGTAGGTTAGGTACCAGGGATCTCCGCGCCGTAATCGTCTCTCCCTTTCTTTCTCTCACTTTCTGTTCAGATGTATAAATGTATTTGATGCCTCACACTAACGCTGATGGAAATTTATTAGGTCAGAAGGATTTCCATGTCCACCAGCACAGACGAGATCACCGGCAAACCGAAAATGTGGCTGCTGCAGAGGAACTGCTCGGAGACCTGCGAGCCGGGTTGCATAGTCATCGGGGAGAGGACCAAGCTGCACTCCTGCATCACCTGCTGCGACGAACACAACTTCTGCAACGCCGGAAGTGGTTCGGAAAGTGTCAAACCAAAGACCTCTAAATACCTTCAGAGCTTCCGATTCATCTTCCTTGTTTGTGAAATCCTAGTAGGACACGTCTTCATGGATATCGTTGCGAGACATTTATTGCTGTTTTCATAAAATTTAATGTAGTTAGCGAAAAGCCAAATTAATAGCAATACAATGTAGCAAGGTGTTTGAGGTAATCTGACATTGATGAAGTAGGGATCCAAGACTCGGAAAACTAGAATAGTGATATCTAACGGAGAAAGAATCGTCAAGGCAAAACTGCTAAAATAATGTAGGTAGGTAGGTACCTACCTACTCTGTATTATTAGCTCATAACTTCAAGGTAAAGACAATCATTACACAAACCTAGCAGTTTTTCAAAAGAAACTTCTAGAATTTTCCCCCGGGACTCATTTTGTAATAAATTCCAGTTACGCTTCCCGGTGGCTTCTTCAGGCATTATGAATTGGTAAGCGTAATTTTCGTGCCCTTTCCGGCGAACCCTCAGTGATAAATTAACTCAGACACCTTTTTAGAGCCATTCCGTGTTCGAATTAAAATCTGAACAAGGATTCCTTCACTTTAATAATTCACGATATTAAATCCGACACGGCCCCCGATCAGTCCCCAAATTAGCCGATATAACCTAAATAGACTTAAGGACCAATGTTTTTTATTTTGTATAAAATGGATATCAATAAAATGAGTTGTTGAGAAGCATTGATCGACGTTTTCTCTCTACCACCGTCGGCCGTTTGTATTCTTCACTGCTGCAGTGGAAAAACTAATGAGTATAGCTATAAGAAAAACCTGGAGAAAATCGCCGGGAAGAAAACCAGTGAGTAGGTAATATTGATGGCACAAAAAGATGGACCTGGGCACTTTGCACCTACCTGGGTAAGTATAGTAGTTAGATAGGTACTATAGGCAAAACATATCGGAGAAAAATCAAAAATGTTTTCAGATTATATTTCAATCGCCGGGAAACCTTGCGCTTGGAGAATGAATGCTGGCTTGCACGAGTTCTGAGGGGTTGCGACAATGAAACTTTTAGGGTTTAGGAAGTTCTTGTGTGTCGGAAAATTATTTTTGTGCCTTCCCAAACTTTGGAATAACAAACATATCAAAACTTGGTTTATGGGACTTAGTTCACAGCAGCGTTGTTAGTTTGAATTACTGCCGAATGGAATAGTCTGAGAAATTTCCAATGGTTTATAGCCTGCGTCGAAAATCTTCGAGTGAGCGGAGAGGTATTAAGTGGATTGGAATGATATTAGCTGATAACTTCAAAGACAGTCAAAATTATTGGATGACGCAATGGAATATAGAATAGACCAGTTCAGTAGTGACCAGGGAGAAGAACTACGGTTTTGATAGGTACCGACAGTGAGTAATTTATTTTCTCACATTCACGTTGCGGGGACGGTTACGGTTAGGTACCCGATAATTTAGGCAAAAAGCTCCTTAAGTGGTCCATTTTAGTGGAGAAAAAATAATTGTGCTTAGATTGGCTTTGTTCAATAGAAATTAGCTTCAAGTGTGTAAAATTTGAATTTTATTCGTTGACATTTACTGGTCGCCCAGAAGTGCGACTTCGGGAAAATGCTGGGAAAAATTTCAGATCTGGCATTTATTGTGGGTTTAGCGTTTCACAATCAGTTCAACTTAACAGCTTGAGAAAAAAACAATTATTTGCCCTAGCTTCATTTGCCAACTTGATTTAGGTACGTGCGCTACTGGAATGAAGTTACGTACGCGTACGTATGAGAGTACGTGCGCTCCGTTAGAAGTTTGAGCTCCATTCAAAGATGTTGAACTGCATCTGTTCTGAAAAATTATCCAAATCGGTAATCGGTAAACCCTAACATCTGACAGTCTTCAGCCTTAGCTTTCTTTGATGACCGTGGGCCAGTTTACCTTAATTTTCGCGAAGGATCAAATTACGAGTATTACAAATTTTGAGTAATAAGGGTTACAAAATTCATAGGGAGATAGAAAAAAAAAAATAAGAGGACTTTTGTTAATAAACATACCCTCGGAAACGTATAATTCAGAGATACTTACAGGCCTTCAAAGTTGTTTTTTCAAAACTGTTTTTGTATATAACTTTTGAACCGTTCCACCGATTTCATTCAAATTCAAACCAAACTTTACTTAAAGAAGTCTCTTTTGGAAAATAATAACGCATTTCATCAAACATTTTTAGTAGCCAAATTCCTGTGAGGAGATTTTTTCAAAATTGACCGGAATATGGAAATAAATAAGAGCGCCAAGTAATGTCAAGTTTTTCCATTTATGAGCCCGACAGTGGCTACGTTTACACCGTGGCTTTGGTCCGCGACCTAAGCACTAAATTCGACCCAAATAAATTTAGTCCACGTGGTGTAAACGTTCACAGACAAGGACCAAATTAGGACCAAGTAGCTTGGGTCAGGTCTCCGGTTAGCCGTGGACTGAAGTAAATTTAGTTTTTATATTTATTTAGTTTAAGTTCATATTTTGAAACAGGTCGGGCGCGTTAGTCTGCCGGTGAAAACGCTGGAAGAGAAGAAATACTTTAGGTGGAATTTGGGTCAGTGCTTGGGTCAGTCCAGTTTTAGTCCACCGGTGTAAACGTAGCCAATGTACCTAAACTGTACAGTAGCCACAGTATCTTTCGAGGGAAACAAAGCTAATTTTTGCTCACCCAAGCCGAACTCTATTCACATTATCAGCGACTTGCGATCCGAAAACTTAATTAAAACATTATAAGCTGTACATTTCTCTCACTTTTAATGAAGGCAAACTTTTGATTTTCTTACCTTTAATAACTTTAACTACGCAAAGCGGAAGATTGTTCCGCTCCTTAATCAATTCCAAACCAATTAGGATTAAAACCTTTATGCAGCTTAGAGCTGCGCTCTTTTAATTTCATCAAAAATTCTCTTGGCGGCGAAACGCCGTCAAATTTTGTTACGACGGAGTAGAGACAGGTACCTACAGCACTAGGGGAATCGATCCGCAGAGACAAAGACCAATTTTTTTTTCGTCTCATCATTCGTCGTGGAATACAAAATTGGTGTGTGCGCGAATCGAGCATCAACTCCTCTTTTGTCTTTATCTTATTAGGCTCAGCTCGTTCGGTTTTATTTGATTTTTCCTTTTATAGCTACTTCATGTGGAATCTGGGATGGATGTAATATGTACATTTTAGCTTGGATTCCTGGATTTTATATTTTCCGGATTGATGTGTTCGTATAAGTGATTTCGTTTCAAAGACCTGCAGCTCTGGAGCTTCGCGTCTCGAAATTAATGAAAATTATTATCTAAGTATACGTCTGCGGTCCCCTTTTCCAGTTTCTCAAATAAACTGCTTGACAATTGAACTGCAACACCTAAAAATTAGGTGCGTTTTCAAATTGAGATAGCTCGAAAAATATTTGACGGATTTCAGAAATTCAGGCATGTGAGGAAAGGTCATTCCTTTGACTATCGAATGCTGGTATTGATGATAAGTTTGATTGCACAATTTGTCATATACAGGGTGCCAACGGAGAGCGTGCAGATATGGGAAATCTTTCACCTTGTACAACTTTCGAAAAAAAAATCAGAGATTTTTTCTATCGCCTGCTTTTGAAAGGTTGAATCATTATGCCGAAACGGTTTTGGAATTTTGACCCTAACTTGTTTTTTCAAAAAATTGTGCTAAATTTTCTGAAATATGCACTTTCTGATTAAGAAAAAGAAATAGAGAAATTGATTGTTTTCAAACAGCGCAGCGTCCATATTGGATTTGCTTACGAAGATTTTTATTTGAGCCTCCACATCCCCTAGAAACTACCCCTTTTGGGACACCGTCTCACAACAAGATATGCAGTACTTCATTTTAAAGGCATGAGGTAACTACTCGTCAATAATTGGATTGAAATAAGGATACTGCGATGACCCCACACGTACAGCTCCCTAAAAACCACCCCTTGACTTCAAGGGACAGGGTTGGTATGATAAGACATGCAATATGTACATGAAAATTTCAAAAAACGTCTTTTTCAACTGTTCCACTAAAAAAGTGATGCTACACGATAACCCTCTGCGTAGGTCATCCCAACAGTAGCTACCCTCTCGGAAAAAGAACTACCCTTCAAAAAACCAGTTCATACTTCCGCAATCATTTGTTGGAATTTTTTCAAAATCTGTCGCAATAGTTTGCCGCTACGATGATTTCATTCACATATCTACCCGAAACTACCCCTTCAACTACCCCTCCAATATCGCATAGCCTTTACCTTGATGCGTGTAAGGTCATCGCGAAATCATTTTGAACTTATTCAGTCGCACCTTCTCTGAGCTTCCAAATGAGATATTGCATACATTTTACTAAAGGGGCGATTTCTAGGGGTAGTTTCAGGAAAGGTTTTGTACTATCATCGTAGAAAACACCATCATTTCAATGAAACGGTTAGTAGGCAAAAGTTCTTTCAACTCGTAAATAACGCATCAAGGTAGAGGCTATGCGATATTGGAGAGGTAGTTGAAGGGGTAGTTTCGGGTAGATATGTGACTGAAATCATCGTAGCGGCAAACTATTGCGACAGATTTTTGAAAAATCCTAACAAATGAGGTATTGCGGAAGTACTGGTTTTTGAAAGGGTAGTTCTTTTTTCGAGAGGTTAGCTACTGTTGGGATGACCTACGTAAAGGGTCATCGTGTAGCATCACTTTTTTAGTGGAACAGTTGAAAAAGACGTTTTTTTGGAATTTTCATCTATTGCATGTCTTATCATACCAACCCGGTCCCTTGAAGTCAAGGGGTGGTCTTTAGGGAGCTGTACGTGTGTGGTCATCCTAGTATACTTATTTCAATCCAATTATTGATGAGTACTTTTCTTAGGCCTTTTAAATGAAGCATTGCATATCTTGCTGTGAGACGGTGTCCCAAAAGGGGTAGTTTCTAGGGGATGTGGAGGCTCAAATGAAAATCTTCGTAAGTAAATTCAGTATGGACACCGTTTAAAAACAAACAATGTCTATTTCTTTTTCTTAATCAGAAAGTGCATATTTCAGAAAATTGAGCACAATTTTTTGAAAAAAAAAGTTAGGGTCAAAATTTTAAAACCGTTTCGGCATAATGATTCAACCTTTCAAAAGCACGCGATAGAAAAAATCTCGGACTTTTTTTTCGAAAGTTGCACAAGGTGCAATATTGCCCAAATCTGCACGCTTTCTGTTGGCACCCTGTATATGACAAACTGTGCAATCAAACTTATCATCAATACCAGCACTCGATAGTCAAAGAATTGATCTTTCCTCACATGCCTGAATTTCTGAAATCCGTCAGATATTTTTTGAGCTATCTCAATTTGAAAACGCACCTAATTTTTAGGTGTTGCAGTTCAATTGTCAAGCAGTTTATATCAATGTGACACGATGCCAGTAAAATATTGTTACGATATTTCGCGTACGGGTTCGAATATAATTGAGACGATTGTTTTAAAACAAACACTGTTTATTTCTGCGTACTACTACAATAAATACACCAACAATTATTCACGCTTGGAATTATATCGCAGGCACTTCGCTTGATATCACTCGCTATCTAATTCAATACTGCCGCGAGCTGCCGGCTGATGCCTTATATAAGGCCTCCGAATGGTGTTCCCGAACCCTCTGTCTGCTTCCAGCAAATTCCATGGTGGTCTGGCATATGCGGTTTCTAGATCATTCCTGAATAATCGCACACGTTACCCGTATGCTTTCCATGTGTTCTGGAATCTGCGCCTCCGCCAAAGTGGACTGATGTGCCTTGATCGAACGTTCGAGTCTCCATTGGGTTCACATACACGAACGCTCTGGAATGCACGAGATCGCTCCAGACTACTACACTGCGATCTAATGGTGGAAAGATCCAGAAACATCGAGTGTTTACCTATATGTACGAGATCGCCGCTCGTAACAATATTATAAACACCGACGGTAATGGCCCGAAAAAAGTCTGGCTAAACAGGTGTGATGTTTGGCTGATGCTATGAAATGATTGGGATGTGAACGGACTAAAAAAATGTTTCGAGATGAAGACGGATAGATATATTAATTTTTAGATACCCCAAGATGATAAATACTATTTTCGGAATGATGTCTGTGTGTCTGCTGTGTCTTTTCACTGCTTTTCACCGTTTTTCATTCTTCGCTACGAATTTTTATTTTTTTCCTGGCAGTTACTAACCAAGACGGCCGCTCACTCGAGTTTTGACCAGGAATACCCGCGTATGGTGCAGGAGTCTACCCAGACGTTCAGGGCCGTTTTAAAGTGGAAAAATAAATGAGGCGAGATTGAAATTGGGCGCACCCAAAGATGCACAAATTACCTGCGGGGGACCCGGGGGTGGGAGCCCCTCCTGCAAAACCTGCAGACAAAAAATATAGGGAGACTGGACACCCAAATCGCCAGCCTTTGTGCGGCCAAGCCCAACCCTAGATTCTTTGCGATACCTAAGCATGGAAAATGATAATAGTTTTAAAAATAAAACAGCAATTTTGAATGTCTGAAGAATAGATTTCTATCTGTGGGCAGTATGACGGATAAGATAGGACAGGTACCTACTCACAGCACAGAACTTACCTACACTCAATTAAATGGAAATGAGAACTCCGAGCAACATTTCGTGAAGAATAAAATCGTAACAGATCAAAATAGTACCGTTCAAGAAAAGTCCATAATTATGTTCCCAAGAATATTTTTTGTTTTGTAAATACAGGGTTTCCCAGCTAAAACAACCCAGCGCGATTTTTTCAGGAAATATCGAGGCAAAAAAAAACTCAATTGGGGGGAAGCCTGACCTTTTAGCTTTCTTTTGAGGGGGCGCCGATGCTTGTAGGTGCTCTAGTTTCCAAGAAAATGTAGTTTTAATCGGACAAGTCACAAGAATTCGAAAATTCATGCCAAGAAAACAAAATACTTTAGAGGAAGAAAAATCTTCTTTCTCTGGGCTTCCCATTGATGTGTCGCCGATGTCTGTACCTGGCCCAGTAAGCCAGATATTCTGCGTTACAGCCCAGCAAACACAATAATCGGAATTCATGACGACGTCACTGATCACACACTTGTTGATTTTGACATCAGCCAGTATTCATTGCTATGGTGAATCCAGGTATGGTAAGTGAAAAAGTCCTAGTAACGACTAGTGTTGAAGTCAACAAGTGTGTGATCGGTGACGTCATTAATTCTGATTATTGTGTTTGCCGGACTGTGAGGCAGAATATCCGGCTTACTGGGCCAGGTACAGACATCGGCGACACATCAATGGAAAGCCCAGAGAAAGAGGATTTTTTTTCATCTGAAGTAGGTATTTTGTTTTGTCGATCATGAATTCTCGAATTCTTGTGACTCGCCCGATTGAAATTGCATTTTCTTGAAAATCAGAGCACCTACAAGCATCGGCGCCTCCTCAAAAGAAAGCTAAAAGGTCAGGTTTCCCCCAAGTGGAAATTTTTGTTGTTGCCTTGATATTTCCTGACAAAATCGCGCTGGACTGTTTTAGCTGGGACACCCTATATATATGGTACCTACCCTACCCTACCTACCGGGATACTGGGTAATAAAAATACTGAGGCAGGCAGACAGGGTTCCCGTTAGCCAATGGAGTCAAATTTTCTCGACCTTTCTCTGACTTTCGTGACCAAAGTTGTAAATGTTTCCTGAATGAAGAAATCCTCAAGTACCTAATAGTTGTGATAGAACAAAATAAAATCGGTTGATTTAAAACGAAACATCTGGGACTTAATGTGAGTATATGGTTTATAATCTCTTGGTTTTATTTTTTCCCATGCGAACATTATTTTGAAAACATGGTTGATCGAATCCTTCGACACTGATGAGACCCAAATAGGTCGAAATACGTATCTGTTGAATTTCGATGTTGATCATAAACTAAAATGATATCAGATCATCACAAGAACGCAAAATATGCATTTTATATAATCAACTGATTATTGCTTTTTTGGAGCTAATTTCAAGTGTACCTAGTTTTAATTGACTGATGACTATGTAAAGATAAGAGAAAAAAAATTACTCACAACTACTATGGTAATTGATTCATTACATACCTAGTAGGAGGTCGGGAAGTCGACCTCCCGAGAAAGTGAAGAAATGGTAGCTTCAGAAAGAAAATTTCAAAATATGCATCCAACCAAACAATAAGTGTGTTTATTAGTATTTCCTGAACCACGTGCAAAATTATTCGGCCTATCTGAAAGTTATGACAAAAAGTTTATTTTCAGATTTCAATTTTTGAACGCCTGTAATCTTGCAAGCTGAGTACATGGTTGTGAGTAAAATAGTATACATACTCTCGACGGCAAATACATCATTAGCCTGGAGGCTCTCTGTGCCCTCAGCGGTAATGATGTATTTCCCGTCTCGGTATGTAATATACTATTGAATCTTCACTCAATTTTGAGCTCCAAAGGTTTGGCGTCCTGAGGCGAGCGCCTCATCGATCCAGTCTCAAAACAACCCTGCAGACGTTCTTTCCTGCTCAGCGATCTGCTTTTTTCGAAAAATCCCAACTGATATCGAAAGTATAGATATTGCACTGAGTCATGTAAATGTAGGCCAATTTTCAAATGGGGCGATATATAGTGAAACTTGTTCAACATTACTGTTGGGGTTGGGGAATCCACTGCAATGGGAAAGGACGCTAATGGAATTTATCTAACGCTCCATGTAACGTAACCACAAACCTAACGTTAATACAGTCTACAAAGCCCTAAACAAAAATAAGGGAGTCTGCCCTTGATTACAAGAGATACTTTAAAATTGTTTGTGATATGCGACTTGTGTTTTGCGACCATTGTAATGTACTCAATAATAATAAATGAAAAACGTTGCAGGCTGTTTACGTTACGGTTGCAGTTATGGTACGGCTTCGTTTACTTATAAATCTGAGCTTTACTGGTCTCTGGGCATGACCTCGTGTGTTTCACTTATTTTCCGCTAGGTGGCTGAATCGCGGATATTCTTAAGCTTGAACTATTGGGTATTCCAAGCACCATGTCATCTTAACGTCTTAACAAATACAACCAAGTTAAAAATACAACAGACGAGGCGAGGTGTGAATTCAGATTGGAAAAAAAACAAGGAAAAGAATGACAGTTGCTTGAATTAGACTTTATTGCAGTGCTAAACAGCGTTCTCGTCGCCTCAATTAGTCGGGCATTGTATAATTACAGCAGCTGCTCCTAATTGGCGTAATTTAAAGAGGAGCTTGATTGAAAGACGTCTTTTTAATTCTGTCCGTATTCACCTCTTCGCGAATTTGCACCGTCATTTTTATTATTTTTTTGTCGTCTACATTCTCTTCGTTATGTATTTTGGTGCTTCAACGCTGTTCTCATTCGTACATATTAGGGGTAGGGTATCGAGCATCGAGATTGAGTTTCCGGGCATTGTGTCGCGTCGCTTCCTTTGTTGTGGTAATTTCGCCGTTGATTTTCAATTTGATTTAATTATTAAAACGCTTTCAGATCAAATGGTGCGCAATTTGTTCAACAATTTCACCCCATTAGCCCCGAGTTTCGTATACAAACCGCACCGCCGCGCCGCGCCCGGGTGGGTCAAAAACCGTTTGAGCCTTGCCATTTTCATGAACAGAATCGAGAGCAAAACTCAATTAGACGCCCCCAATTACATGATGATCAGCTCTTCTGCAACAAATTAGCAAATTCAACAGTTAAATCAACTAGTTGGTCAACTATGGAGATAAACCATAGGTATACATACAGGTATCTAGACTGTGACTGGATGTCTTCAAACTCGGTATATCCCAATAAGTAGGTACCTATACATAGAGTGTTATACCATGGACACCTAGAAAGCTCAATGATCATTAATGATGGATCGTCATTTAACTTCCCTTGCTGTCTTGGTGACAGCAGGGGAAACGTAACTACGTTTAGTGCTTAATGATCATTAAGCTTTCTAGTATGTCCAGGGTATTTAGAGCATAATGCATCGGTACTACACCACTTCCAAGGGGTAGATACGACGCTAGATAGGTAGGTAGGTAGGTAGGTGTACTCGTAGCTCTTTATTCTTTTTCCATCTGAGGTAACTGCGAATGCTTATAATGACATTATTTAGTAGTGTCCTCTAATTATGAGCTGAATATATGCTTTTGTATTCACTGCCGACCAATGCAGCTCGTTCCAGCTTTTTTTTATTGACCATAGGGCCTCGGCCCTTTTATACCGAAATACTGACAAGCTCGCCGACAAGGGATAAACCACCGAAGAAAAGTATCGGAAGAGGCTCCCTTTATGACTGAGTTCCGAGTTTCTTGGAGTTATCTTTCTGAGTTGATCTAGAATTCCTCGGAGTTATCTTATCTTGCTGAATTCCTACGGAATTCCTAGGTGTTCTCCAAAGATCTCCCATCGGATCCCCCAGAAGAGTTACAGTTGAGATCACGAAAGAGACCTCGAGCGGTTTAACTCCATCCTTAAACCCTCGGTTCTCGATTACCTTCTTCTTCGGCACTCACTTCACATGCATTAATTAAACCTAGGTAAGCCGTATAACTTTCATGACGGAAACTTTTTAGGAAACATCAATTAAAAAGTCTTAATCATCTTAAGTCTTTTTATCACCTTATCACCTGGTAGTCTTATTTCTATCATACTCTTGCATCAACAACAAAAAAATGAAGAATGAACGTGATTTCACTACAGCAAAGCGACATTAGTAACAGTAACTGTAACCCAGTCGGTAGCACGGTGAGCTCGGCCCCGCTTTCAAAGGCGAAGGTCCCGGGTTCAAATCCGCACTGGGTCAGATGGACTTTTTCACGCGCTTCCTAGTACTGGGGCATCTACTATCGTGCGGTGATGCCCCGGGAAAAGGGATGAAACGAGAAGCCATCGAAACAAAACCACACTGATTAATCTCCACTGTTTCAAAAATGTCTTCGTTGTTATCGTCAATACTGTTATCATTACTGAAAAATCCACACAGAAAAACCTGCTAATTACCTAGTAGTTGACGCAGGGTAAAAAAAAAGGCGAGAAAAAAGGTAACTCTCTTGAACTGGATAATGAAGTGGCATTTTTGTATGTATAATCACATTATCTTGTTCCTCGATTGGACCATAGTTAATTAATTAGAAGCACTGGACATTTTAGTGGCACTGCAAGCTAGAACGAGCAAGCGAGTTTCATCCTATACATGAACCACGCCATCAAGTACGATTGCCTTGCAACTATTAATGCAATTAAACTTTGTAACGACTGTAACATGCATGTATATCAATGGACAAGAGTTTAATTTTCACAGTCTGGCACCGCCTCAGCCTATATCTCCGAAGCAAGGAAGTGCTCCCAGGCCCCATTACTTGATTAAAGCCATGTGTTTGTTGTGAATGCACAGTAATTTAAGATCATGTCCTTAGTCATCGCTTGTCCTCGCCGGCCGCAAGCAGTAAATGAAGTTATATTTTCATGCAGTTTGAAGTGATGTGTGAAATGAGTAGGTAGAGGAAGACTGAAGAATGTGTGAGTTAATTCTAAACAGGATTATCATCATCCTCACCATTGGCTCAACTTCGTGCTGGTCTGATCCTTATATTTCATTCTCAATCGGTTAGTACGGACAACGGGTCTCAGTTTTACAGCTTTTATAGAAAATTTTAGCTTTGCTTGATTGTTTTCATCTTACGTGTGCCCACTGCCAAATTTGCTCAACACTTCTTAACTTCTTCCTCAGTAGTATTTACTGCGAAATGAAAAGATACTGATTATGATTGTTAGCACATAAGTAGTTTTCTATGTATAATCAAAATGAGAACCGTAATACCGTAATGGTCGAGAAAAAATGCTAGACATAGTACCTGTCAATACAGCAAGCAATACAGGGTGATTTATAATTATACTTAAAAAAATTGAATTTAAAGGCGGACGCGATTTAGAAGTTATGGTTTTTCGAACTTGGAGAATTTTTTGTTGTTTTACGTTATAATCCGAGAGTATATAAACTACACACAAATCAATACGTCGTTCCAAAAATTTTTGTCTTTTTTCAATTTGATGTAAATTTGAATTACTGCAATGAATTTGTATTCTGTTTGAAGTGTTAAGTATTCTGTGTGATGGTTGGTAGAATGCTCCGAAAAATGCATGGGAAAACGGGTTCCTAGTGGACATTCGAAATTGAAAGGTTTGGGTGGAGATCTATGGGCTGTGGGCCAAGAATGGTCGCTAAATCTATGCAAATAGTAGTTCAAGTGACAAGTTTCTTGGGCAGAATACTCAAGTATCATTTACATAGACCTTAATAACCGTAACAATAAAAGCAACGCTAACCTTAGTGTAGAAGTTTGGATCTGTAGAGTCCATCAGTCCATCAGTGAGGCGGAAAACGCAACGAATGCGGGTTGCTGGTCTCAGGTCTTGGCGCCGACAACCTGCTTTCGTTGTGTTCTCGCCCTCATGGATGAAATGCACAGGTCCAAACTTCTACACTAAGGTTAGCGTTGCTGTTACTGTTACTGTTACAGTTAAGGTCTATATGTTAATGATACTTTAGGTTAACGTTGCTGTTACTATCACGGTTAAGGTTTATGTAAATGATCATCAAATGATCCCTTATCCCGACTGATGTCATTTACCTAGCTGACATTCTGTAAGAGTTGGTACCTACTTTACACACTATCGCTGATACTAGTATCACCAAATTTTCACACAACACTCCGACACATTCCCATTTACATACATTTCCCGATTCCCTCAAGTGCAAATGAATGGCGTTTACGCATCACGTATGCGCCAAACTGGCGTACTGGCGTGGTCAGATCTACGTCACACTGCAAACAGTCTGATCACTGCAGAAGTCGGGACATGAAAATGTGAGTGACTTAAGTGGTGTTGTGTGGAAAAGAGGGCGAAATCGAGAATATCCTATATAGCTATACACAATCTAAATATTTACCGCATAGAATGGGGTACTTGCCAATGGAATAGATTTAGCTGGAAATACTTTTGATTGCTAGTATAAGTGATAAGGGGACTCTACTGAGAATTTCACAAAAATCCCGTCGTTTTCTACAGAAAAAAACGAATTTGAAAAATCCTCCTAAAAGCTTCGCGCCAGGACAGGGATTTTGAGTGGGGTTGGTCTGACTGTGTGACAATGAAATAATCAAGAATGTCAGGGATGTCACTGTGACACTGTCAGTTTGAACATGCTATCGCAAAACCGGTTTCCTATCGAATTCCCTTACCATGAGCATTTAGACAATAAAGTCGAACAAGGTTTCGAAGAAACTGACTCCAGAAACCTCTTATAACACTGTCTCAGTCGAGATAATTTATTTCGAGGGGAAAATCTGGAGGATCACCAATAATAGCACAGAAATAAGAGGCTGAAAATGAACAGTGAGCTTTTATAGGTTCATCATTAGCATACAATTCCGGATAGGTAATACTCTAGAGCTACAAGAGATCCATGTGGGGAGGACGCGATGGATCTCCAAATAAAATGTGGGGAGCAGGAACACTGATGTCCGAAATGAAGCCGAGGGTCAGCCAGGTCAGAGCACGGGTGACAAACATGCGAAAGGCTTTTAGGTGGACAGCACTGAAGACTAAAGAAAGAGACTAGTTAGGTTGAACAAGAAATGAACAAAACGAGTAGGTACTTACCGCGTAGATCAAAGCCTCGATCAAAGCAGTCAAAGGCAAAAAAAGGGCACAGGAAGAAATTACGGTCGGCGGTTTGACGTTGTCAGTCAGACTCAGATCTTGTTGTTTGAAAACGGCACCTTGGCGACGTTATATCATTGCCAACCCAACGAGGAAAAAGAGTCCTTCTATGTTCTATATCTAATATATTTGTGACGTCACAAATATATTTTTAAAACACGCATTGCGGCCGCAATTTTGGGAATTTAGGAAAAAGAAAAAATACGGGTACATTATTTTTAACCATACTATCGATTAAGCCAATAAAAAAAAATTAGGCAAGTACCCCATTAGGCATTTCCATTGACGTCACAGCAGTGTTGCCAACTGTCCGGAATTGAAATTGCCAAATTTGAACCAAATAATGTTCGAGAACAACCGAACTACAGGGCGCTTATGGGGTTCCAGTTTCTGCAATTTTTTCCTCGGCTACCTTTTTGAGTTTGAGTTTGAAACTTTTGTATCAAGTTCAAAGCAATGTCCTTAATGCGCCTTCGAAATAAGTTCTCGTGGAAAAGTGTGTTTTTTTGTGAAAAAGCAAGCCAAACATGTTAGGTTAACTGCACAGGGTAGTGGTGAAAATTCATATTTTCCGACAAAATTGGGCATGAACTTTGCCACCAAACCTCACCTGAATGTTGGGGGTTTACGTTCCCGGCATTGCTGGAGTGATATGCCTTGTGTGGGGCTAGGTATGTACCTCTTCGGTTTGTGCTTCCCAATCACCCAAATACTTGAGGCCCAGCTTTTACTGCTGGATTAAAGAAACAAACAATAGTTTTTGTTTATATTTTATATTTTAAAAGTGCAGAAATGTCTTCACTTCGGTTGTAGAATATGGACACAGGCAAAACATGGAAGTTTAACTCGAACAGCTGTTCGGCTACCGAAGATGTATTCGGTCACCGGAGCCCTCCTTGACAGAAATTTTACACCTGATTTAACGATATTGAATTTTCAACTACAACTTGATTGTGTCAAGACACATTTCTTAAAAATACAAATATTAATTGTTCTATTGAGGATTCTAGGCTCCAAATTGTGGTCGACGTAGCAATTCCTCAGTCCGTAGTTTTTTCCATTTTTAGATTGCCGAAGGCCACAATTCTTGATACAGGTACTTCCTGAAACTAGGTAGGCTTCGCAACAGATAATTTTGTGCAAACATCATAACTGTATTACAGCAATTTAGTTGCCCATCCTAATTGTTATCGGTACAACCTCCGTATACTTTTTCAAGTGTATTCCTTCCTTCCTCCTCTCCATTTCTTGGCGCTTTGGGATACATTCTGTGATGCCTCGTACTTCCATGAGCCCCAGCGTTTCGAGAAAACCATGAATTTCTCATTTTTTCCTCAAAAAAAAGATTCAATCACTCCAAACTCCAACCCAACGTTCACGTTTATTGAGCCCGCTACATTTCTAGCCATGCTTTCTCCATTGCTTTTGACAAGCCTAGATGTTTGAATTGACAATAGTTTCCATTTTCTACTTCACTGTAGTTGTAATATTTGCTATGATATAAGCACATGTGAACCAGATGGGATCGGCTCCGATAGTATCTTCATCTTCTGTTGACCAAATCGTACACCTGACTTGACAATCTTGAATTTTCAGTTAATGGCTTCATCGCGGCAAAACACATTGCTTAAAAAATCCTGAAATTTCTTCTTGTAAGCAGGATTTGAGGTAACATTGTGGTCAACTTAGAAATTCCTTGGTCGCTGGATTTTCCCATTTCACGATCGCCACAGGTCACAGTTTTTGCCACAGCCATACTTTCTGAAATCAGAAGGGCGCTTAGTAATAGATAATTTGTAAAATCATCTCACATTTATTCTGTATTCTAACAATTTAGTGAGCTTTTTACCTTATCGGCAGGCATATAAACTGGCATATTTTCTCCTTCCCAGATGTCTTTGAGTCGCATTTCTTGGCACTTTGAGATACTTCCTGAGATGCTCTTTTCTTCCAGGAATCTAGTTTTCCAAAAAAGCCACGGATTTCTTTTTTTTTCGACGAAAATGATTTAAGAACTCCATCAAACTTTCTTGTTTATTGAGCTATTTGGGGCAGCACATCTCCAACTATCAGTATTGATCGAAGCGCCAGAGTTTTGTGAACAATTATCACGCACAAACTTGCTTCCTACTGTATCCAAAATCTCAGAAAAGTACTTTTTTCACAATAATAACAACGCGGGTTGTTCCCCAACACTTTTTTGAGGTTATAAATTCAACTAGGTTGGCAACACTGACGAGCTCGTGACGTCATGTGGAAATGCCTAATACCTCGAGGAATACCTATTATTATATGTATTGCAAACTTAAACACCTAGCCCCTACTATTATTATTAGCTGGCATGATAATAATGATTGATAATGATTGATATTATTTTAAAAGTAACAAAGTGCTACATCGGGTGGTATTTAGTGCTAGGTCTAGGTGTTAGTAAGGTATAGATAGGTATGTGAGTATAGGTCGTTTGAACAGAGGACAGACCACCAGTTTTCTTCACGCCAAGGTGAGGTTGTCCAAGTTTCGTACATGTGAATTATTTGTAAATTGTAAAACCTCTGTGTAAAACTCAATTATTTGAGATTTGGAAGTAGTAGTCTGAGGACAGGTTAATTGGATCGGATTTGCGGTATTTGGTAACCTAGGTAGGTATTTATGCCGATCTTAACCTAGCCTCCGACTTTGAGTTCAGTTCAAGAGTTTAATTGTCTATGAGTTTAATAATTGAAGAACTAATGACTGTGGAGTTTGTTGCTTTTATTAGAAAATGCGGCATTTTCTTGACGTTTGTCGCCAATTGCTTTTACTCTCCAATTACCTACACGTATTCACCTTCCTAATTACTTGCTTTCGAAGTGCATGCGGAATTTGAGCACCACAGCGAAGTCCTTTTAACTGCAAAATCATTATTGTGGTTGACTGAGTTCTGAGTTACCTTTCTTTTTACAGCCGGTCATTCACACTTTCCGAACTCCCTGGGAACCTCGCAAATAATCTATCCCCGTTTTCGCGAGACGGTCGTCCGGAGACAGCGTCGGGACATACACCACAGTAATGTTTACCTGGAGGAGTCGAGTAAATTGACTGTGATTGAGGTCGGAGATTGGTCCCTGGAACTTAATCCTGAAAGTAATTTGGTTGTCGGCCCGGACCTGGCGGCGGAATGGGTCTCCCTCAACAACTCCGTGGACGAAGACGCCAGCGACGACGACGCCGACGACCGTAATTGGGATGTGACGCTGAGGGCCCTTCAGAAATGCGATTACAGGTCGGGGGTGGTGCGCGGCTTGGAGACGGCGTCCAGGGTGGCGGTGGCCGTATGCGGTCGGGACGTAACAGGTTACGTGCATGTGGGCGGCCGCGAAAAGGTGGTGATCATACGGCCCCTGACGAACGGCAGCGGAGACGGCGCTCATCAACTCTACAGGTAGCTCCCATGGGGTTCAATTATATCGTTATGTTATCGTCACCTGCCACCTGCCTCTACCGTGTGCACGGTGGCGATGTTAAAGAAAAGCATTAGGTGTAATAGTGAAAGTTGGGAAGAAATAATGGGGCACGCAGCAGTCAAGAGAATTTGCGTTAGTAATGATGATCAGTTTCCACTCCCACCTCACTTTTTGCTTAGTTATTAAATATTGTTTAGGTAGTTATTACCGCAATGGAAGGTTTGTTAAGGATAAAGCAGGATACTGATGCCTTCTGTTACTTCTAGGTAAGTACCTACCTTATTTTGTAACCATTTGGTTCATTGTCATAAAGCTTTCAGTCAGCAGACTGATTTCACCTCCATCCACCATCCTTTCCTGTTCTAAGTCCACTGAGAAATTCTTCAAAAATAAGTAAACATAGATAGGTACCTAATATTTGCCAGTCATGTCTCAGGAGTAGTTGTTCTTCTTCTTCTTTCCTAGCTCTATAACCCATTTTGGGTCTTGGCCTCTACTAGTGTCTTCCTCCATGCTTTTCGGTTTTTCGCGGTTTTTCGCCTCTCCGCCTCCCTAATTATTGGCAGTTCCCAGCCTCTCAGCATCACTGCTAACTCAAGGGGCACAAGGGGAGAAACGCACTTTAGCCCAAGGTGCATACAATGTTTTTTGCACTACCTATATTAAATACGTTATTTTACGACCTCAAAACAGGGCCTAAAGTGACTCTTTTTAGCCCTTGGGCAAAAAAGTCGTCATGGCAACGAGCGCTCTTGATCCGTCAGAGGAGACGTCACCTTCTATTTTGACGTAACTACTTGATACGATGCAAAATGGACTTCAAATGGTCGGGAACACGAAAGACTACAAGAACAACAAAATTAGTACGTTTACCAAAACCAATAAATACCTGTTTTATACTAGTAAGCGATGGGGCCCCGGCAGCTACGTGTTCAAGATAGGTGACAGGATGTCAAGCTGCTTTCGAAGCACAGCCTACCTGCTCAATTCCGAATTTTGTTGATCGCATGGTAGATCGTGCGACGTACCGTACAACCAAGTAATCAGCGCTGTCATGACAATTTTTCAATGACTCGAAATTTTCAGTCTTGCACTAGCCAGTGCAAAAAACATTGTATGCACCTTGGGCTAAAGTGCGTTTTTCCCCTTGTGCTTGCTTCCCTCGGCCTACGGCCTCGGTCGCAATCTCGCACAGCGGGGAAAAAAAGTGGCACTTTATGCCCATGGTACATAAATAACTATTTTGCACTGGCTAGTGCAAGACTGAAAATTTCGAGTTATTAAGTCGTTGAAAAATTGTCATGGCAGCGCTGATTACTTGGTTGTATGTCGCACGATCTACCATGCGATCAACAAAATTCGGAATTGGGGTAGGCTGTGCCCCAAGAAAGCAGCTTGACATCCTGAAATTTAACCAGGTCATAGCCTACCAGATCGCATGGACGAGTGGCAGGTTACCTATCACCTATCTTGAACACGTAGCTGCCGAGGCCCCATCGCTTACTAGCATCAAACAGGTATTTATTGGTTTTGGTATGTAAACGTGCTAATTTTGTTGTTCTTGTAGTCTTTCGTGTTCCCTACGAATTGAAGTCCATTTTGCATCGCATCAAGTAGTTACGTCAAAATAGAAGGTGACGTCTCCTCTGGCGGATCAAGAGCGCTCGTTGCCATGACGACTTTTTTGCCCAAGGGCTAAAAAGAGTCACTTTAGGCCCTGTTTTGAGGTCGTAAAATAACGCATTTAATATAGGTAGTGCCAAAATAGTATATTATGATACGAGTTTAATAAGACGAAGTTTGTCGCACGACTGTTTTTGGGGCCCGACGAACGCAGTGAGGAGGGTCCCAAAGGAAGGAGTGCGACGAAACGTCTTATTAAACGAGTTCAATATACTATTTTATCTATTTTGCCTAAAATATTTGAAAAAAATTGGAAAATTCTAGGGGTAGCAACGCCGTTCAGTGTCATAATAGTCGAGCGCCAGTACGACACGCATTTGCGTGTCGAAAAGTGGCCAGTACGATACGGGAGTAGATAAAGTCATTTTTATAGCCTTTTCTCTGAAGTTCCTCAATCCGGTGTGTTATTTTTCCGAAATAAAAGACGAACAGAAAATGTAGGAACTTTGCTGCTAAAAAAAATGCATTTTAATTTTATTCAAGTACGGTTGAATTTTCTTTCGGACTCTAAGGGAACTTGAGAAGTCCTAGTAGAGTAGCATCACTGCCTTTCAATGAATTAAATATATCAAACCCGAGATCAAACCGTACCAAAAATATCGCCTTCCACAATTTGAGCTCAAACCTAGGAAACACCCTGTACTTACCTTGGTAGCCAATAACCAAACAAATTTATATTTCTTCTTGATATGGAGTATGGACTCGGCTTGAAGTGTTCTAGCTGCCATTAGAGTTTGCTATGCTGTATAGTCGTGAATCACTCTGTACTGTTTTTCAACTTTTCCTTCAAGACAGGGGAAATCACGGCCGTGAAGACTTTGGCACCTTGAGTCATGTCCTTACTCCTTAGCCACGTCATGAAAACACACCCGCATTCACTTTTTCTACGTCATACGTCATACTAATTCTTATTTTCGAGATACACTATCCACTCTTCATCTTCTATTTTTGCTTTCGCAAGCAAGCGATTTGCTTTCAATATGCCGCCCACAAATACTGGTGCCTTCAAGATCCAGACGACAACTAGGTAGGTACTTATCTACGACCATTTGTTATGATGCGAGCAATAAAACTTTTTTCTCATTTTATTGACTCGCTCACCGAGCAGAGAGGTGAAAGCATATCAAAAGACGGCACATACATACACAGTCATCCAGGATATCTGGATTCTCTGACAGGGATTTGTACAAATCGTAAATTCAGCGAGGCATTTCCCGAGACGGCAATAACTAAGCTGGTTGGAAGATTCCATTTCTGTGGAGTCTGTGCTCTCTACTCTTTGATTGATTACGAAACAGCAAGAACGGGGTGGATGCTTTTCATTAATTGTGTAATTTCCCGTGATTATTGCTTGTTAAGTATATTGCCATTTCATCAGTCCATGGTCATGGGCGTCCGTCGACAGGGTCATTCAGTTAGTTACCTACCTAGTTACTATTCTTTAGTTGATTTGTTATTGAAAGTCGAAGAAGGGAGCCGTGCTATTTATATTATAGTAACTAACAGACTTCTATATAGTATGACAGTAGGTAGTAGCGAACATATAAGCTTAGATACGTAGGTACCTATTAAGAGAACTCCTCGGAGAACTCATTATAGTCTAGGTAGGTAGGTAACTAGCTTTGATCTTGAAAAATGATTTATCCACTAATTTTCCATCCTGAACTTGAAAGAAAACGGAAAGTCAAAGTTTGGCCGACAGAAAGCAGATGCTGCGATGTAGATGATTTGCAATGCACTCTCATACTAGCCTCACTCGATAGTCGATCCTATTAGGTAGGTAAGGTACGACTTGCCTTTATAAGTGCATATACCGGGTGTTTATAAACGTCTGTGATCGCGGCAGGCTTTGGTCAGGCCAAAAGTCGCAGTGAAAGGCACGATTTGAAAGAGTGATAGGAGATTCCAAAGGCGATATGATAACAAACGTTTATAAACACCCGGTACTTCCTGGTGATAGACACATATATTATCTATATTATATAACTTCTCCGAGTACCTATATACCTAAACCTAACTCTTTTAATCCAGTTTTATGGAATGACTTGAAAATGTTACACCGGAAATTGAAACGATAATCCTGGTTCAACTTTACTGGCGGTTTTAGCTTAAAGTTCTCACGTTTTCGCCTACGCTCATGAGCATGACGCTAAATAGCAGATCCTCTTAGTTGCGCCTCACGGTTTTAAATTAATTATAAATTAATTTGAACGTTGTATAGCATAGGCAACAATCGGATGAGGCGCTCAGTCGACACCCCCCGGGACGACGACGCCTTCATTTACTCACAGGAGCAGTGGCTGTTTAATTTGACGGGAGACATGATCGACGTTGGCGGTGGCGGCGGCGGTTTTACAGATACAGGGGTTGAAGACGAACAAGAACAAGAAAATGAATCCGACATTGGCATCACGTCCATTCGTCCTACACTCGAAGACGCCAATAGCCGTCGGCAAGCGGAACTGGACTTTGTCATAACTGTCGAGGAGGAGAGAATGCCGCCGCCTAAAGGATGGCGTCGCGAACAGTTAGACGACGAAGAATTGGGATACTTTTTCGATACCGCCTGGACTGCTGATGATACTTCTCGTTTCACCACCGGTAGGTATACATCTGAATCTATAGGTAGGCTTGATTTAATGCTACCCTATCGAGATTGTTACTTGGACAGTCGACAGTCAAGTAACTTAAATTTTTGCGTTTAATGGCCCGTTTTGTATTGAGAATAATTTTTATTGAACAGTAGTTTGGTAAATCAATCGATCGGCAAGTTAACCCTGATAACCTGAATCATCCTGTGGGCAAACTCGGGCATCGGTGTATCATCCAGTCGGTGAGTAGTAGTCCTGTCAATAATACGTTGGCGTGTCGGAATAATCAACCTAAACCGTCGGAGTAACTGTCACCTCTTCTTTTACGTTGTCGTTATCATTTTATTGATTTTCGAATCACACAAAAAAAAATCGCTTTTTTTCAAAGATTTTTCAAATTTTGTAGGTACATAATTTTTTCACGTCAAAATGTGGTTGTACCGGGTTGACATGGCGCTAAACTACACATGGCCCAGTTACCTCGGCAATCATGTGAATCCGACTTACCTTATAATTTGTTTTTTAAGTTTTTACTTTATGGCAGTACATTATGAAATTGCTCAATGTCAATAAATGTCCCACCAGTTAATCATCACAACAAAGTATTGTTACGAGCGACGATTCTGGATGACACGCGATCTTTCTAGACACCATCCATTAGGTCGCAGTGTACGAGTGCGGAGCTCTGGTGCATTCCAGAACACGCGTGTAGGCTTTTGCCCATGCAACTAAATAGAGCGTTCAACGGTGAGTCAAGACACATTTGTCCATTTGAGCGGAGGTGCCGACATACCAAAACACACGGGAAGCACTCGAAAGGTGTGTGATTATTCGGGAGTCGCCCAGAAATTGTATGCCGGGTCACTGTGGAATTTTCTGAAGGGCGATGGAAAGCTCGAGAACGCTAGTCGAAGGGATATATAAAGCAACGTTCTCGGCCTAGACAGTCAGTATTGAATGAGAAGTAGTAGCGAGCGGATAGAAGCGAAGTGCCTGCGATATTCCCAAGCGTAAATAATTGTGAGCGTGTATTTATTGTTGTACGCAGTAATAAACAGTGTGTGTTTCAAAACGATCGTCTTAATTATAATCGAACTCGTACGCGAAATACGTAACATTATCATACTTATTTAGATACCTTCATTTAGTTCACTTTTCTTGATTCTTTGCTACAAGGACAACAACATACACTGACAAAAAAATCGTAACGACGTCATTCGGGACAATACATTTCTCCTCCATATAAACTACCTGCTGTGCCTCGGTACGTATTAGCACTGTGGGTGCGAGACACAGCACAGCACTCAGATTTCCTTTCAGATCCTTCCTTAGGGCTCGATACCAAGTTGCAGGCGCAAAGTTTGGGACGGCGTAACTCGCTAAATACAGCGGTCTGATTGGTTGGTATCCGCCGTTGCTATGGTAACTGCACTTACTTTGGTGTCAGCCCCAACTTAGAAAGGAAATTATAATGGTTTTGCATTTATTGGTCAATTGAAGTTGTTCCCAACATAAAAACTGAGGGTTATATAAACGTATGATGAATACCTAGTTTTCACGATGAGAAAGGTCACCCACCAAATTCTTTTTGAATCTATTCACAAAAATAGCCGTTTCCATTAAAAACGTCCTCTGAAACTTTCATATATTACCTCCATATAAAATTTTATTCAGCTCGTAAAAAGCTTGGATCTACACTACCACCGCGCTGGTTGGAGATTGCCATCGGGGTGGATTACACGCTCATCAACTTTCACGGCAAGGATAAAGTCGAGCAGTATGTCCTGGCTTTAATGAACATTGTAAGTACCTACCTACCTACTTCAGATTTTCTGGTTTCTATTTTTGCAAGTTTTTTTCAAGGACTACTTACAGCACGGATATCAATAGATTAGGGACCGCAGGCATTGTCAGTAGTGAAGAATTTTCATCTCACTAACAAACTGAAGGGAAATTCTAATCTGAACAACATGATTAAGAGAAACTAGAGATTAGGGAGTGCAATAACCCAAGGGTGGTTGACATTATTTTTGTACTAAGATAGGTTGCCTCATCCAGGTTATGCGTGACGTCACAAGATACCCTCGGAAAACTTGATTTTGTCTGACAGAAATGCCGCTTCTTCCGATTGACAATTCGAATAATATTTCGACTGAAGTCCATCAAAATTCTGGACTGGACGAGAAATGGTTGATGAGCATTCAACGATTGGTGGTTTATCGGCATTGACTGGAGCAAAAGTCTTCAACCTTAGTATGATTCCATTTGGCTGGGAGTCTCGTCACACGACGCATTTGAAAAGGAGAAATTTGGGAATATTATAATAATAGCTGCATTCCTTTTACACGAAATCTCAGATAATCTCACCTCAGTTAGAGAGAGAAAAAGCGAGAATTGCATGAGAGGGAGAGAGACACAACTAGCAACTGAAGTGAGAATTCTCAGTTCAGATGATAAAAGGAACGCAGCTGATATATCCATTTCTGTAAAAAGAATTGGGGATTGTCATTAAAAAAAAGTGATAGATGTCAAAAAAGTCCTGGGAAAAAAGTAAATTTTTATTGTAGAGCTTTTTTCCAGGGCTTGACAAATGACAAGAATTTCCAGTATTCCAACTTTGCTCAACCCTGCACCTATATTTTTTCCATTTCAACGATGTAATCGTTTTCGAGTCTACGTTCTTACTTCTTATATTATCTATAATTTGATCATTATCAATTTGTTCGACAGAAAGGAGAAAATTACGCTTTTTATTTGACCATCACTAAACACTTGAAAAAGTAGATAGTCAGGGTCAACGGACGGTGACTACCCTAATCTACTCTCAACTAACTTTATCCAGTGGAAAACAGAATTACACGGAGGGGCACATGGTACACACTTGTGTAACTGTTCGGAGCTACCTCGCTTATACGCGTTACGCGTCTAGTGTAATGACGTCATCACACTCGCACGGATTACACCAGTGTAACAGAACTCCTGGTGTAGTCCCAGTGGAAAACGCTATAAACCTTTCAAGACCACGCACACTTGTAGCAGATCCCCGGAGGACAATTTAATATTCTTGAGCAAACAATGAAGGATTTACCCAAACGCCGCTCGAAATCTGTTGGTGGCAGCATTTTCAAACTTGTTGCGCATATGCCTCCCTATTGTTCACAACGAAAATGCGTTTTCAAATATTAATAAAACGAGTTTGTACTGCTTGTAATCGTATACCTCTGATGGAAAAGAAAAATCACATAAAACTCCTCCTCGCGACTGCTCATGCACAATTTAATCCGATTCCAAATAATGAAATTTCCCCGTAGGTAAGCGCCATCTACCAAGACGTGTCCCTGGAGGCCAACATGAAATTGGTTGTAACTCGTCTCCTGCTTTACGAACACAAGAAGCAATCGGTGGTGCGGCCTGGAAATGCCAAAAGATCACTGGAGAACGTCAACAGCTGGAACAAGCGCCTCCATGCCTCGCTGGCACCCGATGGCCACCACCACGACGTGGCCGTGTGGCTGACCCGCTCGGATATCGGAGGACCTTCGGGATACGCTCCTGTGGGAGGCACTTGCGACCAGAAACGAAGCTGCGCCCTCAACAGAGACGAAGGGCTGACTAGCGCTTTCATCATCGCCCACGAAATGGCTCACATGTAAGATTTTATCAAATAATAACTAGACGTAGATAGGTACTGAGTACTCTAGCATGTTACACAGCTCGTGTCTTTCAGCTAGCAGCTCAAACAAAAGAGCAAAACGATATTCCATTGCGAATTTCCTCTTTTCACAGGACAGCACTCCAGCTCTAGTTTTTAAATCAAAGAGTAGGTAGTGTCTCTTGCACGGTATAATATATAACGGGATTATTAAATTCTAGAGTGCCAAGAGCACACAGCTCGATCGATTAAGCACTAGTCTGTATAGTTTTTACATAGTAATGCCTGTCGTCATTATTTACTGATAATGTTGAACACAGAAGCAAACTCGCGAAGTTATTGCTGTCGCTTCGGGCATAACTTTCAGCTTTTTTTTTCATTATTTCTTTTCATAATAATACGCTTCAAAAGTGCATTTGAAGTGCGGTTTTTAGGGGTCATCCATTCATATTGTGTTGAGAAAGAAATACAATATTACCTACAGTTACATACAGGGTCTCTCAGCGACGTTGGCAAAAAATTCAATATTACCTACAGTTACATACAGAGTCTCTCAGCGACGTTGGCAAAAAATTCAACTGTGGGTAGATCTCTTCAAAATATTACGAAAACCTGTATACCATTTTGCGAAGTTCGGCCTAATGACGAAGATGCAACCCTTCAAAGTTAACTTTTTTTGGAATTCAAAATTTTTTAACTCATCGTGGGTTCCACAAAACAGATAATACGAAATTAGTTGATTTGCGATTTTTGTTTGTCAATTTGTAGCTGACTGATCAATGGAAATGCTGGTTTATCCCTCAATAATGTAAAGATGATTGGTCTAATACAGATTTCAGGCATTTTTTGTGAGTAATCACCTAGCATTCAGCAGAAAAAAGTCCAGTTAATCTGCAATCAGCCTTGATCGCTGATCATCTTTTTTGTGGAACTGACGGTCAGGACCTAACCTGAATTTAACATAGACTGGTTTGTCGGAACTGTCTACCGACCTGTCAAATTTTGAATGAATCCAACTAGTGGCGTGTAGAAGCTATGAGGGTCATTAATTTAGAAGCATCCAAAGAAAAGTTGACTTAAGGTAACCCCCCCTAACTTCTCCGCCACAGGTTGGATTCTTCCGAGGATTCTTCCCAAATTTGGCAGGTTGATAGATAATTTTGACCAGTTTATGCTAAATTCAAGAAACAGAATCATTAAACGTGTTGAAGGAGTACAAGGTATAGATACAATCATAATTCTAAAAATAAAATAAAAAATAATACCTAATAAAATTTAAGATAATTTTGTCAAAATATTCCTGAGTTATAAATTTTTAAAATCCGAAAAAAGTAAATTTTGAAGGGCTGTATCTTTTGTCATCTAGTCGAACTTTGCAAAATGATATACAGATTTTCGTCATATTTTGACAAGATCTACCCACAGTTAAATTTTTTGCTATCATCGCTGAAACACACCCTGTATAAATAGCCGCTCAATTATATTAATGTATGTTCGAACATCCATTGGAATATCCAATATAATATTTCATGGCTCAAGGATATATAGACCTGACTCTACCAAAGCATTTAAGCATCCATTGGTTTCAGTTTTTGCAATTGGCTTCTCTTAAGTGAGGGACATTATCAAGATGATGGTGATGCCTCAAGATGACTCCAAGATGGCGGCCGTGATGGAGAAAAAAGTTGACTTCTTATTTCTGGAAATGTCTGGCCTTGCATTTATTTGTCTACTGATCGTTTTTGATCAAGAGAATACTGAGAGTAAAATAACCTACTAAGTTTCATTTCGATATCCTGAAAATTCACTGATTTACTGGAAAATAAAATATTTCGAAGAATTTTTCTAGAATATTTCAGGAACTGCTCATGGTTTTACAAAACTGTCGACTACCTATTCGTATTCCTCGATGCTTGAATAATTATTCACGTGAAGCAATCTGGCTCGTTAATGATATATGATTTTTTTATATATGGCACCCTGTATACGACGCCTTTGGCATCGCTTCTGGTCACGTCCGGACTATTTTACGCTGTTATTGTGTGGTGTTTTTGAAATTTCCATTAGCTCAAAGGCAAGAGGTACAATATTGTTGAAACATGTTGGGCGTTTTCTGATTATTCTGAAATTCTGATTATTATTTTCCAGTTTAGGTCTAACTCATGATGGCGACAAGAAAAATCACAACACATGCAGCGATGAAGCATCCAAAGGCTCTGTAATGGCTCCCTTAGTAGCGGCTACATTCCATAAGTTTTCGTGGTCGGACTGCTCCAGAGATGAGTTTAAGAAAAACGTGAAGTGAGTTGAAACTTGTGCGTTTCTCCACTTTCAGCTAAGTAATCTTTAAATGTTGGTTGATATTCACGGAGGATATTTTAAGTTGAATAAAAGCTTTTTGAGTCTTTCTCCTCATATAATTCATTAAAAATTTGGACCGGTTTCGGATATCAAATTGCAGAATCGTATTCTTTCATTGAGCTCCCAAAAGGCCCTCCCGTCGAATAATTATGGTATGTCCCAATCATATGTACATCTACCTGTGATGTCTATTATTTGAGTTGCCTGATGGTAGAGGTTGCAATTTAATCTCCGAAACCGGTCGAAATTTCTAATAAATTATAAGAGGAGAAAGGACCAAAAAACATTCACTTAACTCAAGTCATCTTCTGCCAATATTTCAATATAAAATTTGTATTATTTCTGTAGCTCCTGTGTTTTGTATAGTTAGTAAATAAGACGAATGTTCCAGGAAATGGTCGTGTTTATCAAATCCTCCAGCTGGTTTGGGTGAAATTGTATTAAATGCCACCCTTCAGAATGCTTTCAGCATGGATGAGCAGTGCCGAATGGAGTTCGGCGAGGGGTAAATTTCTCCATAATGTCTCCAGCCTGGACCGGCGGCGACCGGTCAGACCGTACTCGATATCATTTCATGCGTCGCACAAAACTGCCTTTCGATACACTAACGACTCGATTTTTGCCGTTTCGCCGGTTCCGGCTGCCAAAAAAAAAACAGGTTTATTCTAATGCAGAGAATTCATTCCAGGTACGTGCTGTGCAGGGCATTCGACATCATAGAGCCTTGTTCGCATCTCTGGTGCGGTCACGAAAAAACCCCTCTGGTTTGCAAAACAAAAAAAGGATCGCCTCTGGAAGGGACCCCATGTGGATTCAACAAGGTGAGTGGAAATCGGTGGGAAAAAAACAAAAAATAAATTATTCATTTTGTCGAAACAGATAATAATACATACTGCCCATGTGTATGCCAAATACAAACACACAAATCTAGATAAATGATGACGTCCGAATGAAACAGGTGTTTACCAAAACATGCACTGTATATCGCCGGCTTTTCCGAGTTTCCATAAGAATGTCGATACATTTTTGACGTCATCCATAAATCAAGCTTCTTTGGATATACTTCGATAGGAAGTTCATGATAAAGACTTTTTGAAAACATCCGGAGGGCGTATTTTTGTGTTCAGGTTGATACGAAAAGTATAAAATCGATGCCGCATGGAAATTTCGCTAACTTCTTCCTGAATTAGTAATCATAGTGACATCAAGCCAGTTGGGATAAGTTCTTATAACTTGGCAAAGTGCTGAATAATGAAATGGGAGAGGCGAGTCGATCGACTCAACATTACCATAGAGAATTTTCACTTTGAATATTCAAATCTCCTACTAAGCAAAATTTATATCCCGAGATAGGTCCGTTTTAATAGGACTTCATACGTCTTGGCCTTTCTCTGCAGTCTCCTATTTTATAAATCCCTCTTTTCGCCCAGCTACATCTTCTGCGTCCTTTTACCCATATCACATCTTGATGACGGATTTGGGAAAGCTTTTACGCCCTCAAAAGCATTTTTTGTTCATCCAACGAAAAGTCCAATTTAAAGATTGCCTCCAAACGTATTGATTTCATTTTGTTACATTACGACATATTGCTTCAGGTTACGCAATTTCTTCAATCTGCAGCAAAAATCCGAAACGATACAAATTATGTTTGAACAAGAGCATCCGAGGGCTGAATCCCAGAGAGAGCGCCTGTGTCCGTTTACTTTTCCGCTCCCGTGATTTTGCTCCTGGCGTTGTCCGTTTCGACACCCAAATAAAACAATGGGTCGATGGACCTATCGTTCGTTAAAAAATAAAAAGATGT
Source organism: Anaspis maculata (assembly GCA_949128115.1). Classification (NCBI taxonomy): domain Eukaryota; kingdom Metazoa; phylum Arthropoda; class Insecta; order Coleoptera; family Scraptiidae; genus Anaspis; species Anaspis maculata. The sequence continues at coordinate 35,736,514 of OX421962.1, read as the reverse complement.
ATGTGTCTGCGCTGCGTGGTTTGGTACTTACGTGATTGAAGGGGTTGATTTTTTTCCCCAGTTCGAACCATTTGGGAATTGAATCGGAGAACAAAGAATCCAAATTGAAAACTTCTTCTTCGAAAAGAAAAATACACGAATGCTTATTTCTATTAAAGTTCGAGTGCCGCTGGGCCACTAATCGATGGCTTGCTTGGATTTACAGTGGTGTGTGAGCGGATACTGCGAGGACATCGACGAAAAACATCTAGGTCGAGTGCCGGTGACACTGAACCCCCAGGACGGGGGTTGGAGCGACTGGGGTCCCTGGGGATCCTGTTCCAGATCTTGCGGCGCAGGAGTACAGTTCCGGACCAGGAAATGTAATAATCCCATGTAAGGAATATTTCATTAAAGCCCGCGCTGCGCAATTGTAATTATTCGCTACGGAATCCGTTGTTCCGCGCGCGGTTTTCTTTGCGGTTTGATGAATTCCTGATGATGAAAGCAAGTTGTGAAGAGTAGGACAACGGGGGCTGGAGGGAATAGCAGCAGCAGATTCAAAATTCTTTATTTTGTCGAAAGGGGTGCAGTATATATTGTTGAAGCTGGAGTGTATAAGAAGAACTCTATGAATATTTAGTTGGACTTGATGGAAAGTGGACTCGCATCGGTGGTTCGCATGAAAGCTCATTCTGCAAGACCTTCTTGTACTTTTCCACCCACGTTGTAACTGCAGTTTGATTCCTTTCTTTATTTCTGATATTCTGAAATTAATAAAGGAGCTGATAGCTCACCCCTCGACCCGTTTCTCCAAGAACCAGAACGCACTAAGCACCGAAAACCATGGAATAACAAATGTTTTCTGTAGAACTGAAAGTTCGAGACAAAGCTCATCAGTAGTCATTACATTACCTCAGGGGCCTTATTCTTGAAACGGGGAACAAAGTTCTCATGCGGTGTTGCTATGCAAGGAGAGCTATGATTGGCCCTTGCCTAGCAACTACACATGTGGACTCTGTTCCCCGTTTCAAGAATAGGGTCCCTGGAGAGTTCATGTGAATCCCTACAGTGACGGATGCGAAATTTTATGTGGATAATTCAGTCATTCAAAAAAAGAAATATTTATATGATTGGTTACCTATCGCTCGAATAAACTGCCTATCAATCAGAAAAGATCTGCAAAGACAAAGAAATCCACTGTGGGGCCATTAGCCTTTACCTGTATGTACCTACACCACAGTTTGCCAGGCAGAATGATGGAGGTACAGAGCATCAGACAGTTTCTAGTGAAAAAATGACCTCGCAAGAAGATTCCCACCTTTGACCTTTCAAAAATAAGTGAATTATATGTAATAATTCGAAGGGGTTGAAGATTAAAATTTGGCCATACATGTCATAGATGATCCATTTGAAATAAAAATTGACCTGTTTTTGCTGGAAAGTCTATTTCCCAAGAATCGGGAGTTTATCGGGGAAAAATATTTTTTCCATTAACAAAGAAAGGATTTTCACAAGGATGGAGGAGTGGTTTAATGAATTTAAAAATATGTTTGGTGAAGAAAGAATTTTATTGCCTCCAATTCGGTGTATCACAGGACATAGGAAATGCTATTTGAATTTGAAAGTAGGGTAGGGTGGCGGGAAAGGGGTTGAAGATAAAAATTTGGCAATGTGTGTCCTAAATCGACCTGTTTCGGCGTTTTACTGTAAAAAATTTTGGCGGCGAGAAATCAGGGGTGACAACTTTTCAAATGAACACCTGTATAGAAAAATGGAGTATGTATAGACAATACAAATAGAGAAGACCATATGTTATCACCACCGTCGTCACGGATATTGGGGCATCAAAAATCAGCCAACCTTTTTTTGAATGATGGACTCGCCTGGTTCCTACGCAACCGTAAAAATCCGTGACGACATATGGTCTTTTCTATTTGTATTGTCTATACGTAATTGCTTGTTATCTCGTCTGTGTAATTTGTTTAGTTCTCAAGTTTTTTGTCGGTGGTGTCGGAATGAGAAAACTTTGAGCTTTTTTGAGAAAGAGTGGAAGCTAGGAACATGATGATTCTTGTGCCGTCTCTGTAACTTGTTCAGTTTTCCCAGTCAAAATAGCCGTGGCCGGGCGTCCTGTTGACAAAAAAAATCAAAAATTTGTAAGTAGCTTTTGAACTGTAGGTCTTATCAAGATACCCACTGGTTCTCTAAAAAAATTTTAAGTGTTCTATAATAACAATCTCGGACATGCACTCATGTATTTCTTTAAAAGGTAGTTGGCGCACCCATGTATTTCTACAAAAGTATAGTTGGCTGGCTCCATGTTGGAAATTTCACATGCAGCAGGTGAGCAATACCTACTTCGCCAGAACCGCGCTACGCTAAAAATTACTCAACATAAGCGAGATAATTAGGCGATCGATTAGCGTTTACACCACCAGATTGATAGTCAGACAGACGGACGGACGAACTGCAGCCAAAAGCGCCGTTGTGGTGAAAATGAGCTGAAAACTAAATTTGTTGGGTGAAGATCAGAATGACAAGGGGAGGAATCTTCTTTGTTGTTTGCCACTCTTGCCTAAATATAAAGAGAACGTGATAGTAGGTCAAATTTATGCATGCAGCTGTCCTTATTCACAGACCTTTGTACGGAGGCGTCGATTGCCAGGGTCAGTCCGAGGACTGGACCATCTGCAACAACAACAAACCCTGCCCGGAACCACTACAAGACATCCGGGCCGAGCAGTGTAAGAGGCTGCCCAGGCTGATGGATTCGTTGGAAAAAAGAGAGGCCAACATGACGTGGTTGCCTTACGAAAGCGACGAACGTAAGTAGTGGAAATGAGGGGTTTAAGGGTATAGATGGGTGAAGGCGGCTGTTGTGAGAGTGTCGGTTTGCGTTAGCTAGAGAGGAGGCACAGCGGGGCAATAAATGTCAATTTCGCAGCATCCGCAATGCCTTAATCGAATTCGGCCTCAAATCAGAAATGTACAACGTTGATGGATGCAGCATTCCAGCAGGTCACGCCCGTGACTGACCTCTTTATCTCGTTAACTAAGGTAGGTACTGAGGGGTGGCTCAATTCTATGTAGAAACTTCTACAGAACAAATAAAGACTATCTATCTATCTGTCTATCTATCTATTATACGAGTATGGATGGCTATGGCACAAATGAGAATGTATTTTATATGTATCAGAGTATGCCAAGTAACTCCTGGAGAAACTCGCTCGAGGACTTATAGACAGGTATCCCGGAGGAACGCTTCGGATAAATTTGTTCTTCCTTTTTATAATAATCTGTCAGGAACAGCGAACGAGTGACGGGAAGTGACGTCGTTGTCGTCCCGGACTACACTCCGCATTTAACTTGCGAAAGACAAACAGGAAACTTCATCAGTAAAAGCCAATCGTTTTCCAGCGCGCTCCCGTCGAATGTTCCCTTTTTGGATTCGCTCTTTTCCCAATAATTCATTTATGCGTCATTAACTCTTTATCACGATTCATTATTGAAGCAACAATACGCACCTCGCATTACGCGTCAGAAATGTTTGAATCGAATGGAATAAATTTCAGGTGGGTATAGCTAGGTAGGTATAGGTATCTACTCTTCCCCAATTCCGACTGGAAGAATTTTGTGAACGAATCTAAATAATGCCAGAAATATCTCACTTTTTGCAGAAGAGAGATAAAAATTATAGGCAACAGTATGTAAGTATTGTAGGTAGGTATCTATACAGGTGTCTCGAAAGTATCGCATTTCGAGTCCAAAGCGGTACCTAAATATATAGAATTCATTTAAGGACGGCATTTCCTAGTGTTTTTTCTTTAAACGTGAGTTCCATGAGAATCAGTGGAGTAAGAGACTTGAAAAAAAGCAAAGTGATCTAAAATCTAGAATGAAAATTAATAAGTATTAAAAAATTTCAAAATTCGAAAAACTCAAAAAAAATTACAAACTTTTTATATTTTTTCAAAAAAAGTCTTTCATTCTCTTGCCAGCCCAGATTTGAATGACTCATTTTTTTCTTACATTTTTAGCTGCTCAGATTTGGCAGAAACTCACGCCACAAGAATCTATCTGTTTCTCTTTCGCTCTGCAGCTTATCCGCAGTCTGTTTCAGCCATTTTTTATGCTAGGAAATGCCGTCCTTAAGAACAGGAGAAAAAGATTAAGGAAGCTTATTTTTGAAAATATCAAGGGGTTGAAAAGGTGGAACTTCGCCCCCCACCCTTCATTTCCATTGTTTGAAGTGATTTTGATGAACTGTTCGTAATAGACTAAACAGTGAAAAATACGAACGATTTGAATTTTTTATCTCTACTGGTGCAGTGGTGCACTCTGGTCCCTATACAAATTCCAGTTGGTATGGTATGTCGGTCGGCCCATCGGTTCTTATATACTCCGACTGTTATTCTGGAACTTTCCACCGGCTCTCTGGCAAATTCCACATTGATCGCGGCGGCTCTCGAACAGTCCAACACTTTCGCGTATAATTCTGGCGTGCATTGGATCCGGCACTCCCGCAAATTGGGCAGTTGTTTTCTACTCGCGCGTTGATATCTCCATGCTATTTGGAACGGTTCACAGCCTACGCGTATGCTCTCGAATGAACCAGAATTGCACGAGAGTTTCGCAACTCGTCACACTATATTCGAACAGTCTAGAAGGACCGCGTTTGCTCTCGGATGCACGAGAGCCTCGCAACTTGTAACAATAGCGCAATGTGATTGTGTAGCGTATCAAATTGTTCAGAATTTTCTAGGGAACATTCGTGACCAAACTTTACCTTCGTACCATCAAAAATACGATTCTATTGGAATTTGTATAAGATTGCACTTATTAGTCCGGACATTAAGGGCAAAAAATAAGGGGTACCCTCGGGGGTACCTTGCACTTTTATACCAAGCATTGTCACTTTGCATGCCTGTTGCTGAGACTATCCTGGACCAATCTGGATCTGAGGACATCGACGCAAATGGTGCAGACACTTTATACAGGGTGAAGTAGAAAAAAATTGTGGAAAAGTACGAGGAAAAGTCGTAAATCTTGAACCATTATCGACGGACGTATGTGAATCAGGATATTGATGCCGGATTTCATGCTCATGAAAGTGATGCAAACAGTTTTGAAAAATCTTGAGGCGTTTCCGGAATACGCCGGAAGAAGTGAAACTTCTTCATTTTTTCTTTTTAGCGCATTTTCGTAAGAAAATGACGCTTATATGGCCGGTTTGTCTGTCTGTCCGTCTGTCCGTCTGTCCGTCCGTCTGTCTGTCTGTCTGTCCGTGTAGAAATTAAGAAGTTGTACTCCTCCTCGAGGAATAACGCTAGAGCCTTAGAACTTTTTTTGATAGATAGCTGATGTTCCCAAGGGTGGCCAATGGGCATTATTTTTTTTATCCATGCATAGTTATCATTACTATTATCAAAAAACAGATATTTACTGTTCACTTCTGAAAAGTTGAACTCCTCCTCGGGGAATCAAGCTAGAGCCTTGGAACTTCTTCCGATGGATAGCTGATGTCCCCAAGGGTGGCCAATGGGCATTATTTTTTTCATACATTCATAGTTATCATTATTATTATCACAAAACAAAGATTTCCTGTGCACTTCTAAGAAGTTGAACTCCTCCTCGGGGAATGCGACTAGAACCCTGGAACTTTCTCCAATGAATAGCTCAGGTCCTGGTGGGTGGCCAGTGGGCAGATTGGATTCAATGGTTGCGCCGCCATCTTGGCCGCAATATTGAAATTTCTTATTAGTGGAACGATTTTCATGAAACTTGAAACTTACCTTTGTCACGTATGATCATTCTTATTTTCAAGCTAAATTTCATGATTCCGCCGCCATCTTGGCCGCCATATTGAAATATCTTATTAGTGGAACGATTTTCATGAAACTTGGAAGTTACCCTTGTCTTGTATGATCATTCTTATTTTTTAGCTAAATTTCTTGATTTTGCCGCTATCTTGGCCGCCATATTGAAATTTCTTGCTAGTTTCAATAAATCAGTTGTTTTTGGAGATATCGAGCTGCAACTTGATATTCCGACAAAGAATCATGTTTTTAATGAAACGCGATGTGGAGACATCGACAAAGCCTGCTAGATCACCTGCTAGATTCGAAACTAAGATCTTCAACTTTTTTCTATCGTGAGCGCCATATTCAAATTGCCCTTCATGGAATTGTTAAAAAAACAACAGGTGACGACTTTATTGGACACACACGATCGTTTTATTCTGGAAAACCAAGTCCTGAATTGCGGCGATGACCTCTTCGCCGGAGAAACGTTATGAAGTTCGTTTTTCTTGATTTCTCTCTACTTACGTGACAATCATGACCAAATGGAACTTTGTATCGATGAGATGTTTGCGAAATTATAATCCACATTGTTTTGTGAAGCCAGTCACCAGATTTCATCATCAGCCAAGTGGTGTTCTTTTGACTAACAGTTGAACAAAAACATTGCATCGATTTTTGTAAAAAAGGCAAAAACCGCAAGGTCACGTCGTCTCCTCAGACCTGATCTCAGCGACGGCGCCAAGGGGTGGCCAGGGTGGGCACGTGTCTCCCCTAAAATCATAGGTGCCCACCCGCGTGCCCACCCAATTTCTCAGAAAATATTTTTTTAAATAAAACTATTTGGCGCTTGACTTTTTTTCACATAAAAAAGTTGTTCGGGGGATGGGAGGTTATACATAAGTTATAACTAGATCAGTGCCCACCTCCCTGAATAGTGTGCCTTTTTGTGCCCACACGTTGAAGAAATTCTGGCGCCGTCGCTGCCTGATCTAAGAAAATCTCTTACCAAAAATGCTATCAATTGATACTGAAAGAGTTGGAAGGAGTGTGTTCTGTAGTTTGAAGCTAAACCGAAATGGATTGTTCCCCCCCCCCTGCCAATAGGTTTCATCGTAGAATCTGCTGCTGGAGTTTGGCTGGCTAATTTAGAATTTAGGGACACCTGTTTAGCTAAGTACTGCAGCCATATTCAGCAGTAGGTACTCCTCAGGAACGATTGTTATTTGTTGGAAAAATGGTTGATATCTATAACATTCAAGCTTTTGGTTAAAGTTAACCAGAGATGGAAATAGTAGACCTTGGTGGTATTGCAGATATTTCCGAGGCAAAATGTTCGTTCTTTATTCCATTAAAATAATGAACATTAATGATTAACATGACCCTCGTCATCCTGATCAAATCCCTAAAGCGACGCTATAAGCTCTCTCCTTTAATTATTACGATTGGTCCCTTTATAACCTGATGGTTTTAAAATTTTATGACCATTTAATGAATTCAATACCAATACCAGAGAGATTATACTTGGGTATACTTGAAGCATATTATATGTATTGTGAAACGCGGTGTAAATTATTCACGGTAGATATAGCGATATCGCCACATCAGATTGATAAGAGCGCAATTCTGTAAAAAGTATAATTCCATTGAAAAGCGTTCTTATGTGGAAAATCCTATCGGCCATTGGCTGTTGCCCAGACAGTAACAGCGTAACAGCGTTTATGCATGGGTGTGTATTTTTTTTACAGAATCGCACTATAAAGTTCGGATCTGTGTAGCGTCTAGCAGGTAATTATCAACAGTAATATCACAAGTGCTTAGATTTTCACGATAATTTTGGCCAGGCGATCGCGAGTGCTGATTGTAGCGATAAATGCCCGATTCCGTAGGAGGAGGGCATTTATCCAGGGACAATCAGCCCGAGGGAAACGCCTGGCCAAAATTATCTGGGAAAATCTCGAGCACGAGTGATATTTTGAAGATTATTACATAAAAGAAGTCCGAAGTGACAGCTGTCAGATTTTGTTGTGTACATGAATTTTATTCCGTTGCTATTGACAGTGGGATTTAGATAAGTAGTGATTATTATCCTTGTAGGTCTAATAATCAAGGGCGTTGTATGTAATAATCATACCTGTAACTAGTGTAGGTACCTAATTATTATTTCTTATGTATCTCTACCTTTATTATATTATAATATCTATCTATATACCAATCTATAGTATATGCTATACCTATAGTAATAAAAACTATCAGACAATTTTACTTCACCACCCCCTCCCCTCCCCCCTCCAACTAATGAAAGGGAAAGTATTGCGATCGTGCTGAAAAAATTCAAGACAATCACGGATATATCCCTTTTGAGGCCCCCACAAGACGATTGAGACCATTTCCAGAGTGATGTCTGTCGAGTGTCACTGTCAAAAAATGACAGAGGTTGTCATTTCACGGAATGTGACTTGCTGACTTGCAAAATGTCATTCGAAGGCCCTTAGAAGACTGTATTCTTGTATTCAAAACAGCTGAATTCTCCATCTGTCATCAGTTAGAAATTTAGAAAAAGTTCAAAACTTGGAAATTTATCAACTCAGTTACCCGAAGGATTCAAATCAAATTCGTTAGGAATTCGTTTCGTTAATAACACAACGAAAGTAGCAAATCAATTCTTCAGTTGGGGTTTTCTATAATTTACAAGTCGGGCGCTACGAGATTTTAACCTTTTTTTGGTCTATACCGCTTGGGTCGACCGTTAACTCGGCTTTTGGGTAGACCACACGCGTTTGTTGCTATATCGAATCTACCTCAGGTGATGTTTTCTGCTGGGCGATCTACTTTTTTCGACAAATTCCGGCTATCGAAAGTACATTGACGCACAAAATTAACGCACCACCAAAATTTTGACCCGAATTCGAAATCATTTTTTTTCCGAACTATCTATCCGATTTGGATTACTTCTCACCAGATTGTAGCTTTCCTATTTTGAATTTCACTGTGCAGCTCATCTCTGGTTAACATTAAGTATTGCGACAGTATACTGGGTGTTACAATGAAGGTGTTTTCTGTACCTACCGTAAAGTCGGGGCACCCTGTGGGAATTACCAACAGCAAGACATATTGAGGATCAAATCCATGTCTCAACCTTTCTTAACACATCCACGTTTGTTTTGTTTCAATATATCAATTTTTAGGGGAGAGGAACCATTTTTTTGCACACCATGTCTTTATTGCCTTTTTGGTCGGTAGGACGAGGAGTACCTCTCGGATTTTGTTGGTCTCTTTTGCTGGTTGTAAGCTGGTTCTTCTTAATTGTTAATGACTTGCCTGTGTTCAAAAAATATACAGTTTTGCCCGCATACTGGGCGTTACAATGAAGGTGTGTTTTTTAGAAAATTTGGAACACCCTGTAAAGACTGTCAGCAGGTACAGCGAGTTATGCTGGGTGCCAAATGAAGCTCTAGTTTTTCTCAACAAAACTGCGTTTGTTTCACTCATTTTTTCATTTTTCTGGGAGATGCACAGTTCTATTTATTGCACACCAAGTTGTACACTCGGTTGTATTACATCTTATCAACCTTTGTTGTAGCACCCAGTATAGACTGGATAGCTATCAAAGATGAATAAGCCGGTAAGATTTGCTACCAATTTTCCTATCAGTAGAAAAAAGGCCAGCCAAATCAGCCGTATGGTTTAAGAAGAAACTGGCTTTGAAGGTGTACAAAATTAGAGCAGTGGCCACTTCTCGGCCCCCGCCTAACTCAATGTCGGTAAAAACATGGTGTGCAACGAGGTGTGCAATAAAATTGTGTATCCCCCATAAAAATTAAGATAATGAAGTGAAACAAACGCAGTTTTGTTAAGAAAAGCTTAAGCTTCAATTTGGGACCCAGCATAAGTTGCTGTTGCTGTTCACGCTGGTGGTCTTTACAGGTGCTCCAAATTTTCGAAAAAACACACCTTCATTGTAACACCCAGTATAAAGGCAAAACTGTATAATTTTCAAACACGAGCAAGTCAGTAACATTTTAGAAGAACCAACTGACAACCAGCAAAAAAGACCATCAAAATCCGAGGGGTCTCCCGGTCCTACCGACCAAAAGGACAATAAAGACATGGTGTGCAATAAAATGGTTCATCTCCCCTAAAAACTGAGATATTGAAACAAAACAAACGTAGATGTGTTAAGAAAGGTTGAGACTTAAATTTGGCCTTCAGTATGTATGTCTTGCTGCTGCTGCTGCTGGTAATTTCCACAGGGTGCCCCGAATTCGCGGTACAGAAAATACCTTTCATTGTAACACCCAGTATACTGTCAATACTAAATGTTAACCAAAGATGAGCTACACAGTGACATTCCAAAGACTGAAGTTACAACCTGGTGAAAAGATGATCTAAATCGGATGGGTATAGATCGGGAGAAATTTGATTTCAAACTCGGGTCAAAATTTTGGTGATGCATTAATTTTGTGCGTCGCGTTAGTGTAGGTATAGGGAGTTTGCGATATCAAGGAACGTACAACGTAACGCAACGTAGAATGTGAGAATTCCCCTGTAACTAAGGAATTGAAAATAACAACCTCGTCAGTTTTCACGTTGAAAGTTACCTTACGTTTAACGTACGTGTGCACGCAAACTCCCCATTTTATTGGGCAACACGTAGGCGTAGGCTCAAATGCGACACCGTTTTGGTTTTCCAGCGGTGATTTTTTCAAAACAAAACTTGCGAGGAGACTTGTATACATTTAATAAATAAAACTGCAATAATAAGACATTCAACTGTGATAATTCGCATGAAATATTTGTTTCAGATTACATTCGAAAGTGCGAACTTTATTTTCAAAATTTCAACAGTGTATAAGTAGGTAAATGTGTATGGTATAAACAGGGGTAAAAAATTCAAAACGGCACTGGCATATGCCTGCACCTGCACCATTGTCAAAATCATTCACAGACCTTCATTTTTTCTTGCTCTTCGCAAACATAAGCTGCTGGCTTGCAATAATACACATACAGGCGAACCTAAAATCCCACTGCAAATCTAGATGGACCACTAGATGAATAACTTAGTTCGCGTAGTTAGGCTCGGCCCACAGGTCCCTCTGGTATTCCGAGTGAATTCTACTAGTCAGCCTTGTTGGCAGTTTTCATATTGTATTGGTAACATGAACATGAGGCAAATATCAATAGGTATTGAATGAAGGCAATAGGCCGGCTGGTACTTAGTTTTGCATTAGTGCTTCTAAATTCGCCTGTTGAGTCTAAATAGCCCCATTTCTCTACCGTTACTCCCAACATTTCGTAACTAACATGTACTCGCGGTACTTTGTACTCATTGGGTACTTGAGTACAGCGACTCGATACTTGTACTTGGTACTTGAGTACTTTTATACGAGAGTACTTGTATTCAGTACTCGAGTACTTTTTCATTGTACTCGGAACAGCTCTGTCTCTGGATCACACTTCTCTAAGGGGAACAGGCGGCCAATTCAGTCATGCCTAGGGCGCCACGAAAGCCAAGTCCGCTCGCAAGTCCGCCCCTGTTTTTCGGCCAGGATTCGAAGGAAAGAACAGAATTCTTTTCCCAAAAAACCATTGGTAGATGTAATTGAAATTATGTATTTTCATCATTTCTTTATGAATTTAGATAGGTATATGACTATATATAGTCGCTTTGTTACATCTTCGATCTGTGCGACGCGACGTCGAAAAGCTCTCTGCACAAATCAACATCCATACAAATTTGCATGGAGGCTCATGCAGGGTAGTTTTGGATATTGCATTGCGAACTGTAGGTATATGATATCATTCCCAACATAAAATTTCCATAGGTTATTCCTGGATACTACTCGGGAAAGTATTGTGGTGCCGCAACAGATTTTCATTACAAATTCTTTGTGCTGTGCCAACCTTTGCTAAGTGAAGTGAAAATGTCATAAAACTGATTACCTACGAGTTTGAACCTCGACGCGCTATGCCGCTATATCAGACCTCTTCATCACCGGGCGTAGCCAGTTTAAAAACAATTTCGGGCAATTCTTGCAGGTAATAAAACTTCAATTTTGTGCCTCTCCTCAAAGAAAGAAAATGCTAATCGGAAAAGTTTTAAATGAAACGTTGTTTTGACGCTGTAAAACCAGTGCTCGAGCAAACTTCACAAGGGAGATCTCCATAACAAGGACGACAAGGGAGAAGAGGACTTCTTCATTTTCATCTCATCAGAATAAACACGATCGCTATCGCGTTTAATTCCGAGTTTGTCCAAAACATTATACTACCTACTGATTAATAATTTGTTTATGTTTGGGAGCAGCGCAGAGCGTCGCCGTGTACTCCTTTAACACCTAAGTGAGTTTAATTATTAAAGAGCAGGTGTACACTCTAGGTAGGTATATAGGTACAACACGGTATACGTTTTGGAGAGGAACTTGGTAATTGATACACCTCTTCACAGATGTAATTCTTAAAATATCGGAAGTTTTGGAACCATTGAATTTATAAGTTGAGATTTTCAGAATAAGATATGAAAAAGGTTTAACAGGGGTAAAGTACCTACCTAGCGGCCTGTCTTGAGCTAGTTACATAAAAATAGCGCTAGGTTTGTCTGTCGGTTACGTGTGCTCGCCGCATCGCCGGCAAATGATGCACTCGCACTTCGCTGGTCGTACTGTTGGGTCCGTTTGAGATAGCTCCCGGATAGCTCTGTCGGACGCCTCTGAAACACTTATTGTCGCCGGGAGTCGGGTCGGCGCCTTAGCAATGCATGATTGTGTGCGGCGTTTGGGATAACTCTTTCAGACGCCTTTGAATCACTTGATAATTTATCGTTCAAAAAATCCGCTCCTGCTCCAGACGCCAAAAACGGCAAGCAAGCGAGTTACACAGATGCCCCTGAAGACAAAAACAGAACCAGAGAACAGAGAAGTTTTAACGGGACAAAAGTAATCGCGTTTCCTGTCCCTTTGACATTACAGGAAAAATATAGTTACAACCGACGCCGTCCCCACACGCCGCACAGTGAGGCAAATCACTAAAAAATTGGAAAAAATTCAGAACAGTAGATTTTTGGTTCGAGGGTGTAGAATGTGTTGTAAAAACATCAGAAATGAAAATCTTTTTCCCTCAAGTTGTGTTTATCAAGTTTTGTGATTTTTTATTTTGAAAATTAAATTGAAAAGACAATATAAAATTTTTCAAAAAATGAAATTGGCTAACCAGCCTGATTGAAATCCATGATGACGATGGTGATAATGATGAAACGTCAAAGTCATTTTCAAAGATCACTCAGTCCTGTTATAGGGCAACTGATGCAATTTTCAGGTTTTTTTTTTCAAAAAAAAATAAGTTTTCTTGAAAAACTAAATAGATCCGCCAGCTTTTTACGCCCTGACTCTTCCATTGAATCATACAAATCGATTCAAAATAAAACCAGAACATTCGAAGCCGATTCTATTGAAATAAAAATAGAAACACTGGAAAAATTGTTTGAGGGGGATGATTACAAAAAAATATTAAAAAAAAATGAGCAAACTTGAGCAAGATTTTTTTGTTCGACTCAATCTACAAAGAGTCCCTCTGTAATGATATATAAAAATCTCAGTGCGGAGAGATGTGGAAAGATACTTTATCCCCAGTAATTTGTCAACAAATAATAAGTCTTGGTGTCATTTTTGCATTGGATACTTTGACGAACTATAGCTGAAGCACCGTGCCTGAATTTTGATAGAAACTATCAAAAGTATATAGTGCTTACTTTAAGGTATGAGATTCATGATGAAACCAAATTATATCTTTACGTCTTGACGGAATATACGGGACGAAAGTACCTTAATTTTTTGACGCGCAAAAAGTCAACATCCAGATGCAGTGAAATACAACTTTTTCAAAAAATTTCCAACAGAAACGGATATATTATTCGGAATGATTTATATGGGACATTGTGCTCTAGTATTTGATCTTGAGAAATAATCAAGAATAATACGTAAATCTGAAATTTCATTTTTTATTTTGATTCCACATTTCACCCTCCTTGCCTCACTGTGCGCCGCCCCCGTCGAAAAAAAAACAGAATCGAAGGAGTTATAGCCACAGGAGAAAAACTATACACTAAAACTATATTGTTCCCGGTCCATGATCTGTTACACATAGTAAAACATCAAAATATTGTTTTTGTTACACCCAATCGATTCCACGTTTACGTAAAGTCAATGGGTATTATGTAATCTCTCCTTATACATATAATGGAGGAAATATCTCAATGAGCACTCAAGATACTTATTCAAATTATGTTAACTATTTATGTCAAGATACAGTTTTTGCCCAGAAGTTTGGCAAAGTGAAAAGCTGCGAAGTAGGTATTTCTATGAAAGACTCCTGGAAACAAATTTAATCTTTACCAACTATAGGTACCACTTTCAAAAAGTTCCTACTTTATGAATTTGAAACTTTCCAAGGTTCCAAACTTGGAACCTATTAAACCAAACTAGTTGAATAAAATAACACCTGAATGGTGAATGACTGAATGAATATTGAATGGACACCTTTTGAAACATGAAAGATGTATTGCATGGGGCAAACATAGTTAGGAATATAAAAGTTTCAACCTTCGTCTTCAGACAAATGCGTAGGTTAGCTTAAGATTCATTATTATTGTAGGTTGGGTTGCCCCTGCACTGAAACTATGTTTATTGTGCCCCACCAACCAGACTCACCGAGCCGCAAAGTGGTGCCTGCATGCTTGATGGATATAGCTTAGTATACGAAAGGATGGAAGGAGTGAAGGAGACCGCAACGCTTCCAACAAGTCTACGGATTGATACATTTATGATGATGAATATATACCACAATATTGATTCGATAATTTTTCTTCCAGCCGACGAAAAGTGCAAACTGATTTGCATCAGCGAGGAAACAAAGGAGATATTCAGAAGCGGCGAAAACCTGATCGACGGAACTCCGTGCTCGTACGAGACTCTGGACAACATTTGCATCCAAGTGAGTGACTGCTAATAACTTCCCAACAATGTGGAATCTTCATTGTGCGGTTTGATTTCAAGGGAGTCTGTCAGTTCCTGGGTTGTGACGGCCAATTATTCTCCAAAGTGAAAACCGACATGTGCGGAGTATGTGGCGGAAACAATTCCAAATGTTCCGATGTCGAATCAATCGTCCATAGGAGGCTGAAGCGAGGTAGGCTTCCTGTTCCAGTTTCGGGACAATAAAGCTCGCCGCCCGCCTGGATGGTGATGTAATGAATCGCATTATCGGGTTACACGAAAGTTTCGGGAGAGCGCACACCGCCGTGGACTGAAGCTTACCGCCGCACTTTTCGTTCATGCCTCCAGTTTTTGCACTGAAGCGGAAAAACTTTTTAATTATTTTGCCATCGTTTACCTAGCCCCTTGAAATTATTTCAAACTCGTTTTTAATCTCATTACAAAAGATTGGTTTATTAATTTGCCTTAATGGCTGGGAAACTGGTGCGGGCTAATTGGGTGCGATTCATTAGAGTTTGTGGAACGTAAAAAATGCAACAAAAATACTTTGAATTTGCAGAAGTCAGCAGGGTGGCCGTAGTGCCAAGAATGGCAGCTGGAATCAGACTGGAAGCTAATGTCACCATGGCCAGCAAAGAAGATCCAGCAGTTGCTTTTATCCTCAAAAACAGGAGAAAAAAGAAGTACACCATTACCATACCGAATACTGGACTGAGGACAGATATTATAGAGGGAACAAAGTTTTACTACGAGAAGTCAGACAATAAACACGTAATGTGGGCCAAAGGTCCCATATTGGCCGAAATGATATTGTTGGTACGTATGTAAGCCAACTGGTAATTTGATCAAAGGCTCAACAAAATGCGGCCCTGATAATGGACATGTGACATGTAGGTAACTACCTTATTCTACGTTACTACATCTAGGTAAAATCGAGGGTAAAATAAACCAATTTCTCAGTATCTATACCTCTAGAAGGCCTTTGAAATTTCCGCAAATTTGGCTGCAAACCTGAAATTTTTCTCCGCTGCCGCCCCCATACGCCATTCCCGATAAAGAACTCGCGAACTGAAAAAGTTTCAATGATGGGCAAAGACCGTCATGTTTCTTTCCCATCCTACACCACAAGAAAGAGTGAATGTCACCAGCGTTCACCGCTACACTTTGACTTTTCATTTCTCAAAATCTATCCTATATGGATTGGATCCAGCTTTGGCAGGAAGTAACACAACAAAAGAATCAAATTTAGTCTGCATTGTTTACTATCATTTCTCAATCGGGAGCTACGAATTTTCCAATTTTCTCCTGGCCGTTACCACCTGAAACAGCCGCTCACCCGGGTTTTAACCAGGACGACCCGCGTTTGGTGCAGCGGACTCAACTCAGACGCTCTTTCTCGCTCAGATATCGACTCTTTTCGAAAAATTCCAAACTGATATCGAAACTCGAAACTATTTATTTAAATTGCATTGGGCGTCATGTAAGCCCACTTTCAAATACGATCCGGTTTCGGTTTTCTGGCGGTGATTTTTGCAACATGAAACGTGCATATTTTCCCAACTTCTTATCCAATGAACAGATTTTCACCAATTTTTTTTTTTAAAACAAGAGATACCTAACTGAACAATGATTACGAAGATGCTGCAAATTTGTTCAAATCTTTCTCACAAATTCCAACTTCTCACCCAAAGAGACGTCTCGAACAAAAAAAAAAAACAAAAAAAAACATTGGTTGCTGCCGGTTGCTGGGTACTAGTCGGGAAGGTATTATGGTGCCACAACTTTTTTTTTCTCCTGTGTTGTTTAGCGAATAGTCATCGATCACACTCGGGGAGTTGCAAATTGCGTGAATAATCTGTATCTTTATTGGAAATATTTGACCAAATGAGATGAAATTTGATACAGTAATAGTGTTTGTTCATGAAGCTGAAGCCTCAACAAAAAAAAATAATTGAGTTTATAAAAATTCTCTAACATTATTCTTGAAGATGAAACGAGCAATAAAATAATATTTTTTTATTCTAAATTAGATAATACAAAATCTGGTGTATTGTGAAAAGCAACACCTGTTTAAAAAATTTGCAGGAACAGATGCCCGCGATGAGAGGTCCCGCGGCCGAAATGACGACGATTTTTTTTAAAATATGTTGGACCTGCAACTTGAATAATTGGATCAAATTAATTATTGATTATTATCAATATTTGACCAAACTTCCATATAGTCCGGTGGTTAAGCTTCCGGAGCTTTTTATCTGGCGGGTCTGAAAAGAAGGAGGATGCTTGTGTAAAAAATCAGCTCTTGTCTGATGAGTCTGAAAAGAAGGATGATACTTGGGTCGAAAAAGAACTCTTGCTGAAATATCTTGTCGGTGAGTCGGCGAGTCGGTGAAATGACCTGTCGGTGAATTGGTAAGTCGCTCAAATATCCTGTCGGTGAATCGGCCAGTCAGTGATTATTGTCCTGTCGGTGAATTGGCGATTCGGTGAGTTGGGTGACGGTTAAATGTCCGTATCCCGGTTTTACATTCAGTGCAAAGTGAAGCAAAAAGAATTACTGCTGTCACGGCTAGATAAATGTATTGCATTGTATGTCTCATGTCTATTCTGTTTCGAAGAAAGTGTACCAGCTAAGTGCTGAAGCTCTTTTTTCAAAATTAGTAGAGCTCCCTTTGTGTGAATAATTGGTGTGATCGAGTTATTTTTGGACCTACTCACATAATATAACATTTCAAACATTGAAAATCTCCAAATTTTATCGATAAGTATTCACTACTGAAAACAGGAACGAAACGACTATTGGTCAAATTATTCGAAGAGGAATGAATATGCATTACAAAATTTAATCCAAAGAAATACAATCTCTCATATGTATAGCAAGGACCAGCCCTTGTCGCTGTCGACGCGGCCGGCCGATCGCCATACGGGCACCCAATACCGCGCGTCATTTTCGATGTCGGTTTAAAAAAAAACATAACTTGACAACCGAAAAATATTTTGCGACGTCCACTTCGCAAAAACTTCCTTGGGGTATTCTCTACATATTGTCTCATACATGTATGGACTTATTTTGAATAATTGATAGAGGTCCCCACAGGTCAAAGTTTTTGTGTCGGTATCTCTTGCATTTTGGACTTCTTGGTGATTTTTGCTGTTTGAAGAGGTAATTGTCAAACTTGAGGAAAAAAAATTTGGCATGAAGGCACAGAATATGAAGGTTCGGAAATGATTTGAAATTACAGAGCTGAAAAAATCTGCGCTTCAACTCCCGTGGTTTTTGAGTTATAGCAGGTTGAATGCAAAACATTATGAACACTTGAAAACTAACGAAAAATCAAAATTGGGGCCCTGGGGGCCTTAGAGTCAAAATTTCGAGGTGCCAACAGAGGTTTTCATATTCAGCGCGATTCGTATACCTACTTCAAAATGTCTTGTTCCCCAACTGATATATGAAATGCCTTTTGAAACGTTAAGGAAGCGCTTTTATGAAAAATTAGCCTAGACTATCATAGACATATGAAAGTTTTGTCTCCAAACCTATCCAAACGCTGCCTGCCTGAGCCCAACAAACTAACGCTCAGTAGGCGTGAAATAAATTCGACCGCTGGAGAAAAATCTTTTTTCCAGGCCTCCACGCTCGTGTCGAGTTTCATTCACATGCATTACCGTTACAAAAGAGTTCAAGTTATTGATCCATGACCAAATTATCAATCATATCGATTGGTAACAGCCAAGAAACTACTGTTGAATGAGGTGCTTGAAAATGCTCACTTCTTGGCGTGCCATTCTTTGCACGGTGATCTCACAAACATTTTGACTCGGTGAATGGAATTAGAGGATGCCGTTTACTCCAAAATGACACCATAATTGGCAGTTTATTCGTTGTGGGGATGAAGAATTGAGAAAAACTGTTTTTTCCGATCTGTCATAAGAATTAATTTTTTTCAGTGCGAAGAACTGTTGGGACATGGTAACAAATGTTGTCAATGTGTAGGTTAGAGTCGTTTGATGACATCCAAGTAGGAATTACGTGGTGGTATGGTGATTTGGTGGGAAGCCTCGCACCTTCAACTTTCAAGGGCCCCCCAGACCCCCTCCGCATCGAGTGCACCGATGTCTCCAACTCTTGAAATTAAGGTTTAGGTATCCCCAATCGAACCCCAAAAGCGCATTGCTTAAGCTCAAAATGCATAGTTCGAGCTTTTTTTGGCGCTTAACCACCGTACTAATAGGCACTCTGCGGATTTGCTCCAGCGCCGAAAGTTTCGGTCACTTGCAAATGTCAATTTCAACAATGGATAAACTTCAATTTTGACAATTTTCCTCACACATATGTTCGCGACTGCCGCATGAGGGTGCTGAAACGGGCGGGATATTCAAAATGTGCAGAGCGCCTATACGATAAAAAGCCAAGTGGATCGAATTATTGATAAACGTTGTTGGCTCTTTTTTCTTTTGGACCGCCAATCCATGAAATAGCCATTTTCCTTTTCCACCGAACCAATAATGGAATGTTATCTGAAAGTGCAGATGGGTAGCTGGAAGATCAAAAACGTTTTTCAATAATTCATTGCAACCGTCTAATCAAATAAAAATCCAAACACTTGATACTCACCTATTATAGGGTTCTCTCGCTTGTTACCTAGATGTATTCATTCAGTCTTTGATTGGAATAGCACACGTAGCAGTGTGCTTCTTCAGACTGAGGACCATTTTCCTTGATCAATCAACGAAATTCAGTTATGGGTTAACACAATTTCATGTGTAATTACACTTGACACTCTTTGTCGTGCCGCTCTGGCTCATGATTAATGACAGTTTCAAACTCTACCGTACAGATTTATGCACCTATTAGCGAAGTAGAGGAAGGCCTCAATGTCTCAATATACTCGAAATATATCATCAATAAGGGAACCTCCGCAGCCCCGACTCGCTACAAGTGGATCCTGGGCGGCTGGGGACCGTGCTCGGCCAGCTGTGGTGGAGGCCGCCGACAAAAGACGATCGCCTGTTGGGACACTCTCAACCAGAAATTGGTCAGGAGGAAACATTGTTCACTGATCACCAAGCCCAATCCCACTTACGAAAAATGCAATGCGTTTGAGTAGGTTTTGCGGTCTACAAGTCTCACAGAATTATTACCAATATTCCCGAGGTTTTTTACAGCTGCAATTTCCAATGGATGGCTGGAAATTGGGAGCCCTGCAGTGCAACCTGTGGATTATATGGGATTCAAGACCGTGAATTGTACTGCGTACCGCAACAAGTCCTCAATGAGGTTCTGTTCAAGAATAACGGGACAGTCATGAATGAGCCGTGGAAGTTAATGGTGAACCCAAAAAAGTGCTCTGCGCTGACGCCCCAGTCCAGGAGGCCGTGCAATAGAGAAGCGTGCCCGGCATTCTGGAGTTTCGGCGGATGGTCTCAGGTGGAAACTTCATTTCCTAAAATTTAACAAAAGCTAAAATAAGCCTTTTTCAGTGCTCTGCAAGTTGCGGAAAAGGCTTCTCATTCAGGTCATCTTATTGTCCTCCACCAACAGATGGGAGTTTTTACACATGTGGGCCGACTCCTTTGGGTGATCAAAAACGTGTTTGTTTCGGTGAAACTAGAAGGAGCAATCCTCTGTGTAAAAGTCACAAAAAGAAAACTTGTGCTGCAGACAAGTCGCAGTATTGTTCGCTGCAAGAGTTGGCCAAATATTGCAGATTAGGAGGTTTTCGACGAATGTGTTGCAAGTCTTGCAGTGGTTTCCATCTCATTGCCACAAGTAGAAGCATATAACTTTTAGTTTTCCATATAAATGTCAACTAGGTATTGAGTGTTGAATTATAATGTGAAAAAAAAAAGAAACTTATTTATTTACGTATAATAATAATATGATCAATTATTGGAGTAGGACCACCAGATCTAAAAATTTATTCCGTTTTTAGCGCACTTTCCCCAAAGGTATTGGCATGCAAAATAAACCTGCATTCAACTCCAAGGCATTCAATGATGAAAACAAGTGACTGTGCACAGTGATACTATTACTAAGACCTCAAGAAACTTTTTCGCTCGGTGACCCAAAAAATCCAGTCAATAAGTCATAAAGTTCAGCATGTAGTTTCAAAATTTATTGCTTATTGAGATTTAAAAAGAACCGGGTCTGAATTTCTTCTGTTGTTTCTGAAAAATCTTGGAATTATAGTGATCGGTTTCATGGAGATTGATATATTTTTTTATTAATTTTCATTTATTGTAAAAAATAATTATTCACAACTCTCCTAATCGGTTATAAGCCGGCACCAGAGCTTTTGTCGCTATTTAACATGACACAATCAACCATACATCAACTCAACAGTCAATATAATGAATAGAGAATAGGTCTCGATAGAGTTTGCAACCTGCATGCACTGACAAAAAATACGTCATCTTGAAACTTTTAAAATTTGGAGCAATTTTTACATCAAGTGGCAATTGGTTGATTGGAAGATTGTAAAGTCCTTTTGACTGGATTGCTCAATTCACCATTTGTTGCCACTCTCCCTATATCCCATACACTTTCTATTTTCAGTAGAATGACTTTTTGGAGCAAAAATAAAGTGACAAGCTGGAGCGCTGGGAGAATACGGCCGATGGCCGCTGATAGTTTAGCTCCAAAACTTCGCAGATGCCATCAGCCGTAGCCCCCCAGCTTGTCAATTTATTTTTGGTCCAAAAAGCATACCGCATTTTGGAGTGCAGTAACGAGATTTTGCATGGGCGTACTTTATACGGAAACAAGCGATTTGACCCGCAGCACTCGATATTTTGTCCCTTAGGGGGCCAATGGGGGCCCTCCAAATTTTCAAGATGCAAGAACTTTCACAAAATGATCATTGAGTATCGTCATGTATGTCATAAGTGAAGCTTACGGGTCTATTGAAAATGTTTTCATCAAATGTCGTCGTGTCCAATTCAATCTTCACATTTGAAAAAAAAAATTCTTTCGCAGAGGTCAAAAAAACTGTTTTTATTTTTTCTGCTGTGCAAGAAAACGATAAATTCATATGTTTTGTTGCGTTCCCTAAATCGCGTTCCGTAAGCCCAAATATGAAGACAATTTTTTCGCAGTATAATTTTCTAAAGAAGAGGTGACCTCTTCAGTACACCTTTTTCAACTGCATTTTTTTCAATGTTCCTACTGGATAAGACTGTCAATTTCCGCAGATATGAGAAGCTTGAACTCTTTTCTTAGTAATTGCCATGCTACATGGCTTCAAAATGCACAAGAGAGCCCTAAAACTTTTTTTTCTGCTGGGCCGTCAAATTTTTGGCATGTTGATTTTGTAGTAGGGGAGACGCGCAAATAAATGAGATCTAGTCCAGGCGAATAAGTTCTACCGGAAAATATACCTACTTATACCTAACGACTCTGCGTTTTGTTGTAATACAATAAAACACGGCATGGAAGAATATTTTCTGTTGAAACCAAGTCGCCTGCGCCTGCAGCCTGGATTGAATATTGGTTCGCGTCTCTCCTACTATCAAATCAAAATATCGTAAGTTGGACGGCCCAGCAGAAAAGAATTCTTTTTGGGCTCCCTTGGGCGTTTTATAGTCATGTTGCTTCGCAACTACCAAGAAAAGAGTTCGAGGTCTCCATTCCTGCAAAAATTACGAGTGATATCCACTGGGGACATAGAAAGAAATGCTCTTGGAAAAGAGGTACTGAATAAGAGGTCACCACTTCTTTGAAAAATACTATTACAAGAAAAATTTCTTCATAATTAGGTTTGGGGAATGCGATTTAGTTGGGAACGCAACAGAACATATGAATGTATCGTCTTCTTGCATAGAAGAAAAAATAAAAAGAGTTTTTTTGACCTCAGCCAAAGAATTTTTTTTTCAAGTGTGAAGAATGAATCGGACACGACGACAATTGATGAAAACATTTTCAATAGACCCGTAAGCTCCACTTATGACATACATGACGATATACTCAATGATCGTCATGCGAAAGTTCTTGCATCTTGAAAATTTGGAGGGCCCCCATTGGCCCCCTAAGGGACAAAATATCGAGTGCTGCGGGTCAAATCGCTTGTCTCGGTATAAAGTATGCCCATGCAAAATCTCGTTACTGCACTCCAAAATGCAGTATCGATGTGTTTTTAGTTGTGTACCGCTTTCACTAGAAGTCTCACTCATACCCCTAATACAATAAATATCTATTTTCATCAATAATATTCTCCACAAATAATTATGCGAATGTGACATCGTGACGGATTTTCTTACTGTACGATTTTCCCCGTTAAATAACAGCACGGTGAAAACTGTGTTCTGGCAGGCACAGCATGGAAATCTAATAATCTTTCAAATCTAATAAAAGTATAAGAATGTCGTTTGGAAAACTCGATCTGATATTAATTTTAATTGAAATAACAAAAACAAAACCACAATAATTTAACAAAAACAAAACAAAAATAACATAAACAAATCAACAAAGCGCAAAAATTAACAAGAAAACAGCTCGGAACTTTGCTTCGATTCGATTAGAAAATGTAACGGTAATCGTCTGCACATGTGAACATGAATTGTCATGAAGCAGACAAATGACAGAAAAGAAAAATGACGGCGAATGAGAGCGCCACGCAATGGTCACAATGATAACTTTTAGTTAAGTCGAGAACCATTCCTGTCGGGTCACCAGCACAACACCCCTGCGCAACACCAAGTAGAGGAGTCCAGTGTCGGCGACAGGTTGGCGATACGCATTACGGAAATAAATTAATCATTTTCGGTTGTAATTGATACTTCCGTTGAGTTGGAATTCATCGATAAAATTAAATTTTAGTTTATGATGGAAGTTGTTGTCCTTAAAACAAAATGCAAGCAGTAAAAGAATACTAACTATAAAGAATAGAATCGAACGCGGCAACAGCTTACTCCCATTTTCTCGGACGAGACACTGGTCACCCCAAGGGCCTGGCACTATAACGTTACACCTCCGCGTTACACACCCTCATTACATGTACCGCGAATTCACTCCCATGTGTGGTTCTGCGTTAGTTGTGTGTTGTGATCTAGGCGCGAGAATAGAAGTTTCACTTCAAAAGTCATTCTACTAAAAATAGAAAGTGTATGGGATATATGGGATCTCGTAGACCAATTTCGCGTTCATGCTACTGGATCACTTACTCATCACCACTGGAGCAACCAATCGAATCCGACAAATTTGAATTTTGACCAATCACGTGTGAATTTGGAAGGAAGGCCTTATGTGTATGGGCCTTACCAGACATCGTAATCCCTTTTAGAATCGGTCATTTTTTCCCATTTGAAGTGAAGTCAAATTTTTGGGTGGCCCACTTCAATTGCTGACCTGTTTAAATCGGGAAACTCGATTTTTCGACACGAAGTGTAATCAAACCACAACTCACCCGCCCTGAGTACAACAGATTTACCTCATTTAGGTACAAGAGCTCTCAAGCTCCCTTGAAAACCCATGAATTAAATCTTATAATAATTTTGAAACTGATATTTGACCTCCCTCGACCGACTCCCCTCTTGTGAGAAAGTTTAGTGTACTTCCCCATTGTAACTGATGGTAAACCGAAATTAGTATTTTGTACAATGAGCAACAAGGACTTACTTACAACCATTTTTCACTAGCATGATGTTTATGAGGCTATGTTTTGGTGATAAATACCCAAAGATAATAAATAACCTATTTTGCGTTCAAATCTACATTACAATTACCCCCTGTTTTGACATTTTACTGAGAGATTACCAAGATCAAGTGAGAGTGACAATTCAGTGACGAGATATCAAGGTCGTAGGAAAAAACATTTGTTAAACATCTAAAACAATTTATAACAGATCTGTATACATGTTTGATATATTTACACTTCTTTAGAACCTTTTATTCCTATTTTTCCAACAAAAATCTGTACAAAAGTACTTGGAATCACTCAAAAATACTAGCGATATGTCATCATTGGAATACATGGTCAACAGAACCTATGCGAAATGAAAAGGTTTCATTACTGAACATGAGCACACATCAAATCCATCAGTTTGCTACCTAAAAATTTCTACTTATCTTGTAACTATTGAGATTCTGTTGTTTCTGATTTGACCCTGAAAAATAAACCACATCGATTA
Source organism: Anaspis maculata (assembly GCA_949128115.1). NCBI lineage: Eukaryota > Metazoa > Arthropoda > Insecta > Coleoptera > Scraptiidae > Anaspis > Anaspis maculata. The sequence continues at coordinate 35,711,622 of OX421962.1, read as the reverse complement.
ATACAACTGAACCATGATTGGTACCAATGATAATGAAAATGATCGTTAGTGCCTCAGTGTTAAATCAATGATGACTGTAAAAACCAATTAAAAAACATCCCTGTTCAGTTGTTATTTTATTTATATAATATTAGGTAAGCGATAATTCAGTCTTAAACTTATTACTATCAATAAGAAATTAAGTAGCACAAAATCACAACAGTATTGGAATCCATGGACAATAATGAACTTGGCAAGATGATGTTATGTGTGTGTAATGTGGGGTTGCACAAATTAGAGTTTACTACCAATGGGTTTTGCAATTATTGGTTCGTCAAACTTAGTCGGCCTAAAACAAAATTCACACAATTAATAAAACAAAGACGAAGCCCAACAACAAAATGAAACACTTCAATAAAATTGCAGTTTAGCTGATACAATTATTATTATCACATAATTATACACGTTCACAAATTATTGAAACTTACTTTTACATTAGACAATAACAAGTACTCTTTGTCTTGAGAAGAGTAATAACAATAAGATTCTTAGGAGTAGGTAAGGGCAAGGGTTGGTGAGGATTTAGGGGAGGAAGAAACACTAGATGAAGGTTATGTGTCTGGGAACGTATCTGGAAATAAAGGTGAGCAAGGTTTAAGTTATCATCACTACTTCTAAGGCAACACCTCTCTATATTTTTTCTCAACAAATAACAAAAAATACAATTGTTTAGGATGAACACAATGATTTTTGAATTATGATTGGTATCTACAAGTATTTTATATTTTAGTAACTATTTTCTTGGCTTAGAGTTAGTACAGACTAGCAATAATAGGAGTCTACATAATGCAACAAGTCGTATTACTATTAGTTATTACTGTAATAATTATTAATGTTAGTTATTACTTCAACCAGAAAATGACATGTATAATTTTGTTACCATCAGTTGTTGTAAACTACACTATGGGATTTCGAAGAGTACTAAGGCACTACTATCAAGTGGCATTTTGACATGGAAAAACTCCACAGTTCTTACCTCAATATAAAATAAAATTGTACCTACCCTCCAATCAAAAATTTAAAAGTGTTAAAATATTGTTATAACAGCCAATGATAATAAATAAAATGGAAGACTACATTAGAAGCAAATGGAAGTAAAATTATGTTGCATTGAGATAAAAAGGGTGGTGCAATGTTTCTAAATATTTGTATAAAGCATGTAAAAATACATTTAAAATTTTTCATTCAACAAAAATAAAATTTGCTAGCATAGTGCATGATCAACAATATAAAAAAATATAAAGAAACAATCCCAACATAATTATTGATTAAAAATATAAAAAGTTAACGTAAAAAAATTAAATATCGCTCAGAATGCTCGGTCAAACAAAAATTAAAAGTTTTTGCTTAATAGAATAGTTTGGTACTTGAAGAATTTTCAACTAGCAGGTTTATAAGCATGCCTAAGTTGTACTTTATGTTAAGTTTGAGACAAGAAGTAAAGCACTTACATGTGCTCGGGATGATGTCTGATGCAGTCAATAAATTCAGCAACTGGTCTCTGGGCTGTGCAGATGTGGTGGATGGATGTAAACAGTGGGAATCTACAATTAAAACGTACAATAACATTTTTGAATTTCACTCAAAAGAAATGTACGTACTTGTCTTCCATGCCTTTGTTCTTCAACATGAAATTCACTTCTTCTGCCGTGAATGGTCCTTGCAATTTTTGTCCATTGAGCATTTCGTCTTCAAGCTCCTTGATCGATTTTCCAGTCCTGACGAAAGCCTCACTGACCTTTCGGTTTCTGCCGCCGTAACAAGTGGTAATGAGATCGGCAACTCCGCAACTTTCAAAGAACGTCGACAATTTGCCGCCGGGATAGAAGACGTCTACGAATTTGATCATTTCCATCAAGCCCAGGCGTATGACGGCCGCTTTGGTGTTATCGCCCAGACCTAATCCATCGACGAAACCTGCCCCGCAAGCCACGATGTTCTGGAATTATCGCAAAATGAGTTAGAGAAACGAGTTAACGATGTCGGGCGTAAGTCTGGCGAGAGATTTTATTGTCTGGAACTGGGAAATTTCTAAATCGAATCAAACAATTACTTTGAGCGCTCCACAAACTTCAACGGTGTCCTCGTCGTCCACCACCACGACCCTGAAGTAATCCGTTTGAATTATGTCGCGCAGGACCGGCCCCAGTTTGACGTCCCTGCAGCCGATGGTCGTTTCACAGAACTTCTCTTCTGCCACTTCGCCAGCCAAGTTGGCACCCATGAGAACTGAGCAGGGGATTTTCAGGTGGCGCGTGATGATGTGCGAAATGAGGTCGATGCCGCCGCCTTCTGCGCGGTCAAAGCCCTGAAAAATTGACCAATCAATTAGACAGTCGTACCTACATAAAATGTTGTATGAACATATGAGTAAGATAACAGAATAGGATAATTTAAAGCTCTCCGCTACGCATTCCATCGAGCTATAGACATTGGGTCGTATGGATAAAAACGAAGCATTTGCTCCAAGCAAATGCTAGGTAGGTAGTAAAAGCATCTGCTCCTAGTAAAAGGTCGAAGTAAAAGCATCTGCTCCAATTCGTATGAATAAAGAAATGCTTTTACTTTGGAGCATCTGCTACCTGTAGGTGAAGCAAGTGCTATATTTTTCTAACATCTAATCGCTGGGTTCTTATGCTTGTGCATTGAGAGTTTTTCATGTTCTCTTCCATTAAGGGCATTACCACAACGGCTGTAGTACGTGCAATAACAGAACAGTACTGTCTTCCTCTGAGTCATCAGAATATGATTCAAAATTGGAGAAATATCCCATAGCTTTTATAAAACTCACAGAGGAAAACAACCTTTCATCACTTCCTCCCGGTTCTGGGGAAACCTGATCCAATCACCAGCCCTTCCCATAATTTTGTTTGTGACAAACTGTACAGTCTTGGACACAGTACTTTGGTCCACACCCTATATCTTCAGCTACTCCCGTTGGAATCCGGAATCAGCAACATAACTTGGAAAAAAGACACGAAAAAAATATGGAGCGAGAAAGAGGGCTGCTAAAATTTTTAAATGGACAATGCAGGATGGGTCAAAAAATAAGACGCACAGAAGTTGATATGGAACAATAATCAAAGATGAAGTATACCGCATGGGTACACCGCGTCAAAAACTAAACATAATTACATCGGTCAAGAATCTAATGCGCGTTTTTAGCGCATTTTCCATCTTGATGAAAATCGCTATTGCAACCGCTTTGTCCGTCCGTCCGTCCGTCCGTCCGTCCGTTCCTCGAACTCCTCCCAAACTAGACGACCTAGCTTTCTAATTTTTTCGCTGTTACATAGCTGCCACTCCCAAAGGAGGGCTAGGCTATATTGGATGTCTATATTGCGCCGCCAACATAGAGAAAACCGCCCCCGATAAACTTGAAATAACATAATATTGCACTTTCTACCAGACCTGATGCTCTGGTGCTCTCATTTTTTGAATAAAACATAGTTGCCACCTATAAACGTAAGCCAAGAAACATTCCGTCATCAATATGCGCCGCCGACATGGAAAAACTGCTAAAAAACCGCCCCCAATCACTTTAAAATGAAAAACATAAACCCGAAGACACAGCGATCTAATTCTTTCGGTATATAAATAGCTGACTGAAAATGGGAAAGGATGGGCTACTTTTGGTTAGTCGCCGCCCCCAGATTCCGCCCCCCAAACGATAAAAAGTGCAATAAAATGAAAAACATAAACCCGAAGACATAGCGATCTGATTCTTTCGGTATATAAACAGCTGACTAAAAATGGAAAAGGATGGGCTACTTTTGGTTAGTCGCCGCCCCCAGATTCCGCCCCCCAAACGATAAAAAGTGCAATAAAATGAAAAACATAAACCCGAAGACATAGCGATCTGATTCTTTCGGTATATTAATAGCTGACTAAAAATGGGAAAGGATAGGCTACTTTTGGTTAGTCGCCGCCCCCAGATTCCGCCCCCAAACGATAAAAAGTGCAACTTTCACAAATGTTACTGATTGAGATGTTCCCTTAAACATTTAGGAACTGCCAACTCAAATTGTGCAACATTTGCTCAGCCGAACGCTGCCGCTCCCACACGCCGCTCCCAAAGTAAGAGATAAATGAAAAACATGAACCCAAAGACAAAGTGATCCAAGTTTTTTGCTATATGGATAGCTGACTAAAAATGAAAAAAGATAGGCTACTTTTGATATGGCGCCGCCTCCAGCTTCCGCCCCCAAAAGAAAAAAAGTGCAACTTTCAACAATTTTCACTGATTTAGCTGATACTGTCACCTCGAACATTTAGAAATTCTTGACTCAAACTGTGCAAGAATTTCTTTGCCAAACTCTGCCGCTCCCACACGCCGCCCCCAAAGTGAGAGATAAATGTAAAACATGAACCTGAAGACATAGCGATCTAATTCTTTCACTATATTGATAGCTGACTGAAATTGGAAAAATATAGTCCACTTTTAATCAGCCGCCGCCTCCAGCTGCCGCCTCCAAACAAACAAAAAATGCAACTTTCACAATTTTCACCGATTGTCATATTTCCCTCACATTTAGAAACTCCCAACTCAAACTGTGCAACAGTTACTTTGCCGAATGCTGCCGCCCCCACACGCTGCCCTCAAAGTGAGAGATGAATGAAAAACATAAACCCGAAGACATAACGATCTAATTCTTTCGCTATATGGATAGCTAACTAAAAATGGGAAAGAATAGACTTGTATTACCTTTGACATGGCGCCGCCTCCAACTTCCACCCCCAAAAGAGAAAAAGTGCAACTTTCAATAATTCCCACTAAATTACATTTTAATGTTACCTCAAACATTCAGAAACTCCCAACTCAAACTGTGGAAGAATTTCTTTGCCAAACTCTGCCGCTCCTACACGCCGCCCCCAAAGTAAGAGATGAATGTAAAACATAACCCTGAAGACATAGCGATTGAATTGTTCCGCTATATAGATAGCTGACTAAAAATGGGAAGAGATAGGCCACTTTTGATTAGTCGCCGCCTCCAGCTCCCGCCCCTAAACAAAAAAATGCAACTTTTACAATTTTCATTGATTGTCATATTTCCTTAAACATTTAGAAACTCTCAACTCAAACTGTGCAACAGTTACTTTGCAGAATGCTGCCACCCCCACACGCTGCCCTCAAAGTAAGAGATAAATGGAAAACATGAACCCGAAGACATAGCGATCTAATTCTTTCGCTATATGGATAGCCGACTAAAAATGAGAAAGAATAAACTACTGCTGATTAGTAGCCGCTCCCAGCTCCCGCCCTCAAACAAAAAAATATATTGATGAGTGAAAGAATTTTCATTCAAATCTATTTCAATGGCAAGTACCCCATTCTGATAACACAATATCACAATGAGTTTCGAGTGAAGAAAGTGGGCAAGGAATGGTGTTTCTCCTTCAACCAAATTTCTTTACGTTCACAATATCGTCGCTCTAGACGTGAGAGCTCGTATGTGCGGAATTGTCAATTTTACAGGAGCAACAAAAAACTGTTTGAAAAATTCTCGAACGTCAAGTCCTATACTTCTTTCGATAGATATATTTTAAAGAGTGATCCAGCTTATCATTGTAAAACAGTTTCTTGGTGATCTGATTGGATAAACCCTTCAACTGTACTTACGTGTTCTCACGCAGTATTGCGCAGGAGGTTATTGCGCAGAAAAGGGGAGTCACTCTCAAGACTGTACCTTCACATTTGTTTTACGATTACCCGCTAAATTCCAATTGCACAACTGAGAGGTCTCACTAGATCATGGAGCTTCTTTTTCTGGGACATTTGGTACCAAAATCTATTTTTTGATGAAAAAGTCAGTTACGAGGTCTCACGTCTAGAGCGACGATATGCCTCTTTGAGAAAATGCGCTACTGAGACTCACGCACGTGAAGGCATACTCACTTGTTTTATCCACTTGGTATTTGCACAAGTTCAACTCATAAGTACCTCAATAAGATATTAATTTTTTCTAACGAACTTAGGGCTCCACCTCTAGTTTCTAACTCATCTCCTAAAAAGTATGAAGTCATCCATTGCACATTTTCCCTGTTGAAGCGATACAGGCTTTTGAAATTTTCTGGATTCGTTTCCCGTCGTACTTTATAATTTTTAATCTTTCTCAGAGGTGCTCGCATTAGAGCCGCCATGGTAGCTACGTTTACACCGTGGCTTATTTGGTCCGCGACCCAAGCATTAAATTCGACCCAAATAAATTAAGTCCACGTGGTGTAAACGATCACGGACTGGGACCAAGTTGTTTGGGTCAGGTCTCTTGGCAGCCGTGGACTGACCTAAAAATCTGGACCAAATCCCCAAAGATGCGGTGTAAACGGTAACGGACTGGCCCAAGCCGCAAGAACCTGTATTAGACTCAGTTGACCGGCTGTCAGTCAACCGGAATGATGCTCTCTGACTCTCGAGGCTATGTAATATCTGGTCGAGTATTCAAGAGGAGCTCGAAGAGGAGATTATTATGGACCAAATCTGGACTATATTTTAAAATAGGTTGACCGTTGGTCTACCGGTGTAAACGGTGGAAGAGAAGGACCATTTTAATTGGAATTTGGATCAGTACTTGGGTCAGTCCGGCTTTAGTCCTCTGGTGTTGACGTAGCCATTAACAATCGACCTATACTGATCTAAATATTCTGGCATGTGACCAGAGTCTACTCGAGAGCTACCTCCAAAATTAAGAAGCATTTACTCAATATAACAAGTAGATGCTCGGTTTTATCCATATGAAATGGAGCATTTACTTCACGACGGTAGCAAATCCTCCTTTTACTCCAGCATTATCTTTTACTTTGAGCATGAGCATTTGCTTCGATTTTTTTATTCATACAAAACGAAGTAAAAGCTAGCTTTTACTATAGTCAAAGCATTACTTCCTTTTTATTCATACCACCCATTATTTCGTTCTACAAAGTGTTCTGAACTCGCCGTAAAAAAGTCTAGGGAAATACTTCAAGAATGCCAGAAAAATGTTTGAAAAAATGTGTCTAATTAAGCTGAAAATTGCAACTGGACCAAGTTCAAAATGCAAATTGGCCCTCAAAACCTTACACTCCTACAGAATGTCAAACTGACTATGAATCTAATAAAAGCCTCATTGTAGGTCAAGAAGGTATTGGCACTATGCGGTATTGCAATCAACGCGGTTTCATACCAAATGCCAACACTTAACTTCACGTTATCATCTACATTCATTAGCCAAACTTTTATGTGAGTGAAAATACCCAGTCAACTCAATAACTTATCAAAATTCTTTTCTTGAACTTCTAAAAATTTCACAATATAAAAGTGTAGTTTGTTCTTTCATTATGGTGCAATGATGTATTTTTAAAAATATATTATTTATCAATTACTTTATCGTTCGGGAACTTTTCCAAGAAGGGTATGGAAACGTAAACATAATAATATAGCGAGCAACTCAATAATGCCGCTGTTACTAGACTTTCATTTCTTAACATTATTAAATTTACAATTCCAAGGCCAGTAAACAATTTTCCCGGTCTATGTACAATACAGGATATTAGACAACCTTCGCTCGGTTGGATTCCATTAAGTGGGGCGAAATCGAAAATTTCATTGCATGTTAGAACCAAAAAAGTGCAAGTAAGTTACATAATACAAAGGTCGAAGACCAATGGACTTGAAATCTTGAAAACATTAAATTAAAAAATTAACCAACCAATCATTGTGAAGCTATTAATTAATAATACAAACTGAGGAATTTGGAATTTTATCTTAGCTATTATTTGAATTTTGCACTCTCAGATAAAATCGAGGTAACAAGTTTATTATGTAGTAGCAAATAATAACACAGACAGCTTTTGTTCGGTTACGTCATCCCAATTGCTTTCAGCCTTTTTCAAACTTGAGGCAGTTTGATAAGTAGTTAGTAGATCCTTCGACATATTGACCTGTAAAGACCTGAGCACTTCAAGCAAAGTCTTAAAAATACCAGTTGATTTTTGTATTGATACGAGCCCTAACCACTCAACCACTCTATGTTGGGACATTGATAATTATATTCCCAATCTTGGATAAAACCCTCGATAAAACCAGTACTGCTCGGAACGAAATCAAATCTTGGATCTCTAATCTCGAATCTTTACATCCCCTAACGGCATTTTTCAATATTTGATTTAAGGGCAAGTTTCACCCCGTTTAAAAAAAACATTTCGGAACTTTTTTTGTGGTGGGAATAGATAAGTTCAGATAATATCATAATGGGGAAGATGGGTTTTTTCTTGAACGGGATAAAACTTCTGTAAAGCCGTCATGAAGCGACATGTCCTGCTTTTATTGCAATTAAAATTTGATTGGATTATTAGCATGGTTGCTGGCCTAGCGATAAATATGTGCCTTGAATTACTGTGTGATTGACAGATTTTACCCCCTTCATTTTTAATGGCAAATTTTTACCATCCCTGCAATAACTCAAAACCCTGGGATGCGATTTTTGGCGATTCTGAATACGTATGTAGTAGGACACTCCATTCTGAACAAACTATCAAATTTTCAGGACGTTCATTTTGTTTTCAAGGTTTCGGCGATTTTCTTTACTATACAGGTGTCCCAGCTAAAACAATCCAGCGCGATTTTCTCAGGAAATATCAAGGCACAAAAATTGTTTTGCAATTGGCGGAAAGCCTGTACTTTTAGCTTCCTTTTGAGGGGGCGCCGATGCTTGTAGGTGCTCTAGTTTCTAAGAAAATTTTAATTAGGCGAGTCACAAGAATTCGAAAATTCATGATCGACTAATATAATATAAACAAAATACTTCAGATGAAAAAAAATCCTTTTTCTCTAGGCTTTCCATCGATGTGTCGCCGATGTCTGTACCTGGCCCAGTAAGCCAGATATTCTGCCTCACAGTCCAGCAAAACACAATAATCAGAATCATGACGTCACCGATCACACACTTGTTGACTAACACTAGTCGTTACTAGGGCTTTTTCACTCACCATACCTGGATTCACCATAGCAATGGATACTGGCTGATGTTAAAATCAACAAGTGTGTGGTCGGTGACGTCATGATTCTGATTATTGTGTTTTGCTGGACTGTGAAGCAGAATATCTGGCTTACTGGGCCAGGTACAGACATCGGCGACACATCAATGGAAAGCCTAGAGAAAGAGGATTTTTTTCCATCTGGTGTATTTTGTTTAGTCGATCATGAATTTTCGAATTCTTGTGACTCGCCCGATTAAAATTGCATTTTCTTGGAAACTAGAGCACCTACAAGCATCGGGGCCCCCTCAAAAAGAAGCTAAAAGGTCAGGCTTCCCCCCAATTGCAAAACAATTTTTGTTGCCTTGATATTTCCTGAGAAAATCGCGCTGGTTTGTTTTAGCTGGGGCACCCTGTATTTTCTGTACTAGACATCAAAGTTGAACTGTTTTTCTATTTTTCGTTCATAAGAAAGTCATTCGCGTATCGTAAGAAGCTCCATTACGATACGCATTTTTTTACCCCCAAATGTTGGCAATATCAGCGGGCATGACATCGACATGACAGCACTCACTGACAGAAGAGACAGCTTAGGTGACATCACTTCGCAAAAGGAGTTCATTTCAGAAAAATACGGCTCATTTCTGATGATAAACTGTGCTTTCACCATCAAAGCAATTCCCAACAATTTTGTTAGGAGAGGCACATATTTTACATTTTTTTATTGAAAAAAAGCATGGAATAGTTGCAAAATAGAAAAAATTGTATTAATTACACGTTTTATAAGACCTATTGTCACTCGTCAATTCAATCACTCTTCGCTTCGCTCCTTGTGCTTGAAAATGACGCGTGTGACAATACGATGTCTTGTAAAACTTGTATTATAATATACTATTTTAGAGAATAGTAAGCAGGTAACCTCGTAGAAACAGTAGGATGGCTGCTAGAAATGACGAAAAGACATCCTTGAACCTAGGTAGATACCTACGAACATAATATTCTGTGAAAAGTCGATAATACCTCACTACTAAACTGACAACATTTCATCGCAATCTTGAATATTGTTTTTGTGATGGGAATTATTGAATCATTTATTTATGCAGGGAGCAGGGTGTCTCAAAAGCACCGCATTCCGAGTCCAGAGCGGTATATGGAATCCACTCAAGAACACGAGAAACATATTGAAAAAAATTATTGACGTTCACTTTTGAAAATATGGGAGTTTATTGGTTGGAATTTCGCCCCTCACTATTTCCGTTTCCGTTTTTCAAAGTGATTTTGGAAAGCTGCTTCTGGGTGTGCACTGAACTTTACTTCAACACACAGGGTTGTGATTCATAAATCTGAAAAATAATTTTCCTTCAAAAACGCCACTCAATTTTTTTCTATAAAACGAGAAGAGTCACATCTTATTTTTAATAATTTTTGGGACCATGGAATATTTTACGACATAATTGAAGAAAACCTGATTTTTGTGATTTATGACTCGCCCTGTATCGTAAACAGAAATTGAATGCACCTACCGGACCCATACTGGTTGATAATTTTCACTGTTTGGTGTATCACAAACAGTTCCTCAAAATCACTTCTAATAATGACAGTAGAGAGAGGAAAGTCCCACCTTTTGACCCCGGATATCTTGAACAGTAAACGTCATTATTTGTTTTTAAATATTTTTCTCGTGTTCTTGAGTGAATTTCATATACCGCTCTGGACTCCGAATGCGATACTTCTGAGACACCCTGTATTTATGAAAGCTGAGAAATTACAATTGCTGTTGCTAGCAAAATATTCCACTGTGACTATCTCTAATTATTAAATCAGCACAGGAATTAGATAGTGTTATTACATGAACATCAAATATTTACCAAGTAAGAGTATCATATTATGGCTTGATAGAATCCTCCATTATCTCTGCAATGTATTGTATTGAGTACAATATATTTTTATAATAGGTACCTACTTATTTTTACACATCAAACCCAATATGCTGCTTGTACGAAGGCGTAGAAGGGCCAAACATATTGCTGCCAATGAAATTTACAGTTGAACTGTAAATTTACACTTTGACTGTAAATTTACAGTTGAACTGTAAATTAGACAGTTCAACTATAAATTACCACATTCTTAATTTACACTTCAACTGTAAATTAGACAGTTAAACTGTAAATTTACAGTTAAAGTGTAAATTAAGAATGTGGTAATTTACAGTTCAACTGTAAATTTACAGTTTGTACAGCAATATTTTTGGCCCTTCTACGCCTTCGTATTCTACGCCTTTGTAGCTTGTGTTTTTTTTCTTTTCAATTCACTAGTATGTCCACTAGTATGTCCACTACTACTTACAGAATTATGAGAGGGTGCTCAAAAATAACTTGTATAGCTACAGAAGGCTATATGTGTAACATACCTAATTAATAAACTAGTTGAAGCAATTATCCAATTTAGAAACCTACTTCAATTTATTCCACATACACCGGTTAGTAGTGTTTACATAAACATAGGGTTCACCAGCTCTCACCTTGATTAAGGACAAAGCCACAGCTGTCGGTTTAATTTTACCCAGGAGGGTTGAGCATAGGTTCCTGATGAATTGGTGAGGTACTACAAAGACTAGAATGTCAGCATCTTTGGCTGCGTCCACGACATCAGGTACGGCTACCTAAAAGCAGCTTCGTCAGCTTGAATTTTGCTTTCATGAAGGCCGGAGTCTTACGACATTGGCGGGCAACTTATGCCCTGGCAAGTATTTGACATTTTCGTGGTCGGTGTTGATGATTTCAGTCAGCTTTCTGCCATTAATCATTTCCTCATACACGTACATGGTGACTTTGTCATCAAATTGGGGTAGCTTGACGACATTGTGACCGACGATTTTGGCGATGGTGGAGCCCCTGCAATCAGAAAAAACGTTACCTTGACATTAGCATCAGATGCTAAACATGTGGGGAAATGTTAAAAACGTGCCAAGGCAGCGCGTTATCTAATGTGTGCCGAATAATTTTAGAATTGACAGCGACACGGAGGCGCTCCATCATTACCAGTTGCCGCTTCCGACGATGCACACTTTTTTCGTTTTCTGTGACATGCCGAGATTGACGGAAAAAATCAAAAAGTTGGGTTTTGAAAGGAGGATGACGTTCGACGGTCGTGAAGAACAAACGAAACGCGCTGTCAAAACCGCTGTCGATGCCTGCCGAGATGATCGCGGACTGCCGGTGCGGTGCTGGTGGTAGGGCGTTGTTGATAATGTTTTACGGCCGAGTAATCTACGACATACGGCCGCAGCAAGACCGATTTTGATATTGCGACCAATGAGGTGGCCATAAAGTGGCATCGGGCCAATCGCGGGGGCGATGGAAGGTCACCGAGATGGGCCCTGTTATCAGTTCGAGTATGACGCGGGTAGACCGCCGGCCTTGAACGGAAGACCAATTTTTTTATCACGAACTTTGAGGCACGTGCATGAACGAGCAGTTTTTCGCCGTCTCTAGCCTTTTCGCTTGATGGCTTGATCGGAAATTGGGCAAATTTTTGCTTTACGTAAGCCGTTTGGCAGCGGTGAGCGCATTGACGCGAGGCTATTATTCATCCAGGAAATCTACTCCGTCAAGCTCATCATCCACATGGACATCATGCCATCTATTCGTGATCCAGGAAACTCCCGGGAAAATGCGTGGGTAAACTGGAAAAATAAAGAAAAATTCTCTACAGCAGAGGGTGTTAGGTACCTACTGATGATTGTTGTTGTTGAGGGATGATTCCCATTAAAAACGAAGTCAAAAAATAATGGAACTCATATAGTCCTAAAATGCTTCTCTGCAAAGATACAGGGTGTTGAAGTTGACTTTAATTTTTTTTTACAACTCTTATGAACCATATTTAATTAATCTCTATCAAATGTAAATCAAATTTTACTGAAATGAGTCCCTATTGAAGAATAATAACGCATATTTTATCAAACATTTTTTAGGGGCGAAGCGAAGATAATAGGGGCTATACTCCCCGCTTTACCCTGTTTTCTACCCCCTAGTTATCTTCGAAATAATGGTTCCACTTTTTCAATTCTACGTTCAATTTAAATAAAAAAATACCCTCGAAATTTTTTTATTATAGGCTTTATTCTCGAGATATTTGGATTTCAAACTTCTCAAAAACAATTCGCAAACAGCACTTTCAAAAGCCTGAAACTTAACGCGTGCGTGCGTGCGTGTGTGTGTAATCTCTCACGATAAGTGCCGAGCCGTTGACCTGATCGACTTGGAATTTGGTATGCGGACATTGTTGGTCCCTGGAATGAGCTGATATTGGTTTTTGGCTGTCATCTGTAGAACCCATGCGAGTGTCACTATCAACAAATGTCGTCAGAAGATATATATCTCACGGAACTCGATTTGTATTATGTCACTTGAAAACCCTTGAAAAACTGTATTCAGGACAGTTAAACGTATTGCCCTACCTATCTTGTCATCTGTCAAATAATAAAAAATGTCAAAGTTCAAAACTTATTACCATTTAATTATTCAAAATCTATCCAATCGATCGGAACCAAATTTGACAGGAAGCAACACAACTCAAGAGTCAAATCAAGTCTGCAATTTCAATTTTCCACCATTTTCCAATCGGGCGTTGGGAATTTCCAAAATTTCTTCAAGCCGTTGCCACTTGAGAGGGCCTTATATACACCCGTGCTTTGACCAGGACGACTCTGGCTTTTGATGCAGGACTCCACTCAAAAATTAATTCCTGCTCGGGGACCGACTTTTTGTGAAAAATTTCAACTGATATCGAAAGTAGATTGGATTGGGCGTCATGCAGACCCATTTTCAAAATCGACACGGTTCCGGTTTTTCGACGGTAATTTTTTCAAAATGAAATTTGCACATACCGTAAATTTGTTTCAACTGCAGTGCAAACTTTGACATGCGGTAAGCTCCACGAAAAATTCATTTTATAACAAGAGGTATGTGGCTCTTGAACATTTTCCAGCAATTTTTTCACCCAATTTCCCTGGTATTTTCCGGTTGAAAATATCATACCGGCATGGGTTTTCGAGACCGGACTTGAATGATGAAGCTTAAAGTGGAGCCGTATTTGACGATTTTTACAACAAGATGATTTGGAATCAGAGTTGTGGTTTTCCCGGAAAATTCAAATTGTCCAGTAAAAAATTTCAATTTCCTGCAAATTATTCTCAATCTTTCTCCCTAATTCCAACTTCCCACCCGGAGGGACGTTTCGAACAAAAACGTCCATAGGTTCCTGGATACCTATACCTACTATAGTCGGGAAAGTTTTGGGATGACACAACCGATTTTTTCTTATACGTATGAAAAAAAAACCGTAATGATTTGGTGTATCACTTCCCAAATAAATGAGAAGGCTGCGAACAGTAACATATTCGCAATTTTTTTTTTATTAGCGAACAAAGTCGAAGATCTGAGTTGCAAGTTGCAATTTTCCTTGTTTAGGATTCCGTTCCGATCGAAGGAGAAATTTCAAGCGCCAGCAAATATCAACCGATAATTTTTTGACGATTTTGGGTAATTTTCAAAAATTCGTAACTATTGACTCGAGGGGTTATTGTACAGATCATCGTGGAATTTTTGTTGAAAGAAAATTCAAATTATCCTCTAAATACCTACAGGGTCTCCAGAAAATGCCAGAAAAGCTCTGCAGCACATTGTGCAGGACCCTTCATTCCGGGAATCAAAAAAAAAATGATGAAAAAAAACTTCGACATTCATTTTTGAAAAAAAAAATACAATACAAGAGAGTTATTAGAGAGTTATTGCAGAATGCCATTTTACTGCACGGAACTATCAAAGGAGGCGTTTAAAATACTGCTTACCATATTTTTGGTTGCAGAATTAGAGTTATTGCAGGTCGCAAACTTCCTACTCCCCTCTACTTTATACCCTTTAACGGCTGTCACTAAGCGCATGTCGCATGCAAAATTGCATGCGGGACACAAGGACCCCTCCGACGGCCCTGATTTTTTAAACACGTATACTGCAAGGCCTGGTGGAGGTCTATCTGCAAAAAATTAGCCCCCTATTTAATAACGTAAGGGCAGTTTGCTCAAAATTTGAGGAATACCTATAGGCAACCAACAATACACTTACAATAAGGCCATTTTTGGGACTTGTCAAAATAAAGTATAAATAAGGTCGACCTAAAGAGTGCAAAGGACGGAGTCATATTGGTGAAATAAGCGTTGCGAAATCAATCCGTGTGGGTTTATTCCTTGACGGATTCTTACCATTTTGGTCTTTTTCAAAAGCTACAAGGATGTACTTTGGTTTGAGCCCATTGGCATTTCCGAAATCTAAAAAAATATATTAAATTTTGACATTTGAAAAAATTACTTATGGATTGATATATTATGACACCTACGCTTGCGCAGATAAGTGCGACGTTAAATTTCCCTCAAGGGCGGCATTTCCTAGAATAAAAAATGGCTGAAACAGACTGCGGACTAGCTGCAGTGCGAAAGAGAAAGAGATAGATTCTTGTGGCGTGAGTTTCTACCAAATCTGAGCAGCTAAAAATGTAACAAAAAAAACGAGTTATTCAAATCTGGGCTGGCAAAAGAATGAGGGACTTTTTTTGAAAAAAACATCAAGATTTAAAAAAAAAAGATTTTGAGTTTTTTGAATTTTCAAATTTTCAAATATGTACCTATTTATTAATTTTCATTCTAGATTTTAGATTACTCTTCCTTTTTTCAAGTCTCTTACTCCACTGGTTCTCATGAAGCTTACGTTTAAAGAAAAAACACTAGGAAATGCCGTCCTTAATAAGGATTAAGGGCCTGCCTTCATTTGTGCACTCTTTAGGTCGACCTTATTTATATTTTATTTTGACAAGTCCCAAAAATGGCCCTGTGAGTGTATTGTTGGTTGCCTATACAGGGTGGTGAAAATTTCGATGCTCACCATTGGTATCTTGGAAACGATAAGAGATACGAGGTCGGTTAAATTAGAAAAAAGTTGCGCATTTTTATGGCGAATGAGAATCTGAAAAGAAACTTTGAATATTTTAATTGGTTTACGATTTATCAAGAAAAAACTGAAAATTTTGATTTCAGAAATTATTTTTTATCTTCCTAACCATTAAAGCTATTTCAATCAAACTTGGTAGTTTTATGTTTTTGATCACTCTGAGTCGCTCAATGTTTACAGAAATTTTCCAGGCCTTCTAGATGTCAAATTATGATAGTCAACTTTTGTTTTTCTTATGGCCGCCATATTGGATTTTTGCACTAATAGATAGAGAAAAAAATCAGCTTTCCGAATTAGTAACCAACATGTTCTTTTTATGACATTTTTAGCGTCAAATTGTAAAATTTCCGTAAATTATTGACAAAATCGGGAATGCTTTGAAAAACAATTGAAAAATTATCAATAGCAACAACAAGAAAAAAAGACAGATTGTCTTCAATTGACATATCTATGGGCTCGATACCAAGTAGCAGGCGCAAAGTTTGGGACGGTGCAACTCGCCAAATACAGCGCGGTCTGATTGGTTGGTATCCGCCGTTGCTATGGTAACGGCACTTACGGCGGTCTCAGCCCCAACTTGGTATCGAGCCAGGGGCGGACTGGCCAAGGCCGCTTGGCCGCAGTCCCGGCCTAGATTTTTGGTGAAGGGCCCCCAAAACTTCGGTCGATTAGGGGCCCCCGCGCAGACTAAAAGTAATTGGGTTAAAAAAATACAAAAAAAATTACACGACAACGAAATGGGCCCCGAGGCCCCCTTCCTGTTATTTTTTCTTTAATAAAGGGCAGCAGTGATATTATAGCGCAATAGGTAGTTATATTTAGTTCAGCAGTAAGAATTTACAGTTTGTGACAATGAATATGGTTACAGTACAGTAGGTAGTTGCGCTTTTAAGCTGCTGAGTTCCTGAAAGATGTTTGAATGCTTTTTTCATCAGGTCCCCAGGTGGATAGGTTCCACCAGGTAGTTGCAAATACTTTTACCAATAAAAATAATTCCAATATAAAATTTAAAAAAAAGTTCTAGCCTGTGACCCTCCCCCTCTACGTCACAGAGGGGCCCCCCAAATCACATCAGCGACCCAACTTTTAGAACCCCAGTCCGCCCCTGTATCGAGCCGTAACTTCTTAATCGTGTTTTGTGCTTGTTTGTACCCAGAGTTCATAAATTAAATGAGTTAAGGGTGCCTGTGAATTCAAAAACGTCTGTCGAAACTAGGGTAATCCTTATACTCTTTCTCTAATAAATTTGTCAAACTTTAACAAGAACGATGCTAGTTCCGACAGACGTCTTTGAACTCACAGACACCCTTGACCCATTCAATTTATTAACTACCGGTACAAACAAGCACAAAACACGAGTAAGAAGTTAGATACGTCAATTGGACACCATCTGTCACTTTTTTGTTGTTGCTATTGATAATATTCCAATTGTTTTTCAAAGCATTCCCGATTTTGTCAATAATTCACGAAAATTTCAAAATTTGACGCTAAAGATGTCATAAAAAGAACATGTTGGTTACTAATTCGGAAAGCAAATTTTTTTCTTTATTTATTAGTGCAAAAATCCAATATGGCGGCCATAAGAAAAACAAAAGTTGACTATCATAATTTGACATCTAGAAGGCCTGGAAAATTTCTGTTAACGTTGATCGACTCGGAGTGATCAAAAACATAAAACTACTAAGTTTGATTAAAATAGCTTGAATGGTTGGAAAGATAAAAAATAATATCTGAAATCAAAATTTTCAGTTTTTTCGTGATAAATCGTAAACCAATCAAAATATTCAAAGTTTCTTTTCAGATTCTCAATCGCCACATGAATGCGCAACTTTTTTCTAACTTAACCGACCTCGTATCTCTTACCGTTTCCAAGATACCAATGGTGAGCATCGAAATTTTCACCACCCTGTATATACCTCAAATTTTGAGCAAACTACCCTTACGATTATCAAATAGGGGGCTAATTTTTTGCAGATAGACTCCACAGGCCTTGCACTACACGTGTGCAAAAAATCCGGGCCGTCGCGGCGCTTAGTGACACCCGTTAGAGGGTATTAGTAGAGGGAGTAGGAAATTTGCGATCTGCAATAACTCTAATTCTGCAACAAAAAATAAGGTAAGCAGTATTTTATTAACGCCTCCTTTAATAGTGTCGTGCAGTAAAAAAATGGCATTCTGCAATAACTCTCTATTACTATTAACTACTGTAATATTGTTTTATCATTACTTCCTCAAGATTTTTCTTGGTTCGGGTTCCAATAAGGCCATATGAGCCATGAGCTACCCATTGGAGTTTAAAGTTTTCGCAAAAATCCTTTCATCTAGGACTAGATGCTGTGACGGACGGACGGACAAAACGATAACAAGCGCCTTCCCGGTTGGAGAAGTGCGCAAAAATGCCAATAATTATAATTTTGGAAAATCGCCAGTGATGAGAGGCGAGCGTAGAAGTTGAGGGGACCGACCCCGGTCAAGCTAAAAGGAGAACCAAAACTAGATTCGCAATTTTTTTCAAGAGAGGGTCGTTGCCGTTGCCACCACATACGTTGCCACCCGATCTTCTGGCCTTGACGTTATGCAACTTATATTTCGCTCCGGTTTTGCACGGGGGAAACCACATACACTGGGGAAACTCGTGAACGTAGAACTCCATCGGTTCTAAGAAACGGTAATAGATGTCGCCTGCGTATCCAAACAAAGCCATCTGCGGTCTGCGCCGTCGGGCGATCACGTGTGTTTGTTTGTGCCAGGACGAAGGCCACAGTTGCACGCTCTGACGTCAGTGAAATCAAGTGTTTCTGTTTGCAAATAAAGGAAATGGCTGCTGTTGACAACGCGCTCGTCGTTTTGTCCACGAAAGTGCTCCTCAGCGTGATCAGTGATATTCACACGACTTCCGTGGCGAATTGACCCTAAGGACCTGTCACCACCACCGTCAGAGTGTCGCAAAACAATGCCAGCCATTGTCACACGCCAGTGAAAAAAAAAAAACAAAAGTGTACCTTCTTACCACCTATCAAAGTGAGCTGTGTGTATGTTGTCATTTTTTTTTCCGTGAAAATTGCCAAGATTCAATTGGCAGATGCGATTGCGCTTCTTCCATGCCATTGGTGAATTGATCGGACGTGTATTTGTTTGTTCATAAGTAGTGTTCATGTGACGTTTCTCTATGTAGAGTCGTGCAACCTGGGAGATTGTTTTGGGATAATTTCACGGGCTCCGCGGAAAATTCGCTCAGTGATTTTCGGTGCTGGTGCTTGCACCCGGGTCGCCGAGTGGCTCGAACAGGGTGGCCTTGACTGACAGCTGAATTCGAGGGGTCCCCACCTCCAAGAAACTTTGTGTGGTGTCATTTTTCATGGCGGACAGCTAAGCAGCAGCAAGCGCGGGAATATCACGGTAAGCCATGAATGAGCCCGTGACAGAACGTGTGATGTTGTTTTGTTTGTTGCATGTGTCATGATAAGGTCACCGAGGCTACAATCACTCCCCAGATATGCCTCGCTTGGTGTTGCACCACCTCTCACCACCAACTATCAAGCCAGGTACACCGTACACAGTGTTTTGTTTACGTCGTCTGTTTACGTTTCTCCAGAGAGAATATCGATTCATAAACACAAACAACGTGGGATTGGATTGTTTCGTTTTGTTTATCTCTTTTGCTCGGCACGTGTCAGATTATCCAATTATATTGTGGTGATACGAGTGTGGAGCTACTTTTCTTTTTTTTTTTCGAGTGTACCTATGAAAAAATTTGTCAACTCATCCAGATCGTACCTATCCAGATCGCCGTCTATTTTTGGTGAAATCGCAATCTAGGAGGTAGAGTTGCCCAATGTGGTGTAATATTCAAAACACCATCATGGTGGCGGCGATTTCTATTTTTTGTTCCAAGTTTAATGTTCGATTTAATGCATCGTTGTTGGCTAACCAGACGCGACCTTGAATAATTGATAAGAAATTTATCTGTAGAGTGAACGCGCGAATGTGTTCAGCATGTGCCTGTATAAATTTTCATATGGTGGCATGTTTCCGGGAATCGTAAAATCGTTTATTATTCATAATGTTTTTTTTTTCAGAAACGAATTTGTAGATAATCTTAAATAAATTAATATATTGCTGATGCTGATGTAATTTTATTCACGATGATAGGCGTGTAGAAAATGGTGGGGGTAAAAGCCCCTGGCGCCATCTGATAGTGTGGCAGGGAGGGGGATGTTTTGTTTTCGATTGTTCTATATCGTTAGTACAAAATTTAACACGAGGCTTCCACCACGTGTCGGCTCTAGAGTAAACAAGTAGATACTACTATTATTATTCTCTCGGCAGTTTTTACGAGGTGTGTTCGCGAATTCTTACGTTTTGCCGTTTTTCCTGTTTTGGAGGATTTTGGAGCTTTTGTGTGACATCAGCCATGGATAGTTTACAGTACAATTGCGGATATGGTATGTTTCCAACAGGTTTCATCATTTGATATACTCTACTCGAGCCTTTACGAGCCTACTCATTTGCTTTTCCATCAACTATCCGTTGTCTGGAAATTCTGGAAAGTTCTACAAATCCAGGTCCAGAACGTTCCACAGGCCTAACGTTTTCCAGAATTCTTTACCTAGAATGTTTTACTCGAGTTTCTTCATTATTGTAGTGGTGGAATCTAGTTACCTAATTAGCCTTTTTCTTGGACCGTGAAGCGCTTTGCTGGCTGGCAGTTGAACAGTAGTTTTCTACTCGTCATGGGATTTAGAACGTATAAAATGATTACTAGGGCTAGAGAGGCAAACCCTAGGATTTATTGTCAAATAAAGAAGCTAACCAACGACCGATGAAATGATAGTTGAAAGGAGGAAAGAGGAAAGATGCGAGAATGGGGCACATTTCTTAAATACGAATAAGAAAAATGGACTACTTGATGAAAGAACTAATGCTAAGAGACAGGGTATGTTGAAAAAATAAGAATGGGGCCAATAACGGAAGCACGATACATGACTATGAGTAGTCTAGGTCTTGGTACTTACTCCTAATTCGCAGACCCCTAGTCCAGTCACATCCTTGATGGTCACATCACGACGTCATAAAATAATGACCGTGTCCGACATTTCCAATGTGCACATTAGCGGAAAAGCCCTTTTTAGATTAATTTGATTTATTGCTGCGGTTATGAAAACATCGATGTTAGGACAGTCAAATAATATAAAAAAATTATGTATTAATCGGAATAATCTATTACTGGACAATCGATTAATCGAAATATGGATTATTGGACAATCGATTGATCAAAAATTTCGCACAGCTTTTTATCCATAATGAATACAAAAAGCTGATGATGATCAGATACCGAACAAACTACCTAGACGAGGGAATGCGGAAGAAAGAAAGACAGATGTTGGCAATAAGATTGAGATGCAGCAGCAATGTGGATTCTGGATTGTCTGAAGAAAACGAGCGATCCAAGTGAGCAACTTCTGAGGTGATACTGAGCAACCAGTCCGTTCTCCAGGAAGAGTTTGGTAATGCGATCCAGATATCGGATTCAAGATTAGAGACGCCAGAAAGCTCAGATCCGATGACTTCACATTACCTGCCAATCCAGCCACATTTCCGTGGTTACCACCATCAGTCGTTCCGTCCGATGGAAATATTGTCGAACACTGAATGAGCAGTGGCCACGGATCTCAAACGTCAGACCTACGTCGTATCGAGAAACTCTTTGCGAACAACTTAGGAGAAAATTTCGGAAACAGCAAAAAACACCATCATCTGTCAGACACGTATTGACACGCCTACACCAAGATATTGACGTCCTTTGATGAACTCCAACTGACCAGACTTCACCCACTGACATGCGGCATTTCACCCATTAGTTACCAAATCGAGTATGTACCAAATTCTCTAATACGAAAAACATCACTTGTCTCGTTTCACTTGCCACCCGTACTCATTCACCATCAGTCCTTCCATCCGATGGATATGTTGCCGAACATTGAACAGTGAACAGTCACCCTTCCGAGTCGCGGTTTAGACATATAGCCAGTTCCACCAGCGAATTTAATCATTGTTAGCTAATTGAGAGATTTTCTATGGTGAATATTGGCTTAATGACCACTAAAAACACAAGTTTCACAAAATATTATGGGAAAATGTTTACACCACAACAGCTTGTATGTATTTTCCGTGGTCATTCAACCAGGAATCCATTAAAGAAAATGTCTCACTTAGTTAGCAATGAATCAATAAATCGCTGGTGGAACTGGATGATAGCCATTCAAATTCTTATCAGTCGTTTACGTCCTCTGAATAACTTCAGCTGACCCGAAAACTGACCAGACCTCACTCACTAACATGCGCATCTTTAATCTTTATCCATCCAACTCTTTACTTGAAAACAGTTTGAAGAGCTTGTGGTGTGGTGGTTAGCGCGTTCGACTGCCACATCAAGAGGTCGTGGGTTTGAATCCCACTGTGGGCGCTCAGATTTTCGTCTCAAAACAAGCTCTTTGATTTAGTTGGAATGCTTGCTAAATGCAAGACGTGTGTCGCGTAGCACGTAAAATACGAACGATGGTGCCGACCCCATGCGATGTTGGTGGTCGTAAAAATCCCTACCCCGTGTTGGAACACACAGGGGTTCGGCCAAATTTCCGGTGTAGTGGAGGAAAGCATTCACCGGCGTCGGTGTTAGGCCTCGTTGTGAAAATAGGCCGACGTTAAATAAACGAAATTAAAAAAAAATTAAATTGCGAAATAGACTTTCCAGCAAAAATATATCGATTTTTATTTCAAGGGGTCATCTGAGCCACGTATTGCCAAATTTTCATCTTCAACCCCTTCGCCCCTCCACTCTACCCTACTTTAAAAATTTTAAATAGCATCACCTATTTTGTGATACATCAAATTGAAGGCAATAAAATTGTGTTTCCGTCAAACATATTCCTATTTTTTTTAAACCGCCCCTTTGAAGTAAGGTAAGGTGGGGGTGAAGGGATTGAAAGGTTCGTGGGTTGAAGATAAACAGTTGGACATACATAAAAATCGACCTGTTTCTGCTGGAAAATCTATTTCTCAAGAATCGGGAGTTTATAGGGCGAACATTTTTCTTTCAATAATAAAGAGAGGGTTTCACAAGAGTTAGGAGGGGAGTGGTTTAAAATACATATTAGAAATATGTTTGGCGGAACCTTCAATTTGATGTTTCACAAGATACGTAATGCTGTTTGAAATTTTGAAGTAAGGTGGGGTGGGGGCGAAGGGGTTGAAGATACAAATTTGGCAGTATGTGTCCTAGATGTCCACCTTGAAAGAAAAATCGACCTGTTTCGGCTGTTTTTCTGTGAAAAATTTGGGCGGCGAGAAATCAGGGGTGACAACGTTCCAAATGAGCACCTGTATAATATCTGAGTAAAGAACCATACAAAAATAGTTACAAAATTTTGACAAATTACAAACAATACTACGTTTCCATGAAAGATCGAAATCGAATAGAAAACGGTTTTGGTACTAAATACTACCGTATGATCAAAAACTTTCCTCCTCTAGGCAGGCCGTGGTCTGGTCATTGGCAGGCAAACGAGGCTGATTTTCGCCAGGCCACAGCCTGCCTAGAGGTAGAGGAGGAAAGTTTTTGACCATACGGTATCTACATGTGAACGACAACCAAAACGGTATTTAAATCGTCTTGAGTCTCGAGTTCGATACAGCAAATTCTGGGATCGTATCGGGACCGGATCGGAATACTATTACGATAAGTCGATATAGGTGCTCACGGAAACCCAAATCTGTCTGTGTGTGTGTGTGTGATCCAGATCACTTACGTCAACCATTCCAGTATACTCTTTTATAATTGAATTGGTTATTGGTTGATTTTTTTTTATTCATATCACACAGATTGAGTTTCCGTCAGCACCTATGGAAACGCAATCGGATTGGATCGAGACACGCGCACAGCCAAAAGCCACTTTTGACGCCTTTTTCCTACGGGTTCATTGTATGTTACAGAAAAATGAAATTGCTATATCGCTTTGTTATATCAAATATCTGTTGTGATGACATTCATTTTGATTTGATCTGCTTTGCAATTTCTTTTATAAGTTGATGTTAGATTTTACGTCAAATTAACAGATGTTTGTAAACAGGATTCTAATCGATTTGAATACGAATTCGAACCACTCATGTCAACACATACGTCCACTTACGTATTCAGTCTCAATTCCGTTTTCAAATCGATTTTAGTTTCAGTTGTTCATGGAAACGTATATCCCGTTCACTTTTTATTTTCAGTAGACAGACTTTTTGGAGCAAAAATAAAGTAATAAGCTGGGGCGCTGAGAGGATACGGCTGATGGCCGCTGATCTAGTATGTTCACTTCTACCGTTATTCTAGTCGGCTGTGAGATTTTGTTTCTGAGTTTTCAAATCTGAAATATAGAAAATCCCAAAAACTTTGCGGTTGGCTGCTCTGACTTCATTCGGCACATGATTCACGAAGAGACACGAACTCGTTCGGACCACTTATGGAACACATTTTTTACGCATTTCCTCTGCAGATAGATGGAACATTTTTGCGGGACGTGATGTCTGACGCTTTGATCCATTTTATTGGAAAATGTAGTATTTTTTCGACCTGTTCCTAATTTTGGCCGATGAACAAATAAATCAAAGCAGCTTTGACATTTGACAAGTGTCAAAAATATTTTTACCTCTCGAAGCCAGTTCAACTTTAAGATGATTCAAACTAAAAATATACTAGCCCTTCGTCCAAAAAAAGGGGACCCATAGAATTATCAATCCTTTCACCTCTTTCAGCCGAAAAGACACGCCAAGCCATGAAGAACTATTGGCAAGACAAGGAACATCCCAGCAGGCTGTTTTATAACCCAAATTTCAAAGAACCCAGCCGCTTAAAGTTGCGTATTGGACCGAAATTCATGCGAGTACCTTCAATTTGTGATTTGCTTCCGTTTTGGTGCTTGGCGGAAGGAGTTTTTGTCGGCCTTGAGTAGCCGCCCGCCGTCAAGATGCGACTTAGATTGAAGGCAGCCCCATGCGGGTTTGGTGTTTAAATGACGGTAATACAGCTCTGCGCCCCTCTAGTCGCATTTCCACATATGACAAGGTCAGTTTTCCAAGATTTTAATATCAATTTGATGAGAAATATGAAATATCAGAGAAGCCAGTTTCACACCCGGTAAAAAGACGGCAAGCCTACAATGCTAAAGTAGAAAATTTGCCCAGCTAACTAGAGTCACAGTAGAAGTGAACCTACTATAGTTTCGCTCCAAAACTTTGTAGGCGTCATCAGCCGTAGCCCCTCAACTTGTCACTTTATTTTTGCTCCAAAAATGCGATAAAACGACGATACGAAGATAATAAGAAGTATAAGTATCAATGGCTATTTCGAATGCTGAAGACGGGGAGCGATGAGATCGAGAACGAAGCAAGAATTTGCGATACGTAGAAAGTTATAGGTAGACTGCATTAGCATGGAATTCTTGATTATGTATTATGACTATGTGGATGGGGAAAGGATTCCTTCTTAAGTGGAGAAGGGGGGACTTTCCCAATTAAAAAAGCGGCGAGAAACATGAGGTGATGAACATACAGCTGTGTCATGGGCCATGGTGTTTGAAGAATAATTATTGCAAAATGACCTATGAGTCTATTAAGTAAAATGCCTTGGTTTCAAACAAAGTACTTCTGGATTTCGAATTCAACTCCTCGGCTAGAACCTCTTATCCTTATCAACTGAATGGTACACTCGGTAAAACCATTTAGGTTGGGATACCGCAAAATTTTAAATACATACTGCCAGCCGCCTCTGCGCCGTCTGGCGAAAGAAAATTTGTTATTTAGCCCCATTGTTTCGAAATCCATCCACGAGAGAACATCGTGGTGGAGATCCTGAGACTTCCCATCAACAAGGTAGTCTGTGAACAAGGTATCATCATTCGAGGCATCATTTCCTCTAAACTCGCGGTACACACCGTGTGCTCTCGTAGTAACCCTGTACCTCGATCTAACCTACATATTTACGAGTTGCAAAAAGTGCACCCAAATAAACTGCGAACATGATTGTGAACTCTTATTTACATATCTATACATGTGTGCAGGTATCTGGTTATTAGAATATATATTTATTATTCGAGCACACAAACGTCGATTTGAATCGGAAATCGCACTGCATTGCAAGAAAGTGAACCAATTATAGGAATACAAATTCCTCAAAACTAATTTCCATATTAAATGTCATTA
Organism: Anaspis maculata; assembly: GCA_949128115.1. Taxonomy (NCBI): domain Eukaryota; kingdom Metazoa; phylum Arthropoda; class Insecta; order Coleoptera; family Scraptiidae; genus Anaspis; species Anaspis maculata. The sequence goes on along the minus strand of OX421962.1, from coordinate 35,685,382 downwards.
TAACCTGAATTCCTCAGGTTCAGCCGCCAGATCGCGGTGAACTAGAGACGACTTTCCTCACTACCATCACCATCCCCTCAATCATTTTAAGCAGGCACGCAGAAAAACAAACAGATTTTTATAATAAATCAGACAGACAGGGGGTAAACACTACTGTGTTTTCACAATATTTCTATTGGGAGAGCAGCAAGGCACTGATTGTAAGCACCTGAGCATGACGAAATCGCTGAGCGAGACATAAATTTTCTTATCACCGCGATTCGACAGCAAAATATCAGAAACCTGCCAATGACCTTTATGTGCGAGAGGCCCCCTTAGACTAGGCAGACGCCGCCGCAGAAAAAAAAAACAAAAGTTCGCGCAATGAAAACTTGTATAACGATCGTATAGGTGGTACCTATATACACAGAAAATTAAATTCCAAGGTTTCTGGCAAAGCAGTATACGAGGAGTTATTAAGAAGTTTTATTGGAAACCTCGCGGGCTGGAAACAATGATCCATTTGAATTATATTGCAGAACAATATACCCTGGCCCAGTTTCATATTCATGATCGATCATTTTTGTTCCAGAAAAACCTCTAGAAAAACTGTTGCTTCGCGCCGGTTTCGTAACAGACATTGGATATTGATACGGATCCTTCACGAGTCCTTCGGGACAGAAAGTGTATCGCGTTCATTTACAATAATTAAGGATTATACTTAGAGTTCTCGGTAGTATAATATCAAAGTTCACATGTTCGGGTTTCGGTTAGGTCATGGAAGGTGTTATGTCGTGTATACGGTGGACATATTAGGATTTTACTAATTCTATTGCGACTCTAATGATGTCGTATCCACGACTTAGCAACGAAACACGGTTTTCTCAAATTGAAGAATTCGTGAGACAACCTCAAAAAACATCATTTTGCTGCCAGCGTTTCTGGTTGTTTCAACCGATTCCGATAACTCGTTACGCTGACGATCATATCTGTGTTATTGTTATTCTGTTATTCTTACATCCCTATCATTGGTTTTTAGATGTCCTGCGACCGACATAGTAGAAGATAGATACATCTCCAAAATACATAATGGCGGGTTAGTGCGATGGGCAGTGAGGGAAAAACGCACGAAAAACTTCAGGATTGCGTCCAAGTTTGAAAGAACCAAAAAAAAAAAGACAGCGGCAGTAGTCTTTTCGTAAGCTGTAACAAATATTCCTGATCCCTGACCCTTCGCTTGATTCAGAAAATTTTCAGAAAAAATTCAGTAGGTAGGTTGGATTGGGCGTCGTATAGACCCATTTTCAAAATCGACACGGCTCCGGTTTTCCCACGGTACCTAATTTATTTAAAATGAAATTTGCACATTACATGAATTTGAAAAAACTGCAGTGCAAACTTCGACATGCGGGGTGAGCCCCACGAATTATTCGTTTTATATAGGCGCAGACATGCTGGGAATGAAAGTTGGAGAAAGGATTGAATCAGTTTTGGAGGAAACATCTTTGAATTCGGACCCACGGTTTTCGAGTTTTCCTCTCTGGGAAGAACTGCAAATTTTCCAACTTTTCATCACGTCAACAGATTTTTACCATTTTTTTTTTAAACAAGAGGTAGCTGGTTCTTGAACATTTCCCAACTTTTTTTCCCAATTTCCCGGAAATTTTCCCGTTGAAAATGTAAAACCGGCCCGGGTTTTCGAGACCGGACTTGAATGACGGAGCTTAAAGTGTCGCCTTGATTGACGATTTTCACAATTAGATTATTTGGAAAAAGATTTGAGGTTTTCCCGGAAAATTCAAATTTTCCTGAAAAAAGTTCAATTTCCTGCAAATTATGTTCTTGCTTTCTCTCTAATTCCAACTTCCCACCCGAAAAGACGTTTCGAACAAAAATTTCCATGGTTCCTGGATTCTAGTCGGGAAAGTTTTGGGGTGACACAACCGATTTTCTGATTTGTTTTCACGCTGTGCAATAGAAGAGAGTATTGCAATTGAGGCAGAATGCTGCCTGAAGACTGAAGATTGAATGCAAGATAATATTAGTGCAAACAGGGAGGGTGAACCAAACTTGAGCAAGCGACTGAAATTCATGATTTTCTCCAGGATTTTCCTTTCCTCACTTTGATTCCACTGAAATCGCAACGGTCATTAAATTATTGAGCTGTTTATTTATAGGTATATATTGGTTGGCATTATTTGAACATTGTTGTCTGATGTTGTATAATACAATACAGGCTAAACTCGACAGGCTAGGTAGGTACTACTCACCAGTATGAACGAATTGTCGTATCTAATCAGGTTATAAGTTTTACAGAGTTAATTGACACTTTAGTGCTCCAACATTCCACAGTGCCTTCAAAGACTAGGTATCAAAGCCTAGGTATAAATTAGAAATCACAGAGGAGATCGTGGTAATTATTGTATAAGAAATGAGTAGTTTCAGTATTTTGAACAACCGACATCTCTTATTGTGTGAACACAGTGAGAAATTCGCATGAAAGGTACAGTTTTCCTTGTAAAGACTGAATTTTATACGGTGCATTTGGAAAAAATCGTGGGATCAGAATAAACGATAAGATCGAGGAAAAGATAATTTTAGAAACCCAGGTAAAAATTCAAGAAACTGCTAATTTTTATGTTTTAAAGTCACGAATTATGTTCTAGTATTTGCGGATAATTGAACCTGCACAATGCATACCACCATCAAATTAATTTAATTTTCCAGCATTTATGCTTGAGCAGATTATATCAAGTTTGAAATGAATATTGTATATGAGTGAGGAAGTCATTGCGGGTGAACCAAAGTACAGAAATGTCACGACATTTGTGTCAGTTACGTATCTATAATTATAAATTTGCTAAAAACCAGAGAGTCATTCCAACATACAATTCCGACAACTCATTTCAATACGTTAACATTGCTGGTCCATTACAGTTATCGCTACTAGTGTAGTAGCAATTAATCATGTCAACGAATTCATTAAAAGATGGTCCGCACGGGAAAAATCGGATGCTGTCAAGGAGAAGGAGACGACTTTACGAAGATTTGCAATGGACTTTTATCAAATTTTTCCAACGTTAATGGACTGTGCGATAGTGTTGAGGCGCAAGAAAGGTCGCTAACTTGAAAACCGGCTGAAACCACTTTGACCATAACTTAGTCTAAAATTAACCCGATTTGCGATTTTTAGCCTACCTCAGGCACCGTAGTTTAAATTATATGGAAAGAAAATGCATCAAATGCGGAACTTCGGGACACCTTCTGCAACACTGAGGAATCCGATGATTCACCTTTAGATTTTGTTCGGTGCACGAATGTGCAAATTTGAACCGGCAGAAGGTTGCAATTCAAGAACGTGGCAGAGAATGCCACGGTCTCTCCGAGAGCATCACCGACTGTTAATTATTTATCTCGCGCGGGAATTCGAGGACGTCACAGTTCAAGTTCAAAGAAATGCTGGAAGAAACCAACAAAAATAAACACCAACCGAGCGGATTTTCTTGTTATTGTGTAACAATAAACAAACGCGGATTTGACCTCCATGGCGGAAACCTTGCGTGAACCCCCATGTCCTTGCCGAGAGCCGACACCTACTGGATTTGGGATATTGACCGATCGGCCGCATTGATTATTTTCAACCTCTCTCTTGAAGACACCTTTTTGTTTGGGCGTTCAAATATTAATTTGGGGTGTAGTCTGTAATTCGAAAAACCTGGGGATCTAACTATAGGTTGCAGTGCGTCATGAAGATCTATGGCGCCTGGCGGCATATAGTGCACGACAGCGCTTGAACCATTGACCCATAGTTCCGTAACATATCGTTTTGTAATAATTATTGTTTGTATACTAGACATAATTTTGCTTTCTTCAGTTATCAATAGTAACACTCGAAGTTGGAAACGAAAATTGTTATCTTGTTGGATTTTTTATGTCGTCTCTCTTGAATTTGATTTGACACGTGCTTCGTAAATGGAGAAACGAACTTTTCAAAGTTGATTGCGACCTCATCCCAGAATGTTTCGTCTTTCGTTGCCAGTTTCCGGGTGTCGGTGCCAGGACAATGCAAACCGCATAGCTATAGATCGAACCGTGTTAGAGCCTTGATTTCAAAAATAATTTCTACTGTTTTTGTCTTGCAAAAAAACATTTTATGCATCTTTTTTTCTAGATTGCATCATAATGAGCGACTTCACAAGAAACTTTTTCTTGGACCCTGGAATACAAGTGAAAGAAGAACCGGCTAACGAAAACTCGTTGATAATAAACTCTTCCCCAAGTGTACCGATACCGGTTAGACGTGTGTTAGACATTTCGGATTATAGAGACTTCGGTTTGGACATGGAAAACTCCCAGTCGCCCCTGTATCAGGACTCGGTGGGGAGTATTCAGACTCCGTCTGACCTTCACAACACGATGTGGGGCAACCGTGTCATCATTTCGGACGAAACCTTGAAGTCCGAAGGCTTGATCCGCATGGACGATGACGACGACGACATCTTCCAGGTAATAATTTGCATTGCATAGTTCAGATGGGTTTTTTATGCGAAATTATGCAGCCAAGTTAAATCTAAATGTATACAGATCAGTTTGGGAAAACGACTAGGGTGCTTGGGGCTATACACAGTCTAACTTTAATTTTACTAGTCTGTTCCACATCGGTATGCGAGAATACTACCTCATGTTGCTAGCGTTAAGGAATCTACAACAACAACATGATGTATGTCAAAGGGCATTGCATTCCTCAAATTTGCAGCGAAAAACATCGTACCGATCGTACTACAACCCCAATTTTCGCCACTAAAACTACAATAACTGATGGTTTCAGTATTGTTTCAAGCACATACAAGGAATCAAAAGTAAATCTCTGGGTATTTAGTCACTTACGCTTTTGATTATTTTGAGACGTTATTGCCAAATCAAAGGGACTTGATTAAAATAAATCAACTGCTTTTTACATCTACGTTTCGCTGGATTTATTTCTGCTCACAGCTTCTTCAGGACTAAAACAACTAACAATAAAAACATGGAGGCGTCAACAAAAACAATCACTTGTCATCGGAGAAGCACGGGAATGACATTGAGCTTCGGAAATTCCATTCATTCCATGTAATGGAATGATGTAAACTAAATCGTCGATGGAAAATGGCAGTTGTTTGGCAATAACGTATGGTCCGAAAGTTTTGGGAAATTGTTCAAAGCTAATTACTTTTTCTGGATAGTCTTTTTTTTTGAACTTGATATTGCAAAAACTACCATCATATACAACAATTACAAATTCATATTCAACATATTGAAAATGGACCACTATCTTCGATGGATCTCAATTTTCTTCTGCCATGTTCCATAATTTTCTGTATCAATTTATAAAATGCGAAATTCTCTAATATTATTGAAAAATGTGACGCCGTAATTGGTCTTCATTTGCAGCTTCCCATCCCTTGTCGTATACTATCCTGCTCAATACTTACCAAAAATCTTATATTGGTCGAGCTTGCGGTACATTGGGAGGCAGGAGCTCTGAGAAATTAATCCTGCTGTTGTCCAGAGAATGATCGAACATGGCAGAAGAAAACTGAGGGCCATCAAAGATAATAGCCCATCTTCAATATGTTGAATATGAATTTGAAATTGTTGAAGATGATGCTAGGTCTTGCAATATTAAGTCACAAAATTAAAACTATCCAAAAAAAGTTATTAGCTTTGAAAAAAATTCCTAAAACTTTTGGACCATACGTTAACGTCCCAAACTAATCGAAAATAATAAGGAAAATCGCATTATAATTTTGTGGTCAGGGCTCAGAGCAGATAGGTTCGCACGGGTGATATATCGCAGAAATTTGGCGATTTACTCCTCAAATGCAATTGTTATCATTGCTGTTATGTCAAAAAGAGCGATTTATCGTAAAATTTCAACGGTATGTCGCCCGTGCGGACTAAGCCTTAGCCCGTAATATTCACCGTCTTATAATGCTTGCTGTGTCTTATGATGCTTGACAGATCAGCAAAAATAATTTTGAGTACCTATGCCGTGAAATAGTGTTGTTGATGATACTTCAGTTCTCAACCTTCTCTGTCCAGTTGTTGTTTCAAACCAAACCATTCCCAAACACCAGTTTCAAGACGGATTAAATATAGGATTTACAGAAGGCGCTTAAACATTCAACTAGTTATTTCTAAAACCTTACAAAGAACTCACCTCTTGTCATAGATGAAGATAAAATGGAGGAAATCCCTTGAGTTTTTGTGAAACCGAAGTTTGGGGATCCTAGAATCTAGAGATCATAATACAGTTGGCAACTGTGAGAAGGAACGTTGTAGTCACTTTTTAATGTAATAATATCTGCTAACAGGTGGATAAGAGCGACCTTCTCCAGGACCCGACCCTGGCCCAGCTCAACGCCAACGACGATACCCTCCTCAACGACCTGAATTTTGACGACCTTTTCGTTCCCGAAGAAGACAACCGGCAGTTGGCCACCCCCTTCATACAAATGACCAACTCCAACCACCTCAACAACATCAACAACAATCCCCTGGTCATATCCTCGTCGTCGTGCCCCCAATCTGGTATGCTGTCTTACCGCGATCTGGACATGCCTTCGAGCGTGCCGTCGAACAATTTCGACTTCATGAACGCCAGATCTACGCCGGTTCCGGCCTACTCTCCCAACAGCCAAACCAGTTCCAGTTCTTCGCTCCTCCAGACTTCTCCCCTGCACATGACTTCTCTGCAGCAGAAGCACAGCACTCTGCACGAGTTGCTGATGAAGCGCGAGCCCAACTACAGTCAAAGTCCCGAAAGGGGGATGCTGGGACAGTCCGTGTCTGGAGGACAGACGACCCCTTCTACTTCGCCAAGCGTGATGAAGATGAGCCGACAGCATACTTCACGTCTGTCTTCGTCTGCCCCGACGCATCTGGGGTTCGAGCAACTGTGGCAGAGGAGGGAACCGAGAAAGCATCTGGTGTCAACGAGCTCCATGGCGGAGGCTGGCTCGACGTCTTCGCTTTCGACAGGCGGCATCTTGAGTCCGGATCCACAAGACTTCTCACACGACGAGCTGGATGACGAGGACGACGATGAAAGCGATGCCGACCATCATTACGTTGACGTGTCTTCCGATAATGGTTAGTATACAGTCATTCTATAGTGTGATAAGTGAAGATTCATTTTCAAAGATTGTTGTTGTTTATCGCCATTTCGCGAATTCGTAACATAATATAAAACAGGGTAAAGTGTTTCATGCCAAACAGGTATGAGGTGATCTTGTTTACATGTCCTGTTAATAAAAACTTCCATTATTTTCAAAAAATGTACCTACAAATACACAGAATAAGCTCGATGATTTTCAAATTTCCAAGAAAAAAACTTCTCAATTTTTTTTGAAAATTGAGTAGCATTGTCCGTAAATTTCTCTTCAAGGAAGTCGCATGCCAAATTTGAATTTTCTGTATTCAAAATAAAGCTTACTACCAAAAGTGGTTTTTCAGTAATAATAACAACAAAAAAGATGAAAGATTAAAAATAATCTGAGGGCCAATGGGACTAAATTGTTTCATGGTACACTTGATACAGCTGTTGATACTGATATGTTCCTGTCGAATTTCAAGGGTCAGCAAGACGCTGGCAGACTACACAAAAAAAAATCAAGAAACGACGAAATTGAACAACTGTTTGAAAACTAAAATACGATCATAAGTACAAAACCGTTCCGAGATACTGATGTACGCTTTCCAGAAATGTGACCTTGAAAATGTTGCGACTCGTTTTCTCAAAACGGGACCTTGCTGAAGTTGGTCATTTTTGCACTCATTTTATTGTCACCCTGTATATTGTACATGAGGTCGGGGATCAGGTGATCTAAGCGTTGCCTAGTTGTCAAATGAATGCCTTATAGAAAAATTTCTAGAATCGGTAAATTTTTTGAGATATGCTTATTTAACAGAAGCACAATTTCGGGCAAAATCAGGCACTTCAGTTTTGGCCTATTCTAGATTGAGGCGAGGATTAAAGCGCATATCATCATTACGTTTAAGCGTCTGCACGAGTGACAGACTTGGAAAAGTGAGCAAAGCTGCATTGTAAATATGATTATTTCATCATAGGCCAGGCGGTATGTCGGTAAAATCACTACAATCTGGAAAAAACTCCGACCAAAGCTTTTATGGTGTCAAACTCTTCGTAAGGTCAGTAGTTATCTACCACTGAGTTTCCGCCCAAAAACGAGTTGTGCTGATTCCTCCACATCTGCGCGAAGGTAAAGGATGCCTCAAAAGTGCAAAAGGACCTGTTAAACCTTCGTACTTTTTCGTTATATTTGCCTGAATGCAAACGTACAACTCTTACGCAAACATTGGAAGCATCTGTCATCATCTCTTTGCCAGTCTTACTGTTGAGAAAAAAGATTTCTTTGGGCGGGTCAGATAAATCACATTTAATCGTTTTTCCACACAAGAAAACGATGGAGCAACATGTATTTTGTATGTTTTCTAATTACTCGTATCCATTGAATCCATTTATGGCATTGAAATATCAATAACAGCATTTTTGAAGATGTTGCCAGCAAAAAAAGTTAACAATTTTCACCCGCCTGTTTAGCAGCAATTTTTTCAATTTGACCAAATACCGTTCGCCAAAATTTCATAAGGAATGAAAAGCTCAAACTCTTCTCTTACGATATCGTGCCTGGCTTAACCGCGGCACGCACTTGAAAGTCTAAAAAACTGATTTCTTTTCGAGAGGTCCTGTTTTACCCGCGTGCGGCCGTGCCTACTTGACATAGACCGGACTGATTACACGAGCTTGGAAATGTACTCTTTTCCAGCTTTAAAACGCGACCATTACTATTAAGACTTTGTACATTGATCTATGCAGAAATCATAAATTATTTTATCATTAATGGTCGTGTTTTAAAGCTGGAAAAGAGTACATTTTCAAACTTGTGTAATCAGTCCGGTCTATGTCAAGTAGGCACGGCCGCAAACGGGTAAAATAGAACCGCTCAAAAAGAAATCAGTTTCCTACACTTTGAAAAGGCGTGTCGCGGTTAAGCTAAATATAATATCATTAGAAAACAGTTCCAGCTTGTCATTCCCTATAAAATTTCGGAGAACGGTGTTTGGTGAAATTGAAAAAACTGCTGCTGAACAGGCAGGTAAAAATTATTCACTTCTTAGCGAGCAACATCTTCAAAAATGCTGTTATTGAAATTTTAACGCCATGAATGGGTTCAGTAAGTACAAGTTATTAGAAAACATCCAAAATACATGTTGCTCCATCGTTTTCTTGTGTGTAAAAACAATTAAATGTGATTTATCTGACCCGCACAAAGAAATCTTTTTTTTCAACAGTAAGACTGGCACAGAGATGATGATAAATGCTTCCAATGTTTGCCTAAGAGTTGTACGTTTGCATTGAGGCAAATAAAATGAAAAAGTACGGGGGTTTAACAGGTCTTTTTGCACCTTCAAGACATCCTTTACCTTTGGATAGATGTGGAGGAATCAGCACAACTCGTTTTTGGGCGGAAACTCAGTGGTAGATACCTACCGACCTTACGAAGAGTTTGACACCATAAAAGCTTTGGTCGGAATATTTTCTATCCAGAATGACCTACCGCCTGGCCTACACTATAAAGGTGTTTTTGGAAAGGCTCGTTAGTTGGTATAGGGCACCATGTGATAATTAATGTCTCTATCTGGCCTTGAGCAGGTGATTTGGGATTTCTACGTTATAATAACATGTATAAGTCCTAATTATAGTTTTCAATAATTCCACCCACCCTAAGTTCATTAGCTTTAAATCGATATATTTATGAACTAGACGGTTTCGAGTACTTTCGATATCTTCGATGCGCCTTTCTTTGCATTTCAGGTAAAGTTTCCCAATAATTTCTTATAGGAAAGCTACTTCAAGTAGGAATGAATTGCTTGAGAATCAACTAGGTAATTAGCTTGTAGCGGCTGCCAGGAACAAATCAAGAATGCGATAAAAACGAGGCTTAAAAAGCAATTTTTCAGGTTTTCAATTAACACTTTCTTGAGTTTTACCAAGTTAAAATAAAAACTATTACAAAAAGTAAACATTTTTTCTACAAGCTAATCAGGAATCAGTTAGGGTACCAGGTACCTACCTATCATTACAAGATGATGTTCATGCACTATGATTTGTAAACAGTTCAAAATATGCGATGTCTTTGCCAGCTGTGTGTATAATCATGAATCTTAAAACTTCATGCGATTATGCGAGAAAACCCTGATTGTGCCTCCTAGATGGGCAGACGTAAAGAAATGGGTTAATGTCCGATCATTAGCGCTAACAATCGCCCGACAATTGACTGTTAGTAATTATTATTGAAATTATCAAGTCATGGACGTACACAAAACTGATTTTTTTCTTTTTACGAATTGTTTTACACCAGCCGTGTCCATTGCCTCGTTCCAGATACCGACGATGAAGAGCACCATTCGAAACATTCGTCCTCGAACAAAAAGGAACGGTATTTCTGGCAGTACAACGTCCAAGCCAAAGGTCCCAAGGGTCAAAGGCTGGTGATGAAGTGCAAAATGGAAGACCCGCACGTCCTCCATGAAATCACGGATCCCGTCTTCAGCCCGGACTGCTCAGTGCGAGGTATCAAGCACAGCGGCAAGGCCAGGAAAGGAGACGGAAACGATCTCACTCCGAATCCGCGCAAATTGTTCAACATCGGAAAGGAATTATCGAAATTGACCACGATCATAACGGACATGACTCCAGTGAGCGAATTGCCGTTCAACGTGCGACCCAAATCGCGTAAAGAAAAGAACAAGCTCGCATCGCGAGCTTGCCGCTTGAAGAAAAAGGCGCAGCACGAAGCCAACAAGATCAAGCTCAGTGGTTTGGAGATTGAACATCGTAAGTTACGAGAACCGTTTTTGTTCTTCATCGATAATCAAACAATGTTCTTCCAGGAAACATTTTAAACGGCATTCAACAGTGCAAGGAATTGTTGCTGAAAAAGGTCCAGGATCCTCCACCTGCTGAAAATCAAGACGAATTGACGGTTCACATTGAAAATACTTCCAAGCTTGCCACAAGTAAGTTTCGTTTTTATTTTGTAGTTCTCGTTATGCTAAATTTGATCGTTCAAGGAACCAAAGTTGCTGGATTAACTACAGAGTATGTGAACAAAATCTTGGACAGACTAAAGAGAGGACAGCCTCTCAACATGTCAGACGACTCTTAAACTTTTCCTTGAAAAAGTTGAAAATTCGAATCTCTCGCGCATTTTATCTGAAAGCTGTATATAATCGTATTATATAAACATCCAAAAGTATATTTTTATGTACTACCAATATTTATAAACCGGATATAATGTAGAGGTAGCTCATTAGTGGATAGTTTGTATTGTAACTACATAATTATTATTAAGTAACCACCACCAAATGTATGCCCACTACAATATTAATTTATGGTTAATTTTGTTAGTTGAGCTGTAGTTGAAATTGTTTTTGTTTATTTGTTTGTTTCATTTTTTTTAGTAAATATGGTTCCTACTAGTATTAATTGATTTAAAATTCTCTGTGGATACTTACGCAACCGCCATATTTATTTTAATGGTAATCGTTCACTTGCTTCAGTTTTGGCATTTATGCAAGCTTTTGTAATAATTGTTTTGGATGTGATATATACAATTGTTGTTGAATTGTATGTGTCTCTAAAGCCCAGTTTTACAGTTACACTTCAACTTTAAACTTGGTTTTGTCACTGTGGAAAAAATTGTTACAACAATTAAGTCTGTGACAATAAGACCACGTAAAACGGGGCGCTACTTTGTGACATGGGAAAATTATAATTCTCGAATTTGGCGGGGTTATCATGACTGGGGTAGGCATATACTGTCAGGATTTGATATTCATGATTGAAAAAACCTGACCAATCATTTTAACGCTGCCAGATTTGGAAATATGATTTCTGTTTCCTTGTCTCAAAGTACCCCCATTTTACGGCAAGTCTAATGTTGAATTGGCGCTGAGCATTTGGCTAAATATAACATATTAAATGTGTTGTTACATGTTGAATACTGCTAAATTAATTTTCAAATTCACAATAGCTTTGAACAGTGTATTTTACTTGGCATTAAAATTTTTGGATACTACATACATATTATGCCAGCATAAATTTTTGTTTTATACCTACCTATAAGGAAAAAAAGTGATTGTTTTATATTGTTGCTTCCTGTACCTGGTTTGCAAATATCGGTGATGTTATAGATTGTTCTTAAATTCACTGACAGACTTCTATGTAAGTACAAGTGTTGAACTGATACAGGGCATAAAAGTGAAATTGGTACATTTAGGAATGTTGACTGTAAGGTACTTTGTTAAGATAATAAAATACGATTCTTAGGTGTCTTAAATTTTACGATACCACAGATTAAGTTAAGGATTAAGTATAATCTTTGTATGGTTTGTTATATTTGCGTTTTGTTTCAAATATTTGAGTAGTGGCACAAAGATCATTTTGTGTTGCACAAATTTCTATAGTTGAGAGAACCATCCAACAGATTGGACCAAAGAAATTTTGATTCGATTTTCTCAGTGGTTCTTTTTAGGTTTTGTACCGAAATCTTGGTACAGCAAAGAACATGTAGCTATCTGAAACATTGCAAGATTGTGATTACTGATTAGAAGATGATGTGTTCAGTTTGTGATATGTTTTCCTTATAATGATGTAAATATTAGTAAGCAGAAGTAAGCTCAATTTGTCAGGTATTTACATACATTAACAAAATATAGTTTATACATTGTGTGACATAATTAACTTCAAACATAGAATTGATAACGTTTTTATAATACGGATTATACCTAAGTTTATGTTTCGATATGTAGAGACTGAGGGCTGTGTTAGAGTTTAATTTTTTTTGCATGAGCCAAGTAAAATACTTTTTGCTGCTGAAATCACAGACAAGATATGCATAAAATTGAAGTAGTAGGTTTTGTACTAAAACCAGTCTGTAAGAGCAAGTCTGTGATGGCCGTAATTCTATATTTTTACAAGAATTCACATGAGATCTTATATTTTTATGAAGTTCGAAAATAGATATGTTGTCCAAAGTTTATAATCTAGTTTTATACTACTTATATAGTTATTACATAAGTATAAAATATATATGCCATGTTTGTTAACATATTCATATTTAATGACAGTTTTACTATATCTAGGCTTTTTCTTCATCAACAAGAAGGCGCAGAAAAGACTGGATTGCTTGGTTTGGTGCTCAAATGTCGTAACTGTATCATGAAAATGACAAATCCGCTGTTATCTAAACTGCATAGAATGGAAAATTGAAATTTATGTGGGTATCAGAAATGTGGGAGAATGCAAATTTTACATGCAGTGCCATTCCACCAATGATTGAAAAATGAAGCTTTAAGGGGATGGACCACAACCCATCCTCCTCAAATTTCTTGTTGAGTTTTGATTATAATGTGACATTTGTTTGAGGGCATGTTATGATGAGATAGTTTTTTTTCAAAAGATGATTTTCAATAGGTTTCTATCCGTTATGACAGTTTGCAGTTGATATTAATTTATTTGGAGTTGATAAGTTTGTATAATGTTGATTTATAATTGATTTACTGAATTTTATTAGTAATAAAGCTATTCATAAGGGAGTGAAGTGTGTAATTTATAACATTTATCTTTTCACCTCGCCCAAAATTATCCAGTGGAATAAATTAGTTGTCTAAATGCATTATTAGGTAGCAGAATACAGTGCCGGATTTAGGAATGTGGAGGCCCTGGGGCGACAGTAGTTTGTGGAGGCCTCAAGTTAAGTAATTTTTTGAGGAACAATATTCGGAATAATGATATTAAATAAGGTGTTTTCGAATTCGTGGAGGCCCTAAATTTGTGGTAACATGTGGGGGCCCCAGGGTGGTCGCTTGTGTCGCCCGTGCTTAAATCCGGCACTGAGCAGAAAATGTAGTTTTGAATTTTATGTAGGTGTAGGATAGGTATTTTACACTTGTCCTCTACCTACTCTTGCTTTTGCATTTTATATTAAAAATCCAACCCGTTTATTATAGGAGCCACGTGTAAGTACCGCGTGTTCCTGTTGATGTCAACATAATAAAGGACTTGTCCATGAACGTTTTAAAATACATCAAGCTTGATAATAAAAATAATGTTGATTATAAATATTATAACGCTTTTTTACGAAAGTGCTTATGTGATACCATGATCCATAACTTGGTCCCTCAAAGAAAATTTTGCTTTTTCATTCTATTCACCTTTTTGCTTGATTGGGTCCACGATATAATTGGGTCCTTCCTATATTAATAAAGATTAGGCAAAAATGCTTTAGTTGAAAATTTGGCATTGAAAACATTCTTCAAAATCCTAAACTACATGGTTTTATTTAGTTGAGCTTCTCTTGGACGCTTTAAATCTTAAATTTCGAAATCCACTAAATCATCAGAAACCATTTCAAATTTTATTTTTGTATTTTAAGCATTTTTCAATGTTGAACTGTAAGTGAAGGCCCCGCCATATACACAGGGTGATTCACAACTTGTAACTTTCCTGCCTGTCAAGAGTAGATTCCTTGATTCATTCTAAGACAAAAATCGTTGAAAAAAAGTTTAAGAAATTTTTTCGAATCTTTCTTTGAGGTTATACTTGAGGTTATATGTTTCTTCCTAGCGACATTAGAAAAAATCGTCAAAATATGTATAGTTATGAGTTATGAGGTATTCATCAGGTACCTACTCAAGTTTCAAAATTATGCTGCCATTCATTTAATTTTTATTGACAGAAAAGAAAACTAATTTTTACCCCTAACTTCAACACTCTGAATCTTGGAAATCAAGCCGTTTATTATCGTGGCCGATTACGACAAATTCGTTGATTGTTCATCACCTCGTTGTTCACCTTATGTTCAAGACCATGCTTCTCGCTGTTTTTTTTCCGAGGTTTTTCGCACACCGGAAGCATAGGGATTCACTTGTCCATAAGCGAGAAGCGCTGAATATGCACGGGTCTAAAAGCCTTATGGTGGCTTTACATTGAGCATCAAATGCTGCAGCTTTTTTTGCTGCCGAGCTCTCATTGGTCAAATGTTGGTCACTGACAGCATCAACAGGCGTCAGTTCCAATCAGAATTCTGCTGCAAAGAAAGCTGCAGCAGAATTGTGGTTGGATGAGCAAAATTCAAAAAGTTTTGCCGCCATGCTACTAGCCAACCACTTCTTCAGCAGCATGGCGGCAAAACTTTTTGAATTTTGCTCATCCAATCAGAATTCTGCTGCAGCTTTTTTTGCTGCCGAGCTCTCATTGGTCAAATGTTGGTCACTGACAGCAATAACAGGCGTCAGTTCCAATCAGAACTCTGCTGCAAAGAAAGCTGCAGCATTTGCTGCTCAATGTAACGCCAGCATATAAGGCCAGCATTGAGCTTGTTTACGCGAGGCTTAGCAGAGATTTTAACAGTGGTTAGTAAGGAGTGTTTACGCGCGTCGACCAAAATGACAGCCGACAGCCCCTTAACCTAGGCCGCTATTCTTGAATCGTGTGAGAAAAGTCCCTGGCAGTAAAATACATTCCGCAGTACACTTCTGTAGTGAAAGTTGCCTGAAAACCACGATTTTAGGCAACATTCGCTACATCAGTGTAGGTACTGCGGATGGGCATGGGCGTTTACGTGCGATTGCCAGCACTTGTTTGCTTACTAAATGCAATTTAAAATCACATTTAGCTAAGCTTAACAGATGTTGCGAAACTTGCGTTTAGAGGTGTTTATGCGGACGATAACATTGATGTTACGGACCTTAACACCAGTTTCAAACCTCGCGTAAACAAGGCCATTATGTATGATATACAGGTGACAGTCAATGAAGTCAAGTCAAGGCCAAAATGGTGGCGGAATCATGAAATTTGGCTTGAAAATGAAAATGATCATACGAGACAAAGGTAAGTTCCAAGTTTCATAAAAATCGTTACACTAATAAGAAATTTCAATATGGCAGCCAAGATGGCAGCAGAGTCATGAAATTCGGCTTGAAAATAAGAATGTTCGTACTAGACAAGAATAAGTTCCAAGTTTCATGACAATCGTTCCACTAATAAGAGATTTCAATATGGCAGCCAAGATGGCGGCGAAATTATGAAAGCCAATCTGCCTATTTGTTATATAGGCAGTAAAACATAAGTTTCACTAAATATCTTTACCGATAGATTGTAAAATATTTCACAGCTGTCAAATAAAAAAAATAAATCTGCCTATTTGATCCTTGCATGAGGACCTAAGCTATCCATCGGATAAAGTTCAATTTTTAAGGGCTGTAGCTTTTATTTCCCGAAGAGAAGTTCAACTTTTTCGAAGTGCACAGGAGATCTCTGTTTTTTGATAATAATGATAACGATGTATGGATAACAAAAATAGTGCCCATTGGTCACCCTTGGGGACATCAGCTATCCATCGGAAAAAGTTCCAAGGCTCTTGCTTCAATTCTCGAGAAGGAGTACAGCATCCTAGTTTCTACACGGACAGACAGACAGACAGACAGACGAACCGGTCACATAAGCGTCATTCTGTTACTTATAAAAGAATGTTTTCCAACTGATTTCGACCTCCTGAACACGAATATTAGGTTTATTTTTGAATCGGAACAATTCTTTTTTATCGAAAAACCGAAAAAATGGTAGTCTGTCACATGATTTTCAGTGATACCTACCTACTTTTTTTTGTTATTGGGCGAACATGTTTCATAGTTTGAGTGCCATTATCCTTCAGGTACCTAGTAATGCCTATTTCAAAATGTTAAATAGTGTTAATGGCACGTCTGATTTTAAATTTGTAGGGACGCGTATATGCGCCGAGCCGTAGTTTTGCGGTTGTTTTAAAAAATTCATAACAATTGACCCGAAGGTCGTATCGAAGTGGAGTTTTCGTCAAAAGAAAGTTGAAATTGTTCTCTAAATATAATCCCGTAGCTACCCGCATATCGTAACTTTCAACATCTAACTGCGAGTTTCAGCACTTAATCGGCGAAGCCGCCTTACAGCAAAATGTTATTATTGTAATTGTTTATGATTATTTCGGAAAGATTTTTTTTGGTTCGCGTACCAAGGTCATGAGCTACCCATTCAAGTTAAAATATTTTCTGTATTGGATTC
The DNA here is from genome assembly GCA_949128115.1 of Anaspis maculata. Taxonomy (NCBI): domain Eukaryota; kingdom Metazoa; phylum Arthropoda; class Insecta; order Coleoptera; family Scraptiidae; genus Anaspis; species Anaspis maculata. The sequence goes on along the minus strand of OX421962.1, from coordinate 35,668,239 downwards.
CGTTTTGTTCGGAGAAAAGGATATCAAGCACCAGCAAGCAACGAATAATCTTTTGCGGCCGAGCCGTAGCTTCGGAGTCATTTTCAAACATTTATAACTATTGACTGGTATCTCGCACCGATGTGAAATTTTCATTAAAATTAAGTTCAAATTCTCCTCTAAATATAACTCCACATATGTATTATTGTAAAATGATAAGAACGGGTACTTGATCGCATGTGATAACTTTCGAGAACAGGCCGGCTTCTGAAATGCAGCATTCAACGGCGATGCCGCGTCACACTAATTTGTTATTATTGTAATTGTTTATCATTATTTCGTCGAGATTTTTCTTGGTTCGGGATACAAGGTCATGAGCTACCCATTGGAGTGAAAATTTTTCGCAAAAACCTTTTCGTCTAGGACTAGATGCTGTGCCGGACGGACGGACGGACGGACGGACGGACAAAGCGAGGGCAAAAGCGCCTTCCCGTTTGGAGAAGTGCGCTAAAAAACACTCTGCATCGTGTATACACTCCGCGCATGCTATGTAGGAACCTAATTGTATTTCTGCTGATAGGCGAAATTCAGTGCCATTTCTGCGCTGGCGCAACCATGGTAGGGGATTTGAGAATAGTGCCGTATGCTAACACATGTAAAAAGCGTAATTTCAACATTGTCTATTATTGAAACAGCTGGAAATGAAACTTTCAAATAAGCTATGGAAAAAAGAGTGTTTCTTGATCTTTCATTGTGTTCAAGACCAGCAATGATGGATCAGTTCTAGATACACAATGAGCGAAAATTTGGTAACGTGTTTATCAGTTGGTGTGTTTTTGAAAATACCGCCCTACTTCTGGTATTCTTCTCTGCCTTACGGTTGCCGTCCTGTCTGTCAGTGGCATGAACCTGCATGTAAACAAATGGTAACTGAAATTTTATCGGGTTATGGTTATATATCTATGGGTTATATCACGAACGGTTATATGTATAATATATCAGAGGTTTTGTGTTTTCAGTTTTTTTTTTCAGAAATGACGGGCAGTTTGTTGAGTGCCTGGCTGCAAAAACCGTACGAAAAGAACATTACAGTTCCATTTCATGTGTGTTCCCAAAAAACATCACTTTCTAGGCAACCAGTTATACACTGAAAACGGCTTTTTCGTTCTTTTCGGAACACTACGCGCGGAATTTATTTTTTCGACAGCAATGCACATGGACAACATCATTCCACATAATCTAGCATGGAAGTCAGGAGTTTCTTGTCATCTATTTTCCTTTGTTAAATCAATGGCTAAAAATCTGCAGGTTTTGACTTTTCCTAGCTCGCGCAGACGCATGAGTTCCATCCCCTAGCTTTGCGAACCTACAGCGCAACTCGTGCCGCTGAATATCGCATATTGCCCCGGTCGAGTCTAGAGCGCAGCATCACAGAAAAAATATTCTGATGGTGATATCCAGGATTCACTCCACACTCCACGTTCAATCGAATGCGGTATTTCCAAAGAACGGTTCAGGGCATGTGCTGCTGGAAAGAATAATTCAGAATTCAGCTTTTGGTTTTAGCCGACAGATGACGCCACAATGAAAGCATCTTTCGGTACCATGCCTCTGCAGCAGTAATGTGCGTTCACGCGTGAATAAAGGTGCGTTCAGTCAGCTTATTTAGCCGCAAGTTCTAGTTTTAGTCGTAAGCGCAGCGATGCTCATTGGCTGTCATGAACCAGCCTCCTCAGATCAGCCAATAAGCGATGCTGCGCTTACGACTGAAATTAAAACTTGCGGCTAAATAAGCTGACTGAACGCACCTTAATAATATCTATACATAGTTTTCTCACTGTCTATTCACATTTACGTTTAAATAATATGCGTTAATCATGTGAATATAAAGTTAACACTTGAATTAAAGGTGAATGAAGTAACTCAATCGTGCTATAAAGATAACGAACGTTGTTTTTAAATCAACCGACAGGTTTGAAAAAACATCAGTATTATCAAGCACTGACAAAATTGAATCAAACCTATGTTGTGGAACCTAAATATAAACGAGTGCTGGTGATCAATGTTTTGAAAATGATATCATTATTTGTTTTCTAATGAAAAATGCACAATAAACAACACAAAAACATTTTTTGACCTTATTTTACTTACATCATTTACGTTATTTACGGTCAGCGTCGGACTGGCAAATTTTGGCCTACCGGGCAAAGAATGAAAGTTGAAAGTGGCCTCGAAACCGAAGGGGGAGCCAGATAGGCCCGCCTCCCAGTTAGCGCCGCAGGCGACTTTTTTTAATAATAATAATGCTTATAACACAAAAAAAATACGCTGACCAAATTGTCTACAGATTTCATCAAAGTCGAAACTTTTGGCTTGAAATACACTACGATAAAGAAAACAACGAGGGAAGAAAAATATTTATTATTGTCACGTATTTTGCGTACGGGTTCGAATCTAATTGAGACGATCGTTTTGAAACACACACTGTTTATTACTGCGTACTACATTAAATACACGCCAACAATAATTTACTTAGAAATATCGCTGTGATTACTACTCGCTTTTAATCCGCTTGCGACCACTTCGCATTCCAATGCATAACTGCTCGTGAGGCGATGATTGATGCCCTATACAGGGTGGTCCATCCTAGCGTAATTATCCCATAGCGGTCTTACCGTTCAAGATAGAGAAAAAGATGTTAAAAAAAAGTTATATGGTTTGATGAGACCTATAACCTAAAATTATTTTCAGCTATACAGAGTGTTCCATTTTGACGGGATTAACAAAACGTCAATTTTTTTAAATGGAACACCCTATATTTTTTTGCATTTTCATGTTCAACTTTTTCAATTGTCCTATGCCTGTATTTTTGTTTTTCAATTGTGTGGCAGTGCTACCAACTAAAAATTAAAAACTAAAAAAAAATCGCATTTTCACAGTTTTCTTAGCTATTCGGAGACCTATAAAAGGCATCAATCGTTGCCCCACGATCAGTATTGAATTGGAATGCGAAGTGATAGCGAGCGGATTAAAAGCGAGTGGTAATCACAGCGATATATTCCTAGTAGATAATTGTTGGCGTGTATTATTTATTGTAGTACGCAGAAATGAACAGTGTGTTTTGAATTGATCGTCTCAATTATATGCAAACCCGTACGCGAAATACGCAACAATAATGTTACGAGTGGCGATTCTGGATAACATGCGACTCTTCCCGTCAGATCGCAGTGTACTAGTGCGGAGCGTTCTGGTGTGTTTCGGAGCGCGCGTGTAGGCTTTTTCCTGTACAACTGTATGGAGACTTCAGCAGTGGGTCAAGCTACATCTGTCCATTTTGGCGGAGGCGCCGGTTTTAGAGCACGGCAGAGTTATACGGGTAATGTGCAAGATTTTTCGAGAGTCGTGTCGTATGGAAACCGTATGTCGGGTCACTGTGGCGAATGCTGGAGAATGCATGGAACATTCGAGGTGAATCACTCGAACCTATACAGGGTGTTCCATCCTAGCGTAATTATCCCATAGCGGTCTTACCGTCCGAGATAGGGAAAAAGATGTAAGAGAAAAGTTATATGGTTTGATGAGACCTATAACTTAAAATTATTTATAGCTATACAGGGTGTTCCATTTTGACGGGATTAACGAAACGTCAATTTTTTTTTGAATGGAACATCCTATATTTTTTTGCATTTTCATGTTCAACTTTTTCAACTGTCTTGTGTCTGTAATTTTGCTTTTCAATTGTGTGGCAGTGCTACCAACTAAAAATTAAAAACTAAAAAAAAATCGCATTTTCACAGTTTTCTTAGAGAAATCGTAGCGGCCTTGCTTTTCAAAACTAAGAGATGAAACTTGACATGGTGATAGTCAAGTCAAAGACCAATATCCCAATGTCAAAAAATTGGGATTTCTTGATACAGGGCAGGGCGTTCACAAAAAAATATCAAACTTCATAATTTTCAAAGTATCATAACTCATTTTTTTCAAATGGCATGCCCCTAATTTTATAACGTTATCTGATAGCTTTTTTTTATCCTCTTTCATTTTTACTAGGAGTACCCTACCCTTAAACTTCATTTTTTTTGAGATAATCGGTAATTTTCACAAAATTTGCTATTTTTCTTGGTTTTTTTCAAAAATTGAGTTGGCTGTGATGAATGACAAACAAGCCAAATAGTATGCAGCTGTCAGTTGGTCAGTTTAAATACTGTCGAACAAAAAAAAAGGCTCCAACGCAAAAAGAAAACAAAGTGGGATCCTGGATATCTGGATTATTACCAGCATATCATATCAATTATTTCCTCTCGCGTAAAATCATTTTTCTTTGTTCGATAATATTCAGACTGACTAACTGAGAGTTGCGTACTATTTGGCTTGTCTGTCATTCATCGCGGCCAACTCAATTTTTGAAAAAACCAAGAAAAACAGCAAATTTGGTGAAAATTTTCGATTATCTCGAAAAAAACGAAGTTTAAGGGTAGACTACCCCCAGTCAAAATGAAAGAGGATAAAAAAAGCTATCAGATAACGGCATAAAATTAGGGGCATGCCATTTGAAAAAAATGAGTTATGATACTTTGAAAATGATGAAGTTTGATGTTTTTTTGTGAACGCCCTGTATCAAGAAATCCCAATTTTTTGACATTGGGATATTGGTCTCTGACTTGACTATCACTATGTCAAGTTTCATTCTTTAGTTTTGAGAAGTAAGGCCGCTACGATTTTTCTAAGAAAACTATGAAAATGCGATTTTTTTTAGTTTTTAATTTTTAGTTGGTAGCACTGCCACACAATTGAAAAACAAAATTACAGACACAAGACAGTTGAAAAAGTTGAACATGAAAATGCAAAAAAATATAGGGTGTTCCATTAAAAAAAAATTGACGTTTCGTTAATCCCGTCAAAATGGAACACCTGTATAGCTATACATAATTTTAAGTTATAGGTCTCATCAAACCATACAACTTTTCTCTTACATCTTTTTCCCTATCTCGGACGGTAAGACCGCTATGGGATAATTACGCTAGGATGGACCACCCTGTATAGGTTCGAGTGATTCACCTCGAATGTTCCATGCATTCTCCAGCAGTCGCCACAGTGACCCGACATACGGTTTCCATACGACACGACTCTCGAAAAATCTTGCACATTACCCGTATAACTCTGCCGTGCTCTAGAACCGGCGCCTCCGCCAAAATGGACAGATGTAGCTTGACCCACTGCTGAAGTCTCCATACAGTTGTACAGGAAAAAGCCTACACGCGCGCTCCGAAACACACCAGAACGCTCCGCACTAGTACACTGCGATCTGACGGGAAGAGTCGCATGTTATCCAGAATCGCCACTCGTAACATTATTGTTGCGTATTTCGCGTACGGGTTTGCATATAATTGAGACGATCAATTCAAAACACACTGTTCATTTCTGCGTACTACAATAAATAATACACGCCAACAATTATCTACTAGGAATATATCGCTGTGATTACCACTCGCTTTTAATCCGCTCGCTATCACTTCGCATTCCAATTCAATACTGCTCGTGGGGCAACGATTGATGCCTTTTATAGGTCTCCGAATAGCGTTCCCGAACTTTCTATCATCTTCCAGTAATTTCCATAGTGGCCCGGCATATGCGCGGTTTCTAGAAGACTCCTGAATAATCACACACACCTTTCGCGTGCTTTCCGTGTGTTCTGGAATCTGCACTTCCGCCAAAATGGACAGATGTGTCTCGATCGATCATTGAAGTTTCCCATGCCAAGCCATCACGTATACTTCTGGAATGAACCGGATCGTTCCGCACTCCTACACTGCGATCTAATGGATGGAAGAATCCAGAAAGATCCCGTGTTGACCAGTATGCACGGAATAGCCGCTCGTAACGTTATTCTAACATTAGTCCAGGAATTAAAAAATAATAGCGAGCAAAGATGAAACCCAGCCATATTTTTGCATATAAGCTCATCAACAGTTCTGATTTCAAAGATACTGATCGACTTGCGAATTTGTCGATGATTTTTGCCTGTGGCTAAATATGTAAATTCTACATAGACGGTAAAGAAAGAGTACGACTCGATGGCAGATAAAACAAACCAACTGCGGGAGCCTCACACATTAATCTTGTCATTCCACGACTAGTGACTACTAAGAAATAATCGATGCATGATATGCACAAACAAAAGTGGACCAGACTTTGATACAAAATTGAAAATTTGGATTTTAAAAATGCACCAAAGTGCAAATTTTTCCAAATGTGGACAATTTGGCCTCCTAACTGGAGATTGGCCTACCGGGCATTTGCCCGGTTGCCCGGTGGACCAGTCCGACACTGACGGTTGTTCAAGGCACGTAAGTATGTCGGATTATATACATGGAAATAATAGTATTCCTTTAATAAAGTGGAGTGAAAAAAATCGAAGTTTCATTATGTCTATATGATGGTCCAAACTCCAAACGTTTTATATTTTGATGTGAGAAGTGAATAGAAAAAACAATCGTTTCTATTCGGCTTCGGCATTATCTTCTGGTGGCGCCGAGGGTGGCGCCAATTTATTCGGAATGTTCCACAAATTTTAAGAATTATAGTTAGGTATAGGTACTTATTTTTTTTTGTTTAGAATTCCAGAAGGATACTTCGAGACTTACTTAAGTCGACTTCTAATGAATCCATCCCTTTGTGTTTTGCCACAAACACTTACTTTGAAATAATACAGTCGAGTGTTTCGGAAAAATTAAAAAAAAAATTGCGACACCCTGTAAATGGGACGAAATAGAAAATTATACTTGACATATTCGGAAACTACGGCAACAATTCTTCCAGGAAAGTTTTTTCTTTTTTGAATGGGGGGTACTTGCCAATGAAACAGATTCAACTGGGAATACTTTCAATCATCAACAAGAGTAATAAATATAGTATTTCCTGAAAATTTCCGGAAAACATATCCAATCCACTGACCTATTGGTTAAACAGATTTTTTGGTAATTGTTGACGACGACTACTTCTCGACTAGCATTTTCTAAGAGTTAGGCAACCACTTAAACAGCTATATAGGACGCTTCCTTCTTGCATGTACTTACGTCGTAGGACAAGTAATGGAAAGAAGGGGCATTTTACAGTGGAAATAGTGGTTTCCCCAGGAAACTACGGTCGACGAACGTGATGTTGTGGTGGTGTCTACCTACCGTGAAAAGTTGGTGGCTGAAGTCGAGAAGTAGTGGTCGTCAACAATTACCGATTTTTTTTTCAGTGTTGGTAACAGTAGGGAAATTTTTATTATTTTTACAAAAGTGAAATTTTTATGTCTGTATTTTTCAAATATTGTGATACCACAAAAAAAATACGGGTAGAATATTTTCACCCATACTATCGAATAAACCAAAAAAAAAAAATTGCGCAAGTACCCCATTATCGAGCCCATTATCTTGAAGGAGAAGTTTTCAAATTCAATAAATTCCTGAACGCACCTTAGTTCAGCGGGTTCAGCTTCAGCCTGAGCACAAGCACATAGCGGCAACCATAGACAGCGGCAACGCCGCGGCTACAAGGTTGCTACCATGGAGGTTGCTACGCTTCTCTTTAGCTGCCACCTGCCAGCTGCCATGTGATCAATGTAAACAAAACCTCAATTTTCAAAGTTACTTTCCCTCACTCTGACTGTCTGGTTGGGTGAAACATGGGTGAAGCCTCCCTTTATTCAAAGTTTGATCAATAATTCCAATCTTGGATAGTTTCAGGTAACATGGATTTTTTGAACCAGCTCAAACGAGCCAAGAAAACGTGCATAATCGAGAACAATGTGAAAAAGATCCGATATGAACTGGAAGATGGAAGAGAAATGGTTGAAGAGTACAACTTGTATCAAGGCAGAGTTATCGAAAGAGCCGTCCGGAGGGCGTGGAGAAAACCTGTGAAGAAAACGACAACCACAGCTCAGCATTCTGATACTGACGATTGGGAAATAGAATTAGGAGACCTCGATCTACAACAAATGCAGAATGTTGAAGGAGAGAATTTTTTTGTTCGACAAGATTCCAGTCAGGTAAACACTCAATGTTGTCAATAAATCACTGGATTACATGGGTAGTCTTTTTTACAGCCTATTGTATCTCGACGAATTGACAAAACAAATCTGGAATGGCGCATTCGGAACCTGCCTTATCCAGTTGAAACTTACTCGGTTACCGTCAATCCAGATGAAAAGACTCTTGTTGTAAGAACAACCAACAAGAAATATTACAAAGTATTGAAAATTCCAGAATTAGAAAGGTTACATGTGGCCCCGAAACAGGAATTTGTGTCGTTTATACACAAATTTAATACTCTTATTATAATGGTGAGTTTTTTTTTAATAATGCCAAAGCAAAACTTAAGTGACTGTTTGCAGCATAAAAAACCTCAGGAATTGATTGATTTTGAAAAAGCTATCTTGAAGGAAGTAGACAATTTGCCAGTTACAAATTTTGATGAGGTTTACAAGGAGTCGGCAAAAATGTTTTCCCAAATGCTTTGTGCAAATCAGCAAGGAGACAAAAAGTGATGATGAAGAAGTAAATAATTATGCTGCATTTTGTATTCCTCTAATAATTTTTGTTTTAATCTTGGTTTTAATAAAAAATAAAAAATCTGTTACCCAGTTTGAATTCATTGCAAATTTGAGGGCTTTGCAATGGCAACACTGTAAATGTAAAACAGTGTAGAATTGAGGTTAAGTCATTGTCGTCTGTGTTTTGGTGATTGGTTGGTTTGTTTTGTGACCCTGTGCTGTGCAAATTTTAGTTTTACATCGTTCTATATATTGAATTCTCCTGCTTTGCTGAACAACATGGGAAAAGGAAGAAATGGACTTCCAGACAGGTATGTTATGTCAGTTATTTAACCCTAACATAATTTCATTTATTTCTGAACCATATGGGATGGGGGTTGACTGTCGATAGTCTTTAAATGGGTGTTGAAAAATAAACAGTTGCCACGTGGTGACAGGGAGTAAATTCTTGATTTTTGCAGGGTTATTTTGAATTTGAAGATTAAAAAGAAAAACATTCTTGTACAACCTCTTTTATGTGATACTCGAATTAATTGGGAATGAAAGGATTTCTGTTGAGAAGCGAGGTTGAGCGGTTAGATAAGGACGTCGCAGTTCTGCTACTACTTCATAGATGTCGCGGCGGTCATAATCTGTGAAGACTAGATTTTAATTTAATTTTTGAATTTCTATCTTGCTTTTCCAGGTAAAGGCAATAGACTTTGAAATTGTATAATAGCTGGATTGCCTACCCACTGGTGATTCATATCTTTTGATGAATACAAGTAGCTAAGTACAAAGCTCTAAATAAATACAAGCTTCGAAACTCGTCGAGCGGAATAAATAAATATTTTTACAAGTTAAGAGACAATATTTTTACTTTCTACTTCTACATCCACTACTGGTGATTGCTCGTAGCTTAACTCGAATCTCATATTCTTATTATTTTCTTACCTCTCGTCTTTTGGCACTTTTGGCATACCAGGATCTCAAAAAGGTGGTTTCTAAATTATGAAAGTATAATGAAATGACTGTATCTGAAGATTCTGAAGTAATCTAATGATCTGCTGAAAATTACAATAAGGATGGAGTAAGTTAAATTAGTGAAATGGGGCGTTGCGGAATGCGGAATTAATCCGGCTTATTCCTTGACAGAAATTCACCATTCAGTTCTCTTTCGACAGCTACAAGGTACTTTAGTTTGATCCAAAATAAATTTTAAATAATGAAACAAAGAATCAAAGTTTGAAAAAAAATATGTTTTTGGATTTTGAAATTTTTTTTAGGCTCAAACCAAAAATCTTCTTGTAGCTTTTGAAAGAGATCTGAATGACCTCCATCCTTAAGGACGGAGGAATAAGGCGTTGCGAAATCAATCGCTGTGGGTTTATTCCTTGACAGAAATTTACCATTCAGGTCTCTTTCGAAAGCTACAAGAATGTACTTTGGTTTGAACCCATTGGCATTTTCAAAATAAAAAAAAATAGGACATTTTGAAATTTGAGAAAATTATTCTTGGATTTTGGAAATGCCAATAGGCTCAAACCAAAGTACATCCTTGTAGCTTTCGAAAGAGACCTGACTGGTGAATTTCTGTCAAGGAATAAATCCACAGCGATTGATTTCGCAACGCCTTATTTTAGCAATTTAACTCCGTCCTTGAAAGTCCAAACCTCGGTCCAAACCTCTGTCCAAACTTCGGCTCTCGACACTCGGGTTAGTTGAAATCTATACCGAACGGAGCTCAACCAAATTCGCTTTGCAGCAAGAGGACGCACCAGGAACTTGATGGAACACTTCAATATGGAATATTAGCAGCTCCGATTAAAATCAGGGATGTATAAAAAAATGTCAGCGAAAAATGGTAAAAGTACTTGTCCTCGTGCTTATCCCTGTTTTTTCGTGTTTCTGGATCGATTGCAATATAACTTTTATTTGTAAACATGGTGTCTTTTGAGGCCAGACGTGAAAATAAGTTCCCGTTCCGAAACCTCATCAGGTGACCGAAGTACCACAATGTAATTAAATTTATTTGAATTTAGGGTTACAGATACCTTTAGCCCATATTTATTTAGACTTTTACTATAATACGTCCTTTCCAAATGTGCCGCGTGGCGAGACTCCCAGTCAACTATCGTGTGATCAAATGAATTATTGTTTTAGGTAGGCTGTGCCCTAGCCGAACGCAGCTACGCACCCCTGAATTTGACCAGGCCACAGCCTACCTAAAATAAGAATTTATTTGATCACACGATACAATCACACTAGGGTTGAACCCAGGTTGAACGTACTTTAGTAACTAAACACAGAACAATAAATAGCATCTGCACGGTACAGGCTGTTCCAAGTGATGGTTAAAATTTGAAAATGTTGGACGAGGTACCCACTAGAACTTCTACGAAACCACTTTTCAATATCGTTGAAGAGGAAACGTATGACTCTATCATAAACCTCTTCATCATCAGTCGCCATGTCGTTATCATTCTTTACTGTTAGAAAAATTCGGCTAGCGAGTTTATAATTTGTTTTTCATTCTTTCTACTCCAAAAGAACATAAAATATTGGTACGTTTGATATCATTGTCCACATTTTCGCATCAGCTCATTCCATTACTGATGTCGAAATAGCGATATTCCCATTTTCAGGAGAACGCCGGGCAAAGAAGTGAGCAATTTGCATTGCTCAGTTCAACAAGAGTTTCTACAATACATATTCCAAAATCGATATTACTGACTATTCCACACACACAACATACTTCTGACCAATCAACGCGCGTGAAACCTTCGAGTCGAACCAATGAAATAAGTTTTATAGCGATAAAACACGACCTTCGCTGTCAATATTCTCGATAAAACTTTTAGCTCTTGTGGTATTACATACGATGATATTACTAGGGAAAAATGAAAGGTTTCCCATTACTAGGTTGAGCTGCCCTCTAACAATATTTAGAGCGTTTACATGAGGGACCGCACGTGAAAATCACGTAGACGAATTTTCATTAAACGCGGTAAAATACGCGTGTAGCACTGTGCGACTACGTAATAGGTGCTACAAAAGTACTTTGCTCAGGACGCGCTTCATACGTTCACTATCAAGGACCATGACCTTATAAAAGACTATACTCCAGTAAAATTTCTTAAATCGCTGTAGAGGATGGCGTAAACTTGTGCATTTGTAAAAAATGTAAGGATGTTGCCTACACTCAATTTTTTTGAACTTCAATTGAAAATTTAAACAAAAACACAAAGGTATATCATCACAATTGAGAAGGAACATACCGGGTGTTTATAAACGTCTGTGATCGCGGCAGGCTTTGGTCAGGCCAAAAGTCGCAGTGAAAGGCACGATTTGAAAGAGTGATAGGAGATTCCAAAGGCGATATGATAACAAACGTTTATAAACACCCGGTATTATTAAGTGATTCAAGGGCATTCTATTGGAGTGGGAAAAAAATTCCATGCAAGGACCCTATTTTCATTCCATAAATCACAAAACAAATAATAACTGTGAAAAAACAAATTACGATCAAAACTGCTTATTATAACATGCCATCAACAAAATTCGGAATTGAGATAGGCTGTGACCTGGTCAAATTTCAGGATGTCAAGCTGCTTTCGGCCAGAACACAGCCTACCCCAATTCCGAATTTTGTTGATCGCATGGTATTATTATGCTTTCCAAAAATGTGACCTACAAGATTCTGCGACTTGTTTTCTTAAAACGGGATCTTGCTAAAGTCAGGTCTCTTTTGCACTTCTTTCATTGTCACCTTGTATTTATCCTACATTAGGTCAACAATCAGTTTATTTTAACAACTTGAACGTCGCCTGTAAACAGACACGAACGACATATCAGAGCTTTTTTCGAAGAAAAAACAAACAATTAAGTGTTCGAACAAGGCTTTCGTTCGGTCACCTAGTATAAGTGTAGGTACCTGCCCGCTAGCTGGCTATTCTTCATTTTCACAGTTTTCAATAATAGGTAGATAAGATACTATACTTGAAATACAACATATTTTTCCTTTGGTTTCATATATTTAGATATTAATAACCGCCCACAGCAAATTTCTTGAAGCGAAAGTGTTTTGATTCCTAGGTTTTTCATCGTGTTTCCATTTGAAAATAATGAATGGGCCGCTGATGAGGAATTTTTATTAATAATAATAAAAAGTTGGATGGAATTGGTCGTTTGTCAAATTTTTCCCGCTTGCCTATATCCTCTTGGTGTTTGTCTAAGATTCCATGCGAGCAAATAAATATTATACCCAGTGGTGGCACTATACCCAGTGCCCATCGTCAATTTTTCATATACCTAGATGGTTAATGTTGATGAATGGGCGTACATCCAAATATTCAAAAGTATGCCATAAATGTATGTACTTTGCCGGTGTTTAAGAGAAAACAACGTTTAATCACTCGGCATGGCAGGGGGACATGCGGCAAGATTGATAGCGATAGTATACCTACCATCTATGAGAAGCCTATATGGTTGTTTGTATATGTTGCAGATGGGAAATCTACAAGCCCGTGGTCAATCATGTGGCCGGGACACGATTCCTGCCTTTCAAAGTACCATTAAAAGAGGTAAGTCCCATAAGTACGGCTTTTTTTCGAAACGCGAAACAGGTTGCTGGACAGTTGTAATTTCTCTATTATTCATCGCATCCCGATCGATATTCCGAGACGGAAATAGCTTTAGATTTTTCGGAGAGAGAACGTGCTCAGTTTAGCTTGGAATTCATTGCAAGTGTTCCAAGTTACAATTAATTTACCATCAACAATGGGTTGTAAGTCGTTGGATTATACTGGAGTATGAGGAGTCATAATTCATGGCAGTGAAATATGGCGATTTTTCAATTACCCTCGTTAGATTTTACGATCTATTGTTATTCATTTTCTGAAATAGTACCGTGTTTGAATATTTACATTTTTCAGAAAAGTCTTGGCGCGAGATAGGGTTGAATTTCAATTTTACATCGACTTGGAGCCCGTAACCAAATTTCAAAACAAGTTGTGCTAGTTTACAGGAAAAAATTCACATTCTGATTTTTTATAATAGGCAAAGCCAAATCAAGTGGATCCTTATAGAGCTTTGAGTGTATCTGACACATCTTTGAAATATTTCATTCAGAAATACTCTGAAGGGTAGGTATAGTGAAAACAAAAAACGGAAGCTCTAACCTTCCGCTTTGTAGGCCAAGTCTCTTGATATGATGTAGAACCGCACTATTATTATTATTATGATTATTGTTATGATGATGATGATGATGATGATGATGAATATTACTATTATTATTATTATTATTGTGAGTGTATCTGACACACCTTTGAAATATTTAATTCAGAGATATTCTGAATATACGTATGATCAGCTATAACCAGGAAATTAATTAGTGACTTATATTAACACGTTCAAGCGCAATTATAAGGCTCGCGTTTGAGCTGAAAAAGACAAGTTATTGTTCTTTTGTGGAACGCACTTTCAAAAAATCCGTCTAACCGCACTTGATTGCCGTACATGGAAGGCGCATATTCCATTCGCCATGTACAGGCAGGTATTATACCCCATTCTTATTGTTTCACTCGACCATTAAAGCTCATTCAAAACATCACTGCATAATAGAGATATGTCAATGAAATGCATTGATTACATGTTTGTGGTCGCGGTTTTAGCGTCCCTGTGTTTTTTTTTTGTGCCGAACGTATACATATACCTACATAAATTCTATTATCACTAATTAGCGCGTTAATATACGGCTAATTATTGTTATTATGAGATAGCCATCGGTAATAATAATTGCATTTCCAGTTGTGGCAACAATGGCTGCTGGGTTTTGGAAAAAATAAAATTTATTCTACACGTATGCAGCTATTGTGTTCGCGGCAATAAAGCGCAATTTTTATATTGGAAGCTCTATTGTTTATCAATCATGCAGTGAGCTTTAGCTCGGTTGCTACAAGTGCATGGCTGACCGGAGCCAATAACAACAGGTTTTTATTCTTGGGACTTAGTGCTTTTTATCGCACAGACACGGGCAGGTTTCTATGTGTTACAAAAGCGTAACTTTGTAAGATTAGGCTGCTATACATAATCTGTTGATAAAATTGTTATTCATGTACTTTTGTTATGAAAATTCATCTCAATATACACATTGGGTACACAGTTTTCAACGTTGTAAGGTTGAAAGCTGCAGTAGAAAAAAACTCCTACCCTACAACGTCAAGTCATAAATAAGGTGGAAAGGCAAAATCTTTTTGAACTGACAGAGAACAGCAGCAGCAGTATAAATTCGATTCGATTTACCTATAGGTAATCTCGATATTCAGATCGCCGAGCTCAGCTTCCAATGCTCAAGCACTGATGAGGGCCTAAACAGGTCCGAAACACGTGTCTGTTGGATTTCGATGGTTGCTGCTCGGTCGGTTTGATATGTCGAGTTACTTTCCGAATCAACTGAAATCCATGTTGATTATTATCATTCACGCATATATCGTGATGATTCTTTACCTTTTTACTTAGATACACAATTGTAAAACCCAGAGGTCCGGAGTTCAAATCCCGCCAGGACAGGTGGCTTTTCTCTATGCGCTCTCGAGTACTTTGGCGTGTACTAACCGAGCGGTCACGTCAAAAGAAAAAAGGTGAAACGGAGGAATTCACCAAAAGGGAGGTAATAAGCTGGTACGTGATATTTTTGAATTCTCATCATAATCCCTCCTTGAAATAACTGGGGTTTGCAATTTACTCCACTTTGATCACAATTTGATCCCGTGTTTGGTACCGAACTGAAATTTGATACTTAGCAATCGGACATATGTAGAGTCAATTAGTACCTACATACAGTAGAGTGTGAAGTTTGAAAATAACAGGCGCATCCACCATTAGTGAAAGTTTAAGAGGTTCATCGTTTACCACTCATCGGAGTCTAGCGCACTTTTCCAAAAAATGGGAAAAAGGCGCTTTTAGCTTCACTTTGTCCGTCCGTCCGTCCGTCCGTACCCGGGATAAATCCTCGGGGAAGAAAATATCGATGTGGTGTAAACGCTGATCAATAGTGCATATGTCCAGGATGTCAAGTTAACTTTTAGTTTTTTGATATTCTGCCGCCATCTTTGATCCGCCATTTTGAATTTCTCTAAAAGTGATCCGATTGAAATGAAATTTGCAGGCAATGTAAACCACATCAAGATCTATCCAATTTTTGACAATTAATGTCTCGCCGCCATCTTGTATTCTCCATATTGAACATGTTTCAAAGTGATAGAAGTATAGGAGAATTATGCCTCAACGAAAAGAGATATCGATGTGGTGCAAACGCCAATCGAATGCGTACGTGACCACCATATAAAGTTGACCAATGACTTTTGTCACTTGGCCGCCACCTTTGATCCGCCATTTTGAATTTCTCTGAAAGTGGTCTGATTCAAGTGAAACTCGCAGGCGATATGAACTTCAATTAGATACATCCAATTTTCGACAATTGATGCCCCGCCGCCATCTTATATTCTTCATATTGAACATGTTTTCAAGTGACAGAACTAGGAGAATTATGCCTCAACTAAAAGAGATATCGATGCGTGGTGCAAACGCCAATCGAATGCTTACGTGACCACCATATAAAGTTGACCAATGACTTTTGTCACTTGGCCGCCTCTTTGATCCGCCATTTTGAATTTCTCTGAAAGTGGTCTGATTCAAGTGAAATTCGCAGGCGATGTGAACTTCAATTAGATACATCCAATTTTCGACAATTGATGCCCCGCCGCCATCTTGTATTCTCCATATTGAACATGTTTCAAAGTGATAGAAGTATAGGAGAATTATGCCTCAACGAAAAGAGATATCGATGTGGTGCAAACGCCAATCGAATGCGTACGTGACCACCATATAAAGTTGACCAATGACTTTTGTCACTTGGCCGCCACCTTTGATCCGCCATTTTGAATTTCTCTGAAAGTGGTCTGATTCAAGTGAAACTCGCAGGCGATATGAACTTCAATTAGATACATCCAATTTTCGACAATTGATGCCCCGCCGCCATCTTATATTCTTCATATTGAACATGTTTTCAAGTGACAGAACTAGGAGAATTATGCCTCAACTAAAAGAGATATCGATGCGTGGTGCAAACGCCAATCGAATGCTTACGTGACCACCATATAAAGTTGACCAATGACTTTTGTCACTTGGCCGCCTCTTTGATCCGCCATTTTGAATTTCTCTGAAAGTGGTCTGATTCAAGTGAAATTCGCAGGCGATGTGAACTTCAATTAGATACATCCAATTTTCGACAATTGATGCCCCGCCGCCATCTTGTATTCTCCATATTGAACATGTTTCAAAGTGATAGAAGTATAGGAGAATTATGCCTCAACGAAAAGAGATATCGATGTGGTGCAAACGCCAATCGAATGCGTACGTGACCACCATATAAAGTTGACCAATGACTTTTGTCACTTGGCCGCCACCTTTGATCCGCCATTTTGAATTTCTCTGAAAGTGGTCTGATTCAAGTGAAACTCGCAGGCGATATGAACTTCAATTAGATACATCCAATTTTCGACAATTGATGCCCCGCCGCCATCTTATATTCTTCATATTGAACATGTTTTCAAGTGACAGAACTAGGAGAATTATGCCTCAACTAAAAGAGATATCGATGCGTGGTGCAAACGCCAATCGAATGCTTACGTGACCACCATATAAAGTTGACCAATGACTTTTGTCACTTGGCCGCCACCTTTGATCCGCCATTTTGAATTTCTCTGAAAGTGGTCTGATTCAAGTGAAATTCGCAGGCGATGTGAACTTCAATTAGATACATCCAATTTTCGACAATTGATGCCCCGCCGCCATCTTGTATTCTCCATATTGAACATGTTTCAAAGTGATAGAAGTATAGCGTCGCTCTAGACGTGAGACCTCGTAACTGACTTTTTCATCAAAAAATAGATTTTGGTACCAAATGTCCCAGAAAAAGAAGCTCCATAGATCTAGTGAGACCTCTCAGTTGTGCAATTCGAATTTAGCGGGTAATCGTAAAACAAATGTGAAGGTACAGTCTTGAGAGTGACTCCCCTTTTCTGCGCAATAACCTCCTGCGCGATACTGCGTGAGAACACGTAAGTACAGTTGAAGAGTTTATCCAATTAGATCACCAAGAAACTGTTTTACAATGATAAGCTGAATCACTCTTTGAAATATATCTATCGAAAGAAGTATAGGACTTGACGTTTGAGAATTTTTTAAACAGTTTTTTGTTGCTCCTGTAAAATTGACAATTCCGCACTTACGAGCTCTCACGTCTAGAGCGACGATAGGAGAATTATGCCTCAACGAAAAGAGATATCAATGTGATGCAAACGCCAATCGAATGCGTACGTGACCACCATATACCGAGAGTTCATAAATTGAATGGGTCAAGGGTGCCTGTGGATTCAAAAACGTCTGTCGAAACTAGCGTAATCCTTTTGTAATAAATTTGTCAAACTTTGACAAGTTACGTCCCATATTATTGATCTCTGATCTGCCATAAGTGCACGAGAATACTTCAAGTTCAAAAATACTCCTCGATCATGTAGGTTTTGTGCCCTGCCGTGAAAACCACATTTAAAATGTTCTGAAAACGAAAACTGCGACTGTTTGACACGTTACGATAACCAAAAAATTACAGACGTCAAATGAACGATGCTAGTTCCGACAGATGTTTTCAAACTCATAGGCACCCTTGACCCATTTAATTTATGAACGCTCGGTATATTTGACCAATGATTTTTGTCACTTGGCCGCCATCTTTGATCCGCCATTTTAAATTTCTCCGAAAGTGGTCCAATTTGAGTGAAATTCACAGGCGATGTGAACTTCATCAAAATTCATCCGATTTTGGACAAATGATGCTCTGCCGCCATCTTGGCCGCCATAGTGCTTATCACTTTTTAGTTTTAGGTTTAGTGACTTGCGTTTGACAAATGATGATTGTTGGTGAGCTGCTCTTGGTTTATTGCTTGTTTAAGTGGTTCCTACGTACAGAAGAGTCCTGAAAGTGTATCCAGCGTGTAGCCCGTTGCATGGTGTCTGCGAACAGGGTTGTTTCTGGTGCGGGGGTGCCAGCTGTGATCGAGATTTGAAGCGACAAATACTCTCAATCGCCATAATTTGCCAGCCTGACCATCTTATCGCTCCTTTGTTTACATTTCGCTTCCAGTGGCGTGGCGGGTGGGCAGCTTCGGAGACGCCCGGGCTCCGAGACTGGGACCCTTTGCCTGAATGGCAAATCGCCGTGAGGCGAGCACGTCCCCATTGGATTTACACCGGGAAACTAAGAAACTCAGAATGGAGAACCAGCCAAATGTATTTCATTCCCAAAAGTTAGACCAGCAAGACAACGGACTAAGTGAAGCTTCCCTAATCTCCATGAGCGAGCGCTATGTATCGGCCCCGGATCTGAATAGGACGTATGAGGAAGAACCGGATCACAAAAAAAATGAAAATTCTATGTTACATGAAATTATTGAGGCTTTGGACACGATTAAGTACCACATGGAAGACGTGTTGGCTGAAGAAACTGGTGTACAGAAATATAAAGAGATGTCTAATGCCAGGGAAACAATCTATCAGAACATTATAATGCTTAGCTCACGCTCCAAGCAGATCGAGTTGCACAACGCCAAGTTAATAATGGAGCTCCAGCTGCTGAGGCAGGAGAAGAAACAAGAGCAACAACAACAACAACAACAACAACAACAACAGCAACTACAATTACGTCAACAACAGCAGGTCCAGTATCCTCAGCCGCAGCAACAACAACAACAACAACAACAACAACAACAACATATTCCTACAAACACGTATGCACAGGTAGCACAGAAATCATATGGCGAATTTCCGAAGAGAGTGTCCAGTAACAAAAGCGAGACACATGAGGCATGGAGAACACCCGAAAAAGAAACAGCAAAAAATAATGAAATATTCATATCAACTAAGAACGAAGTGGAAATGAGTGATAAATGGGACAATCTACGAAAAACAATTAACCCTAAAGACATAGATGGAGGCGTCAAGAACGTGGTCAAAATTAGCAAAAATAAAATGTTAATACAAACAGAAAGCGTGGATCAAAAGAAAAAACTGCTCCAAATACTGTCGAAAGAAAAAGATATTGAATTAAAAGAAGAAAACGTCAGCGACCCAACCATACAAATCAGTGGTGTGTATGGAGATATCACTGAAGAAGAATTGAAAGAGCGGTTGATTCATGAAAATGAAGATTTGGTTAATAAATTTAACGTCGATACTATACACGCCGGAATCAAGTTGTTGACGAAAAGGCAATGCAGAAACGAGACAAAATACAACTTCGTTTTACAAGTCAAACCTGATATTGCCAAATTTCTTCTCAAAAAAGAAAAAGTTAATATTAATTTGGTGAAGCATTTCGTCACCGAAAAAATTGAAGTCGCTATTTGTTTTTTGTGTTGTGGCTATGGTCACGTGCAGAAATATTGTGGCGAAAAAACCGAAACTTGTCACAAATGTGGCCAAAAGCACGACAGTAAAATCTGCCAACAACAATTAAATTGTATCAACTGCCAGAAAATGGGAATTTCCTCACGGTCACATTCGGCAAGAGATCCAGAATGTCCATGTCTAATTAAAAAAATTCAAGATCGAAAAAAGAACATCAACTACCAACAATGACAATCCGGCTCTATTGATTCCCCAAACTCTAAACATTTAGTGCACAAAACAATAATACTATTTTGGAACTGCAACGGTACTGACAATTTGTGTGAATTCCTGTTGGCGCGTGAGAATTTCGATGTGCTAGGCGTGTGTGAAACCTGGCTGGAAAGTGAAAAAAGTGCTCCGACCTTATCATCATATAATATGGTTTTTTCTCCAGCGACACGAGAATATTCGCAGGGCCGGGCTAGCGGCGGCCTTATCTTATTTATTCGCAACAACTCAGAATATAAAATCTTAAGTAGGTCTTCTTGGTGGATTGCATGTTTAATAACTTTAGATAAAACACAAATTATTGTAATTATTCTTTATTTTAAACCATCACTGCAGATGGACGCCATTTTGGAATTGTTTCAGGAAGCTGTGACTGAGGTTTCCGAGGGGCACCCCGGCATTCCATGTTTCATTCTTGGTGATTTTAACAGCAGAGTTGGTGATGCCGGGGTGGTTCCTGCGGAAGATTTTTTTGAGGGTTCTGCATTGTATGATGTAAGAGATAGCTGTGATTTGCTAATTAATTCGCGTGGTCGTGCTTTGACGGAATTTATGTATAATAATGCTTTTTACTTGATAAATGGTCGTACTGTAAGTGATAATCCGGCCAAATTTACATATTGCAGTTCTCGGGGAAAAAGTGTGATAGATTTTGTTTGGGCTTCATTTGATGCTGCCGTACTAGTAAATGATTTTATAGTAATGGAGAAACTGACTTCATCAGATCATTTTCCCATTTGTTTGTCATTGAAAATCTTTTCCACACACAATGATCGAGTGAGTCAAGCTAAACGCAGACAAGCACTTCCGGTTTCCAATGCTTACAGATGGAGTCAACAGGCCGCTGCCGACTATTATTTTTTGATGCGGAGCTCACCAAATGTTTCGTGCGAGCCAGGTGCTACCTCCAACCAGATGTTGAACGGTTTGGTGTCAACCATTGTAAACGTAGCCTGTCAGTTAGGTCTACAAAAACCCTCACAGGGCAAGTCGGAGTTTTCCTCAAATAGTAAACCGTGGTTTGACTCTCACTGCCGCTTTCTTAAGAAGCAACTTAGAAGTGACCTCAAAGCCTGTTTTGCCTCTAACTTTGATGATGCTTCGAAGAGTAAGTATGTTAAAGGCAAAAAAGTTTACCGACAAACTGTAAAAAGTAAAAAAGAAATGTATGAGAAGGACATAATTGGAAAACTTTCTAACGTAAAGGACATTGTTACATTTTGGAAAACGATTAAGAAATTTCGCTCAGCACCATCAAAATCGAATGCATTACCAGTCCAGGCGTGGGAACATTTTTTTCTGAGTCTGCAACGGGAAAACCTGACAGTTGAGTTAAATTTTTATGATGCGGGAGATCAGCTTCTTAACGCCTCAATCCGGCAGACGGAGGTCCTTGCGGCTTTGTCAAATGGTAAGGATGGGAAATCACCCGGTATTGATGGACTCTCGTACGAATTTTATAAATACTTACCTCAGAACTGGAGCCTATATTTGTGTTTACTATTCAATCGAATCTGGGATACCGAGATGCTCCCTGACAATTGGTCCCAAATCATTGTTTTTATGCTACACAAGAAGGGGCCAACTGAAGATCCCAATAATTATAGGGGAATAGCTCTTGTAAATTGTTTAACAAAGGTCTTCACACAAGTACTTCTTTCAAGGCTAATTGAGTGGGCACAAATCACTAATGCTATACCTGAATGCCAGTCGGGATTTCGCAAGGGAAGGGGTTGCATGGATAACGTGTTTACACTAACATCGGTAATACAGCTACACTTGAGACGCAAATCAGAAAGAGTTTACGTGGCTTTCGTCGATTTTAAAAGGGCATTCGATGGGGTGAATCATACCTTGCTGTGGCAAAAGATGTATAGTGCTGGACTGAGTGGTAAAATCATTCGAGTAGTCAAGAATTTGTACTCGAATGCATCTTTTCGAATACGAGCGGATGGTACTTTGTCTAGAGAATTCCCTGTCGAAAGGGGTGTGTTACAGGGTGAAACATTGAGCCCTTTCCTATTTTCACTTTTTATATCTGATTTAGAGTATTTCTTCAGGTCGAACGGTTTATATGGTGTCTCAATTGACTGTAAACGTGACATTCTTGTGCTGTTATATGCTGATGACCTTGTTATTTTGAGCCATTCAGAAATCGATTTGCAACGAAAATTGAAATTACTTTGCGAGTATTGCTCCATAAATGATATGTCTGTCAACACTCAAAAAACTAAAATCATGTGCTTTAGAAAAGGCGGTAGACCACCTACGTTTAATTTTCTGTACAACGACGAGCGCATTGAGGTGGTTAACAAATTTAAATATCTTGGGATCACTTTTTCATCTTCTTCATTATTTCTTGCAACAGCTAAAGACATAGCAGCCAGAGCTAGACAGGCTATTGGATGTATTATTTCAGTGATGTCGCGATCAAAAATTACATCTTGGGAAGCAAGGTTACAGCTTTTTAACTCTGTAGTAATTAGCACTCTGTCCTACTGCTTGCCAATATGGGGAATGCGCTACGCTGATGTCTTGGAGAGAGTGCAGTTGTTCTTTTATAAACGGTTACTTTTGCTTCCCTCTTCCACCCCTGATTGTTACGTTCGTCTTGAAACGGGTTGCAGAGAATTAAGATTGACAATATTCAAAAGTTGCTTGACATGGCTTGAAGGGTTACACCTAATGAATAATTCTAGGTATCCAAAAATGTGTTTCGTCAGGATGTTGCAGCTGCTGGACCAAACTGAGGAAAAACACAATTGGTGTATGCAGCTGAGACAGTTTTTTCGAGAGATAGGCTGTGAGGACCTCTTTGGTGAAGTTTGCAATAATCGGTCCATCAAGCACCTTCACATGACTTTAATTGACAAATACGATCGGTTCTTGCTCCTTAAAGATGTTGACAGCTCCTCAACCTCCCGCTATTCTCCGTTTGACCCCAGTATTAGAACACTGTCACTTACAAACACTTACAGTGGCTATTTGACTTTGAGAATTCCGATTCGCTTTGTAAGGGTATTAGCTCAGATTCGCCTTTGTAACAAAAAAAATTTCAGTCTCTACTTTAATGGTACTTCATACCGGATTGACACCACTGAACTGTGCACTGTCTGTAATCTTCAAAAGATTGAGTCTTTGAGCCACATGCTATTTGAGTGTCCCATGTATGTGCCGTTACGTGTTGGTCTGCCTGGTTCTGTTGGGGGCATTGATGAGTTGTGCACGGCAATCTGTAGCATTGGAGCTGTGGATGCTAAAAAGTTCTTTGATTTTTTGGGGAGTGTTTTTAGATTGAGGGCTTTTCTGATGGATGAATAATTTTTGTTGGCATTGACTGTATTTTTATTTATTGTTATTATTTATTGTTATTTGTTTATAGTACAATGCAAGTACTGAAGGAACAATAAATATTATTTATTTATTTTATTTTTTATTTATTAGTGCTTATCACTCAACGATTTTCATGGAGCTTGGGACTCACCTTTGTTTCGTATGATCATTCTTATTCTCCAGCCAAATTCCAACATTCTATCGCCATCTTGGCCGCCATATTGAAATCTCTTATTAGTGGAACGATTTTCATGAAACTTGGAACTCACTCTTGTCTATAGTATGATCATTTTGATTTTTAAGCCAAATTTCATGAATCTGACGTTATTTTGGCCGCCATTTTGAAATTTCTGCCCAAATAACGGTAAAACCCTAATTAACATTTTGCGTTCACTAATCCTTCAAAAAGGAAGTGCGCTACTGAGCCTCATGCCCATGAGGCATATTCGCTTGTTTTACTTTGTAGGTGGTTTGAAGCATATTTTATGATCCAAGGAGTATCCCAGCTGCGTTAAGAACTCGTTCACTTTTGGCATCTTTTTTGTAGATAGTAATTTCAAATCTGGCACGGACTACCTGAAAAAGAAATGAGCGACGCTATTTAATTTTCAAATTCTCCAAAAAAAAATCATTCCCCAAAACTTTTAGAAAAGCTATTTGATTTTAAAATTAAAAAAAAATCTGAAATTGAAGTCGCATGCAAAATATAAATTTCCTATTGAAAATGGGAGGTACCGAAACTGTATTCTGCTTATCCACTTTTCCAGTCACATCATATTTGCATAAAATGTAGGTAGATACCGGGTGGGCCATAAAAAACCGTACTGTTTTATTTTCATCGCTGATTTTTTGTTTTTAGACCGATTTCGACAAGGTTGGTATCATTGTGTAGCTAATTGAAAAGGCTAGCAGAGCCATATACAAATGGTTCCCAAGTGTCAAAATTCAAAATGGCGGAAACAACTGAAAATAGGCTTTCTTTTGCAGTCGTTTTTTTAAATTAAAATTTGACAGAATAACTGAACTAAAGACATTTTCTGAAAGAATCAACAATTTTCTACATTTTGAGACCACAACTAGCTCAATTGGTTCATTCGTTGAGGAGATGTGGCAAATTGAAAAAAAGCTTATTTGCCATTGTTTCTATCCAAAATGAATAATAGAAAATATTGTTTTGCCTGCCAAATTTTTGTTTCTGGGGCGATTTTGACAAGTTTAGTATCATTGTGTAACCAATTAAATAGGCTTCAAGTGTCATATACGAATATGATCGAAATGTCGAAATTCAAAATGGCGGACACAACTGAAAATGAGCCTTCTCTCGCAGTCGTTTTTTTAAATTGAAATTTGTCAGCGTTTTTTGAATGAACGAACTGTTTTTCACATTTTGGCACCAGAACTAGCTCAATTGGTTCATTCGTTGAGGAGATGTGGCAAATTGGAAAAAGCTTATTTGCCATTGTTTCAATCCAAAACGAATAATAAAAAATATTATTTTGTCTGATGAATAATTTTTTGAAAACTATTTTGAATAATTGGAAATTATTTTACAGGGTGTTCACTAGGTAGGTTCTTATCTATGGACGCGGACTCTCTGGATGCAAACATTTGAGGACTATCCTCTATTTTTTGTATTTGTGTTGGTCAAAGTTGTTCTTGATTACTTGAATCCATTGTTAGCCTCAAAATAGACATGTAAGATGTAAGACATGTGAGGTTTTAATTTCATTGATGGTAGAAAAATAATCTATTAGTCTTTTCCAAAACATTTGCACATCATTTTTATTTAAAAAGCCCATTTAATTCTGTAATTCTGTCAAATTTCATTGAAAAAAAAAGACTGCAAAAGAAGACTTGTTTCCAGTTGTGTCCGCTATTTTGAATTTTGACATTTAGATCCTTTTTCGTACATGACACCCGTAGCCTATTGGCTACACAATGACAAAAAACCAATCATAATCGCTTCAGAAACAAAAAATTTACAGACAAAACAATATTTTTTATTATTCATTTTGGATTGAAACAATGGCAAATAAGCTTTTTTCAATTTGCCAGATCTCCTCAACGAATGAACCAATTGAGCTAGTTGCGGTGTCAAAATGTAAAAAACAATTCGTTCTTTCAAAAAACGCTTCTAGTTCTATCATTCTGTCAAATTTGAATTTAAAAAAACGACTGCCAAAGAAAGCTTGTTTAGTTGTGTCAGCCATTTTGAACTTTGAAATTTTGATCATATTCGTATATGACACTTGAAGTCTATTTAATTGGTTACACAATGATACTAAACCTGTCAAAATCGCTCCAGAAGCAGAGATTTGACAGACAAAACAATATTTTTTATTATTCATTTTGGATTGAAACAGTCCCAAATAAGCTTTTTTTCAATTTGCCACATCTCCCTAACGAATAAACCAATTGAGCTAGTTGTGGTCTCAAAATGTATAAAATAGTTTATTCTTTCAGAAAACGTCTTTAATTCGGTTATTCTGTCAAATTTCATATTAAAAAAACGACTGCAAAAGAAGGTCTATTTTCAGTCGTTTCCGCCATTTTGAATTTTGACACTGAGGAGTCATTTGCATATGGTTCTGGTAGCCTCTTTAATTGGCTACACAATGATACCAAGCTTGTCCAAATCGGTCAAGAAACAAAAAATCGGCGAGGAAAATAAAACAGTACGGTTTTTTATGGCCCACCCGGTAGATATAATATCATGAAAGATAGTTGTCTCCAGTGTTGCTTGCAGGTTTCTTGAACACGAAAAGTAATATTTTGGGGCGTCGGTTCACAAGACAGGTTTCCCAGAAAATTATGTCTGATTTATTATACTCGATTTAAGTTACATTTTCATGAATTACCCCTGCACCTCCATCATAGTTCCACCTCGAAAACTGTTTGCTCTTGAACTATCTCGAAATCTTTTGTCATACTTCTCACACCCATGTAAGAGTCCAGTTCTGGGAAATAAACATCTATCTATCTATCTTATACTGTGGATAGACTGCAGATCTAATTACACTTTATGAGGACTCCGATATCGTTGCTACCCCCTCTAGCAACTGAGCGCGACGAGTGACGTCTTGCCTGTTTTTTCACTTTTGATATACTTATCTCTCAAGAAGAAGTCAAGATAGAAAAGACAATATGCGACCTCCATTTCTGCTGTAGGGGTAGATTGCGTCACTTCCGTCATTTTTCGGGAATGATGGGTTTTGAAGTGTGAAATTTACTGCCCCAATAACAATTTGAGAAAGTTTCATACGACGCGACGGCACCGTCACCATTAGCGATGATGCGCGAGGTTCGTCGTCTGACGATCGTCGGAGTCTCCACTCTCCATTGTGCATTTTATATACATCAGTCCAAAAGGCAGGATTTGATGGGCCACCTCGTTGATGTATTTATTAAAACGTGAAAATTTCAAGGGACACTCGACAAAACTTAACAGGGCTCTGTCATGCATTTACGCAATTTCCAAAATAGATACCCGCCAGTGTACTAGAAAGCAGAATACTAAAATAGAATTAAAAAGTCATCCATGCAAAACCAAAAAGATGATTTTTTGTGCTCACCCTGTAAATAAAGGAGTTAAGCAGATAATTCAAACACCACCCTGTACTTCGAGGCCTACCTCGTCTTCTTTGTGGTAAAAGTTCAAGAGAAATTTTTTTTTTTCGAACGGGAGCTTCTCGACGATTCAGAAATTTTGCACTGTCTTATTGAACACCCTGTACAAAATTTATATGAATTATCTTGTGTCGTGCAAAATCACGGACTGATAGCCAAAGGATCAAGTCAATGGACACTTCAAACAGGATACAAATTCATCGTAGTAATCCTTTACATCAAATTGAAAAAACGCAACAATTTTTGGAACGACGTTTTGATTTGTGCGTAGTTTATATCGAGGGGGACATCTAAAACATACATTGGCGAGTTTCTATATTTAGCCCCCTCGCCCCCACCCACCTCAACTTTGAAATTTCAAATGACACCACCTATTTTGCGATACGTCAAATTCAACAGAATTAAATTCTCTTTCTGAGAAAATATTTTTTAAATCTTTAAGCCCACCCCCCCTTCTTTCTTAAATTCTATGAGTGTCCAATTTAATATTATTGACCTCTCAATTCTCTTCAATGCAGTCAACGTTTTCCTGCACAGCATCAAAAAAGAAAATTTTCTATAGAAAAAGTGCCACCCAAATTCACCACTTCGCTCCCCCCACCTCACTTTGAAAATCTAAAACGACAATACCTACTTTGTGTGATACATCAAATTGAAAGAAATTGAATTCTCTCCCTGGATACAATTTTTTCGAAATTTTTAAAACCCCCGTTTCCTTCCTAAAACACTTAATGTCCATTTTGATGAGGAAGGGGTTGAAAATTCCCCAAAAATTGTTTTCAGGAAAATAATTTAATTTCCTCTAATTTGATGTATCACAAAGTGGGTGGTGTTTTGTTAAATTTTGAAGTTGAGGTGGGGGAGAGGAATGGGGTGAATTTTGGGTGGCACTTTTTCCACCAAAAATTATCTTCTTTGATGCAGTTTAGGATGATGCTGACTAAACTGAAGAGAATTGAGGGGTCCAGAATGATGAATGGGACACTCAGAGAATTTTTAGGGGGGTAGGGCTAAAAATTTTATAAATATTTTTTTCAAAAAAAAGTTCATTTGATGTATCGCAAGGTAGGTAGTGTCATTTGAAATTTCAAAGTTGGAATGAATGGGGGCGAGGGGGCTGAATATAGAAATTCACCAATGTGTGTTTTAGATGTCCCTCTCGATATAATAATCGACCTGTTTTTGCGCGAAGAAATGTTGACTAGGAATCGAGAGTTATTGCAGGTGAATAGTTTTCAAATGATCACCCGGTATATAAATGTTGAAACACTCAAGAAAAAATGCTATAAAAAATTGGAATTCGAAAGGTGGATTTATGCTCGCAAGAATTATAATATCGTTTCTAAAAGCTCATTTTTAATATTTTTTCATTTTTATTATTTTTATCGTTATTTTTATTCTAATTTTTTTGCGAGTGTAATTCCAATTTAAGTTATAAAAGCTGCGTTTAATCGACAGCTCCAGGCAGTGGCAATCTTCTCTGGATTACGAATGGTCAGTCACAACAAACATATTAATTATTTAATTTGCCTTTCGTTCTGTGAGTCATTATACTCTCAGCGCCCCCGCCAAAATTAGCATCATTTTTATTTACATCGCAGTTCCGCGAATGTAAATTACTTTTTCGTAATTCGTTTTGTGATTTATCGACAATAAAAATGAATAAATGCCTGTGTTTTTATTATGTATGTATGTGTCTTGTGCATATTTTAATAAGTGTGTGAATCCCTTACATCTTCATTCGTGTGATTGTATATAATGAAACAGTGCAATTTTATATAGGTACTTTTACAAATTATTGCACTAATATATTGATGTCCGTCAATTTCTAATGTTATGTCTGCATTATTCACTTCAATTGTGATGACCTTTCTCAAATTACAAGTGATGATGATACCCACTTTTGCGCGCACACATACACATACATATACAAACACACACGGGTCCTCAACTGGCGCCGGCGCTTACAGAGGTAATAATTAAGTCGAGTCGGTTATGGTAATTCTTTCATTTTATATAAGTATATTCTGCCAAAGCCCCTTGGCAAATTTTTCGAATATAATAACATTACAATAATCCGATCTTGACATTTATGGGGAACATCATCAATAATTTTCAATTTTACGTCTGTTACCATTTTTTCTTGTGTGTGCTTACTGTTTTTACATCCGCCTATATTTTTCAGACATAAATTGACAATACATATAAATATTTATAGATATACAAAAATGTTTTTTTTTCACCATGATAGAGCAAATAATGATTAGCGAAATGTTTGTGTGCATGATAATAAATTGATGAACACGGGATTCGTTGCGTGGGTCCTAGATCCGTTTTATTTATTTTTTTTGTGTCTGTAAATAAGGCATCCAGTTTATAAGCGGATTATCACCATCAAAGATGCTATTAGTGAAACGGTTTGGCCAAAGTTTTTTTTGTGTTATGACAACTTGATCCTAATTTATGATGTCGCAATAAAAAAGTTTTTTGTTTCAAACGTCCATATACACCAATAGTAAGTAGTTCTCATGATCTTCGACCATCCACCAATTTAATATTTACCACGGTCCGGTTGTTCTAAGAAGCGCCCGCTTGAACCCGATCATTATATACGAAAGCGTTTGATATCGGCGCGTTCTCTTTCACGAACTGGACTAAAGAGAAAAGAGGTCCTCGGCAATTGCCGTCACCATCATTTAACACGGACATTATGTATATTTATAACGAGGCAGCTGTAATCAGTTGATGCTAATTATGGTGGAGGTGCCGGGTTGTAATTGATTTCTTTGTATGTGGCTAGGCAGCCGCGCGAGAACGGGCGGGCCACCCAACCACCATAAATTACTAGAAATAATTGCAAGACTAAATTATTTGTATAGGTCTTTATACAGGGTGCCAGCAGAAAGAACATTTTTGGAGTGGTCATCTGAAGGATTGTACCCTGTATCTCGGCGATATTTTCTCAAAGCATACACAGATATATGAGAGTTGTGGTCGGTATAACGGAATAATACGGCATGTCGCAGAATTTGCGCCCATGGAGTCCAGGGCAGTTTACGTATTATGCATTAAAGTGTCAGAGAAATGTAAAAAAGTTTAATTTTATTTTTCATTCCAATTTTTTGAAGATACAAGGGGTTGAAGCGAGATCTTTCAAGCTCTTATAGTACAATAACGCGTGAAAAATATCATCCATTGAATGTGTAGTGAATATTTGTCTTCTATACAGGTGAGTCAAAAAAACTCGAGTTTATTCTTTCTCAAAAATTGATGGTACCTCAACTGTCTTGACAGAAAATCACACGGTTTTGTACCAAGGATTTTTTTTAAAGATTTTCATAAAGAAATAGTTTTCTTTCAATTTTATGGTACTTACAGATTTTTTCAAAGATTTTTTTAGAGAATTTTTTTAAAATTTTATTGTATAATGTAATGTTTCCATGGGTTTTTATGGTATAATGAATGAAAATCTAGTACGCACCCAGTATAGGCTGTCTGATTTCCACATGATTCTAGTGGGCTGCGATTCAGGCCGCGATCGGCCGATGGCGACCAGAAACAGAGCCGACTAGAATCATGTTGAAATCAGACAGCCTATAGTTGTTATTTTCCATTCATTATCCACAGATTACTTGAATCTTTTGGAATAACGTAACCAAAAGGGCCCGAAAGACCTCCCTTCGACGCATCATGTCTGCAAAAATAAGAGACATTTTTTCAACATTCCTCTGACACTTGACCTTACCGTGAACTGCCTTGGACTCCTTGGGCGCGGATCACAAGACACCCTGTATATTAAAAAATACAACCCGTGTATGTGGAATTGACGTCTCAGGGGATGGGCGAATGATATATTAATATAAAACAATTTGGTTTCCAGCAGAATGGCATTTTCTGAGCGACTGCCCGCTGCGTCTCGGATCGTACGGTCTTGTACTATGTGGTTGTCTGACGGGGGATGAGCGTGAAATTCACTTTGGGCTTTCATCAGAAACTAATG
This sequence comes from Anaspis maculata, assembly GCA_949128115.1. Taxonomy (NCBI): domain Eukaryota; kingdom Metazoa; phylum Arthropoda; class Insecta; order Coleoptera; family Scraptiidae; genus Anaspis; species Anaspis maculata. The sequence goes on along the minus strand of OX421962.1, from coordinate 35,637,043 downwards.
AGGAAAATAGGAAGGTGGTGCATTGTGGTTAGTCGGCCAAATTAGCGGTGCGGCGCTGAATGAATAAAGATCTACAATAAATCCACACCAATAAAGTTACCTAGAATAGGCTTGCTTCTTGCTTGCAGCTCAAGTCGATTCACCTATTTGAAAGCCAAGAGCCGACCTATTTTTAACAGATCGTTGTAAAATCTGCTGTGACACCACAATACTTTTCCAACGAGTAGCCAGAAACGTAGTTAAGTTTTGGTTCTAAGTGTCTTTTGTCTGCATGCTCTGTCTACAGTCACAAAAAGCATTCTGGGTGAAGTCTGAGGAGGCATGCAGGACGTAAACATGAAAAAATGTGGCTATATGAATCCACGTATAGGTACAGTATTTGTGATCGTTATGTTACACATCGCGACCAGTGCCACCGCTTATCCTCCTTTACAATGGCGGATTGCCTTTTCAAGTTTAAAAAGGAACGTTATACCGGATGAAATTTCAGATGAACGTCAGCTCATCAGCCGGTGATCCGAAAGGAATCAGCTTTGTCTCCATCAGCATCACGGATCAATACTGATCATAATAATGATAGTAAGTTTGATCAAAAAGACATCTCAACAGGACTTGAATTTAGTTCAACATGCACCAGTTTCTTCTTACTTCGTACAACCAAGTCAAATGTTGCTCACCATGCGGAACATGCAGACACAAAAATATAAGAAAGTGGTGAAGAAACACGTGCTTGAATTTCAATGATTCACTCATATACGAAATATGCATACGGAGGCTGACGGATTTCCTGTTGATTAATCCTTTTCTTCATCCCAACTTCCTACATTGCCATTGTTCAACGCACTAGGTGCACGATGACAACAGCAAAGCAAAGTTGTGGGTCTGGCGAGTCGCTGAATGATGACGACGCCGCCGCGGCAACTTCTTCTGATTCCGCGAGTATAAATTATATTATTCAAACGAGACGCGAAACATGGATCGCTGATTTGTAAATATAACGCAATGTGCGTATAATGTACCAACCGACAACAACGGTATGACAAGCTCTCGCATCAGGCTCATAGCGACGTCAGACATCAGGTCCTGTTCTCTGGTTATGGAGAACCGCGGCCCAACCGAGCAGGTCGCCCGCGAGGCGCCAGGCGACATGTGTGGGAGTCTCGCGGGGCACCACTCTTCGGACCCGCGTCAACATTATGGCAAAAAGCGCGATGCGACTATCCTCTCGCTCTCGCACTTGCTTTGCCATCTTCGCCCACGAGGACCGGCGCTTCGGCCACAATGCCTTGCGATCTTGCGAATTTTCTACAAGTCCAGCTATTCAGCCACACAGCTAGAGGGTGGAGGAGGATTTCCTCGTAAAATCCACAAGTGACACCATATAGAAATGTTGGAGAGTAATTTTTCATAAACGAAAAGGTCAACGCAAATCGCTTCTAAAGGTTACATATAGTCGGATCGTTGAATAAACTTTGATATTGGGTGGGCTGCATAAAGAATCAATTCAAACGAGCTAGTGAATCTGGGGAATAGGTGCCATTTAGGTGATGTTCATGTAATTAGGAAAAGCAATGTGTAAAAGACACACCCGTATAATTGCAAGGGTGTTCATAAAGTCTTTCAACTGAATTAATGTGATGTAAGTTTAACAAGTCTTGATTGCTTACATGTATAAAATTACCATTAAACCACTTGGGAGTATTATTATTATTGGCGGTATTATGATCAGTACTAAGTAATAGTGGTACGATTATATTGTCGATAATTATTGTTGAGGAATATTACAGGACGACCTTTACTTATTATAGGTACAGGGTCTTTCAGCGATGATAGCAAAAAATTTAACTGTGGGTAGATCTCGTCAAAATATGAAAAAAAAACTATAGGCACACCATTTTGCAAAGTTCGGTCTAGTGACGAAAATACAGCTCTTCAAAGTTCACTTTTTTCGGAAATTCAAAAATTTGTAACTAAGGAACGTTTGATGAAATTAACTTAGATTTACTATAGACTGGTTTGTCGAAACTATCTACGGACCTGCCAAATTTTGGAAGGATATCCAGCCAGTGGCGTTGGAGTTACGAGGGTCAATAATTTAGGAGGATCTGAAGAAAAGTTGTCATGAGGTGACCCCCCATAATTTCTACGCTATTGGTTGGATCCTTTCAAAATTTGGCAAGTTGATAGATAATGGGCGCGTTCAGCAGGCTCTCTGGTAAGTGCTGATGGTGGATAACGCGTGCACCGTGCGCGTTATCGGGTGTTAGCAGCTACCAGTCGCCATTTTTTCTACCACACTTTATTTGCGGTAGCGGTAGAATGGTGAACTGTTTATGACGGTATCGGTAGCCTGCTAAACGTACCCATTGTTGATAAACCACCTTGTGCTGAATTTGAGGTAATTTTGTCGAAAAGTTACAATTTTTTGAAATCCGGAAAAAATAACTTTCAAGGGTTGTATCTTCGTCATAAGGCCGAACTTTGCAAAATGGTATATGTGTTTCCGTCATATTTGGACGAGATCTACTCACAATTAAATTTTTTCTATCATCGCTGAAACACCCTGTATTTTCGAATACGATGAATAGTTGATGAAGAGGAAAATCTGAATATCCTGACAGCAATTTGGTGCTGAGAACCAGGCGGAATGGAGACATAGATATCACTTTTTTGAAGCATCAAGGTTCCACAAAGGATTGTTGATCCAGTGATAAAATCTGTTGTGAGCGACACAAAACTTTCCCGATTAGTATCCAGGAATCTATGGAAATTTTTGTTCGAAACGTCTCTTCGGGTGGGAAGTTGGAAATGTTGGAATTAGAGAGAAAGAGTGAAAATAATTTGCAGGAAATTTGCGAGTTCAAAACCCTCGTCATCTTGAGGGTATGTTGCACTGTGGTGATTTTCTTGTTCTTGCCAGAAAAGGTGATCTTTTCGGTTTTTATTGTACGGCCTAAATTACACCGTTTCACCTTCCGACTTTTGGTTCCGGATTGATGTTAGGTCATCCAAAAAGGGCCGATTGCCGCGCTTCTCCCTTAGTTAAATACACGACGACGATTCCAAGGTGGCCGGGCTGGCGACTTGACGACCATCGGAACCTACATTCGACGCCGATTTCTCTGAAGTCCTTTTCCGGTCCACTAGTCGGACATCTTACTAACCTACTCCGCCACCCACGGATAAGGAGTCCCGTCTTCTTCTCCACTAAACTGTGGAAGGAAGGCCATGTGGAAGAAGGCGCGCAGCTGCGAAGCAGATCGTAACTATTCCTGGTGTAGAATTTTGCTACAGTAATTCTTTATCTCCAGAGTCCCTGCCACTCGAAGCTTGATTTTGCGTGACGTAGAACCTCCTTTCAGCACATTTTTATTCCTAGGAGTGCACCTAGAATAATCAACTTAGCATTAGCTGACCGACCTTCTAGCGCAATTGGACTGTTAGACAATGGAAGTTTTGGGGGTAATGCAAGGTTGCAAAAACTGCCTGGCAGACGAAAGTGTATCCGACGTTGAAGAACTTGAGAATGGAAAAATCTTATCGATTTTGCTGATGGAATCTAGTCAATAAATTAATACATGTGCAATTGATGGGGAAGGATCTTTTTTGGCGTCGATTACGATACAGACAAAGGAGCATGCATATAACAAGCTCGTTACGAGATACAGAATAGGCATGAATGCAGGGGAATAATCGGAATGTAACAATGTACGGTAGCGAATGATCAGAGTTGCGCAGTTGCAAGTGTGCTTTCGATATCATCATCATCAGACTTCACTACCGTGTTAGGGTTACGGACGGTCTGGTGATACCGCTCACTCGGTTATTTGGAAATTGTGCCGAATTATAAGTGGATGGAGTGGGGCTAGAGGATGTTGTGACTGATGCGGTAGGGTATTATTACCCTCAACCCTTCCGGCCTAGGGCCAGAAGAGCAGTTTCTCTCAGCCCAGCTGAGAAAGGGCTATGCCGACGTTCAGGGCAAACGCCGGCGTGGCAAAGAACCCCACAAAATGAAACCAGTGTTATCATTCGCGTCTTCCTCGAGGGCAGCGCTGCGTATGCGGATGCGGACAGTAGAGGGAGTCAAATAAAACTTTTCAGGTAGATCGGGGTATATTCAAGCTACGCTACCTATGATACAAGCTAATGCTAGGCCAGCAACCTAGCTACAGTCGGGACGGCAGAAGGCCCTTAAAAACTACGTAGATGCGGAAATGAAATACAAATAAAAAGTGTACGTAACCGAGGTCCTTTTCGTCGACTAGCTCACTTTCTTGCCACCTTGGCGCCACCGCTGAAAAGGGTATGCGTCGCACCTAGTGCCTCGATGTGCAGCGGACACTGAAGTGAAGGATGAGGTAGGAGGGGACCCCCTGACCGACGTCCTGAAACAGCACAAAATACCGGCAGATTATTAGGCCTCGACAAAATGTAAAAGAAGAAAGAACAATAAAGGGACGACGGGGTCAACGACCTCAGATCAGCTGTTCGCACACAGGCGTTCATCAATTTTCGTGGCAGGCATTACCACGGTGATATGCTGAAGGCACGAAAATACAAAACATAAGCTGAATGGATGCTGAGGGCTGTCCGGCCAGAATCAAAACTCAACCACGGGGATTTACGATTTTAGCAAAATAATTTAAGTACGAAAATGACGAAAAATGCTAGGCCAACAGTGACACGCTCAACACACTTGAGCAATGTAAACACTCAGCTTTGGCACTGCGTCCCCGGAGGAAGTGAGAAGTGAGAACTCGCTACTGTCGAAGGCCTCGGCGACTGCATCTTGACGTCGGGGAGCATGGATGGTGCCTGTCTTTGTCGTCCACCACTGTCGGCGCACGGTAGCGCGTTGCACGAGGAGGCCAGCCGAAACTCGGACCGAAAAACAGGCGAAGCCTGGGGGTTGCAGATTGTGGTCGGTGTAAAGTCGAGCAGCACCAACCGTGACGGCGGCCAGCATGGCAGCGTACTCAGCGACGTGCGGCCAGCGGGTCGAGCATCGCACGCGGTGCGTGGGCGCTCCCAAGCGCAGGAAAGGGGGTTGCCGGCATACTTGAACTGTCGTGGCCGACCTCCGCCATTTTTGTCGACGGACAGTACAGGAGCGGAACTGAGGAGCCTAGCTCGCACGAAGCGCAATTTTCGCTCTAATAAGCGGCCTGAAACAACTGATTTTAGCCGCTCGCTAAAATTCAACGCTGCACGGAAAAAAGTAGGACTGCAATTTTCAAAAGCTCAAGTATGTAATTCCTAGTGGTCCAGAAAACATTTTGGTGACAACGTATGTGGGTTTGTAATGATTACATACCTCGTTTTCGGAAAAATGAAGGTTGTAGAAATCAATGACCCAGGTAGGTAATAACGCTGATGGCTCAGGTATGTAATATCTGACGATCCAGAGAGCAGCAAAGAAGGGCGCAGGCATGTTATCGAGTAAAGAGCCAGGTATGTAATATTTAATGACCCAGGGAAGACTAGATAACGGCGCAAGTATGTAACCGCATAAGTTAGAGCCAGGTATGTAATATCTGATGATCCAGAGCGACGACTAGATAGTGGCGCATGTTTCGCAGATTTGCTGATATACATTCAAAAGTAGGAACCTACATGCCCCATGCACATGGTCTTCTTGAAACTTATCTGTCGAATAATGTTGTAAGGCACCAGCTTGATGAGAATATGGAAATACCGGCTCCAAGCCAACTCATATTAAAATGCAATGAGAAATTCGTTGCGAGCTTTCACACTAAAGCTATGGTATGACAAATGCTTCAGTGTTTGTTCTGGAAGTGCCCACTGGCACAGTATTTGACTCCACTGGGTCATTGCATCTTTACTCGAAGACAATACCGGACTGACTGTGGCGTCGGCATCAGTCTGGCTTTTGCTCCCCAGTCGAATACGTGATTGGTAGAAAGAGTATCTACCAAAATGTGGTCATTACATATCCCGGTCATCAACAGAGAGAATTGCAAGTTGAGGTATGTAATTTCTAATGGTCCCAGGACTGTGAACGTCGCAGTCATTCATCGCAGACAGAATTGCAAGTCTGGGTATGTAATTTCTCATGCTACCAGGAGTGTGAGCGTCGCAGCCATTCATCGCACTGTATTATTGATGGCAAGGAGTAATCTTAGTTACAGACTTCAGGTATGTAATACTTTGCAGCTTTGGTGCAGCACTGATTGAAGCCAACAGTTGTCTGCATTTGTCGCTGATCTGTCTATACACATTTTACCTACTTGAGTCAGTGATGGTCACTACCTGCCGGTTCGGAAAACAGTGAACTGTAATATTTGCTATCCTGGGGTGATACTGGATAATGCAAAAGGCAGTAGTTTCTTGGATTACCACCAAAAACTCAATCTTCACTACCAAGGTTGATAAATATTGACCACCTGGATATTCACGTATTGAAATGGTTGGTAGCAGTTCAGATATTTAATGACCTGAGCTTGTAACGCCTACAGATTTCCGCTAAAGCATTTTTCTCCGTGTGATCGCTTACCTGGAATGCAAGTAGAGGTGGCCGCGTGAGCCGAATTTAGCTTGACGTTATCATTTAGAACATTTTTCGGCGAGAGCCACCACTACCATAACTCAACACTCACCGCTCTGCGCACTCCTCACAGGCAGGGCCGGACTGGGCTCGTCCAAATTTGAGCCGTCACAGTACTCAAGATAGTAAGCTATCGGACTCAACCGTTGGGCCGCCTTCAGTCTCCCCGACCTTTGAATCCACAGAACATCGTTTGGGCTTTGTGCTGATCAAGCACGCCATCCGGATTTGCTCGCTACAATCAAGAAACGGTCCTATCCCACCTTGTCCGTACTATAGAGAAAGATCGAGAGAGGACCAGATCCTGCATGACGTGACGTGATAGTCGAACTTTGACGCTCTCCTCGGTCTTTTTAGGTTGTTGTGAAGAACAGTACGGACGGTCGGTTTTGGGTGCATTTTCGGCGCTTGAATGCGGCTGGTCAGCTGACCAGATGATCTTCTGCTTTTGAGAATGCCACCTTGGATAAGCTTCACGATGATCGTTTTCTCGGCACTCTTGACATCAAGTCTGGGTACTGACAGATACCAGTTGCCGAGCGATGCTGGCGTTCACTTGCCTTGACGAGGGGAGAGTTGTTTCATTTCTTGCATATGCCTTTTGGGTTACATAGGGCTCCGGCTGGGTAGGCAGTGCTTCATGTATTAACGTCGATTGTTTATGGGCAAAAGCGGCGACTTTTAACACGTCCTGCGTGAATATCATCCGATATCTAGCATCACCATTAGTATTTATTGGACATTCGCTGTTTGTTTACCGTCCGTCGTATTGGAAATTTGGAAGTTTTGTGTGTGTGTGGTAATCTCTTCGGGACGAAACAATATCGCTGCGATCGGATGGAAACAAATTACGTGGCAAATTGATACGTCTAGACTGGTGAATAACGCCGAAGGATGAGGAAGAGAAGCGCAAACTTTTTACGCAATATTTCTTGTGATTGATGGTGCTGTGTCGATTGTCGAAAACATCTCATCTGTGGCTTGATAATCAGAGATCATTTTGATGCTGATGCGGCGCCAGTAAGTATAGATATTCAGGTTATTTTCTCAATTTAGACGGAAGGATGGATAGGTAAGTTGCATTTCGCGAGCACCAAACCTTAAGATGGTCCGCATGATTCATGAAGATCGAAAAAATGTGGATGGCGCCGCGGAAGTTGCATCAGAAGGCTGGGAAAAAGAACGATTTTTGATATGTGCGGTGGTGGTCCCTGATCGGATTTGCATATCCGACGCCAACTTGTGTATGTGTGTGTGGCTTCGCTCGCACAAACACACCGTGTGTCGTAGTGTTACGCCAAATAGGTAAATAATTACAACTGGTTTTTCGACGAGAAGGCCGTAAATATCGGAATGTGTTGTATTCCTGACAAATAGCGCATAATTATTTAAATAGATGCAAGTTTAGGTGTAAAAACGTCCTGTGGCAACCGATAAATTTATCCATCCAATATCCTCCTCTTCAGCGCGGTGTGACTGTGCGTGTGGTGAATATGTGTCTTCAGAGCTTTCAGAGAGGAGAGTATAATATGCATGATGCAGACTCTTTGCGTATCGCGTTACGTCATTATCGTAAATAAATATTTTATCAGGTTGTTGGTGTACCTGTAATATGTATGCGCCTTGATACGCTTAATTTATGCATTTTCACAGCGCGTCTTCCTTTTTCGGACGAAATATAGCTTGGCGGGACGTTTCAATTAATTTCGTATGGACAGACAAGCGTTGACAGCGCCGGGAACAAATCAATTTATTGGGTTTCGGGCTGACGGTATGGTAGTCTCGGCATCGTGGAGTAATGGACGGCCGTCTAGGATTACACACGCCATTATGGTGATCCTTACGGTACATCCATATTCGGGAAATATGTATTCGTGTGGACGGGACGGTGAATTTCTGAAATATCTAACAGCATTTATAAGTCTGGTGATAGTCCAGCAGCATTAGATCATATTCTGCGTTACTGCTCCTGCTGATGCTATACCACTGTGGGCGCCCGCAGAGTTTTTACTAGGGTGGGGCAAACGGTTTAAAAGTAATATACCAGAATATAAAATGCGAGCGAAGCGAGCAAAATAGCGCCGCAGAACGAACGATTTTCAATTAAGGGGGTGCCGGGTGTTCCCACACAAAATCCCGTTGGTTTCATTCATGTACCTTTTGACATAAATTTTTGGACCTTTTTCCGAAAATTCACAAGCTCATATCAGCCTCAAGCCCCCGGTCTGAAATGTAAGTCAAAGTAATTTTTAACAAGGTTATTAACGCACATTAGACTGTAAGGGTTAAAATCATGTACCTTATGACGTAAATTTTGAGGCACCAGTTCCCTGTTCATACTGTATTTTTAGCTTTTTTTTTAGATTCTCTTCAAATTTCTTACCCACCCAGCACCCCAATTCGCTCTGTGGTCTTTTTTTTTCAGATACTATTCTGAGTGGTATATGATTCTGTTCGACAAAATTTGAGAGATGAAATTGACGTAACGGGACGCCCAATTCTGTTAAAACTTTTTTTCTATTTCGTACTATGTTTTGTATCTAGGTAGGTACCTACTATTGTTGTTGAAAATAAATATGGTCAGTCGTGAAAATAATGCGTCAAAAACAAGAATCAGGTATTAAGTAGTGAATAAGTAACTGACCGTCAGTTCCACAAAAAAGATGACCAGCACTCAAGGCTGATCACAGATTAACTGAACTTTTTCCTGCTGAATGCTAGGTGATTACTGACAAAAAATGCCTGAATTCTGTACTAGACCCATCATCTTTCCCTTATTGAGAGAAAAACTATCATTTCCATTAATCAGTCAGCTACAAATTGACAAACAAAAATCGCAAATCAACTAATCTCGTATTGAACTCTGAACTCTGTTTTGTGGAACCCACGGTGAATTAACTTGAAGCTATAAGCTTGCATGGCCACAGCTGATTTGGATGTGGCTACTGTTGATAATGTTGCTTCATTAATTTTCCTTACGTTCTTTGTCCAGCTTTACGCAGCCCCCGATAGGTACGTAGGTATTATATTGTATCTATCTAAATTATGAATATTAAAAGAGGTGCACTCGCTCGTCGGTTATTATTGTGTGAGGCGAGTATGGCATGTGGGGGATCCACCATCAGCCCTAGTGAACCACTATAAAAGATCGCCCATAAAAGAGACAGCTAATTAAAGAGAGGAATGTCGGAATGATGGAGTTTGCTGGCGAGAGCTGCGTGGTCAAACCACAAAACACTGTCCTGATGTTCTCTTCCACATACGCAAGCACACACATTACGTTACTATATTACACCGTATACACACGCACACACACACATACATCCGAATCGTCAATCGTAGAAAGCTCCTGGAAGTCCTCACCTTGCACTCGAAACGACCACAAATTTCTCTGCGGCGACATTTAAATTATGTAAAAACTCGAAAAATTCGACCGAACCATGTCGTCCGACACTGGGTGACAGCTTAAAAGCATCATTTAGTTCAATTAACGTCACCATTTGGGCATCGTGCAACATCCATCTTTGACAAAACGGTCTGCTGGTCTAGATCTTCAAAGTAGCCAAAAAAAATGTCTTTGACCCGTATTATAAGAAATAGGAATGTAGGTGATTGTCTCCAATTTCCCAAATGACAATCATGAAGACGTATTGTAGACATTTTGTAAAAAAAACCCGCAATTTGCATAGTACGTGTGCAGAGGTTATCAATAACAGAAAACAAAATGCATGTTCAACTCCGGTGGGCAAATTCCGACTCGATAAAAGTCACCGGCCCCGATAAAAAACCCATATAACCGCCAATATAAATTCAATTTTCGGACAAATTTTAATATTAAAATGTGCAAATCGCGTCCGTATTGTTTCGGTTTTTTCGCCCACGGGGAGATCCGTGTAGACGCACACAGGTTACGTGTCGCCCGACAGGTTGTGGCGCCCGAGTCGTGTAAAGAGGGCGTTTCTTTTCTTCTATACATTATGCGATGCAACTTTTTCTTGATGAACGCCAAAGTCGCTCTGTGGTTTTCGAGCTAAATAGCTCAAATTCCTGGCCGCAATAAACCGTCGCAGCGACGTGCAGCTCGGTGTTGGATTTATGGTGCAACTTTCGGGGTTGACTTCCGCTGGATTGTCCTTTGAACCACACAAATCTGGGATCTGTGGCCGGTGGTATGTACGGGTGAATTATGTCATAAATAAATAAGGCCTTATACGTCGTTGATCCCGATATAGGTAACCTGGTGCGCGGCAGTCAAAACATATTACTCGCATTAAATTACCATAACTTACCATACGCCATAAATCCCGATGCATTTAGGGGTGCAGTTATCCGAAAAGGGTGGACTCACTAAAAATTGGCCGGCGGGGTGCTTCATGCTGACGGTGCTGTGGTTTTCCACAATTTATTCCAACACCTCTCTCTCTGCGCGTCTCCTCGTCGGCTGTTCCGCATACATCTGAATAAGTAGTTTTGGATCGTTGATACAGGGTGGGCATCTCAAGAAGCAAGCGGTATGTCTACGTTTGGTATGTCGACAAGAAGCGCCTTCTTTTGCTTATTCGAAGTCCTACAGGTAAGTAGCAAGAAGTAGCTGGTCGTTGCTGTGCTTCTTTTTTTCTTCCTTCCTGTTCAGATTTTTCCTATAGGTACAGTAATTGATACTGAAACTCCCCTAACTCTTCAGCTTCTACGCTTGGTTGAATAAGGCAACCCAACATACTTCAATTTGATTCAACTCATTTGGATTGAATCATTTTTCCCGCCTTTGGGACTTCTTGGCCGGTGATCGTCTAGTATCAGGACACCATCCTGTTGTGCTTTCTTCTTGTGGTTCGAGGAAAGAGATCCGGGGCGTGTTGAGATCGATTTAACCTCTAGTTTCAACTAGAGAAATTAGTTGCAACATAAAATCATTGTTTTGACTTCTGTGTACATGTCAAAGTGTTTAAATAGATGGCTCGTTCCTATAACTAACTCTACCTCAACGCTGTTGACTAGGATAGCTGAGTTTTCTAAAGGGCTCCCTAACAGATGAGTTTCCTTTAATAATTATTTCAAAGCCGTCACACATCAATACTGCGATGAACACCTGATTCTTTTGATGATGAACACCTTGAACAACATTATCAAACTTCGTTTGAGTAGCGTGGTTCGATATTTTTATCGTGGCTTCATCATAGTACGGGAGACGGATGCATGTTTAGTACCCCGATCGAGTTATGTTTTGAGACTATCATCTATGTATCGAGAAAACATGTGCAACCATGAAATGGCAATCCTGCCTAAGTAAATCCTGCCGGAAATGCAATTAATTGAATGATTTAAAAATTGTAGCATAGAACCTTCAAAATTTTTGTCAACAAATGTCAGTCACATTGTTGATGGCACACAACAATCACCCCTTTGACGCGCCACTGTCAGAACTTACATGGTGCTGCTAAGCAACTATCGTTACGCATTAACCTCCTTGATAGTTGCTTAGCAGCATCATGTAAGTTTTGACAGTGGCGCGTCAAAGGGGCGATTGTTGTGTGCCATCAACAATGTGACTGACATTTGTTGACAAAAATTTTGAAGGTTCTATTCTACAATTTTTAAATCATTTAATTAATTGCATTTCCGGCAGGATTTACTTGGGCAGGATTGCTATTCCATGGTAACACATATTTTCTCGATACATAGATGATAGTCTCTACACATAACTCGATAGGGGTACTAAAACCGCGTCCGTCTCCCTCACTATCAGATTCAACATTTACGTTAGTGTTTTAGGTTATGTTAGGGTGAGGCCTAGCGTCTAGACGCCGAAAAAGGAGTGAGTAAATTTTGCGAGCGAGTGGGATTTTTTTCTCTCTTTTTTCTGTTGTTTTCCCTTTCCCTACAATCTAAGTTCGTGGGCCGGTGCGTGCGGGGCTCCTCCTATCTATGAATCTTTTCTCAAAGGCTGCGTCTCTTACCTCTGGAATATTCTTTTTGCATTGCTCTTTTTATGGTGGTCCTACATTGAGCATCAAATGCTGCAGCTTTTTTAGCTGACGAGCTCTCATTGGTCACATGTTTCTCATTTAAATTTTGCCGCAGCAGCATGTGACAAAGCTGCGCCCACATTGAGATGCATCAAGAAGCGAAGTATAACGTTCAATAAGGTCAGGTATACACAACGGTTAATTCCCCAATATTCACATTCACAATGACAGCATTGGCATCAATGACAGCATTGGCATCAATGACAGCATTGGCATCAATGACAGACGTCAGTTTGCTTTTGCTGCTAAAGACGTTGGCTAGACGTGAACTTCTTGAGCAGCATGGCGGAAAAACTTTTTGAATTTTGCCCATCCAATCAGAATTCTGCTGCAAAGAAAGCTGCAGCATTTGATGATCAATGTAGGGCCACCATTAGGCTATGGTTTTTTTTTGCCTGTTTTGGGAGGGATTGTATATGGCCTGTGTCTTTGTGGAGAACTGGACCTATTGTTCACCTTGAATTGCCCTTGAAGCCTAGAAGGATATCGCGACCGCGAGTGTCTATAGCCGGAAATATTAAACTCAATTTCACCCTTCCAAAACTTCGGAACTTATGGTGTACGCGTACAATTACTCAAGTCAAGGTACAAAAACAAAACTCTCATGTGAAGATCCCTTTGATTGAACTCTGTACTGTTTTGTGTGAAGTGAACTCATTGTTGCTAAAAACCTACAAAGGTGCTCGCCGACGAACTATTAAGCCCTAACAGTTCATAATAGGTACTGTAATCTCCCAATCCACCCCTCTTACAAAAATAGATATTCCCCAAAGAAGAAGAAAAACCCCCTTAAAGTTAAAGACCGGTTGGCCGTAATCGTGATTGTCTAGTGGTGTTTGTTAGGACTCTAGTTGTGTTGTAGTTACCCAAGGTAGGACAGGTAAGTGAAGGCTTGGAAATGAAACACAGAGACTTCAAATCAACAAAGAACAATTTTTATTCCAAAGACAAATTTATCGACTCATGTGCAAGAATGCAATATCAATTCAATTACTCCACTCTCCCACTATTTGAAATGCAGTGCGCAAGCCACTGATGCAGAGAGAACAAGAGAAAGACGAGAGAGAGAGAGTGTCGCTCTCGCTAGAACAGATCATATTAGTTCCAGGAACCTAGATTGTTACGGAACCTGTATAGCGCTCTTTTCTACAAAGAAACGCCGAATTCATGGTCGTGGAAATCTATAACAGAATATCAAGGGCAACACGCTGTCTCCCTTTGAATAAAATGAAAACAATAATAAAAAATGCTTTGATCGAGAAGGCGTACTACAGCCTCGAGGAGTTTTTGACAGATCGGGAATTTGAGCGTTGCCTGTTGCTGTAATGGTTCTGACACCAATATTTGCTTTTATCTATATTTTCATTTTTGTACATATTTTAACTGTGTTTTATTTTGTTTATATTTTGTCATATTTTATTTATCTTATTTATTTATTGTATTGTGACACGTTCTACACCTTAAAGGTATCAATGTATGGAACAAATAAAATATTGATTGAAACAGAACGGCAGACCAAAGTGTGAGTATCGTCGGTACATCACTTGGCGCGAAGGGAAAGAAGAGAAAGACAAAGGTTCATTAATAAGTTCTACGGTGACCTAAATTGACGAGGGATCTGTAGGGAAATACAGACGAGTTTGGCAAGCATAGGTTCTCTTGGCCATGCCCCTGCTGCCGAAAGAAGAGAGAACAGTGTTGCATCTCTGGATGTCTTTTAATTGTACCATAATAAAACATGGCAATAAAATATCAAGAATATACATAATAAACATAGTCAATAAAATTATCAACAATTATTTATCATAATTAGTACCACAACGTGACTCAATATAAATCAACAATATCAAAAAACCAAGTCTTAACAGTTGAAGACGTATATTATTTCATAAGATAACAAAGTAAGGAAGGATAGCTTCTCTCACGAGATACCCTTATCTTACAAGACACGACAGCGAGGAAAAATATCCGTTGTGCCAGATATCTCTCTCTCACAAGACTCAGGTATGAATACAGAAGACAGTCGATCAGTGTAATATGTAACATGGTAAACAGAAGTATGAAGAAATCATTGAAACATTTCAACTCAGATGAGAAGAATAACCCGACCATGTCCATCAAGTATGACAGTATACCTCGGAGCCCTCCATGCTTGGAGCTCTCAAAACCACGTCATCTGTTCTACAGATCATCGCTTTATTGTCTCGCTAGACCCTGGTTCTCGTGGTAGCTCGGCCGCGGGTCATCTGGATATCTTGTGGCGACATTGTTGTACCTACTCTTTCGTCTCTTTCAAGCATCAACAACAGTGACCCACACGCTACGTGTATTCCATTACTCCGCTTATGAATATCCCATGAATTGTTATATTTATTGACGTCTACTTGACAGGAAACAAACCAACTGAATAACTTATCTTCGAGCGTTTTGGAGACACCACAGCTGTACGATGGAAGTCTTCATCATTGGAATAGACTTGTATCTTCTCTTTTCTATGATCTGGAGCAGGAAATACTAAAATCTGTTGTGTTCTTCTCCCAGACATCTGCCGACTTTTTTTCTACCTTTCAGCTCCCGTTTCTTGACGACGGCATCTCGTTTTCCAGGTGTATCACCAAAGCTCACGATGTTTGTAGTTTACTCTTCATAGGCGAAAGAACCGGTCGGTTTCAGTACAAATATATTAAATCGTCGTTTGTCGTTTATTGACCTAAACCGATTATTATTAACAACAATTGCGACTCTATACAGAAAGGCCCGACCCTGATTTTAACAAAAGCGATATCAGTTATTCCCAATTACTATTCTTTCCGCGCTTCTCCAAATTTAACAACGCGTATTTAGAAGAATGGCCCAAAAGCTCCGTCCAAGTTCCAACCCCAACCCCTGGACTGCTGGTACTACCCAGTGAGAAGTTGAAGTGTAACCTCGTGTCGATCGTGGCTCTCTAAGATATTGCAGAATCTCAATCGTAGGCTGTCTGCCCACCACACAAACCAACTGGTCCTGCACTTCAAGGCGACCTCTCGATTTCCCACATCTCATTCGAAGGTACAGCACAGCTGCACAGCTAACGGAGGCCAGAACATTTCCGAAGAGGTAAAGGCACATCACAATAGAGGACAAAACGCTCCCGAAGGGGCAAAGTCGCATCAGTGCAGAGGACAGCACACTCCCGTAGGGGTAAAGTTTCATTTACATAGCTCATAGTGATAAAATGCGAGTCTTCAAGGTGGACTCGGACTCCCCTTTGCGCAGACCGCGGTGTGTATAAGCTGGCTTCGAAACCTCTGGACAAAACTTCACGATACCCTTCGTTAGCAAATGACGCACCTGGAAAGTCACTTCGGTCTTTCGGCGGCGGTCCCAGAGTCCATATAGGCTCTTGCTCTAGCTTAAAAACTCCTTGGTAAAAGTCGTCTCCCACTGCATTTAACCCCGCAGCAAAGGTGGAGTGTGTACCGGTGCGAAATTCAAACTCCTGGTCATTTCAGTGTCTATAGTGACAGGGCACGGCCGCGGCAGCTTGATAAGGAAGATTTTCGCCACATGTGAGTGTCATTTGATTCGACGGTGCGCGCCTAGCGGATGGAGATCCCTCTACAACAGCAGGAGCAGTGCTCATTATGTCGGAGCGACAAGGATTCTCAGGCGGCGGCAGTGTGCGAGTAGGGCGACTGCATTAGTATCGTACGCAGTGCGCACAGCACTTCGGAAAGCGTACTTCGCTCGGAAACAGATCTGAACCGATGCATACTAACTTTGTAACTTCTTGCGTATAAATTACACGGCTAGCGACATCTTTTAACCATCTGGTGAATTTGAATATCACACGCTCAATTCCCAAGCATTTGTTGATTTTTCGCCCGCGTGTTTTCGACTCGTATATCGTCGTGGAAATGGCAATAGGCTGTATGTCATGAAACTTTTTTTTCGAGAGGGCCAAAAATTTCGCTCATACGGGGTGTTTATAAGAATCTGTGATCGCGGGGGTTAGGCCGAAAAACGCAGTAACAGGCGCAATTGTAGTGATTGAAAGCGGATTCCAAAGGCGATGCGATCACAGACGTTTATAAACACCCGGTACCTTCAGAGTTATCAGACGCTTGAGGAAAATCTCTATTACCCATCGTTATTTTGCACCTCTAAACTTATGTGGCAAGATGACGATGAGCAACAGAGGTTTTCTTTAAGCGTCTGATAGGTATAAGCGACGTTTCTTTGGCTCTCTCAAAAATTGTTTTTTTGTGACATACGACCTATTGTCATATTCACGACGATATGCGGTACGCTTCAATACAAATATTAAGTTATGCAATGCAATACTATTTTGTACTTACTAAGTACTTGAAATACAGTGATACGAAGCATGTTCACAAATCGCATTCATGACACTATGAATAATAAAATTGTGAGATGCAGATGAATCTTGAAAACCTGTAAGATTATCAACCTTCAGCTACAGCATTAACTCGAAGATTTAGAGGGAAACCACATTTATGTTCAGTCGCATCTTCGACCTGTAAAAATTCCACGCGATCCGGTGGAAAGTCACGAGTTCCCACAGATGTGCTGCTGCCGGGGGCGTATGATGTTGATGTTGCGAAATTATTTGTTGGCGGCAATCCATCGGCAACTACTTTCAGGAAATTTCGACGGTCTGCGCCCACTTTATCCACCATCTTGCATTTTTATACAAAATCCCACCATCCACCCACCAAGGGTATGACTAAGGGTATTCCAAAGATCATTTCCTTGTACCGAAGGTCCTGAACATTAGAATATTGTCGAAACTCACAGCATCTATCTTGAAATTCAACTTTGAAACGGGGCTTAGGACATCTGGATCTACGTGGTCCACGCCTAAACGATGGGGGACAGTCTAATCAATTGCTGAAGGCTTACACTTCACCTTGCCAGGCGACCGTTGAGGTCCTTGAGAGAATTCATGCATTTCAAGGCGAAGGATCAGCCACCATTGAAAAATGGGTGCCTTCCACACAAGGTCGCAGCTTTTTGACCTACCACACTACAGCCAAACACTCTTGTTCTGTGGCACTGAAATTTGTGTCGTGTTTATTCAGTGAGCGGGAAGTGTAGCAGATGACATGCTCACCGTTATGAGCATCCTGTGCCAGGACTACCCCCAACCCGTAGTTTCTGGCATCGGTTTTAACGGTGGAGGGGCTTGTATAAATCTGAACAAGCCATGACCGGCGTCACTTTTGAGGTAAAAAATATATTATTGCTAACGGAATCTTTTATTTATGAAAAGTATCACGTATATCGATAAATATCAACAGTACAAAATTTTTTGATGGAACTCTCTTATTTTCCATAATATTTTGAGAATGTTCTGGTGACGAACATCGTAGCGCCCCTACGGCGTCATTCACTGTTCGGCCTTGTACCGCGATCAGCAGTCCATTTTTAATACAGGTCCATGGGATTGGGGGATCAATCAGCAGGCACTAAATGGCAGGAATGGCACGGGCAGGAGCTACTGGCAAAGCAGCATACCATGCTTACCAGTCGCAATTTTCCCACCGCATGCAACTGCAATGCAATGCATTGCTGATAGCACAGTCTTCCAGCTCCTCACTTCTGGAACTAGCCGTGGGTTCCACAAAACAGATAATATGAGATTAGTTGATTTGAGATTCTTGTTTGTCAATTTGTAGCTGATTGATCAATGGAAATGCTGGTTTATCCCCCAATAATGGAAAGATGATGGGTCTAGTACAGATTTCAGGTTTTTTTTGTGAGTAAACATCTAGTATTCAGGAGAAAGGAGACAGAAAAAAGTCCAGTTAATCTGGAATCATCAGCCTTGATCGCTGATCATCTTTTTTGTGGAACTGACGGTAGATCTACTAGTTGCCTGTTAAATACGCTGATCACAAGATCAAATAGGGGACACAAAATCAAACCCTTTTTTGCATTAAGTATATCTACTTGTCAAATTTCATGTCATTGATGTGGGTATACTGCAGGTATCTACTAGTGCTACCTAGACTACTAGACGTCCCAGTATGTGTTCCTCTCAAAAAATTCCTGCACGATCAAGTACCGAGCTCTACACCAGGTGGCGTTTTTTAAATGTAAATCGCCTATCCTTCCCACTTCCCCGATTACTCGATTTTGCGCCCCGGGTCTATCAAAAAGTGGTGCCCCAGCTAGTTCATTACATGCATTTTTATATGCAGAAAAACGATTATCTGGCAAAGCGGAAAGTCCGGCACTGAGGCCCGGATCCTATTCGGCGTCCATGGATTCATCCTAGGCAACCAACCCTTCATGCATGCGGGGCTAAGCAGGTGAACAAATCTGATTCTTTTGAAATGACTGAGCAGTGTACTCAAATGCAACGCAAGAAACGGGTGCAATATTATTTGTAGTTTATTTGGATCTAGTTTTTTTATTTCACAGGTCTCCAGCTTTTTGCGGCATTGCGCAAGTCAATGACATCCATCTTATTTGACAACCTAAAGGGTTTTTGTTTTGCTATTGCTAATTTTCGCACGTTCAGTTTTTTGGATTAACCCTCGAAGCCCCGTTTCAACAAGAGGCATGTATCGTAAAAGCATAATTATACTGCTTCGACACCTGTCATTAAGTATTTTCATATAAATTTTTTGCTCAACCTGCGATATAAGTATTACAATTAATTAGTTGACGAAAGTGAGTGGGCATCATAGAGGTAAAAAAATCAATGAGGCAATAATGGCGGGTTCAGCTCTGGCTCCCAATTAGCAGGCCAACGACAGGTCCAATTATCAAATAAGCCTCAAACAGCATAATTGTTACTTACACGCGATCAACGACCAGTCAGCAGGAATTGATTAAAGCATCACGATGATGTGGTACATCACTCTCAACAAAAGCCCGCGTGCGTGATGATGATGATAATTGACGACGTTATTATGCGTAAAAGGAGTGTCCCTGGGCCATCTCTTCTTGATGGACACTCTCTCGACGAGCTTTGGCTATACACATAACTAGAGATCTTATATGGCTTGATGAATGCATACGTCGCGGATAAATCACACGGTGTGGTCCCGTCCTTCTTCTATTTCCCTCATCCCGTCGTCCTTCCACCACCACTTGTCAGGTGATGGATGCCGCGCTAATGTGACCCGTGTCAGCGATCCCATATACGCACAATATAATCGCTTCTGGCCCATCGGGGCCTGTCAAAGTAGCGATTTGTTAATCGATCATAGCTACTTCCTGGGGAGGCCGCGTTTTTTGCATACACGGGACACTCGAAGGACATGAATGCGTTTCCGCTTCAGGCATACAACTGTTACAACCCTTCAGACTCCAGATTGAACCACAACTGGTCCAAACTCCATCTTGGGCAGCTTTTTATTATTATTTATCAAACACAGTAACACGAAACCGATGTTTAAAAACGGCGGCGGTGTGGTCTCATCTGTACATCGCTGCTGTTTACTAAACAGTCTCAAGAGCAATGTTTACACACCCTGGGACTCCCACCTGTACCATAGCAGCTTGTCTCTTCGATGGTCTAAATGGCAATATTAATACGGCTTTGTTCACTTCTGGCAGACGTATAAATTAGCCCGCCGTATATACCACAACAACATCTTTTGTCCGGTCAGTTTTCGAATTTGGCTATGGACTAAACTTCTGAACTAAACGCGTCTCCCCACGGAAATTGAGCCACATGCCGATCTTAATAAGATGGGCCAGGATAGTGAGAAATCGTTCATTGGTTCTACGCTGTTTTATATTACTGTCCTGGGTGGTCCGCCATTATTTTAGCCGATACAAAATTAAATGAGAGCCAAGTTTAATATATCAATTTTCATATGTGGAAGCCATAACCGTATGTATTACAATGTATTTAATTATAAAGCAGGCTGTTTTGGACGACGACGGCACTAATGTCTCTTCTCGGACGGACCAGTTTTAATTGCGTATGATGACTCCGTTTTTTCAGGTCTGCGCGGCGGTGGGCAGCTTCGATGATGGCCAATCAATGTATGAGGGTACAATATGTAGTCTCACTAGTCACTACCAATACGTGGGATGGATGGTAAAAACTTCCAGTCACATAAGAGGGATTGTAGGGGAATAAAATATTTAAAGTTTCATCAAGTCAGAGGAACAAAATACTTTTTTAGGCGACCAACACACAAAGCTTTCTTCACGTCCTTTTTGACATCCCCAAAGTGTCTTTTTTTTGTACGCTAATGTCAATATTTCCCTTTTCGGCCGCTAAACCTCATTTGTTTTACTTTGTTGGGAGCCCAATGTCATTTTGCTTTTTTCACGTTACATGATTTTAGACTGATTTAGCTGTTGAATATTCACATCTTGAAGTAGCCGGCGGTATACCTGATATAATATATGAGTAATAAAGAGCAATTAATCATTCAATGATGACCCAAAATCAGATGTAATAATTACATAGATTTGAAAATACAGTTATTTTCTCCGTAAGGTTGGTGCCCATTGCGGTGATTTCCGAGGTGATTTCAGTTGCAAGATTGCTACGCTACTACATCATTGGTCAATGCTACAATGTCATTGTAAGTGCTGTCAAAGTCATCAAGGGCAATTTCATTATTATTTTGTTTTTGTTTGTTATGGTTATGCTTATGTCGTGAAAATTGGCCCAAGTAGGTCCGAAACACGGTGTCTGTTGGATTTCGATGGATACCGTAGCCCTCATCATGGAATAAATAGACCACAACGTTGATGACTTGCACGATTGTCCGAAAGGTACGCTAGAGAAACCGACCCTGTCCAGACTTTTGCCTTGTTTTACAGGCACCAACTTATCACAAAATGTTCATACTGCTTCAGGTAAGTACCTATACAGCTTGTGATTTCAGCGGCAGCAAATCCAAAGCTGCCGCATTTGAGCTTCAGTCTGTGGTGCCGGCGTTTGAGAAAAATCAATTTCACTATACCTCGTTCATCACTGACTTGTCTAAACTACTGTCATAATAATACACCTACAAATTTTGTTTTCTAATGTCACAGGTAACTATGTTTTATGAAGAAAAGCACTCCTGCGATTGCGGGTAAGAAATCAAACAATTCAAACATCAGTATTCTGCTCAATTTCTTGTGATAGTCGCCTAAAAAGTGTCATGTGCACCTCGGCCAAAAGGTTCTTCTTTGACCTCACCTGTTTTGCAGCCTCGGCTACGCCTCGGCTACAAAATTTCAGATTCGGAAAAAAAACATTACCTTCATCGCCTTGATACACAAAGTACTATTATGTCACTGGATACAAAGAACGAGGCAAATGCTTCTAGAAAAAGGGCTTTGATTCGATTCATTTTAAACGAGTAGTACAAGTGACAATAATTGCCCAAGGAAATACGACAGCAGATGCATGTGATAAGACGAATAATCGTTTCGCGTTCGGACCGCAGTCGTACTAGTTACCCCCTGCGAATCCACCCCGGGGAATAAGAAAATTTAATTGGACCACAGAAGGACGAGCTTGGTTTATCGGACTCGATCAAGTGTATCAAATCTCGCGGTTGTTAATAATTTCTTTATCCGTGTCATATCGCGGTCATCTCACGAGCGTTGTTCGCATAGATACTCGCCATTATCGCGGACGATCTGAGATGTCTCTTCGAGAAGTTAAGACAAAATTCCGTGATGGTGTCTAGCTGTGGGATTGCTGCTGTTGCTGTTAGTTGCTCTATTATGTTGTGATCCTGTGAAGGATGATGTAGAGATAGCAATCGGATCCGGTGGAATTCGCCTGCACACACACACACACACGTTGACTCTCAGCTACCATCTCGTGACATCTTCATCTCCCAGTTAGAGAGACGACACGACGGGACCGAAGCATCAAGTTACACCAATCGGCTGGCTAACTTGAGCAGAGCTTTTTTAAATTATCTAAGATGACGTTAGATATTGTTTGTTTTCATTCGAATTCATTCTATAATAGAGATTTCAATGTTGTGTTCAGAGCTGTCATGTAGCAAACACATAAGTCCAGCATCATTAATCACGTGATTTCAGCCAACCACCAAGCGGAATTCTTCGGCTTTCTCGTCACCCCAATCCACAGTCTATTTTGGAAGCAACCGGAAGCGTACGTCAAAGTCTTTTTCCATAGTACGGTACTCTACAAACTCAATAGTATTATAGTAAAGGTAAAAGGTGCCCATTGATTGCCATTGACAGTGAGCCTGTGGTTACTTTGAATAAGCATTGTGCACATTCGGTGAATGAAATCCTCCGTCCACTTCTCGACCGACGACAACAACAAACGATAATAAAAGACTGATTTCCGGACGTCTTGATTGGTAATCAAAGTGGTGAGCCATCAAGCGGACCAGACAGCGGGCTTGGCGTTTTGTAATAAAACAATCTGATGCGAAAATCGTTTTATACGATGAAAACATTGCTCCGATTTCATCTCAGATCGTGATGGTAAGAAATTCTTTATCCTGTATCGACTATCGATATTAGTCTGTGAAATCTCATTTGAAATTGATATCCATCGCAGGAATGACATATAGGTAACGGGCATCGTCCCTATAATATCAAACCACCTGCCATTTTTCAATTTGTAATTTAAATAATTCCATCCCTTAATTGAAAACTAAGGGCGTGCGATAAATCAACGCGCGCGGTGGCGTCGTCGTCGGCGGAATCTTGGATATTTCCAAATCAAATACTTTTGGAGGGCAAAGTGTATGGATTTACGAGTATATACACTCGTGCTTTTACCCATGATAATGCGGATGGTCCCGGGCGGTCAGGTGAGTCGGACAGCTGAAGAAGTTATTGCATCCCTGGCGTAGCGTCCCTCTGGTCGTCGGATGTCTTTTGAAAAAACCGTGCGGGTAAAAGAATAGACGGCTTTCGGGCACCCGCTGGGCGCCCCGAGTGAGTGGGGCCCAAACAAATTTCAGCAGAATCAGAGTCGCGCGTTCCTCCGCCCCGCTGGGTATGATGGCGGTGGAATGTTCGACGCGGAGCCCCTCTCCTCACGCACACACCCTCAAATTATCTACGTGATTTGATTACGCCGATGTTTTACCTTTCAAACTCTGCTACAGCCATTTGCCATTTCACTGCTTTTCTTCAGTTTGTGTTGACACATTTCATTGTCTTCAATAATCGATAAAATTGGAGAGAAGTTGGAACATACATCATCAACAAAAAAATTGGTATACCTGGTAATACGATACCTACTTACTTGAGGTTAAACTAATCATTATTGTACCTCTATCGTCTAGATGTAGAGACAGAATAAAATTGCATGAGAATGAACAGTTCTGCTCTTTATTTAACACCAGTTGAATGACGAGATCTTTGTGCAAACATCAATACTTGAGATTGACCGAATCAGTCTCCTCTATTCTGAAGACCATTATGTCAGAAAGTTTCGTATGTCTCCAGATTTTAGCGCAGGCTCGGCCTTATTCAGTATCTTATTTGGTAGCAAAATATTGCTCCATTTCTGACGCTGAATCTGTTGTAGACTTAGGGATTCATGTGTGGAAAGCATCGGATACAGCAAAAAGTTGCAATTTATGCTCAGCTGTACTTCATCTTCTCTTGACGTCTTCCTTTTTGTTTCAAGTTGTTATCTCAATTCTAAGGAGGGATAGAATTGTTTTCAAAAATAACATGACTTCTTTTTATCATTGAAGTTAGTCGGCTGGGTGGTTCAGAAGTAGAAGCATAAACCAACGCGCTCGCCACCCATATTTCAATGCGTCCGCGTCCTCTCAGATCGAGGTTCAATTCCAGCCGGCGCGGCGGAAGAACATTTTTCTGGGCCAAACATCGCTAAAAACGTTGAAATAATAGTGTTGTGGAAAATATGACTGTGTATAATAGAACTGTTGAAACGAAAATTTGAAATAAAGTGTCAAAACTCTTATGGCCGAATGTAAGGTCGAAAAGGGGAAAACAACACCCTTCCAGGGGAGAAGTATCTCCGAAGCCTTTTTCTATAGTCCTCAGAAGGTGCACCGGATGATGCAACTTGGGTTTTTCTTATTCTTTTTTTTGCTCTCTACATTGTCATATTTTTTTCTTCGAGTCTGGGATTTTTGTAGGTTTTCTAAAAAAGCCACTTTATTAACTGGATTGTCTCGCAAACTTTGAACGTGGTTCATGCACGACCAAACAGGATGTAGCGCTCAAAATTTTCATTGAAATGAAAATTCAAAATAAAATCAGAGGTAGCGAAAAAAAAAAAAGAAGGTCAGACGAAAAGCAAAAAAAAAAGGGCCGTCAAAAAGAAAGTCTCTGAAATATCGAAAAAACTACCGTTTATCGTTACCTACAATAACCCTTCCGCCGATAGTGCGAAGGTAAGTTCAAATCTTTGAAGAGAAATCAAAACTAAGACCAATTTTCTCCACCCAGGGTTTTTTCCCGAGGCTTTATCTTGGTGCAGTCGTCGTTGTCACACGTCTCGTCTTTTTGCCGAATCAACCCAACAAGAGCTATTCTCCGTATCGAGTGCCGAACACATAATAAGTAAGAAGACCATTCCTCCCAGCACCGACGTGTTTTCTTTCCGGTGTCTGGGGATTCAAGAGTGGAAGTTTAACTTCGTTGTGGTTGCTCTTCTTCGGACACAGAGGACACAGACGTTCGTGGTGCAGACGCAGTAGGCCTTCCGATTCATCCAACGAGGATTTGTGAATCTCGTGGACATTCTCGACCCTGCGATTTGAAAGATTTGACGGAACACGTCATAAGGCCAGATTTTACCTTTTTACATTTTTACCTATTTCCTTTATTTTTGTCTATTTACCTACTGTCAATTACCAATTGTTACGGTGTTCTATATCTATTATCGAACGGGTTCAAAGCTTTTACAAAGATACCTAAAGCTATATCTTACGGAGTGCACTCGGCGAAAGAAACACAAAGGTATATCGTCATTTTCTATTACGTTCGGTACTGGCATTATTTCACTTTTTCTAAAAGAACATTTGTTAAAATTTGTAGGCTGATCTGAATTCATTACGATAATTTCTCTCTTGGTTTGATTGAACAATAAACACTGTTATCCCCATTTATTTCTTTCATCTTTATTTTATTTTTGTTGTTGTCTTTAGTGATTCAGACAACTCTCTTTTCTAAATTTTGAATATCGAATTACTTGGCGCCCCAGAACCTATTTCGGATCCCATAACCCCGCTCTACACGTAACATCGAGCTGACCGGGTGCTCTTTGTTATTCGGTCACAATTCACCGGAATTGTCGAGTAGCAAGGTAGTAAAGTGGCGCCCAACGTGGGGCCCGAAATAGAGTTGTTTAAATTCAATCAAACCAGAAGAATAAAAAAGGTAAACTGTCTCGTAAACTGTTCTATCAAAATTCTACCTATATCTACTGTTATTGAGAGGTGTCTACCTGTTGGTAAACAACCAAATTGGATTTGAAGTCTGAAAGTCTGGTTAAAAGTCAATTTGACATTTTGGTAAAAATTCGTTTTACTTTTGATTTCTCTTACAAGGATGGAACAAATCTATCCAAACTATCTTCTAGTAGATGAACTAGACTATGAGTTGAAGATAAGAGGTTGTATAACTACGAGAGATGTAACGGAAAAACGTAAGATTTTTAGACGGTTACAGGACAGGTCACGAGGACGAACTTTGGCGTTGGTCGACCCAGAGTACAATGTTGAACAAGAGCAAGACGTCATCGGCAACAAATTAATTTCCTTACGATCGGTAATTGAGGAATTCGAAGGTTCAGAAGATGATTCGACGTTCAAACGAGCCAAAGCTAGGTTACTGCATGTTTTAGGACGTGTAGAGCGCATTGTAATTCCTGCAGAGGATACAGACGACGTAGAAGTCAGAACGAATATTTCAAATTTTAAAAATGAATTAAGGGCTACGATTTTCATGCTTGAGGCTGACTTGTACGATAAAGCGAAAGAGTTAAATCCGATACCAGAACTAAATCTGTCTTCTCATTCAAATAGTTCTGTCGCGCACATCCAGACAATTCCTACACAAAGCTTGATGACCGTTACTCCAAAAGGTGTTCCAGTGTACAAGTTGGGAATCAAATTTGACGGCGAAACTAGAGAATGCAGCGTCAATTCATTTATAGTACGTGTTGAGGAACTGGCTGAGGCACGACATGTTCCTAAAGAGGCTCTCTATGCGTCCGCTATCGATTTATTTTCCGGCAAAGCATTAATTTGGTATCGTTCAGTTAAATCTCAAGTTCAAGATTGGTGTTCTTTGGTTGCACTTTTAAAACGTGAATTTCTGCCTCCCAATTATGATGACCAGCTATGGGAAGAAATCAAAAACAGAAAACAAGGAAATAATGAAACTATAACGATGTATACAGCCATGATGCAAACTCTCTTCAGTCGTTTAAGTCGACCCCCTTGTGAAGTCACGAAAGTCAAAAACATCCGAAAAAATTTATTGCCACAATATTTTACTCAACTAGCTTTGTCTGACGTCGGCTCGGTAACAGAATTAACGATTCTCTGCAAAAAATTAGAAGAAGTCAACGAAATAACAAAGTCGTTCAATTCCAATCAAAAATTGACATTACTTGAACCCGAACTGGCCTATCTAACCAAAAGCGATGACGTGTTGTTGAAGAGTTCGAATTTTCAGAAAAACAATGACAAAGGTGGAAAATTTTTCAAGGCTAATAATTTTGACAACAAGAAACAAAAGAAATTTCAAGGTGCAAATAAGGGAATATCTGCTGTGGTGTGTTGGAACTGTAACCAACCCAATCATACATATTCAAGTTGTGCTTTAAAACGATCTAAGTTTTGTTTTAAGTGTGGTCGCAAAGAGGTAACCGTTGCGTCTTGTCCGAAGTGTCAGGGAAACGGAAGACGGGAATGTACGGAATAGGCCCGCGCACGTTTCCGAAAAATAATGCGGTCAAAAACTTTGTTCAAACAAAAACTATAGTCAAAGATTGGAAAGTTTGGTTGTCGCACGTTAGAAATTTTTATAAAAATTACAAACAATTGTCTTGTTCGGAACAACAATTAACCCCTTTGTTTTTGGATAGAAAAGGTGATAACCGTCCTTATATTGCCGTCAACATTTTTGACACAACGATAACTGGATTGCTAGATTCAGGCGCAAATTGTTCGGTAGTTAGTTCAAAAGGTTTGGAACAACTAAAAAGATTTGAACTCAGAGTAGTACGAGAAAAAATTAAAAATATAATAACAGCTGATGGCTCGAAACAAGAAGTAATTGGATTTATAGATTTTCCTTTATGTGTCGATGGAGTTTGTAAAGTTATCAAAACATTAGTCGTTCCTCAAATCACACAACCCTTCATTTTCGGCAGTGATTTCTTGTTAGATAGTGTCAGGAATGGACTTAATCAAAGAAAAATTCTTTTTCTTTTGCTTACGAAAGGGGGTAATGTGTAGCGTTCAAAATTTTCATTGAAATGAAAATTCAAATGTGTAGCGTTCAAAATTTTCATTGAAATGAAAATTCAAAATAAAATCAGAGGTAGCGAAAAAAAAAAGAAAAAAGAAGGTCAGACGAAAAGCAAAAAAAAAGGGCCGTCAAAAAGAAAGTCTCTGAAATATCGAAAAAACTGCCGTTTATCGTTACCTACAATAACCCTTCCGCCGATAGTGCGAAGGTAAGTTCAAATCTTTGAAGAGAAATCAAAACTAAGACCAATTTTCTCCACCCAGGGTTTTTTCCCGAGGCTTTATCTTGGTGCAGTCGTCGTTGTCACACGTCTCGTCTTTTTGCCGAATCAACCCAACAAGAGCTATTCTCCGTATCGAGTGCCGAACACATAATAAGTAAGAAGACCATTCCTCCCAGCACCGACGTGTTTTCTTTCCGGTGTCTGGGGATTCAAGAGTGGAAGTTTAACTTCGTTGTGGTTGCTCTTCTTCGGACACAGAGGACACAGACGTTCGTGGTGCAGACGCAGTAGGCCTTCCGATTCATCCAACGAGGATTTGTGAATCTCGTGGACATTCTCGACCCTGCGATTTGAAAGATTTGACGGAACACGTCATAAGGCCAGATTTTACCTTTTTACATTTTTACCTATTTCCTTTATTTTTGTCTATTTACCTACTGTCAATTACCAATTGTTACGGTGTTCTATATCTATTATCGAACGGGTTCAAAGCTTTTACAAAGATACCTAAAGCTATATCTTACGGAGTGCACTCGGCGAAAGAAACACAAAGGTATATCGTCATTTTCTATTACGTTCGGTACTGGCATTATTTCACTTTTTCTAAAAGAACATTTGTTAAAATTTGTAGGCTGATCTGAATTCATTACGATAATTTCTCTCTTGGTTTGATTGAACAATAAACACTGTTATCCCCATTTATTTCTTTCATCTTTATTTTATTTTTGTTGTTGTCTTTAGTGATTCAGACAACTCTCTTTTCTAAATTTTGAATATCGAATTACTTGGCGCCCCAGAACCTATTTCGGATCCCATAACCCCGCTCTACACGTAACATCGAGCTGACCGGGTGCTCTTTGTTATTCGGTCACAATTCACCGGAATTGTCGAGTAGCAAGGTAGTAAGGAATAATTAATAATTGGCCTTGAAGATTTTCTTCTCAAGTTGTAGAGAATATTCAATTCTCTACAACTTTATTATCCCTCACAATTTTAAGACATTCCTTCTTGTTCTCAAAGCATTCAAGAAGAAATGGCACTCCAATGGTTTTCTATTTTACTACAATGTTATTATACAGGGTGCCCTGAAATTAGTGCAAATTAGTTTCAGGGGGTGAAGAATAGAGGAAAAAGGGGGAAGGTACCCCCTATTATCTTCGCCCCTAAAAATGTTTGACGAAATGCGTTATCATTGTTCGATAGAGACCTAATTTGGTAAACTTTGGTTCAAGTTTTAATAGAATCGGCTCAACAGTTCAAAAGTTATGCAGAAAAAACTGTTTTAAAAAACCAACTTTGAAGGCCTGTATCTCCGTTATCACGTTTGCGAGAGTATTTTTATGAAGTCCCCTTATTTTTCAATTGTCTACCTCCCTATAAAATTTTGTTGCATTAATTTCGGGACAGCCCTGTACAGTGTACAGGGTGGTCCAGGTTATAGTGGCAATAATTCACCATTCGATGGCCCATCGAAAACTAGGTCGACATGCATAATTTAATTTTTCTCCAAAACGCTTCCTAAGGGAGATAGAGCCCTTCAAAGTTCAGTTTTCAAAATCATATTTTTGCAATAACTCTAAAGTCATCAAAGCGATTTCGACCAAATTTGGTACAAATACTTATGAAATAAATACCCATCACTTGACGTAGACAACTTTTGTCAAAATTGTTCAGTGGCGTAGATACCGGGGGATTGTTGAACTTCTCCCACCCCATTTTCTACGTCACTGAATATTTTTGAAAAATCATACTTTTTTTGAATTCCTTGTTCAATGGGGTGTTTCGCCACTGAAGAAGACGACAGATGGCAGCAGGGGCCAACCCGGGTTTATCACTAGGTTACTGTTGGTTGGTAAGCCTACCTGCTCCATGTTGGTATCTCGTATCTCTTCAGCCAGCCCCAAGGACGTCTTTCAGCCCGTTTGTGTGTCTGTCAGGGATGTGTCTGTGTGTGTATGCGTAACGCTATATTGCCTAGCAGCATCATGCTACACCCAGCACTTTGTCACCTGCCACTGATCACTCCAACAATGAAGATGACAGCAACGACCATATGACTGACATTTGCTAAAAAAAATATTGAACGTGGGGTTGTACTGGTCGGTTTTGGTGATTTTCGAGGGCTGAAAGGGCCCAATGACCGTGCAAATGTTTGCCAGAGGGACCGTCCGGGAGACAGCACTCGAAGAGCAGTTCGCGGGCACGCCGGCGCCGGCCGATTTGAAACCTATTGCAACCTACCTGCCACCGTGCCGTGTGCCCCACTGTCCATGTTCAAGAATACAATCATGCTCTTCTTCAAAAACATCTATACTAAATACCTCTACTCTGAAAGCCAAGTGTACGTAGTTTTTTCCATCTAATTCCTTCCTCACCTCTGACGACACACATCCATACTTGACTTGACATGACAGCCGACCCGGCAGGCAGACACCAAAGTCAAAAGGAAAACCCCCTCCATGAGAGGACCGTTCAAAAAGTAGTGGGAAAATAACCCGGGTTGGCCCCTGCTGCCATCTACTTGACAACGTGACAACTGCAGAGAAAACACCCCATTAAAAAAAAAGGTAACTCTTGTAAAATTTTGATTAGAGGCTTCATTTCCCAGATATTTGGGATTGAAACTTTGGAAAACACCTCAAAATCACGACTTAGGTCGTTTGAGTTGATATACTGCCATTTTTGGGGTGGGAGAAGTTGAACAATCCCGCGGTATCTACGCCACTGGACAATTTTGACAAAAGTTATCTACGTCAAGTGATGGGTATTTATTTCATAAGTATTTGTGCCAAATTTGGTGAAAATCGCTTCGATGACTTGAGAGTTATTGCAAAAAGATGATTTTAAAAACTGAACTTTGAAGGGCTCCATCTCCCTTAGGAAGCGTTTTGAAGAAAAATTGAATTATGCAGGTCGACCTAGTTTTCGATGGACCATCGAATGGTGAATTATTGCTACTATAACCTGGACCACCCTGTATAATTATCGAGACTCCCACTGAACAGGTAGATACCCATTTACATAGTGAGGTGCACATCGAGCTCAAAGAGAAAAATAACAACAGGAAAAGAACCGCGATCACTCAACAATGCCAGAAGCAGATCCGTCAAAGCAAGACCTGATTTGACCAATAGAACAAGAGAACATGTCAATTCGAGCCTGGACACTCATATAATTATACATTTGATAGTTTAGAAAGAGAAACAATGGAATATGCGAACATCGTCTCGATGAACCGCGTCTGTGCCAGCAACATGTCCTGGGAACATTCCCTAGTTCCCCTAGTTCTAAAATGTAAAAACTTCAAGAATCGACGCTGGACTCTCTCGATAGCGCAAACATGCACCGAATATATGGACTCCAAATGATAGAGGCATATTCGAGACGTGGCTCAACCTAGGAGGATAGAATAGTAAGGAGGGAACATACGCCAATGAAAGTGTAGCCATGCGGGGTAATCAACTACGCCCAGTAACCGTATCGAGTTACCAGTGCAACTTGACATTAGTAACTGCGATTTGATGAAAATGACATTTGTAAATAAACATTATTTAAGGTTATGGAATGTGACTGCTGTGCTTCTTCGGATTTTTGGCTGTTATTCTACCTAAAAGACCGTCGATCAGTTTTCGAAGACGTGTTGAAAGACATGCTGCGGCATACGACGTGTAAAAGTGATGATCCCCGCATTGGAAGCATTGAAATGGACGTTATTCTTTTGAAGTGTGTTGGCCAATATCTGCACGATGCGTGTTTATTGAGTTGGCGCATAGGAACTCCCTGCGATCCCTGCTCCCTGCATCCCCTAGGATATGACATAGTCTATAGGGAATGAAAAATGTTTCATAAGCTCAAAAATTACGATCTCATGACACCCATCAACATACCTTGCTAAATGACGTCCATTTCAATGCCTCCAATGCGGGGATCATCACTTTTACACGTTGTATGCCGCAGCATGTCTTTCTACACGTCTTCTGAAACTGATCCTGTCGGTCTTTTAGGTAGGATAACAGCCAAAAATCTGAACAAGCACAGCCCTGCAAAGCAGCCACATCTCATAACCTCAAATTATGTTTATTTACAAATGTCAATTCCATCAAATCGCAATCACAAATGTCAAGTTGCACTGGTGACTTGATACGGTTACTGGGCGTACTTCCTGCAATCCCCTTTCGTCTTCCGGCGACAGCTTTGTCCGTCCACAAGCTGGCTAACCTTCCCTCCCTAATATTCTATCCTCCTAGGGTTCAACAAATGTCGAATAAAGGAGACAGGCAGTTTGAATATTCGCGAAGGGCTTTATCGCAAAGGGCTTTATTTCTCTATAGTAAAACCTAGACTCTTGAAGCCAGCAGCAGTCATATCAGAAATGTGCGGAACAAAAGCAAGCTGAGAGTCAAAGTGAAGCCCCAAGTCACACACATCATCTATCCTTGGCACCAAAACTTCACCGATAGCGTAATCAAACGGTATTACATTTTTGGCTCTACATTATGAAGCAATTGAGCATTTACTGGGATTAAGTGGTAGGTGATTCGTCTGACACCATCTCCTAACCCTGTCTAAACCAGCGCCTAAAGTCCCTCGCAGGCAGTCACAGTACCTATCTCACTGTACAACTTAAGGTCATCAGCGTTCATCAAAAATCCAGCCTCAACACAGTCACCAATATCATCCACATATATGTCAAAAAACAATGGTCCAAGCTTATTCCCCTGTGGCACACCAGAAGTCTGAGCAAACATCCGAGAACGAAAACCATTGCACTGCACATACTCAAGCGTAAATGTCAAAAACGACTGTATTGTTACGAGCGGCGATCCCGTGCATACTGGTAAACACGCGATCTTTCTGGACTCTTCCACAGCCGCAGTGTACAAATGCGCGGAGCTCTGGAATTTCTAGAGTAAACTCGATGGCATTGAAATACATAGAGACCCAACGCTCGATCGAGACATATCTGTCCATTTTGGCGGAGGCGCCGGTTCTAGAGCACGGCAGAATTATACGGGTAATGTGTGTGATTATTCAGCGGTGGTCTAGAAACCACATATACTGGGCCACTATGGAAATTGCTGGGAAATGATAGAAAGCTCGGTAACGCTAATCGGAGGCATATAAAAGCACCGTCCTCAAATGTGACAGTCAGTATTGAATTGGAATGCGAAGTGGTAACGAGCGGATAAAAGCAAAGTACCTGCGATATATTTACAAGTAGATAATTATTGGCGTGTATTTATTGTAGTACGCAGAAATAAACATTGTGTGTTTTGAATTGATCGTCTCTATTATATTCGAACCCGTACGCGAAATACGTAACAGTATGAACGAATGTACCACACTACGCGCGCAATTTTGAATGCGTTTACAAGCTAAACTGAAGAAGCTAGACATATTATGCCCTTGCGGTTTTTTTTTATAGATCACTGGATTCCCTACAATCTGTCTAAATATATGGATGACGTAATACTCAAGGTATGTTTGCACGCCGAAATTTACAAAACTCTGGAACGACTAAAAATAAGCTATTATTGGCCAAAAATGAAGTCTGACCATGGACCTGTTGTATTTAAAATGGACTGCTGATCACCCTACCCGACCAAACAACAAATGACGCCACACGGGCGCTACCATTATCGTTATCATAACAGAAGTTCTCAAAAGATTATAGAAAATCTGCAACTCGCATCGGCACATTTTGTACTGTAAATATTTATGGATATAATATTATTTTATAATAACAGATTCAATTTACAATAATATGTTTTTTACTTCGAAAGTAGCCATCAGGTTTATTTCGTTTCGAAGAACTCATTGCAAGTTCGCAAGTTGAAACAGTCATGAAGTTTTGAGAATCACTGTCTTGCGAATTTATCGAAGGTTGCTTCAAAATCAACGCAGTTGCAATCAAGGATCACGGTTGCGATTTATCAGCTTTGCGCCAGAAAGGTCCATGGCCAGAAAGCGTGATCCCTGCACCAGAAACGTCATTTTGACAGTTACGTTTTTTTCAACGTGGGAAGTTTTCGGATTTGTGCGGTGTCAAATTCGAATTTGGTGTGTTTTATAACTCTCTAATTCGTTTAATAAGAATATTCTGTGGATTTCATCACTTATTATCCGTAGTTCTGCGAAACAAAAAGCACGGTAGAAGGGGCGCAAGCACTGTGATTTCGGCAGCACAAACCACAGCTACTTCCTAAACTGGACCACAGCTCGGGCCTTAAGAGTTTTTTCTTCTCACAAGGAAGATTGCCGTCAATCAATTATTGAATGAAATTCTACTATTTCGTTACAGAATACAGAGAAACACTAAGAACAGCGATTGCCAGCCATTGGGAAACATAAACAAAAAAGCCGAACGGCCAGCCTAGTGCCCGACAGCACACCGTGTATTCAACACACTTCAGTTAACAATTTTTGACACGGAACATCGTCCTTTCTATTGAATTATCGGAACCTATGAACACATGTACGGTTGCGGACTCATAAAAGTTTACACCGATGACAATCGTGTGGCCATGCCCATTCAAATTACGTCAAAACTGAATTAGCATGGCCACTCGATCGCCGTCGGTGTAAACTTTTATGAGTCCGCAACCTTACGTACAAAACGCTGCAAGCGACCGAAAGAAAACGGCTATGCCTCTCAAGCAACTTTGAAAATGTCGTTTTGACACCTAACCTAAACTTTATACTGCGATGTCATGTCACCATCAGAGAAAAGTCATCGTAGCAGAACGGTCAATATTAATTGTGGAAAATGAAAGTCCCTAGGGATAACGATAATGTCGGCATTCTACTGGAGTCATGGCGATATACGGTATTATAAGTCCAGTTTAAGTACAGGTCCATGTAGAGTCTGACGCGTTATTCGATACGTGACGCGTTGCAAAACTTGTCAAACCATGAAGACGAAACCCAAGAAACCAATCGGATTGATGTATAATATTCCCCTACCAAAAAAATCCTGGTCTAACATACCTATGGGCATCTTTGGACCTCTGCCATAGCCTCTATCCCGTTTAGAGTCCCTGGGAGTTTGTCACGCTGAAGACCTGAAAACCGATCGAGCGGGAGGAAACCACCCCTAGTTTACATTTTATTTTTGGAGAAGGCAGTGTATTCGCTTTCTTGAGCGGGAATAGAACAGCTTGAGGGTCGACTCGAGCGATATTAGAATCTCCTCTGTATCTTAGAAGCGTGATATCAATATCAAACCTCAATATCTTGCCCTCTCAAGTGGGCGTGACATAGAAGATGAAGTGTTGCAGACTATAGATAAAATTATTTTGGCTGTAATAAAAAATATTGGTGTTGCTTTTTTACAGATGTTGATGGTTCCACCAATTCTTATGCATCCGTGGTGTGGCATTGAGCGAGCAGCCTTTTCGATGAACAAAACTATTTTTTAACGATGTGAACGTCTAACGGAGAAAATACACGTATCCCTTCACATCACTCTTGCATCACTCTCTCATATCCAAAAAGGATAATAATCTCTTGAGGAATAGGTACATAGCTCAACCAGGCGCGCACCTTCAAAATTCTCCATCATCACATCCGATCCCGCGCGATCAGTGGCATTATTAGGGTTTTTGCGGCATCATCATCAATTTTTCGGGGTCTCCGAATTAGCATGGAAATTGCCTCGGACGCATTTCTCCGAAAATTTCTCTCCGTCCGCCGCGATATGTGTGTGCTCATAAAAGCCACCATCCGCAGAACGGATGGACCCAGCGCGCGATAAAGGCTCTGTTTTCGAGCCAATAAACATGAATGTTTACGAGGTGGCCGTAATTATGTGCGGGTATAATGCGGAATAAATAACAAATTATTAATAAAATTAACACTATTAACTTCTCTCCGCGCGCACACCAAGAAGATGCGTCTCGTTCTCGTTCGTCCTAAAAACTCGCGTTGATGCAGTTCCGCGGACCCAACGTCGTCTTCAGAGGGCCCGGGGGCCTCCTCGGCGCTGCTGCTGCTGCTGCCGCTGACGGTGCGTGGGCCGCGCTCTGGCGGCCGGCGATCCGGACCCGGACTCATCTTCCCAGACCTGTCTTTCCAAATACGGCGCAGGCCGTTCAGCGCCACAACTCTCACATATTGCAACAACATTAAATAATATTTATTGCCCATGTAAAAAACAAAATGACATACATACTCTTCTCCGATATAAGGCATAGCCCGCAATATAGTAAAGAGTAAATTTAATAACCTCCACATGGACCGAAACAAGATCGGTGTGCGACGCCTTATGGTCGCGGCAATAATAGTTCAATTTCCATCGACGATTTTCAGAACCGCAGAAGACATAAAATTTTACGGTATCGATGCAAAACCCAAGTACTTGAACGTAATGATGAAGTAAAATGTAAAGTCTCAACCCCAGTCGGCCCACGCTACGCCCGCCCTGACGTTACCCGATGCGGCCGATAGAAAACAAAGAACACGCATCGTTCCGATGCGACGCCATAGGTTTTGAGTTGGAGGCGAGGAGAAATAGCCAAGCAAAAATTGATTCCTGAAGAGCAACGTAAGCTTCTATTTTCAAAGTTAGGTACAAGACACTTCATGTCGTCTTGTAGAACGTTTTGTAACGTTCCGTAACAAGCCCAATGTACCGATGAATGTGAAGCATGGCTTCGGAGTCCCAGCTCCTCCTCCATGGTTGATGCTCTGAACCGAGCGAATCGAATCAAGTCGCATCGAATGAGAAAAGGTGCTTTTGCATAGGCTTTCTCCTAGCTTGGTTGCTCGGGCGCCACCTCACTTGACAGCATGGGAATTTCGAACACAGGCTAGAAATAAGAGAACTTACATAAGTGACTATACCGTCCCTTGCCAGGCAAAGCAACGTTAGCGACATTTTAGAAACTCTACAGGAGAGACAAAAAATCGTGTTGATTGCAAATTTCCCACGAAAGAGTATTCATTTTGCATGTTTCATGTTATGCTATGTATAATGGGAGGCATGGACGATTTTGCTCCCGCCAGGAGGCGCTGCAGTTGGTTGGGACCTCTAGGGATTTTATCTAGCCTAGATTGCATAAACAAGCGCGTTGTGTCAAATCGTCAAATCAATAAACGTCCAATATTTAGAAATGTCACCGTGAACATAAATTGGAATTTTTTAATCGTATCGTTGAATCGTTCATGAGGATGCCGTAGGCTCTTGCGACGAGGGTCAGGATGCGGCCCCAAACTCCGGGTAAGCTCAGTTTGACTGCCGAAGAAAAAATATATTTTTATTGACTTTTATCGTAGACCTGGGCCCGGTATGGTACTCTGGAGATGTAAATAGATGCTCTGAATAAGCCCTTCCTGCTCCATTCTACCAGACAGATGGGACAAGAATAATCGAAAAACAATGACATTGCTGAGGTGCATGAGGGGATCTAGGTTATGTTGGTTCTATGTTGAAGTTTTGAATTTGTTCAGTTAAGTTATTATGTTCACAGCGTTGTGCGTAGTATACGAAAATTAAACACATGAAATACAGTTCTTTATTCAGCCAGGGCATGTCACTTTATTACAATAATTCAAACCTTCACTTTACAGAGAGTTTTCCACACTGCTACAAAATTGTGAAGCCTTTAGGTTATGGCCTCTTTTGTGTTGTGCCTGATGCCTTGCCATGAGTAGGTATATTTTGCTTGCTTACTATCATGCAGCTTACGTCCGGCTTGTAGATAGAAACTGCAAAATGATCTCAAACTCATTGGAATGTATTGATGATGGAATGATGGACTTGAATACCTCGACTTTATTGAGTGGAAGGGCAACTCTTGTATTGGTGATACCGAAATGTCCTCCTGGTTTTCGTATAGTATAGTCTAATTTCTGTCTCCGTTATCCATGTGCTAGGATGAAGCAGGAGTGGCTTATTCAGAGCATCTGTTTGCCTCTTCAGTAGATACCATATGGAGCCCCTCAGGTCTATAGTTAGTAGTGAACAAAAATGAATTTTTGCCTTTGGCAGTCAAACTGAACTTACCCGATGTTGAACGGAGCCCTGATTCAACATGATAGCTTGGGACCACCGTGGGTTGCATTTATCGTTTCACCGGCCAGGGATTTTTGTCTCGCACGAACCGCCAGACGGCCCCGCGCTGCTTCGCTCGCATTTGCCCTGCCTTTCAAACAACAAGCACCCGGTATCGGTGACACTAACACCATGCGACGGCAATAAACAATAAAGATAGGTTAGGCTAAGCTCTGACAAGCAATGACAACTGCAAGCTTGACCTTGGACTTGACGTTGACATTTGGTCCCAAGCCTATGTCGCGCCCTCTGGAATGCGTTTGCGAGAATGCCTCCCATTGAGTATATTTTAGTGCTTGTGATATTTTACTTATTCGACGCGGCTCAGTGAGACTTTCCCAACAAGATCAAAAACTCATTTTCGCCAGAATGGAGCTTATACTCTTGACAGACTGGAAAACTTAATGATCATTAAGCGTAAATTACGATATAAATGACCAGTGTGTCACGTCGTCATTTACTTAATGATCATTTAGAACGTCATTTAGGACCTTAATTGTCATTAGCTAGGAGTAAACATAATCGCCGAATAATCGCCGGTGGTCGTGCATCATCGCCGTGATTTTCAAATACCATTGGCCAGCTTTTCTGCAATGAATCGCGATATTTGTCATTTGTCATCAAGTCCATCATTTCAGTACGCCATTCAGACACGTATTTCTGGAATGGAGGAACTGGATTTTGTGTCTTGCTTCTTGCAACAACATCTCTTGTACCAAATTATGCCGGTAAGTGTGCACGTATAAACACGTACGAAAAAATACAATTCCCACAAACATAAGAAATAACCGCACCTATTCGCGGAATTTGGATGATACGAACATTGCAAACAGGCAGCAGGGTATAGATTGGCGGCACATTATTTTTGGGCAAAGACGAATTTATTGATGAGGAGATGGGTTTCCGTAAGTATCCGTGAGACAGGTAGGTATATTATTCCCGTAGCGTGCACGTATAAGCACGTACGAAAAATTGAAAAATCTCCTCGCTTTACATACGAAATGACCGCCTGCACCTGTTCGCGAAAGTTGGATGATACAAACATTGCGAACTTGTAGCACAGTATCGGGTGGTGGTACTCTATTTTTGGCAAAGTCGAATTTATTGATGAGGGAGGGGAGGTTTCCAGAACGTCCGTCGTGAAAAATGTGAAATTTTGCAAAACCAAGCGAAATGGAAGGTAGTTATCGCAAAAGCAGTTGAAAAATTGCAAAAAAAGTTATAATGAACCACACGATAAATATAAACATAATGAACTATAACATGCATCTGTCAGTTGCCTTGCCACTTGCCAGCCGCGCGCATTAATCAGGGCCGCGCTTAAAAGTTGGTTAGAGTATGGGGCTATGCGATTTTGATCAGATTATTGACTAAATCATCAGTCTCTTATTCTTCTTTTCCTCCATTTCTTTCGACTCAATACAAATTCACCATATATTTTGGCAACAAATAAAGATAGCATGATGTGGTGTGAACATTGCAAACAATAATTACTTTGTTATTGCTTGTAATGTTCACACCGCGCTTTCTTGATTGAATGGAATCTAAGCTAAATACCACCTCACACCTCACCGAAAATATGAAATTAATATTATAATTATAGATAATAAGGGCAATAATAGCCCGATACTCCGGACCTATTCGATCATTTGACATTAACATTTTGGGGGAAAATTGATCGCCACGTTTATTCATGCGCTGAGGCGCAATCTCATAGGCTTATTACGATTTGCAGTGTGTCACCCCCAAATTCGCAATCGTCATTTAACATTAATGATCATTACACTTAATTACACTTACACTTAATGATTTAATGATTCAATGATGATGATCATTAGGTGCAGTCTGTCAAGGGTATTACGTTGCTTTGCCTGGGCAAGGGACGATATAAGAATTACACAAAGATTACGCAACAAGATCCTATAAAAAAGATGCGTTTCACTGGCTCTCCGTCTAAAATAACTCTCATTTGCTCACTCATTAGCGGGTTTTTACTTTTTAATACCACCTGGTCTGGGGTGACCAGTTTAAATCGCCCATAACTTTGGTGTAAGGAGGCTGGGTCCCAGGATACCTCTTGGACGGTGTTAGCCCAAAAGGATCTTTACGGAGTTCGAGTTGGTATGGTATTGAAATGGAAACACAGGAAATAATTAACACTACCTACCCATATACATACTGGAATCAGCGAACGAAGTGTGAATCCTGCTTTACATTTGTGTTCGTCGGTGAGGCCATCATTCCTACTGGATCGTCATTACACGTCTCAGAAACTCGGCTCAGGAACTTAGGTATCCTTCAGCAAACGAAAAGGTGTAATGTCGGATGCCGTCAGTGAAGGAGCTGGAAGGATGGAGCCCTGAGCGTCCTGATGGCACACTGGAGCCAACCTGGCAATCATCCAGCAAGGCAACTTCTCCTGGAACGTGTGACAGGGATCAAGGACAAATAATTACACACTTTCTAACAATTCATGTCCAACCCCCAATTTAGATAACATTGCCGAAAAAGTAGATGCCAAACAGATTAGAAAATAATTACACATGCTATGGATAATTTCGAAGTACAACCAAGACTGGCAGCTGCATTACTGAGGCCATGCCAAGATGCATGCATACGGGTGAAAAATGCAAAATGGTACTTGGCTTAATAATTATGCCGTGGAGGATAGGCAGGGCCAAACAGAAGGTCTAGGCTGGTACAGTTACTATTCTCGAACGGGAGCACAACGCTCCCCCGAAAAGACTAACTCTGCAGTAGCAACAAGACGTAACACACAGAAAAGAACGCAACATGAATTAATACCATCCTGGTTCTTTGCG
Source organism: Anaspis maculata (assembly GCA_949128115.1). Classification (NCBI taxonomy): domain Eukaryota; kingdom Metazoa; phylum Arthropoda; class Insecta; order Coleoptera; family Scraptiidae; genus Anaspis; species Anaspis maculata. The sequence goes on along the minus strand of OX421962.1, from coordinate 35,595,930 downwards.
AAGAGAGTGCCAAAGGCGACTATTCACAAATAGCGTACATGGTGCTTGTCTTCGGAATTACAGAGGGCCAAGCTCCCGTGAACACGACGTTTTATAACCTTGAGGTTTTTTCATCTCAAAAACGCCGGCAACTCTACCGGACCAATCACAGCCTGGCATACTGATTCCGTAACAGGCGTACCACAATGACAGTCGAAAAAGCCACCAACCGGCACGCGCTCGTTCCAGTGGCGTAACAAGCTGTTCTACAGTTGTAACTACTGTTCAGTGCGTCGGAATGCCATCATAGGTTACCATAATTCTTTTATTCACTATTCCTTTAGTTCTGAAACTAATTCAGTTACTGACCATGCGGTTACCTTGTCACTGTAGCAGTGTAGCGGATTAAACACATGGCCGAAGTCAGACATGATGCAACAGGCCAAGTGGAAGTGGCAATGCTCACTTCAATCTCCATCATTAACGTTCAAAACCATAAAAGACATGAAATTTCACGGTATCGTATGCACAGAAAGTCTGAGGAGCCTTAGCCAATTTACCTCGGGATATGCACCACCCAATATCCATAAAGATCTGAGCTGGAGCTCATCATCAGGTAGAGAAGAACAAAAGGCTAATTTGTTGCGAAACGGCCCATCAGCTGAACCGCACTCGACGTGCAATAATTATCAATCAACATTCCGGCCGTGCTGTTGTCTCTCCCTCTGGTAGAAATCTATTATCTATAAGGGCATAAATTACCTTATACCGCCCTTGTGTTTATGTGCTTTATTGACACTAAGCTTATTGGATTTTTATGTGATTTCACGCCAGTTATACGCAGGGTTCCCCGTATACCTTGTGATGGCGAAAAAACAAACACGCAAAGGTTGCATTTTCATTTCACTTGCCGAAGACGTCCCGCTGCCACGAAAATGTAAATCACCATATCGGCGGCCCCCATGCCAACCGGGGCCAACGGTTCTGGATTTTTTTTATATTCACCTTCATTATACTTATGCACTCATGAGATGGCGCGCGCGGCACTTTTGTCCCATTAAAAGGCCGTTTTTTCTTGTGGGACATTATAAATATTCATTGCCTCTTCAAAAAACACGGCGCAACTATTATTATAAGTCTTGTTGTGCATCCATCACATGGCTTTTTCGGAATTAATTAATTATCAGTAATGGCGCGGTGGTGATGGTGTCGACGTACCATCCACAAAGCAATAATTAATTTGGACATCCATCCTTTCTACACTCTCATACCCTCACCCCTGCGATGGTGATGGAACCCGCTTCAAAGTATATTGTACGGTTCACACAAGATTAATCTTATTCCAACTAGCGCGTGTTTGTTGGTAAACCCAATGTCCATATGAATCGGATCCTGCGGCGAGGAAGTCGTCCATCTCGCGTGTAATGCACGGGAAAAAATTAGCGTCAACCGTTGTTGGAGATCGTAACTTCAAATTAAACGGTAGTAACTTCTGGCTCGTAAAATTTCTCCTCTTCTATGGGCAACACAGCATCGCGCGGGTAAGTGATAATCTAATAATAAATGATTATTTTTTGGTATATACCTACTGGTCACAAAAAACGAACGCATCGGGGGTGCTTGGCCGAGGAGAAATATACACGACCACACACACCCCAGGTAGAAGAGGCGACAAATGTCGACAGCAATTACACGCTCCACGTGGGCCACGGAAACGGAATATTATTACAGTAGGGTCCTTGCATACATTTTATTTCTAGGACACTTTTTCAAAATTTCAATAAAAACGTTGTTTAAAATAATATCTGAACAATTCTCATCCAATTTGTCTGTTTCTTGAAATATGAAGTTCGAAGTTTGAATAAAATCTTGTGCACCAAAAACACGGTTACTTTCGTATTGGCTGTAGCGACGCGACGTCATGCAAATAGTCTTTTTTTTTGGTTTGCGAGGTTTATTCGCGATTTAAATTAATTTTTCCCGCCACAAAAAGGCCGCGAAAGGCGGAATTCAACTGACAGCTCGAAGTGACATGAGATGTCACACTCACAACTCACAACCCCACTTTTATTGCATCAATCACCCACCACTCAGTGTTTTCTGTTTACTCCAGTTTACTCCATGCTTGGCTTCCTAGTGTGGTCCCAGTTAGAGATAGTGCGTCTGTTTGCTGTATTCCAGTTTTGCGAGTAAATTCGAAGTGATTGTTGTGTTATTTGTTCTTATTACGACTGTTATGAAAGATGTTCGTTTGCCGTTGGGAGAGATTTGCAACTACTTGCGTGCCGCCTCTCCAAGCTCCCGGAACTTTGTGGAAGGTGAAGCAGTGAAGCAGCAAATACAAATCACATAGCTCTTTATGGAACAAGTACTTACCACAGGTAAATGGACTGATTTTGGCAGGAAGTTGTAAGTTCCTACCACTTAATATTACAGTAATCAGATGTTCAAATCCAGAAGGTGCTTCATGGACGTTTAGGAGCTGGTGTCATTCGGGTACAGTTTGTTGAGCCCAGTCTTCTTTCCATTTCTTTCTCCATTAAAGTTTCCTAGTTCACGTTCTGTGACTAACGATGGGATACAGTAATACTACTAAACACAACAATCACTTTAAATTCACTCGCAAAACTCGAATACAGCAAACAGACGCACTATCTCTAACTGGGGCCACACTAGGAAGCCAAGCAAGGAGTAAACTGGAGTAAACAGAAAACACTGAGTGGTGGGTGACAGACTGACAGAGCTGGGTGATTGATACAATAAAAGTGGGGTTGTGAGTTGTGAGTATGACATCTCATGTCACCTCGAGCTGTCAGTTGAATTCCGCCTTTCGCGGCCATTTTGTAGCGGGAAAAATTAATTTAAATCGCGAATAGCCACGTCATCACGCGATGACCTTGAACCTACACCTTGACAACCGTCACCGTCTGAAATAAACAGTGGCGTAGTTACTAGTAAGTCTGTACGGTTCCGTATTTGAACAACTTTCCAGCCTCATCAGCCCCTTGCTTCAAAATTAATTCAAATAAATAAATAAATGGATACCGTTATTGCCTTGAAGTGGAAACTTACCGACATTATCATAATGATTTGAATGATGATGCATCTAGCACAAAATAAAAATAATAAGCAAATTGAGACACAACAATAACACATTATGCACGAAATGAAACCATGCGAAAGCAGAAAGAATCCACCACGCGTCCACTCTACATTCACGGCACGGAAGTAGCCTCAGAGAATTCCTCGAAGGAGTACACCGCGCTCCCTAGGAGTAGCCTTTTGACCGAATTAACAAAACCGAGACAAGTGTCTATTCTCCTGACCTCAGAGTTGAAACAGTTTGTTGTTAATATACTAAGCGTCAAAATTAGCGTTACACTTTTTTAAGGAATTTTTACTGAGGAACCAAATAACCAATTATGTCAAAATTTCACCCTGGGTAAGCTTGAAGTGCAAAATGTCCTGCAATTTTCTCAAGTCTTAACTTATAGGTACCGGAGTGGCCTAATTTAGAAGAGATAAATGTCTAAAAGAGAAGTTCAGAAAAAAATTGGAGAGCAGTTGAGCGACTACCCCGGGGCCAAAAGGAGCTTCCTCCGATTTTAAATGATCTGAATGTAGGGTTTGTATCCTTCCTAACGATTCATCGTGACTGTTGTGCCAATATTGCTGCTTGCTGTTGAGACTCATTTCTTGTTCCAGAATAGAGAAAAAACGGCTGTGTAAATGTCAAAAATGGTCCTTGAGGGCGGGGAATGGGTATTCCATTCATGAATAGGGATTACGTAAGTGCATGTTGACAAATTAGTTGTCCATGTTTTCTAGAACGTCTTTCGGTGGTAGATGTTGTTTTACCAAAGGTTGATCAACGATTTTCTAAGAGTTTGGTACATTAGGTTTGTTCCATCAGCAGTCCCTGACTGTCTGTGGACGTCAGCAGCCTGCGCATTACGATTTATGGAACGCCAAAATCGTAATGCGCATGCTGCTGACGTCCATGGACAGTCAGGGACTGCTGATGGAACAAACCTATTGTAAATCTTACGTGACGATTCATTGAAACCTTTTGAAATGGCCCTTTCATGAATTGACTGCCAACCCCTCTTGTTAACCCCAAGATCATGATCACTGGGTACCCCATGCAAGAGTGGTAAGAAAAGCAAATTCATCGGAAATTATTCGACCATGTACTCTTGTAGGTCAAAAGTTTTTGATGTGCAGTGTCGTAGTCTTGAATGACCTCTGTTTTTAGAGTGGGGCCCCATTTCCTTAATTTTCGAGCGGCTATTTCACAGCCCTGAAATTTCACAGTTTATTTAACCATATAATGAAGCTTGATGTCTCAACTCAACAAAACAGCTTTCAACATAGAAGTACATGACCTCAGACTCTCGTTTTACATCTTCATTTACGACCTGGTGTTTCTTTTTTCACCTACATTTTTCAGGTGTTACAGTTCAGCTTGTTGCTTTGCTACTGTTGCTAAGCTATACCTGAGCGGCCCATACCCACTCTGCGCCGAGAAATTTGGTCCGCTGGCGAAAAAAAACTGCTTGCAACCATTTACGGTCAGTTTTGATCAATTTTCAACGATGATTCTGATGACTGACTCAAGTCACGCCAAATAACAGACGTTCGGCTCACCCAAACAGATAAAAGCATTTTCGAGAAAAGGTTTTTATTGGAAGTAAAACAAGACTACGAATGATCTTCGACCATCACCTTGACCTCCCCTGTTCACGTTTCGTGTATTGACCAGTTTGAAGCCATCTCCAGTACGTTCTATAGATGGCCATTCTGCTTCTACCCATAGTTTCTACCACCCGAATGACCGACCTTAATAACTCAACTTATACGTGCTGTTTGAATTGTTTCCTCGTTCTGAATATTCCGATTACGATTCATATTGAATTTTCAAAAGACTATATGTCATTATGACAACTTAACTTGATTGTTTATTGATTATCAATTAAAAGTATAGAACAGGAGCTACACCTGAACAGTTGCATTACGAGGTCGAAAATGAAGGCCTAAAACGAACGTTTGAGGTCATGGACATCTGTTTTGGTGGCTGTTTTGGCGAGTCAAGACATCGAGCTTCATCATTATGGTCAAATCCAGAAATTCCGAACACAAATCATGGAGTTTCAAGGCAGTGAAAGAGACGCTCGAAAATCAAGGAAATGGGGCCCCACTCTAAAAACAAAGGTCTTTCAAGACTACGACACTGCACATCAAAAAACTTTTGTCCTACAAGAGTACATAGTCGAATGATTCCCGAATGAGAATTTGCTTTTCTTACCACTCTTGCGTGGGGTACCCAGTGATCATGATCTTGGGGTGAACAAAAGGGATTGGAAGTCAATTTATGAAACGACCATTTCCGAAGGTTCCAATGAATCGTCACGTATGATTTACAATGTATCAAATTCTTAGAAAATCGTTTATCAGCTTTTGGTAAAACAACACCTACCACCGAAAGACGTTCTAGAAAATACGGAAAACAAATTTGTCAATATGCACTTACGTAATCCCTATTCATGAATGAAATACCCATTTACCGCCCTCAAGGACCATTTTTGACATTTATACAGCCGTTTTTTCTCTATTCTGAAACAAGAAGTGGGTCTCAACAGCAAGCAGCAATATTGGCACAACAGTCATGACAAATCCTTAGGAAGGATACAAACCCTACATTCAGATCATTTGAAATCAGAGGAAGCTCTTTTTGGCCCCGGAGTAATCGCTCAAGTGCTTTACAATTTTTTCTGAACTTCTCTTTCAGACATTTATCTCTTCTAAATTAGGCCACTTCGGTACCTATAAGTTCAGACTTGAGAAAATTGCAGGACATTCAGAGGACACTTCAAGCTTACCCAGGGTAAAATTTCGACATAATTGGTTATTTGGTTCCTCAGTAAAAATTCCTTAAAAAAGTGTAACGCTAATTTTGACGCTTAGTATATTATTCTTTTTGCAGAGAGTCCGTGGCCCCTCTGAGGCTACGGTCAGTATCTTTTGCAGACGTTGGACACCCCCTATCACCACGCCGCGTCCGCCATATTGAGAATCGACAATTCTTTGCTAGCAATTTTTTAATTTTTAATTTACAAAATTTTAAAAAAATGCAAAGGACCCCGCACGATTCTTATGGAAAATGGGTCTCGGTCAAATTCCCTATTTTGTTTATATGTTGTAGCCCAATTTGACACGAGCCAAAAACCATCGTCCGTTACCCAAAAAAAATGGACAGTTTTTTTTCTATAAGGGGTTGAAGATGGGTTATTTCAAGGTAAAAAAATATGTTCCAACGTAAGTGAGAACATTTCAACGTCCTTTCTGATACATATAGCTCATGACAATTCCCTTTTTCTTTTGTGAAAAAATCAACCCCCTCCCTCACCTCCAACCCTTACTTGTGAGTATCAAATTCGAAATTACGTTTGAAAGTCATGCAGATGGTTCTATTTTGTAGAATTGTTAATTTTGGCAGAAATTTTTTTTCCAACCCCCAAATAGGGGGTGGGGTTGAAAAAAAAACCATCGGTCAATTCGACTGAATTTGTGATATTGTGCTTTACCAGTTACGCCTAACAAGATTACCAAGGGAAAACTCTTTTGTATGACCAGTTTCCACCCTACAGAGGGTTGAAGTTGACTATAATGACGCATAAAACATTCTTCCATGTCATAAACCAAATGAATGGAAATAGTGGACTTTCATATATCATCTTGTTTCGTAAAAATGTCTATTCTCCAAAAATACTTTCAATCCCGTCCTTCATCCCCTATCCCTGTTTCTGAACATCATATTCGAAACAAATCTTGGAAATTATATAAATTTTTATTTTATCCTTCAAATAGTCGCAGTAGCTAGAATAAGAGTGTGACATAATATTTTGCTTTGATTGAGCAGCTTTCGCTCCAAATGACATAAAATTCTTCAATCTAAACTATAAGTAGAGGTGTATCCGTACAAAAGAAAAGAGCTAGAAACCATGTAGGTACAGGTAAACATAATTAACCTGCTGTAAAGTTGAGACTTGATAGGAACACCAATATTTTTAATAATAATCCAGGCAAAAAATCATCAAATCAAATTATGTCCCACCCTGCTGTAAGGGTGCTAACATAAGAATAATAGTGAAAGTGAATTTTGAGAGGGGATTCACAATCAGATGCAGAGAATCCGACCGTAGACCTTCTCCTTCATCTTCAAGATTTATTTCGAATATGATGCTCAGAAACAAGGATAGGGGATGAGAAACGGGGTTGAAATTATTTTTGAAGGATAGGCATTTTTACAAAACAAGATGATATGAAAGTCCACTATTTTCATTCATTTTGTTTATGACATGGAAGAATGTTTTATGAGTCATTATAGTCAACTTCAACCCTCTGTGGGGTGGAAACTGGTCATACGAATGAGTTTTCCCTTGGTAATCTTGTTTAGCGTAACTGGTAAAGCACAATATAAGAAATTCAGCCGAATTGACTGATGTTTTTTTTTTCAACCCCACCCCCTATTTGGGGGTTGGAAAAAAAATGTGTGCCAAAATTAGTAATTCGACAAAATAGAACCATCTGCATGACTTTTAAACGTAATTTCGAATTTGATACTCACAAGTAGGTGTTGGGGGTGAGGGAGGGGGTTGATTTTTTCACAAAAGAAAAAAGGAATTGTCATGAGCCATATGTGTTAAAAAGGACGTTGAAATGTTCTCACTTACGTTGGAACATATTTTTTTACCTTGAAATAACCCATCTTCAACCCCTTATAGAAAAAAAACTGTCCATTTTTTTAGGTAACGGACGATGGTTTTTGGCTCGTGTCAAATTGGGCTACAACATATAAAAAAATTAGGGAATTTGACCGAGACCCATTTTCCATAAGAATCGTGCGGGGTCCAGCGGGAAATTACTCAGTCTGTGATGTTATGTGGCTACCGCATAGCATCATTTGAAACAATAAAAAATCGTGCCAGGACCCTATTTTGTACTAATAGAAAAAAGTCTTTAAAAGTAAACACGAGTATTTTCCTAAAGTAAGCTTTTCAGCCACCTTTTTCTCAGAGACCTCGAAGACACCATCAGCCTCTTGATGGAGGACAGTTGGCAGTTGGAACACCCATAGCGGAAGAATATAATTTGGTTATTCAAGAAGCAACAACACGATTTCGCTTCTAAATGGGCGAGCATCATCAGCTCTTCCTTTGATTCCGACAGTCGTTTAATTTCTTTATTACCTGTCAACTGTTGTACTATTCGGCTGGAAACGATCTAATTTCGAATGGAACTGGGTCGAAGATGCCGCACTCGTTAATTGGGAGTATAGGCATCTGAATGACAACTTCTCGTCAAAGGGGGTGGTCTAAAAGCCGAGCGCTTTTTCCATCGTTGCGCCGCTATTTTAGGCAAAATTCATCGAAAGCTAATAAGTTAATTGCGATACCGCGCCATATAGATTGTTTACATCATTACAGTTATGAGCAAGAGGGGAAGAACCCTGACGGCTCCATACACCAGAAGCTTTTAGTTACCTCCGTGGCGCTCGTTGCATTAACTAAAGCAATTAGCGCGAGGAGTTTATTGATTTGCATTTAATGCAATATCAGTACCTGCCACCGAATTAATTCGATTTGTTCGCTCGCGCGGGGCCCGCGATCCCATTCGTGTTTCCTTATTTACCGATTCAATCGAATTAAACGCGAAAATCTTCGTATTATACAACTGAGCGCCATCATCAGAGAGCAACGTTTTAGTAATTTAGATTTGCATAACAAGTCGTGTATCCATGTGTGTGGAGGCTAGAACGGCGTACTTTATGATGCTTGCTAGCTTTTAATTGAATGAATGGTGCTCCAGAAAATGAATATTATTCACGAGCTTTGTAGGGAATTGGTATCTCAGATATGCGTGAAATTGCAGTAGGTATGCAAATCCATTATTTGTGTGACAATCAGCGAGTAATTCAGTTGAATTTACGGTGTCCCCGCGTAAGCGAAGCTGCGAGCTGAAACCTCCAAGAAGACGATCGGGTTATTCAGTTCAAAATCGACCATAGAAAAAGCTTTCGACTTCAGATTTTTAGAAGTTTCAGTGCCATGCAGGACATCTGCGGGAACTTTTGAATCTTCGACTTTGTAAGATGTACAAAACACCTATTAGTCCAGGAGCTTATGTAATCCCGTGGGATTTTGAATGAAAGAGGATAGCGACTATGTGGAATACATTCCTCAGATGACCAGCAATCACACCTCACCGGGTGTTTTGCTTGAATATCTTGCAGGAAATTTATACAGGGTGAAACAGAAATATTGAATAAAAATTCGTAGCTCCAGACTGGGAAAAGATGGAAAGCCTAAACTACATACGTGATTTGATTCTGTTGTTGTGTTGATTTCTGCCGAATTTGGTCCCAATCCTTCGGATAAATTTTGAAAAATCAAATAACAAAGCTTTGAACTTTGACATTTTTTAATATTTGACAGATGCCATGCGGAGCAATACTTTCAACAATTTTGAATACAGTTTTTCAAGGGCTTTCAAAAGACATCTTGCGAGTCAAATTTTGTGACATATGCTTTCTGTCATTTTTTATTGTGACATTTCCGTTTGACAGATGACAACCAAAATGTAACAGATTCATTCGACGGCAAAATCATGTCCGCATACCAAATTTCAAGTCGACCGAATTGACGTTGCGGCTGTTATCGTGGAAGATTACAGACACTGCTCCGTAATCTTCTCTAAAAAACTTTGCCATTTAATTATCCAGTATCTATCCGATGGATTGGAACCAAATTTGATAGGAAGCAACAAAACAAAAGAATCAAACCAAGCTCGCAGTTACAGCTTTCTACCAATTCCCCAGTTGGACGTTACGGGTTTTTAAATTTTCTCCTGGCCGTTACCACCGGAGACGGCCGCTCGTTTGGATTTTGACCAGGACGACCCGTGTTTGGTGCAGGACTCAGCTTATCTGTCCTTCTCTGGTGGGGGATTGACTTTTTCCGAAAAATTCCAACTGATATCGGAAGTAGATTGCATTGGGCGTCGTGTAGGTCCATTTTCAAATTTGACACGGTTTCAGTTTTCCGACGATGATTTTTTCAAAATAATAAATTCAATTTCCAAGTTTTTTTGTTTTTCACTCTATTTACCACGAATGTCAATTTTTCAAGCAAAACCTTCAAAAGCATCAATTCGGGCATTCTCCTGGTGATTTGTACCGCTCCACCTTTTATAGTTCACGGAATATAATTTTTTTCTTTTTTTCTCCTGTTTCACCCTGTATAAATCCCCTGCAAGAAATTCAAGCAAAACACCCGGTGAGGTGTGATTGCTGCCCATTCAAGGAATGTATTCCACATGGTCGCTATGCTCTTTCATTCAAAATCCCACGGAATAATTTTTATTTACATATGCTCCTGGACTATATCTTCGTATCTTGTAGGGTCCATTCCGTCTGTTATGAAACTCAGAGTGATGCTTCTTGGCAAATTAAAGCTGATTTTTTGAGGTCGTTCACAAGTTATATTTTTTATCGGAAAAGTTCAATTTTGGAAGGCCATATCTCCGCCACTAAGCCGAATTTTGCGAAATGACATTTAGGTTTTTGTTCCGCGATCAACTCACAGTTGAATTTTTCCTCACCTTAAAAAAAAGCATCCTATATACCTACTGGAGTTTTTACGAGACCGATGGGCTTTTGGTTTGAGACTTTTTTATTATTGCGGCCAAAAATTGTCGGGTAATACAAGTTGGCACGAAGCATAGGTTGACACTGCCCAAACATTGGAAAAATCTACTTCGTGTGAACCTTTAACAAGTTTTTGGCCGCATCATTCAACATGCTATAGGTGATCCGATCCAACGACGTCCTACGCCTGTAAAATAGCACGTTTGACTTATGCGTTATAAATAAGCACTTTCCGAGCCATGATGAGTGACTGTAGACGCATCGTGGAATTCTTGCATGATTTGATCTCGCTCATTAAACAAAAAAACTGTTCAAAGGAGCTTTCTTCTTTTCATTTTCCAGGTATCATACTTTGACATGTCATATTTTAGTTATTTTCGGAGGAATCGATGATTTCTAGCAGCTGTGAGTCTGTAAGTTGCTAAGACCCAAATTATAAGGGATATTGCATGGAGACATCGATCGTAACCGAAAAGACCGATCTTGATGTTTACAGAGGGACGACGTTTTGTTTTCATGGTGGACACTCAATTTTCGGGTCTCTTGGATTCAAAAAGCCCATCAAGCCAAAGGTGATTTCTACTCGAATGACCACTCTAAGGCTGCTGAAAACTCGACACCAATACGGGCAAACCTTCAGCATAACCTCGGAACTTGTTGAGGGCCCATACAACGGCAAGTGCTTCTTGTTCCGTTGCGGAGTAGGTTTTCCAGCAGGATTGAGAGTTCTTGTTAATTCCTTGAACTCTTCGTCTTCAAATTGCATCCGTCTACCAAATTTCATGTCCACATCTTCAATATTCTACCGTGTGATCAAACCATTCCGAATTGGGGAGGCTGTGACATGGTCAAATTCCGGGATGTAGAGCTGCTTTTTGCCAGGGCACAGCCTACTCCAGTTCGGAATGGTTTGGATCACACGCTAGAACTCGTGCAGAAAAAACAAAAATCAATGTGCTACTTGAGGGCCTTCTGGTGAATGAAATTGAATGAGAATCGGATCAACTCATTGCATGCAAGCTGAAATGATAACTACGCACCAACTTTCGAATCACCTGCTTTCATCTGCAACATTCGGACATGACTCTGGAAATGTTCTCAGTTTTTAACAGTTTGACTATTAAAAGATATAGACCACGCATTGTCTATACCTTACTACACATTTTCGAGATGCTCACAAGTAACGGAGCAAGAAGAGAGTGGGATAAAATGGGGGCTGTGCTGATGGAAGATGGCGGGCTGGCGGGAGTTGACTTACTTGACAGCTGAGTGGAACAGTGGCGTACCTACCATGCGGTGAAGCAAGGCGAACTCGACCAAAATCCGAAATATCAGCACGTTTGTTTTGGTAACACTTGGAAACCGTCCGCGGATAGAAATGGGCTCTCAGATGAATACCTAAACTCATTTTGTTGTCCTGGAGGTCGAAGGGATTTTTACATGAGCGCTACTTGCTTGATTGATTTTATTTTTGGCACGCGATTGACTGACGGTAACCTAACCTTACATGTTTCTTACCTGTTGAATGTTAATTTCCGGGCTTACAATGCTTACATAATCCAAGTTTTGCGAAAAGCATTTCCGCACCATTGTTTCTTGGGCCTGTGCCCGATTTGTTCAGAATTGAAGAATGGAACGAACCACACGTAAATACTACACAAACGTCAAAAGTAGCCCAGACAACAACACCGCTTCGACGTTTATCACTTGTGAGTTCAAGAGTTTTGACATCATCTGCCAACTTCTTTCTACCAGCAGACTCAGACTTTAGAATGTTTCTAGATGTTGAATCATGGAAACATGCTTGAAATAGTATTTTTCGATACAAGAGCGCGTTTTCAGGCCCGAAGCCTTGTTTGCCATCATGAGGCGTAGCCGAATGCTGCAAAAGAGGCTGAGGGCCTGAAAAAACACAGCGCTCGTGTGTCGAACAACGTTTTTCGTAATCGTTGCTCAAATTGAGAGAAAACTCGAATTTCTTGTGAATTTTGACACTACTTTGACAAATGTCAAGCTAGATACATAAACTGCAAAACTTATATTTTTGATTATGTATTACTTTGCGAGTTATGTATCCATGAAACGACTACGAAAATGATCTTTTAGTAGTCAAAGATCTCAGTCGCCTCGGGGGACCTCAAAACATTTGAGAACCGTAGTTTTCCATTTCGCTTCGCAACTTGACAAAATAATTTTGAATTACATATTGTCAGGCCGACAGCGCAGAATGAGCGCTTCCACTTAGGCGCACCTCTGTGTCAAAAACGTCTCGGTGTGTAATGGCTTGAGCTTACTTGTGTCAGCATCGGGAAATGAAAAACGCCCAATACTGATGACAGTGATAAACCGACCCCGACCTCGATCACTGACCTGACCTTTGGCGGTTGATCAGCGATATAGCTTTGGCGGTTCAATGGTATAGCTCCCATTGATATGCTGACCACTTTGTTTCACGGATGCAGTAATGTAGTAGGAGTGATGAGTCGACGAAAACCTAACGAAATCTTTTCTGTTGCAGGAAATCCTCATACCTCGGATGCCCAACAAAAGTGACTGGTGAGTATCTACCTAGATGGAAACGCAAGAATTTTTTCTCAAACACACAAACATAAAGAAGCAATTTTTCCATTTTCTAAACGACATAATGGACGACATATCGATGAGTTGTGGCACGTGTGACATTTCAATTTTAAAAGCGACTTATCTTCCCATTAGTTGCCATCATTTATGCATATAAATAACCTTATTCGATCGACGCTTTCGCTGCCGCTGCACGGCGATGTCCTCCGACTGCGAAATGCTGATGCCCGTCAAGAGCAACTCTTCGCGGTCGTGAAAAAAAAACTGTCCCGCCATTTAATTTTAATTTAACAAGTTGTAGAGATGATTAAAAGCAATTACGCCGGCTATCAGTATGCAAAGTTTTGAGCAAATATAAATTAATTTATGGCTGATAAACTGGACTCACGGCTGACATGGAAATTGATTTCACGTCTTGATCAATTAAACGCGAAGGTTTTTTCCATGATAGATATGAAGTAGATATCTACCTACTTAGTTATGGATTTCGTTTTGTATGACTGACGACAAAGTGGACTTAATCACATGGATTTCCTGCTGTAAAAATCTGATCTACGGCAAAATGAAATCTAGGCGATAAGACTGCCCTAGCACTTTTGGAGCCTTATCCAAAACTTGAGTTGAAAATAGTATATTATATACCAAGGTTGAGAAGTGAGCTATTATAGCGTGAGCACCGTTTAATATAATATAATAGGCTATAATAGCCTTCTCAAGCGCGGTTTATATACGATTTTTTTCACTACTAGCAAAGTAGATCCGATTCGTGAAGTTCTGAAATTTTATAAAAAACGCTCCGCATTAATAGACCTATTCGGTGGAAACGAGAGAGACAGACTTATACAGAAATCTGTGTGAGAAAAGAGACACAGAGTGAGTTGCGCGCGCATCTGAACGACCATCTAGGGAAATTCAGCATGAGGTTTGCGCTCCTGATATTCCCTGCATGTTTCAATTTTGACGGAGCATGTGGATTAAGACTTCAACTGCCGTCATTTTGACGTTTACGCTAGTGAGAATTCACTGCTGAATGATGAGGTGACCTCCACTCAACATATGGAACAAGATGTGTGCCAGGGCTACCCCTCTAAAGGAAGGAGAGGCAGAGACCGTGTAACCGCAAAAAATACAGGTCAGCAGCATTTCCACCTATTACAGAACATGTATTCCGGGTCAACCTCATGGAAGAAGCTTTGCATCCTTTGTCACCGACAGCAACTCTTCGAGGGCCTAGAGAACTATGACTATGACCTATGAATGCTCCCAGAAGGTGACAGTAGTAGAAGACAGGCTAACCTGTAAGAATTTGTCACACTATCGCGGACAGAAACACTCAAAGGAACTGGGGGTCTGGGAGTTACTAGCTACTGTCCGTGTTTTCCGCGATCGGGGACTTCCAACCACATCTTGTTGCTTTTAACCACTCTACTTTCAAGGTGATGTTTGCAGGGAGCATACATGGTATGTACCAGGGATCACGCGTATGTGCCGTACACTTATCATTTCAACTGTTTTACACTTTGACTTTGATTTTTCCAAGGATGTCATTTGTCACCATTCCACCTGCACCGTTATCATGGCACCGAGTCGTGCAGATGCGCGCGCAGACCAGGTAAAACTGAATGGGTCTATTGTAGATGTCAATCAAAATCAATAGGCTTTCGAGCATTTTGTGAGTTTTCAACTTCAAATGATATTCGCCGGGATGATGATGATGATCGAAGGTCGCGAGACACCTTTCGAATTGTGTGAGGCAGCAGATAAGGTCACCAATGACTTACTGCGAGCAAAACAAAAATCTAAAAACAATTTAATGAAAACGTACGCGATTTTTAAGAACTGGCTCTTTTCGAGGAAAACTGCATAAACTAACAATGCCAAATTGTAAATGATATGTGTGCTTATCGAGTAGTGAACACTGCTTATTGAAAATAAATTCAAAATAGACATATTGTGAGGTTAGGTGGTACTGACCGTCCAACCTTTAGCTGCTATTCCAACAAACCAACCAAATTCACGTACACCACAACAAGCTCTGCAATTAATAAGGCTCGGTCAAACAATTTCTCGATCTTTTTGTGTAAGTGAGCTGCCGATATTGTCAATAATTTGATGTGATTCAAACGCAAACGCCAAGTCGCCAAACGTCAATCAGACGAAGGGGTTAATAAAATGCCCGGCCAACTTGATTCTGCACGTCAATCAAACAAAGCGGTTAATAATATGCCCGGCCTAGTTGATTCTGCAAGAGGTTGTGAAATCTTACTTCACGACCTCTAGACGGGTCAATAATGGTAAACTTCACAGCTAGTAGTGAAAAAAAAGTTTTCATTGAAATAACAGATCATACTTTTCCAAGTTTTGTGCTGTTTAGCTCCAATGTTACGTATACACGATAGAAATAGCTTTGCCCACGGCGTCAAAAACTTTTTCCCGTTTGGATATCCAAAAACTGTAGAAGTAGAAGAGCTTTTAACCTCTATAATCTGAAATTTAGTGTTTTGTTTGCCCTAATTAAAACGATCATCAATCAGCCGGCCAGGTGTAACATTTTGCTTTCAATTATTGTCCGTCGATGCAGAGGTGATTTAGTGTCATCGCAGGTGCGGGGGAATTTGCCATGAGCGCACACACCATATGTGAGTCTGTCGGTTCAGTCGATCAGTCATTACTAATTATTTTTCACCCTCAAAAGTTTTGCGTTTCATGAAATACCTAATAAACCCAGCTCGGTCGGAATGGACTGGGTCAATAATGAACCGCTGATGAGAAGACAAATGGCTTGTTAGCAGTCGGGCCACGGCTAATTTATCAATTCGAACGGGGGCTGTACCGACTGCCGACACACGTCCGAGTTGTTTACATATCTCTGCCTGTATATAGCAGAGTGTGTGTTGTCTGTATGTGTTACATTATGCGGTGCAACTTGTATAATAATCCCGTTGGCGGTGATTTTGCAGGTTCACTCCTGCCCTGCTTTGCGAGATGAAACCGGAGCTGAAGGCCATCATCGACCTCACCGACACATTTCGATACTATAATCCAGAGGTACGTTCCTTCATTTTTTTTCTTCCCAAGTTTTCCGATCTACAAGCTGATTCCTAATCCGTGGACCACGAGTTCAGAGAGGTTTGCGGAAATGGTTCCAATAAATGTTGAAGAAAATTCAGCCCTTAAATGTTGGAAGTTACGGGATGGGATCAAGAAGGGACTCGAACGCCTTCTATCTTTGCTATTTGAAACTATTCTTGTGGACTGTTTGAGTCAAACTGAAGAGGTTTTTTTTTTGAACCATTGAATGTGTTTTCAAACTGTAGATAGTTACTGTATGTAGGTACAGGGCTTTTTTTGCCCTGCATCAACTACTAGGTTATTAGCAGGGTTTTTTGTGTTTTTTTTTTCAGTAACGATAACAGTATTGACGATAACACAACGAAGACATTTCTGGAACAGTGGGGATTAATCAGTGGGGTTTTGTTTCGATGGCTTTCTCGTTTCATCCCTTTTCCCGGGGCATCACCGCACGATAGTAGATGCCCTAGTACTAAAAAACGCTTGAAAAAGTCCATCTGGCCCAGTGCGGATTTGAATCCGGGATCTTCGCCTTTGAAAGCGGGGCCGAGCTCACCGTGCTACCGACTGGGTTATACAGGGCTTATTTATAAATCCTGAACATCTAGCTTTCTAAAAGAATATTTGCAGAAGAATTTCTATGGAAATGAATCATATCATTTTCTGTGAGACCATTAGGGTTCGTTTTTGAAGAAATCTAAAAATTTAAGTCATCACTCACCCTGTACAATTGTACATAATATCAAATTCAAAAGGCATACAAAAGTTCAAAAATATTCCTCTGAAGTCTGACCCAAACAGTTCACAAAGGTTGTTTCAAATTACGAAGATAGAGGGGGTTAAAGTCTCCCCACGTGACCCCTTTAGCTCAATAAATAAAAAAGTCAATTTTTTCCAAGATATTCCTGCCGCTTTTGAAGCAATTTCGTAAAGTGCCATCGACTCCGTTTCAACGAATCAAGAATCACCCTGTATACCTTGATTTCCCTAGTATTTAAGAAAAGAAAAGCAGGGAATTTTAGTTGACAAGCATAATATTTTGCAATTTGTGCAAGGCGAGGGTTCATTAATTTCCCTTTATTGTTCCTTCCCGCAAACCGGCAGCACTTGTCGCCACTGCGATATTAGAGCAAAACCACTTCACCGTGATGTTTCACAGCTTAGGTATATCATGGAACTTGAATTTGAAGTGATTAATAAACTACGAACTCTTCGCCCAGACGGTTCAAGTCATCGAACAAAAGCGTTATCCATACTTGAGTCGCGACACCTTCGAGAGTACGATGACATTTCTCTATAACATTGATCACAATGGTCAGCTTATACGTTCCACAATACTTTTTAATTGTTTTTGGTCAAGTCCGTTGATAATGTTGATGAAATAACCTTGCCACTAGAGTTTGTACTGCTCGTGTGAATGAGACGCGTATAACGCTTACGAGACTACATTAAAAAAAAACTAACTAGACTGAACTATTTTAGCGGCAAGTAACTATCATGATGTGTACAGGCAAGTGACATGTTTGACGTATGATAGTTCGTACAAGGTGGCGCCACATGTGCAAATGAAATGGCTCTACGTTTCGAATTCACTCAGTCAGGTTGGCTTCAAACTCTGTGCGTACCTACTTTAATAACCTCGTATGAAACATACCAACATCTTCTCTGACTTCTCCAGACAGATCGAGATAGAACTAATTGGTTTACGGCGTGTACTTCGGTGATATTTTTATTTGTAATCTGCTCCGTATGCATATTCATAAGCAATTAACGAAATCGAACGTATCACGTCAGCATGCATCCTTCGCTCACCGAGTGCATCACATCAACTTCATACAGCCATGTTATATGAAGAAGCTCCAGGGCGAGAGATAAGTTCTGAATGAATTTTTTTATTAGACAGAGTCGGATCGGCCTGTCATATTAAGATTAGTACTCTGTTAGCTCGATGATAATCCTTTCATTGGCACCTGTTACTGTTCAAAATCTTTCAAAAGCCAGGAGCAAGCAGATTTTGAAGAATTAGACGTGCTATTTTTATATAGACATTAAATTATTTTGTAAATAACATTTTGCACCGTATTCCCACTTCCAATTATCACTTTTTTTGTATGAAGCTTTACAGGTAGAGTTTATTTATAACATATCATACCTCCTTAATAGCTTCCTGGGATACGGTCATTGTGGACGGGCCTCCCAAATCTCATCTGCCCGAAGTTAATTATATTTAATCGCATAGATAACGCGCTGCGACTATGAATGGGATTTTCAAAAGAGCGCTCTTTAAGTGCTATCATTAGCGACAACAGGTCGAAAGAGATAATTTAGATTACGTAACATTAAAACGGCTTGATTGTGAGATATCAATGGAAATAAATAACCCACGGGAGGATAGAACTTTCAAGTCCTTAAAAGTCATCGGAGAACTGGTGCCACTGAACCTACTAAGCTCCAGATTCGTTTCGGAAATAGTTGGTGACATTTAGCTCTTGAACAGATCTTTTGATAACTGGTATCCAGAAGTAGAACCCAGGGCATCTTTCCAAACTCCCTATTCTTCCGTATACCTTTTTTCAACTTTTCTAATCCACATTTCCATTCACAGGAGGGTAAACATTATAATGTTATGAATTTGCGTTGGGTACTTTAAGAATTGAGGAACAAATGTTGAAACATACGTTATTTATCACTGCTTACTACTATTACCACTGATCTACAAGTCATATAAGTTGTTGCACTCCGGTGTCGCACTCAGCTTTGTGCGCATTGTCGCTCTGAACTTGAGGGGTTTCTGATGCGACTGAAAAAATTGTCGCCGCCTCCGCGTGCCGCCCCCGGTGAGAATTTTGGGAGTGGTTCGACCAAGGAGGTTATAATTATAGCAGGAGGGAACATGAGCTCAAAAAAGTGAAGCCGTGTGACGTCACATTCTGTGTATGCAACCCGTAAGTTATGAACCACACGAAGGCACACGACCACGAGTCACAGAGGTCCATCCCACAGAATCATGAATCTGTCACTGCGAATAGCGTAGTGACAGAATCAGTCAGTTTTTGTGTTTGTGTTTTTCCTTTGCCAATTTCTTATTTTCATAATGGCGGAATCAGTCGCTTGGCTTTGGATGCCAAGACCACCAGCGGTCACCGCCCAGAAACAAATTTTTTGAGCAGAAAGAGCAAAAGGGCATAGCGTAGCAGAAATGGAAAGCAGAATAGAAGGAACAGAGACGAACAGAAGCAGGTTCGTGGCAGGTGCAGATAAACAAGCTACAAGACTCTAGATATGCCAAACCAAGAATACAAAGAGCTACAAGGCAAAGTGCTTAGATGCACGCTTAATCCAAACGTGAATGCTGGTAGCAGCGATTTGCAAGGTTGTGGTGTGGTGATGGGGTACAGACGAGTAGCTACTGGAAGCTACCAGGGTATATCGTGTTGTGGAAGGGAGTGGGACGATGGAGCACTACTTGAGGTCATGTCAGGAATCGCTGAAGGCGGGCAGAACTCTGAGGCGATTGTTGGGAGAGGACGAAAAGGGGTTGAAATGGATGACAAAGATTGAAAGAAAACAGAAGAGGTGCAACACTGATGATGACAAGATGTGGCAGTCGAATTTTGTTTTATATTTATCAACATCCTTTTATTTTGCGGCGTAGTGTGAATACTACAAATAAAAATGTAACATTGTCATAAAATATCAACAATAAACCTCAGTTCTTTCTCGACATTATCAAATTTTTCTTGATGTATGAACTTCTCATCGTCTCTTGTCTTCAGCGAACGTTCTTCCTTTATCCCAGCTCAGTCAATTTTCTGTTACTATTTATCTCACTGTTGCGTCCCATGCTTCTTTTTGTCTTCCCTGATTTCTTATTCCTGTCATTCTCGCTTATGGTTCTACTGGTCTATCCTCGTTCATGCTCTCTAGGCGTCCTCAGCAACTCAGTTGTCTCTTATCTACAAATTTTGTTGCAGGCCTCATCTTAGCTCTTTTCTTACTCCGCAGGTGCATACTTCATCCCCGTTGCCTCACGCTCCTTCTGCATTCTTTTAGGAAAGACCTCCATGTTTCACCTGTGTGTCATCAGTCAGTACTGATCTGAAAATCGTCTTATACGTACTTTCAGCTTGGTCTTCTTTGTTACTTCTTTTTTTATTTATTAGTGTCTTAGTAGTACATATTACTGGTAGTATTCGTGTACAGACTTTTTATAGCACTAGTTAGTTTCTTTTTCACTCCTCGTTGCTCTCTGAATTATTTGATGCACTGTGAAGATGAGGCTTTGCACGCTACCTTTTTTTCGAAGTCCACTTTGAGTGTTCAGCAATAACGTTGGCTCTATTGTCTTTTTCAGTTTCTTTCCCAGTAGTTGTATATTTTCATTGGCATGTTCAGCAAGGTGATGCCTCTATATGGTTTGCACACTCGTTAAGAACCCCCTTTTCTTTCCTATGCTTTATGTTGTAGATTTCCAACAGCAATCATTTTCCCTCTTCTACCAAAGCTGTTTATCATCTCTGATGTAAATTTATCATGTCCAGGAGCTTTGCCGTTTTTCAGTTTCAGGAATGCTTTTGTTCTTTCAGGTCTTCTGTTAGCGTCCCTTCATTTCTGTCTTCGATCGTATTTTCTTTGTTAATGTCGTCTTCATCAGACTATCTTGGTTGTGCACTCAGTAACTCTTGGAAATATTCACTCCATCTTTCCATTACTTCTTCAGAGACCACCAGTAGTGCTCGATCCTTTCTCATTGATTATGGAATGTTCTGGTGAGGTTCAGAGATCTTGAATATGGAAAAGTTGTTTTCAGCTGTAAATTTTCAAAGAGATTTACTCAAGTTTCAATGATAATTCTTAGGCCAAGCAGTATCGTTCTTCTGATTCATCATTATTCTGTGGTTTTCCAATGCCTTTCATCATGGTGCTCTAAACTAAGATCTAGGCCTCCTAAAGCTAAGCCTCATATATCCATTTCATTAAATCATCACCTATGCACAAAAGAACTTGAAGGTGGACTGGGTCGAGGCGCTCATACTTCAAGTGACTATTTTCTTTGTTCACTTTCTTCTTGAGTAAAAAGCAGTATCTTCTCTTCGATCGTGCATGTGGAATCCGAAAATAGGCATTCTTGAATTTGGAAAGATAAAACCAGTATTATCAAAATTTTGTGGCATTTTTGACTCTCATTTACCCATTTGACTTGCTTCCATTTTATTATTATGAATTATCCAGTGTAGGTGCACACTAGTACAACACATACGTTAGGTCCGTACCAGGTCCGTACACACAATATTGGTAACTGTACTAGGTTAAATAGGTAGGTACACAGCAGGTGTGCACTGGGCAATGCAGGAGGCATACTTTGGCTTGCTCGAGCTTTTCATTTGTTTGGTCTTCCATGAGTTTGCAAGGCGGTAATGTCTTTTTTAATTCGGCACTGGACAAGGGCACACGTTGTAGAGGATACAATCAAATCATTTGGAGCTGCAAATCTTGAATTGGGCATATTCGTAACTTCAAAATTTATTGTTCTAGGATCACTTACTTGTGCAACAGTATTTTCTAGTTTGGATTGTCTTCTGCTTGGAAAAACTGTCCCTGAACGGCGATCGCTGTGGTTTTCACATTCAAAAACCTCAAAAGCGATTGAAAATTCAACATTGAAGAGCGAAACTGACAAATGGAAAAATTTAACCACAAAAACGAATGATATGCTGTCACTTTGCTGTATAATTCTGTGGGATAGACTTCTGTGAATCGTGTGCCCTCGGGTGGTTCATAACTTACGGGTTGCATACTCAAATACATGATTTCCCCTCACCCCGTTCCGCATCAAATTTCCTCGCCTACAAGCTGGGTTACGTTCCCTCCTTATATTCTAACCTCCTTGGGTTCGACCGATTTTAATAAAATTTTGTTGTTGTTTGCTTCAAAACTGGAATGTTCTTAAACCGCCGCCGCTTCGGCATGTCGCCCTCGACGAGTGTCGAGAACCGAATGTGAATTAGTACCATTATGCGGCGGGCTGTGTCAGGTACGTTACGTGTAGCGGACTGCCTCACGTGCAGACCGCACTGATGACCAGTAAGCGACGCATATTGCAAACACCGGTGCTTTAAAAAAATGGCTAGTGCCATTTTTATAAGGTATATTAGTATCTTGTGAACTGAAGAAGATACCTCCAAACGACAAAAACCAAAGACGTCCTGCTACTTGAGCAATATCGGCAAAAACAAGTCCCGTCAAACCAATATAATTCTCTATTGCTTTTGTTTTTCGCAGAAATAATTACCGATACAAAGGAACAACCTGCCCACTTATATATACTACTCATTAGATGCTACCGGAAGAAGCGTGGGGCGTAGTATACAATATTTCATACTATAAAAGTCCTTTTGTTTCAGGAATTCACCAGCAGAGGACTCTCTTACAAAAAGATAAACATCGCCGGTCGGAAGATTCCGTCAAAGGACAAACTTAGAGAGTGAGTATTATGCCACAATCGTGTATATGTAGAGGAGCTAGACCGAGCTTTCCTCCAAACCACCGCATTTCTCGTTCATGGACGAGTAAGCTCGGATGGTGGCCCTGCCTCCGCTACTTCCGACAAACAATGTCGCAAAACGCGACTCTCTGTTAGCACACACAAACAGCGCAGCGCACAGAGAGAAGTTCACTTATTTGTGGACTTTTATTATATGATGACTCCAAAATGTTTTTGAATCTCCGCCGAGAGAAAGAGAGACGCGGAACAAGCGTGTCGCTGGTTCTTTGGAACGCGATTTATGCGATCCCAGCGTGCATATCACCTTAACTCGGACTCTCCGAGGAATAATTCTTGCGGGTATTCTCGGCTGTCGCTATGGGTGTTTGACACCACCTCCGACGCTTACTTTTCGAAAGCTTTCTCAGTTTCCACAAACTGCACACTCATGCGTTTCAAGCACGGACATGCACATACACATCGAGATTTATGGAAACCTCCCGAGCGCCGAGTCAAAGAAATGGCGTTCGGCATTCTGAAACACCCTGATGACCCAATCTAATAACTCGGCGATTTACAGAAGGTCGCCAGATTTACGCAGGCGACCTTAGCATATCACCGGCTCGTTGGTCCGTGTTCTACAGTCCACTCCAGGTATGCACATTTATTATAATGTTGCGAACAAGAAAAATCGCTTCGCATTTTGTATATACCTCACCGGCGAGCCCGCGTGTGTGCTATGTGATAAATCGCATATCAAATTACACGTATAATAATTAATCGTTTACGGTGTAAGGCACAAATGATTTTGTGTAAATATTATGATCTCATTGGAATAACCCGATGATTTAAGAGGAGACGATTTTTTTTCTTCAGCGGATCTGATGCCGAACTGGATTTTGTCATATGCGGTGGGCGAACGTGCCCGAAAACGTGCTAGGTTATTTATTGCACCCGTGTGTGATTCATTTCTTAGCTGTTGCATAAATAGTCAAACAAACGAGTTGAGATTGTAAGAGTAGGTACCTATTTATAGTAATATAAACAAGATGTACCTACCTGCTTGTACACAAAGAAGCACGAGGCAATTGTTTGAATTCTAAAGGGGTTGGCTGGCGAGTGGCGGCAAGTCCCATTGGAATCCCACATTTAGAGCTATCTAAATTGCTCATTACGTTTGAGATACCCAATAAAGACTTTGCTACATACAACTTCTCCGTAGCTTTTGTTTTTCGCATGACGAACCCCGACTCTTTGGTGGATTAATGGAACTCTTTCGTGCAATTCAAGCAAAAGCGAATGTCTGACAATTCGGGTAGTAGCGAACGTACTCATTAATGTCACCAAACATCCCAGGCCAAAATTACTTGAGACAGGGACGCATTATCGTTTTGGCCATGATCAAGTGCCCGGCCGTCATCGGTGATAGCCTTCGAGATATGGACGAAACTTCTGCAAGCTGTAAACGATGGCGTAGCATCCCTTTTCACTAACACTGTGTTTTTGCTCACTCTCGCATTTAGGGTATGGAGTAGGCGGATGATTCTTTCTTGGTCTTTGATGTTCTGAGAAAGACAGGCTCCAAGACCATAGTCTGATGCGAAATTGGGGCACCTTAGAATAAATAGGGCCTCGATGAGTGACTATTTGAGACTTGATACTTTTTCTAACCAACCTCGTGAACGGCGCAGCCACTTTCAAAAAGTTTTCGATAGACCGCCGATACCATGAGACCATTTCCAAAAGTATCTTAATTTCTTTGAAATTGGTCAGAGTAGGGAATCCATCATAACCATTAGGGAATCTATTATTAACATGACCTTATCGGAATCGGTGTGAATACTGTTACGGGCGGCGATTCTGTGCATGCTGGTAAACACGCGATCTTTCTGGACTCTTCCATCCATTAGACCGCAGTGTACAAGTGCGGAGCGTTCTTGTGCATTCCAGAGCGTTCGTGTACGTGAAACTGAATGGAGAGACTCCAACGCTCGATCAGAACACATCTGTCAATTTGGCGGCGCGCCGGCTCTAGAAGCACGGCAGAACTATACGCGAAAGATGTGTAATTATTCGGGAGTCGTCTAGAAATCGTATGCCGGGTCACTGAGGAGACTGCTGGAGAATGCATGGAACATTCGAGATGGATTGGTCGGATCTATATAAGGCATCAACCGTCAGCTCACGGACAGTATTGAATTGGAATGCGAAGTGGTAGCGAGCGGATTAGAAGCGAAGTACCTGCAATATATTTCCAAGTAGATAATTGTTGGCTTGTATTTATTGTGGTACGCAGTAATAAACAGTGTGTGTTTTAAAACGATCGTGTCAATTATATTCGAACTCGTACGCGAAATACGTAACAATACTTTCGGGCGTTATGCGATGTCCTGGCAAATGAGCTCTGACTGGCATCAGAATTGGAATTTCTTCAGGTTGACGTTGAGTTTACTTCTCGTAACCCTTTGAAGATGATGCTCAGATTCTCAATTTTTTTCTAATTGGTGCACTCTAGTAGGTACGATGATGCGTCGTCTAGGCGCACGTACCTAGGCATAAAAATGTCCGTTCTTCTCTCTATTTAACTAATCAAAAGCGCTGAAATCTGGCTGAGGCCGCGTGCAGTCCAAAAATCATGCCTCTAAACCGAAACGATCTTTTATCCGGAATAGGGCGATTCCATGTAGGGGGCGCTTGCGGCGCCGTTTGCCACCTGGGGACTTTAGGTTTATCAATTGGTATTGCAAATCGCCAAATCGTGTGCCATAACTGCCAATCGCGTGATTTTGGCACTTGAATAAATGAACATTTATCTCGCCACACCAATTGCTCGCTGTCATTAGTTCTCATCTCATCTTTCTATATTGTCGACGCTGAAAAATGCCCTATATAAATGTTGTGTGCCACACCGCGCTCAAAATTCAACAAAACAGAAACGGCATAAAATTCCACAAGTTCCCCACCAATGGAGCCCTGAAGAAGCGATGGGTCGTTGTTCGACTTTATTTGCAATTTGCAAAACATAAACAAACGAAACTAATCGATAATCTGGATCTGGCGCAAGCGCGCTGCGACATCGAACCAAAGCCACCAAGTGGCGACAAGCTGAACCAACATCATGCAATTTCCCTATTGTGCAAGCGCTCATAGGCTTACTCTCTTCAGTGAGTGGTATCTGCCAATAACCATTCTGGCGGTCGATGGTCGAGATCAATTTGATGTCCCTGAGTTTTTCGAAGATACCCCGAATTTTTGGTAGAGGCTACGCCGAAACTTTGTCAACGGCGCGGAAATTATTGCAAAATCTATATTTGCCGTTGGATTTCCGTATACCCAATGACACTCTGCGAGCTCCAGGGAGAAGGAGATTTCTCGATGATTCCGCTCGCCAGCATTTCGTCGATTGAAGATTTCGCCAGTGTGAAATCATTCAGTGTCACCATTCTTTGGCAGGTGAATCTCCTTTTGTACTGAATCCACGTAGAACGGTGTGAAGTGTAGCTTAGTTTTTTGGGATTGAGTCTTTCATTCCCCACATTGTCATATTTTATTCATCGAGTCTGGAATTTCTGTAAGCTCTTCAAAAGAACGACTTCATTACCAGGTTTGTCGCACAATTTCGAACGTGGTTCACGGCTAAACAAGAAAAGTTAGTGATAAACGTCCAAGATTTTCTAGTAGAATATTCAATTCTCTACAACTTTCACTATTTTCGTACATCTCTTATTGTTCTTGGAGAATCTCTTATTCAAGGAGAAATATCACGCGGAAGGTTTTCCTATTTCACTTAACCGGCACGCAGTTTTGACTTCGATCAACGGCTAAACTGAAGAAGTTAGACATGCCATCGGGGCATTTTTGTACATCACTGTATTCCCTGTAACTTTGTCCCTGACAATTATTATGCATCTCGGTCTAACGCCTCCTTTGCCTCGCTGGCGCCTGGACTATAAAGTTGGTGTGATGGCTGACCGGTTTGTTTCTCATAGATTTCTACGGGGAAGACCCGAAGAAGTGATCTTGAGAAGATGGCGTATGGGATGCCACCAGGAAGTTTTTGATCTTGAGATGTAAGTTAGGTTGTTTGTGTTTGTATCGTGGGTTGGGGTGCTTTTCAGGAAGAATTTATCCCATTGGGACAAAATAAAGGATCGTAGATCATGATCCTGGAACAGAGACTGGATTATCGTGAATTTTTGACTTGTTATGTCAATCACCTAGTACTTATGAGGCGCCAACGATGCCCCTTGCTCCAGTCCGCCCGGCGTAAATCATAACCTTCTTGCATAAAAATCTGTGATTTTGGGTCCATCATTCACTCATCGACCGATACACTCGTATAGTCTATCTTATCACATCATTTAGGTCCGGTGGAATGCTAAATGACATCATCAACGTATTCAGGAATGAGTGTTTGATTTTCTGACAGTAATAGCAGCTGATCTGTATACCTGTCTAAAAGATTATTCTCCATTGACCCAGTTGACTTTTCCAATTTTTGGGGACAAGAAATGGGGTGTTTCGCCGCTGGAGAAGACGATAGATGGCAGCAGGGTTTATCACTAGGTTACTGTTGGTTGGTAATCCTACCTGCTCATGTTGGTATCTCGTATCTCTTGTCCTTGCTTTAGCCAAGGACGGCTTTAGCCCGTTTGTGTGTCTGTCAGGGATGTGTCTGTGTCATGGACCTGTACTTAAACTGGACTTATAATACAGTATATCGCCATGACTCCAGTAGAATGCCGACATGTTCGTTATCCCTAGGGACTTTTATTTTCCACAATTAATATTGACCGTTCTGCTATGATGACTTTTCTCTGATGGCGACATGACATCGCAGTGTAAAGTTTAGGTTAGGTGTCAAAATGACATTTTCAAATTTGCTTGCGAGGCATAGCCGTTTTATTTCGGTCGCTTGCAGCGTTTTGTACGTACATGTGTTCATAGGTTCCGGTAATTCAATAGAAGGGACGATGTTCCGTGTCAAAAATTGTTAACTGAAGTGTGTTGAATACACGGTGTGCTGTTGGGCACTAGGCCGTTTGGCTTTTTTGTTTATGTTGCCCAATGGCTGGCAATCGCCGTTGTTTGTGTTTTTCTGTATTCTGTAACGAAATAGTAGAATTTCATTCAATAATTGATTGACGGCAATCTTACTTGTGAAAAGAAAACACTCTCAAGGCCCGAGCTGTGTGGTCCAGTAGGAAGTACCTAGCTGTGATTTGTGCTGCCGAAATCACAGTGCTTGCGCCCCTTCTATACCGTGCATTTTCTTCCGCAGAACTACTGATAATAAGTAATGAAATCCACAGAATATTTTTATTAAACGGATTAGGGAGTGATAAAACACACCAAATTCGAATTCGACACCACAAATCCGAAAACTTCCCACGTTGAAAAAAAAACGAGACTGTCAAAATGACGTTTCTGGTGCAGGGATCACGCCCTCCTTGGATCACGCTTTCTGGTGCAAAACTGATGAATCGCAACCGTGATCCCTGATCGCTCACCTTCGATAAATTCGAAAGACAGTGACTCTCAAAACTTCATGACTGTTTCAACTTGCGAACTTGCAATGAGTTCTTTGAAACGAAATAAACCTGATGGCTACTTTCGAAGTAAAAAACATATTATTGTAAATTGAATCTGTTATTATAAAATAATATTGCATCCATGAATATTTATAGTACAAAATGTGCCGATGCAAGTTGCAGATTTTCTATGATCTTTTGAGAACTTCTGTTATGATAACGATAATGGTAGCGCCCCTGTGGCGTGATTTGTTGTTTGGTCGGGTAGGGTGATCAGCAGTCCATTTTGAATACAGGTCCATGGTCTGTGTGTGTATGCGTAAAGCCAGATTGCCTAGCAGCATCATGCTACACCCAGCACTTTGTAGTGATGGGCAAAACTGTTATTTTCACGTAACAGATACAACCTGTTACTGTTATTTTTAAATAACAGTTAAAAATAACAGATACTGTTGATCTGTTATTTTACAAATTAACCAGGCCCGTTTCTTAAAACAACAAATGACAAATTACAAGTGTGTGTGTAGTCTTGGTAACCCATTGTTGCAACAATCGGTCGTCAAGGTAATACATTTGTAATTTGTCGTTTGTAGTTTCATGAAACGGGCCCCAGGATTCTCAATATCACAATGCAAAAGTAACAGAATTAACTAACAACTAACGCCGGGCGTCGACGATCGGGGTAAACTGTTATTAGTGTTATTTTGTATTTGTTTAGTGAGTCTATGGTTCAGTCGTTCACCGTTGATCGCACCGGGCGTCGACGATCCGGGTGAACTGTTATTTTGTATCTGTTTATAGTCAGTCTATGGTTTAGTCTGTGGTTTAGTCGTTCACCGTTGATCGCGCCGGGCGTCGAAGAACCGGGTGAACTAAATATTATTTTGTATCTGTTTAGTCGTTCACTGTTGATCAGTTGATCGCGTAAGGCGTCGACGATCCGGGTAAACTGTTATTTTGTATCTGTTATATTTCAACCGAGATAACAGGTTGTTATTGTTATTTTCAAATAACAGTCGAAAAATAACAGATAGTTGAATAACAACCCATCACTAGCACTTTGCCACCTGCCACTGATCACTCGAACAATGAAAATGACAACAACGACCATATCATGACCATATGATTGACATTATTGCTGAAAAAATATTGAACGTGGGGTTGTACTGGTCGGTTTTGGTGAATTTTGGAGGCTGAAAAGGCCCAGTGACCGTGCAAATGTTTGCCATAGGGACCGTCCGGGAGACAGCACACGAGGAGCAGTTCGTGGACACGCCGGCCGATTTGAAGCCAATTGCAACCTACCTGCCACCGTGCCGTGTGCCCCACTGTCCATGTTCAAGAACACAATTAATGCCAAATTAATATGGTCTTCTCCAGAAACATCTACACTAAAAACCTGTTTTCTGAAAGCCAAGTGTACGTAATTTTTTCCATCTAACTCCTTCCTCAGCTCTGACGACACACATTCATACTTGACATGACAGCCGACCCGGCATCGGCAGGCAGACACCAAAGTCAAAAGAAAAACCCCCTCCATGTGAGAACCGTTCAAAAAGTAGCGGGAAAATAACCCGGGTTGGCCCCTGCTGCCATCTACTTGACACCTTGACAACTGCAGAGAAAACACCCCATTGGAAGAAGTTTTTGACGTTTTGACGTTTATGTAATTTCACTCTGATAAGGTTATGGAATTTTGCCGGAGAAGTAGAGCAGCAGCAAATTTAGAATCACTCAGTTATCATGTGGGGGAATGTCACTCTCACTCTAGTCACTGAAACCTTTTTTTTTTCGTATGTGGAATTCGATTTTGATATATTTATTCACGTAGGTCTAGCCACCACCGCGTGTGATGTACCCTTAACCACCACTGACAAGTTATCATCTGGTTGTCAACATGAAAACACACTTGAAACATCTCTACTTGGTTCTCCACCGCATAAACACAGTGGAGTTGAATCAGAAACACCTACAAAATAGATTATTGGGTGACCCTTTTTTCCTTGGGCAGTGTTATCGTCGTTCAAAAAACAAAACGTCGTATATCAAAACATGACGTTGAAAATCCGCCGTTACGCATGACGTCACGGCAGAAAGAGGCAACAAAAAATTTGAAACCCTAATTCTTCATCTTCCTGGTCAGCTAAGCATTTATCCATCTTTCATGCTTCTCTCCAACACTGTTCATCCTGCTGACCTGACTCAACTTATATCATTCCTCGTATCATTCTTTCACCTCATTTTCCAATTTACATATACCTATGTTATTGCAGTGCGCAGTGCGTTAACAGAAGCTTCTTTTGAGCATTCATATCTTGCCTCTTCGACTATATTGTTACGGTATTCGGGTTCGCCTATCTCGAAATTAAACGCGCTGATTTACTTGTAAACAAACTGCACTTTATTAGCTACTACCGATACAACTAAATAGCGCGCAGAATTATTAATCGCTTGGAAATTCACAGTGTCGCTTGAGATGTTAACGCCATGATCGCTCGATCGCTGGCATCGAAGGTTCTGGATGCTTCCTGTTGGTGCCGTACCTTCTACGGCACCTCCACCAGAAGTCTCGACGTGTCGTGACCTACCGCTTAAGTCTTTTGATGCTTCCCGAATGCAACGCGGAAATCTAGATTTCTCTAGAAAGAGCCGAGATGGACGCGAGCTTCGTAACAATATATTTGATATACCTACTGCCGACCAACATAACACCTATACCTAACAGCATACTGGTGAATCTTGAAAAGTCTACTCTACCTTATACCCCAACACTTTTCTTTGCTAAAAGGATATTCACATTGCACATACTCATACCATAATTATACCACCTCGACTTGCTGCCAGTATCTCCATATACCTAGATATAGCTTTACGGTTTCACGGTATAGTGCGCGCTCTACCATCAGCATCTCATGTTTAGTAATCCACGCGCTATATATCGCTGCCTAACAAATAGCTTCATAATGAA
This sequence comes from Anaspis maculata, assembly GCA_949128115.1. Classification (NCBI taxonomy): domain Eukaryota; kingdom Metazoa; phylum Arthropoda; class Insecta; order Coleoptera; family Scraptiidae; genus Anaspis; species Anaspis maculata. Next base: position 35,564,611 of record OX421962.1, on the reverse strand, counting down.
CGAATGAGCATTAAACCTCTCGAGGTGTCATAACCGTCAAGATTCATTAGCTATCTTACGGAAAATACTAATTACGAGGCAAGTGCCGACGAACACGCAACGCCATGTCCAAGACACTCTTGTAAACATTGTAATTTTATGCAAACGCCGCGGTACACGGCTATATATTCCAATAGTTTACACGTACATGCTCATTGTTGGTATATTTATTGCGTAACGTTACCGTGTGTGACGTCCGAAAGTCGAATAAATCGTACAAAATTGTGAAATTATTGATAATTAGACGTGTATGCGTGTATGCACTTTGACACCGGGCAGAATGTTCCCGCGACGAAAGGCGCCGTCACCAGTCGTTCCAGCGACATTCACCACTTGAAAGTCTAGCGTTTTCAACTTTCAAATTAAATTAATTAAAAACCCTTCCGCGCTTAAGTAAGCGCCCCCCGCAAATCGGCATCCTTTTGTCGTTGAAATGGGCCGCGCCGTCTGAATAACAATAAGCGTTATTAAAATAAAGAAAAATTGGCCCTCCATCACCTCCAACACGGTTTTGTTTGGAATTAATTCGGCCCGGCCCTTCTTCCACCGCTAATGACTCCCATAACTTGGGGTACAGGTCCGATTTGATTGAGGAGCCACATTAATTTCAAACCGAGGCGTTTTAGCTAATGTCCGAAATAAACGATTCCAATGAATCAATCCAGCGCCATAGATCAATTTGGAAAAATGAAATGTTGCATTTTGACAGCGGGATGGAACAATTATTCGCGGCATGGGCTCCCCTCTTTCTTTCAGGCCTTGTCTATGCACCTCCGGCCGATGCAGAGATGCATCAGAGACCCCATGCGTGAGAGAAGCTGCGGTTCTTTTGAATAATTTTCTTCACCAATATACAATCACAGAAAATCCAAACGTTTTGGGAATGGTAATTTATATAAATCAAGGATCGGTCTTGCGGTCTTCCTCCATCTCCTCCCCATTTTCACTTTCCTCGGAGGCGTGGGGCGTGAAAGAAAGCGCCCAAAACATCAGCCATAAACAAACCGGACATAAACAACGGGCTGTAAATAATAAAAATAATAAACGAAACATGTGTTAAGTCCATTGCGTCTCATACACGATATACGTTTAGAGGTGTAGGTACGCGAGAGCTCCGGAGTGAATCTATCAGTCTTGGAGAGCCGTAGGATTTACATAATGCTTTCATTACCACCTTACAGCACCTCATTGACCCAAACCTATTAACATACGACCATAATGTTCCCATATGAACACAATGTGTATACATCTCTCACACACACAAACACACGCCCTTATTTTCGGAGAGACACGTTATTGTCTTGTCTTGTCCCATTCTGTTTTCGTGATATTCTCTCGAAACGGTAGAACACGGCATTGCGTCGTCGTCATATCCTTTTGAGGTGTGTGATATCTAAAGGCAAAAGCATGGGCGTCAGCAAAGGGTTACGGTGCCTCTCTTCTATAGTGAACTCTACTACTTACATACATACATACATACATACATACATACATACATACAGCTACTAAGTTTCTAGAACCTCCAAGTTCCAATACTTTTCTTGGTATTCTTGGACGAACCCTCCAAAGTCGATACAGACGTTACAAAATGAAGTCGAAGTACTTAGTTAAATGCAAGTCATTTCAGTATCAACTGTATTCGTAAAGTATTTGGAAGTCGTGAAACTGTGTCACTTCCAGAGAATTTGAACATTCAATCACGTTTGAAACTCTCAAATTCCGTATTCGATCATTATAAGCCGAGGTGATGCCGGGTTGATGGTAATTTTTTCATCACACCCACCACTAGGCCTATTGGCTAAATCACATATAATGACCAAGCAAGATGAATGAAGACCATACAAAATTAGATCATCCTGACGTCTCTATTAAAAACCGATTCTGATCTATTAGAGTAGCTGACGTCGGCACTGCCCCATAAACAGCCCACGCTAAACCACCCCATTAACTCTATCGGTTGGCGGGTCTTTAGGCGGGCCCCAAAGAGCCAAACCGACGATTAAATATTTATCACACACACTCACACACACACGTACGTATGGAATAGGTATATTAGATGATTTCATGCGTCATCTCTGACATTTTAAACCACTTTCTTTACCAGCATCAACATCATCAGGTATGAAATTCGAACTTGAAGTATTCAAGCATCATTAGCGGTTTTAATTGAATCTTTTTTCGAGATCCGATGAAATCGCACAAGTGCACCACTCGAAGCACAAGTGCATAAAGCAAATCGCGGTATAAACATTGCGGGAAGCTACAATGAAGAGGGGGCAGAGCGCACAATACTCTGTTGGCATGAAATTAATTAAAAGGGCCCCCTCAAAATGGCGTTTCGTGTATAAAGCCTCCGAATTAATTTGGAGGGAGAGTACGATTTCGATTTGAATAAATTCAATGTATATTATGCGATTATTGTGCATCGTTCAAGGATGCGTGATTTGAAATTTAACCTCTCGGGGATCGTTGATCTGATGAAATTTTTGTTTGTTGCAGATTCTACAAGACCGTAGATGAATTCACCAATTCACTGCCTGAAGGTGAGTTCAGTCTGCACTCTGCAGCGTGTACAGTGATGCCAACTTATTGAAATTTAAATAATTTCAATGGCGTCGTGGCGGGTGAAGAAGAAATTATTTGTACACAAAGATACCGGGGCGATAATAAATTCATTACGGTCAGATCGACGTTTCAGATAAGTTGCATATCTATCCAGCAACCCGCAGTCTTGAGTACCATCATACGCGTCAGTGCCCCGTAGAAATACAAGTAATTTATATTTGGAGAAATGGTTATCTCGAAAATTTATGTCTTCGTTAATATTAGCCGGCTATCATACCAGACACAGAAATACCAATAAGTAGTTTATTGATGGATGGACGTGCTTAAGGGTGTTGACGCAAAATTAAATTTTCAAATTTATGTGAGCTGGAAACAATGGGGTTTAATTTTCTGTCATCGTATTTTCACGATAGTAAGTTGTGGGTTGTGGGAAAGCCAATGGAAATACAAAAGATGTTTTCGTCTCACCATCTCACTTACTACATACAATGCAACCCTCGATGCAACCGCATTTGATTGCAGAACTCTGTCTATACTTCGAGAATGTGAAGCGACAGACCTTATGGGACCTGATAGCGATAGATCGTTTCACTTCAAAGAATAAGGTCCCTGGTTCTTTCACAAGCCAAGCGAATTCCACCGAGTACCTGGTGTAAGTCGAGCAGTCTTCAGGTGGGCGAGAGGATGGTCAATTTGATCGTGTGTGCAAATGCGACCTTAAACGGCCAATAAAGTTATGCGGGATATAAACGTAATGAATCGGTAAATAAAGTAGAACTCGCTATCTTTTAACAAGTATGCCCGCCGTTAACGACGTCGGCAAATGCAATATAACGTAAATATGGTGGCCTGAAGAAGTAAACACTATCATGAAATACCCATCACTTTTACAATTCCACTCGATATCTGCAAGTGTCCTGCCGATGTATAAGTATAATCTGGTTTTGCTGAGAGCAATCTGTCCATCTCGACAGATAATCCTTTCATTGCCGCATATAGTTATATATCAAAACACACGCATAGATAGGCTAATGACTGAAACATTGCGCGAGTATACAGTGTGTCCTATAAATTGGTGATCCCACTATGGTAACTTTGTTATAATAGAAGTTACAGAGTCAGCTATATTAGAAAAGTTTTGCGCAATGGACATGTAAAAAATATGGCGGTTCTGTAGTCTCAGGGCGTCTCACTATATTGCTGTACCTATTCACAAATTTGTTTGAGAATTACCCGCAACCTTTGGGTAATACCGAACGTTTAGTTTTTTTTATTCTGAAGTTTTTTTTTTCCAATAAAGTGGATTGCTTTTATTACTAGAAATACCTCGCTTGATCTTTCCTGTACGGATTGCGCCAAACTACATGTATATTTTCAAAATTATGATTTTTTTCCTTAAATGTACCTCATTCCCCTTCGCTGCCCTATAGTCCCTTTCGCTGCCCTACCTCGGGTTCCACCAAAATTTTGAGAGCAGATTAAATCTATCACGCTGATAGTTGCTATGCACCAGCCAATATGCGATATTCAGCGGCACGGACATGCGCTGTAGGTTCGCAAAGCTAGGGGATGGAACTCATGCGTCGGCGCGAGCTAGGAAAAGTCAAAACCTGCAAATTTTCAGCCACCAATTTAACAAAGAAAAATAGATGACAAGAAACTCCTGATTTCCATGCTACATAGATTAGGCGAAATAATGTTGTCCATGTGCATTGCTGTCGAAAAAATGCATTCCGCGCGTAGTGTTCCGAAAAGAACGAAAAAGCCGTTTTCAGTGTATAACTGGTTGCCTAGAAGGTGATGTTTGTTTGGGAACACACATGGAATGAAACTGCAATGTTTTTTTCGTACGGTTTTTGCAGTCAGGCACTCAACAAACTGCCCGTCATTTTTGAAAGAAGAAACAGAAAACACAAAACACAAAACCTTTGATATAACCCGATAAAATTTCATTTACCATTTGTTTACTTGCAGTTTCATGCCATCGACAGACAGGACGGCAACCGTAAGGCAGAGAAGAATACTATAAATAGGGCGGTATTTTCAAAAAAACACTAACTGATAAACACGTTACCATATTTTCGCTCATCGTGTATCTAAAACTGATCCATCATTGCTGGTCTTGAACACAATGAAAGATCAAGAAACGCTCTTTTTTCCACAACTTATTTGGAAGTTCCATTTCTAGCCGTTTCAATAATATACAATGTTGAAATTACGCTTTTTACATGTGTTAGCATACGGCACTATTCTCAAATCCCCTCGCATGGTTGCACAAGCGCAGAAATGGCACTGAATCTCGCCTATAGGATGGCCAGTTGCTTAGTTACTATCAGAGTGATGAAGTTATCGCGTTGATAAAAGTTTGGTGGAACCCGAGGCTAGTCTTTTAGTTTTTGAGATATAAACCCTCGCCGTACCAAAATCGAGTCAACGCTGATCCGCAGAATTCACTTTTTCGGCGATATTTTTCAGATTTTTTTTGAGCAGTTTTTTTTTTGTGTTAGCCAAGCTGAGCTTTTGCATTATTCGCGAAGAAATGCAAATAAATTTGGCGGCTGGCAAGTAGCTAATTTTGGATAATTTAAATTTGACAGAATCGCAAAAAAAATCAATATTATTGTATAAGTAACAGTTTTCCATGTAGGAAAACTCGAAAACCCCAAAATTGATTCAATATTTCCTCAAACTCTGACTGACGATAGCAAGTCTCAACTAAAATAAATACCGAGAGTTCATAAATTAAATGGGTCAAGGGTGCCTGTGATTTAAAAAATGTCTGTCGAAACTAGCGTAATCCTTTTGTAAAAAATTTGTCAAACTTTGACAAGCTACGTCCCATATTATTGATCTCTGATCTGCCATAAGTGAACGAGATCATTTCAAGTTCGAAAATACTCCTCGATCATGTAGGTTTTGTGCCCTGCCGTGAAAACCACATTGAAAATGTTCCGAAAACGAAAATTGCGACTGATTTGACAGATTACGATAACCAAAAAATTTCAGACATCAAATGAACGATGCTAGTTCCGACAGATGTTTTCAAAGTCACAGACACCCTTGACCCATTTAATTTATGAACGCTCGGTATTTCGCGGAGCTTACCGCAGATCCAAGTTTGCTCTGCAGTTTTTTTTCTAATTCACAGCGGAATGTTGAAGTTGTATTTTGAGAAAATCACGGCCGGAAAACCGAAACCGTGTCGCATTTGCAAATGGGCCTACACGACGCCCAATGCAGTCTACTTTCTGATATCAGTTGGGACTTTTTTAAAAGAAGTCGATCTCCAAGCAGGAAGGAACGTCTGAGTTTCGTCCTGCACCAAACGCGGGTCGTCCTGGTCAAAACTCGGGTGAGCGGCCGGGGGCGGAAAACAGAGATATTGATTGAGCTGCCGAAGCCTTGGCTTCTTAGATTTCGTAGTGGCAATTCGTGACCTTCGTCTGTTGCTCCGTCGACCAATGGAATTGGTCTTCGTGCCCTCGTGAACTGCTTGCTTCGGCATACCGTAGCGGGTGTGAAGTCCATCATTCTGCTTCCTATGGATTCCCTGTCGCTCGCATGCGATTTTTTATGTTTGCTGAAGACCAATCAATGAATTATTATTATAAGTTATAAGAGTTTTGCATTGTCCCTACTTAGCCTTTCGTCACACCGTGATAATATACCATTAAAGGAGACCACAACACAAAAATCGAGTCTATATTTTATTTAACTAGCTTATGAGGAAGGTAATTCAAGAGTATACGGAACAAATCTAGGTTTCCTTTACGAGTCCGATCAGCCGATACAACGTTTTGAAAATATTATCGTGACGTCACTTGGGAAGATGTTTTCACCTAGATTTTCACCTATCACGTTCCCATGGTCTTGTTATTGCTGTTATTGTCGTTCTGACAAACGTTAAACAATCAGTAAAGTTATGGCAGGCTTGAAACCGTCGTCATCTCATCGGCAACGGAATCAGGTACAGGTATGCCCGTGTGTAGTCATAGGTAGCTCGCGAAAATTTGCCCCTATGACGTCATTGTCATTCTTAATTATAGCCTCAGCGCCCGCCACGAGATAAGTGAATTTACAAGCCCCTATGCAATCGTTCTAGTTTTTTCAACTCTTTCATCTCAGACCGACTTGTATTTTGTGTTGTGGTCTCCTTTAATTTATCCAAGTTGTAGCTTCTTTTTTTCAATTTTCCGAAAAACTAGTAAAAGTGACTTAGTTCCTTTCAATAAAAAGCGATTCAATTGAATGTCATTTACCTGTCATACTTTTTGACAGGTGACAGTTGGAGGAATACTTTCAAGTTTTCTGAATACAGTTATTCAAGAACTTCCAAATGCCGTCTTCCGCGAGATATAGCTTCTGTCATTTTTTAACACTCTTGTCTGAGCGATGACGGCCAAACCCAAAATGGACTGAGCTCACTGCAGAGCGGAACTATGGCTATATGCCAGATTCAACCTATCCGGATCAACGACTCGACAGAAAAAAATGGAAGATATTTTTTAAAAGTTGGACGACTGGATAAGTCATAAAAATGCGCAAAGCTTTTCTAATTCAACCGACTCTGTATCTCCTCCTATACAGGGTGATTCACCACCAAATAGACATAGCTCAAGGGCAGGTCCAGTTTTTCCAGGCGAACCTGGATCTGGCTTTAAAATTTTTCTAACGCTGTTCGTTTCGAAGCTACAGGGTGATTCATGTATTTCGTAGAATTTTTTGACAGGCCATAACTTTTGAACAACCCAACAGATTGGTTTGAAATTTTGTGGGTTTATTCTTCAATTGATATCTGACACATCGCTCTATCAAAGAGTTCAAAATTTCCAGGGCCGGCCTTGAAAAAAAATATTTGAAAGCTTTTTTCAAAAATGACACTCTGTATGCATATTATTCAAAATTCATTTTCATATTCAGAAACAACATCAAACATGCTATCAATATCGCGAAAAAAATTGCTTGGCACCATTAAGCTGTCAAAAGAAAATTGATAATCCTAATGATTTTTGAGGTAAGGATTTTTTGTAAATTAATATTTCAAAATATTCACAAATGATTCATTATGGCCCCAAATTTCAGCTATTTCGTCATAAAAATAAAAATGACATTTTTCTCGTTTTCTCAGTAGTAACAAAAAGTTTCAGCCGAATTTAAAAAAAATTATTGTAACGTCCCTCAGCTCCACTTCTATCCCAAAGTGAGCTAAAATTGAGGAACATATCAAAAAAAAATTGGAAATTTTGATGAAATTTTTTGTTACTTCTGAGAAAACGAGAAACATGTCATTTTCATGTGTCTGACAAAACGGCTGAAATTCAGGGCCATAATAGATCATTTGCAAGTATTTGAAAATATTGATTTAGAAAAAATCCTAACTTCAAAAATCTTGCGATTGTCAAAATTTTCTTGACAGCTCAATGGTGCCAAGCAATTTTTTTTGCGATATTATTAGCATGTTTGATGTAGTTTACGATTTTGAAAATGAAATTCGAAAAATATGCATACAGAATGTCTTTTTTAGAAAAAAACTTTGGAGTTTTTTTTACAAAGCCGGCCCTGGAAACTTCAAACTGTTTGATAGGGCGATGTGTCAGATATCAATGGAAGAATCAACCCACAAAATTTCAATCCAATCCATTCGGGCGTTCTTAAGATACGGCTTGTCAAAAAATTCGACAACATACATGAATCACCCTGTAAATTCGAAAAAAATAGTGTTAGAAAAATTTCAAATCCAGATCCTGGTTCGCCTGGTAAAACTGGACCTACCCTTAGGCTATGTCCATTTGGTGGTGAATCACCCTGTATAATAACGAAGTTGCCCAGTGTAGTAGCACCAATTATACTGACGGCCAAAATTGAAGGGACACGTTTTTGGATTTTCCCTACAGAAAAACCACTCGGCAAATTTTTTGCAAATTTCTCATGAGGAAAGCTCGAGGGATATTCTACAAGTCCTCAAACTCACGGGTTTGTGGACCTCAACGTTACAGGGTGATCTGACTGAGATTGTGGCAATGTGCCAAAATCGTTTTTGTAAAATTTCCAATTGAATTCATGAGATTGTTGTATAGTCACGGGAAGTTGAATTACACTCCAACAGGTTTGAATCAACTTCTCCCACTTAACGAAGTCCTCTTACATCGAAATTTCGCTAACCTTCTTACTTACTGTCAAGATACAGTTCTTTGTTCTGAATCATGAGAAAACAGCTCTATGATAATCAAAGATGGTTCGGGCCTGCTACAAATGAATTTTTCTCATCACGAAAGAGGTCGCTGACCTATGGATTACTAAAGGCCTCACCCAGTCTTCTGCAACCTCCTGGTCTGGTTGGTTAATGTCTTTAACACTGCAATTTTCACTATTTTGCGTTATCCAAAAACATTTTTATCAGTAGTGGGGATCCGTTTGTACCTTTGGTAACCATTAGATTCATCTTTTGAGCTTCAAGTCCCCAGCGAGCCCCCCATAGCCCTCTTTTGCTACCTCATAGATGAGTGGTAATGAGACAAGTTTTTTTTCCGTAATCAGAGACGCATACGTTACTGACGATCTAGAAACGTTCAGTCACATTGTCAAAAACCCAACAAGTCATCTTGTATTCGAAGTGCCCATTTCTGCAAATTTTGAACATCAATTTCACCTCGACGGGAAAAGTTTATTTCTTGTAGAATTTTCTTTATTACAAGTTTCAGTGTAGGTCATTGCTTCTACTTGCATACTTGACCGCTAAAGTGCACACCAAATCTCTCTTTCTCGTCTTATCCACCATCATGTTTGGACTGGCAATGCACTTTCTCAGGTATCCACGGCCGGCCGGCCGGTGCATGACCGGTTGCTAAGGTACTGTAGGCGGCTTGTACCAGTGGATTACAAGAACATTTTTCAAATAGGTAAATCAACTTCTACAAACTTTTGGTAATTCAATATATGAGATGAGGAGCCTTTTAAACCTTTTGGCGACCTCCGTCAAGTAATGCTCATTATTAACAAGCTCCGCTATCCTAATGACCTCGTCTTTCCTAATTTCTTGGTGACTCGTTCATTTTCATTTTCAGGTTTCCATTTTTTTCAGGAATGTGTAGAGGGTGGTCTCCTGAACAACACCTAATAAAGTCCCTTCGATTTCAGGCGCAGCCGGGCGGGGAAGGGGGTGACAAATGTCACTTTGGTCAGTTTTCACCGTTTATCTCGAAAACGGTGCGTCGCACAGAAATTTTACACGAATCTAAATTAAAGCTGATGGAATTCTCTTCAAAATGGTGTATCCACGTTTTACCTAAGTGTTACCGATTTTGGGATATGAGCCGTTGAATATAAAAATGGAATTATGAATAAGGGCACTGTCTGGTGCCAAAGGGGCCTTGGTCTTGATTGGAATAAAGTATAATTAATTAGGAGTTATCTCAGAAGTTATCGAGTAGTAAGTTGAAAGAGGAAGCTTGACGAAATACTTGAACGGCTCTACCACTTTTTTGAAAAATTTTCATATTCAACGGTTCATATCCCGAAATCGATAACACTTAGGTAAAACGTAGATACACCATTTGAAAAAGAATTTCATCAGCTTTAATTTCGATTCGTATGAAATTTCCGTGAGACGCACCGTTTTCGAGATAAACGGCAAAAACTGACAAAACTGACATTTGTCACCCTCTCCCCCTCACCGCGGCGCCTAAAATCGAAAGGACTTTATTAGGCGTTGTTCAGGGAACCACCCTCTACATATTCCTGAAGAAATTGGAACCCTATATATGGTTTGATGCACGATTGGCCGCCATTTTGGTCTAATTTGACTGGACTATGACAGTTGCGAGTTGTCAGGATCGCGTCCCCATGGCGTTACCTATCGCTACCCACCTGAATACCTTATCAACCGGTCATATCGGCCGGCCGACTGTGGATACCTGAGAAAGTGCATTGCCCATCCAACAGGGTGGATAACACGGAAAAGAGAGATTTTGTGTGCACTGTAGCGGTCAAGTTTGCAAGTAGAAGCAATGACCTACACAGAAACTTGAAATAAGGAAAATTCTAGAAAAAATAAACTTATCCCGTCGAGGTGAAATTGATGTTCGAAATTTGCAGAAATGGGCGTTTCGAGTACAAGAAGATGACTTTTTGGGTTTCTGACAGTGGGACTGAACGTTTCAAAATCGTCAGTGATGTATGCGTCTCTGATAACGAAAAAAACTTGTCTCGTTACCACTCATCTATGAGGTAGCAAAAGAGGGCTATAGGGGGGCTGGCTGAGGACAAAAAGCTCAAAAGATGAATCTAACAAGTACCAACGGTAAACAAATCCTCACTATCAATAAAAATGTTTTTGGATAAAGCCAAATGGTGGAAATTGCAGTGGTAAAAACAACCAACACCTGGTTCTGCAACCAGACCAGGAGGTTGCAGAAGACTGGGGGAGGTTTTCAGTAATCTATAAGTCAGCGACCTCTTTCGTGATGAGAAAAACTCATTTGTATCAGGCCCGAATCAACTTCGATTATCACAGAGCTGTTTTCTCATGATTCAGAACAAAGAACTGTATTTTGACGGCAAGTGAGAAGATTAGCAAAATTTCGATGAATGAGGACTTCGTTAAGTTCTAGCAGTTGAGTCAAACCTGTTGGGGTGTATTCAGCTTCCCGTGGCTAACGTATGGTCCGAAAGTTTTGGGAATTTTTTTAAAAGCTAATAACTTTTTTGGGTAGTTTCAATTTTGTAACTTGATATTGCAAAAACTAGCATCATCTTTAACGATTGCAAATTCGTATTCAACATATTGAAGATGGACCATTATCTTTGATGGCTCTCAGTTTTCTTCTGCCATGTTCGATCATTCTCTGGACAACAGCAGGATTAATTTCTAAGAGCTCCTGTCTCCCAATGTACCGCAAGTTTGACTAATATAAGATTTTTGGTAAGTATTGAGCAGGATAGTAAACGACAAGGGATGGGAAGCTGCGAATGAAGACCAATTACGACGTCACATTTTCCAATAACATTAGAGAATTTCGCATTTGAGAAATTGATACAGAAAATCATGGAACATGGCAGAAGAAAATTGAGATCCATCGAAGATAATGGTCCATTTTCAATATGTTGAATATGAATCTGTTATTGTTGAATATGATGTTAGTTTTTGCAATATCAAGTACGAAAATAAAGACTATTCAGAAAAAGTTATTAGCTTGGAACTATTTCCCAAAACTTTCGGACCATACGTTATACAACAATCTCATGAATTAAATTGAAAATTTGCAGAAACGATTTTGGAACATTGCTATAATCTCAGTCAGGTCACCCTGTAATGTTGAGGTCCACAAACTCGGGAGTTTGAGGGCTTGTAGAATGCCCTTCCAGCTTCCCTCATGAAAAATTTGGAAGAAGTCTGTCCAAGTGGTTTTCCTGTAGGGAAACTCCTAAAAAGTGTCCCTTCAATTTTGGCCGTCAGTATATTTGGGACACACTGTAAGTATTCAATAATTTCATTTTGCTTTTATCAGTATAAAAATTTCACCATTGATTGTGACATATTTTACGACTTTTTCGCGGTATTTCTCGGTCTGCTGTCGTGAAATTATCAGGCTGGTAATCCCGACGTAAATATTTTGACTTTTTTGAGGATGCGATGTGGATTTATGAAACAGGTCCGCGCTGCGTCCGATCTTGATACACACCGAAAGTAGCACACGCAGCCTCTTCATCTAATAAGAATCGATTTCAAATAGATCATGGTATAGTAAGCACAAAACAACAAGCGCAATGAATAATTACCGGGGAGCTTTGAATCAAGCTCTCCCATCCATCTTCTGATGCTATATATACCATTTCTTTATGTATGTATCTATGTATGTGTGTGTCCGTGTGTTTGTATGCTAGCTGGACACACCCAAAACTTGGTAGGTACTCATAACTTCAAGAATTGAATTATTAAAGTTTCCTATCTTTCAATTATTATTATTGAAAATTGATCAGAACAGTTTCTGTACCTGTGTGTGTGGGCGAATGCCTCCGGATGTCGGAGATGAGGAAAAAGGCAATAAATTCATTTAATATCAGATTAAGCTGGATTAAACTCTGGTGATTTCCGGCTAAATTGCAAATAGCTCACTTAGGGCTTCGATTTTAGATAACTTTATTTTTTTTGTGTGTGCCTTGGCTCTGGTATACCATATAACGGATCGTCGTCCTTTCGTAATCTGCCCAGCTCGGCAGGTTGTTGGGACTGGATTAAAACATCCACGGGTACTAACTTATTGAGTAAGAATGCGCTGTGCACACAGACACACACTGCTAACACATTCACATTGTACCCGACGCTGAGGGAACACTAAACTTGATAAAGCTCTTAGATAATTAGAGAGTAGAAAGATAAGTAAGTGTCCAGTCCGCCTACGTGTGAATTCTTATAATACTATATCCATATACCTATGGGTATATATCTATAGGTATAATACATATACCTTCGGCGACTTTCCACGGACGTACAGGTTGATATTTGAAAAATGTTCAAGCCGATGGACGGCGTTTCGGACAGTGCGCTACCTTGGGAGCTGTTTATGTGTGACCAGAAGTGACTGGCCAGCTACTAGTAGACACCATAGCCTCAGCTAAGCCCAGCAAGCAGCGGCACTCTCTTCGCTATAGTATGGCAGACAATGAATTAAAATTCTTGGAAACTCATACTCTCCCGGGTGATTATTTATGTTACGGCTCTGTGTCTTACACGCGTTAAAATATTGAAGGTGATGTTATCTCGGGACGATCGAGGGGGCCAGATCTCGTCACTGCAAGAGCCCCTGGGTCGCTGCTGGGTTGTACCTACACGAAAACGTGATTAAAACTCTAACTGAAGAGCAATAATGCATCAAGTTCAATTATGGGCACAGAAATGAAAAGCTGTGTGACCCCCTTGCGGATTCCTTGTACAGTTTATTTGCGTGTGAATACTATCTCGTGTCACTTGTGATCTCTTCGCATAACTTCTCAACAAATCTGTCTACTGATATGTTAGTAGACCCTGTTCCTGATTCTTATTGTATACGTTAGCTCATTTCTATGCTTCTCTTATGAGCTTGCGTTGGGTTCCTTGATAGTAATGAAGACGTCACCAACTGTTGAAATCTGGGTATGTACTAGTTTTCACAGCTCACAATGAAATACCGTTCTTGACTTCGCGTTCGATCTTCTACCGCAGTGATCGCACACTTGTCGTTCTGAAGTGAACCGACCGAGCCAGCCTGCCAGCCTGACCCGGCTTCGGTCCCGAATCCGTTGTTCCATATGCTCACATTCACATAGAATTCAGGATGTCTGATACATCAATCCGGAAAGTCCTGAAAAGTTTTTGTCCCAAACATCACATACCGGCATACGCCAGTATCTGTTGGTTACCACTCTGACGACTGTGACCTATAGACTGATCCAAGGACCCTAGGAAAATCCAGCAGGTTCGCGAATATCCGGCATGTTCACGAACGGTTCCTCCGCCAATTGTTCGGGTTTGTGGCTCACCCGCGTCGGAGTCTCCAGCATTGCGATGGGAGTTTAACTTGAGAACTTGGTTCTTCATCAATATTGGTATAGATTTAATTGTTGCGTTGCAATAACCGTTTCTATGGTAATAAAACTAACTGCGGGTTCCACCAACAGTTTTATAATCCATTCCAAGACTAAAAAAACCACAGCTTGCTCTAAAAAATTTGTGTATTGTCGGTATCTCTGATGTTTTATGTTTAATGTCATCTTGAAACAAGGGAGGTTACGTCGAAATTTGTGTCCATATGACATGAAACCTTCACCTGACCTACGCTGTGTTGTCAAATTGTCATTCTGGGGACTGCGTCGCCGGCAGGTCGCAGGTTTACTCACTGACCTCAGCCGCTTTCTTTCGCCCAGAATCACAGATCATGATCCTGGAACAGAGAGTGAATTAACGTACCTAGGTTCTTACAGGGCGCGAAGAGCTTCGGTCACGAGATCACTTGCGACGAAATCACACTCCGGCATTAGAAACTGGGTCCTCCTCGGTCATTTTTAAACTGTATATTTTCACTGTTGCACCTGTCAACAGTTCTATTTATTGGAATTACGTGCCTAACAGCGTTTTCAAGACAAAAAGAATGAAAATAATGTGTAAAAATCTCCTCCTGCGAATCCTCTGTTTCTGCGTTACTCTTTTCCTGATATTTGGATGCACAGCCTGTTGCAAAATAACCTTATTTATTTATTTATATATTTATTTATTTATCTATTTATTTATTTATTTATTTATTTATTCATCTATTAAAAATCTGACTTGACAGTTGAATTAAAATGGCAATCCAGCAGAGCAAACATCACTTTGAATAAATTAGGGCTCTTATTTTTGAAAATATGAGGTTCAACCCCTCTATTTCCCCTTCGACCCCCTCTATTTTCGTTATTTTGAAAGATTTTAGTGAACTCTTCTCAACAGACCAAAAAGCAGTGGTTTTGAACCTTTGAATGTGTTTTGTGTATTTACATAATTTACTATAAAGAGTGAACCGTAAATCCTTAAAATCCAGTTTTCTTCAAAAATGCATGCAGAAAATTTCACATGGGAACTATTTATGTTACTTGTTGCTCTACATCAGTTTTATAACCTCTAAAACTTTACACGAGCATTTTTGAGAAAAATAGATTTTCAGGATTAATGACTCACCCTGTACACTAAACCAAATCACAAAATAAGAATAAGAATAAGAATAAGAAGGATTTATTTCCAACAGGCAAAAGTGCCCAGTCATAGGAAAATACAACAATAGATTAATCACAGAAGAATATCACTAGTCACAATAATTTAAAATCCTGGTCTGTATAACATTGAAGGAATCAAAGAAAATATCACTGTCTGTCGAATGTCTATTATAATTGCTGCACACAGTGTATATCGGACTCCTGATTAAAGCATTGCTGTTGGGAGTGTCGCAGTAAAAAGTAGAATGGTGTCTCGCATTTAATCGAGGCACCAAAAATTTGAGTCGCTCAAGAAGCTCTGGGCAGTCGATAGAATTCTGTATTAAATTGTACAAAAATCTGACACTCAACACTGTGTGTCTTTTCTCCAGCGAGATAACCTCGTGCCTGATCAACAACAAATTGTGGTCGAACCCCTGAGGAGGATACACACTAGCCCAGGCATTTTAGGTCAAAAATCGACAAAACCTAGAAATAATTCGCCCAAGGCTGAATTTTTGCACATTGACAGCTTGGACCTAGTACAACAACATATCAAAATACCCAAACTTTCCCGTGTCCGCGTCCTTAATTTTTAGGTCCTCAAGCTCTTGAAGTTGCATCGCCGAGCTGCAACTCATGCCGTAATATTAATCTGGAACCGATCAAGCTCAGACTGGGCTTGAATTGAAGAGAATAGACCAAACAATGATTTTCTGGAGCGAGTGGCCCACATCCGGTGCGTGGCGAACCGGCAAACCCGCGAAATTCAAAATTAACGCTATTATTCGCGACGACTATTCACAGAACTTCCGCTTTGTATCGTTCATCAGAAATAAACAGTGGCAAACCAAAGGTGAATGCATTCAGAGATTTTTCAGCTCTCCAAGTGTATATCTATGATGCCTGTGGAAGCACCGATTGCAAATACACAGCCCCCAGACTAAACGCAAGTTAGGGTGAGGCTAGCTCTGAGTTGCACTATACCACTATATCACACACTATATAATTATGCGAGCGCAATAATTGTGATCGTGGGTGACTACTAGGTGTCCACATCAATATTACTGTGATTTGAGCTATCTTGGGGCTACATATTATAAAGCCTATATAGGATTATACCGCAGTGACAGTATGACAAGCAGGATTTTTAATAATAATAATAATAATAATAATAATAATGATTTATTTCCAACAGGTAAATATGTGAAAACCCAGTTACAGGAAATATACAAAAAAAAAAAGGTGTATATACAAAGAAAAAACGTAATGTGCATAACAATAAATTATTGACATCGGTGACATTATATACTGTTCAACAATATTGCACGTTGCAAGGCGCTAAAATTATCCAAGAACAAATCACAATCAGCACAAAAATTGTTAAAACATTTACACATATTAAAACAAGGACTTCTCACCAACGCATTACTTTTGGGAGTCTGGCAATAAAAAGTTAATGAGACCCGTGCACTGAGTCGAGGTACCAGAAAGCTAACCCGCTCAAGAAGAGCAGGGCAGTCGATCTGATTGTGTAACAACCAGACCTGATTGTGGACATTTTTGAGCAATGTCCACAATAAGGTTCGTCTCATATAAGAATGCTGCATGACAACGCAATTTCGAAGAGCCCAGCACGGCCGTACATCAAGTCTTTGACGATGCAGACTTCCTCATTGTCACTATTGCAGTGGAGGAACTGATATGTGGGCAGTAGGTTGTCGTCATCGAAAACGACACTAACGTATTAGAGATGATGATTGCCCGGATATGGGAAACGTGCAGTGCGTACATGTTGCACCCCAGTACTACCAAGAATTCTGGCAAGTTGTATGATATTTAGGGGATTGAGGAAGAAAAGCCATGTGATCTTGAAGATGCCTTGTTGTTTGCTTATACTGTGACCGGAGGGAGGGGGGGGGAGAGAACTTACGCGATGTTTGGAAAAGGCAAAAAGAACGCCTAAGTAAAAATTGCCCCAAAAAGACGAACCACTTCGGTTTGGAGTCGTGAGTGTTTTCAATTCTGCATCTTTCACCCACAAGTAAATTAGTCCGGTGGTTAAGCGCCAAAAAAAGCTCGAACTATGCATTTTGAGCTTAAGCAATGCGCTTTTGGGGTTTGATTGGGGGACCCCAAACAATAATTTCAAGAGTTGGAGACATCGGCGCACCCGATGCGGAGGGGGTCTGGGGGGCCCTTGAAAGTTGAAGGTGCGAGGCTTCCCACCAAATCACCATACCACTACGTAATTTCTACTGAAATGCATTCCAACGACTCTAGCCTACGCATTGACAACATTTTTTCCCATGTCCAAACAATTCTTCTTACTGAAAAAAAAAATCCTTAAGACAGATCGAAAAAATCAGTTTTTCCTAATTTTTCATCCCCACAACGGATGAACTGCCTAGTTTGATGTCATTTTGGAGTTAACAGCATCCCCTGATTCCATTCATCAAGCCGAAATGTTCATCAGACCACCGTGCAAAGAATAGCACGCCAAGAAGTGAGCATTTTTCAACACCTCATTTAACAGTAGTTTTTTTATAGTTACCAATCGATATGATTGATAATTTTGTCATGGATCAATAACTTGAACTGTTTTGTAACGATAATGCGTGTGCATGGAACTCGACACGCGCGAGGAAGCCTGGAAAAATAATAATTTTCTCCAGCGGTCGAATTAATTCCACGCCTACTTAGCGTCAGTGCGCTTGTCTGAGGCAGGGAGCGTTTGGATGGGTTTGGAAACATAATTCTCATATCTATCCATGCAGCTGAGTGGTATAATTTTGGGAATTGATTTATAAATCTTCAATGATTATTTCAACAGTCAGTACTCACGTGGGGGTTAACTGCAGGGATCATGACTTAGGGCAAAATGCGGTCAATTTGAAAAATTTCCTTCTCTTTTCTCTTTACCGACCTTAGAGGTTGTTCTGATCCTGTACGTGCCCATTTGTTTATGTTTGTATAAGAAATCTTTCATACTGCATTTATCCATTGCAATAATTGTTGTAGTTATAGTTAACACATTGTCTTTATTACCTACATTACACAATTATTATTGAATTATTAGAACGGCATACAATTACGGCTTAATTATACAAAAGTGTACACCAGCTGAAAAGACAAACCTATTTTAAGAAAATAGAATCTCATGATTAGTTTAAGGTTACCTCTGTGTAACACTAACTGGCTGCGCAGTTCATATCGCATGCACAAAGAGCTGTGCATTTCATTCCTTTAGAAAGGCATTTGCACCTATTTGTACATTTCTTTGTGCAGCTGCACGACACTAGATGAAGGGACTGCGAGCTTAACGGAAGTGTGGTCCAGATGGGTTGCCATTTTCCTTCTGTGATGGTCTGCCACCCCCATTCTCCCGGATCAGATATTGTCTTGAATAGGGAGAAAGACAAATAGTTGTAATTTTGGTTCGAATATTTAATGATGAAGTACCTAGGAACTCGAGTGACTAAAAATCTATGGGTAGGTATCTATGGGGGTATTCCTTACATTGGGTTACTTTGAAATGCGTCAAACCTTTGTTATCAACTCACCTGCCACACGGTCAAACAGTGTTTCCATATTCTTGCCTGGTGACATGCTCTTTTGATATGCAGGAGAAGGGCATCTCTTGTTGGTGGAATCCCTTCCATTGTCCTCTTTTTTTTTGTGAATAAATTCTTTCTAGCTTTGTCGACGGAGTCTTCAGTACTACCCCGGTCGTAAAGAATTACAACGTATTTTTCGAGGCAAGATTCTGCTTGTTCAAGATGTCCATCACTTAAGGCAATGAAACTATCAGTCACTTCTGGGTACGCGGCCCATGCTTCCCATGCCGTTACTTTGCCTCTTCCACTGAAAGATGATACGGTATCACAGCCAGTGAAAGCATGAAAACCAATAAGGGCGGCTGCCTTGGTAACGCCCATGGAGCTGAACATTTCGTGGATAGGAAGGAACCTCAAGTTTTTCCCCGCTCCAAACGCAATCCATAGCTCCTTCACGTGGAGTCTTGCGAATGCATACGTTGCAATTATTACAACATCAGTATCCGTCGCTCTGATTAGGATTCTGTCACACCCTCTTTTGGCAGCATCAGATGCGTGCAATAGTAGACGCGTATCGGCCTCTTCCTGATTACAAGGACTTAAGCCGTGCAAGTTTCTTCTGACAGGGGCCGACAAGACTTCGGTACCCATTGTCGAATAAAACTCTTTACCAGTAACGAAGGTGCTCACAAGTCTTTTGCTTATTATTGAGAAAAGTTCAGTTTTGTTTTCGCTCACTTTTAGGTACTGTTCCCAGTTAGTCTTTTTGGGTAAAGGGGAGTCTAAGTTGATTCGGATTCGTATTCCTGAGCCTCGTTTGCATCGCGTAATATTCTTGAGGCTGTCTTCTCGGTATATATCCCAGACGATATCTATCCGTTGTACCGTGCCGTCAAATTGGGCCACAAGAAATGGCATAATTTTGCAATCAATATAATCCTTCAGAGTTCGAGAATCACTGGGTTTTATTAGGTGCACCAAAGCTGCACCATCAAAAATTTTAACGTCACATGGAGGCACACTAGAGCTCGGATCATCAGGAATGTATACTTTCAGGCATTTTAACAAATCAGATTTGTTGCAAGTTCTTTGCTCTCCATATGCTGTCAGTGATGGTGGACAAGCCTGATTTTCATGGCGGAAAAAGTCATCTAGATCCCCTTCTCTTTCTTGACAAGTAACAAACAAACGAGAAAAAAGAGCGCAATCGGACCTAAGAGAGATTTTCTGAGAATGAGCTTTGTTGCGCATAATAGCTTTAGGAGGCGGCTTCTTGAATGTTGGATTATTGTTGTGTTTGATAGGAGCCATCACTTTTTGGCGATTAGTTTTCAATCGTTCCTGGAAAAATGAGTGGAATTGTTTTTCACCTTGCTCTTCAATATTCATGACTGTGTTCGCAATGTTTTCATCCACCACAATGTTGCTATTTAAGATCAACAAATCGGTACTGGCAACAGAGAACGGGTTTCCTAGCAAATCTATAGTGAACGTGAGAGCATCAATGTGCTTTTGAAATTTTTTCTGGTGATTGACGCCTTCCTCGTGATGTCGTGTATCAGTTTCTTCAGAGCTGAATTTATTTTCAAAATTTTGTATCAATCCAGCGATTTCTGGCCCAGCTATCATAAATTGACGAAGGGCATCGACGTTCTCTGTCAATCCAATCATTCCTCCATCAGCTTTTAATACCGCATTGAGTTGTTCGTGTGCATGATCCAACGCTATAGCTGAAAATTCACGAGCTGTTTTACGTGCAACAAAAAATCCATTTTTGAAAGAAGAGAATATATCCGGATTGCGCCTTTCCAACAACAACATATCTCTCAAATGAACACTGGCCCATCGAGCGTAATTCGTTTGATTAAGAGCAAAGAACCATGGTGCAATTGTGGTGAGAGAAAATATATACAGTTCAAAGTTCGCTTCACGAATAGAGCGGACAAAAGTCAAAATAGCAGTTTGTATTCTAAGAACAATATCCCAGTATCGAAAGTGAGGCTTCTTGTTTCGCATTGTAATGCGCCATTCAGAAAATGAAAATGGTTCCTCACATGATCCGACGTACTCTTCATATGCAGTTGTTTGCAGCACATACAATGCCGCAGCAGATATTTCGTGAGCATGGCGAGCCTTTTTAATGTGTGAGATTTTCAAAACCGCTTCAGCTCTCCCTTGAGTCATTATTTCTGCTTGTACTAATGTATCTACCCAACCACTGCCTTCCAACCACTTTCCAGCCATGCGAAGTGCTGCTTGCTCAATGTGTAAAGCGCCCATCATCACAACAAATTTGTCTTCTCCGTATGTTTCCGGTAATGAATACTGTATTTGCTTCATTAACGCATACAACGACTGATCTCCGACAATTACTGGAGTTTGATCCGGATGCAGGAATTTGACACTGTCTTGTACAATTTTCATGGCGTGTAACATCATGGCCGGAGAATGTGAGCTTTCTGTGAACACAGGAAGCATGGCCATAGATGTAATAGGTGTTAGTGGTAAGCGACGGAAGCCTGCATGAAACGCTGCCCAGTTTAATCTTTCCCGTTGATCTAGTGTCTGCTTCAGCCACATTTCTTCCAAGGGATGATGATTGTTCCCTATGTTTGGCAGACCGACTTCACCTTCATCACTGCTTCCTTGAAAGTCTTTGAGATGCATAAAGCAGACTGGGACATTAGCGTACGAAACAGGTAAAGTTGCTACTTTTCTGCCGTGAACGTTGTTCTGTGGGCTTACTGGTACTGCTACACGACACTGTCCTTCGTCTTCGAAAGTGGAATGCTGCATCAAAGATATTGCTGTTCCATGTAAGGAACTTTCCGACGTATTTGATGTAGTGTTATGGTCTATGTTATCGACACAACCCGTAACGAAGAGAGATAGCTGCAGGTTAGGAGGACACACAACATTTTCTGAATGATAAAGAGCACATAACTGATTGCAAATATCCGTGGAAGCAGTTCGAAGGAAGTCGTAGGAAACTCCGAGTCCCAAATGATACAAAGTATTTACCAAGTCCTTTTTTCTGGTTTCTTGGAATATCTTGGCAGAAAGATATGCGGGAAGTGGCATAACCTTATTCTTTCTTTCGCGAGGGCTTGTTGCATTTGGTCGGAGTCTCTTTATTCCATTGAACATGATTAGTTGACAGATGCTTTCTATGGCTTTCTCTCGATTGCAAGACGTTTGGGATTCAATATTCACAAGACTAGGTCCGCCCACTATAAGACTGACTAAAGTGTATAGCGACTTGGGAATAAGCGTTTTTGGATCAACTTCGAAGAGTTCCCGGAAGTTTGTTGACGTCTCCGTTTCGAAAATATCTTTTCTGACAATGCTTGCTGCTCTCGAGAAAATAGAAGCTTCTTCATCATACTTCCGTTCTTCAATAGATGCAGTCAGATCTTCCTTGAAAGCCAGTTTCCATTCCTTTCCCTTCGATCCCCATGCCTGTAGCTTGGAACACGACTCCAATATGCGCTTCCTCAATCTGCTTGTATGAATTTCTCCATTCTCATGTCCGAGTTCCAACAATCTAGTCCTGTAAAATTCGCTTAGCTCCTTCATTTTGAAAACGGGCCGTTCTGTTTTCCGCTCTTTCATGTGCGTTACAAGTTCAGCTAGTGCGATCCCTTCCACCTGCTTCAACTGCTTCTCCTTATTTCCATTGGTAGACGTAGTCCTGTACTCAGCGTGCCGTACTTTGCTGTAGTAATTGCTGTAGCATTTTGCGTGATATCTGGCTTTTGAGGATTTCATTGTCCTAAAAGAAAGTTTTTTCAGAGTATTTTCGTTCGGTAATAGATCTGATCCCTTTTGGACAATTTGCTCCATGTTCTCTGAGTCAGCTGCATGAAGAGGGTCCCCTCTTTTTTCATGCTGAGTACAGAAAAAGCATACGTCGTTTGGGACTTCGGTGGAATTTAGCTGTCTCTTTGCCGATTGAATTGCAGGTTGATCACTGGAGAGTTTTCTTTTTCGTGCTCTATTCAGATTGGTTCTATTAAACCGCATGTGGCAACTCTTATGCCAACGAGCTGCATTCTGCCTTATGGTGTTAACTATTCCTGATCCATCGTCCAGCATTTCCAATTCAACTTCCATGGGAAACTCGCCTAGCTCTTCAAATTCGTTCAAAACTTCACCAACCACACTGTACGAGTCTCGTTTCTGTTTCCTTGATATTCTCGCCGGTACCAGTAGCTTCTCATCGTTTGATTTTTGGCAAAACATGCAAAGATGCCATCTCATGCCAACTATTGCTTGTGCCGTTTCTACTTGAGGCTCCATTTCGCTTTTTTACAAACTTCGACTTTGAAGACAGGGTTGAAGAACGAGACAACGAGATGACACAGTAGTTGAATTGTTGTAACAATGATGAAGGGTAGGGTGATCGAGCCCTTCACTCCTTAGAAAATCTCTCAGCATAGGGATAGATACCATCTGCAACCGATGCTTAATTTATTTACCACTGTACTTGATCTCAGCGGCGCAAGTAATGGGGGGAGGCAGAAGACCCAACAGGGGTCTCCCTACTTGAATACCTGTAGAATTTTTGACCGCCGTGATACTTTTTGAAAAGCTTCTCAAGTAGATATTCATGAACGTTGCTTATCTTCATGAATATTTGACTGTGGTTGAGGTTGGTTTGAAACAGCCATGTTTCGTTAATCATTTTGCTTGTAGTAAACAACATGCAGTGTTCTTTTAGAGAACGGGGAAACATAGATGAGGTGCACAAGGTGGATATTATTTGGAAGAGTGTCATGAAACACCTCAGTCTAAACACGCAGGCGTAAGAGTGGATCATCCGGTGGTGAGAATAAGAAGCTATAGGGAAAGTGAAACAGCCGAGTACCTAACTACCTACTGCGTGAGTTCATGTGACCACGACAGACGACGAATCTGTTACAATAATGGTGAATGGTTAAGAACAAAGTACTGAGATCAAAGTATAGCTTATTACAGCAATAAATATTCCTATTCCTGTTTCTGTGCATACAGGTTAACTGTGTTACAGTCGTACCTACAACCAACAATACAATGGTGTGTTAACAAGACTGAAGAGATCAAAATATTCATGGAGCGGCGGTGGCCGAGTGGTCTTGGTGTTGGCGCGCCAAGCCAGTCGTGATCTACCGCGCGGGTTCGAATCCCGCCTCGTCCATGGATATTTTGTGTTGTCCGATCGTTCTGAAAATTGTTCCGACCTTACTATGCCATATCTGCACCTGTCTGACTACAGCGGTTACAGAAAAAATGGATTTCTGACTACAGAGTTGAGTGCTATCGGAGTACTGTGGCCTCACATAGTTAACAGTAGGCAATTCAAGTATGATTCAGACGTGTACCAAAAACCCACTGAATGTCCCGTCGACGCTAATAACCTTGTAGTTGATGCGTCGTAAAACATTCAAAAAAAAAAAAAAAAAAAAAATATTCATAGGAGCGGAGCCTATTCAGAAACCACAATGGAAATAACTTTCAGAATGGCACAAAATAGGATTTTTGCCATTGAACACACTGCGCCTTCAGTCATGATCCCTGCAGTTAACCCCCACGTGAGTACTGACTGTTAAAATAATCATTGAAGATTTATAAATCAATTCCCAAAATTATACCACTCAGCTGCATGGATAGATATGAGAATTATGTTTCCAAACCCATCCAAACGCTCCCTGCCTCAGACAAGCGCACTGACGCTAAGTAGGCGTGGAATTAATTCGACCGCTGGAGAAAATTATTATTTTTCCAGGCTTCCTCGCGCGTGTCGAGTTCCATGCACACGCATTATCGTTACAAAACAGTTCAAGTTATTGATCCATGACAAAATTATCAATCATATCGATTGGTAACTATAAAAAAACTACTGTTAAATGAGGTGTTGAAAAATGCTCACTTCTTGGCGTGCTATTCTTTGCACGGTGGTCTGATGAACATTTCGGCTTGATGAATGGAATCAGGGGATGCTGTTAACTCCAAAATGACATCAAACTAGGCAGTTCATCCGTTGTGGGGATGAAAAATTAGGAAAAACTGATTTTTTCGATCTGTCTTAAGGATTTTTTTTTTTCAGTAAGAAGAATTGTTTGGACATGGGAAAAAATGTTGTCAATGCGTAGGCTAGAGTCGTTGGAATGCATTTCAGTAGAAATTACGTAGTGGTATGGTGATTTGGTGGGAAGCCTCGCACCTTCAACTTTCAAGGGCCCCCCAGACCCCCTCCGCATCGGGCGCGCCGATGTCTCCAACTCTTGAAATTATTGTTTGGGGTCCCCCAATCAAACCCCAAAAGCGCATTGCTTAAGCTCAAAATGCATAGTTTCGACGCTTAACCACCGGACTAAATTTCCAAGCACAAGCAGACTGTGGCATAATTTTTTGACCTGTTGACGCTTCCGCCTACTAAAGCTGCCCTTCATCAGCACTCTGGGGACTCAACTCCAGGTTAGTTCTAGTTATGACTTCACTGTGCAGTGATTATTTCAAGTCAGTATTTTGATCATACTGCGACATTTCTGATCTGCAGTCTGCACCGTCCACGTTTCCCATGTCCAAGAATAGTTGTGAAACGATCTCCCTCCAATAAATGGGATGGCAACGCGATGGAGGACATACTGACGCCAGTTCGCCAGCACCCACACATCTTCCTGCAGCACCTGGTTCCTTAATGCATCTAATACCGTTGTTACTGCAGGGAAGGTTGTGGAACTCGATGCACTTGGAAACAATAAGTTGGGCAAATCTGCTCAGACAAGTGCTCGAACTGCAAAGATACGAATTGTTCCAATCGCTATTATTTTTTGGGGTCGCAGTGTTGACAGCCTGATCATGTTGATGACAACGATGACACCATGTAACACTGAATAATATGAATAGGACCATCTAGAATAGTATAACTAATCACCAGCTAGAACAATCAAAAGCTTCAGTCATGATGCGAAAAAAACCATTATGGTACCTACCACCTATATCAGTCTTAAGTCGTTTCCAGAGACGCCATCCAAAATTTATTAAACGTAGCACTAGCAGCTACCTACTTGCTTCATATCATGAATTAAAAGCTATGAGCTAGACATTTTCAGTTATAGTACTAGCGGTACACAAAAAAATCCTGCACTTTGTGATACAAACAAGAACTTCGGCATGATTGTTCCTAGAACCAAAATAAATAATTTGGCCCGCTGTTCTTTTCGATTACCCCCTGCTGGTCCGGGACTTAAGAGGTACAAGGGGGACATGACCATTTTTTGCTGCAAGCACTAAACACTGTTATCGATTCAAGTTTGATGTCATTTCTGAATAACTAGAACCTGCTGATCACGATGTCGCCACTGTCAGAATGATGCGCCTGTTAGGAGACAAGGTAGAGCTGTCAGATTTGCAGTTGGGGCTCCCTAAAATAACAAATTTTGGTCATCGAAGGGGATGTGTGGGGTATCATTTCTGACATAATCGAGGTCTGCGAACTCGTTTCTTTGTGTAAAAATGTGATTGGTTTGAAACTGTGGAAAATATAAGAAGTCAAAATTATGAATATCGATTATCAAACATTTACGATTCGCATTGAACTGAGTTTTGTTGCATTTTTTATTGGGCTGGGTCAGCGAATTGTTATGCCGTCATTGCCGAGGCGCTGCGTTCTCCAGAAGTCGACTTATGATGAATAATTTCAAATTGAAATAATTCCTGAAACTGGCTATATGGACCGTTAAGGAAAGTGTGGAGTATAATTTCGGCCGCCTTCAGAGTCATCAAACTTACTTTTTTGCATAAAGATAATATTCTGTCAATATTAAGGGGGCTCATGGAATAAGGATTTTTCGCTTTTTTCTACGCAAGCATTCGTTTGAATCCTTGAAGAAATATATTTCAGCATAAATTGATGACGCCGATGCGATGCTTTTATCGCTGAAGCGATACGTCAACCAGAAGCCGAGTGGGGGCTGTAACTCTTTGTACTTGGGGTGCGCGTCTTGAATTAGGTTAGATTGGTCTTGAAATATGATGTGTCGGGCATCATTTCTAATGTTTTTTGGGTCGCTGATTTCATTTCTCAATGCAAAATTTTGATTGGATCAGAATTCGGGGAGAGGGGGGATATCTCCTATGTACTAAGACAGCTACAACTCCGCTTGTAAGCCAATCAAAATTTTGCATTGAGAAATGAAATCAGCGACCCAAAAAACATTAGAAATGATGCCCAACACATCATATTTCAAGACCAAACTAGCCTAATTCAAGACACGCACCCCAAGTACGAAGAGTTACAGCCCCCACTCGGCTTCTGGTTGACGTATCGCTTCAGTGATGACAGCATCGCATTGGCGTCATCATTTTATGCTGAAATGTATTTTTCCAAGGTTCAAGGCGAGTGCTTGTGGACCAAAAAGTACAAAATCCCTATTTCATGAGCCCCCTTAATACTGACAGAATTCCATTTTTATGTAAAATAGTAGACTCCCCGAGTCTAAAAGCGGTCGAAACTATATTCTACTCTTTTTTAAATGGCCACTGCAGCGACTTTCAAGAACTTTTCCAATTCGAATAAATCCGTCATAACTCGACTTCTAGCGAACGCAGCGTCTTGACAATGGCGGTATCGTGACTCGCTAGCTCAGCCTAATCAAAAGTGCAACAAAATTGGATTCAATGCGAATCGTAAATGTTTGAAAATCAATAATCATAATTTTGACCCATCATATTTTCCACAGATTCAAACCAATTACATTTTTACGAAAAGAAATGAGTTCGCAGATCTCGACTATGTCAGAAATGATACCCCACACATCCCCTTCGATGACCAAAATTTGTTATTTTAGGGAGCCCCCACTGCAAATCTGACAGCTCTATCTTGTCTCCCGACAGGCGCATCCATCTGACAGTGGCGACATCGTGATCAGCAGGTTCTAGTTATCCAGAAATGACATCAAACATGATTCGATAGCAGTGTTCAGTGCTTGCATCAAAAAAATAGTCATGTACCCCTTGTACCCCCCAAATCCCGGACCAGCAGGGGGTAATCGAAAAGAACAGCGGGCCAAATTATTCATTTTGGATCTAGGAGCAATTGTGCCGAAGTTCTTGTTTGTATCACAAAATGCAGGATTGTACCAAATTATGTTGTGAACCGCTAGTACTATTAGTTATCGCATTCCAATTTTCCATTACATTTTCATGGTCTACTTCAACTACATTTTGAATAATCACAATAATGCAATTAAGTACATAAATGACATGAACATTCATGGCGTAGACTTCTTAATAATATAAATATGTAGTTGTCTCATTGGATGTGCGAGTATGTATTCAATTCGCCAATACCTCAAAATGAAAAAAATCAGGCTCATAAAAAACAATAAAGTCAATACAGACAGAGATCGCGCTACCCCGACTCGAGTTTAGTCTGGGGGCTGTGTATTTGAAATCGGTGCTTCCACAGACACCATAGATACATACTTGGGAAGCTGAAGAATCGCTGAATGCATTGAGCTTTGGTTCACCTTCCTTTTTCTGATGAACGATGCAAAGCAAAGTTCTGTGAAAAGTCGTCGTGGATAACAGTGTTAATTATGAATTTAGCGGGTTTGTCGGAGTGCAGCGGACCAGATGTGGACCATTCGCACCAGAAATCATTGTTCGATTTTTTTCCTTCAATTCAGGTTCAGTCTATCTTGATCGGTTCAAGATTAATACTACGGCATGAGTTGCAGCTCAGCGGTGCAACTCCAAAAACCTGAGGACCTGAAAACCAAAGACGCGGACAGGGGAAAGTTTGGGTATTTTGATATGTTGTTGTACTAGGTCCAAACTGTCAATTAGCAAAAATTCAGCTTTATGCGAATCATCTCTATTGGTTTTGTTGATTTTTGACCTGAATTGCCGAGCTACAACCCACTATATTGTCAAATGAAAAAAGCAACATACCTTTTAGACATACAACTGATTATATAACTCTAAGATAGCTCATAATAATCACAACAGTGATATTATTGTGGACACCCAGTAGTCACCAAGGATCACAATCGTGCTCACAGATCGCAAAACAGAGCTCATGTCACCCTGACTAGCGTTTAGTTTGGGGGCTGTATATTTGTGATTGGTGCTTCCACAGACACCATAGATGCATATTTGGGGAACTGAAGAATCACTAGATGCATTGAGCTATTGTTCACCGTTGTTATTTTTTTGAAAAACTATACAATGCGAGAGTTCCGTGAGAAGACGTCGCGAATAACAGCATTACTTTTGAATTTCGCGGGTCTACCGGCTTGCCGCGCACCGGATGTGAGACACTCGCACCGGGAAATCATTTTTTGGTCTTTCTTCTTCAATTCAAGCTTAGTCTGAGTTTAATCGGTTCAAGATTGATACTTCGGCATGAGTTGCAGCTCAACGATGCAGATTCAAGAACCTGAGGACCTAAAAATCGAAGACGCGGACATGGGAAAGTTTGGGTATTTTGATATGTTATAATACTAGGTCCAAACTATCAATGTGCAAAAATTCAGCCTTGGGCGAATTATTTCTAGGTAAAAACCTAATTTGACTGGGCTACACCATCAAGCGTGAATGACAAAAATTTTAAGAATCTTCTCTGGACTGATTCAAGTCTGTTCACGTGAGTGCTGTATATGGGATACCAAATCAATGAAGCATATTCCAGCTTTGATCTTACTAGACTGCAATAAAGTGCTTTGAGACAAGAAGCACTCTTGAACTCTCTGCAGGTGCGATATACGAAACCAAGCATCCTGAGTGAAGACGAAATTACATCATCCACGTGATACCTGAAAGAAAAAGATCTGTCAAAGACGACTCCGAGATCCCTAACAACCTCACCACGCCTTACGACCACCCGGCCTATATTATAGTCATGCGTGACTGGTCTCAGCTTTCTGGTGAATGTGACCACAACGCACTTATCAACGTTCAGAGAGAGGCCGTTTCCACTGCACCACTCACAAACAGCATCCACACATCTCTGCAATGCAGCACAATCAAACATCGTATCTATCGTAGAGTAAATTTTCAGGTCATCAGCGAACATCAGCTTATTACAGTTTATTGCCTCAGCTAAGTCGTTTATATAGATTAGAAATAGCAGTGGTCCCCACTTGGCACCCTGAGCAACTCCAGAAGTTGGAACACACGGACCGGACCTAGTGAAGCGACACGTGACACGATGCTCTCTATCAAAGAGATAGGAGCGAAACAACTGCAACAGTGGTGAGGAAAAGCCAAGTCTATCAAGCTTACGCATCAGCAGGTTCAGATCTATCTGATCAAAAGCCTTAGAAATGTCCGTGTAGATCACGTCGACCTGTCCGTGCGAATCCAAAACCTCAGACACATGCTGCGAAAAGCATGCCAGATTCGTGACGGTGGATCGCTTCTCCATAAAACCATGCTGAGACAATGAAATGTGACCCTTGACCAATGGGTAAATCTGATCATAAAGAATGATATCAAAAAGTTTAGCAAAATTAGAGAGAAGGGAAATGGGTCGGTAATTGTTCAGCATTGTGGAGTCACCTTTCTTCAGCACTGGACAGACGCGCGTTTGCTTCCAGATCTTGGGATAAGTTGAAGTAGATATAATGAAATTGAAGAGGTATTGTAGTGGATCGGCAAAGACGCGGGAGCAGTCCCGAACCAGAAAACCAGGTATCATATCCTCACCCGAGGTCATATTATTTTTCAACTTTCTTGATGCTCTGACTACGTCATCCTCAGTCACCGGCACCGTACCAACACAGCCCCGAGTTCCACCCCCGGAGAAAAGTTGCGGGTCCACGCTTAGCGAAGCATCGGGTAAAGTGTAAACGCTGCTGAAATACTTGGCGAACGCTTCTGCTACGGTATCAGGACTATCGTACTCAACACCATCTGCATCCCTCACGACGCCGGGGACACCGGAGCCACCCCTTTTACCGCGCACGAACGACCAGAACCCCCGAGGATCCGTCGTAAGGCGATTCGCAGTCTCACTCAAAAAGTCACGGTAGTCTCGCCGCAACACGGACTTTACGGAGGCTCTTATGTCCCGGAACTTCTCCAGCAGATGTTGATCTCCACTCTTTTTGTACATTTTGTGTACTCGCTGCTTCCGACTCAACAAGCGTATCACCTCACCCGAAAACCAATGTGGGTAAGATCTGTTCTTCTCTACAGGCTTAAAGTAAGGAACTGCACTCTGGAAAACTGAGTTCAAGATCTTGTAGAATTCGCTGCAAGCTAAATCGACGTCATTGATACCATACAAGTTACTCCAGTCAGTCAAACTCAAAGATTCATACAGCAGCGGAAAACAGGCCTTTCTGAAGTTGAACATTTTGCCTCCCGAACAATTGCGAATCAGCTGCGGCGACCCTGAAATGTGAAAAGACACCAGCAGTGCCGGGTGGTGGGCATCCTCATCCACCAGAGGATCATCAGCCCTCGTCACGCTGCATTCCTTTGTGGCGAAGACAAGATCAAGTCGTCGTCCATGACCGT
The DNA here is from genome assembly GCA_949128115.1 of Anaspis maculata. NCBI lineage: Eukaryota > Metazoa > Arthropoda > Insecta > Coleoptera > Scraptiidae > Anaspis > Anaspis maculata. The sequence continues at coordinate 35,533,241 of OX421962.1, read as the reverse complement.
TCACAACCTCACTATACTGATTTGCATTCAACAAATGTAGATAATCACTCAGGAGCTTGGAGAATCTATCGCCCGCGGTGGGTGAAGCGAAAGCTGGAACATTAAAATCACCAATTAGCATCACACTGTTCTCATAAACATAGTCCAGAGAAGTAAACATGTCAAAAAACAGTGCAAATTGATCGAAAGAAACAGACGGAGATATATACAGAACAAAAACATAAACAACATTACAATCTAAAAAAGTCAGTCGGGATCCTACAATATTGATAAGAGGAGCACTCTCATTTATTCGTTGTAAATTCAGAGCTGCGGCCTTTATGTCGCTTCTTGTAGCCAACAAGACACCACCTCCCTGCAACAAACCATCGGCACATCTGTCTCTGCGGTTGACCGTGTAGCCTGCCGGAAAAAGTTCGGAGTCCTTAATGTCGGGAGTGGTCCATGTTTCCGTCACCGCTACAATGTGATGTTGAGCAGCGGCAATGTTGTTATGGAACACTGATGTTTTTGTTCGCAGCCCACGGACATTCTGATAGAAAATGCACATCTCATGACGCTTGGACGCATCGCTGATCTGAGCACCCCGCACTTCCGCCACAGGTCCCTCGCTGCTCTCCTCAAAACCTCGCCGCACCGCTGGCGCCACGAAAAAAGGTGAACCTCTTGATCACGACGCCCGGAGGCCATGTAGAGCTCTTATACAGCTCCTCCTTGAGGCTGATGTCGGCTCCCACTTTGAAAGCTACACTCGAAGCATTATCCCGGACAGGCAAAGGTTGAACAATAAATTGGTTATTTTCGAATTTATTTCTCAAATAAAGTTCAATCTGAGAAGCTTTTGTTTCCTTGTTCACTTTACCCACATAAATCCAGGCTCTACGAGCCGCCGCAGCAAAGGAGGCACTCGGGTCAGCTTCTGACACAACGTCACCATCACCGACAACCCTGTTTTTCCTTGAGTGACTCTCCTTCGGGACGTTGTTGATGTTTACAATATTCTCAGGTTTATCTGAGAATGCATTCAAAGGTTAAAAAATTCGATTTTTGGTCTGATAAAAAGAGTTCACTCAATTTTTTCAAAATAACGAAAATAGAAGTGGTCGAAGGGCCACCTTTTGACCCTCCATATCTCCAAAAATTATATTCATACATTTTTTCCACATTTTCTGACACTTTTGGAGCATTGCTCCCTGCTCCCTTCTGCTATTCGATTTTTCACCCCAAGTTTGCAAAGACCCTGTATAACTTTGGCACTTTTCAACTAGTTTTGCTCAAATTTGAAACAGGTATCTCTGAAGTTATTGTCTATACAATACGCGGAATTTCAGTTGCGGCCACTAGTACTAAGTGGAAGATATTTACGTCACTGTTCTGACGTTATGTTCACTGTGCCGGCGTGGCACCCTGGCCTGTAGTAAAGGATAATCTCCGGACATAATACACTTGGATGGTTTTTCGAACAAAAAATGGACACAGAACCCCACCTCCAGCGAGTGGATTATCCTTAAAGTTTATATCTAAGGCTTTTCTAGGAGAATGCGCTAAAAAATAGGAAAATGCACCCATCATTTACAATCAAATCTGCAGTACAACATACAGGGTGTTTCAGTGACCTTGCATAATACTTCGGGAGGTGATTTATCCCAAAAAAATAAGTCGAAAGGGCGAAAGGTAAGAGTGAATTTTTTTCCCCAAGTGCTCCCTGAGGGCGTTACAAAGTTTTCAATTATTTGCTCAAGAACTGCCAAAGGTACGAGCTTCAAATTTGATATTTTCAAGTCAAGGTACAACCTCTCGTGTTAAGACCCTTTTGATTGAACCCCGTTCTGTTTTGTGTGAAGTGAACCCATTGTTGCTAATAACCTACCAAGGTGCTCGCCGACGAACTAAAGCGAAAAGGCTTCGAAACAACTAATAATTCCTATAAATAAATATCAGATCGCTAACTAACTATTGAGCCGTAACAATTCATTATAGGTACAAATTTATCGAATCGTCGCGTCGCGTCGTCGAATGTCCAGGTAATTACCAGAACAGCTTCTAATAGATTTTCCATTTCCCGATTTAAACAGTCTCTATTACTTCGGTGGAATACTGCAACAAATGAATTAGTTACGCGATGACCAAACCGGACGTTCCTCTAGGTGAAACTCTTCTCCGTCACATTCGTCAATAATAATCATTTTCTTGTACTTGATATTCCAACCAACATGGAAATCTAAATAACTGCAGTTGCACGTTGAAACAAAGTCATTAGTTTCAAGGAGAGGGGGGGGGTCGTTGTCCTAAACCGATTATTATTAACAATTGTGACTCTACGACAGGGTCCGAGCCCTGGTTTGACCAAACGCGATTTTAGTTACTTTAAATTATTATTCGTTTCGTGATTCTCCAAACTCAGCAGCGCGTATTCAGAAGAATCGCCCCAAAAGCTCCGTAGAAGTTCCAACTTCAACCCCTGAACTGCGGGTACCACCCAATGAGAAGTAGAAGTCTACCCCCGTGTCGATCGTAGCTTTCTAGGACATTGCAAATCTCAATCGTAGGCCGTCTACCCCACCCCACAAGATTGCTCCTTTTCCACCGCGAGGTACCGTTCTGCGAGCACTAGCATCCAGCACTGAAGCTTAGCTCAGCTGGAGAAGATCAAGACACGACTCCAAAGCAGATCAAGACACATAACAGTGGAAGATCAAGACACGACAGGACACATCACCCCGGAAGATCAAGACACGGCCTCAAAGCAGATCAGGACACGTCACGCCGCAAGATCAAGATACAACTCCAAAGTCGATCAGGACACGTCGCCGCGGAGCTTGTTATCAGAAATAGATTACGAGTGCTCGATGCTGGTTCCTCTTCCAACAGGCAGCGTTCTGTGTGAAGGGTTCCACCAAGGTACCGCGTGGTGAATTTGAATACCGCACGCTCAATTCCCAATACACTTATTGATTTTTCCTCCGCGTGTTTTTGACTCGTACATTCGGTGCACTTCACTACCTTTGACGGTTTTCCAGCAAATAATTGAAAACTTTGTTTTACTGCGTACCTTTGAGGGACTGTAACTCCCTTAGGAATCACTTCAGGAAAAAATGTTACTCTTACTTTTCGACTTATTTTCTTGAAAGGAATCACCTCCCGAAGTATTATGCAAGGTCACCGAAACACCCTGTATAAGTATAAAAAATTAGACACGTTCCAAAAAATACAAAAACTTTCACCATGTAATTAAGAGAAGAGTTTACTTTACGCGTCTAATCCAGTGGGTTATGTACACTCAGACACTTTCAGTTACTTATTTACGACTCATATCAAAAGTACTTTTAATTCCAATTTTTATGGCCGAATCAAGGTACAAGGTAGTATATGTTCCACGATAATGACTATGCTCACGTTGATATGACCCATTTTCGCAATCGGCCATCGCCTCCCAAGATCCTGCCGATGAAACATCTCTGGGGAATCCCCGCGGACGGATGCACTTTTTCAAAGTTATAATTATAGTTTCGTTTGATGCAGCTGACATGTCGATCGTTTTATTGCATTTTAAGAGCATCAGCGAAAGAGAAGAAAATAAACCTGAGACATACCCATGCGCACCTACCTATACTGGCGCTATACCTTTACCAAATACAAAAATTCTCTTGGCGATTACTCAGAGGATCACACGAGGTATGTTTTTCATTGGAAGTCATAATATTAAACTGCAATCTTATAGAGGTAACGTAAACTGAATTAGCCAAGTTCAAAGCAATTGCCATAAATTGCAAACGCCTACGTGCGGAGCACTGATGGCGCCTCGACCAGCGGAATGTCCGGTGAAATCGAAAATTGTTTTTTTTTTTGTCTTGGTTGATTCCGCTAAATTCCAAGAAAATGGTTGCTTACCAAAATTTATGCACTTGCAATTTTAGGGAACATACATGAACATGAAGGACTTCTATGACCATCTGGCATGAGAAGATCGTAACGGTATCATACCAGTAATAATAAATGTACCAGTAGGTAACTGACAGGTAAACCGGCGCCCTCCTGGTGCTATCAAAGCTCGAGCTTCTCGATCGGCTGTCGGTGGGTTCTTGAAGGAAGGCCCCACACGTCAGCTCCAATTTGTAAAGCACTTGCACGATACCTAATCAGTTGATCTCTCGGTGCGTTTCAATAAACCATTGCAGGTACTAATACGCAGTATACTAGGTATACAGAGAATGTTCAAGTACTTTTACCTGGCCAGTACATTCATCAATGATAAAAGCTCATCCATTCAGTGCTAATAATGTTGTTTTAACACTTACGCGTTATATCAATGGTTTTGTGTGCCACGGAGAAGAGTTTTTGGAGAGCTGCTGCAGTGGTTCTCCCAATTCCTTTCATTCTGTGCTTACTTACTATGAGTCGCGGCGATAACCAGTCAGGTGTATTGACAAGTTGTCGTTTCGTAATATTTATTTGACTGTTGGCCAATTTATTGTGTTTGTTTGCAGATGCACTTATTGGAGTTCATTGTACCCACGGCTTGAACAGAACTGGCTATTTAATCTGTAAATACATGGTGACACGCATGGAAATCGATCCCGAGGAAGCGATAAACAGTAAGTACATTATTTCATTCCGCACAACTTGTATAGGTAAAATGCATTATTGAAGCATAATAATGGTGCAATGCCATTTCTCCTTCTGTGGTGTTGGCACCTGAACGCGCGCAGTCCACGAGAGATCTCTCGAGTAAAGGTGACGAAAACACCTATTGGACTTTAAATTTTAAATATTTCTGCTTATCTTCATGCGTTCGAAATTGCCTCCTCTTCCAAACCCGCTCGCTCGGACTTGGAGATTTCCATCCCGATAATTATCGTCCTTTTTCCGGCTCATGAATTCCGATGGGTCGAGCATCAGAAGAAGGAGAGCTGATGGTGCGAGGTGAGAGATGTCCGTGGATCTCTCGCACAGCTAAGGCCGTGCCATAAGAAATTATTTAAATCGGCCGTTCGATCATTCAACGATTGCAAAACGAATTACTTCTCACGTCGGACGAATAAATTAGACGGAATTGATAAATTACCGTATTAATTATGTCCGTCGGTCGGTCCAGCACGATCTGCGTGTTTTTAACACTGTTTTACGTAAGAGAAACTCGTCGACAACAAATGACCGTACCTAATAAAATGTGGAGCACCGTATACGATATCGTTAATCCACATAGCGCCACACATCGTAAAATCCAATATTATGCAGTCGCAGTCCTCACAGGTACTCGTATATACCTGCGCCTATAAATATTGTTTTTTTTTTGTCAGTTAGTCATTTTGTTTTGATCTTGGATAGTTTTGAGGCTTTCGTCATTTAAAAAGTAGAAACAGGATTACATTGAACGAAAGCTCCTCTGAACAAACGAATATCTTTTATACATTATACATTACATGATCGTACATTTTTTATCAAATGATGTAGTAAGTGATCACTAAAAATGCGTTAAGTAAAATAGTCCATCATATCAAGAATTATAAAAAAAAGTAGCGAACGAAAATGAAACTATAATTTCCTCGGTTAAGCATGTAGTTTAACATATTAAAAGTCCTCAATAATCCGGTGTGAGCTTCGGCCGTTGTGGTCTCGAGAAGAACTGGAGGATCAGTTTCCCGCGTTTATCTCGTGAACAGTGACACTCGGGAAAAAAGTACTTGGAAGAAATTGTTGGAAATTTTATTGTCTAAAGAAAGGTCCTCACACATTCCATCGTCAGTACACTCCTTCTTCGTCAAAACACAAGAAAATGAAAATAGTCCAGATGCTCAGTGCTCAAGACTGTCTGGACCTTGTGTTTTATATTGGAAAATTCAAAATTTCCTGACAAAATTTTCAATTTTCTGCAAATTATTTTCAATCTTTTTCTCTTATTTCAAATTCCCACTTGAAGGGACGTTTTGAACAAAATTTTCCATAGGTTCCTGGATACTATTCGGAAAAGTTTTGGAGTAACAAACACAACCGATTTTTTCTCTTTGTCGACTTGAATTCCCTTGGTTCTCATTGTTGGTCTCATAGCTGATCTTAGCGTAACCCATAGAATGGGAACGCTAATACTTCCACGCTACAAGTGATATTGGCCGCACCGTTTTATCACGGTAATTTTTCAGTACAACAGTCGTGAAAATGTTCCCGAAATATTGTGTAGGTAACATGATATTTACTATTTACAGCTTTAAGCTGAGTTTATGATGAGCGATTTTTTGCCGCGATTTGAGCTGAGCTGAGCGGAGCGGAGCGATTTTTTTGCCTAGGCCAATCACGATGCGGGGAAGTGACATCATGAATGGACAGGATTGGTCCAGACAAAAAAAAATCGCTCAGCTCCGCTCCGCCGGGTATCGCTCATCATAAACTGAGCATAAGGGTACAAACTTGATTGGAAAACCGCTGCAACGGACGGGTTGATTTCTATCGAGTAACATTTCAACTACACCAAATGAAGCCTCTTTAGGCATTACAGTATAACGCACTTTGATTCTGAGAGAAACTGTTACCAAATCGTGACGTGCTTGGTACTCCCTACATCATTGCTTGCCTACCCTAAATGTTCCTCCCAACAACACGGGAGTTCCGCGGGAAGACCCTTCATCTTTTTTTTTTTCGAGAAAATCAAATCCTTTTCGACTCAGCAGTTCTGTCAGTATCTTACGAAAATGCGCTAAAAAGCTAATTATCCACTGATGTATGATATGCTTGGTTCTCAGGATTGGTCTGTTCTGGACTCAGTTAATGACGTCGATGATGCCTGCTCTTTGTTTTATAAGATTCTCTATAGCATTTTTGATTTGACCGTTCCTAAGTTGAAAGTCAAATTATCTCGCCGTCAATACGTAGAAAAAATTCTCTTTTTAAAGTTTACAAAAGGACTCGTTCGGTGTATCATTGTGAGTTATATCGACAACAACGTGCCCATGTGAAGAGACTCATATCTGTTGGTTATGAAAATTACATACGTGACGTTGAAAATCGCCTTATCTCTGAACCCAACAAGATCTGGTCCTATATCAATTCGAAAAGAAGTCGTACACGAATACCTGGGGTCATGAAGTATGACAATTCTGAACTCTCCACGCCTCAGTCTGTGGTTGATTCTTTCGCCAGTTATTTTGGTTCCGTTTACATTCCTTCTGATCCAAAAAATATGCCTGCCTCAAATGATGTCTCTTACTATCCTACAGTTTCCATGCATCATGTGTCCAATGATGAAATCTATCAAGCCTTGAGGCGGGCAAAGAATTCCTTTACTGCTGGTGTTGATGAAATCCCGAGTTTTTTGCTGAGAGATTGCGCTTCTGTCTTCACCATACCATTGGCTAGTGTCTTTAACCTTTTTCTCCGCCACTCTCCCTTCCCTTCTTCTTTTACTTCCCTTTGAAAGAAGTCTCATGTAACACCTGTTTTCAAGAAAGGCGACAAATGTGATATAAGGAACTATAGACCAATATCTCTGCTATGCAACTTCGCTGAAGTGTTCGAATCAATAATGTATGCCCAAATTCACTCCTCCGTCAAAAGTTATATTTTGATTTGTCAGCATGGCTTTATGCAGAAGAAATCTACTATTTCTAAATTCTAACTTGTCTTGCTTTAAACAATATGTTGCAGAAGTTATCGATGACAGAGGTCAGGTTGATGTCGTTTATACCGATTTTCAAAAAGCTTTCGATCGGATTGATCACTATGTTCTCCTTGATAAACTTGACAGGTTGGGTTTCTCACCGGCACTGCTGTCATTGTTTCAGTCCTACTTGCGCGATAGAGAGCAATACGTTAAATACAGCAATTATACCTCAAAAGTTTTCAGACCTTCTTCCGGTGTTCCTCAGTGTAATGTAACCCCCTTTTTCGATGTTATTGCTGTAGTGTATCCTGGTCATGACATCATTTTGTAGTGTAACAAGGTCTCGATGTTCGGCTGCGATCGTCGTTGTTTCTTCCCTTCCCCACGTCGTTTACATTTTACCTACGTTGTGTTGTTGGGTCCTTACTCGAGATGAGAATGTGTCGTGGGGGATGAGGTTTGATTCTTGAATGAAACGCGAATGAAATGCAAGCAAAATGAAAGTTTATTGATAATCAATTGCAAAGTTTTTGAATGAATTTGTTTCTTTTCTCAAAACACCTAACAACAAGGAGTTGACAGGGATAAAATGACACAACAAAACACATAACAAGAAAAATCATTACAAATTAATTGACAATGCAGGAATTTACAACAATGAAATGAACACAAAATCAGATGACCAAAACAAAACAATAAATCATGGAACATGTCAAACTGTCAATTTGATCGCAAAGGAAAAGTGACGTATTCGCTGACAGGCACACCTGGGGAAGAACACGTCAAAGAAACCCCTGCGTATAGCCTGGTTGGTTGCTGAAAAATCCCTTCCCAAATGATCTGATCAAAAATTTAGTGTGAATGAGTCTTGATGAAATGACAGAGAAGTCACTCCAGTAATGCATTGATCAAGTCAGCGTGAATCGGTGCTTGAACCTCTTTGAAACGTTTGCTTTGTTCACAAGTTATTCACGTAACAACAAAAGGAAACTTTACGCTAAGCAATTTATTTTACAATTCACAAACAAAAGAAGTCAAATTGATAGGAAAGTAAACAATGAAAAAATGATCGGTGAACAAGTTAATAAACAAGCAAGAAACAAATGATCAGTAAACAAGTAGATAAATCAGCAAGAAATAAATGATAGATAAACAAGTAGATAAATAAACAAGACAGAAATGATGAGTAATAGTGTAGGTAAATAAACAAGGAACAAATAAGAGATAAACAGGTAGATAAATCAACAAGAAACAAATGCGGGATAAATAGGTAGATAAATAAACAAGAAACAGGTGATAGATGAATAAGTAGAGAAGTTGAAGTTGGTCATACTCTTTTGTAAGCAAATGGAAGAAAGAAGTATCTATAACGCATTCGCCCGAAATTCCCCAGAAGTTACCCATCGCAAATCCCACAGAAACATACATACAAAACAGAAGAATGGTTAGTAAACAGTAAGCACATACAAGAAATAACAGTAAATACAAGAAAATCGACTCGAGCCAACCTGTGGCCCTCTCTTCGTCGTTATACATAATTTCCCCCCAAATAAGGAAAGGTTAGTAGACTCAACAAGGCAGATTCATACAAGTGGTGGACCCCCCCCCCAGGACACGGAGAAGCGTGCAAGTCTTCTTTCCTTCGTTTACTTTCAGGTATAACCCGACAATGAACAATGAAATGTGAAGGAATCATGAAAACTGATGTTCTCTACTTAGCGGCTGATTTTGGCGTAGTGGAGTTTTTCTTTGTCGTCTTACTGTTTGTGACGTAACTTGTGGAAAGAAACAATTAATGAAACCTCGAAGTACGCGCGGCAGCGCGGCCTTGAGGTCACGTCGTTAGTGCGCCAAGTGCACACGCACTAGATTACGGCTTTTTGACGCCAACATTAAGATCATTTGGGAGTAGATAAATTACACAAAATTCAAAGCTGTGCGAAGCAACTTGATTTCAAAGGGGAAAAACAGCGGGTTATGCAATCCCGTGGAGAACACAGAGAACAAAGAGTTTCGGGTTATGTACAATAATTGCGTGGACAAAATAGGTATCGAAATGCATGATTTGGTGAGTGAGTGAAAGCCAAAATTACGGTACAATAATCAAAGAAAGACAGACCTTAAATTGTAAAAACGACACACTCTCGATGCACCGAAACGTTCACGTCCTCGTCACAACAGCTGACCCCCCTCTCTCTGTCTGCTCGCCACTCGCGCGCCCAGCGCCATCCCCTCTCCCATCGGCAAACGCTACGAACGTCAACGACAGTACCTAGTTCAGGTACCAACGTACTAACAAGACAAAGGGGGAACACCACATTTACGCCCCTTTGAAGAAGCGATGGAAAAGGATAGAAGATGATGACGGAGATTCTTCAACAAACCCAAGACAGTTCATGTGATGAAATTCTTTCTTCTTGTTCTTCGTGGCCTTCTTTTCTTCTTTTCTTCCCATTTTTCTTGTTCTTCAGAAGTGACTCCGGGTGGAACCAGACGAAACTTGACAAAGTGTACAGGACAGTGGTTCAGAGGCAGAAGCAACGCCCCCTAGTCGACAAAAGTGGAGTAAGGGTCCCGATGCTGGTGGAACGATTTTTGGTTGTAGAACAGCTACTTCTTCGGAACCAGATAAGAAGTGGACGCCCCTTGATTAGACTTGGTGGCCAAGAGGTTGAATATCCTGTTGACGACTGGGACTCATGTAGATGACTATTGATTTCAGGTGCGAACTTGACGCTTCAGTGGAACCAGGTGGTGATGGAATCGAAAATTTGGTGGCTGATGAGCTTGACTTCAGACAAAACGCTTCGTTGTGAAACAAGATGACACGGACGTTTCTTGCAGCTTTTCGGTGGCAAAATTGTTTGAGTATCAGGTAGCAGGATGATGGTGATGGTTTGATGTTCTTCGCATCTCGAAAGATTTTTCTTTGTTCAACGGCGAGACGGCAGTGTTGGACATGATGGCAGCGAAGCCGCGCAAAATGATCATGGTGATGTTCAGCATGCTGGTGTGACTGGTTCGATGCCAAGGCTTGTCGGATCCATGATGTTGTGTGGCTGCGACTTGTCAGGTGATACTTGAAGCATGTTCCGTGCAGCATGAATCGATTATGATGAAGCAAGGCTTGCTGGTTGGGCAGACGTCATCCATTCGAACAGGTACATCTTCTTCTCCGTCGTGATGGAAATCCATTTTCACACGAATCATTTCAATCTTGGGTACAACCGTCCACGCAATTGGAGTCGTCATTCATGAAACAAAACGAAAACCAGCAGAAAAAAGGCTACACAAAACAAACAACTTAGCCCTTTCCCGCAGCTCCCCTCCTTGAACGCTCTTGAAAAAGAACAACTGGTTCTCGACAGAGTTTCACCCCGTGCTCATTACAATGTCCCGTTACGGTACAATTTCTGCAGCATACCCAGCTCTCACCTGCTTTTCATTATTTCTTCAAAAATCGCGTCTGGAATAATCTCCGGTGATGGTCAAGAAGTTCCCAATATTCAGTACGGATTGGGAGTGGGACCCACGTTTTTCTTTTGTTCATTTTCTTTTATTCTGTTCTTCGGTGATAGGGTTTCGAGAGTGGATGGCAAGCTGGAAATCCAATGATGTCGGGTAGATGATCTCGAGCAGTAGGTAGGTACTTTGTGTTGGCATATTGGTGGATCAGTTGTCGATTTTCTTCTTCCCAAAGTGATCGGCAGTTCAACAGTGTCGATTAGACGATGGTTTCAAGTAGACTCCTGTTGGTTCAGCGATGTTGAACGGAGAAGAGCAGACTGTTGATTCAGCGATGTTGAATGTGGAAGCCTTCGTGTCTTGGAAATAAGACAGTTTGCTTGGGTCGTCAGCACCCCATCTTTTCCAAATCGATTTATCGCTCATGAAATCAAAACATTCATCAGTAGTAAAGTGTGACAAAAAAAAACATGAGATCAACATCATCCCACAACATTCTCATCTTAGAGTATCCTGGTCACGGCACCACTCTGTAATGTAACCCCCTTTTTCGATGTTATTGCTGTAGTGTATCCTGGTCATGACATCATTTTGTAGTGTAACAAGGTCTCGATGTTCGGCTGCGATCGTCGTTGTTTCTTCCCTTCCCCACGTCGTTTACATTTTACCTACGTTGTGTTGTTGGGTCCTTACTCGAGATGAGAATGTGTCGTGGGGGATGAGGTTTGATTCTTGAATGAAACGCGAATGAAATGCAAGCAAAATGAAAGTTTATTGATAATCAATTGCAAAGTTTTTGAATGAATTTGTTTCTTTTCTCAAAACACCTAACAACAAGGAGTTGACAGGGATAAAATGACACAACAAAACACATAACAAGAAAAATCATTACAAATTAATTGACAATGCAGGAATTTACAACAATGAAATGAACACAAAATCAGATGACCAAAACAAAACAATAAATCATGGAACATGTCAAACTGTCAATTTGATCGCAAAGGAAAAGTGACGTATTCGCTGACAGGCACACCTGGGGAAGAACACGTCAAAGAAACCCCTGCGTATAGCCTGGTTGGTTGCTGAAAAATCCCTTCCCAAATGATCTGATCAAAAATTTAGTGTGAATGAGTCTTGATGAAATGACAGAGAAGTCACTCCAGTAATGCATTGATCAAGTCAGCGTGAATCGGTGCTTGAACCTCTTTGAAACGTTTGCTTTGTTCACAAGTTATTCACGTAACAACAAAAGGAAACTTTACGCTAAGCAATTTATTTTACAATTCACAAACAAAAGAAGTCAAATTGATAGGAAAGTAAACAATGAAAAAATGATCGGTGAACAAGTTAATAAACAAGCAAGAAACAAATGATCAGTAAACAAGTAGATAAATCAGCAAGAAATAAATGATAGATAAACAAGTAGATAAATAAACAAGACAGAAATGATGAGTAATAGTGTAGGTAAATAAACAAGGAACAAATAAGAGATAAACAGGTAGATAAATCAACAAGAAACAAATGCGGGATAAATAGGTAGATAAATAAACAAGAAACAGGTGATAGATGAATAAGTAGAGAAGTTGAAGTTGGTCATACTCTTTTGTAAGCAAATGGAAGAAAGAAGTATCTATAACGCATTCGCCCGAAATTCCCCAGAAGTTACCCATCGCAAATCCCACAGAAACATACATACAAAACAGAAGAATGGTTAGTAAACAGTAAGCACATACAAGAAATAACAGTAAATACAAGAAAATCGACTCGAGCCAACCTGTGGCCCTCTCTTCGTCGTTATACATAATTTCCCCCCAAATAAGGAAAGGTTAGTAGACTCAACAAGGCAGATTCATACAAGTGGTGGACCCCCCCCCCCCAGGACACGGAGAAGCGTGCAAGTCTTCTTTCCTTCGTTTACTTTCAGGTATAACCCGACAATGAACAATGAAATGTGAAGGAATCATGAAAACTGATGTTCTCTACTTAGCGGCTGATTTTGGCGTAGTGGAGTTTTTCTTTGTCGTCTTACTGTTTGTGACGTAACTTGTGGAAAGAAACAATTAATGAAACCTCGAAGTACGCGCGGCAGCGCGGCCTTGAGGTCACGTCGTTAGTGCGCCAAGTGCACACGCACTAGATTACGGCTTTTTGACGCCAACATTAAGATCATTTGGGAGTAGATAAATTACACAAAATTCAAAGCTGTGCGAAGCAACTTGATTTCAAAGGGGAAAAACAGCGGGTTATGCAATCCCGTGGAGAACACAGAGAACAAAGAGTTTCGGGTTATGTACAATAATTGCGTGGACAAAATAGGTATCGAAATGCATGATTTGGTGAGTGAGTGAAAGCCAAAATTACGGTACAATAATCAAAGAAAGACAGACCTTAAATTGTAAAAACGACACACTCTCGATGCACCGAAACGTTCACGTCCTCGTCACAACAGCTGACCCCCCTCTCTCTGTCTGCTCGCCACTCGCGCGCCCAGCGCCATCCCCTCTCCCATCGGCAAACGCTACGAACGTCAACGACAGTACCTAGTTCAGGTACCAACGTACTAACAAGACAAAGGGGGAACACCACATCAGGGCTCAAATCTTGGGCCCCCCTTTTTCCTGCTTTTCAATAATGACATTGTCAATAACATTTCTTGCGAGAAGCTTTTTTCTGCCGATGACTTGAAGCTGTTTCTCATGGTCAACTCGGTGGATGACTGCTTAATGTTGCAGCACAATGTTCGGGCTGTTGAGCGGTGGTGCACATCTAATCGTCTTTTTCTCAATATCCAGAAATGTACTGTCATGTCCTTCTCTAAAATCCAATCCACAATTTCCTATCCCTACAGCATCAGTGGTACTATTTTGCAACACTCTGTATCAGTTGTGGATCTTGGCGTTACTTTTACTCCAAAGCTTGATTTTACAGATCATAGAGCGAAAGTTATCAGTCAGTCATATAAGATGTATGGTATGTTGTACCGAAACTGCCGACAATTTACTAATACTAACACTCTCTTAACTCTTTATTATGCTTTGATCAGGTCCCGACTGGAGTATGACTCTATTATTTGCTATCCCTACTGCGGTGTTCACATTCATGGTGTGGAGTTGGTACAGCGTCGCTTTCTCAAGCACTTGAGTTTCCTCATGGATGGTGTATATCCTGTTCGTGGCATCGAGTACTCTTCATTATTATCCAGGTTTAACCTTCACTCCTTGGAAACTAGACGTACCATGCTAGCTGTTAAATTTCTCCACACCTTATTAAATAATAATTTGGATTGTCCCTATCTTCTATCCAAAATTAATTTTTTCATACCATGTATAAATTCTAGACAGCGCACCACGTTCTATAATCCCAGTTCCAGAACCAACGTCCTTTTCAATTCCCCTATTTCTATTATGTGCCATACGTTTAACAAAGTCTCTAATGTTTGTGATATCAATTTCAGCACCATTAAGTCCATTATGTCTTCCGTCCTGGGCAATGACTGACTCCACGAAGTCAACTTGCTTATGTTATTAATATTCTTTTGACCTTTTCTTTTTGTGTATTCGCATGATTGTGTTTAATTTTTTGTTTTATATAATTTCTCATTCTATTCCATTTTTTTTTGTTGTATAAAGTTTTCCTGTAATTGGGCATTGCCTGTTGGGAAATAAATCCATTCTATTCTATTCTATTCTATTCTATATTTGATATATCTCAAAGAGCACCAGTCGTATGCCGATTCCTGTAGAAGTTGATGTGGACCTTTTGCGCTTCCGGCCACGGTTCTCAGGAACTTGCACGTCGAATTTTCATTATGAATATACACGAGATCGAGTCGAGATTAAAGCTGGCGATATTTTCCGAGATCGAGTCGTCTCGTGCAACACTATTCAGGGTTGATTGATCTTGTTTTCATCCAATTATTTTTTTTGACATCTCAGTTGCACAGTATCATATGCACTGGCGAGTTATCCACTTATTTTTTGCGAAACGTAGGACTTGAATACAGAATTTATCATTGTTGTCCGAAGGACGAAGGGGTCGCGAAAATGCAATCCACTGATTCTTTTGATCAGTGTACAATACATGTACATTAATTGTACCCTCCTTGCCGCATAATTGCATAGAAAACCTCTGGCTCTCGACGATGATGATATATGGACAAAAAGAAAACGCGAACGGACAAAAAGACCAAAACAATGGACACATCCAGCGTATAAATTAGATATCATTGAATTAATTCGGACGGGCCATTATACATTGAGTAGAACACCCCGATCCGATCCGGATTTAATAATTGGATTTAATAGTCGGGTTCGGTGAGCCGCCTTCTGCCCCGTGGACATGTTGCATTGTCAAACTGTTCGGAATAAATCACGTCGGAAATATTATTGATGAGTTCGCGCGGTTCAGCTTCTCTAATTAACACTGTGTTAATTCCATTAAAGAAGGCATAATGAAATAGGCAACACTGCCGCGGCAAACGGTAGAATAAAGTATGTTGATTAACTGTTTTAAACAGAGTTCGACAGGTAGGTACCCACTGTGGGCACATTTGAAAAATCACTACCTATGTAGGTACAATTCGTAACCAGTTTTGACAACGAAGATAGTTTTTTTGTCGGCAAATTGGCAGATTATTATAGGTGTATATCGAGATGTATATATTTGGATGCAGATATGATTATTCGTTTGTGTTGTCAGATAGTCGTCAATTGTCACTGTGTTAAGACCAGTTTTGTTTCTTTCGAACTTTTCTGGACTTGACGAAGTAGAGGAAATCTCTAGTTGTGTTGTTGTCATGATAACCATATTCATTTGATCTAATCTGAACATTGTGTCCTAAGGACTCGATACCAAGTTGCAGGCGCAATGTTTGGGACGGCGTAACTCGCCAAATACAGCGGTCTGATTGGTTGGTATCCGCCGTTGCTATGGTAACCGCACTTACGGCGGTCTCAGCCCCAACTTGGTATCGAGCCGTAATACATGTAAGCTGTGAACCGCATGTAGGTAGGTATACCTGCCTGATCTCGTCTTAGTATAATAATCGTAACTGTAATTACCTAGTTGTATTTTCTAAACGTGAAATACTTTGTCATTTGCAGGGTTTGAGAAAGCCAGGGGGCACAAGATGGAACATGACTACTACCTCAGTAACATCAAAAACAAGTCTGAAATGACGAGTGAAGAAAATGTACGAGAACAGGAGTCCTTCAGAGCAGCTCCGCACACTAGGCCGACGGAGAGCAACTGGCGATCCGAGCCGAGATTAGAACCAAAAGCAGGAGGCCCTTCACGTAGGGAAAGGAGTCACTCCAGGCTTCGGAACAGTAATTATTCGAGGAACCAAAGATCAGAAACTTCTTATGATAGTCGAGGTGATAGCCGAAATGATGTCCAAGAAAGGAGTTACTCCAGGCCTCAGAACAGTAATTATTATTCGAGGAATCAAAGGCCAGAACCTCGTTATGACAGTCGAGGTGATAGAAATGATCGCCATTACGGATCTCCCCTGGATCAATGCTACGACGATGGTGCTGGTGCCGGAGGCCACTATCAACCATCAAACAGCAGATATAGACGGAACCAAGAAAAACACTAGCACCAGAAGAATAGAACAAATTTAAACTTTATACATCACGTTACCTTTAATTTAATACCTACTTATTTTTCTTTTAATTTTTGTAATGGATGTACTGTGTTTTTGTTGTTGTCCCGTTGATGAATAACGATTCTTTATCGTGACTATTGATTTTGTTGATGAGTTTTATTGAATAAGGCGCCAAAACCAAAAAATGCTCGGCAATTATGGAGCGTCACCTCGGTCCAGATGCGAATATGAGTGTAAATTGGTGGTTAATTGGGCAAAACCAGGCACCAGGAGCTGTCGTGTCGGCGCTCGAGGAATCCGATACAAAACGCCCATCACCATCGATAACGCTGATGGCCGTGGCATTCGGGCTTCTGTAACGGTTAACGCTCAGCTAATTAAGAACTAAAAAGAGATTTTTACGGGAAAACATCAAGCTAATCTCTAGGAAAAACTAAGAGAATTTATCGGTTCCGATTGTGAGATAACCGCGGGAGCTGGAGCGGACGAAACAGCGGTTCTTCAACTGCGAGGCGCAGTGGCTTTATTAAAAATCTAAGGGTATCGCTTTTTTAATCCGTGTATAGGCCTTGATGTATCAGACATTACAAGGGTAGGCAATTTCTTTCGTAGATAAGCTATCGAGGTAAAGCTCTGAGAAAAAAATTGGTCTAATTTATTACCGGTTCCATTTTACGACGTCTTCTGGATATGTCCCAATCTGGATAAAACTCGGAGCTTTTCGATTTAACAAGCTTCTCGACCGATGGGTATCTCATTTTGGGTATAATTTGCCATCAGAAGGACGTGTGTTGGCGGCGGCGCCTCTGTCACATGGCCGGACTAATAGCCGGCCGAGAACAATAGCACCTTCGCTAATCCGGCATTTTGTCAGCGGCGTACAACAACTTGACGAGAGACCAGAGTTATGGGGGTCGTTTCAACGGACAACAGAAATCGATTAGACACGGGCCGGTGGCGTACTTTGAGAAATCATATTAATGTGGTGGTTGATGGAGATTTTCTCTGAATGTCCGTGCATTATTATTTGAACAACGACAATAATTGATACTCGTGGCCGTTCAAGAGGGTTCCGAGAAAACCGTATAAATGCCGGTTTACGATCGACCACACTAAGGCGCCAGTCCACACACTTGATGGATCTTGATGGTGCTGACCAGAGTTTCGGTTTTTGAAGCTAACTTGGGAATGAAGTGACTTTTAAAAGAATTGAGTTCACTGCTCAGTAAACCGATATGTTAACCTGAATGCTTGATTTCTTCATCATTATCCTTCAAGTGTCGTGGAATTTTCTGCACCGATCGGTAAACAAACCCACCGGAGCCTGGGCAGCAGCAGCAGCAGCAGCAGCAGTGTCAAACGGGTTTGTTTGGTGCCGGTGCAAAGTGCAAATAGTGCACACAGGTAATTATGTAACGTATGCCATGTCAAGGTCAATTTAATTAGCAAGTCTGTCGGTGCTTTTTACACCTCTACAAATTCGGGCCCCACAGACATCGGGCCTCTTCGACACATAGGTACACACACAAACGGAATCGATTGCGACATGTCTCAAACAATCAAAAGAGAAGAAGGGAAGAAGAAAGGTGAGCCGAGTTGACAACACACGTTTTCTAATTAATGCGTATTTGTCCAAGCACGTGCGTAAGTACAGATCGAAATTTCCTCATCTGGTGTTTGCCGACGCTCTGCGGAATTAATGGCGCATGGTGTCTAGGCAAATAAACAATATACAGAGTGTGGATCTTTAGCAAACCCCGAGAGAGATCCGAAGTGGCGATATGCGAGATGAAAAATGTAAATTAATTGTCAGTAGCTTATTGGAACTTTTGATAAATCACCACAGATTTTACTAATCCACCCCATTGCGACGGCATTAGCACATTAAGGAGTAAGCAGGTGGTTAATTGAATGTTGGCGCCGAGGATTTTTTGTGTGAAAAAATCGATGAATCAAGTGGAGATGCTGCCGCGTAAAGGTGTGATGCAGGTGGGCGACCCGTAACAATGCCTCCCGCGCATTTGGGCTGTTCCAAGCGCAGGACGACTCGCCCTTTCCCGATAAACTTTTATTTGGACATATATGGAAGTTAGTTACAGGGTGTGCTTGTGTTTCAGATCGCGTCAGTAGTACCGAATTTGGCTCAAAGCAACAGCTCATCGTTTTGAAGCACCCCGTAAGAAACGAATGGAAGGGACTCGGCCGGCACCCCATTTTCAAACCGCACGGTCTTGCCTTTACAACTTGCTCTTCAATGAGTAGGCATTAACAATACCCATTGTTAGATATCTCTGATTACGATCAAATTTTAATAGCAGGTCTTTATTACCGTAGCCAGTTTGTGTGAATGATACCTGTTTCTCACTGCGGAGAGTCCAGTAATGGGCACCTGAGTTGCACTTGTTCTGAGAACAATATTATAGAAATAATAATAGGAACTATATGCGACAATAAAAGTTAACTCTGGCCTGTGGCCTTCTATATTATTATGTTGAATATTATCTACCTATGGACAGCAACCGAGAAAAGTCAGTTGCGACTCTGCTGTAGGTACTCTGCTTTAGTTTTTCTTCCTTCTTCCCGATTTAATTTGAACTGAATTCGTTTCAGCGTCTTATCTAAGCAAGAGCATATGTTAGCGAATATCCAAGCAATACTCAGGTATAGTAAGTAACCCAGTACAATGAAATCAACGATTACGTGATCATCTCACTCTGTTGACGACCAGAAGGCCAGAAGTAAAGAAAATTGATTTTTGTATGCTTTTTTCTTTCGTATTGTTACGAGTTGCGAGGCTCTCGTGTATTCTAGTGCATTCGAGAACATACACATAAGTTTTGGTTCGTTAGACAAACGGGAGACCCCAACATGCGAGTAGAATATATCTGCCCATTTGGCGGAGATACCGCTTCCAGAATACGCTGTCAATACACGCGAAAGTGTTGGACTGTCTGATAACCGCCGCGAAACCACATGCCGCGATCAATGTGAAATTTTCCAGGGAACCAGTGGAAAGTTCCAGAAGCTCACAGTCAGAGTATATAAGCACCGTTGGACCGACCGACACACTAGTATTAAATTCAGAGCGACAACAGCGAGTAGTCGGGCGTAGTTAACCACAGCGATATACTCAAACGCAAATAATATTCAACGTATGTTTAGTAGTACGCAGTAATAAACAGTGTTTGCCTAAATTATCCTCTTTCAATCATAAAAGATTCCAATGCGAAAGCTGTAACAGTATTTTACACTTGAAATTCTAATCTTCCGCAGTAACAACTTCGGGTCTAGTGCAGTGGTGCCACGATCAAGATGACAAGTTTTACGAAATGACTGAAAATGTAAATGACACACAGATACAAACAAATAAGAATTTGTTTCCGGTTTTTTTTTTAATAACTTCAGCACTTTGGTTTTGGTTTTCGAGACGAAGTGCAGGAGCCACCTCAGTTATTTATGTTTCAAGGACACTGATGGCTGTTGGATTGCCCCTAATACTTCAGAGAGAAAACTCTGGAAGACTCCGCAAGTTTGTGGATGAGTGCCATGGATAATGAGTATACCTACACACAGGGCTGCGAAGAAAAATTCGAGGTCCGAGATGAACCAATAACTTACAGGCCCCGTAAGATACCCGTTCATTGGAAAAATATTCAAAGAACCACTGATTTTTTCTCGCCATTCTTGCATGAAAATTTGATATCATGAGATAGCAACGGGGAACGATAAGTCGGCTAATAGATGGACTAGAGGTCAGAAGATTGAGCCAATGGTAACTAAAAACTCCAACGAGTTTCCCCATGCTACCAAAAATGTTTTCAAACATTACTATAGGGTCAAAAAGAAAGTGATGAGAACAATATCTCACCAGTTGAAGATATGTCAATGGCCTTGAAAATGTTCCAGATGATTTACAGCCCCGTTATCTTTTTTGTGATTGATGAGAAAATCCATTTGCCTCAGACTTCAAACATTTATGATTGTCAATTGTCATGCGTATATCTGTTGAAAAGTCCCCGGCCATCTTCTTGAACCCCTGAATGGGTAGGCAACCGATTATACTTCGATTTATTTCAACTTATTTGAATTAAATCACATTTCCCGCTTTTGGAACCGCTTGGCCGATGATCATGTAGTATCAGGACGACATCCCGTCGGGCCTCTCTTCTTGTTGTTCGATGATAGAGCTCTCGAGATTGTTGAGACAGGTCTGAATACGAGTTTGAACACAATAAGACACAGTATAAATTTTTAACATAACTGCAATCTATTGACCTCTATGTACAAGTCAAAAATGTTTGAATAATGGCTCGCTCCTATACCTAGTCCTACCTTCACAACGCAGGCTAAAATATCTAAAAGATCTTACCTATTCCCGAAGAGATAACTTTCCTTCAATTATTTCAGACGTCCCAGCACCCCAACCCTCCGACGAACACCTGACTCTACACCTTGACCGACATTTAATTCTGACTAGTTTTCGCGGTTCAAAGTTCTTTTTGTGGTTAAATCAGATCCAACATTTATGTTAGTGTTAGAGGTTATGTTAGGGTTAAGCGTAAGCCCGGCTTCCAGACACAAAAAAGAGAAGAGTGACTTCGACCACGAATGCAATCTAAGATTTGTGGGCCGGTGTGTGCGGTGGCCCCTTTTTGTGGAGCCTCTTTTCAAAGGCTAACGCTCTTTTTGGGATATGGTTCTCTTTTGCCCGTTTGGAAGGGATTGGATATGGCTGGCTTTTGTGGAGGCTTTGGACCTGTCTTCGCCGTGAATTGCCCCCAACGCTCAGAAAGATTCCCGTGATCTAGAGTGCCTATAACCGGAAATGTTGGACTTTCGAACCGATGGTGTACGCGAAATAAATACTCAATCCAAGGTACAAATTTAATGTGGAGAACGTTTTGAGCGCGCCCCGGATATGCGCTAGTTCGTTTTTGTTTAGCAGTTTGTGAGAGAAGACGGCAGTCAGGAGAAACGAAACGCAGAGAATTGACTATACAGGTGTTCGCCGAAAAGCCGATGCGGAGAGGCGTCGAAACAATTATTACCCTAACACGAAATAATCGACGTCCACACTATACCTGATTGAGCCCTAATAACAATTCATTTTTTACAAAGTCCCTATCTGAACGATGGCGTCGTTGGGTACCGGATTGAATTCATCAGTTTCGAATAAGAACGTTTTCATTCCCGGGACAAGCTCTACATGGAAATATCAAGAACTGTCGTAGCGCTAAAACCAAATTATTAGTTTCAAGGAGGGGGGGTCATCAATCCAATCAACAATTACGACTCTACTGCAGGGTCCGAACCCCGATACAAACGCGATTCTATTTTATTTCAATTATTTCGGCCCAAGAGCGCGAATACCTTTCTAGGAAGGTATCCAACAAAGGACGAGGCTTAACAGTGGCTGCGCTACTATCTGATGGCAGATAGTAGCGCAGATACCAGCACGTGCAGGCAGATTCAGAACGCACGCGCAAGCCCCATCATACATTCTTCACGACAAGGCTCAACCGTAAACAACAATCCCAACTCACCAAGACTAACCTTCCGCTCGTCGAGGTCATCACTCCGCTACACGAGATACCGAAACGAGAGAACTCATTTCTATCGGGACTAGACCATTTAGGGGTTTCAACTCGACATCCTCGAGGTGGGTTAAAACTCATCGTTGAGGGAACGCGACTCAGCATCCTGAAAGGGGTTCAAAACGCTTCGTCAACAGGTCCCAACTCCACGACTTGGAAAAGGGTCGAAACTCAACACCGGAAGAACCTCGGCACATCGACCTGGCGAAGGGTTGGAACTCATCGTCGGAGGGTTCTGACTCGACTCGTAGAGGTGGGTCAAGACTCAACATCCAAGGGCTCTTGACACGACATCCTAGAAAGGGTTGCGACTCAGAGTAGTAACTCATCGGTCTCTAGGCAGGTCAAAACTCAACCTGGAGGGTTCTCGACTCAACTTTCCCCCAAGGGGTCCAAAACACGTTTCCGAAGGGTTCCAACTCGACTTTCTCCAGGGGGCAAAGACGCATCATCCGGGGCTTCGACACGTCATCATCCAAGTGGGCTGGGACTCATCATCGGGGCTTCGACTCTTCGGCCTCTAGAAGGGTTTCGACGCAACATCAACGGATTCTAACTCAGCTTTCTCGAAGTGGATTAAACCTCTTCGCTAACAGACCCGCAAAAGCACTCGGCAACGGACGTGACAAGTCGATAGCGGACGGCAGCCCAGGCGGGTGACGGAAAAAAGATCGAAATACAAAAGGTCGAAAACAAAACATCGAATGCATAAAGTCGAGAAACAAAATAACGAAACCACAAAACATCGAAAGCACTATTGTCGAAAGTACAAAAGGTCGAAAATCAAAAGATCGAAAAGTGAAATATCGAAAAGCAAAAGGTCGAAAACCAAAAGGTCGAAAAGTGAAATATCGAGAAGCAAAAGGTCGAAAACCAAAAGGTCGAAAAGTGAAATATCGAAAAGCAAAAGGTCGAAAAACAAAAGATGGAAAAGCAAAACATCGAATAATAAAATGTCGAATAGCACAATGTCGAACTAGAAATACCTGTTTTAGATGTGATTACAATTCGGATCGACTGAGGAGCTGTGACTCTCTCAGAGAGCACTTGAGGAAAAATTTCACTCTCACTTTTCGACTTATTCGTCAGAGATAAATCACCTCTCAAAGTATTATGCAAGGCCACCGAAACACCTGTATATTCTTTTAAATCTGATCAGCGTCAGCGTAAATTAACTTAAGACTTACAAACCTGTGCACGCATGAACCTTGTCAGGTTGTGTGATTTTTTTGCAGACCTGATTGGGTTTTTTGACGCAAAATCCACTCTGAAACTTAAAGCTGTGCACATGGACCTCGTCAGGTCTAGTAGTTTTTTTTTTTTGAAGACCTGATTTGGTTTTTCGACGCAAAATTAACTTGGACTTATAAACCTGTGTACATGAACCTCGTCAGGTTCAGTAATTTTTTTGCAGACCTGATTCGGTTTCTTTTGACGCAAAATCCACTCTAAAACGTCAGGTTGTGCACATGGACCTCGTCAGGCTTGATATATATATTTTTTGACGACCTGATTTGGTTTCTCGATGCAAAATCAACTTGGACACATGAAGCAGTGTACATAGACCTCGTCAGGTCTAGTAGTTTTTTTTTGAAGACCTGATTTGGTTTTTTGACGCAAAATTTACTCTGAAACGTAAAGGTGTGCACATGGACCTCGTCAGGTCTAGTAGTTTTTTTTTTGAAGACCTGATTTGGTTTTTTGACGCAAAATTAACTTGGACTTATAAACCTGTGTACATGGACCTCGTCAGGTTCAGTAATTTTTTTGCAGACCTGGTTTGGTTTTTTGACGCAAAATCAACTCTGAAACGTCAAGTTGTGCACATGGACCTCGTCAGGTTTAGTTTTTTTTTTTTGAAGACCTGATTTGGTTTTTCGACGCAAAATCAAGTTGGACACATAAAGCTGTGCACATGGACCTCGTCAGGTCTAGTAGTTTTTTTTTTTTGAAGACCTGATTTGGTGTTTTGACGCAAAATTAACTTGGACTTATAAACCTGTGTGCATGAACCTCGTCAGGTTCAGTATTTTTTTTACACACCTGATTCGGTTTTTTGAAGCAAAATCAACTCTGAAACGTCAAGTTGTGCACATGGACCTCGTCAGGTTTTTTGGATTTTGGCGTTGGGCAAGATTGTTCGTACAACAGTCCAGGACAATTTTATTCTCAACACAACCAGTGTACATAGACCTCGTCAGGTCTAGTAGTTTTTTTTTTTGAAGACCTGATTTGGTTTTTTGACGCAAAATTCACTCTGAAACGTAAAGGTGTGCACATGGACCTCGTCAGGTCTAGTAGTTTTTTTTTTCGAAGCCCTGATTTGATTTTTCGACGCAAAATCAACTTGGACGCATGCATGGACCTCGTCAGGCTCAGTAATTTTTTTGCAGACCTGTTTCGTTTTTTTCTTTTGACGCAAAATCCACTCTGAAACGTGAATCTGTGTACATGGACCTCGTCAGGTTCAGTAATTTTTTTGCAAAACTGATTCGGTTTTTTGACGCAAAATTGATCTATACTCATAAATCGGTGTACACACCACACAGATCTTGTCAGGTTCAGTATTTTTTTTTCAAGGCCTGATTAGGTTTTTCCACAGAAATAAATTTGGGCTAGTTGATTTTTGACTCAGTGCTTCTCTTATCCCGTCCCAAACTCTCAAATCATTTGTCTTTACAACAATTGTACATACACCTAATTTCGCGCTCAATTTCGATTTTCACGGTTTTTCTTTCTAGACCTTTTCTTTTCGATTTTTTGTTTCTCGATCTATTGCTTTTCGACGTTTTGTTTTTCGACCATTTGTTTTTCGACCAATTGTTTTTCGACCAATTGTTTTTCGACCAATTGTTTTTCGACCAATTGTTTTTCGATCAATTGTTTTTCGACTAATTGTTTTTCGACCTTTTGTTTTTCGACATTCTGTTATTCGATATTATGTATTTTCGACCATATGTATTTCGATCATCATCACTTTCGATATATTGTAAATTCGACCTTTTCTTTTTCGACCTTATGCATTCGATGTTTTGTTTTCGACCTTTTGTTTTTCGTTCTTTTTTCCGTCACTCAGCCCAGGCGGATTGGTCCAGGTACCACGCTCAATCTCCATCGATACTCCTCTATTCACAGCAATTCGGAATATTTTATCGCATCCAAAACGATCGCGAACGGCGTATAATCGTAAATTCTACTGTAGTAACTTGAGCTGGCGCGCTCAAGTGCTCAAGCGCTCAAGTGCGCGCCGCGGTGTCGGCGCGGCGGATGAGCGGTCACCAGGGCGTCGATACAGCAGGAGTACGCCGGCTGACTAACTGGTGGTTTGATATGCGGGTGCTTTACTTCATTCGCACTTGAATTTCACCATAATTATCGGACGCCGAGCAGGAACGGTTGTTGGATATCGAGGTGTAGCACGTAAATCATGTTGGAGAGTTTTGCGGGATTTACACGAATGAATCAAATGAGTAACGACATCTTTTAATGATGCCTTGACTCTGAATATTCACATACAGGGTACAGGGTGATTCAAAAATGGCGCATTTCCTTTCGGGCACGTTATAATGGACGTTGACAGAGCATGGGAAAAATAATAAAAAAAAATTAATCGGCTTCGATTTGCAAGTTATTAACAAAAACAAATCTGTCCACTCTGGCAGCATCGCATCAGTACCTATACCTGGCACCTTTAGATCAAAAAGGTACATCACAATAGCATTATTGTATTGTTAGGATTGTTACCCTGGAAACTCTGTAGAACCTGCCAGACCATACCAAACATACTTGCCAAATGTATTTTCACGCCACTTTTGAGGTGAAAGACGAATTTTGAAATTTGAAAATACGACTCAAATCTCAGTTGCAAGAGAAATTTTCAATCGGGAACTACTAACGACATGTGACTCTTCGCAAGTAACAGTGCTTTGCTTTGAAATCATGCAAATTGAAGAAGTTAAATTCTCAACTTCACCTCTTCATAACTCGAAGGATAAATGAGCCAATTTTTTTTTACTATTTTTTCCGTGCTCCCTCAACGTCTCCCACAACGTACACGGGAGGAAATGCGCCATTTTTGAATCACCCTGTACAGGGTGGTCCAGGTTTTAGTCGACAAATTTTGCAGGCTGATAGAGGATAACAAAAGAAGTCGACTCACCTCAAAAAGTACATATCTAAAATGCATATTGAAAAAGTTACAGGCCTTCAAAGTTGCAAAAAAAAATTGTTTTTTTCTTGATAACTTTTGAACAGCCTGGCCGATTTGGCTCAAATTTTGCACATATGGTTAACAAACACGTCCCCAGTGATTTCTTTGAAAAAATACTGTCAGAATGACGCAGTGCCGTAGATATGGGGGGTACTAACGCTCTTACCCCCCTACTTTCTACGCCACTGGATATTTTGGAAAACCGTTAGTAGTATTGAATTTGGCGTTCAATTCTTAAGAGAAAATTGGCGTATCATTGCTACACTTGGAGCAGCGGTTTCGGTGATATTTGTGTTTAAAGGTTCAAAAACACCGAATTACGCAAATGTTTCAAAATTCGAGCAAGCTTTGATCCATCAACTTTCAACTTTTTTTTCAATTTAAAGTTTATTGATCCATAATTTAGCTCATGAGAAATTGAAAATTGGTTGTGAAAATTCATAATTTCAGTAACGTGACCAATAACAAACAAAGGGCCCTTAAACTTCCCAACTATCAAGTAAAGTGAATAGGTACCTATTGAATAGGGTTTCACGAGACCAAGACCAAGACCAAGACCCGCTTGGTCTTGGTCTTGGTCTCGAAAATGTCTGAAAATCTGGTCTTGGTCTTGGTCTTGGTCTTGGTCTTGACAGCAAGAGTCTTGGTCTTGACGTGGAGGTCTTGGTCTTGGTCTCGAGTCTCGATTCCCCAATCCCCAAGTCCAAAATAAAAATACAACAACAAGAACAATAATTTGAAAAAGTATTGCCTCGACTATTACGAACCCTATCAAACTAAATTATTATTTTTTATCAATAATTTCCAAAGCTACAATGCCTTGAACGAATTTTAACTAGAACTCCAAGCGTCTCCAAGCGAAGATTAAGATGGAATTAGAAAATTTTTGTTTGTTCTTTAAATAAAACACAATACATAAACTTTGGATTCTTTGTATTTTTAAGAAACACCCTCAAACAAAGTAGTTTTGAAAACCCCCGCAAGTACCTACTATATGGGAAACAGAGAAAAGCAAAGAGGCTATGCCGGGTTGTAATTGTGGGTAGGTATACATATAGAAAACGATGTATTTTTATTTGGGCTGGTTATTCAATACGTCCTACTAATTTGTTAGATTTTACTTTTATGACTTCACTTCAGGGCCTGGGGTAGGTATGTGTTCCCTGCCAAATGGAATAGTATCCCGTATTAGTAGGTACCATAAATCAAGCACTTTGTCACAACTAGATTTTTTTTCTTTGAATTAGTCAAAATACGGAAAAAAAGTCGAGACTCGAGACCAAGACTTGAAAAGTCTTGGTCTTGGTCTTGGTCTTGGGGGCCAAGTCTTGGTCTTGGTCTCGACAATAACATGATGGTCTTGGTCTTGGTCTTGGTCTTGAATTCGAGACCAAGACCAAGACCAAGACCAAGACCAAGGCCGGTCTCGTGAAACCCTACTATTGAATATCTAATTGTTGCTTAAATTATGAATTTTCACAACCAATTTTCAATTTCTCATGAGCTAAATTATGGATCAATAAACTTTAAATTGAAAAAAGTTGAAAGTTGATGGATCACAGCTTGCTCGAATTTTGAAACATTTGCGTAATTCGGTGTTTTTGAACCTTTAAACACAAATATCTTCCAAACCGCTGCTCCAAATGTAGCAATGATACGCCAATTTTCTCTTCAGAATTGAACGCCAAATTCAATACTTTTAACGGTTTTCTAAAATATCCAGTGGCGTAGAAAGTAGGAGGGTAAGAGGGTTAGTACCCCCCCCCATATCTACGGCACTGCGTCATTCTGACAGAATTTTTTCCAAGAAAGCACTGGGTACGTGTTTGTCAACTATATGTGCAAAATTTGAGCAAAATCGGTCAAGCTGTTCAAAAGTTATCAAGAAAAAAACAATTTTTTTCTGCAACTTTGAAGGCCTATAACTTTTTTAATATGCATTTTAGACATGTACTTTTTGGGGTGAGTCGACTTCTTTTTTTATTCTCTATCAGCCTACACAGTTTGTCGACTAAAACCTGGACCACCCTGTATACCTTGATTTCACGGCTTTGAATTATTTTCCTCCGGGTTATTTTTGGTCCGCCAAATGCGGGTGGCTTCACTTTCCACAGTTTCAATCGAAGAACTGTCGGTTGACAATGAGCGATGATATTGGCGAAAAAATCCTTGCAGAAGGACTACAGGGAGTGTGAACCAATGATCTGACTGAACTTTTTAGGAGTTGATCCTGCTATATCCAGGTATGAATTCCAGAATGCTTCCGGCCACTCTTTCGAGAAATTATCAATGGTTATCAAGGTGATTACTCCCTTCTGGCATATCGCAGTACGAGTCGCAGTATGAAATCTGTTGCTATCGTTTAATCCAATGTAATCGCAAGACTTCTAAATAAGTCCAGTATGTTAGCTATTATTCTGACAAGGTGTTGATAGCTTTTCCCCCAATTGTACAGGTTCGTGGCTTATCCCCGAGTCGAAGTCTCCAGTCAACATCCAAACAGTAACATGTAACGAATCTCAAATAAAACCGGGAAGAAGCGTTAGTTACCGTCAAATTGCTCAGTAATCAGTAGGTATGCTCTTGTTGTGTTCGTGTTATTGATGATAGTTTAGTGTCTTATTCCTTTGCGAGGATTTGACGACAGAGAAAGATAATCCTGATTCCTTGGGGATGCGTTCTGTTAATAATTACTAAAATAACTACTAATTCCGTCAATAAGTCTACCGCATAAATAAAAGTCACTAAACCAGTTTGAAAAATGATGGAATCTAGTTTTTTTAAACAAATAGACATACAAATAATGCAAAAAACCAGTGGATTACTGCAGCAACATTTATAGAAGATGATGTGTGTGCACGATTGCGCGACCAAGAATTATAGTTTATTGTACTTTGGTGTTTCGAAAAGCAGAATCTTATTGCCAACCATCTTTTTAAAATATGCGTTATGTAAAGATAATTAGCGTTATCAGTTAATTGCACTGATTTCGAATAATATCTATTTACTAACATTCTTGATAGGTGAATCAGGCCTAGGTAGGTATAACTACCATCAGTGTCTCGAAGAACGTGTGGTGTTTTTGTTCAAACCCGCGCTATGGCTATTTACACTGGCATTATCCAACTTGTGTAGTATAAAACAAACATTTATTAACGCAATCACATCAAAAATTTGTCCCCGGGGATTTAGATCTCCGCACGATAAGGAAGTAGTGCGGAATGTTGTTGTGACACCTCTTTTGGTGTGTAGTGGAGAGATGTCTCCAAAAATCGGTCGTCAGTAGGTCAACACAAAATCCACATTTCTGTGATTTTGTGCGGCTCTTCTATTATAGCGTGCACGCTTATATTTGCATTATTTACCCAGAGATAACATTAATTTTCCACGGCCGGATAGGCTAAATATCTCTTGCATTTGCATATGTGTCACCTTCACCACATTACTTATTTGTGCACATTTTGAGAGATTAATGTTTGAATGCCTTTCGCACGTTATATGCTCTTTTATTTGTCGCAATGATGGCGCATAATGTGTGGTGTGTGAGGTTTCAGTTACCTGAAGAACAGTTTCAACAGCCGTGTGTTTATGGATGGGACGGATTTTTGACGCGAATGTGGAATTTACGACGAGGTGAGGAAACACCGTGGGATATCCATTAGCTCTGTTGTTGTCCAACAAAAGAACGAATGACTCGCTGGAAAAATAAATAATCGATTCTTTTTATTTTAGAGAGACACCCAGCTACTGAGTTTGAACCCTCCAGAGTCCAGATCTGTAATTTCAGACGTTGTAAAGCTGCAACAGCAAAGAAGTGTTACTTATTGCAAGAGCAAATTGGAAGCTGCGGTTGTGGCTTTCTTCTTGCTTTAACTCCTCTGTCGGAACTCGTGCTGTTCATAATGTTCAGCGCTCTAAAACCATAACTCAATCGGTACGCAAAAATGGCTCATATTCGCACACGACCACAGCACGATGATGCATTTGGCGTCCGGTGCATTGTGTATGCACATAACTGCGGTTTAACTGGCTAATACTGTTATGCCATTTTCGTCTAGAAATTTATAAACATTGCAGTTGCGGCCACTTTGCAAACTGGGAAGATTAATATTTAAGCTGTTAGCGGCACTTGAGGACGACGAAAGCGACGTGAGAGAAACTGGACAAACAAAATGGGTAAATCGTAAAAATGAAACATGGGGACCGTGATGATGGCGTGGAGGAATCGGGAAAAGTTCCTGTTTTCAAGTTTACGGTCTCCTTGAGTCCGGAATGGTCGGTAAATACCCGGAATTTATGCACTGTTTGTTTTGTCTTTGATAACCAAACGTACGGTGTCTGTGGGATTTCATTCATTCATATTTTGAGCAATTCTGCGGAAAGCTTATACACTCAGCGCCAAAATCTCATTCTCCTGAGGTTAACTGAAACGGTTGTTTACGAAAGAAGGTAGGAAAGTGAAACTTTACAGAACATTAAGGCATTTGATACCTGTGACGAATAGGGAATAGACTGCCAGCTTCCTTGTCAATTAAAACTGTACCGTAACGCGGTAGCGGTCAAAACAAGATGGAAAACATTAACAGACCGAGTCGTTCAAGAGAGAGTACATGATATTCTTATCGGGCAGTGATTTTGGCGGTTGGCACATCATATCCAGGAAATTTTCGTGTTTATAATAATAATCGTTTATTGTGAACTTATCGAAAGTTATACACTTGTCAAGTGAAGGAGGAACACTTACCTACTTACTTATTTACTTACCAGTTCTTGGGACACTTACGGTAAATAAACAAAAATCACGAGGTAGCTTTCTCCAGCGGACAACAGGTAGAAGTATTTCGACGCCTCTGCGCATGGGCTTTTCGGAGAACACCCTGTATAGTCAATTATCTACGTTTTGTTTCGTCTGACTGCGGCATTCTCTCACGGACTGACAAACAACAACAAACTTGCGTGTATACGGAGCGTGCTCCCGTGCTCAAAAAGGTTCTCCCCATTAAAATTTGTCCCTTGACTTTAGTGTTGCCGTCTAGACAAGACAAGACAAGAGTTGCCCTACTCTTTTCTTGTCTTGAAATATCAAGATAATTTCAAAAAGACAAGACTCTAACTCTTGATGGAAATTTTTCAAGAGTCTAGATAGAGTCTTGAAATTAAATTACTAAAAAAACCCTTCTTCCAAGGCAAATACGTGACAGAAATATGAACATCTTTCAGCAAGAAAAATAAAGAAACTGTGAGGAGCAAGGAGCATCCTTCGAATAGAGACTGCGCTTCAATAAAATATTCTACTTGGGAATACTTAAGTTCAAATTTTAAAACAAAGACCAACTTTAATTGACACTGAAATTCATCATTGGTGTGAATGCTGAAAGAAACACCCCCCGACCTGTTAGTAGACGTATTTCTGCAATGGAGTCTTATATAAAATGACAAGATACGATTTTATAGCCGTAGGTTGATGCCTGAATGAATATAGTCAACTACTGTTCATTTAAAAAAAGCACTCAAAAAATCTGGCACCGGGAAAGGATATAGAAATTTAACTCACCGCAGTCTATCGGCTCGAATCAAGTGAATAAGCAAGGCAAGAACAATACCAGGTTGCCACATGAACGTCAAGAAACAGTCAACGAAAGAGTTACAGTCAAAAAAAAGCTAAACAGTCAACTTCAATATTATGCTTTTGCCGTTTGGTATTCGAAACATTGCTGCTGGACAGATAAATGTAAATAATTGGGTTTAAGCAGGACTTGAGTTCCCAGATGTCGTGGTGCGGACGTGGTCATAAGTTTTTGTTGAAAATATACCGATTATTTGCAGACCTGTGTCAGGTTCCCGCTTGGGTCAACCTGACGCGGGCAAGAAGACTAACCTCACTCAAGTTGCGGGAAGAACACCAGCCCAATTGGTATTTTGTCTTGGTACATTGAGAGGATATATCTGGCCGCCGCATGTTGGCTGAATCATTTTCCTTTTATTGGCAGGAAACACTTTGTTTCGCAGCTATTGACCAAAAGCCCCATCCAGCTGCCTAATTTCTTGGAAGTTGCGATCTGAGAAGACGCAGCTATTTTTTGGAGAAGTAGAAATAAAGATGTTGGAGCAGCCCTTGGAAAAAATCACTTGGACGAAACTTTTGCATGAGAACCGGAGAAAACAGTAGAGACATACAGAGTCTGAAAGAGATGTTATCTCCCTGGCAACGCTTTCCCGTTCTCTGATGCAAAATTGAAAATAAATTTATATTGAACTGCCATCACAAACCGAAAATCAAATTGTCTTCTGATATATGAAATTCACGATATACAGAGAGATGCTTCTATGTGTTGTTTTGTTTTTCCTGATTATTATTCATAACTAGTGAATATTCATGGACCGTAGACTGCCTATCAGACACAGCCTGACAACAACGGTCAATGCCTAATGACATGATGGCCTGCCTAGTGCGCAAGCGCAAAAGAGGTAAATTGCTTCATTATTCTCTCAATTTAAGAACCCAAATTCACATATTATTTTCTGAAAAAAGTAGGGACTTTTGAGGCGATATATTTTATATCGTCTATAGTGATTTCGGTACTTTGCCATTGCAATCATTTTGATTTCAAGTAGACACAGTTTTGAGTAGCATTTTGTCATACCGTTTACTCTTATTTATCTTATTATATGTTGTCAATAAACTCTGTAAGAAATCTCCAAGCTAATCACACATTCAGTAGAGAATAAGAACCATCAACGGAGAGCAATATATCTGATTTTTTTCAATTTTTCCTTTTCAAGAGTCTAATCAAGACTCTTGATCTTGACAGCCTCACTCTTGTCTTGTCTAGAAATTTCAAGACAAGAGTTTCCAGAGGTCTTGTCTAAGTCTTGACGCCTTTTCAAGACAAGAGTCTAGAAAGTCTAACTCTAGACGGCAACACTACTTGACTTGAGTGATTGTTTCGCGCACACCACCGGCTCTAAAGTTTTTGGAAGGGTGAAATTCGGTTTAGTATATCCGGTTCTAGTACGCCGGATAGCGACATGAATTCCTAAGTCATTTCATCACGAGACAGAGATGGTCAAATCGATAGTTTTTGTGATGGCAAACAATAAAAACAACTTTTGTCACTCATGCGTCGGTTGCTTCAAAAGTTACAGGGTGCATGTCACACATGTTGTAACGGTTGGGTTTCGTTCGCGTCTTGGGGACGGCCCTGTGCCGGCACATGTTAGGGTAGTGAGTTGGGGGAATTGCTGTCAATGTCAGATTTGACAGCAGGGTGACGGCAGAATGGAAGAAAGAACGTCACTTTGGTTTCCGGCGTTAAAGAAGTCGTCACAAATTCCCGATGCGTGAGTAGACCCGCTTAAATCCGCTTCGAGGGGCCCCATCCGGCTGTAGGCCGTCGCCCCCCTACACCGCCGGAACCACTGTCGACCGTCGCCGTCCTGCTTGTGATGTCAGCGTGAATCGCCTTGTGTTAACGTCTAGCGATCTGTGTTTTACTACCCAGCCGACTCCGTTCCATAGTGGCACACAATCAGTTTTACGACCCAGCTCTACCAGAGAGCTAACCGGCACTTTTGTTTCACGGCTTGTGCCTAGAGAAGGTCATTAGTGGCCTTCTCTCGCCGTCCTCTGGGCCATGCCCCAGAGAAATCTGCTTCAAGCTCCAAGCCCAACAGAAGGAGTAGAAAAGGTAACAATGTCAACAAAAAAAAAACTTACCTGAGTCATTACGAAACAAAAACGGTTAGTTCGATAGTTTTTGTGATGGCAAACAAGGAAAACTATCCACTTCTGCCACTTATGCGGCGGTTGCTTCAGAAGTTACAGGGTGTCCTCCTCCTTCTCCTCCTCCATCTTCTTAAAATGTGTTTGAAGGAACCATCTCTCTCTACTGACATGTTTGACACCCTGTAACTTTTGAAGCAACCGACGCATAGTGACAGAAGTTGTTTTCCTTGTTTGCCATTACAAAAACTACCGATTTGAGCGAGTCTGTCGCGTGATGAAATGACTTAGGTAATTATAATAAATAAAGAAAGAATTGATTGTGCAAAAAGGTACACAAAAGGTGAGATTCAGCTCAACGGCTGATCTTCCGTCTCACCGAAAATTATGTAAAACATAAAATACAAAAACAGAAAACACATTATATGCAACAAAGTTCTGAAGCATCGTACAATTACAATAAATCGTTGTGGTCGGAGTTGAGAAACTCGTCTCACGAGTAGTAGGCCTCCTTGATCAACAGTTTCTTGACATGGGTAATAAAGGTAACTTTTTGACTTCATCTGGGACTTTATTGAAGAATCTGATGGCATGATAATTACTGGCCATCCGAGACCGGATAAGCCGCAGAGGAGCAGGACGCAAAAGCTGCTTATTCCTTGTATCGTGCACATGAATATCTGAATTCGCGGAGTACTCCAATAAGTTGTTTTTGATGTAGACCAAGCACTGGAAGATATACAGGCAAGGGAGGGTCATGATTTTCAGTCTGACAGAGTGTGGCCGACAATCGTCTCTGTAGCCAATACCCGCCACAACACGAAGAGCTCTTCTTTGTAAACGGAAAATGTAGGATCTCACCGACGAGTGGCCCCACACAACTAACGCGTGCGACAAGTGAGTCTCAATGACAAAAAAATAAGCGTTACGCGATACAGAGTCCGACACACAGTTCGAGATACCACGCAGCAAGTAAATCTGTCTCGACAACTTGGTCCCCAAAACATCACCATATTTGTCCCACAACAGCCTGGAGTCTATGTGCAGTCCCAGAAACTTAGCCGATCCCTCCAGGTCCACATCACCGACTCTATTCAAAGTAAACAAAACACTAGCAGATTTGTCATTGTTAAGGCTCAGCCTATTCAAAGCAAACCAACGTGTAGCTAGCCCCCGCAAACTGGCGTCGAGACCGACAGCATCCTTAAGTCCTGGAGCCGAACTGCATAGAACTGTGTCATCAGCGAACAACCTGATAGCCCCATCAGCATGTTCGAAAGGTAAGTCATTGATATAAATCAGGAACAGTGTCGGTCCAAGCACGGAACCTTGGGGAACTCCATGATCAATCGGGAGCGGAGAAGACATGGTGGAACCATGGCAAACCGATTGAGATTCTCCGGCAAGATAAGACGAGATCATTCTACAAGCTGTGGGGTGAACATTATAGAAGTAAAGTTTGCGGAGTAAGACGGAATGAGAGACGCAGTCGAAAGCCTTGCCGACATCAAGAAACGTAGACACACCACAGTCTCTCTCCTCAAAGCCATCAACCAACCTCCTAACATAGTCCAACAACGCCTGGGATGTAGATCTGCTCCGCCTGAAACCAAACTGGTTTAAATGGTGAAATGTCGCTATCCGGCGTACTAAATATTATAGGTACTCGCGACCGCGGGAATCTGTCTAAGCGTTGGGGGCAATTCACGGGTTTATAGCCTCCACAAGGGCCAGCCATATCCAATCCTTTCCGAACGGGCAATAGAGAACCATAGCCCAAAAAAGAGCGTTAGCCTTTGAAAAGAGGCTCCACAAAAAGGGAGCCACCGCTCACACGGATCCACAAATCTTAGATTGCACTCGTGGTTAAAGTCACTCTCTTCTTTTTCAGTGTCTAGAAGCCGGGCCTAACCCTACCATAACCTCTAACCTCGCCTCTAACACTAACATAAATGTTGGATCTGATTGAACCACAAAAAGAACTTTGAACTACGAAAACCAGCCACAATTCAATGTTGGTCAAGGTGTAGAATCAGGTGTTTGTCGGAGGGTTGAGGTGTTGGGACTTCCGGAATAATTTGGGGAAACATATATCTTCGGAAATAGCTTAAGACATTTTAGATATATTTCAGCATCCAATGTGAAGCTAGGACTAGGTGTAGGAGCGAGCCAATATTTAAACATTTTGAGTTGTACATGGAGGTCAATAGATTGATGTTGTGTTAAAAATTATACTGTGTCGTATTGTCTTCAAACTCATAGTCAGACCTGTCTCGATAATCTCGAGAGCTCCATCCTCGAACAACAAGAAGAAAGGCACAACAGGATGTCGTCCTGATACTAGATGATCATCGGCCAAGGGGTCCCAAAAGCGGGAAACGTGATTTAATTCAAATAAGTTGAATTAAATTGAACTTTAATGGGTCGTTTACCCACTCATGAGCTCAAGAAGATAGCTGGGGTTATTTCAATACCAGCCGAACTCACCGAGTCGCGTTTGATGGTCGGTTCATCCAAGTCCTCGGACCGACAAGCGCAAGATTGACCGGGACTCCGCCTTGCCCCCAACGCAGGTGCAGGTGTGTTCAACACCCGACGTCGTTCTGATACGTTCCTGATTTCGACCGTCTCCCTGATTACGTTGTCTGTTTTCATCCAGAGCTTCATCCGTCGTGGGGGGTGCCATACCTACACAATAACAGAAGAAGCAGTGGGATGGGAACAAATCAGCTACCTATACGAAGCTCAAGTCGATCTAGAAGTTTTTAGCAAGATCCACTTTCCAAGTTTGATGTATTTAAATGCAGCTTGGATCTACCACAGGACCACACTGAGAGACGTTAATAAGACGTTAATATTGTGTCTTGGGCCAAAACATTCGTCTTTGTATTTTTATTAGTCTCGTTTTTCGTGACCTAAATAGATATAAGTATAAACGGCACGATTGAACTATCACTTTTTTAACAAGTTCTAACCAATTTTCAATTCACCAGCCAACTCTTTGCTAAGTCGGTATACTGAAACTAAGCCCTAAACTAAAGATTCATTCGAAAAGTTTCTCAAAGACTCTGTTGCTGGAATTTTACGCTGATGTTTGGAGTTTATGATGCGTCGCTGACCTTTGGCTTCAGTAGAACGTCGTCGGCGTCCGTCGTCCCGAACTAATTTCCAGTTTGATATGCAATAGTTTTGCTCCACATTTGCGTTGATGGCAGCGGAAATGACTTGACTTGAGGTAGTGGGCTGGGGGTGGGTAGATAGGTACATGTATAGCTTCTGGGTGGTGAACTGCTGAAAAGTTTGCAGGAAGTTTGTCATCGAAGTGGGTGTATGAGTAGGTGGTGGGGACGGCGGCGAGATCGAAGGCATCGCGACGGCGACGCCAGCATCGTCGTAGGGCCGTTCGTTAGTCAGTGTGCCGGCGCTTATCGAAGCAGGCGACGCGACCGACGCTCCGTTGTTTTCGACGCTCAAGTTCGACCACGCGTCCGCGGTCCGGACCAATGCGGCCCCCATAGACACATGTTCGAGACGGTCAGGTAAGTTCTCTTTATTTTATTCTCTCTTGAACAGTTTTGAGTCTAAAATAAGGTTTTTGAGTTTGAAGTTTCCAAAATTTTGTACTTTCTGGAAAGTTCTGGAACAATAAACTTCAAAACTCCAGGAAATTGCTTGAAGGGTTTCCGTCACTACCTGTAGGTATCGCTTTTGGAATCATGATTTTGAAAAATTTAAAATAAAATGACTACCTTTCTGCATTAAGTAACTGAATATATGAAATTATATTCCAACTGAATAGTTTTTATGGGTATACACGAAAAAATAAGCCTGCTCACTCGCCCTTTGGACTATTGGGCTCACCGCCCAACTTCATTCTTCCTAACATTCTTTTTATCATCTCTTACGTGGTTAATTTATGCTATCATTTATTTAGCATGTAGGTGAATCTGAAGTTCACAGAAGCACGAGCGTATAGTGACTGTTCGAAATCGGTAAATTCTACAGGAACACTTGAGGATGTCAGACGATTACTACATGAGTCAATCGCGTCCAGCAACCAAAAAGTTTTTGAAGTTTTTTTTCCATCAGTTTCCTTATTAAAAAAAAAACAACAACAACAACAAATTGCCACTAACAAGAGCTATTGTGTCTTTTTCATTATTGATCCCCAATGATCAATCTGCAAGAAGACAACTTTGCAAAAAAATCAAAATATCAGTGATTCTCATAATGTGTTTGTCAAAACTATGTTTGACACCTATGTGATGGGTTATTTTACTCTCAAGTTTTATTATTTATTATTATACGTATAGATAAAGTTTGGTTCGTTTTTCGCCTAAGTTATCTTCAGCACTTCTAACACTTCGGTACCTACAAGAAGAATATTACAACTATCAAACTAAACCATTTACAATTTCTGACGGATTTTACCTTCCATTACTAACACTATGGGACGATAGCGAGAAAGATTTAAATTGGGGTGGCCGCACTATTGATCAAATAAGACGTTTTGCTGTAACTAATACTTGAAAAACATACATGCGATTGGAAATTCTTGGAGTGGGCTCGTTGCTCGTTGAGAAGCTACCAAAAAGTATTTGGAAGCAGCTTGCTGAAATTTTGAATTAATTAATAATAATACTAATAATAACAATACGTATATTGCCCATAAAGAAAATACATCTTATAGCAAGGGTTACGATTTCGAACTTGATAGATATTTTTTGAGCATCGGAGAAAATAGTTTGTTAAGTATTGTATAATGTAACCAAGTAAACGTTGCAGGGAAAAAATAAAAACAAAACTATTCATTTCGCAAAAAGGACCGTAACTTGAGCGCTCCACTCAAAAACGATCCAAGCAGTCGAGCCGAGTCGGGGGTTATTCTATTGAGGGAAAAAATGAGGCCATCAAGGTTCATCAAGCTGTCAATGAAGCACAGCCTTAGGCCTTTATACATCGGACACTCGAAAATTATGTGCTCAATTGTTTCCGCCCTCAGCAAATTACAAATAGAGCAGATCTCTTCAGGTTTAATTATACCGGGTGATCATTTGAAAACTATCCACCTGCAATAACTCCCGATTCCTAGTGAATATTTTTTCGAGCAAAAACAGGTCGATTTTTTTATCGAGGGGGACATCCAAAACATACATTGGCAAATTTCTATATTCACCCCCCTCGCCCCCACTCACCCCAACTTTGAAATTTCAAATGACACTACCTACCTTGCGATACATCAAATTGAAGAAAATTGAATTTTCTTTCTGAAAAAAATATTTTCAAAATTTTCAGCCCCACCCCTTTTTCTCTAAAAATTCTCTGACTGTCCCATTTTATATTCTGGACCCCTCATTTTTTTGTCAATTTAGTTGGCGTCATCCTAGATAGCATCGAAGCAGAAAATTTTCGGTGGAAAAAGTGCTACCTAAATTCACCCCTTCGCTCTCCCCCACCTCAACTCCCAAATTTAATAAAACACCACCTACTTTGTGATACATCAAATTGAAGGGAATTGAATTCTCTTTCAAAAAAGAATTTTTTTGAAATTTTCTACCCCTCTCCCAATAAATTGGCCATTTGGAGTATTCTAAGGGGGCAATGGG
Source organism: Anaspis maculata (assembly GCA_949128115.1). Classification (NCBI taxonomy): domain Eukaryota; kingdom Metazoa; phylum Arthropoda; class Insecta; order Coleoptera; family Scraptiidae; genus Anaspis; species Anaspis maculata. The sequence goes on along the minus strand of OX421962.1, from coordinate 35,493,441 downwards.
GGACTTAAAAATTGTGAAAAAATCTTTTTCAGGGAGAGAATTCAATTTCCTTCAATTTGATGTATTACAAAGTGGGTATTGACATTTTAAATTTTTGAGGTCAGGTGGGGGGAGCAAAGGGGTAAATTTGGGTGGCACTTTTTTTAATAGAAAATTTTCTCTTTCGATGCTGTGCAGGATGACGTTTACTGTATTGAAGGGAAATGGAGGTCAAGAATATTAACTTGTGCACTCAGACAATTTTAGGAAGAACAGGGGGTGGGGTTGAAAAATTTCAAAATATTTTTTTTAGAAAGAGAATTTAATTCTCTTTAATTTAATGTATCGCAAGATAGGTAGTGTCATTTGAAATTTCAAAGTTAGGGTGAGTGGGGGCGAGGGGGCTTAAGATATAAATTCTCCAATGTAAGTTTTAGATGTCCCCCTCGATATAAAAATCGACCTGTTTTTGCTCAAAGACATTTGCACTAGGAATCGGGAGATATTGCAGGTGGATAGTTTTCAAATGATCACCCGGTATAACAGCAACCACCAGTGGTGAACTTCATCATTTTGTTACCGGACATACGCAACTGGCAACTGGAAATTTTAAATTTTCTTTATGTATTTTTTCACAATTTAAAACTTGAACACATATTTATCTTTTTTCTTTCCACGAGTCTGCTCCAAAAGTAATGACTCGTTTGATTTTCAAGCTGTGTTGCAGTTACCTTACATGCCATGCACCTTAATAATAAAATCAGTTATCCTCTGGCGGTAAATTTGAAGTTATGTATCAGATAAATACTGAATCAATGTATGCATGAAGGTAATAGTATATTACATACCGAGGTGGAAAACGTCTCATTACAGCCAAGGGATTCAATATATTACCGAGGCGCGCCGAGGTGAGATGGAATCCCGTAGGCTGTGATGACACTGATGACGCTTTACTCCGTGGTATGTATAGGACTTTATTCACTATGATCCAGTTTCAATAAAAATAATTGGCTCTATTTAAAGTTTTTTGCGTTAAACGGTTTTATAAGGTAGGCATAGGCAACCTTTTCAAACAACAAATCCATCAACACTCCGCGCTCTGCGACAGCTGTTCAGATCAGATCACCTCTCTTCATACGTCACTTTCGGCCGGTGGTTCGAAAGTGACATTATTTTCCAACCTGTAAGGAATCATCCACTTTCCAACTTCTTAAAAGATAGAAATGTATCAATTGCTAACTCATATTGTGAGTAAAATACAAAAATAATTAATGATCATGAATACAATATACTTGAATTAATAATGAAATGTAACTACAGTAACTACCTAATTATGGTAAATTGATATAACGTGTCTCAAAAGTAATGCCCCCTTTACAATTTTTGATGGGAGATTAAAAAAGTCAGAAAAAAGATACCTTCAATTATAAAATTTAAACATTACACCACACTGAAGAATATCAAAAACGAACGAACAACTAACAAAATCAATCAAACGCAAAACGAAATTCGTAACTTACAGATCGGGCTTGTTATCAAAAACTATGCTCAGGTCGCAAAAGTGTGAAGGCTAGATTTCCCGCCTATAGTGACGATGGCTTTGACATTAAAATAACGTCACATAACTTTATCCCGTTAGGTCAGTCATTCTAGAAGTAAAAATAGCGAATAGGAGAAATAAAATATAACAGGCTGCTGTTTGGCGGAAAATACGCGTTAGGGGTATACTTAACTATGGTCAAAAGTTGCCATCTGGCAAGTGTAGCGTCATCTTCAAAAAGACTAAAAAGAGGTTTTGAGGCAAAACCACGGGGCTTGAATAGATGTGCACGGTTCTTGTTGATAAAGCGTTGTTAGGCGAATGGTCCGACGCGTTGATTTTTGCAAGCTGACCAACATATCTATCGAAGGTTCGAATCCCGCAGCAAACGTTATCAATTTTTTTTTGGTAAAAAATGCTTTTTAGGGGCTACAACTACTTTTCGTCCCAGTTTTCATCATAGCCTGTGAATTTCCCAAGTTTTAGGTGAATATCATCAAGTTGAAAAATACTACGGTATTTATTGCTAAGCCAAATTCCTTGAGTACCTACTAGTAGGTTTTCTGATGGTGTCCCGTGTGCAAGTTGGAACTAGAGTATAGTGCTTGGTGCCCAATTGCTCCTTAGATGATGCTGAACTAGGACCGCGATGGCGAACATCTGAGACCCACAACTGAGCAGCGGGAGGGGGGATAAAATGTGATGAAGACATAAAAAATGGTTAATCATGAACCGAAAGAGGTACAGTTATGAAAGTTACCTTACGTATTCGCCATTTTACGCTAATGAAGGTTTAGCAAACCGATTTCATAAATATTAATCATTCTCAGAGATATTTCCAAAAATATATTTTTTTTTGTAAACCTTTTATTGTTAAAAAAATCAAAGAATTTTGAGGATGGAAAGATGGAACTTGATCATTTGACAATTAGTGATGTTAGAAATATAGTCGTGATTGGTGAATATTCCTCGGCCTACTATTTTAGGAAACAAGACCTTCAACTGTTTTCACCAGTTTGACCGCCATCTTGGATTTCTTTTTGGTGCAGTAGTCGCAAAAAGGACAGGGGACTCTGAGTATGGCAGCGTTAGATCATTTCAATACAAAAAGTTACTTCCCAGAGGGGGTTATAGTTGCTTCTTTGGCGAGAAAAATTGTCATTTTGTTATCTCCGGCTCCTGCACGAATCCAGCCAATGATGGCTGATTTGGAGCTGGAAGCAGCACAATACGTTTTGTACCATAAAACTTGATAGTTTGTGAAGTCAACTACCAAAATTTATGATCATGAATCGAATGGTTCATTGTTGGTGATTGGGTGAAGCAACGTGTGCTCATTTTTGGAAAAAAAATGGATCAAAACTGAGTTTTTAGTGGACATTACAAAGCTCTGGAGGAAGACCTGCGGCCAAGATTGGCGGCGAAAGTCATGTTACTAGTTGAAGTGAGTATGCTCTATAACAAGGAGCTGTAATGAATCGTGTAGGTTTCTTTAAAATCTCTAGGAAGGTCGAAAAAGATGTTTTTTCATAATAATATTTTCAAGTACAGTCCCTCCCAAAAGTCTGTAAGTCTGTAAAAAACCACCATCACAAATCTTTCAGCTCCGTGAACTAAGGTGATTTCAAGTAAACCGACCAAATGAATTGTTCCGTCTTGCAAATGTACCGTGGTCGAAAGAGTTAGTCTCTAGTGAAGAGAGAGAATTTTGGAAGGGACTGTATCTGAAAATATTATCATGAAAAAACATCTTTGTCGACCTCCCTAGAAATCTTCAAGGAACCTACACCATTCATGACAGCTACTTGTTATAGAGCATGCTCACTTTAATTAGTTACATGACTTTCGCTGCCAATCTTGGCCGGCGCAGATCTCCCCCCAGAGCTTTGTAATGTCCACTAAAAACACAGTTCTCATGCATTTTCTGCCAAAAATGAGCACACTTTGCTTCAATTAATCACCAACAATAAACCATTTGATTTATAATCATGAATTTTGGTAGTTGACTTCACAAACTATCAAGTTTTATGGTACAAAACGTATTGCACCGCTTCCAGCTTCAAATCAGCCATCATTTGCACTAGATTCGTACAGCCGCCGGAGATAATAAAATGGCAATTTTTCTCGCCAAAGAAGCAACTAACCCTTTCTGGGAAGTTACTTTTCGTATTGAAATGATCCAACGCTATACCATACCATACTTACAGTTCCCTGTCACTCTTGCGACTAATGTACCAAAGGGAAATCCAAGCTGGCGGCCAAGCTGGTGAAAACAGTTGACGGTCTTATTTCCTAAAATAGTATGCCGAGGAATTTTCGCCAATCACGACTATATTTCTAACATCACTAATTGTCAAAACATCACGTTTCATCTTTCCATCCTCAAAATTCTTCGATTTTTCAACAATAAAATGTTGACAAAAAAAAATAGATTTTTGGAGATACCCCTGGGAATGATTGATATTTATGAAATCGGTTCGCTTAACCTTCATTAGCGTAAAATGGCGAATACGTATGGTAACTTTCATAACTGTACCTCTTTCGGTTTATGGTTTAACATTTTTTATGTCTTCTTCATATTTTACCCCCCCTCCCGCTGCCCAGTCGTGGATCTCAAATGTTCGCCATCGCGGTCCTACGTCAGCATGATCTAAGGAACAATTTGGCACTAAGCCTATACTCTAGTTCCAACTTGCACACGGGACACCATCAGAAAACCCACTAGTAGGTACTCAAGGAATTTGGCTTAGTATTTTTCAACTTGATGATATTCACCTAAAACTTGAGAAATTCACAGGCTATGATGAAAACTTGGACGAAAAGTAGTTGTAGCCCCTAAAAAGCATTTTTTAGCAAAAAAAAATTGATAACGTTTGCTGCGGGATTCGAACCTTCGATAGATCGGTCGGTCAGCTTGCAAAAATCAACGCGTCGGACCATTCGCCTAACAACGCTTTATCAACAGAATCCGTGCACATCTATTCAAGCCCCGTGGTTTTGCCTCAAAACCTCTTTTCAGTCTTTTTGAAGATGACGCTACCACTTGCCAGATGGCAACTTTTGACCATAGTTAAGTATACCCCTAACGCGTATATTCCGCCAAACAGCAGCCTGTTATATTTTATTTCTTCTATTTTTCCTATAATGAATGTACTACGTAGAAGCATTGTTTGAACGTACTGACCGTAGATGGAACTACAAAGATAGCGTAGAAATTCAGGCTTCCCATATTAGGAACCAAACTGCTGGACAACGAAGTTGTCGGTATCGGAAAAATAGTTCGACTTTGAAGACCAATAGCTTCCGATTGCCGAATGTGATTTCCATTTTGTTTGTTGTGTTGATTAGCCTAATGTTTCGGTAGCCTATCCTGTACAGATGAATGTTGAAAAACTTCATGTAACATTTCTACAGGGTGATACGTAAAATGCTGCAAAATTGCACCGACTTCATCGTACCCCTATTTGTCGAAAAAAGTTTGTTTATGTATCCTAATACAAGAATCATGAAGTGTGGTTTATTATCTCAAAACAGTTTTGGATTTACCCAAATTGGAAGTCTAACATTGAAGATATAAATTTTTATGTTGAATGTTACAGATTTGCCTTGTTGGCACGCGAGATTAGGCACTTTTGATGAATGGATGTTGACATTGAGCAAGATTGTTCGTACAACAGTCCAGGACAATTGTATTCTCAACACAACCCGAATATTTGGTGTGGGGCCAAGCAAGGGGTATTTTGCTTGGCCTGTTCTTCCTACGTTGAATTTCGTCAGAATTTAATCAAAATTTTAGATATGAAACATGGTCTATTTGTAAGTTCAAGCCCCTGAACATGGTAACGATGTGAAAATTCAGTTTCTAAGTGAAGTAAAGCCCTCCGGACATATTACTTTTTATGCTTGTGCTATGCCTGAGTTTCGTAAATCTGCAACATTCAACATAAAAATTTATATCTTCAATGTTCGACTTCCAATCTGGGTAGCTCCAAAACCGTTTCGAGATAAGGCACCACACTTCATGATTTTTGTATTAGAATATCGAAAAAATATTTTTTTGGAAAATGGGGGTGCGATGAAGTTGTTGCAATTTTGCACCATTTTACGTATCACTCTGTAGAAAATTTACATGAAGTTCCTCAACATTCATTATTATAGGATGGGCTACGGAAAGATAAGGCTAGTTGACGTAATAAACAAAATGGAAATCGCAATCGGCAATCGGGAGATACTGGCCTCCAAAGATAAACCATTTTTCCGATAACGACAACTTCGTTGTCCAGCAGTTTATTTTCATATTAGTCGCTTTTCCTCTACGAATTCATCTCGATTTAAATAGCCACTGCTCATGAATCTAAATTGTAGACCTGATCGAGCGAGCTCCCAGGCTCTTTTTTGTTCGTTGCTCAGTCTTTATCACACTTCATTAAATTCCCTTGTGTCACTATAGCAAATTTTCCAGCAAGATAGTTATCAGCTGTCATCTCTAATATTGGTCCTTATGCTTTACTGGTTTCTCTGTGTTTACGCTTCAGATACAACTAGGTGATGCCTACAACATTAGTGTTGATTAAACGTATAGGCTCTCTAAGATCATTCTACTAAAAATATCGATGAAAACACCCGTCAGGGAGGAACAGAAAATTTTCTGACGCTACCAACATGACGTTCCTCAATGACGTTTCATTGATATAATTGCGAATGCGAAGAGCAAACTTCCACAACAATGGACCATTCGAATATCAATCGTGCGTAAATATTGACTGTTTGCCAAAGAGATCCCTCCCGATCGAACGTAACAAAAGAAGTTGAGATTCACTTGTATAGGTATATGAAAGTTTTGTGCGTACGTATACCTACTTCTATTCATTGAAGAATTTCTCGCACAAACACGCGAAAGACTGCTGAGATGGCCCCCTCTGCAAGAGACAATAATTTATTATTACAAATTTATTGTTTAATGATCGTACCGGAATATGAACAGGTACACTATCTGTTGGCATCTTATTGTCATTGACGTCAATTGATTCGGTCTTGAATTTCGCGGATGTTATGAAAACATACACACCGGGACGAGGGCATTTTCATGAATCAAAAACGTCACGCTAAGAGTAAACCTAGAGTGGACGGAGCGTAATTGGGTTTTACAACCGACAAATGTGGCATCTACCTGGGGTATCCGTGAGGTATAGGTGTTGTTTGATTTTTACACCTGAAGACGCATCCGTCAATTTCCGAGAAGTTTCATTGTCGGCCACTATGGCTGCGATGTTCCAATCTCGCCGTGCAAGTCGAGGTGATGTTTGTTTGAGTACCGCTTTATTCCAGCTTCTTCTGTGAGCGAAGGAACGGAGCATTGTGTGTATTTATGGTGTGTGGATAAACACCAGATACAGGGCTATACCAGTATACACACAGGAATTTTAGTTTTATTGGACTTACCTCATAATAGTACGAGGTGCAAAAGTTTTATTTGGGCCAATTCCTGCGCTATCCACGAGAGTAAATAGTCAGTTCCATTCATGGAAGCGCCCGTCCCGTGACTTGTTGACGAGTAGTTGATCCGATAAATAATATAATACCCGACAGAAGATGGACAGGTAGATCCTGTCCGAATTCATTAAACTTTTATGGACTTATCCGTTAGCACCTGCATCGTCCATCATACCCAACTAATCCTACATGTTTTGACACAGTAAGGTTTAGTAATTGAAACATACTAATTTCTAATAAACCTGCAATTTCTAAAAATGGTGATAAATTTTTTTGACTTTACTCCATCAAGTGGATGTGCGTCACCTTTTAGGTATTGGAGCTGAGGCGCTAATTCCTAATAAACGCAGTTTTATAAATAAATTGTTCAAGTGCCAATTCTCAATCTACTGGGAAGTTACAGTTCGTCAAAAAACGAAAAACCCCAAAAGGTATTCTTGTAGAGCGACGAATTGCGGCCAAAAGTTTGAATATATCACCTTAATCTATTCACGTTCTTATTTTAATTTTTGATGTCGTTTTGCAATATGCTTTTATTATGAATAAGGTAGGTAGGTACTTAACAACAGGCACCATAATCATCGAACAAAACTCAATCTAAATAAAATTAACGCACAAAATCAATGGACACTTTTTTCAAGTTCTTTCACCAACAAACCGATTGGCAGATTCCATCGAACTTTCACCGAAAGCAAGAAAGAGGAATATTCTCAAAGTCCGGAAAGTTGCAGATTTGTTAACATCTCCATTACAGAGCGGCATGGCGAGGAATGCACCCGCATGTATCAAAATCGACTTCGCAAGAACTATTGTTGACTTTTTGAGATGGCCCTATTATAGTCACCGACCGTAAGTTCCAGCACGCTCTGATATACGATATAGGTATGTACATACCTAGGCTCAGTTTGATTGACTCAAATTCCTTGTTATCCTTATTCACCGAAATGAGGCCGATATCGTCAGTTATTGTGAAGAGGCTGTTCTTTAGTACTTCTCATCGAATTCTCCGAAAAATGAGAAGTACCCTACCTACTTATGTAGGTAACCGCGAAAAAAAGATTTTTCATCCGTTTTTTTCAACTTCCCGTATGCTCAAACGTCGAGATCTGTCTGAAGAATTTTTTTTTCCGTGTCGGACGGTGTTTTTTGACCCCCCGATTAATTACTAAATCGCTCGACCGATTTGGACTAAATTTGGTATGCACGTATAGTTTATGGTAAAAAAAAGAAAATGTGATTTTCAACGTGATGTGTCAACAGGAAATGTCAATGTCAAAGAAAGACAGGAAATTTTGACTGAACGATTTTGATTCTCGATAGCTTATTTTGAAGCCTTTGGAAAACTCTATTCAAAACATGTAAAAGTTATATGACATATCCGCCATCTGTCGAAAGTTATAAGCTGTCAAAATGAAAACTTTTAGGTTAAATAACTCGAGAACCACCGAACGAATTTCAACCAAATCTAGTTTGCAGCAAGAGTTCCTCCAGGGACTCGATGAAATATGTGCAGCTCCGACTGGAATCAGGCGTGTAACTTCAATCAATATTTTTCAGAAAATAGGTAAAAATGGGCTTGTCCCACGTTTTTTTCGAGGTTTCTGGATCGATTGGAATACATTTTTGTGAACATGCGTCTGGTAGTGTGCAGACGTGAAAATCAGCTTTTGGCACTGAAACGTCAGTCAGGTGTACCACAACATAATTAAAGAGGAACGTCCGGTTTTTTTTGCAATTTTTCCAAATCATTGGAAAAGTTCCACTGATTTTGATGAAACTTGGTGCACAGGTAGTATCTTACGAGCTGAACATTTTGTTGACATTTTGTTGACATCAGGCAATCGCGGCCGCCAAAACTTGAGAATAATTATCAAAAATACTCACATTTCTATGAAATGACATGAAAATTTAAGGGCGCGATGAAGTACCAGAAATATTGAAGTTTTCTAGATACATGCGCAAAATCATATTAATTAGGAGACACTTTGAAAAAGTGTTTGAAACAAAAACCACCTCAAAAGGACGTTTTGTTCTTGAGGTATGATTTTTTGAAAATCAACGGCAAATTTTATTTTGTTAATTTAATTTCTTGATAAATTTTTATTTTATTTTAGTTTTTCGGAAATATTTGACCAATGCTGATGTTACTCAGTACAGGGGTGGAAGTCGATGGTGGAAAAGTAGAAATGAAATTTTCACTGTGATCTGTCAGAAAATGTCACTGTCAAAGTAACAGGAGATTCAGATGTAACGATTTTGACATTTGACAGCTCTTTCAGAACTCTTCAAAAACTCCACTCAAAACATACAGAAATTATGACATACCTATCTGTGATCTGTCAAAAGCTATAAACTGCCAAAGCCAAGACTTTGATGTTCATCAATAGCTCCAGAAGTACCTACTGAACGGATTTCGATCAAATTTGGTATGCACGTGAACCCTTACGATAGAAAAGAAAAAGTGAGACTTTCAACGTGATACGTGATATTATCAGCTGGAAATGACACTTTCAAAGAGTGACAGGAAATTTTGTCTCGATCATTTTGATTTTTGAAACAACATTTCGAAGCCCTTGGAACGTCATTTCGAAGCCTTTGGAAAACTCTATTCACAACATGTAAAAGTTATGACATATCTGTCATCTGTCTAAAAAAGCTATTAGCTGTCAAAACCAAAACTTTGACGTTCAATAACTCATGAAGTACCGTATGATCAAAAACTGTGGCTTGGCCAAAATCAGTTTTGTTTGCCTGCCAATGACAAAGACCACAGTAGTCCACAGCCTGCCTTGAGTAGGAAAGTTTTTGATCATACGGTACTTACTGAACAAATTTCATTCCGTCAGTGATTGTTCATAGGTAGGTAATATTGCATTATCAAGGCAATTTTACAGATAATTTAAATTATCTTCAAAGACGTTGCAGGAAGGATGGCTACGATGAGAAGTCCCGCGGCAGACATGACGACGATTTTGTATTTAGAAGGTTGCGAAAATTGCCACAAGATGACACAATGATAGTTCAAGTTCCTTTATCCGTTATACTATAGTTTCAGTTCGGGAACGTTCTGGGTGAATTTTGCTAACTTTGTTGGTAGGTTCCATGGGTTTTAAATATGCGTCTAGAATCTACAAAAGTTAGTTTTCCGAATATAAGAAGAGACCGTTTAGATTCTCAGCAGTATGGATGGATGGATTATTTTGGACCATCAAAAGCGTATGTTGATCCCATCTCACAGAACAACACTTTCCGGAAAGGGCATTGCATGAAATTGAGCGGCAAAGCTAGAGGCAAGAGTTCGATTGAACATCCTTACGTTCAACTATACGTATGAATTATGAATTGATAATGCTCCTTTCAGTGGGTTGTTCCGTCTACAGTATGCTTCCGCTTATACAGTATGTTATACCACGTCAAACTAAGAATCCCTCTCTAAAATTGGTGTACGAATCCAGCACAACAGCTATTATACTGAAAATTCAACTCAAAATCTTGCAAAGTTGATTTTGGTACATGGGTGCATTCTAAACCATGTCACCCAGTACCCAGTAATGCAGAGGCTCGCAAATCTTAAACTTTGAGGATTTTTGGAAGACCTCCCCTGCTTGCTGCCTGTAATGGCCCGTCTCCAATGGTCGCTAAACGTTAAACGCAGAACGTAAGGCAATCGCAGAGGGAACGCAACACGCAAGAAACACCATCGCAGAAGTCAACCAACTTTCCTGCGTGTGCTTGCTGCAACCTTGCGTCAGCCAATGATAAATCGGATAACGATTTGTTTCCGCGCCAACGAGGTTTTGTTTTTCTCAATGGTTTTCTGCATCTTGTTGACGGCTTTCATCCCGTGTCATCCCGTGTGTCATCCAGTGTCATCGTACTAGCGCAGCGGTTCGCTGCTTCAACTCGAACAATCCTGTATTTTGTGATACAAACAAGAACTTCAGCACAATTGCTCTTGAAACCAGAATGAATTATTTGGTCCGCTGCTCTTTTCGATCATCTCTTGCTGGTCCAGGACTTGGGAAGTAGGTACAAGGGGGACATGACAATTTTTTGCAGCAAGGACTAAACGCTGCTATTGGATCATGCTTGATGCCGTTTCTGCATGAATAACTACAACCTGCAGTTCACGATGCTGCCACTGTCAGAATGATATAGTATATTGGAAATAGAATATCTGCTGGAATTAATTCAAACAAAAACGATTTTTTTACCATGGCTAGCTTTCAGTTCCTTCTTCAACATATCAAAAGTCCTCAACTCTGGGACAGCTACAAATTAGTATACAGGGTGAAAGTTTATTATTTTTCCTTACTTTCTTTCTTTTTTGAAAAACTGATGACTGAAAAAAACGGTTTTAGGCTAGTTTGATAGGCCATAGTCTTTTAATGAACATATAAAAAATATACCACCCAGCCACTCCTGTGTATCGAGTTACAGGGTGGAAACTATTTTTCATCTTTAATTTTTTTTCTTGGTGGAACTGATCTAGATTGAAGCCGGTTCAAGTTCTTTTGCAAGCTTATAATGTCATACTGAACATATGAAAGAGATACATCTCTACAACTGCTGCTTTTCAATTTACAGAGTGAAAAGTCATTTTCACGTTTTAATTTTTTTCTTGGTGAAATTGGCTCACACAACAATTGCGACTGATTTTTCTGTAAACTTTAAGTTTCTAGTCAAACATATCAAAATAATACATTTCTGCTACAACTAAGTTTTTTTTTATAAATTTAAATGTTTGGGAATATTTGGGTAAATTGCATCAAAAATTCAAAAAATCTTGGAACGCAACCGATCATTTAAATTTGTAAATAAAATCGTAGCTGTAGCAAAAATGTATAATTTTGATATGTTTGACTAGAAACCTCAAATTTTCAGGAAAACCAGTCGCAATTGTTGTGTGAGCCGGAATCATCAAGAAAAAAATTGAAACGTGAAAATGACTTTTCACCCTGTAAATTGAAAAGCAGCAGATGTAGAGATGTGTCATTTTTATATGTTCAATATGACATTATGAGCTTGCAAAAGAACTGGAACCGGCTTCAATCTAGATCAGTTCCACCAAGAAAAAAAATTGAAGATGAAAAATAGTTTTCACCCTGTAAGTTGATACGCAGCAGTTGCTGGGTGCTATATTTTTTATATGTTTATTGGAAGACTATGGCCTATCAAACTAGCCTAAAACCGTTATTTTCGGTCATCAGTTTTCCAAGGAAAAAAGAAAGTAGAGAAAAATAATAAACTTTCACCCTGTATACTGATTTGTAGCAGTCCCAGAGTTGAGGACTTTTGATATGTTGAAGAAGGGACTGTAAGCTTGCATTGGTAAAAAAATCGTTTTTGTTTGATTTAATTCCAGCAAAGCACCTATTTTTTTCTATTTCCAATATACTAATAAGCCTGTTGGGAGACAAGGTAGAGCAGTCAGTTGTGTCATGGGGGGCTCCTGGATTAACAAAGGTTGGTCGTTGAAGGGGATGTGTGGGGTATCATTTCTGACATAAAAGAGGTCTGCGAACTCGTTTCTTTTTGTAAAAATATGATTGGTTTGGAATTGTGGAAAATATGAGGGTTCAATGTCGTCATAATTGATTGTCAGACGTTCACGATTCGCACTGAATTGAGTTTTGTAATGGACGCAACAACGCAAGGAACGCAACGCAGAAGTTGACCAAGCTCCAACTTTCTGCGACCTGCGACGTGCTTGCGGCTGCATAGCGTTAGCCAATCAGCTGAACCCGGAAGAAGATATGAATTTTCCTGTATTTTGGAGCATTAGATGGTGTTGCAACTATTGAAACAGATAGGTATGAATAACCTTTTTTTCGAAGTGAAGGTAGCGGTGAAGTAGCAGACTTCGATAAGAATTATTCATGCCTCGATCCCGAAAACCGTAGCCGCTCCTCCTCAGATTGGGCATCAACGTCTCAAGTGCCCCAACCAACATTGTTCAGGGGCAAAGCAGTGCAGTCATTATTTGGTGTTGAAGTTCTAAAAGGGAAAATGGACAACAACTGCGGCTTCACTCAGTATGTAGACCAGCTGGCTGAGAGGGATCTGCAAAGGAAATTCCAAGAAAGATTTCCAACCTGCCCTATACCACAACGGCATCAAATAGAGGCTCTGAAATATAGTGATATTTTCAGGTTTGCAGAAGCCCATAAGGAGGGGGGGAGGGTTGAAGTGACCATCCCAGAAAAGCAACTGAGTATAGAGGAAATAAAGTAAGCATTATAAAAAAAACTGTCGTTGTATATCTACACGTGATCCCAATAAACGGTCAAGAGAACATCACCAGGTCTCTCTGGACCAAAGATACTCATTTCTACCATTTTTCAATCATCACAATCATGTCAATGATTGGAGTGATTCCCCCGAAAATTTTGCCCCATTTCAAATGGGATGTCTTGGAAAAAATTCACCGATTTCAAAAATTTTTGTTCTTTTGGATAGCGTATTCTGTTGACTATAGAAACCTTTTGATAAAATTACCCACACGAGAGTCAGGGCCACACGGAGTTCCACGGGAAGAGGTTTCCGAACACTTGTCTTTGCAAGGAAAAGAGCCACAAGCTGAACTAAATGATCAAACCTTTGCAGCCAGATTCGCGTATATTCGTGAAACATCCTCATGGTCGTTCTCTTTATTCATATACCTAAACATGCAGGCTGTGATAACGACCTTCTTCACGGCGATTACAAATAATTGGCCTAACCCACCATTTACGATGCTGATGTCGTCGCTGATTCTGTATTTGAAGTAGCCATTCCAGCGTTAAACGAAACGCTTGTGAAAATAATGATAATAATAATAATTTATTGATTCTAAAAGGACTTCCCTCAAAACAAGACCGGGGATGTACATAAAAAAGCACTTCAATATAAATATAACACTCTACACAATATAAATACAATACTTTACACTGAAATCAAAACACTGTACAGTAGCAAGCGTCTCCTACCACTCATTTCTGACGAAAGCGCGCAGCCCCAGACAGTTGACAAGGATAGCGATCCAGGTTGCAAACGCTGCACACTTCATCCGCTTTGACCATGTAGCAACATCCATTGACAGTAAACTTCAAGAGCCTTCGACCAGACAGACGTAGCTAAGTTACTCTTTTAACAGTCTGAAACCTGATGTTGAGGAGAGGTGCTGAGCAGGGAGGCCAGACAGCACAAATGTATTGTAGAACATCGAGTAGCCAAAGCTAAAAAGGGCGACGATATCTCGTTGGTATAGCATCTCTTTGTATATTATAAGCAGATCCCTCTTATGGTGCCTGAGCGAAGGCAAGGTGAGAGACCGCAGGATTTCCAGGGAGTTGATAGCAGTGAACTAGGACTCAATTTGTGTAACCCAGTTGTATTTTGGGTCAGTCTTCTATGGCAGGGAGCTCAGCTAGGTGTAGCAATCTGTCGAAGCAAATCCTTGGGTAGCGCTCTGACGTCATGGAGAGAATCTTCTCTAGTCAGGAAAGCCAGGAATGAGATCCAAAGCGGAGATGAGATTCTCAAGTTTAACGACTCCAAACTATCCAGTCTAACAAGATGGTCGGGGCCGTGTAGCAGCAGTGAGAATAATCTCTTTAAGAAGTTCACTTGTAGTCTTTCTTCGACGCGACGTCTGGATAACGAATGCCCCATATAGCCATGTTGTGTGTTAACACTCTTCAACACCATCGATTCGTACAGCTCGACCCGGGAGTGCAAGGAGTTCAACTTCGCCCTGCACATTGTGGATGACAGATCCTAGGGAAGCCGCCGACCTCCTCACAAAAGTGGCCGATGCCTCCGAAAAAAGGCCAGAGGATACAAATGGGACGCCCAGATAGGTGTAAGAACGAACGGTCTCCAGAGGCTTCTCTTTGTAATAGAAGCGCAGCGTCTTCGTCTCTGCATAACCGCCTCTTCTGAAGCACATGACGTCGGATTTGTCGGCGTTTATTTCCAGACCAATCGTCACAGATGCTTGTAATAAGTTGCGTGTATTTTCATTTTCATCCATTTTGCCACTGCCCGTACAGTAAACAACGATCAGCAAAGAAAATGCGAACAAACCACACTGACAAGAACTTTGACAGGATAAAATTTTCCGCTGCGACGGCTGCGACCACTGTAGACGGATTTCAAACACCTTGCGTTGGAATTTTGCGACGAGCCTGCGTCAAGCCTACGTTCTTGCGTTCTGCGACCATTGGAGACGGGCCATAAGATTTAAATGAAATCTGCTTGTCGGTCGGTTCTTCGGTGAGGGAAACTCCAAAAAAGTGGTTCCTCAATTTTGTGCGTTGGATTGTTTCAACCGATAGATCAATAGATCCCCGTTTTTGCGAACTTTTTTTTTCAAATTCTGATCATATGATCATGAAGTCTGATGTCCTATCTCTGATTTTTTTTCGTAAAAGTCGCATTTTAGTCATTTTGGTTGGCAATAAAATCGCATTTTTGATGATAAGAACCTGTAATTTTGCTTACTTGTTGCTTGGACTGTTGAAAACTGCTGCGCCCTCAGAACCTTCATTCAACTTTTCCTGTTCGCGTGATAGGCCAGGCGGTAGGTCATTCTGGATAGAAAAAATTCCGACCAAAACTTTTATGGTGTCAAACTCTTCGTAAGGTCAGTAGGTATCTACCACTGAGTTTCCGCCCAAAAACGAGTTGTGCTAATTCCTCCACATATGCCCAAAGGTAAAAGATGTCTTGAAGGTGCAAAAAGACCTGTTAAACCCCCGTACTTTTTCATTTTATTTGCCTCAATGCAAACGTACAACTCTAACGCAAACATTGGAAGCATTTGTCATCATCTCTGTGCCAGTCTTACTGTTGAAAAAAAAAAGATTTCTTTGTGCGGGTCAGATAAATCACATTTAATTGTTTTTCCACACAAGAAAACACTGGAGCAACATGTATTTTGGATGTTTCCTAATAACTTGTAATCACTG
Organism: Anaspis maculata; assembly: GCA_949128115.1. NCBI lineage: Eukaryota > Metazoa > Arthropoda > Insecta > Coleoptera > Scraptiidae > Anaspis > Anaspis maculata. The sequence continues at coordinate 35,477,478 of OX421962.1, read as the reverse complement.
AGCTCATTTACGGCGTAAAAAATTCAATAACAGCATTTTCGAAGATGTTGCCCGCTGAGAAGTGAATAATTTTTACCCGCCTGTTCAGCAGGAGTTTTTTCAATTTTACCAAACACCATTCTCGAAAATTTTATAGGAAATGACAAGCTGGAACTGTTTTCTAATGATATTATACCTGGCTTAACCGCGACACGCTTTTTGGAAGTGTAGGAAACTGATTTCTTTCGAGCGGTTCTATTTTACCCGCGTGCGGCCATGCCTACTTGACATAGACCGGACTGATTACACAAGCTTGGAAATGTACTCTCTTCCAGCTTTGAAACACGACCATTAATGATAAAATAATGTATGATTTCTTCATGAATCAATGTACAAAGTCGCAATAACAATGGTCGCGTTTTAAAGCTGGAAAAGAGTACATTTCCAAGCTCGTGTAATCAGTCCGGTCTATGTCAAGTAGGCACGGCCGCACACGGGTGAAACAGGACCTCTCGAAAAGAAAACAGTTTTTTCAGACTTTCAAGTGCGTGCCGCGGTTAAGGCAGACACGATATCGTTAGAGAAGAGTTTGAGCTTTTCATTTCTCATAAAATTTTCGCAAACGGTGTTTGGTAAAATTGTAAAAATTGCTGCTGAACAGGCGGGTGTAAATTATTCACTTTTTTGCTGGCAACATCTTCAAAAATGCTGTTATTGAAATTTCAATGCTATAGATCGGCTCAGTGAGTACAAGTTATCAGAGAACATCCAGAATACATGTTGCTCCATCGTTTTCTTGTGCGGAAAAACAATTAAATGTGATTTATCTGATCCGCACAAAGAAATCTTTTTTTTCAACAGTAAGACTGGCACAGAGATGATGACAGATGCTTCCAATGTTTGCGTAAGAGTTGTACGTTTGCATTTAGGCAAATATAACAAAAAAGTACGGAGGTTCAACAGGTCTTTTTGCACTTTCGAGGCATCCTTTACCTTCGCGCAGATGTGGAGGAATCAGCACAACTCTTTTTTGGGCGGAAACTCGGTGGTAGATAACTACTGACCTTACGAAGAGTTTGACACCATAAAAGCTTTGGTCGGAGTTTTTTCCATATTGTAGTGATTTTACCGACATACCGCCTGGCCTATGAATGGAAAGGAAAATATTGAGAACGCTCACAACATTTGTTCCCCGATTTCGAAGAATAATTTCATTTCAAGATCCATCTAATTGGACCATTTTCAAATCAAAGTCTGTTTGTCTGCCTGTCTGTGTGTCTGTCTCTGTGTAATCGGTCATGATAACTCTCAAGGGGTACATCCAATCGAGCTGAAATTTGGTATGCAGGCATGGTTTAGGCGTCCAATGAACTTGAGATCTCTCATCAGAGGGCGCACTTATTGCATCGTATCAATATCGGAATTTTTGAGGTATATGCCGATCAGCTTTTAAATTCAGCACTAGAACGGTAATTTTTGCACGCCAAGTTGGCAATTCTGCGATATTTGGGGATGCTCAAATTTGTAATGTTGGATCAATATTTTCTCAGATGACCTTGAATTTGTATTGTCAATCGAGTACAGCGCTGTTGCAAGATTGTATGAACGCTCAAGACGTCTTGATTTTGGTAGACTTTCTCCAGTTTAAATGGGCGACTGGTGAACAGTTTTTTTTTGAATAAAATAGTGAATCATAATATACCATCATATTATATACTAGGTTGAGAAAACTGTTCTAATGTATGGTCAGAAAGGAAGGCATAGTGTCTAAAACCTAGAACGGCTCGGCACTCTGTCACTTACCTGCCATTCTGACAAGATAACAGTCATAACAGCGAAGGCAACACTGTAGCGGAATATGATGCAAGGAGACGCCAGAATTGGCATTTCATGTCAAAATTTCCTAACCTCACTGGACTTCGCCACAAAAAGCCCGTTTTCACGTAACTTGGTCTGTCAGCGTCCGTTACACCCTAGGGAACATGGCCAACCGCATTTTAATTTCTACTGAATTTAAAACGTGATCGGCATATAGACATCTCAAACTACATATGAGATGCTTTGTTGGCCCAGAAACACATTCTGAAATTTAAGTTTGAATATGTGTTGAAAATAGAATCTCAATTTATTGTTTTTCAAAGATGTCTAAGATGCAACTTTTACAAAAAAAAATCATATAATCATTGTTGGACTTCTGATTTGGAAATTTCAAAAACCATTTTGAGGTAAGGCCTCAGGCTTTATGACTATGTCATTAGAATTGAAAAAAAAATTCACGGGGATCTATTGTTGAACTAGATGAGAGCTAACACTGCGGAACTAGCACCAACATTGACTTTTGGTACCAAAAGCTCCCATGTCGTAACGCAATGTCAGATAAGGCTCATCAGAAGACGAAAGACGAAACGATCACGTTACCCTCAGCGGGGGTTCCTCTACCGCTCACAATCCCATCATGCAAATTGGCGCTATGAGATTAAATTTCGATGCACTATCTTGAATTCACTACGCGCGGCGTGATTAATTTTCCAAGTAGTCACAAAAAAACAAAGAACCAAACAAGAATTGAACACGCATACGAAAAAAGAGACACAGAACGCTTTCCTCGAGTTATGGTGGTGCAAATTGAAGAGAAAACAATTCGCTCTGTGTGATTTCCCCAAGAACAAGCAGATATTAAAAAACTATACAATGTAAAACACTGCCTAATTGGCGGAGCTTTCGAGATCGTAAAAATGATCGCAATAATCACCAGCGTTCGGCTTTTCCATACGCAGAGCGGCATTGCCAAAGCAGAAGTCATACAATTTTGTATAGGTATAGGTACCGTATTGATTGTATTGCGGTATTTTACGGCACGTTGTAAAACTGAATTTGCATCGCAACTTACGTAACATGTCATTATACAAGTTCATACTTTACGTTTAAAGAGCTAGAGCAGAAAACTGCGCTTGCGGTATAGTGGCAGTAAAATAGACCAGAAGAAAAATCAACCATCATCATATCCATCAGCCTTGGTTCAGGCTCCAATTTTCGCATCCTCGCGCGTACTATCCTTTTCATCAAGGTAATTGCATAATTTTATTACTGACTTCCTTGTGAAGCGAGTGCGCCAGGCCATCGTCTTCGGCGTGGCGTCTTTCACGGAGATGCAGAGGCTGCGTGGGTCGAAATTTGATCTAATAAACGATGTCCATAATAACTTCTTATAATGTGAAATGGATGTTGGCATAATACGGCCTTATACTTTATGGAGTATCAAGGTGCAATTTATTCTGACCGATATGGCTTTATAACAGCTGGATATGTTACCGGTAATGTAGGCCGCTTAAAATGCCATACGAGTGGCAACTGGTATTTCAGAACCGTTCTTGATTTTTGTCAGTACCTACTATTCCTTGTTTCCAACCAGAATACAGTCGAACCTTGAACTAAGTAAGCAACTAGGAACAAGTACATATTGCCGAATTTTTATCTTCAACCCCTAAGCCTCCCAATTGAGAGATTTTTGAAAAGGGTTAGAGGGTCGTTAAAAAACTTGGTACTATTTTTTACAGAAAGAGAATTTTATTACCTTCAGTCTGATGTTTCGCAAGGTACATATTACTATTTGAAATTTTGAAGTAGGGTAGAGTGAGGGCGAAGGAAAAAAAAAGTTGTCGATGCGTGTCTTAGATGCCGTGACCTGCTTTTGCTGGAGAATCTGTTTTCCAAGAATCGAGAGTTAATAGGAATAAATCATTCTTTCAATCAACAATAAGAAAATTTCGAGAAGGGTTGAGGGGTGACTTGAATAAAATTAATATGTTTGACAGAAAGTGAATTTGATTACCTTAAATCAAATTTGGCAGCAAAAAATCTGGGGTGGGTCCTTTTCAAAAAATGACCCTGTATAATAGATCCGTACAATTTTTAGTTTAATGCAGATTATTGTGAAATGCGTCTAAAGATACCTTTCAGACGATAATGATTCCATATTTATGGGGAGGAAAGGGGGGTATTTTTTATACAGGTGTCTTAGAATTCCCGCCTTTGGAGTCCATTGCAGTTCCGGAAATGCTTGAAAAGTAGCAGTGAAATGATGAAAAAATGGGTATCTTCAGTTTGTGAAGATATGATATAGGGTGTCTAGATAGGTCCTTTGAACCCTTCTATGGTTCATTAAGCCCTAATGGCACAATAGGATCCTTGTACGTTTTTCTATTATTCCAAATGATATCCAATTAACATAATAATAGACTGAGTGTTTTTCCGCAATTTTGCATAATTTGCTTGATTTTGTAAATTTAAAACCGGGTTTAAAACTCAAAAACTCTTAGGTAGGCAACTTACATGCACCTGGGACACCAGCGGTCTTATGATTATCTGTCCTGGGGTCATTTGGTTCGTAAAAAAATATCTTCCCAGTGGCGTAGTATGTGAAACGGTGACCGATGTGTTCAAAAGAAATGGGCTCGTAGCCTCAGGGCTACACTTTGCAAGCATAGTTATATCAATAACAAGCCAATCCAAATTGATTTGGGCGGGGGGGGGGGGATTCGGGACTTTGGGGAAGGCGGTTGAAGCCGGCAAACTGTTCAAATGCGGACCCGCGCAATCACACTACGCCACTGTTGATTCCATAGACGATTGTCTATGGAATCATCTATGTAATTGGAGCGGTGGTAGCCGAGTGGTACAGGCAATGGCAAGCCAAACCATTCGCGCTGCCCTGTGTGGGTTCGAATCCTACTTCATCCATGGATATTTTGTGCTGTCCCCGAGGTTGCATGGTAGAGCAGCTTATAGCTGAATGCCGCCTCGTAAAATAAGACAATTAAATAAATAAATAAATAAATTGTCAAGTAGTATAGCATGTTCAACTCTACTGTGATTCTAGTTGGCTGAGAGATTCCAAATGTGAAATATAGAAATCTCCAAAACTTTGCGGTTGGTTACTTATACGCACTGGCGATACTCGGCACAATAATTCAAGACGAGACACGAAGCCGTCTAGGCTTTTCCACGTAAATCAAGGTCAATTTTCCAAGATTTCAATATTTGATATCAGTTTGATAAGCAACATAACCTTAATTTTGGACAAACCGTTTCACACCAGGTAAAAAGGCGCCAAGATTACAATGCTAAACCAGAAAATTTGCCCAACTAACTAGAATCACACAGAACCAAAGTAACCGTGTTCTTGGCGTGAAAAATTTATTGCAGACTTTTTGATGATATTATGCGGTATGTACTGAAAATAAAATGTATACAGGGACCCTATTATGTATGAAAAATATCACCTACTGCGTATTAAGCGTATATGCTTAATTTTCGTTAAATATACAGGCGTCCCGAAATCAGTGATATAAAAAGAAACATATAGACAGTGTCTCTCCACATTTGATGGGGAGACCTCTTGTGCAATTTGTTTCCGAAATTCGGCTTCATGACGGAGATATGACTTCGGAGTTCAACTTTTTTTTCATATTTTTTTTTCATATTTTTTTTAAAATAACTCCAAACGGCCTGACACTGAGTTGTTTTTTGACAAAACAATAGTTTCACTCACTGTAGATCTTCAAGTCGAATTGTAAAAAAAATCCCATCAATGGTTCCAGAGTTGACTGACAGAAGTTGAAAAAACAGTCGAATTTGCAAAAAAAGTTCATAACCAATCTCAATCTCGTCATTATCATAAAAACAGTCTATGAATACCTCTCCGCCATCAATTCTGGAACACCCTGTACGGGGGTGAGCCATGAAGTAAAAAATTGGCTGTTTCTCTGCAATTTTCTTTGAAAAAATTCTTTGGTGAAAAACCGTGTCTCTTCTGCTGGACATCGGCTGAGGGACCAACCGAATGGTTTGGAGGCATTTTAGTGGAAAAACAGTTTTCGAGGTTCTTGATTTACCCTCTGTGATAAACAAATACTAAATAGACATAAATAAACAAGTGGTGTTTTCTAGTTTTCACACATTATCCCGGTTCAAATAGTGTGCTAATGTGCTTTTTTTTTTTTAAATATTGAAACTAGAAGGACTGGAATGACCTACGTTTGACACCCCATTTCCCATATCTTCAAAAATTGAAGACCCGATTTTTTTCCTACATTTTCCTGGCACTTTTCAAGCATTTCCATAAACTGACCTGGATTCCGATGCCGACAACGGAAATTTCGAGACACCCCATATTCAAGCTCCAGTTTTGTGCCCAATCACTAATAAGGTCAGTCATCAGTCCTCTTGTAATTCTCGGCAGTCAAGACGTAATTTGGATCCACTCGTGAAAAGGGTATAATGCAAATGATGTCGGTTGATTTGTTGATTATTATTAGATCAGATCACTTTTGCATCGGTACGATGCCTCCACTTCTCGCCTTCCTTGAATAATTGATACAATATCTAGGCCAGGGGTCAACGTGATACTGTGGTCTCGCGGGAGTTGTCGCATTTCAACCGGTAAAGCTTGTGAAATCAATATTTGTCATAAAAATTCTTTATGTACAAGAATTGAAAAATACCTGCTGCACAGTGTAAGGTTACCGACTGTAACGCCGATCAGCCGACGACGATTTAAATCCTTTGTCGAGAGGCGTCAAGAAAAAATAATGTTCCTTCAGGGCTTCATTATTTGTTCGCTCCGAAATAGAAAAGGGTAAATAATAATAATAACGGGTGGCGCGATTATGCGAAATGATTTGCAGAATTCATATAATGCGGTTTTGAGAGGGTGCGATTCGGGCATAATATAATGAGGCCTGATGGAATGGTTATTTTGAGTTCCAAAATGCCATTCAGATTAGGTCTATTTGACGTAAATCTAAAATGGCGGAGGTACCCGGCCTGTGATGTCGACGCAAGTATGTTGTTGAACCAATTATTGAAGATTTTTATCTAAAGTGTAGTACAAGAAATCTTGTTTGAATTTGCGTCACATCAGTGCATTTTTTTTTCAAACTTTGAACCTTTAAAACAACGTTTTCTGGCTCGCGGTGCGGTCTATTTGCCGCTTGTTAAATAATAGCTAATTTGCTAGCTAGTACACAGCACCTACCTTTACATGCATGCCACCCACAGTTTCTCCACCTCATAATGCGCCTTTATGTATTCAAGTGAAGCACAATTTGTTCAGTAGATTGTGAAATTCAAGTTTTGTTATGAGATGTAAAGTGCCAGTTTAACACGAGCATACAGACGCAGGAGCTTTATAAAACTCCCGGTATTATAAGCGCGCACCACAGGCAACAACAATACGAAATGTGGTGTCAAATCAATTTTCCGTCATTACCATATGAATGGTGATTCTCGGAGTGTTTGTTCAACTCAATTTCTGAACATGCCGTAATGACACACGAACATTAAAAACATTCAATAATTTTCACGGCAAGTGCGCAATATGAGAGATACCCGATACTCGATGGCCGTATCATAATAGTAACTACCAGGAGAAGAGACCTGTTTGACATGTCTAATGGGCTAATTTTCATTGTTACATAAATTCGAGTTTTTACTATTACAATGGAAGCGCATCAGAAGAGTTATTCGAAATTTTATCGGGCACTTAACCCGAATTCCAGTCGCGCGAGTATCCGCGTCTAGGTTTCCCATCGTAATGTTAATAATTGTAATGGCATTAAAAGTGATAAACACTCGAGATTGTGTGGTTTGGTACTCTTTGTGTGATTGATGAAAAAAAAAGAAGGGAAGTGCATGTTCGGTTATAGTACGAATGAAATAATTATTGTATATCTAGATTATTGTTATTTACCAATATACTCACGCGAAATTCAATTAGTGAAAAATTTGCGCTGTCTCCATGCAGGCGCGAAGTCGAAGTTTGTTTAGAATGGAATTTTGATTCATCACTTTTCGTATGAATAGGGTTTATCATAAGTCATGTGAGATCTTGTAAAAATGCGAGCTGTTTTTTTCAAAAAAACAAACAATATTATATTCTGATTTTAAATAGATGGGTATAAGAGAAATTTGAAGACTAAAATAAGGTCAGCCCTCAGGCTTGCTTTAGAGATAGCGAAATTTCTGGAGTGGGGTTGTATTGCTGAGAGGCCCAAGAAATCCTTGCTGAGGCTTTCTTCCTGCACCCTGGGTACCAGATCATCATGATTTCCATTATCAAGAATTCAAGAATTGTGGTTTCTTCTAGAATCAATCGATTTTTATTCTTTGAAGGTCCTAATACAAGTAGTAACTAGTGAAGTATAACCTAATACAACAAGAGGTTTCAAGTATACAATACGTCCAATACTTCAGTGACATAGTAAACGGCTGAAGTCGAGGAGGAAAATGAGCTTTACTTTAAATTTTTATTTCAACAAAGTAGGGCTCAAATTTAAGTCCGACTTGCGCCTGGAATTATGTCGGATTACCATGACAAAGGTACGAAACAACCTGTTCAAGGACGGAGTTGAATTGGTGAAATAAGCGTTGCGAAATCAATCCGTCTGGGTTTATTCCTTGACGGATTTTCACCATTTTGGTCTCTTTCGAAAGCTACAAGGATGTACTTTGGTCTGAGCCCATTGGCAATTCCAAAATCCAAAAATAATTTTTTTTTTTGGATTTTGGGATACAATTCGTCGGATTAGGATGTATTTGGATCCAATGGATTGACAGCTTTCATCCCCTATATTTCAAGCTGCAATTTTTTACTCCCCCTCCAATATTTCAAAACCCCCAGGTGCGATTTTTGGCGATTTTTCACTGTTTTTCCTGTACTATAAGCAGGCTTTCTCTACAAGAGATTTTGACTTTCAATGCATGTCATTCATAGGATCACTTTTTGGCGTAAATTTTATTGAAGGCGGAGTAAGAACCGACTTGATAAACACACTGTTACGATATTCGCCAAAGACACCGATTCAGTAATACGTCACAAGCCCTGACTCGCCGACTGTATCATTAGTGGAGGAACCGTTCGAGACTTTGCCAAATTCATCGAGCGCTTGCTAACGGCATAAGACCCAGCAAAGAGTGGTTCACGTCGTCTCAGTGACCATGTCAGTATGATAAATTGTATCTGATATCAGTCAGTCAGGTGGAGGTAAGCAGGCGGCTTCTGGTGCAACTTCAACCCAACAACAACAGGTTCTCCTTTAGCATAATCCATGCATCGGAATGCAAATTGTAAACTGCTCGTCAAGGCGTGAGCCGTTTCGCGACCTACCGCCCAGAACACTTACCGACGATCACGTTCAATTAATTGAAACATATTGTCCTCGCACGGCGAAGCATCAGCCAAACCCTCCTACTCTTCTTATTCCTCTTCTTCTCTTGTACATGCTGCAACACACCTAAAGAGTTTCACATCAACCGCGTCCATTTCCCGCCATGTTTTACACTTCGAATATAGAAGACGGCAAACCATTACATGCGTGTACTTGCATTTTTCAGTGTTTCTTGGTAGTGACATATGGCACGGTAAGGTTACCTTTGTATGGCAGATTGTAGCGAAATTTATTGCCTTGTGGGAAGCGCCATCAGCGTCAGAAGAGTACTTATTGAAGGATGCGCGTACAGAAGAACGGCGTAGATTATTCATTATTACTTACGTGCACTTGTTATGTGTTTACTTTCAAGTTGTCCTTTGTGGTTTATAATTATTGTTGTCGATGTGTATTTCTTGTTGGAAATTAGAAGTGTTTTGAATAATTACGAAAGAGGCAAAATGTTTACCAAATGTAAACTCTTGTAGTGTTTACATGTTTAGTGGTTGGAGTTTTCGAAGAGAAGAAAAAAGGGGTAAACACACTGACGGTTGGGATTCTCGAAATCGACGTCCTTTAAAGTTTCCCTGCGCCACTGAAGATGTCTTCACTAACTCTTTACATTGCTGTTATATCAACAAGGATCAAATAATGGATTCAAAAAGAGAACAACTGATTTTGAAAAAAAAGCGCAAAAAAAAAACAATATACGGTGACGTTGACATGTCAGGGATGCAAATCGAAATTAGATAGATAGATAGATTTTACTTCCCCGACCCACCACCCAACGAGGAGGGGAAGTATTGTGAACGCGCTAGAATAAATTTTCGAGATGAAGACGGATATATCCATTTTGAGGTCCCCCAAGGCGATTAAGAACATTTTTGGAGTGATGTCTATCTGTGTGTGCCTGGCTGTGTGTCTGTGTGTTTGTCTGTAACCTTCTACGATTACAGCCGCAGCGTTGATCCGATCGACTTAAAATTCGGCATGCGGACATTGTTGGTCCCTGGAATGAGCCCATTAGTTTTTGGTTGTCATCTGTCCAACGGAAATGCCACTATCAAAGAATGACAGATGTTATACATCACGAAACTTGACTTGCAATATACCGTTTGAGAGCCCATAAAAAACTGTATTCAGAACAGTTGAAAGTTTTCCCCTATCTGTCATCTGTCAAATAATAAAAAATGTCAAATTTCAAAACTTTACCATTCAATTATTCAAAATCTATCAGATGGATTGGGACCAAATTTGGCAGCAAGCAACAAAACAAAAGAGTCAAATCAAGTCTGGAGTTGCAATCTTCCACCATTTTCCAGTCTAGCGGTATGAATTTTCAAAACTTCTCCTAGCCGTTGCCACTTGAGAAGGCCTTTCGCCCGAATTTTGACCAGAACGACTCGCTTCTGATGCAGGACTCAACTCAAAAATTCATTACTGCTCGGCGATAAACTTTTTTCGAAAAAGTCAAACTGATATCGAAAGTACATACAGGGTGTTCGGGTTTGGCTATTACAAACTTTGAGGGATGATTCCCCTTCAAAAATAAAGCCGAAAGAACAAAAAACTCATGGTCCTAAAATGCTTCCTTAAAAAGATACAGGGTGTTGAAGTTGACTTTTTCAAATGGTTTTTTCACCGTAACTTTTGAACCGTTGGACCGATTCTAATCAAAATTTAACCAAAGTTCAGTCAAATGAGTCTCCATCGATAATAATACCACAATTTATCAAAAAATTTCTGGGGCGTAGATAATAGGGGACTGTTCCCTATTTCTGCCCCTATTTTTATCTACCTCAACTATTTTTCAGAATTGTTGATATTTTCGGATTCTACGTTCAATTTAGAAAAAAAAGTTACTCTTGCAAAATTTTGATTAGAGGCTTCAATTTTCGAGATATTTGGGTCTGAAACTTTGGAAAACGCCTCGAAATCGCGACTTTCAAAGGCCTAAAAATTAAAATCCAAGAAAACTTATGATTCCTCAACTGGAATAAGTTTTCTAGGTCGCTTAGGTTGATTTACTGCCATTTTCGGCTAAGAAACGAGGCCTTTTCAGAGAAAAACAATTTGGGCTCTGGAAAGTGGCGATTTCGAGATGTTTTCCAAAGTTTAAAAACCAAATATCTTGGAAATGAAGCCTCTTATCAAAATTTTGCAAGAGAAACTTTTTCTTCTAAATTGAACTTAGAATCCGAAAATATCATCAATTTCAAAAAATTATTGAAAGATATAAAAATAGGGGCAAAAATAGGGGACAGTCCCCTATTATCCACGCCACCAGGAATCTTTGATGGATTGTGGTATTATTATTCGATGGAGACTCAGTTGACTAAACTTTGGTTAAAATTTGATCAAAATCGGTTCAACGGTTAAAAAGTTACGGTGAAAAAACGATTAAAAAAAGTCAACTTCAACACCCTGTATCTTTTTAAGGAAGCATTCAAGGACCATGAGTTTTTTGTTCTTTCGGTTTTATTTTTGAAGGGGAATCATCTCTCAAAGTTTGTAATAGCCAAACCCGAACACCCTGTATATTGGATTGAGCGTCGTGTAGACCCATTTTCAAAATCGGCACGGTTCTGGTTTTCTGACGGTAGTTTTTTTGAAATGAAATTTGTATATTCCGTGAATTTGAAAAAACTACAATGCCAACTTTGACATGCGGTGAGCCCCACGAAATATTCATTTTAGGTGCAGACAAGCTGCGAATTAAAGTTGAAAAAAAGATTAAATTGAAAAATTATCAAAAAATTAATTTTTGGAAAGAAAATTTTCGAAATCGGACTCACGGTTTCCAAGTTTTCATCTCTAGAAGAACCGCAAATTTTCCAAATTTTCATCCCGTGAACAAATTTTCACCATTTTTTTTTCAAACAAGGGGTTACTGGCTCTTGAACATTTTCCAATAGTTTTCTTCTCAATTTCTCGGGAATTTCCCTGTTGAAAATGTAAAACAGGCCTGGGTTATCGAAACCGGATTCGAATGATGGAGCTTAAAGTGAAGCCGTAATTGACGATCTGAACATGATGATTTGGAAAAAGATTTGAGGTTTTTCCGGAAAATTCGAATTTTCTAAATTTCCAATTTCCTGCAAATGATTTCCATTATTTTTGTGATGCCAGTTCCAGATCGTTCACCTCCATCCATGTACCATCCAATGCGTCTGACTGCCTCACTCGCTTTTCTTTCTACATAATTTTGGTTTCTTGTGAAAAACTGCAAATTTCTATAACTTTTTAGCGTGTGAACATATTTATTCCAGCTTCTTTTAAGTGATTCTTGAACATTTTCAGGCAATTTCTCTCAAAATTCTTCAAGTTTTCCGAGAGTTTACCACTTCAAAATAAGTAACCGGCCTGGCTTATGGAGACCGGACTCAAATGATGGAGCCCTTATTAGAGAAAATATCCCAATTCTTCAATTTTTCTCCCAAATTCTAACTTCCCACCCGAAGGGACGTCTCATCATAAAATTTCCATCCGTTCTTTGCTACTCGTGGGGGAAGTTTCGGGGTGACACAACCGATTTTTTGTTAATTTTCGCTCGAATTTCCACTTACCCCCACTATCGTTAAGAAGCCGATATTTCTGTGTGAGCTGAGAGCTGAGAAGAGTGAACTGAAAGTTGGAGTTGGAATTTCAACTTACGGAATAAAGTCAAACTCAAGTCAAGTAAATTAGTAAGAATGTGATTTATAAAGATAGATTCAATACAATAATAAATATTACCTATCCTAATCGAACCATAGAATCGACTCGAGATCAAGTTGGATGAGACAAAGACAGGCAGGATCCCAAATATATTTAGAACATTAGAACAATGCTGAGACCTGATGCCACACATAAGTAATTTCAAGACAAAATGGAGAACTTTGGCTACGCCGCGTTGGTTGAACTGAAGAGTTGACTCTGGAAATAAAGGGTACAAGGTACAAGAATTGGATGGGTATACCCATTGACTATAGTCAAGAGATGAACATGTGGCGAATTCTAATACAGTAATGGTGAAGGTGCTGAACATCAAGAGACAAAATACCAAGGGTGAGTATTGCTATAATACATTCTATTTTTTTTTTTGTATTTGCAGTAGTAGCTCACTTTTTTTTTTTGTAACGTTGGATAACCTGACTGATGTTACAAGACATCAGATGCAATCACAACAAAATTTAATGCAAATTCAAAATTATGATCCATAGAATCGTGATTATTCTAGTTTTTTGAAAAGAAAATTTCTGTGAGGTGCAAAAAGATGTGAAAATACAAAAATTATAATATACTGGTATGAGTAGTGTATTAAATAAAGGAGATTGAGTATATAGGAGAATAATATCTATGGGATCTTTTAATTCCTATTTCCGCAAACATCTGGTTCCACGAAGAAGTGGTCACTTGTGATTTTGAAAGTATGTGTATCTCTGAAAATATGTTCCTAATGAACCTCGTTGGAGACCACGATGCGTGGATAAGACACACACTTGCACTATTGGCGGAGGAGCTGGCATCAAAAGTTTGACGGAATTTTTTTACTTTTGTAGACCTCTTGCGATTACAGGTAAAATAATGATGGAATGGAAATGTCAAGAAGATCCGAGGCTTTTCCAGAGGAAGTCTGGAATATTCCGGAACACATAAGCGGGTGTATAGAGAAGCGGCTCAGAATCAGAGAAAGGAGTCGATTCAAGAGCGCGAACAACAGCGAAGCTAAGCATAGAAGAGTAGAGCAATACGTACCCAAGTGCGACAATAACTGTTATTCACTTGAACATATTCATGTACTACTTATACATGTTTTTTCTCACAAGTTCACAACAATCCTATACAGGGATGATTACGTGAAATTTCCAGGCAAGGGCAAGGGGTCGCTGTCGTTGAATGGTCATCACCATTGTCGCGGAAGTAGTAATAAACAATAAAAACAAACAGAACAAATTACTGCCAGGAGTATCATGGCATCAATCATCGACTAGCTCACGGCAGAAATATTAATTCTACGTGATGAAAAATTGAACCATATTCAGGTGCGAATTGCAATAAATTCTATATTCCCAGTTCATTACGCAATTGGCGTCGAGTTCTCATAATTTTCCTGTACGTAAAAAAATCTCCACGCGTGCTAGTACCTAGGTACATAAACTTCAGTACTGCTGTCAATTTGAATTAACACCAATTTCCATTCACATCGAATGGAATAAAGCGTTCAGCGGACAGCGATACGCCGACAGGCCGAAACACTTATTATTGTGCCCAGAAGAACGGTAGGCGTCAACTGGCGCTTTGGTGGCTATTTACAGAACAGGTCCACCTCAAGGAATGGAATATCGCTTTGCTGATGTTCGCATAGCTTGCGGGCCACCAACAGCAGGACTCTCTTCGCAATACGCGGGGCATTTAATGATACGTTCTGGCACGAAAGCTCGATCACGTCCCACCCAAAATGCCACAAAGCGGTCCAGAATTACGGTCATTTTGGGAGATTTAATTTCCAGAGCATCGCCCAGGAGGTGCCGTGCTGTGTGGAACGAAACAGTCGCAATTTCAGGTAGGAGGATTGCAAATAGCTTCCTCGACGCGCGCGATGTCCTTTTTCAGCGGAATTTTGAAGTGCGGTCCTTGTGAAGGGATTCTCCTCGAGCTCGGGTCTATAACGCGGCGATTTCCACGTTCCAATAAGAGCAATCGTGAGCTGATGACGACGAGAAGCTCCGCGTCCATTCCGTGCCCCATGAATAATCAATGAAGGTGCACCACAAACATTTGGATGATGATGATGATGGGCTGAAGAATGTTAATTTATACGCGTAATAAGTGGTCTAATGGGACTGTTTGCGCAAGGTGGGTCTAATATGTAGAGCACTTCTGTATTGGTATTAAGGTTATGTAGATCGAACAAATTACTGCACGAAATGATGTTGGAGAGCAATAAGTTCCCCATCCTACTCTCTACCCATTTATAGGTAGGTACCTACTAATATGTTCTAATTATTGTGATAAATTATTCATTCATAACTAGGCAGTTGAATGTCTGAAATAATATTACATGTAACCCTGAGCGAATCTTCCGAATACTTCGGCCCTCAAAAGCTTCCTTTGGAATAGTGATACAGCTGTTGCTATTCAGTTGTAGTTCGGGATCCACTTTGAACTGTAGGCCCTCTATTCTATATGAATAGGTAGAGAAGCAAGCCGACCCTATGGCTAATAATTCAATTTAAGTGTCAACTCAAATTAGCCTATTCTAATAGGTATATCGAAATTGGACAGGGTTAAAAAAATGGCAATTTAGCTAAGGAAACACTTACTAGTTTTTCTAAGCAACGATCACTTTTAATGAACGTTGACATATTCATTTCCTACAGGTTAATTATGAATCAATAATGTCTTGATTACGGGGGTCATATAATTACCAAAGGAATATATCTACCTGAGGAGCTTGTGGTGTAGTGGTCAGCGTATTCGATATTCGACTATACTACGCTAGAGGTCGTGGGTTTAAGTCCCACTGTGGGGTGGACGCTGGGATTCTCGCCTCGAAAACAAGCTCTTTAATTTGGTTGAAATACTTGCTAGCACGTAAAATACGAACGATGGTGCCGACCCCATGCGATGTTGGTGGTCGGTGAAAATCCCTACCCTGTGTTGGAACACACAGGGGTGCCGCAAAGGCAGTGGATCTGGTTCCAGCATCAGCCGGGATCTTCAAACCAAGTCTAAAAGTCCCGGCAGCCGCGATCCTTCCGGTTTTGAGCTCGGGTCCCGGCAGCCGGGATCCTTAAACTAGATCTAAAAGTCCCGGCAGCAGGGATCTGATCGGTATTGATGAAAAATCCCGGTACTCCCACCTATTTTGTTCTGTTCGTTAGATTTCAAGGTTTGTAAAACACCTCGAAAGAACCACATTCAAAGGTCTAAAAATTAAAGTACAAAAAAACTCATGATTTCTCAGTTAAAATAGGTTTTCATAAAATTTTTGAGTTGATAAACCACCTTCTTTTCTGAGAAACAAGAAGTTTTCAAGGAAAAAACAAATTGGGCTGTGGAAAATGGCGATTTTGGAATGTTTCACAAAATTTCAAACCCAAATATCTCCTTAACGAAGCCTTCATACAAAATTTACTGGAATAGTGATATCTTTTCTGAACTGAACGCTGAATTCAAAAATTTGAACAGTATTAAAAAATAACTAGGGGGTGGAAACAGGAAAATGGGTGGGGAGAGAGGAGGCACCGGCACCCCCCTAATATCTACGCCCCTGGGTTTTTTTATGAAACACGTTATGATTATTCGACCAAAGATAATTTCAGTGAAAGTTTGGTCCAAATTTGAATCAAATCACTTGAACGGGTCAAAAGTTACGCGGAAAAAACGATTATTTATTTTCGACTTTGGAGGGCTGTATCTCCGTTATTAGGCATTTCTTAAATATGTTTTCTGAAGAAAGTACCTTTCACTTTTGATTCTCTATCATCTCTCAAAATTATTGTATCAAAAACTGGACCAGCCTGTATAATGGAAAAACGTAGAAACGTTTGCCATATTATACAGGGTGGTCCAACGTAATTTTTTTCTTAAAATCAAAAATTTCAGAGGTGCATAATAACGGAGATATAGCCCTTCAAAGGAATAGAAATAAGCCCCTTTGGAAATAAAAAATCGGTTTTTTAGCATAACTTTTGAACCATTCAACCGATCTTGTTTAAATCTGAACCAAAGTCTACTTGAGTGAGTCTGTATCGAACGATAATAACGCGTTCCATCAAAATTATCCAAGGGCGTAGATAATAGAGGGCACCCCTCTTTTTGCTCCCTAATTTTTCACACCTTTGAAATTTCAAGAATTGGTCATATTTTTGAGTTCTATGTTCAATTTGAAAGAAAAAGTAACTCCGCAAAATTTTGATTAAAGGCTTCGTTTTCAAGATATCTGAGTGATTCATGAAGTGAAAAAATCCAATTTCTCTCAAAAAAGTCCCCCCCCCCAAAATTCCTTGCCACAAAACCGTGTTATCTTCTGCTCCACATCGGTTGAGGGTCAAGGAACCAGTCAAATGGTTCAGAGGCATTTTGGAAGAGAAACAATGTTCGAGGTTTCTGACTCACCCTGCATAGAAAACAGAAATTCGATAAATATCCAGTTGTTAATTTTTCTCACTCATAATAATTGTGCTACCATCAGTTTATTGAATTCTTCTGAAATAATGGAACTGGAAGGGTTCAAAAGACCACCCTTTGACCCTTCATAACTTCAAAAATAAAAGTCCAAGAATTTTTTAAATATTTTTATGGGCTTCATAAAGGATTCCATGTACTGTATATTGGTCCAACCCTTTTGAATCACTCCATATTTATAATCAGGATAACCAAGTGCATCGATTGTGTTGATGAAATACGGGGTGTTTCGAGGGGCGCTTCTAAAAAATGCAAGTTTTTTGCGACGCCCTCTATATGACATGAGATGGAAAATTACACTTGATGAGATATTCATGAACTACAGCAAATACTATACGATTTACCCCGTTATATTACAGCACGGTGGAAAGTGTGTTCTGGCGGGCACAGCATGGCAATCTAATAATCTCCACAAAGTATAAGAATGTCGTTTGTGGAACTCGATCCGGTATTAATTTTAATTTGAAAAATATAAAATACATTGGTATGTAGGTAGGTACCTCGTGAATGTGATTTGAGGTAACTACGTGGTTATCTAGAGATCCCACGATATTATCTTCTCCAATCAAAATAAGGCCGTAAGTTAAATTGAAATATTGACAAAATTGATGTGAGTATTTCCAGTTATGTGCTCGCCACCGTACTTATATTTAGAATGTCACATTTAATTGAGGTGAAATCAAACCATTCAAAAAATTAACGAAGAATAATGTCAAAAATCAATTTCCAAACATAAAAATTTGATTATCAAACCAGTATAATATCATCGCTATACAATCAGCTGACATCTAGAACATTAAGCAACTGGTTTCCGCCTCAATTGTCGAAAATTCTTTTTTCCCTCTGGGCTTTAATCATCCACCCCTGCTTTCCTGCTTGATTCGATTTTATTTTTGAATTGTAAACGTCCATTGCAGAATACTCGTATACCCAGGGCCAGGTACTCAGAGCAAGGTATTCACCGGCGACCGGCGTCGGTGTTAGGCCTCGTTGCGGAAATAGGCCGACGTTAAATGAACGAGTAATAATAAATGTCTAGGTACCAGGCACAGGAGCCTCAAGGGCTCTAAAGAGTTTCTTATCTTTTTCCAAAATCATCGTTGTAATTACCTTGAAATACAGAGTGCAACTTTTTTTTTTGGCATAATATTTCAGGATTCCGCGGGCCACTTACTCAATATTTTCATAGAAACGGTCAAAATACATCTTTATGATTGCCTGATTTCTACAAAATACGAACAGCAGGACTCTCTCCTTGACACGTGGAGCATTTATTGACACGTTCTGGCTGAAAGTTAGTTAAGTAACAGAACAGCCTTATTAACTGGAAGTGCGAGAATGTTTCAAGAAAGTGACAATTTCATATTCTAAAGCGATTAGATTGTACCTACTCTTCATTTTGGCACAAGTTCAATGCTAGAGAGTGAAATTCACCGATGGTGGTCTCGGGTATATGTGTGTGTAAGTATGTATACGTGTGCGTGTTAATGAACATGATCGATCCCGCAGCAGCACCGAGGGGCACTTTTAACATTGACATGCTGAAATCGGAGGCTTTGACTTTGATATTCATAAGTGGCACTTGTCCATTGACAAGCTCGCTGACAGTCGATAACAAGCACCAGCTGTCATGCACACCACATGCACAGGCCCAGCCGTGGCACAATCAAAACGTATATCTTCACCAGGTCGATTCGATTTACATGAAATAAACAACAACCTTACTCTCAATTATGTTTATTGTTTTGTCGAGACCGAAGATTTCAGTCGAGTCATCTTGGTAAATACTTGTACTCTTGTCCCGAGTGGAAGGACGTCGATGGCATATTATGTGCATATGATTTTTCCTAAATGGGTGCCCACTGGAAATATCGTTACATAAGAACAATGAGATAATGCAGAGGCGCTCCTAGTTTACTCCATATTTTGTGGCCAATACATCGCGCAGGAATTTCGAGATCGGAACCACACGGGCGTATCTTCACGCCCATTTTGAGAAAACTATAGTCATGCATTCTGAACAGTTCATTTGTACCTATAATAATAAGTCAACTGATCAACGACAAAAATCATGATTTTCTTGAATAAACTACTGTTTTGATTCTATTCTTTCTCTATACTTTCAAACAATAAGCAGGTATTTTGGTTGGCTATCTTAATACCAACTTAATTTTGAACTGATGGTAGAAACTCCTAATGTTGATGAGTTTAGAAATAGGAATCGTGAGCACATAGATGAAACGTAGTTACGTACCTATCAATCACAATCAACCTCATCAATAATTGACGTAACAGAACAGTGACATTGTAAAACAATTACTATTACTACGAAAGCAAGAGCAAACAAGAATGTGCTAAATATGCAAAACAAAACGCTTGAAAATCATAAAAACAAAAGTAATTTAAGGTAAATACACAATAAATTGAGCACATATTTATTCACGTATGCCTATTGTTTACGCACATGATTTTATTTTCTTCATTTTGACCTGCATAGGTATATATCCATTTTTGGTCTGTCAAGTGCTGTTTTGAGCTTATAATCATTGAGGTCTTCCATGCATGCGAAGAGGTCGAACAATTAATACAGAAAGATTAATTAATTGCTTTATTAAATTTTATTCGATTATAGTCATACGCATTAGTGTCAGGCTGTCAGATTTCCTGAATGTGTCTATTTCGATCTTATTTCATTTACTTGTTACCCAAAAGCTTCTTCCCACGGGCTATTTTTTTTTGAGTTTATGACTTGTGCAATGCTTTGCTATAAGGATTGCTCAAATGTCCGCACGGCTTTGTTCTTGTTAAAATTTGTGTTGAGTATGCCATAACATTCCGTCCTTTCCGTCCAACGTGAGTATTTAGAAAATTGCTTCGATGATCACGCCAAATTGAATTGGACTTATTGCTTCCGCACTGCAATGAAACCCCAACTATAAGAGTCTCTGTTGTGGAGCTCTGACAATGTAAGATTTGGCATAATGTTCCTGCTTTCAGTAAACAATCGAATATCAAGTAATGGAGTACCTAAGAGTCCATTCGGTTCATTTATTACTAAAATGATTGTTACGAACCTCACTGGAGACCACGTCGTTCGAATAAGACGCACACCTGCACAACTGGCGGAGAAGCAGTGCTTCGAGAGCTTGCCGAAATATTCGCGAAACCCGATGAACTCGAGTATATAAGAGCAGCGTGGCCAGGAAGCAGGCTAGTGTTGAATGAAGAGAAAGAGTGCGAACAGCAGCGAAGTGTTATTATCTAAGTGGGACAATTTATTCGTCGTGTAATTTAGTAGTTGGCAGTAATAAATAGTGTGTGCCTAAACGTTTGTCTCTGAATTATTGAAGTTCCCAACGCAAATTTGTGACCATTATGAAATGCGCTTACGATACTTTGCCTGGGCAAGGGACGATACGTAATCAACCGTAAAACTATACTTATCTCAGGCACACAGGTACCATCCAAGTGTTCCAAAATGAAACATTCTCCATAATCATATTGCTACGCCCTTCCCCTACCATCACCAACACACTCGTCCTTCGTCCTTTAATTGATTTCAAGTTACCAGATCTTACCCACTGACATTCGCATCGTTACCAAGAGAACCACCATAGTCAAGGTAGGCCGAGTCCGATGCAAGTCCGATGCATTACACGCACAAAAAATATGTCATCATTTGACAAATTCTGATCGCAAGCTCTACATTGTCATACTGCCACGTTATCAATTTCAACTAAGCAGATGTCATTAACAGGCCACATTTACTTGTATACAGGGTGTCCGTTTTTCGAGGCTAAGCATGGGTATCTCGCTTATCTTCAGAGATACAGAGTCGGTTAAAATAGAAAAAAGTTGCGAATTTCCATGACGATCAATAATCCAAGAAGATATTTGAGTTGTCAGTTTTAGTTTTAGAGATATCGAGAAAAAACAGAAATTTGTAATTTTTATTTTTATTTTTTATTTGGAAAACGGTTGAAGGTAGCCTTTTCTAATTAAAACGTTGTGAAGGTACTTTTCCAAGAGGAATTCAATGTTGTCAAAATCTTCATTCTAGCTTCCAAAACAACCGAGATATGACATTCAACTTTTTTTTCTCTTATGGGTGCCATATTGAATTTTGACATTTTTGAATACAATATTTTTTTCTGGCTACAACGATGTGTCACATGTCGCTGTTAAATTTATGCTTTTGAGCAAAAATTTTAATTTTAATTTTTCAAAGAGTGCTTTGGAAACAAAATCAGCACCGACAATAAAAAAAACGTAAATGTTAAACATTTATCCAACAGTGACATGTAACACATCGTTGTAACCCGAAAAAGAATACCGTATTCAAAAATATCAAAATCCAATATGGCACCCATTAGAGAAAAAAGTTGAATGTCGTATCTCGGTTGCTTTGGAAGCTAGAATAAAGATTTTGGCAGCTTTGAATTCTCCTTGAAAAAGTGCCCTGACAATGTCTAGATTAGAAAAGGCCACCTTCAACCGTTTTTTGAATAAAAAACGAAAATTTTTTTCAAATTCCTGTTTTTTCACGATATCTCAAAAACTAAAATCGATACGTCAAATTTCTTTTTGGATCATTGATCGTCATGAAAATGCGCAACTTTTTCCTGATTTAACCGACTTTGTATCTCTCAAGATAAGCGAGATACCCATGCTTAGCCTCGAAAAACGGACACCCTGTATACAGTTTTGCACCGCAGGTTTGGACAGCAATTTTGCAGTGCGGTTTTGCATTGTCGTAAAAAATGGAACAACAGTTTTATTTGACAATAGAGTATACCTGTGACAGTTAATTGGTTAAAAAATTGCCAACACAACACTCGGACGTAAATTAAATAGGTACAGCAACAGAGCTTGTGCATCGCTTCACGCATAATGTCTTATGTCTTGGAGCTTGATGATGAGCAGGAAGCAGGAAGGATGCAAGAAGAAAGAGCTAATGAGTGGAGCTGTGGCGAGATGGTGATTGGGAGGCGGTGCTGGAATAGTTAGCTCGGTAGAGAGTAAGGTTGGATTCCGGATTTATTAGGGGAAGTTGAAGGAACATAGCTCCACCTGGCACGTAGGCTTCGCTAGTGGGCTTATTGAAGCCCTTCCAGACCAGTCGGACTCACCGAGCCAAAATGTAGTGCCTGGATATTCAATGTTCGGTCCATCCAAGCACTGAAGCCGACAATCGCACGGTTGACTCGGACTCCGTCTTTGACTTCGTCAGTCTCCCTGACTGCTCTGTCGTTTCTCCTCGACACATTGCCGTACTGCCGGTTGCAGACGTATTATACTTGGGGGGCTTTCCCAGGACCACCCGAGAAGTTTCAGCCGCCCAGAACAAGATGAGACCCGCTGATTGAATGTCGCAATGGAATTTCTGAGATAGGGCAGTTGCATGGGCGCCCGGAGGGGGGGGCAAGGGGGGGCACTTGCCCCCCCCTGGCTCCGGAGCAGCTGAATAAATTCTTCCTTACGAGAAAAAAAAAATTCGAGAAAGGAAAAAAAAAATTCATTTTCGAAAGAATGAACTTTGAGAAGGTAATTTACATTTTCTTGAATTGTTAGAGCAATTTGAAATTTCATTAGGCTTCTAACTAAATTAGATAGCTACCCGTGGTATAAACACTGTAAAGAGCTTTGGATTAAAAGCAGTTTATCAGTTTTTTCAAGATAATGAACGATTGACCTGGCTATTTTGAAGTGAATTTTTATACATTTTGTACAAAATTACACATTTTAATAAATTTCTCTGAAGTTAAGTTCAATTTTCAAATATTTCCTCATTTTATTTATATTTTATTTCCTTATTTTTCGCACAATAATTATTATCACCATTATTATTATTATTCGAAAAAATTTTCGCCTGCGGCGCCAATCTAAAGGATTTCGCAAATTAGGCCAGGTAGGTATGTGACGTTCTCTAACTAAAGCTATTTGCCCCCCCCTGACAAAAATCCTGCGGGCGCCCATGGGCAGTTGGTAGTCAGTAGATGCCTATTCAATCAAATGCCTTGTTAGTGGATTTGTCTTTTTCTACCTAAGAAAAATAGCTCAAGTAATTAACAAATTGGCAATAGACACTTGTGTCGAGTGTACAACTTTTGATAGACTGGGACCCAGGGAAAACTATAAGAAAATGATAGTTTACAGGCCGGAAACTAGCTTAAAACGATCTGTGTGAATTTAGTAATTTCCCACCTTCCAGAAATGTCGGCGTCATGTTGCTATCATAAACAAGAAGAGCACCAGCGTGGTTTTTGCCGAATATCTCAATTTTGAGCCATCTGTCTGACAGCCAAAAATGTAAGCAATCATTTCGGATTCAATGAAACTCCCTACGCAGTTTGGCTTTTAACTTACCTTTCTGCGACCTATGGTCTTTGAGATAGAGCTTCTGGAAGCAAGAGTCATTGTCGTGAAAGCACCATGGCCACTTGATTCGAAAACCTAAAGTTTCGATGTGACAAAAAAATTTCAAAATGAGATTTCTCGAGAATTCTCCAAGCTATAGTTGCGTTAATGGTCTTAAACTCTTCCTCTAGAACCGTAAATTACGGATATTGAACAGTCAAAAACGTCACATTGTACATATACAGAGTGTAAGTTTGTTGTTCGAAGGCCCTTTGGGCCCAAATTTCTACACCCACGGGATTAAAAATTCACTTTGGTCCCTTGGTCTATAATATACTAATACATACATTTTTTGCTACTGTGATTTTCATGATTTCAGAGGGCCTTTAGAACATTTTACAGAAAAGCTGTGAGCTGACCACTTCTTGAGTGTGTTGTAAAGCTTACAGAGCAAATGCATATTGATATTGGACTCGCGATAGGTGCTTACCGTCTTGCATAGGCTAAATCTAAGAAATATGTAAAATTTCTCTGATCTGATTTAATTCCTTCAGTACACCCTGTATATGTACATTGTGACGTTTTTGACTTCCAATATTCGTAATCTACGGTTCAAGAGGAAGAGGAAGAGTTGAAAATTTTGGGAATTTTTTGTCACATCGAAATTTTAGTTTTTCGAGTCAAGTGGCCGCATGGAGCTTTTTCGACAATGATGTCTCTTGCTTCCAAGACCATAGGTCGCAGAAAGTAAAGTTAAAAACTACACTGTAGGAAATTTAATTGGCTTCAAAATGATTTCTTACATATTTTGCTGTCAGATGACCCAAAATTCGGCAAAAACCACGCTTGTGCACTTCTTGTTGATGATGGCGACATGACGCCGACATTTCCGGGAGGGGGGAAATTGAAATGTTGAAAGCTAAACTACGATCGTTTCAAGCTGGTTTCCAGCCTGTAAACAATTATTTCCTTATTGAGCTGATTTTTGCTCCCTGGCACCTGGGCTAAAGGGAGCTAAAAGACAATCAAAATTATATGCAACTCGACCCCTTCTCCATTTGTAATCCTTGAAAGGGTAGTCGAGTCACCCTGCCCAGAGGGTTGAACAAGAAGATTTAAAATAAGCTAGTTATGCCTCTTTCGGAAAGAAAATCGGCCTATGTCAGCTTTTTTAGGTGTTTTTTTTTCAAAAAATCAGCTTGTATTCGTAAAGACTAATGGATTGACAGCGTAGAATGACAGAGTGCGTTGACCTGGTAGAGAGGGAGGAAAGGACCAGGGTACCACAGCGAGAATATCTCAGGAAGACGGCAGCATATTGCCGGTTTGGAATTTGATAAATTGTATAAGTAGTTATTGTAATTTATATCCACCATCGAACTGCTCCGTTTTCTGATCATTGTACAGGGTGTTCACGATAAAATTCACCCCCTTCCAGTTGATTCTCCTACAAGATATTTCAAGGAACTGGAAACTTTTCTTTCACGATTTTTCCCAGGGACCTTAAATCGATCCTCTAAAAGTTTCTAATTGGTACCGTATACAGGGTGTGATATGTAACTTTTTTTATTTTAAATGCAACACCTTATATCTTATTACGTTATTTGGTGGAGCCTTTTTTTCTGATTACAAATATATATGACACTTGTGATTTATGTTGACAAGTAAGTTGTCGGAAAAAAATAAGATAGGTAGTCAAATAATTTTGTTTCGCGGCAAGATGGCTTTGGTTTCTACAGTTCAATTAAAAAAAAAAGTTATTCTCGCAGTATTTTGTCTCCAGAATTCAACTCTGCATGGATAAATGGTCTAATTTGTTCCTAATACAGGGTGTCGCGTGATTTTCAATTTTTAATTCATTTGACTACCTATTTCATTATTTTTTTGACAGCTCCCTTGTCAAAATAAATCATAAATGTTATATATCTTTGTAATCAGAAAGGAAGGCTTCATCAAATGACGTGATAAAATATAGGGTGTTGCTTTTCAAATAAAAAAGTTACATGTCACACCCTGTATACGGTACCAATTGAAAACTTTTAGACGATCGATTCAAGATCCCTAGGAAAAATCCTGGGAAAAATCGTTGAAAAAAAGTTTTTAGTTTTTCAAAATATCTCAAAGGGGGATCTCCTAGAGGGGGGGGGGGGTGAATTTTATCGTGAACATCCTGTACTTTAACTGACCAGACCTCATGGCTTGACGGTGTATCATAACGAGTAAAGGCCAATTTTACAAGAGTGGGATTAAATTTGGTATAAATCTTGTGAATCTGTGCGGTTATCACCGGAACAGGTATTACCAATGAAGGGACTCAGTATAAATATGGCAAAGTGTATGATCATAGTGTAACTCAGGGTTGAAGTACGTACATTTTGATGGTGGTCATTCCCTCAACCCTAATGGCGATATCAACTTAAATCGCGATGGATAATGAAGATGTACAGACGAAGCTGCGTCAAATACGACAGAAATATGGACAAAAGCAACCTCAGCTGCACCCACAGTCAAATAATTTGCCACAAAACGACGATCTACGACTGCAAATTCTACATCTACCACAACACCCGCAAAAGCTGCCACAAGAACAACAACAACAACAACAACAACAACAACAACAACAACAACAACAACAACAACAACAACAACAACAACAACAACAACAACAACAACAACATCAAGAACAACAACAACAACAACAACAAACACATCATCAACAGCAGCTGCAAGAACAAGACCGTCCACAACTACATCGCCAGTCCCAACAAGAACGACAACAACAACAACAACAACAACAACAACAACAACAACAACAACAACAACAACAACAACAACAACAACAACAACAACAACAACCACAACAACAACAACAACAACAACAACAACAACAACAACAACAACAACAACAACAAGAACAACAACAACAACATCAACAGCAGCTGCAAGAACAAGACCGTCCACAACTACATCGCCAGTCCCAACAAGAACAACAAGAACAACAACAAGAACAACAACAAGAACAACAACAACAACAACAACATCAACAGCAGCTGCAAGAACAAGACCGTCCACAACTACATCGCCAGTCCCAACAAAGACAACTACAGCAACAGCGATCACACCCACAACAACAACAACAACCACCACAACAACAACAACCACCACAACAACAACCACCACAACAACACTATCGACAGCAACTGCAACAACAGCAACAGCGACAGCGGCAACAACGACAGCAACATCATCAACAGCAGCAACAACTACAAGACCGACCTCAACAACATTGCCTGCCGCAACAAAGACAACTACGGCAACAGCGACTGCATCTAGAACAGCACCAACAGCAACCTCGACAACACAATCAACAGCAACTGCAAGAATACGACTTTCCACAACAACATCAGCCGCATCTGAGCCAGCAGCAGCATCAACAGCGGCCTCAGCATCAGCAGCAGCAACAACTACAACAACAACAACAACAGCAGCAGCAGCAGCAGCAACAACAACAACAACAACAACAACGACACCAACAACAACTACAACAACAAGACTACCCACAACAGCACCAGATGCAGTCAAGACAGCAACATCAATATATTCAGCATAAGTTGAATGTGGCACACCTGAACGTGCGGTCATTGATTGCTCATTTTGAAGATTGCAAAACACTTCTCACGCATGATAAATTTCAGATCATCGCTGTGGGTGAAACTTGGATCGGGAGTGATTATGATCATGGGTGTCCGGTGAGCTTGGATGGTTTTTCATACTTAAATGCAGGTCGTATTGGTCGGGGGGGTGGTGTAGGTTTTTTTATTTCTACCAAACTTAAATTTGAAATCATAAAAACCAACTCAAACATTGAGCAACTATGGTTAAGTGTGAGCATCGGTTCTGATAAGCTGATTTTTGGTGTGTGCTATAGGCCTCCATCTACTGATGTTGACTTCTTCTTGCAGGAGCTGGAACAAAGTGTATTTGCTTGCTCGCTTATCTCGGAAAAAATCATATGCCTGGGTGATTTAAATATTGACATGTCCGTGAATAACCTAAAATCTGAGAAATTGAATCACATGCTGAAAGAACTTCAATTGCAACAACTTGTCACCGAGCCTACTAGAGTCACCAACAGCACTTCAACAATACTCGACCTCATAATCGTATCAGGCTCAGTTCGGATTTTGTCTTCGGGGGTTTCCCCATGTCATTTTTCAGATCATGACTTGGTTTTCTGCACGCTGGACGTCGAAAGCAGTAAGAGCACGCCGCACTTTAGATACCGTAGGAACCTCAATAATGTAGACATCGAGCAGTTTAGGGCTGATTTAGCGTCAATGCCTCTTCACAGCATCTATAGGCAGCCAAACATTGATGAGAAGGTAAGATTGTTGCAGGAAGGCATACTGCATGTACTTGACTTTCACGCCCCGATAAAACGTATCAGGTGCACAAAAAAGCCGGCCCCCTGGATAACACCGAACATTAGATTTCTTATGAATATTAGAGATAAGGCCAAAAGTTCTTTTAAAAAGTCGAAAAAGCCATCTGACTGGGATTACTATAAACAACTCAGAAATTACACAACCCTGGCTATCCGCAATGAAAAAGTCGCCTACTACCGTCACAGCCTCGCAAATTGCAATGCTAAAAGTATGTGGAGGCAGTTGAAATCTTTGGGTTTGAGGCCTGGTTTACCTGTGCTGCCTGCCCACCTAATGGATCCAAATCTAATCAGCAACTATTTTGACAGTTGTGTCCCGGGAAGCGCTGTCGATTCTGCTAAAACTGCTAGATACTACAGTGAAAATGCCACAGCCAATACTAACAATAACTTCAATTTCCATCTGATAACTAAGGAACAACTCTTGCGCATTTTCAATAAATTGAAATCGAATGCTGTGGGGTATGACGGCATAAATCTTTATGTACTACAGCTTAGTTTCCCAATTATTGCTGATTATGTAATACACATTTTGAACGAGTGTATTTTGCAAAACTATTTTCCCACTGCTTGGAAAACAGCTTATGTCATTCCTGTTGCAAAGTCAAATCCAGTCCAGGACCTGAAGGATCTGCGCCCAATAAGCATTCTCCCAACGTTGTCAAAATTTCTAGAGTCAATTCTAAATTCCCAGCTTTCTGACTACTTGAATACATTCCACTTGTTCCCATCTCACCAGTCTGGCTTCAGGCCTAATCACAGCTGTACCACTGCGCTATTAAAAATCACAGATGACATCCTACGGGCAACTGATGAAGGCAGGCTAAGTCTCCTAATTCTATTGGATTATTCCAAAGCATTTGACTCGATCAATCACAAAATTCTATTTGCGATACTCCATTACCTGGGCTTGAGTGAGAATGCTGTCAGACTTTTCAAGTGTTACCTGATGGACCGAGTGCAGATCGTGAAGTCTGGTGATCAATGCTCGGAACCACTGATTGTCAATCGAGGTGTTCCTCAGGGATCGATTCTGGGTCCACTCCTGTTCGCACTATACACCGCTATTCTCAGTACTTACTGCCATGATTGCCAACTCCATCAATATGCGGATGATACACAGATGTACTACTCCTTTGATCCGGCGAATGTGGATGTGGCTGTTGACCGTGTCAACGCTGACTTGGGCAGAATACACAGCGCTTCCATTGACCACATGCTGACTCTAAATTCTGCAAAAACAACTGTGTTGCTCTTTGGCAACAAGCGAAGTTGTAGTCGTCTCGAGGAGAGAATAAGCCTCAGGATTGGAAATTGCGTGCTCAAGATCTCTGGTGAAGCTAAGAACCTGGGCATTATCCTAGATAACAGCTTTCGTTTCAGACAACATATCTCTAAATGCATCCAGCAAGCTTTTCTAAACCTTCGACTACTCTATCAACATCGCCAATATCTCACCATCCAAACCAAGAAAACATTATGTGACGCTCTAGTACTCTCGCGGTTTGCATTCTGCTCACCAGTCTACTCTACGTTAATCGACAAGTCGACTATTTACAAAATTCAAAAAATGCAAAATTCCTGTATTAGACTTATTTACGGCATGCGAAAGTATGATAGGGTGTCTTTTAGGCTGAAAGAGTTAAGGTGGCTCAATATGGAGGGGAGGATGACTTTGCAGTTCGCTTGCTTTCTGAAAAAAATTATCGACACGTCCAAACCAAAGTACCTGCTAGACAAACTCAGCTTTCGGACCGATGTTCACAACATTGATGTCAGGTCAAAAGGGCTTCTTACGGCACCGATCCACCGTACGACACTGTTTGAGGGCTCATTTACGTATACTTCTCACCGGACGTTCAACAAATATTTCCATCTTTATTCCGTCTTTCACTCTGCAAAATCTTTTCGTGATGCTTTATTTAATGTGCTATTTGAGAGTCAGTGTTCTGCATTCTGAAATTTTTAGACCTGTTTCTCTTCGTGCATTTTTTACCTGTGAATACTATACATAACATTTTATTTGCTGTATTATTATCACGCTTGGAATTTATTTATTTTTTGTGAATTATATTCATTGTTTATTTTTAGGTTCCTATGTAGAGTTAAGTGGAAGAACAGAGGGCAAGGTTAAGTCCTGCCCACCTGAACTTCGCTCTACATGGAATATATTTCAATAAAGACATTTAATAATAATAATAATAATAATAATATCTATTTTATTCTGGTAAAATTGGGCCTAAAGTACTTATAGTCCAGGAATTTTAGCAGTTAAAATCGCAAATAGCGAACAAAAATGGAAGCGAGCCGGATTTTTGTATATAAGCTCAGTTAGGCATGTAGTTCAACATAGTAAAAGTCCTCAAAAATCCGGTGTGAGCTTCGGCCGTTGTGGCCTCGAGAAGAACTTGAGGATCAGTTTTTCGCATATATCTCGTGAACAATGGCACTTAGGAAGAAAGTGTTTGGGAAAAAATTGTTGGAAATTTTATTGTCTATAAGAAAAGTCCTTACACATCTTATCGTCAGTTCACTCCTTCTTTGTCAAAACACAAGAAAATTAAAATAATCCAGATGCTCGATGCTGAAGACTGTATGGACCTTGAGTTTTATGATGGCGGAGTGCCACCTCGTAGATGTGTTGGTTGGTCCACTATTTCTTGATTGAAACTTGAAGCCATCAATACGAACTATGCCGGCGGCATATACAGGGTGAAATAAAAATAAAAAGTTGAACATTTGTACCTCAAGAACCAAAATAGGTGAAGACATGTAAATCGCCATGAATAATTCTGATTTCATGGTCATAAAGTCATCGTAAACTTGGATTAGATATCTTGAACCGTTCTTGAAATATCTTCAAAACACTGAAGTTGTTACCGAAAAAAATAATTTCTTCGCCTACTCATCAGAAAAAAAGTTGACTGTGTTTTTTCTAAAAGTAGTTGGCCTAGAGAGTGTTTTTTACTATTATTCAATTTTAAATGTTATTTATCATTGTTTCGATTCAAAACACCAAGTCTCGATTCAATATCTGAAGAATTACTGATATACGGAAACTAGTTTTTTCTCGTAACGACTTCAGTCTTCTGAAGATATGTCAGAAACGGCTCAACATATTTGATCCAAATTTACGACGACTTCATGACCATGTAATAAGGAATATTTTTGGCGATTTATATGTCTTCACCTATTTTGGTTCTTGAGGTACATTTGTTCAACATTTTATTTTTATTTCACCCTGTATATGCCGCCGGCATAGTTGGTATTGATGGCAAATAGTTTCAGTCAAAACAGAATAGATCGAGCAACTCCTCTACCAAGTGGCACCCCGCCATCATAAAACTCAAGGTCCATACAGTCTTAAGCATCGAGCATCTGGATTATTTTAATTTTCTTGTGTTTTGACGAAGAAGGAGTGGACTGACGATAAAATGTGTAAGGACCTTTCTTATAGACAATAAAATTTCCAACAATTTTTTCCCGAACACTTTCTTCCTAAGTGCCATTGTTCACGAGATATACACGAAAAACTGATCCTCAAGTTCTTCTTGAGGCCACAACGGCCGAAGCTCACACCGGATTCTTGAGGACTTTTACTATGTTAAACTACATGCTTAACTGAGCTTATATACAAAAATCCGGCTCGCTTTTATTTTTGTTCGCTATTTTTTCTAAAACTCCTGGACTATTATTTGTTCTCACTCTGAATTTCTTCAATATTAAAAAGTGACAACACATATTCCGTTTCATACAAACTTCGTATTACCCACATGATTCGTGTTTCGTTGTCAACATAACCTCCACCTGAAACAAAAGCTAGCGTCATCTGGAAGATTCCGTTCTCTACCATTACATTATCAGACTTATAATAAGTAGAATAGACTATTAGACCAATATATAATTATTATCAATACTGGAGCATTGAAAACTCACCGCTAACGCTAGAATCAAAAGTCTCTGAACTTTATATCACTTACAGGAGTGATAACCTAATTTTGAATACTGAATCTTGAACGCGGTATTTTTGGTAATCCTCACCTTTTATCTCACTCTGGTCATGCGGTTGGATTCCTTTGTGATAAAATAACATGCATTTCCAGATTACCGTGAAATATTCCAATATTTATTTAATTTTGCATGACGAGATGTTAACAACAAAAGCTTCTAAAATTTACTACATTTTCATGTATCATATTATCTTTTTCGGTAGTTTTGCACTTTAGCGCACGAGCATAGTAACCAAACCATGCCCTCTAGTCCGACTGGCCTCTTAGGTAGTCCTCGCCTCGCGCTTTGGATCTGGAACAAAAAACTCTGGTTAGTTCAGCATTTTGATTTATAGTTTTTGTATATTATGCTAGGTTTCAGATTCAGTAAGCTCGTGCATGGCCGGAAGAGTATTTGCGAAAAGATTTGCTAAATTATACTCTTGCAATCCGCACTTGTGACGAAGATCAATATTTAATTACAGTACGAGCATACCTGCATAAAATTAGTGCTGAGCAATAATAGGGGAAACACTCTCTGATGGTGCGCCTCTTATGCTGCACACAAGCCGAGTTTTTAATCCATTCGGCAAACTAATAAAAATACTTTCATCTTGAGCGATTATCTAGGAATGTCATTGTGTTTCCACGTTATATTTGCACAGATCGTCAAGTGCCATTGTTATTATTATTGTTGTGTTTGAACATACCAGAAAGGATGCAAAATTTCTGCTGATGATGGTTCGGAGCTTCTCTATAAGCTACACGTAGCTTTTCGATTCTTCGTGGCAATAGCAAATCAATGGGTGCATAGTATAGGTAATTGAGGATATAATGTAGGATGACGCTAATTATTCCTAGACATGCTACACACATTTCAAGCGGCGCGTTTAGATGTTAATGAGGTCTTGGTTCAAAACAGTACCAACTGATTAATATCAGACGAACAAATTTCAAGGTTCGAAAACTTAATTGCGGAGATAAATCTGATTTGGGTGATAATTTATTGAGCGTTAGCATACACTGCTCGAAATACCAAACGGCAGTCTTCGACATGTTCAAGTTTGGCTTGGTTTTGGCCGGTGCTTGTTGCATTCAGCTCGGTACTAAAAGAAAATGCAAGTCTGGAACTGCAAATTTTAATTTTCAGATGATCACCACGTATTGAGAGTGCTAACTCAAAGTTTACTTTTTCGAGCAGTGTATCGACGAATGCATTTCCAATCGCCGTCCTTTTAAACGGTGTTCAAAGCCGCGGCTCGCGGTAAATGTTTAGATTATATACGTGTATAGTGGTATAATGCCTTTATACATAACTCTGCACGCCGTTTAAGTTGATTGATTCTGTGTAAGTACGTGATATGATTTCGTATGTAGGTACTGTATCAGGAGAGTTATAGTATACCGGATGATATTTAAAAAGCTTTAATTATAGGCTCGTGAGGTAGGCCGGCCCTGATGGGAGAGAAAACCTCATCGGATCTCATGAGCGCGCTCGGTTGGATCATAAGGAAAAGTCGCCCGGCCACGGTCGGACGTCGATATATAAGAACACGGTGCTCGTATAATATGCGGTCATTAAAATGTACAGATCATTAACGGGCGTTTTATACTATGTTTACAATAATTGTCTCGCGGGACTGTAATTTCGATAGGTATTCACTACACCCGAAATATTAAACAAAAATATTCACTTATCCTGGAATCCTCTAAATATACCATATTATGTTATCTCTGCAAGAACCTAGTCTTGCTAAGTATAGAAAAATGTCTGCCTGTTTTTCTTGTTGAGACAGGGAGCTGATGGTGCCTCAAAACTTACGTCATAAGGTACATGATTTCAACCCTGTAGGTCTAATGTGCTTTGATTAAAAGATGTTGAAAATTGCTTTGTCTTACATGTCAGACCGGGAGCTCTAGGCTTATATGAGCTTGTCAATTTTCAAAAAAATTGCCAAAAATTTACGTCACAAGGTACATGAATGAAACCAACTGGATTCCATGTGGAAACATCCCCTTGATCAAAAATCTGGTCGTAAGACAAAATTTCTGGGGGCTTGAAAGTTTAAAATTTTCAAAAAAAGACGAACATTTATCAATTTTTCCACAGGCGTTTCGTTGACAAACTCACCAAGTGTGATATACAGGGTTATTCAAAAGTCCGGAATAAAATTCATAACTTTTTTCCATATTTATTTTGGAAAAAACGCTCGAACAGGTCGATTTCTAAAAACGGTAAGCCGTTTTTTCATGACACGTGTCATGTTCCACCGTCAACTCCCTAGTCCCAAGCCACCCTTAGTATTTTTTTTCAAATGGCACCCTATGTCTTGTGGGGGCTCGTTGGAAAGCTTGTCGAAAACTCTATTCAGATCTACCGTTGAAAATTGGATCGGACGTTTCACCATGAAGCTTTGAGGAACCCCAGTTTTACTTAACAGTCCGGAATAAAATTCATAATTTTTTTCCATATTTATTTCGGAAAAAACGCTCGAACAGGTCGATTTCTAAAAACAG
This sequence comes from Anaspis maculata, assembly GCA_949128115.1. Taxonomy (NCBI): domain Eukaryota; kingdom Metazoa; phylum Arthropoda; class Insecta; order Coleoptera; family Scraptiidae; genus Anaspis; species Anaspis maculata. The sequence goes on along the minus strand of OX421962.1, from coordinate 35,442,814 downwards.
TTAGCCGTTTTTTCATGACACGTGTCATGTTCCACCGTCAACCCCCTAGTCCCAAGCCACCCTTAGTATTTTTTTTCAAATGGCACCCTATGTTTTGTGGGGGCTCGTTGGAAAGCTTGTCGAAAACTCTATTCAGATCTACCGTTGAAAATTAGATCGGACGTTTCACCATGAAGCTTTGAGGAACCCCAGTTTTACTTAACAGTCCGGAATAAAATTCATAATTTTTTTCCATATTTATTTCGGAAAAAACGCTCGAACAGGTCGATTTCTAAAAACAGTTAGCCGTTTTTTCATGACACGTGTCATGTTTTACCGTCAACCCCCTAACCCCAAGCCACCCTTAGTATTTTTTTTTCAAATGGCACCTGGCAAATGGGTGGCTTGGGGTTAGAGGGTTGACGGTAGAACATGACACGTGTCATGAAAAAACGGCTTACCGTTTTTAGAAATCGACCTGTTCGAGCGTTTTTTTTGAAATAAATATGGAAAAAAATTATGAATTTTATTCTGGACTGTTAAGTAAAACTGGGGCTCCTCAAAACTTCATGGTGAAGCGTCCGATCTAATTTTCAATGGTAGATCTGAATAGAGTTTTTGACAAGCTTTCCAATGAGCCCCCACAAGCCATAGGGTGCCATTTGAAAAAAGATACTAAGGGTGGCTTGGGGTTAGGGGGTTGACGGTAGAACATGACACGTGTCATGAAAAGACGGCTTACCGTTTTTAGAAATCGACCTGTTCGAGCGTTTTTTCCGAAATAAATATGGAAAAAAAATATGAATTTTATTCCGGACTTTTGAATAACCCTGTATATTTGTAATCATGATGAAAGACGGAATTGATTTCCATGTTGAAATACAGGGTGTACGATTTCAGAAAAATGTTTCGATGTTGCACCCTGTAAGTGATGTACCATTAAAAATGTTTGTGGACAGATTCGAAACCTGCGTAAAAAATCATGTAAGAATCGCTTTTCATTCCTAAAATTATGTCAAAAGAGAAGTTTCCAGGAGGAGGTGAATTTTGGCCATTTTTGAAAATTTTAAACTTGTCTTCTGAACTGAGAGCCCCCAAAAATTTTATCTTGTGACCCGATTTTTGATTAAGGGGATGTTCCCACACAAAAGCCCGTTGGTTTCATTCATTCACCTTATATATGACGTAAATTTTGTCATTTTTTGAAAATTGACAAGCCTATACCAGCCTAAAGCCAACGGTCTGACATGAGGGACAAAGAAATTTTCAACAACCTTATCAACGCACATTAGACCCACAGGGTTAAAATCATGTTTCTTATGACGTAAGTTTTGAGGCTCCAGCTCCTGTCCATATTAAGTGAAATCGAACAAAGTTGTGAATATTTCAGTGATCATTCCAATATAATGTTGAGATTTGAAACAAATTTCAGAAATGAGTATCTCAGTTACCAAATTACCGACTAACCAACTTCTTTTCAGAAACAGAGAACTCAAGACGAAGAGTGGAAACAATTACTGAATCAGAACCTACTAGAGTGTATAGTCGGGGTGTAAACGAGGTACAGACCTGGGGCGCAAGGCTTGGAGGGCGCAATATAAGCTGGAGAAGCTCCCGTTTTCCGAAAAAATTTCGCCTGCGGCGCTATTTCCTCACGTTGGTCACTATGTGTAGTGTTTTTCGCTTTGTCAGGAAAGCGTTTTTCTGCGTCTAAATAACACCATGTCACTGATTAGCTGGGAATCGATTTTTCGATCCCAGAATTCCCAAGGCGGGGGGGGGGGGGTCACTACAGCTGCTAATTTTCTAGGAAGGGGGGTGTCACAGAATAGTACGCCCCGCGGGCGCGGTGCCAAGTACGCTAGGTACGCCACTGACGTACAGGGTGTTCACGATAAAATTCACCCCCCTCTAGGAGATTCCATTTTGAAATATTTTGAAAAACCAAAAACTTTTTCTCAACGACTTTTCCCAGGGATCTTGAATCGATCGTCTAAAAGTTTCTAATTGGTACCGGATACAGGGTGTGACATCTACTTTTTTATTTCAAATACAACACCCTATATTTTATTACGTCATTTGATGGAGCCTTGAGCCTTCGACAATTTTTTTTCAACTGTTGAAGGTGTTCATCTTTGAATACGTCTCAGGGGTCCATTACACTGGAATGTATTCCTGACAAGAATCATCCACTGGACGAGTAATTTTGTTTTTCGAGATAAAAAATCGATTTGAACCTGAGCCGGCCCTCTACTACTGACTAGAACACGACAGCGTGCACCTTCGAAGGACAGTAGCTCAAACTATTAAAAAAATATCAACTCATCTTTGAAAGTTCGAAAACATGTGCAGAATTGAATTACTTATAACATAAACAAAATCGTCGCACTGCAGGATTTTGAGTTATTTGAGGAGGGGGATAACTGTAGTATTCTGGTCATTAGTAAAGGCCGCGCCGGGCCGGCTTAGGTCCAAATCGATTCTTTCATCTCGGAAAACAAAACTTTACGTCGAGTGGATGATTTTCGTGAAGAATACACTTCAATATAATGGCCCCCGGAACATTTTCGAAGATGAACAACTCAAACAGTTGAAAAAAAAATCGAAATTGCCAATAAATGAATAATTTTTTCCAAGTTAACTTGTTCGAACTTATTTTTATCCCAATTTACACATCGAATTCGAATTGAGGAGATTGAATTTATTTGGAAAAGATACCAAACTGGTCGGGATCGGTTCCATATAGCCAGGAAAACAAAAAGAACCACCTAACCGAGCTTCGCCCTACCCCCATGACCCCCCCTTCAACAATGATCGACACTTGTGCTAAAATCGTATCCACGGGATGTGATGCGTGGAGTTACAACTCAATCGGATCATTTTTGCGGCCGTGGTGCGAATTCCAGGCGAGTACTGCAATTTACAGCGACTCAAAACATCCGAAGACCATGAAGCACACGTGAGAAAGTCCGAGAAAGTTGATTAGTAACTTCGCATGGTCTAAGGACTCACTGAACCAAAACTCAGCTTAAGGCGAATTTTGTTCCCGGTATTTATGATATAAAGTCTAGATTGACTGGGCTAGAGGTGAAGAGACTCCAACGTGCAGTGAAGATGCAAACTCGCACAATTGGCGGATGCGCCGCTAAGATTGCGTTAGCGATAAGATTTCAAGCATTTCATGTCACGCCGTTATCGACTTCCGTGCTTTCTCTTCTACTCTGGGATGGCTAACAGAGCGTTTTCTGGGGTTTTTCTTCCGGTTTTCTTCATTTTATGCCTATTGTTTACTTCGTCCACCGTGTCTTCTTCTCTTCTGTGTGTCTTCGTGTCCCGTCATCTCCATTGTGCCTGTCTTCTTCCTGCTGGACCATCACGAATCACGACCGACGGACGCCACACCTGCACACGGCTTCAGCCATCTTCAACCCTTCCAGCTCTAGCCCTAGTTGCTTGGATAAGTTTAATCAGGTTCGAATTGCGCAACTTTATCTTTATCTTTTCTGTAGCCCACATCGCTGCAGCCGTCGCCGTCGGCCCCTCAGGCAAAACATCACCTCTTTTGTGAAATATGTATCCAGTGTTGACGTACTTTGTAACGTCGTTCTTGTTGTGTGAATAAACCCTATCATCCCGTCTGTACAGATTCGAAATACCTTTAAGATTTTTTCAAGATCTTAATATACCCCTAAGTATAGTATATTTCTTGCGTTGCAAAGTGATAGTGATTATGGAGTAGAAGGCCTCAAGAGAAAACTAATTGAGCTCAATCAGCTGAAACCGCTACTCGAATCGCTGAAACTGAAAGAATTCTATAAATTAATTTTTTAAGATAAAGAAAGCCAACAAGAAGACTATATTCATGTGGAAAGGAATGACGGAACGTCAGACCGACCGAGCAACAATCATTGACAATCGTGAACAATCTAAATCCAAAAACAGATTAATGGAACAGCAATTTTTTCTTATAACTATACAAATAGTATATAATTGTCCGCGACGAATTGTCCTAAAACCTTATTATACCAGACGAAACCCATTTTGGCGCATCCACCATTATCGCCTGCAGGAGGTGCCAATGTTCCACCATAATTTTTCATGATCCATGATGGTTCAGAGATCGATTGATATTGATAATTGATTGATTGATTTTTTGGTACAAAAAAATCCCGAATAAACGTTAAGAAAATCATTTGATTTTTGGTGCTTCATGTCCGCCTCAGCTGATGCACTTCGGGAGTTGAACTGGCACCTCAGCTATTACAATAGGTACTTTCTCAACCTAGGTCTATAAATATATCTTGTGTTCAACATCTATATGTAATTACTAATTCACTATTCTAATGCCACACGATTTTGAACCTTCTGATCGCTGGCACAGAAACAAAGCTAATATTAGAACATCCGCCGAGATTGATGAATTATTGTGATAATATTTTGTTTATTGTACTTCAAAGATACTAAGCACGTTTTTGTTATATCATTCTATCGTGATTGTAGTACAATTTTCGATAAAGGCTCCATTTTAAAAATTGCTTTCCGCACTTTATTATTGCTTGACTACACATTGATCACATGTCATGCAAAAGTCTGAGAAAGCACATTACACAGTAATCAGGCACTTTTGAGCGGAGTTCTCATTGTCTGGAAATCATATTTTGGTGAATTTTAATCAAGTTTTGCAATCTCCAGTCACTCCTCTCTGTCCGTCAATGAATATTGCCATAAAACTTTCAACAATATAAGTACGATTATACGACGTAGTTTTCTATGCTTAATGATACTAAGCGCTTCCATTCATTCTTGAATGTTTGAATTTCAATGTCAACATACGAGAGTCGCACGTTTTTATGTGCTGATTTCTTTTTCAGACTTGTTTCATTATTGACATTTTTTATGCGTTGGTTGATGTAATTCAAACAATACATTTCGGGTCGATTATATAAGAATGAATCGGCATTTTGCGAACGTTTCAGGAGAAAGAAGTTGTTACCGATGAGTGATAAGTTCGAATACGTGGAAAAATACAATATTAGCGGTTTTGACACATTTGTATCAGTCTCCCTGTTTTGCATTAGAACAGCTAGTACTAGAACTGAATAGTGACCAAAAGATTGCATCATATGTGATCATTGTACACACATGTACCTACAGTCAAGGTCCATTGTGCAGTTGCGGAGTTGCAACCAGGGCCGATTCTGAGTGGTGTGCTGGACGTGCCCCTGCACAAGGGCGGCCAAAATTCAAGGGCGGCAAACGGCCGCCAAACTTTTTTAAATAAAAAATTGAGTGGCATTAGTGGCAAAAAAAGTTGATATGATTTTTGAGACTGAAGGCGGCCGCCCCGCGGTTATTTGATTTTTGTTTTTGGTGTCGCAAAAATACAAGAAGTTGTCAAGAATGGAGGCGAGGCGGACGCCCTGCAACTAATATAAATATTAGACTTCTTCATTAGATAAGTATCTAAATTCTGTTCAAGTTGTGTTTTTATTTTTTCCAAGATTACAGGTCGAGTTATAGGTATTTTACTAATAATTATGACATTTTTTTGGGTTTTGTCTGGGGTTTTGTCTTCTTATCAATAAACAACTGTCTATTTGAACAGCTTTTTCTGATTCCATTCAGCTTCAAAATTAATATAAATTGATATAAGTGGGTACCTAAGAACTCATCTATAGAGTATGCTAAAGTGAGGTAGCCATGGACGTAGGCACTCAGCGCAAAATAGATTAAAGTAAAAAATCACCTACGGCGCAATTTTCAGAAACCCTGGGCGCCCCCGCTAGAAAACAGCTGGGCGGGCGGCCAAATATTTTTCGCACCAGGGCGGCCGACGAGTCAGAATCGGCCCTGGTTGCAACCAATGAAAATTGAGCGGTAGTTTTGTCATAAATTAAAATTAGTATACCTTCAACCTGTTACTCTACTGACCCTCACCAAGGGAAGGAAAAGTACTTATTGTGATTGTGCTGATTGGTTTTTAGATGGAGACTCATCTATTCTGAAGTCTGCCAAGACAAACCAAGACTATTTCCATAGTAATTTCTATGTCTGGATTCTGTAGGCTGTCTGGAGTCTGTAATATACTTAAGACAATAACTACAGAATCGTTAGTCTGATTGAGTTAAAATATGGTATATACCAACCTAAGCATAGTGCCCGGCTGGGATGTAACCATTATTCTATTTATTTTTTGTCCTATAGCAACAGGTTCAGGAAGCTGTTACATGACAGACTTGGATGGAGAAAATGTCTCAAAAACTCATATATGCACCTGTTTTACGCAGTTTTCTGAAGTAAGCTGACCATTCAAGAGAAACTCACAACATTTTGTGTGTTATCAAATTATTAGGGATTCCGAACGTTATTAGAGTTGTCACGGTTTTATGTGACATGTGAATTTTAAACTACCGCACTTTTTTCGGTGTTGAGGTTGCAGCTGTTGAAGAATCGTGGAAAGGAAAGTATAGTGATCGACTGGTCGTATAAATAAAAAAGAAAGATGCCGGATTTTTCATGTTGAGGCTCCCCAAGACGACCATGACCATTCCTCCTCTGTTGTGGAGGGCTCTGAATTTTACGTAACAGTTTGACTAGTGAAGAAACGTGTCTAAAAATTGTAAGCCCATTACTTCAGTGATGTGCATCGGACGATGTAGCCTTTTGAGCGGTAGGCCTTTTCATCCGGGTAGTATCCTGCCGATCTTCGACATCATTAATTAGTAGCTGCCAAAAATCTAACAAACTTGGCGGAGACCCACCAACCAGAGTAAAGACAATGTCCCTCAACGTCCACACTGCAAAGCACTCCAAAGAAATTCACGATTCCTGGCATACTTATGCCTAAAAAATTTCACTATCGCGTACATGATACCTCGAGACAGTAACAAGGTGTCACATTGAAAATTGCACGTATAGACAGCTGGCTGGCATCCCCTTGTCATCGTATCATCCGTACCAACACAACACAATTTTTCCATAGCTTACTCTAATGCAGAAAGTCGTGAAATTGATTATACATACATACATACAGGCTATCCGTTTTTCGAGGCTAAGCATGGGTATCTCGCTTATCTTTAGAGAGACTGAGTCGGTTGAATTGAGAAAAAGTTGCGAATTTTTATGACGATCAATGAACCAAGAAGATATTTGACTTGTCAGTTTTAGTTTTCGAGATATTGAAAAGAAACCAATTTGTAATTTTTTTTCATTTTTTATTTGAAAAACGGTTGAAGGTAGCCTTTTCTAATTCAAACATTGTAGCGACACTTTTCCAAGGGAAATTCAATGTTGCCAAAATCTTCATTCTAGCTTTCAAAACAACCGAGATATGACAACTTTTTTTTCAATCATGGGCGCCATATTGGATTTTCACATTTTTGATTACGATATTTTTTTCTGGTTACAACGATGTGTTGTTGTTGCCACTGTTGAATTCATGCTTTTGAGCAAAACATTTATTTTTTATTTTTCAAAGAGTGCTTTGGAAACAAAATCAGCACCGACAATAAAAAAAAAACGTAAATGTTAAACATTTATTCAACAGTGACATGTGGCACATCGTTGTAACCAGAAAAGAATACCGTATTCAAAAATATCAAAATCCAATATGGCGCCCATTAAAGAAAAAAGTTGAATGTCGTATCTCGGTTGCTTTGAGAGCTAGAATAAAGATTTTGGCAGCTTTGGATTCCCCTTGAAAAAGTGCTTCGACAATGTCTAGATCAGAAAAGGCCACCTTCAACCGTTTTTTGAATAAAAAATTGAAACAAAAATTCAAATTCCTGTTTTTTTTTACGATATCTCAAAAACTAGAATCGATACGTCAAATTTCTTTTTGGATCATTGATCGTCATGAAAATGCGCAACTTTTTCCTGATTTAACCGACTTTCCTCGGGTTCCACCAAAATTTTAAGAGGAGATTAAATCTATCACGCTGATAGTTGCTATGCATCAGCCAATAGGATGACCAGTTGCTTAGTTACTATCAGAGTGATAAAGTTATCGCGTTGATAAAAGTTTGGTGGTACCCGAGGTTTGTATCTCTCAAGATAAGCGAGATACCCATGCTTAGCCTCAAAAAACGGACACCCTGTATATTGTGTTACGAATTTCGTACCTATATCGTTTTCGTTATCAAGTAGGCATGTGATGACAAAATTATAAATCAAAAATCATGTTGAAAAAATAAAATAATAACAGTCCACCAAATATCGAAGATGACGTATCATTTTCAAGAGGAGAAAAGGTAAAGTTTTCAGGACTTCAGAAAAAAGAGCCAGCGCCTACATTACGACGTCAAGTGAACCTCAACAGCTACAAGGAGCTCGACGCACCATTGTGGATTGGTAGTCGAGAGCCCAAAAACTTTAGTGACACTAGATCTAGGTACTAGTGTAGAAGGTCAATCTTTTTTTTTATTTTGCTTCTGCTTTATGATTTGACATGTCGAGAAAAATCAGATTAGGGGTTGCTTATTATAGATCAAGAGCTGGCAAAATTTTATTTACCTCATCAGCAAAGTGCGGTCTGACTTCTGGGGCATGTAGAGATGATGATGGGCTTCCATAAAATACTTCTCACAAGACAAGCAAAGAAATGTGCCATTTGACAGCAGCATTCAACATTCAACAGCGAATTTTCTGGAGTTCTTAATCGATATAAATATCAATTTCATCAGGAATGGATAGGTTGAACTATCTTTCAAGTAAATTGAATGGGACCGAATCTCGAAATGTACTAGAAACGACCAAAAACCAGACTTTCTCAATTGGCATGTTTAAGCTAGTGGGCTAGGCCGAGCTGTTTGGATCGTATTTGATGGCCGATTCTCGAATCACGTCTACTAGAAAAACCGGTGCCAACTTCCGTCTGCTTGGAAATCTGGTTTTTGGTAGTTTCTAATACATTTCGATCTTCTTTTCCATTCAATTTAGTTGAAAGATAGTTCAACCTATCCATTCCTGATAAAATTTATATTCATATCGATCAAGAACTCTAGAAAATCCGCTGTTGAATACTGCTGTCACATTTATTTGCTTGTCTTGTGAGAAAGCAAGGGGTGTTTTTCATAAGACAAATATTTTATGGAAGCCCATCATTATCTCTACATGCCCCAGAAGTCAAACTGCATTTTGTTTATGAGGTAAATGAATTGTTGCTAGCTCTTGGTCTATTCTTCGAAAAATGAGAAATATGATGGTAATCACGAAAAAATCATTCGTTCTATGGACTCCTGGCCCCGTATCTTAAAACGTCGATATCTGACGAAAAAATTTTCCATGTTGGTCTGTGCGTGTGTAAGATTTTTTATGACCCCCCGATTAATTTTTAAACCGTCTAACCGATTCACCAAATTTGGTATAGTTTATGGTAGAAAGGTGGAAATGAGCTGTTCAGTGTTCAGCGTGATCTGCCAGCATGAAATGTCACTGTTAAAGAGTGACAAGAGATTGTGACGTACCTAACGATTTTGATTTTTGATAGCTCATTTTGAAGCTTTCCAAAAACTCAATTCAAAACATGTAAAAGAAACTTTGATGTTCAATAACTCAAGAAGTACCGGAAGGATTTCAACCAAATTCGGGAGCAAGACCGAGACCAAGGACTCAATGAAACATGTGTGTACCAGTTCCGATTACAGTCAGACGTGCAACTTGAATAAAAACAATATTTTGAATATAGGTAAAAAATGGGAGTTTCCTTCGTTTTTTTCCGTGTCTCTGAATTGATTGCTGCAATACAACATTGTGAACATGCGTCTAATAGCAGGCAGACATAAAAATAAGCTTTTGGCTCCGAAAAGTCGGTCAGGTATGGACCACAACATAATTTAATAGAACCTTCCGTTATTTTTTCACATCTTTGGCAAAATTCACAGATTCACACAGATTTTGATGGAACTTGGCACATGAGTAGTATCTGAGGGGTGGAACGTTTGGATGACATTATGTTGACATCAGGCAAATACGGCTTCCAAAACTGGAAGAATAATTATTGTCGAAAATACTCACAGTTCTATATGATGACATGGAAAATTCAGGCCGCGGCGAAGTACAAGAATAATGAAATTTTGTGTACACATCTGCGAAACCATAATCAGCAGACACTTTGAAAAAGTGTTTAAAACATGAAATAAGTCCAATCGGACGTATGGTTCTTTAGTTATGAATTTTTTTTATCAACGGCGAATTTGGCTTTGTAAAGTCGGTAAATTTTTATTTTATTTTATTTCCTTAAATTGACCAATCCACGTACAGCGGAGATTGCCCATGTCACACTGCCGCGCCGGGCAGAATGGCCCGTTTGAAATTTCTTCCTCAAAATTCAAAATCCATTAAAATTGAGAAAACCTCAACATGCCTGATAGGTAAGTAGGTAGGTATTAAGATTTGTTTTTCGAAATGTGAACAGCTTTTGAAGTAGTCACACTTTTGTAAATCTTGGTAAGTATACATCTACGTTAACAAAAACATTCCCTACATACGTGGCATTCCTTTTACAATCTGCTCGTTTCCGCACTATTACTGCTTTTTTGAAGTAAAAGACCCGAACGCTGAGGCACGGCTATGGCACTTAAACTTTATCGCAACTCCCCTCAAGAAATAGTTGTCTTAAAACTTTGCCATTATGTTGACTCGGTGGAATCCCAGTCAGTGGAAATAAGAGCATCGACTTCTGTACATTTACTTCGGGAATAATATGAGCATTGATCCTGCAATTTGTCCTACAAGGCGGGGGCAAACCAAATTGGACCATCGCATCGGGTTAGGAAGTGTTTCTCACAACGCGCGATCGCTACTTGTTTGCGGAAACGCGGCCATTATTTATGAAGTTGCCCTGGTGCGCGATTTATCATCAAAGTATTTTGCTCGCGATTTATAGGTGTCTGAAAATCTTGCTTACTCCTGAAGTAGCGTTGCTTAAGCGTGCACAGTATATAACAGTTTCATTGAGGAGATCACCTAAATATCAAAGACGAGAAGTTGAAGGTGGATGTGCGGGGAAGGGGTTGGAGAACTGGAAGACCATCGGCATCACCGGATCCTGTTTATGTTTGATGATAACATTTGAAGAATGAACGTAGTGGCCAAAGACTGAGGAATGTCGAGAACAAACAGCGATGGTGGCTAAGTACACAATACCGGCTGTCCACTATACTGCTCCTAAACCGCTAAAAGTGTTTGCCTAAGCATTCATATTGGAAGGTTACTGCTACACAGGACTTTTCTCGGAAAAAACTTTACTTCTGTAGCCGTAAATATATTTGTACACACACCACACTAGCTCGGACGCACACACACGCTGCATTATCAATTGGCTACAATGTGTGTGTACGCATATTACCTGTGTTACTTGTAAAGCAAAATATTTATTTTCTCTCGGACATATATACCTGCCATCGCGCAAATATGTTGACAAACCTTATATGTGCGCACCGGAGAAGATACAAAGGTTGACGAGGCTTCTTCTGACGCCGCTTCATGCTTCAGAAATTTCCTTGACCCTTGCTCGATCGTCTCGAAAGCAAACTTCTAGGAAATCTAAGGACGAACACTTTTACCGGTGGTAAATAACACTTGGATACGGACGCATGGCCTAGGTGGTCGTTTATGGTGTCAATGAGAAAACCTCGGGGGAAAATACTACGTGTTTCCCAGTGCTCATGGTGTGGATGAGGGGAAAGGAGGAGGGACAAACTCAGAGTCAGCAATTTCTTGTGAGTTCTGAATGGTAATCAGATCAGATATCACGAAGACACCTAAGAATGATTTCTTGAAATACACACCTAATTTTCAATATGTAGGTACTTCGTGTAATATGAAGAGTGATCGAATGAATTTCTCCTCAAAGTAGGCCTCGGTCTCCTTGGTAGCCACGTTTTTTCGCCAGATTTTCAGGAATCATTGCGACTTGAGAAGAAATTGATTCGATCACTAGTTATAAACTGATCGAGGAAGTAAACATTACACGGCCAATTTTGTCCTCACTTTGGATTGCTGGCAAAGTATATGGCTGGCAACAATTCAAAATATGTTTGGACCATGAGCTAGTAAGCTGGTCTTATTCTTAGGCTATCAATCTGTTCTTTTGCAAAAATTAGATGCTTTACATAAAGTTTATACAGAGTGGTAAATAAAACAGTGCAAAACTGCTGAAAGTTGCCACGCTCTCTTTTGAACTGGAATGGATGTTTTCGAATTTCAATATCAATGAAGACATTATGTCTTCAATGGTATTGAAATCCGAATCTTAATTTGAGATAGTTATTCATGCAGCAAGAGCGTAAAGCCTCATTTTCAGGGCTGGAGGTATGTAGGTTGTGCCTAAGCGAGAGCGTAGCAGACTCTTTCCAGAAAATTGAAACATTTTTGGTCTCGGCACCCATTTTGGTATATCCTGTACACTTTTTAGTTCCAGTAGAATGACACTTTTGGAGAAAAAATAAAGTGACAGGCTGGAGCGCTAGAAGGATAGGGCTGATGGCCGCTGATAGCTTCGCTCCAAAACTTTGCAGGTGCCATCAGCCGTAGCCGTAGCCCCCCCAGCTTGCCAGTTTATTTTTGCTCCAAAAAGGTCTATTGAATTTAAAACGTGAACGACGCATAGTACCGAATTTCGATTTGTTCTTATAATCACGCGGATGCCAGTGGGTTTAGGATTCCGGGAGTTTCCATACAAGAGCTTCCTACTGAAGGAGAGAGGTCAATCTGATATTTCAGTCGTACTTAATCTCGTGCCAAGCGGAACTACAGCACAGTGGAACGGGAGTGCTTAGCCGTGATGAGTTGATTGAAAAACTGCGCCACTATGTGGGAGGGGTTTACTTCACAGGTGAGCCCCTGTGACCACCACACCACCATTCTCTTCCTTTGGTTGGACAGCTTGAAGGAGTCATCTGGTCTTTTAGTCCGTTGAGCCGTCAAGCTACAACAATATACGACTATACCATCATCCATCGCAAGGGCCAAGAACACGTCGCACCTGATCTTCTCTCTCGGACCGTCTTCATCAGCCCTGTTGATGTTGTCGAAGATGAAGGATCCCAACCACAACCAGAAAACACTCCGAAAAATCCGTGGTTTCGCAGAATGTTGGCAAAAGTGGAAGCGGATCCTTTGACTTACGGAACGTAGAGTATCCAAAATGGGAAACTTTACAAGTATGTGAACTAGCGACGCAACGTCATGTACGTCCCGAGAGACTCTGATAATTGGAAGTTATTCGTTCCGAAGGAGGCTCGCGCTCGGATCTTATTTCGTTGTCACGACGGTCACAAGGACAAGGAACTCACAAAACATACGCACGTATTTCGAAGAGATAATTTTGGCCAAAGCTGCGACTGACGTCCTTAGTTATGTGCGTCGTGTCTCACATGTGATAGATTAGCAACCCACTAAAGGATTTATGGTCCCGAACAAAATTTCTGACGTTCCATGGAAAGTGGTTTCTTGTGATCTCTCTAGAATTGTCTAGCGGAGAAGATCACATTGACCTTCAGGACGATGTTACCGTGGACTAAAATCGACGGAATGTTATCTTCCCTCAGATATATGGCGCAGTGGAAGACCGTCTGCTGAAGGCTTCGATGAATCAAAAACAGGGTCATGATCTGAGAAAACGGGAGCCCAATTACAACGTGAGTGATCAAGTATAAAAGAGGAACACGGTGCTTTCGAATAAAGACAGGAACTTAATGGCGAAGCTCCCCCCCAAATACAGGGTGTCTCACGAAGTTACCGACATAGCTTGAGGGTAGATGTATGTTTTCAAGGCAAGTCAGAGTCTGCCTTCGAAATCTTCCTGGTGTCCTCTGTTTCCGATATACAGGGTGATCTATGTGTTCAACCGAAAACTTTGATTGGTCATATCTCACGGAAATCAAGTGAAATTTTGCAGGTATATTACCGAACATCAAGGACCTTTGTAGCGCCCTATTCATTTATTAAAAGAAGCAGGACCGTGCTCAAAATTTTGTTTTAGAACTTTCTGTTGAAGAAGTGATCTTGTATAGATTTTTCTCAAAATCTGATATCATATTTGGGAACTATATGAAAAATGCTACAGAATGCGATTCTTGGATTATTTGACACTATTAGGCTGATTGAAAAAAATTAACAGGAATTTTTCAGGAATATTTTTAAAAATTTCAACTTGAATCATTCAAAAGCTATTCCAGATGGTCAAACAGAGTCAAAATTTCAATTTTGATGTACTTACTCACAAACTGAGGATATTTCAGAAGAATTTTCTGGAAACATTAGTTTGGGTAGGAATCTGGGTACTAAATTCATGTTTCCAGAAGATTCTCTTGAAATTATCCTTGCTAAGTTAGAACACCGCAATTGAAATGATGACTTTGGAATAGCCATCTGGAATAGCGTTTGACTGAGCTACGCCAGCGGCTCTGTGTGTGTTAATCGAGAAGTGAACACAGGTAATTAGGAATATTTTCAAAAAAGTAGATAATGTGAGGTTACATGTTGTACTGACCAACTGACCATTCGGCCTCACGTACACCACAGCAAGTTCTGCAATAAATAAGACCCGGTCAGGGCTCAACCAACGGAGGGGTGTGGGGGGGTGTCACCCCCCCCCCCCCATTCGAAATATAAGTCGACAAATCTCCAAATTTTTCATTATATAGTCATCAGTCGGCAAATCCCGGCATTTTCTATTTTTCTATCATGAATCGGCAAATCTCATTTAGCCAGGTATGTACCCACAGGCAACTCTACAGTCGTGCGATTATTATGGTTTTTAGTTCAGCATACAGCTGTGTTACCAGATATACGGTGTCTAGCCGTCGAAACATCACGTGACGCTGAATATTCCAGCATTCTCTTCAAAATTGCACTGTAAGTCGATCTCGGCAATATTTAAAAAATGGTCTCTTCTAAAACAAAGAAGGATCAATATTCAATATATGTTTATTGTTTATCAAAATACAATTCATCAAATGCTTCGTGATGCGTTTCTGTGATCAGCTCCCAATAAATATCTGAGTGATTCAGCCAAGTCTGCATGCTGGCGTCTACCACTAAAATTCTCTTGCTATCATTGCCTTAGAAAAAGGCGATATATCGAAGATATACTTTTGCAATATATCGCTCATGCATTTTTGCTACCTTCATACTTTTTTCGCCCCAACGATCAACGAAGCCACCACATTCTCTTCATTGATACTATTGTTATGAACGCCGACGCTCGCATGCATTCTCCAAAACACCTCATCTTTCTAGACTGTTCCGCCTTTGAGATTACAGTGTACAAGTGCGAAGCTCTAGACATTCTAGAACATACGGCATGGCTTGGCTATTGAAATTACATGGGAGATTCAACAGCCGAGTAGGAAACATCAGTCGAAATGGCGGAGGTGCTGCCATTCCAGACCACGCGGTAAGCACGCGAAAGGTGTGGGGTTTTTCGGAAGTCGTCGCAAAACCGTATCCCAAGTCATTGTGGAATTTGCTGGAGGACCGATGAAAGATTCCAGAACAATAGTCGGAGCTATATAAAGCACGATCCTCGGCCTACGGACCAGTTTTCAATCAAGAACGATAACAGCGAGAAGTCAAAGCCGAGATGAAAGCGATCTACCCAAGCGCAAGCAGTAGGTAGTTGTTGACGTGTATTTATTGTAGTACGCAGTAATCAAAAGGGTGTGTTTTAAAGCGATTGTCTCAATCATGAACGAACCTAAACGCGAAATACGTATCATTATCTATAATTTTGTTTAGGGCATTTTGGCACCTTTTCCGATAGACGGCATTGACGCTTTCAAGTGGTCTAGATTTGTTAGTTATTGGATGCGGTGATTTTTGTATATTCCTCTTCCCTTGTTTTCCTGGTTCTTATCTTTTTTTTGGGCTACTATATTTTTGTATAAAAAAGGTATAGTAGGTTCACTTGTACCGTGATTCTAGTTGGCTGTGAGATTTTGTTTCTAAGTTTTCAAATCTGATATTTGAAAACTCCTTAGAACTTGGCAGTTGGTTGCATTGATATTTGAAAGTTTAAGCTTGACGACAAGATCAACAACTTTACCGTTTGTCAAATCGAGTGTCAAATAGACTGAAAATCACGAGTTTCACGAAAATTGTGGTGAAATTATACCCATTACTGTGAAAACTGTGTTTGCGCCTCAGCTTGTGTCTTGAACAATAACGTCCAGTGCCTATTTCAAAGTCCTCGAGAGTGCCATCAAGAACTCGCTTCTGAGAGAAAAAATGGTCGGAATAGGTGCTGGGCATGTACCCCATGACGTTCAGCTTTGCGGAGAAGACGTGGATCTATTTTCAAAAACCACATAATATGGAAGCATTGTGAACTATTCCTGGTTTTAAAAGAAGTACCCACACTCTGGAAGGCTGGAAACGATGGGAAGCTGAACCCTCCTAATTTTTGTGGGGATGGGATTCATCGGCGTTGATACTTGATTTCACTGCTCAGGACATCGTACTGGAACAAGAAATTTGCGGAACTTGTGAAAGGTGAACTACATCCACTCCATATTTGCAATTTGCAAAGTTGTTTTCGGTAAATTTTTCATTTTTGACAGCAACAGTCAACACACCATCTTACCAACATAACCTATCTTTCGAAGCCAGACGCTCAGGCGCACACTAGGCAGTTATACGTGAAGTCTACAATGCCAAACTGTGAAATTTGCCCAGCCTACTAGAATCACGGTACAACTGAACCTACTTTTTTTTTATACCTATTATTGTCATTATTATTATTATTATTATTATTACTCGAAAAAAATCGCCTGCAGCGCATTCCCGCTTGCTTCGCTCGCGTACAGTCGGCATTTTTGCCCATCTACACCCCTCCACTGAGGAAGACCTCGGTTGGGCCCTGGACCCGGTCAAACAATTTCTCGACCTTTTCGTGTAAGTGAGCTGCCGTTGTCCAAAATTTGATGATCTTCAAACTCCAAGTCGCCAAACGTCAATCACACGAAACGGTTGATGATATCTACGGCCTGTTTGATTCTGTACGTTAATCGGACGAAGCCGTTAATGATATGCCTGGCCTATCTGATTCTACAACAAGTTGTGAAATGTCACTTCACGACCTCTAAGCAGGTCAATAATGCCATTAGGCCAGTCAAATTAGAACAAATTTTTCCGTTTGAGGGAAAAAACTGTTGGAGTTTTGGAAATTTGACAGTAATGTCCGGTAAGGTGTACTGTTGAACATACTAAAAGTCCCCAACTCTACCTATTGAGCTCGAGCCGCCATCTTGGAAAAATGGTCCTTCGATCCAATTTTCTGCTCATATTCCGCTAATCATCAGAGATATTCAGTTAAGTTTTATAAAAAATCAAGGCTATAAAATTGCCTACAAAAATTGTTTCATACCGACTTTTTTCTCGTATTATGTTGATATTAATAAAATTAACTTGACAAAAAAAAATCAAAAAATTAGCGATTTTTTGCCTATGGCTAAAGATATTGTCTTTAAAATTTGTGAAAATGTTGGCAGTCCACATCAAAGCTAAACGTGACAGTTGAGATAGAAAAAAAATTGCAAAAATATTTTTTTTTTTTTTAAATAATCAAAATATTGATTTTCGAGTTTGACATTTCCAACAGGGCGGAGTAAAGGTTTCAATCGAACATGAATCAGTTTTGATATCTACATATTGTAAGACAAGATTTCATCAGTATTGTGCCTTCACGAGCTTCTGGAATGCTCGATATGAATGAAACTAAAAGAATAATAGCTAAGTCCAAAAAGTGTAGTCGATTGGTTATGAAGGAAACATTTCGAAACAAAAGACATCAGCAAAGGATATACAGGAGGTCCAAAGGTTATTCAACTGTATATGAGCCCCATATTGATGTGCCTTATCCAACATAGTACAAAAGAATCAATCAAAATGTTAAAATTCACCCTGTATAACAAAAAGTAACGATACAAAATGGAAGTAGTAAAGCATAACTGGTGCCAAAAATACAGCCTTTACATTGCTGAGAAAAAGAACAAAATTGATCGATTTATTTGAAAGTTATTAGTCCTCAAACTTGACTTTACAAATTTCAGCCAGTGAAACAGGGAAAAGTAGAGAGAAGTAACTGTAAGAGTTTCAAAAATTTGACAGGGATGTTCGCTAAGGTATACTAATAAACATACTAAAAGTCCCCGCCACTACCTGTTGTGCTCGAGCCGCCATCTTGGAAAAATGGTAATAAATTTGATCGAAGGACCATTATTTCAAGTTGGCGGCTCAAGCGCAACAGGTACTGGCGGGGACTTTTAGTATGTTTATTAGTATACCTTAGCGAACATCCCTGTCAAATTTCTGAAACTCCGACAGTTACTTCTCTCTACTTTTCCATATTTCACTGGCTGAAATTTGTAAAGTCAAGTTTGAGGACTAATAACTTTCAAATAAATCGATCAATTTTGTTCTTTTTTTCAGCAATGTAAAGGCTGTATTTTTGGCACCAGGTGTGCTTCACTACTCACATTTTGTATCGTTACTTTTTGTTATACAGGGTGGATTTCAACATTTTGATTGATTCTTTTGTACTATTTTGGATAAGGCACATCAATATGGGGCTCATATACAGTTGAATAACCTTTGGACCTTCTGTATATCCTTTGCTGATGTCCTTTGTTCCGAAATGTTTCCTTCAGAACCAATCGACAACACTTTTTGGACTAAGCGATTATTCTTTTAGTTTAATTCATATCGAGCATTCCAGAAGCTCGTGAAGGCACAATACTGATGAAATCTTGTCTTACAATATGTAAATATCAAAACTGATCGATGTTCGAATGAAACCTTTACTCCGCCCTGTTGGATATGTCAAACTCGAAAACCAAATTTTTGCTTAATTTGAAAAAAAAAATTAAAAAATATTTTCGCAATTTTTTTTTCTATTTCAACTGTCACGTTCAGCTTTGATGTAGACTGCCAACATCTTCACAAATTTTGAAGACAATATCTCTTACCATAGGCAAAAATCGCTTTTTTTTAAATTTTTTTTTGTTAATTTAATTTAATTAATATCAACAGATACGAGAGGAATATCGGTATGAAACAATTTTTGAAGACAATTTTATAGCCTTGATTTTTAATGAAACCTAATTGAATATCTCTGATCATTAGCGCAGTATAAGCAGAAAACTGGATCGAAGGACCATTTTTCCAAGATGGCGGCTCGAGCTCAATAGGTAGAGTTGGGGACTTTTAGTATGTTTATCAGTACACCTTACCGGACATTACTGTCAAATTTCCAAAACTCCAACAGTTTTTTCCCTCCAGCTTTCCTTATTTGACTGGCCTACATACTTTGCAGCTAGTAGTAAAGAATAGTACCATGCGATCAACAAAATTCGGAATTGAAGTAGGCTGTGACCTGGTCAAATTTCAGGATCTCAAGCTGCTTTCGGCCAGATCACAGCCTACCCCAATTCCGAATTTTGTTGATCGCATGGTATATCATATACCAAGGTTGAGAAAGTATTATTATAGCTGAAGCGCCGGTTTGAATCCCGAAGCGCAGCTGAGGGATATAAGGCGCTGAAGCTATAATAATTTTCTCGACCGTGGTTTATATAGTATTTTTGTTACTACTAGAAAATCGCCATTCTAATTCAGGAGCAGGTTAATAATGATGTACTTCTCGGCTTGTAGTGAACAAATATATTATACAGCTACAGGCAGGGGTATAGATGAAAGTGCTTGGAACAAAGCTCGCAACGGGAAACTCAAAAGGAAAACCCTTGGAAAAACGACAATAGAAATTCGAGAAAATTAGTAAGTATGAAGGAGGAAGTTGAAATGGGCAACCCTATCAGGAATCACTGCAATTCACAGGACTCACCTTTGCCGGGTTTTTTTTTATCCACACGGAAAACAAACGGAAGATTTGGAACGGAGAATTTCACTCTCAAGCTTTTTTTCAATAATTCAATATTCGAAACAGTAGCGAAAAGGAGCTCATTTTCACGCACCGACTTGGAAAACTAGCAGTTCTCCACTGTGCTACTGAGCTTCACGCCTTCAAGCGCCGCGCCCGAACTTTTCCGAAGAAGTAGCAAGACAGAACAAATTGATTTGATGTCCTTTACAACCTTCACGTCACTGCAGGATAAAATGAAAGACTTCTTTTCTTAAACGTTACAAAAAACTCACTTAAAACTTACTTACTTAAAAGACTTAGGTACCCCGAGATAAAGTGCTTGGCGTTTGACCCTACCAAAAAGGCAGAAAAAAGAGGCTTCCTCAAGCTATACTGCAGAAGCAGAATGCAACTGAATAGAAATAGGTATTACGCCGTGCCTCTTTCTGCACACGAATCCGTGCTCCTTTCTTAGCATCTTGTTTGTCTTCGACTTGACGCCTGCCCGTTGGCTCCCGGTATTCATACATCTCTCTGGAATATGTGAATAACAGTTCCCGTCTATTGAAAGCAATGTCTTTTTAAAGTTATATAATAAAACCATTTGTTTCCTAGTCTAGACGTGGCGCTTCTTTTGGGCCGAAGTCAACGACCACCGCGCGATGCCGGTCACCTGAAAGTCGCAAACACCGGCCCATACTTCAGCTGTTCAGAGCGCAAAGTTCGTCGGTATGGGGCGCCACGACGACGAGCTCCCAATTTCGCGGATATCTCTCCTGTATGCCGCCCGCCCGCCCGCCGCACACGGATATACGTACACACACCTATAGATTATGTGGTGGAGGAGAGACGTCGGTCGCGATACTGTTCGTCTTTTTGTTTGTTACTTTTACTCACTTCACTTCCAACCAGAACTTGCTTTCGCCGTCTTCGTCTTCTTGTTGTACAAAAATAACATCCATATTTATGTCCGACCACCACCACCGCCACGTCCACCCTGCTCCACCGGAAGTGCGAGCAAGTGGGGTTTCCATTACCGGAAAATTTTGTTTATCACTTTATTATTGTGGCTGTAGAGGTTAGAGGTAGACCTATACGTTCGCTGCACGTATATCGTATTGTAATGATACGCACCTTACCTGTCCTTTGCTTTTGCCTGGTGATCGTCAAAACCCTCCGCCGAGACCACTTTCGTTCAGGAGTGAAACGTCCCGAGGGGGAAGAAGTTGAAGTTCAGTGAAACAAGCTCATTGCACATAAGTTCACTTTAATCAGATAAAAAAAAGTGCAAAATGATTCTTTTTTAGTGGTTCTTTTCTCAAAACACCTTACCAATGAGTATGACTGGCAGAAAAAACAAAAACAACAGAAAACAACAACAAAATATGTTAAACTCAGTCAAAGAAAAAAGTCGAGTGACGGATTCGGAAAATAGGCACACAGGGGAAGAACTTGTTATTATTAGTACACGTAACGCAACAGACTATTCAGTCCAGTAATAGGGTGTGGCCACCTCAATCAAAAGCTCACCTGATATCAGCCGCACTGCAATTGAAGATGTCGAACTTTTCCTGGAACCTATTTATGTCAGGGCAAGACGGTTTACCGGACAATTGAAGTAAAAGAGCTTCTAAGTGGAGTTAGAAAGTGGACTAAAAAGCACCGTTTCGTCTTCAGCACGGTTTCGTCTTTAGCATAGTTTCGGAACATTTAGGGAAATCCTCGAAAGAACACTGGGACAGAGAACCATATCCAAAACCAGCCTATGCAACAACAGAAGGTGGCCAATGGTTCTTCGGGTTTCCAAGAACCGGTGCCCCTAAATCTGGTCAGTAACGACTGCTGCGGAAAACCAAAACGAGGGTCAACTCCATCAATTCTGAAAGGTAGCAGTTTCAGGGAACGCCACTACACACTCTCCGGTAAGGACACATATTTCTCGTGGTAGGGGTACCAGATAACGGATGCATATTCCAGCCGTGGCAAAAACAAGGATGTTGTCACAGTCTCGATCTTGGAGAAGTCCTTAGAGTTTCGTGCCACGGAACCCAATGTAGTGTAGGCGGCCCTGTGCACGTAACCAATGTGCTCCTAGAAAGATCTTTGATGACATTGGGTCTGGGCCACAGTCCGATCCCCAATTCTGTATGGGAGCTTCAGAGGTCCAGAGGATTTCGAAAAAAACATGATCATGCACTTCATCACGTTTAAATCAAGATCGTTTTCAGTGCAACTGCCCAATACATCGATGTCCTACTGAAGACGAGAGTAGTCCCTAGAAGAATCCATGCACATGTGAAAAGATCTTCAAATCATCAGAATAGAGGAGGAGCTAACTCTTGAGGCATAACCCAATGTCATTTATGAAAATTATTGAAAGAAGAGCACCCAGCACAAATCCCTGTTGAACTCCCGACAAAACCTTGAAGCTCTTGAAACTGTGACCGGAAATTCTTACAAACTGTCTTCGGACGACCAAATAAGACAAAAAAAAAACATATTTTCCAACTCCCTCAAGAATACTATGCCATCGAAAGCTTTCTAGAGATTGGTGTATTTGACATCGGTCTGTCTACGTTTGTTCATACAATCAGATATGAATTGCGTTTTGTTGCTCATCAAGACTGTTGACTTACCTTTAACGAAATCGTGTTGCTCGCCAACTTGGTATTTTCTGTCCAACAAACCCTACAATAACCCTATGTAGGCAAATCTCGAAGATTTTGCTGACGTTGCTCAAGCTAGCGATCTGTCTATAGTTATCAACGAAATTCTCAGGGCCGCTCTTGTGGATAGGGCACACTGAGAGCTTCTCGATAATTTGAGGAAAGTGGAGGCAGCAAAAGCTCTGATTGCAGGGGGCGAAAAAGGTCAGAACGACAGTTCTTTGACAGACATGTTGGGATGAGGTCCGGCCCAACCCGCTCAACAGCATTACCAACTTTGAGCTAAACCAAAGCTGCCACGACGTCACTCTCGCTCAAAGTGATGAAGCAGAGGTAGTCGATCGACCTCAGATCGCCACAGGTGTGAGTAATCAGAAAATATCTATCGCGCGAAGCAGTTTGCAACATCACGGGGATTACTGTAAGATTCACCCTGGTGCAAAACTTCACTGAGCATGCCCGACTGACCCTTTTTGCTCGCAATATGTTGCCAGAACTTCCTCGGGTCAGCCCGAATATTACCCTTGATCCGGGACAAGTACCTGGCGTGAGCAACTCTAAGCTCGGAGCCACGCTTGGAAGCCGCCCGAACAGCTCTCAGTCTGGTCAGTCTCGAAAGCGCAGGAACGTCACTAGACGTTGAGGCACGTCTCAACATCTCCTTTCATTTTACTCGCTCTCTTATGCTACAATCGTACCATAGGGATACTTACTTTTTCTTGGCTTTGACTTGGTAACATAGGCGCAAAGATAAAGTAGACAGTATCGTGGAACGCCTGAAGCATCTTATTGAAGCCGCCTGCATAAGCGGCCGAAAATAAACGGGGGGGAATCAGTCAAGTCGAGGAATTATGCGAATATTCAGAGTCAAGTGGTCATTTAAAGATGTCGCTAGTTATGTAATTTATATGTGAGAACTCAGCAACTCCTTGTAACACGATTCAATAGTGCCACCTCTGGACTGCGCTCCGCATGCCGGTGAACCAGTATATCGGCGCGCCGCGACATCGCATACCATACCAGCGCTCGATATCAAGTTACTAGATGGGATTGTTTCTACGACTACACGTCATTCGCGGTCGTTTCGGATACAATGAATAGATTCCGAATGACTTGGAATGGAGAAATATCGATGGAGATTGACCGTGGTACCTGGACCGATTTGCCTGGGCTGCCGTCTATTCTCGACTTGTCACGTCTGTTGCCAAGTGCTTGTTTCAACCCACTTGAGGAAGCTGAGTCAAGACCCGTTCATGTTGCGTCGCAACCCACCTAGAGGCCGTAGAGTTGAAGCCTTTCTTCGATGAGTCCCAACCCACTTGAGGAATGCTGAATCGAAACCCCGGCTGATGCGCCTCAGCCCACCTCAAGAATATCAAGTTGAAATCATTCGGAAATGCGTTTCAATCTCCTTGGGAAAGTTGAGTTGAGATCCTTTCAGGGTGAGTTTTGACCCACTCGGATGTAGATTGATCCACCTCTGGGAGTCAAGTCGAAACCCTTTGATGACGAGTCCCGATCCATCTCCAGGTAGTTGTGCTGAGGCTCCTCCGATGCTGAGTTTCGTTCATCTACAAGTAGTAGAGTTGAGATCCGTTGATGATATGTTTCGTCCTCCTCCAGGATGCTGAGCTGCGATCCTTCGACAAAGAGTTTTGATCCACCTCGATGATGTAGAGTTAAAACCCCTAGACACTAGATGATCCAGGCCCGATAGAAGTGAGCTCTCTCGTTTCAGTATCTCTTGGAACGGAGTGATGACCTCGGCGAGCGGAGGGTTAGTCTTGGTGAGTTGGGATTGGTTGGAGCTTTGTCGTGGAGAATATATTATGGGGCTTACACGTTCGTTCTGAATCTGCCTGCATGTTCTGGTATCTGCGCTACTGTCTGCCATCGGTAAGTCACTCTTAAGCCTCATCCTTTGTTGAGTATCCTTCATAGCAAAGGTACTGGCGCCCTTGGGCCCTATGGACGTGGTGTTGTGACTACGGTACCCAGAGAACCAGATCTAGTGGGTTAGATATGGAAACTCGCGGGTGAGCCTCCTCTGCGTTTCTGAAGCTCCCAGTTATTCGGAAAATGTAAATTTTGAGAACTGCGTGAAAAATCAAATAAATTGAAATGAAATAGAATCACGCTTGTACCGGGGTTCAGACCCTGCCGTAAAGTCGCAATTGTTCATCTGGATAACCCTCTACTCCTTGGAACTAATTGCTTTGTTTTAGCGCCACGACAGTTACTGATATTTCCATGTTGGCTGTATTTTTAAGTATGTACAAGAGAATAATTATGCCCATACGAAGAATGTTACTTAGAGAAATACACGGTTTGATATCGCCAAAATAATAATTTCTGTTGCAGCAATTGTCTGAAATTATAGATGATGTATAAGCTTGTTACTGAAATGAAGACGTTCTTATTCGAAACTTATGAGTTCAATCCGGTACCCAACGACGCCACCGTTCAGATAAGGACTTTGTAAAAATGAACTGTTATTAGGGCTCGAGCGGGTATAGTGCAGATGGCGATTATTTATTGTTGGGGTAATAATTATTTCAACGCCTCTCCGCATAGGCTTTTTGGCGAACACCCTATATAGTCAATTATCTGCGTTTTGTTTCTCCTGACTGCGGTATTCTTTCACGTACAGAGGTAAACAACAACGAACTAGCGCGTATACGGGGTGTGTTCGAAAGGTTCTACACAATAAAGTTTGTACCTTGACTTGAGTAATTGTTTCGCGCATCCCATAGGTTCGAAAGTTTTTGGAAGGGTGAAATTCGTTTCAACATTTCCGGTTATAGACACTCGCGACCGCGGGGATCTTTCTAAGCGTTGGGGCGACTCACGGTGAAAACAGGGAGTAGGCCCCCATAAGGGCAAGCCATATACAATCTTTTCCAACCGGGCAAAAGAAACCATGGCCCAAAAAAAAAAACCAACAGCCTTTGAAACGAATGCCACAAAAAGGTAAGCTACCACACACACACCGGCCCACAAATCTTGGATTGCACTCTTGGTTGAAATCACTCTTCCCTTTTCCAGTGTCTAAAAGCCGGGCCTAACTCTAACATAACCTCTAACACTAACATAAATGTTGGATATGATTGAACCACAAACAGAACTTTGAACCACGAAAATCAGCCAGAAGTAAATGTTGGTCAAGGTCTAGAATCAGGTGTTCGTCGGAGGGTTGGGCTGTTGGGACTTCTGAAATAATTAGGGAAACTCATCTCTTCGGAAACAGCTTAGAGGTTTTAGATATTTCAGCGATTATTGTAAAATAATTTCAAGCGTGCGATTTATCGATGATTATTATTGTACAGAGTAATAAGAGATACTCGTATATCGCAGTTTGAAAGTGGCATAATCAACGTTAGAAAATCGGAGCAGGCAGACTCAAAATCCGTAATAATAATATCACCTATAGTCCGTTCAACCCTGGTGTGATTCTAGTTGGCTGGCAGTCTCACCACGCGACGCATTTGAAAAGGAGAAATTCGGGAAATTACAGCTCACTAGAATCACTCTAGGTAATTGCCGTATACCTACTGGTGATTGCTCTTAAAGAAAGACAATACTTGCGTACCTACTTTAATGCATGCTTGTTTCCTTTCTGTCTTCCGCTACTTGATCATGATCGCAATCGCAACCTGGAAGCAAATGAAATACGAGTGACTGAATATTGTCAACAACAACAACACATGTAGCTAGTTCAATGGAGAGTTCTAGATATGTAGTTATGTACTAATTACTTATAGGTACCTCACTATTGTCTAAAATCGCTAAATTGCATTCTCGTGGTTTGAAACATTCGTAACAATAATTAATGCTCAATAGCTTGAGGTGTACCATTACCAAAACACGTTACGCAATAAACGGAGTACCTGCCCAGGTGTACTATACTTGGGTTATAAAACCGTCAGTATGGATAAACAAAAATGCTATATGGCTACTTAGCGCATATAAAATTTCATCATTTAATGTCAATGCGTTATCGTTCTTTACGTGACTCTTCCTTCCACATTTGTGCGTTGCATTCTTCACTATAAAGTTCCGCGTTTTATTTAACAATAGGAAGTTAAGTGAAAGATTTACATGCCGAGATTAAAACAGGTTTCCGTTGAGATAGCCATCTTTGAAATTATAGTAAGAAAACCTATGAATTTGCGGTTTTCACAAGCCTCATTTTGTTTTGTTTTTCAGGTACGTACTCTGGAATGATCAGGATCTGCGGTGGAGGAATTCCCGCCGAGGACTACTGAATGTAAGAATATGCTAAAACTTCAAATTAGATTAGGCTATAATGTGAAAATTATGAAACCGCAAGTGCGGTTAGAATTCAAAATGAGTAGTTGAATTTTAACAGCGTCTTTTTACGAGCTGTTTGGGTCGGCGCGGTTAACATTGTAGATGTGTCCTGATCAAAAGAACTAACGCCGAAAAACGTAACTTACCTGACACACAGTATATACACAGACACAGACAGGTTGCCAATCGTGGGAGTTCCAGGAGTTCTGTAACAACAAAATTGTATTTTATTAATTTTTCCAATGTTGAACACAAAAAACTCAAACATTGCGCAGTTGAAATGTTTATGATGAAGTGGGACGAGGTGCGAAGATGATTTAAGATAGATCCATAACGTGACTATGAAGACCTTTATGCCCCAACAATGTTGCGGTAATGGCAAGGCTGATCGTGTATGGCACATACGCGAGGCATGTGTGCGAGTACGTACACTCAACGAGGTTTGGGGAGAGGAAGTATGAGGAAGTCGAGCGTCGAAGGTTGAAAAATAAAGACGTGAAAAGAGAAGGGAATCGCTCAAGCCGTTACTGTATAGTAAATTATTAGATTAAAAGAAATACACAGGGATTTGCGGAAGTGAAATGAATATCTAATCGATTTCAAATTACCAGACGTGTTACACATATCTCGTGATGGATTTAATTGGATGTATGGTATACCTAGGTACTTACTAGGTATTCATTGCGTTGGATAAAACACTTGCGTGGGTTGACAATATAGAAGGAATAAATAAACGGGTAATAAAGAATAAAGGTATAGCGATTTTAATAACTTCATTATTTTGTTTCCAATTTATGATGACGTCTGTAATTCTGAAAAGTATTCACATTGATCAAGGATTCAACTGAAATGTTGTCAACGAGAAAAATTACATGTTCATGCGGAAAACTCATTGGTTAAAATTCGAGAGACATCAAAATAAATTACTGTTAACTCTTGAAAAATGTCTTTGCACCTAAGTAGGTAGAACAACGTGCCACTTTGATTTGATGATTTGCCTTTGAAATTGTTTATAATGGCTTGGCGACTTTGAACTGTTAAATAATAATTATCCTTCAAGTCTTCCTTGGGTTTTTGAAGTTACTTGAAAAACGATAAAAATCTTAGCAGAATTGTAGCAGCCGATTCCACAACTTTTTTTAGAATAAAATCCGTACACCTGCACCTATTAAATTTTCGCCATCACAAATGGCTAGGTCCATGCATTCAGTCTTTCCTGATGGGCTTATACCTGGGCCTTACATTATTCTAGAATTGAAGCACAGTGATGTTCAAAGCTCTATTTTTGGGGGATATACTATCGAAACAGCGAAAAACCTCATAATGCAGCGAGCTGCTCAAATATCGCGAGAGACGTTCAGTATCAAAGCAACAAAGCAGCTCAAATATCAACATTTCTGAATTCTATCTAATACCCTTGACAGACTGCACCTTAATGATCATTAAGTGTAATGATCACCTTATGATCGTTATAACGCTAAATGACGATTGCGAGTTTAAGGGTGACACACTGCAAATCGTAATAAGCCTATATGAGCTTGCGCCGTAGCGCATGAATAAACGTGGCGATCAATTTCCCCCAAAATGTCAATGTCAAATGGTCCGAAGTATTGGGCTATTATTACCAATAACATCTATAATTATAATAATTATTCCATATTTTAGATAAGTGTGACTGTGAGGTGGTATTTAGCTTAGATTTCATTCAATCAAGAAAGCGTGTGGTATGAACATTGCAAGCAGAAAAAACGTGAGTGCGTGACCATAGTCACCCTCGAAAGAAGTGAAACTTCTATAGATATGAATCAATCAGCAAACAACGTTCGAAGAGGTGTTCTTTTCGTACTCCCGCTCCGCTCCCTCACGGTTTGTATCATCTTGTTTTTCTTATTATCAATCTTATTATTATTAATATTGGTCACTCAAAGGGCCGA
The DNA here is from genome assembly GCA_949128115.1 of Anaspis maculata. Taxonomy (NCBI): domain Eukaryota; kingdom Metazoa; phylum Arthropoda; class Insecta; order Coleoptera; family Scraptiidae; genus Anaspis; species Anaspis maculata. Next base: position 35,414,063 of record OX421962.1, on the reverse strand, counting down.
GTACTTTTGACATGATTTTTTCACAATTAGATTTCTCTTATTTCTTTTCTCGCTGCGCTCGGCGCTTAAACTCCCATTCTCCGTCACATGAAATCTGACTCATACCCCTAATACAATAAATATCTATTTTCATCAATAATATTCTCCACAAATAATTATGCGAATGTGACCTTGTGACGGATTTTCTTACTGTACGATTTTCCCGGTTATATTACAGCACGGTGGAAACTGTGTTCTGGCAGGCACAGCATGGCAATCTAATAATCTCCACAAAGTATAAGAATGTCGTTTGGAAAACTCGATCCGGTATCGATTTTGATTGAAAAAATATAAAATACATAGCTATTCACATAGGTATGTAGGTAGGTACCTCGTGAATGTGGTTTAAGGTAACTACGTGGTTCTAGAGCTCGTACGATATTATCTTCTCCAATCAAAATAAGGCCATAGGTTGAATTGAAATATTGACAGAATTGATATGAGTATTTCCAGTTATGTGCTCGCCACCGTACTTATATTTAGAATGTCACATTTAATTGAGGTGAAATCAAACCATTCAAAAAATTAACAAAGAATAATGTCAAAAATCAATTTCCAAACATAAAAACTTGATCATCAAACCAGTATGATATCATCGCTATACAATCAGCTGACATCTAGAACATTAAGCAACTGTTTCAGGCTCAATTGTCGAAAATTCTTTTTGCCCTCTGAGCTTTAATTATTCACCTCTACTTTTCTGCTTAATAGGTACGTACAAAGGTACTTGAAAGTTGTGTCCACATTTGGGTGTGCGGCATTCGATTTTATTTTTGAATTGTAAACGTCCGTTGAAGAATATACCCAGGGCTGGGCCTGACCTATTTGCCGCCTGCGTGCTACCAAAAAATTGCCGCCCCCTCACCGGCAGTGGAGAGCCCCACCAAACGCGGGAATGAAAAGAATCCTTCGAAATTCAACTCAATTATTATATATATATTTTTTTTTTTTTGAATGTTTTACGACGCATCAACTACAAGGTTATTAGCGTCGATGGGACATTCAGTGGGTTTTTGGTACACGTCCTCAATTATTCTTGGATTGCCTACTGTTTACTATGTGAGGCCACAGTACTCCGATAGCACTCAACTCTGTAGTCAGAAATCCATTTTTTCTGTAACCGCTGTAGTCAGACAGGTGCAGATATGGCATAGTAAGGTCGGAACAATTTTTGGAATAATCGGACAACACAAAATATCCATGGACGAGGCGGGATTCGAACCCGCGCGGTAGATCACGACTGGCTTGGCGCGGCAACACCAAAACCACTCGGCCACCGCCGCTCCAATTATTATATTACCGCCCCTATGACTTGCCACCTGCCGTACTCGCCTGCGCGCCGGAACGCACTACACGCCTGCTAGGTCCGGCCCTGAATATACCTCCCTATCCCTATAATAAATCACATCCGCTCAAATCTATTCAAGCCAAGTCGAGAGTCATTCTTGTCGAGCCAACAGTACGACAACACGAAGAGCAGTCCAGTGTCGGCGATTAGTAAAAAATAGAACCGAACCGAACGCGACAGTTGTTAATGTTGCTATAAACAGTTTTTCATCGAGTTTTGCTGAAATGATGCGGATAACTTAAGACGTTTTGAATAGAGCAATCGGTATGATTGAAGGCGGAATGTCTCAAAGAAGAACCGCTCAGATGCTACATGCATCATTCAGTCATATAACAGAGCATGGTCGAGATATCAGACAACAAATTCTTGCAGTTACGGTCATGGTGGCGGAAGGCAAAGAGTTACTACAGCAGCTGTTGACAGATCTATAGTCAGAAGAACTCTACGGCAAAGAACCATCATTTCCACTATGCTACGAAGAGAACTCAATTTGAACATTTCAGCCCAGACTATCAGGAACAGACTTCGGGAGTCCGATTTAAGAAGTAGACGTCCGGCTAGACATCCAAAATGAACAAGAAAACACCGAAGGAATCGGTTAAGATTTGGCCTGGAGCACCAAAATTGGGGAAACCAGGAGTGGGATCGTTGTGTTTTTAGCGACGAATCAAGATTTTGTCTTTTTCCGGACAACAACAGGATTCGAGTTTGGCGGAGGCCTGGAGAACGATACCAGGACGATGCGATGGTGGAGACTGTTCAGTTTGGTGGATCTTCTGTTATGGTATAGGCTGGCATAGGTACTGATTTTCGCACAGAGCTGGTGGTGTTGGATGGAACTTGAACAAGCAGAATTTATCTAGAGACAATTTTAGAACCTATCATTCTACCAACAGGTGCAAACTATGGGTCTGGGTTTGTTTTTATGGACGACAATGCCAGACCACACAGGGCAGATATTGTTAATGAATTTTTTGTGAATAACGAGATACACAGAATGATATGGCCGGCCTTATCGCCAGACATCAATCCTATTGAACACTTATGGGATGCTCTTTGAAGAAAGTTGTCAGCATTACCACTACAACCCACCACGAAAGAAGTACGATTGGTGCTCTAGTTGTGGAGTGGGAAAAAATTCCAGTGGCAACCATAAATAACCTGATAAGAAGCATGCCTGAACACTGCCAAGAAGAAGTGAGGTCCAAGGGAAATCCGACCCACTATTGAAATATTTAGTCCTGTTCATTTCTTAGTTTATGATTGAAATAATAATTTAAAAAAACTCGTTCGTGTAATTTACCGAAATAAAGTGACTTGATATGAAAAAAAAGCACATTTCCGTAACTAAGCAACGCAGATCATCAAACTAAAAAGCAATGAGTTCCTCAGACTGTTGGCTATCACCTGCAGTAAAGTTCAAAATTACAGGGTGGCCACGAAAGTTCCTGTAGCATTGCAAAAAAAGTACAAAATTGCAAGGTATTCTTTATCACCCTGTATGAGACATATCGCCGTCCCAAGCCAACAAGCATTGCATTTCATGGAAGTGAAAGAATTATCTTGAGGTTGGTCTGAATTGTTCCGGACTCCGATGATTATCAAGAAATTGACGGCTATTTGAATGCGAATGATTTTTCGGGTGACCCACTTCAAATTGTGACCAGTATATTTTGTGTGTTTGGTATAAAACTTTCAAACTTTGACAAGCGGTATTCCTAGAACAGCTCAAGTTTTCTGTTTAAATTGATCAGCAATATTTTCTTTTTCGAAACTTGTGAAGGGCCATGCTGGGTAAACAAAATTCAAGACCGGATCATAAAAAAAATGTGTCACTTGGTCACATTTTTGACCGCTCGGCGTTCCCCTGAAAAACTGTCAACGAATTCGGAGAGTCAAAGAAAGATTCCATAAGAATCACTCTTCAATCAAATTGCTTCAATAAAAAATGTTCAAGTGATTTTTTCGACTGGAGACTGAGTCCATTCAGATTCCTCTCTATAGGCTTGTCTCCCCAAAACAAGAATTAGAGACGAAGGTTTGGTTGAGACACAAATTGGTACCTGCCAATATTTAAACAATAATCTTCTCTTGTTTTCTGTGTAATTCATATTCTTTTTTTTTCATTTTCACTCACTTACACCTGCCTCATTTTCAATTGGTGGTTGGGTTTCAATTGACGAAAGTTAAAATCATACAATTTCTTGTTACTGTTTTCATCATTCTAAAACATTCCTAGATAAAATGGGTCTGGTCAAGACTTCTCGCTAATACAGATTTTGATTCTTATCAATTACACAATCATGTCAGTCAATCTGAAGCTGATAATTTTACGATTTCTCATCAATTTTCCATGATTTCAACACAATTCCTGTTCAAATTAAAGAATTGCGTAACTTCGAGTTTCAGAGAATCGATTGACAGGTACCTATCATCGACTAGAATCAAAATGTGGTCTTGATGACAGATCTTGACGAGCCCACTATGTCGAAAAATGTGTTGAGATGATCAAAGTATAGTACTTAACGAGACATTGTATAATTTCAACATTCGTCAAATAAATAATGAGGCTGGTGTCAACGAGTGAAATTAGAATTTTGATTAACATTTCCTTGGAAAGCCTGTTGGAAGAAAAATGATGAAGAGAATTGAAGGAAACAGCATTATTCCAAATTATAAACCATTTCAGACAATTGAAATGTCAAAATGTTGACAGGTACAACAAATTCTTCTTTTAAAAAAGCCTTTGCGCCGAGCCCTGTCCTATACAGAGATAAGCCAAAAAATGAATTTGGAGAACTAAGTCGAATAATGAGTGGATTATGTTCGGTCGAAAATCGACACTTATTAATTGGCTAATTTTATGTTATTATTGTTCTATCGGAACAACTTTGGTGTGCCATCTGAATTGAAAAGATATTCATAACATTTACTCTCACCTTTTCAAATCCAATAACAGTATATCCAGAAAAGCGACCAGGAAATATATTTGTGATCAAATAACAGGTAGGCACATTTTCTTAATCCCGTCTTGGATTTTATCCACGCACTGTGGCATCTTGACAAGTTTGACCACAGTATCACTCAACAGAATATCTTGAACCGTTTCTTCGTAATCAATGGACAAAAAATTTCTCTTGTGGATCTTGCTTGTTTTGCGTTCTCTATCTGCAATTATGGTCTAAATGTTACTACTCCTGAATCGCCCTGTATAACTTGGACTTGGACTCAAAGACGTAAAATCTGGATAATGTATTATGAAAAGAATTTGAAGATTCTGATTTCAAATTAGGTATACAAAAATGCAGATATATACTTATTCATTCAATTAATGAAAAATCCAACTTTCTTTCATCTACAGCCTAGGTATTTTTTTGCTACTAAGCTCGTGCTATTTGTATATTTGTACCGAAAAGTTTAAAAAAGGATTTGGCGGATCACTGATTAGATATGGCAGAGTCAGTAATCCTTGTGATCTGATTTCTACCGAGTCGTGCTAGTTAGGTATAATGCGCTAGCTATGCAGTATATCAATGTAAAAATAAACCATCGTGTGCTTCACACAACACTAATTAATAAAGCTAGTAACAATTCGCTGATTTTGTGAATTTTCTGGGATTTCCCGAGTCATAACTCCACATGATTGTGATTTTTTTGCATACTGATAAGAATTATGCCGGGAAACCCCGTATTAGTTGTTGGATACGGCACGTTAGGTATATGTTACCTGAACTTGCTGTCAGCACAATAAAAATATCTAGCATTCCTTTAATAACATAAGTAGGCACAGGGTGAATCAAAATCATCGTTTTTCGATTCAAAGCATTTGTATCTTCTGAAAGTTTATGGATACCTTCTCATCGTGTACCGCTAATTCTGAACTAATCTCAAGTTGGAAGTTCTCATCTTCAAGAGATAATTTATTTCTTCTGTAACTGTAAGACCTGCAATAATGAAGACGTTAAAATTACGGAAAAGTAAATATGAGCGAGGCACACAGGAAAAACTGCAGACAATTTTGTAAACTGTTATCTGTGTACAAACAAATGCATGGGCGCCATCATCTCCGCTGTTTGCGCTGACGAGCAATTACACCTCTACAATGCTCATTCACCATGAAAGTTCAACGAGAACCGCCTCCTTAACACGGACAATTCATTATCTAAATCAAATAGCGAAAAGCGCGAGCCTTGCTGTGTGGCACAGGTACCTACGAGCACAATCCTTGAATTTCTAGCTGAATGCCCGGCAAAAAGAATTTATATTGCCCAGGTCTACGAGTAGGTGCGGAGAGCTTGGAGACGATCATTATATTGCACTGCTGAGAGACTATTGACTTACGAGTATGGGAGTATGGTACATTAAACGAGTGAAACTGTTCTCGGAAAGAGTTTCATGTGTTTGGAATTTCTCTAGAAATGGCTCAAAGGTGGGCCGGGACGTTTGCTTCTGCCGCATTCAATTCCAAACGCTCTCTCTAGAGATTTTCCTTCATACGATGTTGTTTCCTTGAAGTTGATAAAAATTCAATAGACCTCGAGAAATACAGCAGCGCGCTTCTCGAGAATTGCATTTGACTGTTAACTACACCACAAGAAGAGATATCCCTCTGAGCGTCAGGATTTGGCTTCACGACTCCTCTCTAATTTGTTCTAGGACATTCCCCTCGCAAGATGCCTTCACCCTTCCTCACACTTGGTGTGTGTATACGCGACGTATACGTATGTGTGAATGCTCTTCGTCTTCATCCGTGTGTGAGTGACCGCTCTTTCCAGCGTTATCCTCACAAGATGAGTATTTGTTTAAGGGTTTAACATGGTGCCTGTGTCGGCGCGATATTATGCGAGAGGAGTGAAGAGCAGCGCATTTCTGAGCCACATCACGACTGCGGGCCGCCCGTGATATGGCGAGCGCCTTTTGACACCCCCACGTCATGTTTAGTTACATGATAAATGGTATTTCTCACAAACAATCCTTCAACTTCCCTCGTGGCCTCTTTTAAAAGAAAAGTGTAATTAAATTCTGCCAGTCAATCCGAAATTTTAATCTGCTTGGTCGGGCGGCGGTCGGGACCGACTCAAAGCCTGCTGATGGTGATGCTGGATGTTATGTTGTGGTTGTGCGTGAAGATTGCTTGCTGCGGTGCACCACTCTTCAAGTGTGCACTGCTGCGCTAAATATCTTCGGACATAATACTCACGAGATGAGTCGTCAACTCCGGGGCGTCGGATCAGGAGAGCTGCTCTTCAAAAACATCATGCGATCTCGTATTTAACAACTTATGCCGGAATTGAGCAGCTCGGCACTGCTATTCTCTCATAATTTTTTTTACAACCAATGTAACTGGTGCCAGATCCTCGACGCTGTTTGCCGCCGTCTGTGAAAACCAAACTTCAAATTTTGGCGGGGTATTTTTTTTTGAATTTTCGCGCACAAACCGCATTCCGAGTTTGGGGTGAGAATATTAAAAAAAATTCAAGTGTTTTTTTCGGAAAATAATTAATTCCAATTTTTTCCAGAGAATTGACGTCTTGAGTGATTCATTTCAAATATCTTGGTATACGGTTTTGCGCCAAAAATTTGGCTTTTTGGAGAGAGTTTCAAGAAATTTGATGTGAAATGCCGACCGAGGGGGTTTAGGGGACCTGGTGTCGTCCGGTGCGAGCCATTCGGCGGAGCTCTTGCTCAAATTTCGTCGAAATATTTTTTTATCAAATTCGAACACGACACGGCCAAAGTGACAGGAGCGTCAATCTGACGACGCTCTTGATTTTAAAAAGCAACACACAACACCTCGGCATTTGAACAGTGCTTTGGAAAAAAAATGACCTGTCAGGGTACGAAATGTGACCGTTGTGGTCCAGGAGACCCTTGGCCGTTCGCCAGGCACCACAAACACAAGGTCTCCTTCAAATAACAATGTCCGTATTCATAGTCGTGACTTGAGGTCCACCTTGATACTTGAGTATAACTTCGACCAGAAACGCGTTTCATCGACGTAAAAGTTCCACTCAAGTATAACTTGACGATGCGGTAGACCTTTCTCTGCCTCAAGTATCACTTGAGAAATATTTGTTTTCCTTTTTTTTGCAATAATTTGAAAGGGAAATAAACTTCCTTGAACGATGTTTTTTCGTAACTTTTGCAATTGAACAGTATAATCACCGGTCATATACAGGGGGTGACAAAAAAATTGTTTATGCGACGCCTGTACTATTTATTTAATCTGATTTGGTTTTTCATCCTGAACACAAATATAAATACAGGGTGTTTCATTTCTTGTCAATATTTCGAGATGGTAGAGCATCGAAAAAAAAGTAGGTACTTTCGTTAAAAAAAAATACAAGGATAGAAAAAGGGAAGAAATCAAAAAAATAAAAATCACAACTTTTACACAGGTGACAAAAGTCGATATGACCGCGTCACGAGGTGGTTCTAGTAGTCCTAGCGGTATACGTAAAAATGGCTCTAATTGTGACAAAAGTGTGAAATTTGGTGTGTAGACTCCTAAAAGCATTTAAAAGGTTTTTAGAAGAGGAGCCAAAAAAATTTTGATTTTAATTTTTCAATTTTTTGTGACGTCATTTTTTTTATTTATTTTTTCAATTTTTGCAACTTTTCAAGATTTGTGACATTCGCTTTTGTATTATGGTGAGTAATTGCTTAGTGCACGGAATGGAAGAGAAAATTTGCGAAAAAAATCAATTGAACTGACATGATGGCGTTTTTTGTAAAAATCAATTTTTCCAATTTTTTTTGGAAAATATTGTGAATATGTGAAAAATTAAAAAAGGCAATTATCCCTCAAAAGAAGCCCTATGAGAAGTTATTGAAGTGTTTCTCCAAATTCCAAGCCTTTTTCGAGATATTTAGAAATATGTTATTTCTTGCGATTGTTTCTTCGTATCAGCTCCTATTTCATCAAACACATAACAGGGTTTTTTTTTCTTGAAAATATACTTCAGAATGATCAGACCGAAGATTTCTTGGGAGTTCATTGTAAATTGTAAATTTTCCAGTGGCGTAGATCATAGAAATTCGAACCATTTCTACCCTCTCACCGGACTTTCTACACCACTCGATTATTTGGAAAATATATGACATTTTGGCATTATGATCATTCAAGATCACCTAGCATGACACTTCATTTAAAAAGCACACCATTTTTTCGCTGATCAGATCGACTGCGAAACATTGCATCTTGTATCATCTCCTTGATCATCTCCATCATGACTATTTTAGATAAATTATAGATGATTGTCCCCCCAGAGTTTTTAAACAGGATGTCATAACAGGTGGCTTTTGATGATCATCTTGTCAAATAAAATACAAATATTAACAAACAAATAGGTAGGTATGTTCCTATGTTCCAAACCGAAATAGTTACAAAATAAATGCGATGACATGTATGCCTTCGACGCCATAGATGGCCACTCAACCAACTTTACTGTTGATAAAGTGAATAATTTTCAGTTTGGGGGAACAATAATAAACTATAATGTATCTAAAACAGTCATGATGGAGATGATCGAGGAGAGGTGATACAAAATGTAGTATTTAGCAGTCGATCTGATCTGCGGAAAAATTGTGTGCTCAAGATCGTCGATCTCATCTTGTTTTTAAAAGAAGTGTCATACCAGGTGATCTTAGATGATCATGATGCCAAAATGTCATATATTTTCTAAATAATCGAGTGGTGTAGAAAGTTACAATTTACAATAAACTTCTAAGAAATCTTCGGTCTGATCATTCCTAGGTATATTTCAAAAAAAAAGAACCCTGTGATGTATTTGATGTAATAGGAGCGAAACAATTGCAAGAAATAACATTTTTCCAAATATCTCGAAAACGGTTTGGAATTTGGAGAAACACTTCAAGAACTTCTGATAGGGCTTTTTTGAGGAATAATTGCCTTTCTCTATTTTTTACATATTCTCAATATTTTTCGAAAAAAATTGAAAAGTTTGATTTTCACAAAAAACGTCATCATTTCGGTTCAATTATTTTTTTCGCAAATTCTCTCTTCCGTTTTTTGGAATAAGCAATTACTCACCATAGTACAAAGACAAAGGTCAAAAATCTCGAATAGTTTCGAAAAGAAAAAAGAAAGAAAAAAAATGACGTCACAAAAAAATTAAAAATAAAAATCAAAATTTTTCTTGGCTCCCCTTCTAAAAACCTTTTAAATGCTTTTAGGAGTCCAAACACCAAATTTCACACTTTTGTCACAATTAGAGCCATTTTTATGAAAATTTGCTTATACCGCTAGGACTATGGGGTTATACTTGCCATAACTTTGAGCTGGTCAAAATATCTCATAAACCCCTAGTTTTAGAACCACCCCTAGCATTTCGAAAAATGGCTGATAATTCAAAGTTGAATAACGACCAAAATAAACAGGGAATTTTCTGAATTTCTGGCACGGTATGTTCAAAGTGTTGCTGATCAAGTATTTCTTGCGTATCAACCCCTAATATCTGGCGTTTACCCTCCAATAAATTATGAACTTCTGCTCTGCGCTACTGGAAATAAATTGTTTCTTGTTAAGTTAAAATTAATTTTTACTATTTTAGCATCATATCTAGGAAAGAGAGATACATGATACTTATTCATCCCTTATGTCTACCCACCCTTACCCTTATAAGCACCTTACCAACACCTATACCCTGGTAGTTTTTCCAGAAACGATTAGTTCAACAAATTCAACTAGAAAATGTGCAACGAGTACTTTCACTGCCAATTTGAAAGAAACTACAAGGGAATAGGGGCTATAGGGGTAAGGGGTATAAGAGAACAATATGGACCACTTTTCTCAACATCATAACATGTTAACATGTTACACAGTCGTAGAAACTTATTTTAATTTATCAAGAAACAATTTATTTTTAATAGGGCAGAGCAGAAGTTGATAATTTAGTGGAGGATGAACGTCAGATTTTAGGGGTTGGTTCGCAAGAAGTGATGGATCAGCACCACTTTGAATATACCGTGTCAGAAATTCAAAACAATTCCCCGTTTATTTTGGTCGTTATTCAACTTTGGATTTTCAGTCATTTTTCGAAATGCTAGGGGTGGTTCTAAAAATGGGGGTCCATGAGATATTTCGACCAGCTCAAAGTTATGGCAAGCATAACCTTAGAACCACCTCGTGGCGTCAAAATAGATCCACCTTTTGCTCATTGAAGCCCATAATTGCAATACATTAGTTCTATGACTACCGGCATTCCATCCTCTCTAGAGGGTGAACCGTTGAGTTTAGAGGATTTGCGCAATGATAAAGTTTGATCACCTCATCAAGGGCTACAACATATCAAAGCTTGAGCCAAATCCCCCGGGGAGCTAAATCCCATAAGGAATGTGCGGGGTTCTTTGATCAAAATAGATTATATTTGGAATCATGCGTATAATAAAAAAAACCGTTCTTAAAACTCAATTTTTAAAGCCTCCATCTCCATTACAATACGTTTTAATTTTTAATTTTTTTTTGAGAAAGTCCACTTATTTTTGTTGTTCGACCATCTCCTAAAATATTGAAAAAAAAGTGAAATACCGAAACACCCTGTACCCTGTATTGCCTATAGTGCCCTATACGACTTGAGTAGGGCAGGCTTTTTCTAAGAAAAAAATGTCAACAAATTCAAAAAGTTACATTATTTTGACTTAAATTCAGTTTTACGTCAATGTGCTGAACATATTTTTGAATTCTACAGAAAAAATTCGAAAGAATTTATTTTCATCCAAAATTGACATATTTACACCCATAACTTTGATTTATTTTTGAGTTCAGGTCGGATAAAGTGGAGCAGCCTGATGTATGGTTGTGGTAATTTTTGAAAAAAAAAATTGAAAAATACAACCATTCATACATATTTGTGTCCAGGATGAAAAACTACATTAGTTGAATTAAAAAAATACAGGATGTCATAAAAACAAAAAGTGGTTTTCAGTGACACCCTGTATAGGTATAACAAGGGATGAGAAAAATCAATTTTGGAGTCTACGGCAAAAATCATTTGGGTAAAGTTCTTTCTCTGCAAATTAGTGCGAGAGGAAAAGCCTCCATTAGGGGGGGGGGGAGGGGTTCTGGGTGATCAGGATCACCCTGTACATACTCTTGTTTTAAATTATCTCGCAGCTTTTCCAGTTGTTTAGGTTCACGTTTCTGGGAAACAGGTTGGCTGTTGTACATCTGGGCTATCACAATAAACTCTACAAATACAACAACATTAATGCACATGGATACGATTATTTCTAGGTAACCTACATATGTATATGTCGAGGAAGGATGTCGAAAATCTGTCAAATCTCAAAGTAAATCTAGTGATTTCTTCCCGCTAGGGTGGTGATCATTGAAAGTGGTCCTTAAGAAAGACTCCATTACGAGAAAAGCCGAACATTTGTCTATGAAACAGGAGTGGTACTTGTGGTCCACCTTGTTTTCAAGTGGTACTTAGTCAAGGTGGACCTCAAGTCACGACTATGAATACGGGCATAAGGCATTTCGCACAAATTTCTCCGGCCCTGTCTGACGTTGACGGGGTAGGTAATTTCACCGATACAGGCGAGTTGGGGGAATCAAAAGGCGATTGGGGAGGGTACTCACAGATTTCACACTAGGGGCAGATTTTTAAAGGCTCCACATTTCAAGAAAGAAGCCTTTCACGTTTTCCATAGCACATATCGTGGCGAACTGCAGATCTGTCTTGCCACGACTTGTTTTCTAATAAATCCGTGTTGATTCAAGGAGACCTTGTAGCTGCACTTCCAGAAAGGGTCCATGTTTTGATTGGCATGCTTATTTTGACCTATCAATTTTTCAAAATTTGACTCAGAATATTGGCGTCATTGCTGGCGTTGTACTTGTGAAATTGGCAAATGTCAATCATCAATTTTGTCAGAACTCATTAGACATTTTGTCGCGTGTGCTCTTGATTACGTTGCAATTTGCAATGATGTCGACAATTATGGACGTTTTCGCGAGTAAGTGTAATGATGAATGCGGAAATCGCGCCATGTTGTTCAACTGTCACATCATTACCCTTCTCTAGAACAACATCATTACAATTTCAATCGTCAAATAATGTACCTCAAAATGGTTGGAAGTATCCCACTCACTAACCTAAACAAAGAAGTTACCCTTCGAAAAGGTGCATCCCAGGTTCATATTGACAGACTCTTCTCGTAGTTACATGACATTTCCATCATCATCACCGCAAGATCCGATTGGGATTTTGAACCTATGCCAACTTGAAATAGACAGTCTAAATGCATCTGCCAAATTTCGATTTTTGACGTTTCAAGAGGCTGTCATATTGAACTCTTACTTTTTTTAACCGAATCCATTGGGTTTTCAAACCTATACTTGGTTCAGATGAACAATTGGAAAGTAACTGTTAAATTTAGAATTTTGCACAAACTTTTATTTCCTCTCCATTTCTCCTACAAATATTTTAGAAGGCTCCTGAATAATACAAATACACAGTTCTGCTTTTCTTTCCACTACACGGTGTCTTCCACGACAGTACCTTCTTCACGGTTCAGGTTTCCATAGCACATATCGTCGCTTTCATTTTTGAAGCTTCATCATGTTTCCGCAGTATTTTCAGTAGTTACCTTGAACAAAAGTAGAAATACACATATTCATGAACAAAGTAATGGTGTCTTAATTTTCCCCAACAACTCTTCACTGACCAGACACTACTTGACATGCGTTTCGTTTACAATAGAACCCTACAATTCGAGGCAGAAATTTCAAAACACGCGAAAAACAAACATTTTCTCAAATTCGCGTTACTCGTACGTACGCAATCGTACGTAATAAATTGCTTATGCCTCTTGAAAAACTTGGCCTAATAAACGACGAGTGGTTCTTAAATTGTAATCGACGCGCATTACAGGTGGTTTGAGGTCTTCTCAACACGCATTATCACGTCAAAGCAAACCAGTAATATTTTGGACCAGGTTTGCAAGATTTGGACTTCCAGAACCATTGGATCAGATAACGGAAGCCAGTTTTCTTCAGAGGTGTTACAGGAATTCTATATTTGGGATGGAATAAACCACGTACTCCACCTTTCTATTCCTAATCAAATGGGCAAGCGGAGCGTTTAGTTGATACTTTCAAGCGCGCCGTCAAGAAACTTGAAGAGGGGAAAAGCCTGCAAAATTGCTGTTCGGAAGATCACTGAAAACAACCCTGGACCTTGTTAGACTAGATTCGAAGCCACTGGAAATACCAGAAAATGATGTCATCAAGAGGAAGCAAATGAGGCGAAGTACCACCTTTTGATCCTCCATATTTTCGAAAATCAAAACCCTAATTTTGTTTTAACATTTTCCTGATACTTTCGAAGCATTTCCCTATTTGCGGTTCAATTCTCTATCCCAAGTTTGCAAACACCCTGTATTTTCCGGAAATTTACAGGAAATACTCTTTGTTACTCTTGTTGATGATTAAAAGTTTTCCAATCAGATCTATTTCATTGGCATTATTGGCAAGTACCCCATTTTATCATTGCCAATATAAAACTGCCGTTTGAATACGTCTACGATTTTTGCTTGGCCAAGAGAATTTACTTTTCACAAAAATATCGCTTTGTCATCGAAAACTACTCCAAAATGTCAAAAATACAGTGTCGTCTCATGTAGATACTTAATTTGAATCTCCTCATCACTCATCTACTAAAAACTCGAAGTTTGGAGGGAGTTCGATGACAACATGGAGGGAGGTACGAAGTTTCCGGAAAAAAAAACAAAGCCAAGGCACCTGATAAAGATAAAATCAACATAAATAGGAAAAGATGGACAATAAGGATCAAAGCGCGGCATCAACAGCAAATTCTCTATAGAAAAATGCGTAAAAAGTTTTCCATCAGCTAATGATTCGGTACTTGATTCGAGCTTGTTCTTCAGGGTTTGGAATATTCTCCATGAAAGATAATTTTGATAATAATAAATTCTTGTTTTGTTATAAAGTATTTTCATTGTTCAAGAACTACAATCATGATGTTTTAAATTACCGACCTTTTTTTTTTTTTTTTTTTTTTTTTTTTTTTGGTCGAAGTCGCTAACATAAATTTGTCCAAAAATGGTTCATGGTTAGTGTAAGTATGCGGTTTTCCTCATTCGGAAATCGAATAGCGATCTCTATGAACAAATCAGATTACCACATTTGGTAAGTTACGACGATCTCAAATTTACTCCAGCTTGAAAATGAGCCGCAATCTCTGATGTTGTGTGCGAGGACTTCTTACCAGTTTTATTTTCCTCAAGAACTTCATGAACACAAAAAGGACTCGACAATCACCACTCATGAGTAAACACAACGGATTTTTTTCATACATTCCCTGGTGTACGAATAAGGCCACCTGGCCAGTCCAGAGGGCACGTTTCCGACTCTTCCATCCCAACAATTTGTATACCTATAAGTCTGTGTCTTACAGGGTGACGCCATCCCTAAGGAGGAGTTCGATGACAAGATAACCAGAGACAGACATCAAAGCTCCAGTAAAAAGACAGCCTATTATTACTAGGATCCTTGTTGTTTCGACAATTATTTCCAAAGTTATAATCATTGCAACAATCAAATCTATGAAATGACAACCAAACCAAGTCTAAAATTAAACCCGGACAGAGCAACTATGGACATAGCCCACTTGCAACGTTCCAATTTTATGTACACAAAAAGGTACATTTTTTAATATAAAATTGCATGCAAAATCTCATACGCAATGGAAATTGGAAAAACCATATTATATTATGAGTTATACAGGATGATTCAAAAGTGTCGAACCATCTTGAAGGTGCGTAATATGGAGGTAGTAGAGTGCTGGAAAGTTGTTGAAAAAATTCGATGTCTTTTAATTTTGAAGTTATAGAGGGACAAAAGTTGGTCTTTTGATCGCTTCTAAATATTTTCGTTGTATTAAAAGTTTTTAGAAAACTGTTTGTGGAAAAACAATGAGTACGAAAAATCAACCTCTGAATCTGTGATGGATTTCTGTTTTGTATACAGGGTGAGTCATGATACCTGAAAATTAGT
The DNA here is from genome assembly GCA_949128115.1 of Anaspis maculata. Taxonomy (NCBI): domain Eukaryota; kingdom Metazoa; phylum Arthropoda; class Insecta; order Coleoptera; family Scraptiidae; genus Anaspis; species Anaspis maculata. Next base: position 35,398,635 of record OX421962.1, on the reverse strand, counting down.
TTTTTCCAAAAATGCCTACAACCAGTCACAGTAGTCCCATAACCTATGTACAGCACAATAAAACACAATTCATCTGAATAGAATTACATATTTAGTTTCTGTTTTCTTAGGAAAAGTAAATTTTTGTAGTTGTAGTTGATAACTCACCCTGGCTAGAAAACAGAAATTCAATACATATTCAGGGGTTGATTTTTCGTACTTATTATTTTTCCATCAACAGATCACTAAAATCTTTTGAAACAACGAAAAATGAAGCGATCGAAGGACCAACCTTTTTCTTTCCATAACTTCAAAATAAGTACACATAGAATTTTTAAACAACTTTCCAGTACTCTACTACACCTCCATACTACGCACCTTCAAGGTGGTCCGACACTTTTGAATCACTCTGTATATAAGCCAAGGTATAAGCGTACTTTTGTTTTTTCTTAATAATATTATACTTATCTCGTTTAATAGGGTGTTATATTGAGAAAAAAGTAGTTAATTTTATTGAGTATCCCGTTGTTTATGCTTTAATTAAGCCTTCCATGTAACAGGCACAGTAATTTCGCCTCAAATTTTCTAGAAAAAAAAGTTTCTTATAATTCTATGACGTCACTTGGTGAACCTCGCGCGCAAACCAAACGTGACCTACTTTACCGACATTTTATCGTCTTCAAGGTTTAATTAAGTTTTGTCACTTTTGACGTGTAACGTGCAATTCAAAACATTAAATCACATGACATTTGTGACATTTATTTGAATTTAAAATGACTGCACCAACTCGAAAAACTACCGGCCACTCCACTCGAACAAAGGAGCAGACCAGCAGACTTTGAGCTACTCAAACTTGACCCAGGCTACAGATGAATGAGACCTTTTGATGCCAAACGTTAATGATGGAGTTTGTTGTCGTCTGTGTGTGGCGTCTCACTTAGTTTTTCTGAATGAATAACAACTTCCATACTATCTATCTCAATCGATAGGCTAAAATGAGAAATATGTACCTTAAATCTTCCACGCCACGTCAAATACATGCAAAATGTAGGATTGGCAACAAGCAACTAAAGCACTCCACCATGAAAAACGTCAGTCTTCAGTGAGACTTCAGCTTGTTTATGACTTCTTCTTATTGATGCAGGAGAGGCGACCATAACCTTAGACGACTACTCAGTTTAGGTAAGGGCTGCAAATTACATGAGAATTTCTAGTTCTGGCGGCATTCTTGAAATTTTTTGTGGATATCCGAAGGTTCGAGTTTGGCTGAATCACTGTTCTTTCTTTCTTTAATATTAGGGAAGTTTGGAAATAGTCGCGTGCTTTTTAAGCACACAGCAAATTATTGCGCCCATATTGTTCATCTCTGCCCACATTTCAATACAAAACACTCAGAACACGTCATAACTGACGCACAGATTTTTTCACAAATCAGCTGTTTGTGTCTCGCGTTCGGCAGGCAGAGTTCACCGTGTTCGCGTTACCGAGGCCGTACGAGGTCTAGCAACGACTTCCACTGCCTACCTAGCGCCATCTGTTAACGTACCTGGGTCTCAATTTGCGTGACGTCACGCGAAATTTTCTTCATTTGAATTCATTTTTTCCCAAAACCCGTGGAACACCCCATTGCAGTAATTCATTTTTCTTCCCTCTAAACTCTCAGCAGACCTCATCGAGCTCATAAATCCTCCTGAAGTTTCAGCCGTTTAGTTAAACGGCACAGTTTTTTGGACTCGATACCTTCAGAGATTCAATAGTTTTAATTGAAATACTAATGGCATAGTCAGTTTCATATTTTATGAACTTAATATCCAAATTGAAATTAAGTTCTTATAGTAATAATAGCTGTTATCGGAATTCATTTTTCTACTTGGTTAGCTGCCAGCGGAGACATCAGCTGCTTGCCTTAAAGTGAAAGGCCCGTATTCATATCCCCCTTTTAGTGTTAAAAGCGGTTCTAAAGATGCGCCTCTAACATTTTCCTATTCATACCCGCTTTTAGTGCGCCTTTATCATCGCTTTAAATAGGCGTCTCTAAAGTCCTTCTAAAAGGGGATATTTAGAGACGCGCCTATTCATACGTCTGTTTTACGCGTCTTTAGGCGGCTATGGATGGTTTCACGCATGCGTTAAGTTAGATGTGATCGAGATGTGCCACCCTGCGTGTTTTGATTCCATTTAACCTACAAACTGGTATACATCAGACTGTGTCATAAGTTGAGTTCTTGAGAAGTGTGTATATAAAATATGGATTTAATAGAAGAAATCGAGCATGCTGCTGAAATGCGGGAGGTGCGCAATGTTCGTATGCGTGGGGTGCGGGTTTTTCGAAACCGCATAGACCCTTTCGAATCATTGAGTGATAAAGAATTCCGAAACAGATATCGGCTATCTAAGGTGTGTGCTCGATATGTGATCGGCTTAATACAAGATCGATTAATTCAGCCATCCAGAAATTTAGATTGCCCACCAGCATTGCAATTCCTGGTGTCGCTTCGATTTTTCGCCAAGGGATGTTATCAAACAGAATTAGGTAAAATGTTCGTTTACCTACTTTTGATTTGCCAATTTCAACAATGCAATCAATTTTTATGAGATTTACACGGACTGTCCCAGCCTACCGTCTCAAGAATTGTACAGAGGGTTTCGGAGGCCGTTGCAAGACTTCTTCCCCAGTTCATAAAATTTCCAAGAGATACAGAGAGAGTGCAGCAGGAATTTTATGATCTCGCTCATTTTCCAACTGTTCTTGGCTGCATCGACTGCACACATGTGGCCATTAAGTGTCCCGGACAAGAGCAAGCCTAACTATACATAAATCGAAAAGGCTTTTATTCCTTGAATGTACAAGTAGTTTGTGATGCCAATAGGTGCATAACTGATATTGTGGCGAGATGGAGAGGCAGCACGCATGACGCCAGGATTTGGGACACATGCCGTCTTAAAAGAGAATTTGAGGTTATTATTTTGCATTTCTTTGATATTATATATTGGTAAAAGATACTCAATATTAACATAATTTACTTATTTACAGGCTGGACAAAAAAGGGGTATCCTGTTGGGTGACTCGGGATATCCTTGTAAGCCCTACTTGCTAACACCGTTACTTAACCCACATGATCAAAGTGAAGACTGAAGAGGCTTATAACGCAGCCCAGATAAGAACACGATTGTCTGTGGAACGTTGCTTTGGCGAGTGGAAGGGCATGTTCCGGGCCCTCAAAAATGGAATACAATTATCTTTGCCAACAGCCAAAACTGCAATCATTGCAATGGCTGTTTTATTTAATATTAGAAAAGAATTTGGAGAAGATGATGATTATGGTGAGTTTGAGCTTTTCCTCTTGCAATAACAATAATAATAATTTGATACTCCAGATGATTCAGATGACGAAGATGAGATTGATGAACCACAAAACAGAGCAGACATTCCAAATCAAAATGATCAACAAATTGGCAATGTTTTTCGGCAACAATTTATCAGACGACATTTTTATAATAGACCATAGGTATACTTAATATAATAAAAAACAAAAACAAATCAAACTTGTACTTTTTTAATAATGAGAACATCACCTAAACAAATTACAAGTAAGTAGTAAGTACCTAATGAAATTATGAAATATTTGAATTCAAATAAGTTGAAAGAACTTCATTGGTACATAATAATTTATAAAGTAAATAAATCAAAATATATATTTCTTCCTCAATTACTCATAATAAACTGATAACTTCAACATAAACATTCATGACATAAACTATCACAATCAACATTGCAGGTACTTCAATTTTAACATAGTTAAATAATTCAAATAAATTAAATAATTCATTAGATTACATGAAAAGTAATGATAGTATAGTATCCACATACAAAAACATGGACAGAAATTAAGTATATATTACTACAAGGTGGAAATATTGTAGCAAAGAATAATGTAGCTTGGCCAGGAAAATGAAGACAACAACCGTTTCAAACAATGTTTTGCTTTGCCTGTTCCAGTCTGATTTTCTTCTCCTCCAACTCCATTCTTAAGATTTCCATTTTCAATGAATGCTGTTCACGTTCTAGATGCATCGACTGGTTGAATTTCTTTTCTTGCAACTTCAGCACTTCCTTCTCATACATCGTGAGTTCTGATTTCCTTTTTTCACCTCTGCTTCTGGTTGAAGTAGTACCTGTCCTTGAGGTTGCATTTGATGAAGAAGGAATCATTACCTGGCGTTGCCTTGGTCCTTGTTCCTGAGATTACGTTCTGCTCTGTTCAACCATACGCATTTCACTAAAATCAAAACAATATTTAAAACATGAACCAGCGGTCACTTCAACTTATCAAGAAAGTTTCATTCTCTTCTAGAAACTCACCCAGTTGATGCATCCAGTTCGACTTGACTTTCAGCATCAGATGTTATCGCTGAAGAATCTGAAAATCCTGGAGCGGCTGATGCGGGTATCGGAGAGGCTGTTGCAAGTTCTCGCTATAAATTAGAGTACATCAATATCGGGTTGCGGAGTGGAAAATATTGTCGCAGACTTACCACACCATCGCTATACGCACGGTTGGTGTCCTCCTCGAAGTTCTCGGGTGTGATAGACTGAATGAGAAAATCAAGTTCGGTGGCCCTCTGATTGCGTGGACCGCCCCCTGTTCCTGTACCCATTCGTTTGTCAGCGGCTACATTTTTCTTTGCCACAACCTTCTACCTTTGATATGCGCTCCTTAAATCTGTCCATGTTCTCGACGTCCGCCCTGCAACTGCTAACCTCGTGGCCAACTCTTCCCATTTTTTTCGTTTCAAGACCGTCATCTTGGCGTTGCTCGATTTATCCTCCATGACGGCCTTGTTTTCTGATATAAAGTGCAATATTTGGAATTTTTCTTCCTCCGTGAAGTTTTCAGCGCGCTTGCGATCACTCATTTTACAATTTTTACATGCAAGAGCTAGATTAGTAGATTACACAACTGCCACAAAAGTCACAAAACCAGCACTGAACCACAGAACTCAAGTCAAATTATAGGTTAAACCCGAACTTCGTTCTGTCAATTGTCACCTCTGTCAACAAAACGACAGAATCTGCCATTTTGCTGCATTTCGCACCCAGCTGGAAAGTAATTTTGAGTACATTTTACAGTGTTGCCGCATCAACACCCTCTTTAGTTAAATGTGCCCTAATAGGACGTAAAAGGTGGTCTATGAATACGACCGCTTTTATCAGGTAGCCGAGCGCTTTTTGTTAGAGGCATGCTAAATGTGGCTTAAAAGTGGGATATGAATACGGGCCTAAGGGTGTGGGTACCCTGTTGGTTGATTGGAAGACGACTCCTCATGAAACAATCCATGCAGTCCGTAACATTTTCACAGATAAAACCTAATGTTTGCATCTTCAGCTGCATATTTCTTGCAGCCCGGGCCTACTATTAGCTTCGAAGTCTTGATGTGTTGGTTATTGCAAATTGTCACTGATTTTTTTTCTGGAATTTCTGATAGTTATGAAATAGTCCCAAGAAATAGCCGATTAGTCCATGCCATAGACAAGGACAAAAGTAGAAGAGGCAAGATACCTGCGCGGCTGTGTAATTTGTAGGCCGGCCATTTTGATTACATAACGGTTTTTCCTGGCGGCAATTTTAATTATGACAGGTGGGTGACAGTACTGACAGTGTACTTGATGACAGCTACGAAGTTTTAGGTTAGATTGATTTGTTGTGATCGAACTTTCCTCGGCGCCTAAATTTGGTTTTGTGTAAAACATAACAATAGAATTCAATGTTGAGTGTTATTCAATGTTCGTTTCCACGAATTCTACTTTTTGACCGGATATTATTTATATTCCTGGGATGCATTGCATTAATAATGCATTGTCGAGTGCATTGTACTTGATGACTTTTTGTTAAGAAAGTGAAGCAAGAAAGCCGCTATGGAAGTATGGAGAATGGGGTCCGCAGTTCAATCTCCACTTAGAAGCTGTGAAACAGATATCGAGGCCTCTGTGTGAAGTGTTCGTTTGGCGTTTTTGTCTGTGTAATAAGTTTGATCGAACCTGATCGAACTCAGCTAATGCATCAATACAGGATGTCTTGTTATACCTATCGAAATTTGCAAGAATATCAAGCGATTGATGAACCCAGAGATGGGAAGATATCCTTTTAGTCCGGATGCTAGTTGAAAGTACCTTGCATTTTTTTGATGAGAAGATGCCACTCGGTGGAAATGTTCCTTGCATTATACTCTTCCGATCCAGAAACGTAGCCATCAGCACCATCCATGCCGGCGGCGTATACAGGGTGATACAGAAAAAAAAGTTGAAAAACTATATTTAATTAACCGAAACATGTGGAGACGTGTAACTCACCACATACATTAACTATTTTATACTTATGAAGTCACAGCAAACTATTCTTGATTACCTTGAACCGTCTTTGAAATGTAGGGAAAAACCAGAAAAAAAAACAAGAACAATCTTTTTTCCATAAATAAGTAATTCTTCGAGATATTGACACAATACTTGGTATTTCTACAAAAAGTAATGTTAGAAATGATATGAGCTGGGTAGCCAACTTCTAAGCCAACTATTACTAGAAATACGATTGTCAACTTTTTTTTTCCTCTTGAGCACCATCGTGAATCTGCCCTGTGAGGCATCGTTAAAAAGGTGACTGGTTATTATAATAATGGTAACATGAAATCATTGCATCGCAAAAACAGCCTCCTTATCATAACTTAGTGACCTCTTCGGCGGGAAAGAATTGTCATTCACGTATTTTTTGGCTCTTCAAAGTTTTAGTGCCCATGATGGCATTTGCAACATCTGGAATGGTGAAATATGTTACACATTATGAACCTTGATGTACTTTGAGGTAGCCTACCAAGTTTCACAATCATCATTTAAGAGGTTTGTTCTTAAAAGCTGTTTGAACAAAATTTGTGTCGTTTTTTTATGAAAAAAACAAAATATTGGGTCTCTCACCCTCACTTGATCCCTCACTGAGGATAGCCTGAAACCGAAAGTCTCCGATTTTTTTACGATAATGGTTCAGTGGGAAGTGCTCTTCAATATTTAGTTGTCAAAAATTGCATAGTTGCGTTCAGATTCCAGACAGAGAACGACAGAGACGTTCATGCAGTAAAAAAAGACATAAAGTACAGTCGAGAAAAAACTAGTCCAGGGCTAGACTGAAAGCTGTCTGGAGACCTTGCTTTTCTAAACATAAATGTGCAATTTGGTACACTATTAGAGCCTTAAGTTAGTAATGTTTCAAGCCTTTCACCCACGCTTGAGAGGCTTACAGAACCTGTGTATTGCGGGAAGCCTATCTAAAAGAGACATTTCCGGGATTTCTCCGTTGCATTGGGAGTTGTGTCTTTTTTCACTGCATGAACTTCTTTGTCGCTCTCTGTCTGGGATCTGAACGCAACTATGCAGATTTTGACAACTACACATTGAAGAGCAGTTCTCAGTGAACCATTAGCATAGAAATTTTGGAGACTTTCGGTTTCAGGCTTTCCTCAACGAGGGATCAAATAAGGGTGAAAGATCCAATATTTTGCATTTTCCATAAAAAAGTTAAACAAATTTTGTTCAAACAGCTTTCAAGAACAAACCTTCTAATTGATGATTGCAAAACTTGGTAGGCTACCTCAAAGTACATCAAGGTTCATAATACGTAAAATATTTTACAATTCCAGATGTTGCAAATGCCATCATGGGCACTGAAGCTTTGAAGAGCCAGAAAATACGTGAATGGCAATTCTTTCCCGCCGAAGAGGTCACTAAATTATGATGAGGAGGTTGTTTTTACGATGCAATCATTACATATTACCATAATTATGATAACCAATCACTTTTTCAACGATGCCTCACGAGGCAGATTCAAGATGGTGCTCAAGAGGAAAAAAAAGTTGACAATCGTATTTCTGGAAATAGTTGGCTTAGGAATTGGCTACCCAGCTCATATCATTCTTAACATTACTTTTTGTAGAAATACCAAGTATTGTGTCAATATCTCTAAAAATCACTTATTTATGGAAAAAAGAGTGTTTTTGATTTTTTTTCTGTTTTTCCGCTACATTTCAAAGACGGTTCAAGGTAATCAAGAACGGTTTGCTGTGACTTAATGAGCATAAAACAGTTAATGGATGTGGTAAATTACACGTCTCCACATGCTTTGATTATTTAGATATAATTTTCCAACTTTTTTTTTCTGTTTCACCCTGTATACGATGCCGGCGTGGATGGCGCTGATGGCTACCTTTCTGGATCGGAAGAGTATGATGCAAAGAACATTTCCACCAAGTAGCATCTTCTCATCAAAAAATGCAAGGTTCATTACATTTTGTGCAACTAGCATCCGGACTATTTCCTTTCATACGTAACTAACACTGAATTTAAATAATCAAATTTCACTCCGGTAACTAAGTTTTGTTTTTAGTTTTCCACGGGGTGATGGGTTTCGATTGTGGCTCGAGGCAATTGGAATGATGAAGGAATAACTTGGAAACGTCTTAAAAGAAAGGCTCGGTGCTGCTGATTTGTTCGAGGCATTTCGAAGTAATGTGAACAAAATTTTCTCCAGACTCCCAGGACCCGATTCAGAACCTCGTTTCGGACAATGATATTTTGAAACAAACAATTCTATCTTAATTGAAAGAACTGTAAGATGCTATTTGAAAATAAGATTAGGTGCACAATCTAGCCAAAACGTGAAGCGAAGAGCTGATTCAGTGTGATGTTCAACGAACACTTTCAAACTTGTATTATTTTATCACAAGTAAAACATTGAATGTTTTTCTTGGAATTTTATTCTGTAGCTCAAATTAAGCACATATCGTGGGCCTTATGCCCATACGTGTATGGCCCATACTCGCAGTCGGTCTCCGATTGTCCCAAGGACTTGAGACATGCGAAGTCGGAGATCGAGCGAAGTATTGACTATGAGTATGAGGATTAGTCAAGGCCGTGAGCAGAAATTCTTGAGTTATTTGTTTCATTTACAAAGTATAGCCTACAAATTGTCTCATGACTGTCATCTGTTTTGACGTCTGTCTATGGTTTTGACTCGCGCGTACTCCCCCCATTTGAATTGCCGCCTTGGAAAAACCGTTATGACCTAAAAATGGCGGACCCCATGCGATATCGGCTGAAATGGATGCGCAGTGGTTCTTCCTTCTTCTACTTTTGTCCTTGTCTATGGTCCATGCTTACAATATATCGCGGGTCGCAAGAGTATGCAACCCGCTTGCTGGAGGAGCTACTGGCGCCCTCTGCCAGCCGACACTTGAAACTCATGTGTCAATGTGACGTGAAAACTCAAATTAACACTGACATCCAATTGAGTAATGCAAAATACGTGGGAAAAGCTTGGATATTTGGTTATTTTTCCTCATGCTTGCACTGCTGATGAGTGATATTAGGTAGTTATTTAGAAGTGATATCAGGTAGTTATCTATATCCTGTACATTTCCTTAATTCAGTAGAATGACTTTTTGAAACCAAATTAAAGTGCGACAAGCTGGAACGCTAGGAGGATACGGCTGATGGCCGCTGATAGTTTCGCACCAAAACTTTGCAGGTGCCATCAGCCCTAGCCGTAGCCCCCCAGCTTGTCACTTTATTTTTGTTCCAAAAAGTCATTCTACTGAATTTAAAACGTGAACGGCATATAGGTACTGTGCATTGTTTTTTGCTTGGTCAAAGATTTAAAAAAATCTGAAATTTTGCATTTGCAGTTTGTCAAGCCCCAGGTTGAGTTGAATCGTTTTTCTGTTTTTCCTTCACGTTCGAATTTCGAAATGGAGCATCTGAATGAAAAAGATACAGGGTGTCAAAGTTTACTTTTTTCGATTTTTAAAAAATTGTAACTTGCGAACCATCCAACCAAATAAGCTTAAATTCAGCATAGGGTGGTTTGTCGGAATTATCTGCCCAACTGCCCAATTCAGCGAGAATGCGCAATCAGTGGCGTAGGCATTATGGTGGGTCTTTAATTTGGAAGCATTCAAAGAACCTCTCAAATTATTGTTCTCCCTAGAACTCATTCATACGCCACTGACTGGATTCTTTCAAAATTTGGCAAGTCGGTAGATAATTCCGACAAACCCAGCAAAATGCTAAATTTGGGCTAATTTGGTTTAATAGTTCGCGAGTAACAAATTTTTAAAAATCGAATAAAGTGAATTTTGACACTCTGTATCTTTCTTAGGAAGCGAGTGAGAGGGACGTATGCTATGTTCCTAATACAGGAGGATGAGTAGGGTCTTATCTCCAAGTTTGGTCGGTTTAAACTGAAGCACTCTGTATTCCCGATAATCGGCCCACGAAAATTTTGCAAGTCCACAGGTGGAGAGCCTGGTCGAAGTTGACTTGCTCACCACCCAACACCGAGTCGAGCTAAGTTATAGACAATACAAATAGAGAAGACCATAATATGTTATCGCCATGGACCTGTATTTAAAATGGACTGCTGATCACCCTACCCGACCAAACAACAAATGACGCCACAGGGGCGCTACCATTATCGTTATCATAACAGAAGTTCTCAAAAGATTATAGAAAATCTGCAACTTGCATCGGCACATTTTGTAATATAAATATTTATGGATATAATATTATTTTATAATAACAGATTCAATTCACAATAATATGTTTTTCACTTCGAAAGTAGCCATCAGGTTTATTTCGTTTCGAAGAACTCATTGCAAGTTGGCAAGTTGAAACAGTCATGAAGTTTTGAGAGTCACTGTCATTCGAATTTATCGAAGGTTGCTTCAAAAGTTCAAAATCAACGCAGTTGCGATCAGGGATCACGGTTGCGATTTATCAGCTTTGCACCAGAAAGCATGGCGTGATTCCTGCACCAGAAACGTCATTTTGACAGTTTCTTTTTTTTCAACGTGGGAAGTTTTCGGATTTGTGGTGTCGAATTCGAATTTGGTGTGTTTTATAACTCCCTAATCCGTTTAATAAGAATATTCTGTTGATTTAATTACTTATTATCAGTAGTTCTGCGAAAAATGCACGGTATAGAAGGGGCGCAAGCACTGTGATTTTGGCAGCACAAACCACAGCTAGGTACTTCCTACTGGACCACACAGGTCGGGCCTTGAGAGTGTTTTCTTTTCACAAGTAAGATTGCCGTCAATCAATTATTGAATGAAATTCTACTATTTCGTTACAGAATCCAGAAAAACACAAACAACGGCGATTGCCAGCCATTGGGGAACATAAACAAAAAGCCAAACGGCCTAGTGCCCAACAGCACACCGTGTATCCAACACACTTTAGTTAACAATTTTTGACACGGAACATCGTCCCTTCTATTGAATTACCGGGACCTATGAACACATGTACGTACATAACGCTGCAAGCAACCGAAAAAAAACGGCTATGCCTCGCAAGCAAATTTGAAAATGTCATTTTGACACCTTACCTAAACTTTACCCTGCGATGTCATGTCGCCATCAGAGAAAAGTCATTATAGCAGAACGGTCAATATTAATTGTGGAAAATAAAAGTCCCTAGGGATAACGAACATGTCGGCATTCTACTGGAGTCATGGCGATATACGGTATTATAAGTCCAGTTTAAGTACAGGTCCATGGTTATCACCACCGTCGTCACGGATATTGAGGCATCACAAATCAGCCAACTTTTTTTTGAATGATGAACTCGCCTGGTTCCTACGCAACCGTAAAAATCCGTGATGACTATGGTCTTTTCTATTTGTATTGTCTATACGTTTGCTCACTCGAAAACCGGCAAACCTGGTTGAGCTCGTGTTGGCGACAATAACCACATAGCAACGAACATTTGGCGAACCCAACCATGTTGTCCGACCAGGTTCGCCAGTGAATAGGGAACTTTATGCAAAAAAACTCATTTTTTTCTCAGGCGCAGGCAGCGTTAAACAGTGCATAAAAGACCATATAACGCATTCCTCCAATATTTATTTGTTGTTATTCGTAGAATATTTGACAGTTCTCATGTGGTCGTGAAACTTGTAGCAATTATAACACCTGGATGATAACCACAAGAACCAATAATCGCCGGTATGTTTGCTGTGGGAAATTACCAATATTGAAATGAGATCCGCGCTAAATGTATTAGCGGAGGATTCAAGATTTGTAGCGACGACTCAATAATAATATAGGTATGGATTTCTACCTGTATTAGTGCTCGGCGGAAAAAGCCTCCGAGGGATTATAATAATTGACACATCCATTGCGTATATTTATAGATTTGTTTTGTATAGATAAGAACTTCTTGGGAAAACTGCGCGGAGACTTCAATCGTGCACCAAGGCGGGAACCCAGTTTCGAAATTGCATCAGCGCGCGGTACCAATTCATCTTTAGTGCGGTAGCTCTAATAACCAGTTATTGTAACCATTATACACGATTTTCAAGTGTTTTCATCCGCATACTTCGAGACTTACTATTCGAAACCTCATCGTTCAGATCAAATCAAAAACAAATAGAGATTTCGCAACGCGCTCAAACTGATCTTATCGCGGCATCAGCTCTTTCAGTGCGAGTATTTATAATAATTTGCTGAATCGCAATTTATTTGTGAAAAAAAAATCGAACCGCTTGTATGTGCCTAATCTAATTAGTGTAGAGGTGGAAAAAGAGGTGGCATTATCTGATCGAAATCGGCCCGGTTCCTTGTTATGCACAGATCAATTTCCATAATTTTACACCTGCTTAAATTCAAATTGTTATTAGCCACTTACGGGCAACGCCATAAAACAAAACTGAAAGTATAACATTTTGCTTGAGGCCGACAATTATGAAAATTGATCGAGCTATTTGCACATGTAATTTTGTTATCTGAGATTTCGAGAATGATCCGAGCGACAGCCGGAAATGGACTCAAGAAACTGGACCTTATACTACAAGAATAACTGTTGTTCGGTATAATCTATTACCTGCTACTTATACCTTTACCCATGTACCACACCAGAGATAAGCTCAAAATTCTCTGCGCAAAAATCACCAAATCAGATTTTTCTCTCACTGTTAGCGCGGTACACATAAAGACGGCAGCCTTCCGATGAAGGCTGCATTAAAACAATAACTCTTGGATTAGGAAAGCAGCAAGCGACAGTCAGAAATAAAACTCACAACAACAATCAAAAACTTTAATGCAAAACAAAGAAAAAAACACAAACAGACAGAATTACAAAACAATAAAAAAAAAAACAATGTGAATTAAATGAAATGAAAAATCCGAGTGGTTCTGATCGGGGGCAGATTCGCTGGCGCCGAGTGGCGTCCTGAAAACGAGACGAACTGCACTGAAGGTATACACCCCGGCAAACGGGAATAAACGGTAAATGGTAAAAACAATGGAAAATATGGAACTTACGGGATCTTATTCGGTGGCGGCGTCGTCCTGGCGGAGTCCGAAGGCGGCGTCGTGGTGGATGGCCGTTCTGGTGGTGGATTTCCTGGTGAAATGCACGAGTGCCCGTGTTCGTCACCAAAATGGCGGACGAACGACTCGATCCCGTCCGAAACTGGAGCTTTGTGTGCGGCTGGCTGATCCAAGCCGCTCCCCGGTGAAAGCGGTGAAAACTGCCGCTTTCTGGACTTGGAGATGCTGCAGAGCTCCTCCAGGAGTCACTATCGGACGCGATGGGCCTTGGATGGGCTTCTGGTCGAGTACGAATGTACGCCGATGGCACGACAAGATGGCCGCGAGAACGATGACCAAAAAAAGACGGCGTGGCTTCCCGCTCGACGTACGGAGATCAACGCCGCTTCGAACGAAGCGGCAAAGGCACGAGCGGAAAGAAAGCCGAAGAATGCCGAAGACGGCCGAAGAAAGTGCTGGAGCTCGTTTACGCTTGCGCCTGACAGCCAAGTGCCAGGCACACCGAACAGGGGGTGAGGGGTGAGGACTTGGACAACACAGGGATATTTTGGGTTGCATACCCTCAGTGCACACGAATGCAGTTTTCAATGAACGGGGCCGAGACATACTCCCCACCAAAATACCACTCGGGGTATTTTCAAAGTTCAAAAATTAATGAAATCAAACATGATACAAAAAGAAAGAGCATAGTGAGAACAATGACGGAAGTGAAAACACAGAATGCTCACTGTCCTGAAGGGAGGGGACAAAGTTTGACCATTGGGCGTCGCAGAACGTCGCGTTGAGTACGGACATCTGCGACACGACAAATGCCATCTTTGCCGGGGAAGAGTTTTGAAATTCTGCCTAACCTCCACTTCAGAGGGGGAGCGTTTTCGTCCTTGATGAGGACTAAAGACCCCACATCTGCGGATTCAAGGTGACGTGACTTGTGCCACTTGCCGCGTTGGTACAGCGTGTGTAGATATTCGTCGCGCCAACGCGCCCAGAAACGCTGTTGCATGGATTGGACCAACTGCCATCGCGACAACCTGCTGATCTTGAGGTGGGACAAATCTGGGTCAGGTGGGGCCGTTAACGGCTCGAGCGTCAAAAAATGACCAGGCGTCAATGGGCACAGATCATTTGGATCCGAGCCCAGCTCCGAAAGTGGCCGTGAGTTGAGCAACGCTTCAACTTGGGTGACCAACGTGGTCAGCTCTTCAAAGGTGAGTATTTGATCACCTATCACGCGAGATAGATGAGTTTTGACAGCTTTTATGCCGCTTTCCCACAGCCCGCCAAAGTGGGGACTGGAGGGAGGAATGAAGCGCCAAGTGATGGCTTCGGATTCCGCGGCGAGTTGCATTGACATCGTCAATTGCCTATGAGCTCCGACAAAGTTTGTGCCATTGTCGCTATAGATGGTAGAGCAACGACCGCGCCGGGCAATGAATCTGCGCAAGGCAGCGAGGAAAGCATCTGTTGAGAGATCGGAGGCAACCTCGACGTGCAATGCCTTGGTGGCGAAGCACACGAAAAGACAGATGTACGCCTTCGTAGTTCTGACACTGCGAGCGCGTGACATGAGGATTGGAAAAGGGCCACCATAGTCGAGCCCGACGCAGCTAAAAGGTTTTAGCTGAGAAATTCGCGCCGAGGGGAGGTCGCCCATGGTGGGAGAAAAAGTTTGCGGCTTAGTCCGGAAGCACCGGTAACACGATGCAAGGTAGTGCCGTACCGCGCGTCGCGTGGACAATATCCAAAAATTTTGCTGCAGGAGATAGCAGGTATTGTTGAGTCCCGGGTGGCAATGTCGGGAATGAACTTGTCGAATGACGAGTCCTGTCAAGACGTGACGAGATGGAAGAAGAGCAGGGTGTCTGGTTGCAAATGGCAACTCATGACAATGCTTCAAACGTCCGCCGACGCGGAGAACATCGTCACGATCGAGAAAGGGTGAAAGTTTTCGAAAGGGTCTTGAACAGGGTTTGCCGTTGCGTAACGACGCGATTTCGACGGCAAATACCTTCTGCTGTACATGTTTGACAATGTACAACAAGGCAAAATGGAGTTCTGTATCCGAGAGAGGTCCTGTGAACTTCTCATCGGACTTGCATTTGCAGAACCGATAGAAATAGGCGACAGCGCCCTGAATCTTCCGTAAGGAGGATATGCGCAAAAAGAGGTCGTCGATGTCAATCGGCGGCGGCTGCGGCACACGCACGACCAAAGCGAGCTTTCGCTCTTCAGACGCAATGTCTGGGGAGGACACGGAGAATTTGTCATCCGGCCATGTGTCATCCGCTGATGACAGAAAAGGTGGGCCAGACCACCAGAGGGAGCACGAAAGCATGTCTTCGGGAAACAATCCGCGCGAAGCTGGGTCGGCGGGATTGTCCGATGTTGAGACATGTCTCCAACACTGAGGCGGGACACGCTGTTGAATATGCTCAACACGGTGAGCAACAAATGTTTTCCAGCGGTGCGAAGAGGAACGCAGCCAGCTGAGAACAACCGTAGAATCGGTCCACGCAAATATGGCATCGAACTGTACGGTTCCTGCGAGCGCTGCAACGGTGAAGGCAACGAGATTGGAAAGTAGGACCGCTGCACACAATTCGAGACGGGGTACGGTCAGCAATTTGACTGGAGCCACCTTTGATTTGGCGGTTAGGAGACGAATGGTGGGAACACCATTTCGAAGGTAACGAACGTACAACACGCTCGCGTACCCAGATTCAGATGCGTCGCAAAAGGCGTGCAACTGGCACCTGTCTGCAGGCGACGGAAAAGTATGCCGTGGAATTTGCAACCGCGAAAGTTGCGATAGCTCGGATTGAAAACGCAACCACTGCTGACATACGATGTCTGGAGGGGTGTCGTCCCAATCAAGGCCAAGTTTCCATAACCGTTGGATTAAATGTTTGGCGAAAAATGCAACAGGGCACAGAAAGCCGAGCGGATCGTAAATCCGAGCCACCTCCGACAAGATGGACCGTTTTGTGCACGGTAGTTCATGTGGATGAACCGTGAATGAAAAGGTGTCTGTTGCCGCTTGCCACTGGAGGCCAAGAATTTTTACAGTATTGTCAGCAACGTCACTGAAAGTGGACGGCTGAGTTCGAACGTGATCAAGTGGTATGTCTTGCAGCACATCAGGGTGATTGCTTGCCCACTTGCGCAATTCAAAGCAACCCGATTGGAGCAGGTTGATTAGCTGCGTTTGTAATTCCCGTGCTGATTCCACGGAGTTCGCACCGCAAAGTAGATCGTCTACATACAAATTACGGCGAATTGCCTGCGAAGCCAATGGAAACTTCGAGGCGCTTTGTTCTGCCAAGTGAAGCAACGTGCGAACCGCTAGAAACGGTGCCGAAGAAACACCATATGTAATGGTGTTCAATTGGTACGTTTCAATGGGTCGATCAGGGGAGAAACGAAAGCGAATGAGTTGATACTTGCGATGTTCGGGCGAGATAAGTATCTGCCGATACATCTGACGGATGTCACAAGTAAAAACGATCGGCTCACACCGAAACTGCAGTAGCAAAGCTGCTATGTCCTGTTGTAACTTAGGACCGACGAGAAGCGTCTCGTTGAGAGATAAATGATTCGGCGCTTGCGCCGAAGCATCAAAAACGACGCGAATTTTCGGCTTGTCGTCTTCGATCTTGACGATCGGATGATGAGGGATGTAATACGCCTCAGAATCTGGAGGTTCTGCGTCCAGCAAGGTCATGTGACCTAGGTCGAGGTAGTCGCGCATGAATGCTATGTACAGATCACGGAGTGTGTCCTGACGGACCAGGCGACGTTCGATAGCTAACCAACGGCGGTCAGCCATAGACCTGCAATGTTCAAAGGTGGGGGACTCCCTTTTGAAGGGAAGCGAAACCCCAAAACGACCTGACGGACAACGGTAGACAGAGTCCCGGAAACAAATTTCTGCACGTTCATCATCTGGGGACAAACGTGTTTTGGACGATGGTGACGAGATTTCCTCTACTTCCCAAAATTTGTGCAGAGACTCGTCGATTCCAGTTGGAGTGCAAACCAAAAAGGAATGCAGAGGTTTTGACGGGGTTTGAAAGGGACCGAGAAGAGCCCAGCCAAAAATGGTGTTTATGGCAACAGGCTGTGACGGACCTGACGAGACGATTCCCTCTTTCACGACTGACGGATAAACGTCGGCGCCCAACAACACTTGAATGGGGCCTGGCTTGAACCATGTGGGATCCGCCAGATTCGATAAGTTCAAGTGGAATTGATCCGGGTTCAAAGCGGTGTCTGGCAGGTTACCACAAATCCTGCGCAGGACAATTAACTCCAATTCAGGGATTGGGAGAGACTCATCATCAGCCTTGACCCGGCAAGTGACTGTGCCACACGTCGAATTGGCGGGGGTGAGACCCAAGCCAAAAACGGGCACATTGTGATTTGATGGGGATAGACCCAATTTGCGCACGCAGGAGTCCAAAATAAACGATGCCTGACTGGCAGGGTCTATGAGCGCACGGAGGCTTTGGTAGCCTCCCCACCGGTCACGAACGTGAACGATTGCCGTGGCCAACAAAACATGAGCTGCCTTGAGGCTTGAGGCGAGATTCGTCACCGAATTCGCGACATTTTCTGGAAGACCAGGGGAAACGATTTGCGGTAATTCAACTGGATTCGATAAAGAACTGGGTGACTCATGACCTGCAGTTCTATGTGGCTTGGGGAAGTGCAGCAAGGTGTGATGCCTTGCGTGGCACTGCCGACACGAATACGACGATGGACATTTTGGAGCGCCGTGATTGGTGCTCAAGCAGTTGAGACAGAGCCTTTTCTGTTTGACCGCCAAATATCTGTCATTTGGGGACATTGACAGAAAAGTCTTGCACGCGGTGACTCTATGACTTCTCGCCCCACAATGAGAACATGCTGACTCATGCGACGTCGCTGGGGCAGATGAAGTCTGAGACACCAACGTATGTGAGGCCCACGACTTGCGGCTGACCTCGGGCTTCACGGTAACGGTGTTTGCCCGTGTGGAGCGGGAGTTCGATTGCGTTTTAGAATTTAAGGCAGTTGCCTCGAAAGCCTTGCATTGGTCGAGCACGAAAGACTTGACGTCTTCGTATTTGGGGAAGGGGGTGCCAGCTGACTGCACCTCGAAACGTTTTCGCGTCGACTCATCGAGTTTCTGGAGCAGCATGCTCGACAGGGTGAAATCCCACAGGTCGATATGCGGATACTGCTCGAGCGCCACTAAATTTTCGTTGAACGTGTTCACAAGATGGCGAAGCGCTTGCGCGGAGTCAGATGTGACGGAGGAGGCGTTCATCATCGACTGCCAGTAAAAAGTGACTAGCACGCGGTCGTTCTGGTATCTCTCAACCAACGAGTCGAACGCAATTATGTAATTATCTCCCGTCAATGGCAGGTGTTTAACCATTGAGAGAGGTTCACCAGATAAAGACGAGATCAGATACTGAAACCGTTCAATATCTGAGAGAGACTGGTTTCTGTGTATTAACGCCGTGAATAGATCATAGTATGGTGGCCATGATTTTAACTTTCCGTCGAACAACGGCAACGCGATTTTTGGCAATCGGACATTGCTCCGGCCTGTCTCGAACCAAGTTTGCGAGGCTTGGCGAGAGAGCGAGGAAGTCGGCTCTGAATTCGCAAACGAGGCTTTTACCGCAGCAAGTTTGCCATACAAGCTGTCTGCCCGGAGTGTACGTTCAAGAAATGTAGCCTTCTGCTCCTCGGAGGCACTGGGGAGAGGGGCAGTGTTGACCGTGCTCTTGAAACCGTTGTAAATTTCCGCCGCAATGTCAAACGTGGCTAAAAATGCCGGTTGGAGGCTTGGCTCGGTGGTAGCTGTGACGCCTTGTTCCAGAAGGGGCTTAAGGCGCGCAATAGCTATCGCGATGGACGATAAAGTTGCGTCCATTGTGTACGACACAAAGAAAAATGAAAACAAAGCAACTGACCCTTAGGTTGGCGTACCTGAATGGCGAACCCAACCCAGGTGAAAAAGTGCGAATGAGACGGGCGAAAAACGAATTGATCAACACGCTGGACCAACGCACAAGTGTCACGTGGGTTTGACCCGTGACTTTAAAGTTTCAATAGTGAGGTGAATTAAATTCCTGACTGTACCATGCTTAGCCTGTATCCGGCTCGAAGGACCAATTTATATGTTAGCGCGGTACACATAAAGACGGCAGCCTTCCGATGAAGGCTGCATTAAAACAATAACTCTTGGATTAGGAAAGCAGCAAGCGACAGTCAGAAATAAAACTCACAACAACAATCAAAAACTTTAATGCAAAACAAAGAAAAAAACACAAACAGACAGAATTACAAAACAATAAAAAAAAAAACAATGTGAATTAAATGAAATGAAAAATCCGAGTGGTTCTGATCGGGGGCAGATTCGCTGGCGCCGAGTGGCGTCCTGAAAACGAGACGAACTGCACTGAAGGTATACACCCCGGCAAACGGGAATAAACGGTAAATGGTAAAAACAATGGAAAATATGGAACTTACGGGATCTTATTCGGTGGCGGCGTCGTCCTGGCGGAGTCCGAAGGCGGCGTCGTGGTGGATGGCCGTTCTGGTGGTGGATTTCCTGGTGAAATGCACGAGTGCCCGTGTTCGTCACCAAAATGGCGGACGAACGACTCGATCCCGTCCGAAACTGGAGCTTTGTGTGCGGCTGGCTGATCCAAGCCGCTCCCCGGTGAAAGCGGTGAAAACTGCCGCTTTCTGGACTTGGAGATGCTGCAGAGCTCCTCCAGGAGTCACTATCGGACGCGATGGGCCTTGGATGGGCTTCTGGTCGAGTACGAATGTACGCCGATGGCACGACAAGATGGCCGCGAGAACGATGACCAAAAAAAGACGGCGTGGCTTCCCGCTCGACGTACGGAGATCAACGCCGCTTCGAACGAAGCGGCAAAGGCACGAGCGGAAAGAAAGCCGAAGAATGCCGAAGACGGCCGAAGAAAGTGCTGGAGCTCGTTTACGCTTGCGCCTGACAGCCAAGTGCCAGGCACACCGAACAGGGGGTGAGGGGTGAGGACTTGGACAACACAGGGATATTTTGGGTTGCATACCCTCAGTGCACACGAATGCAGTTTTCAATGAACGGGGCCGAGACACTCACTTACACCCAATTTCCTGTTCATCTTGAGATTCAATTCAAACTCAAATTCCAAATTGATTGAGAAATACGATACTTGGTTGGATTGATTCAAAAATAAAATTTTGGTTTTAGACTGTACAACGCGATTATAAAATTTGATAAGATTCTCATATTACACAAGTGGCCATTAGGCTCTATACCATAATAAACTGGTACCTAATCTAATTGTAAATCATACACAGCACGTGTTTCAAATTCAGAAATTAATTGTGCTAATTGAACTAATTATAATAGGTTTACAAACAATGAAATAGAGCCTGTGTCTCTATTGCGAAATTTTTTATTACATTATCGCACGACGAGTGCGGCAAAATTTTGTCTGCTTAAATTTTCAAGCTAAAAATATGATAAGCCTATTGAGCTGCCAGAGCTTCAAGTGTAGATCTAGCATTTCCTGTGAAATTGAAGTACATATGTACTATCGCGACCAAAAAATCCATAACGATCCGTTTTCACTTTGTAAGTCTATGCAGTTTTGCCCGGTGTCTGGAGCAAAGTTATACTTTGCCAAAGTAGTTAGTATCATTGTGATTGAGCCAAATATTGTGATTAAGCCAAATCTCATGCATTCTAAAAGTGAGAAGTTGCCAAAATTGGAAGAATCAAGGATCTTTCGCGAAATTTTTTGGCCGCGATGGTACATACTTTATCATTTCATAATTCGGGGAGGGGTCTATGCTGTATCTAAGAGGACTGTAGACTTGTGGAGCTGTTTGTCGAATACTGAATAACATAATGCGTGGTGTCTTTCCTATAAGACTTTTTCATGAGACGGCGGAAATTCGAGTCAACCTGGAAAAAAAGTATAAGAGAAGACATCATACATTGTGTTATTTATATTGTTTCAGTTAAAGCGTTCGAAAAATTTGCATTGCAAAATTGTGCGGTTGATTGATTGTTTGTTGTTTTACAAACGTCAACTAGCTTTCGCAATTTATATTCTAAAAATAAATATGTAGGTATTTCAATGAAGATAATATACATTATGTGTATATTAGAGTTAATAGGAGTACAAATGGAATTTCACACTGATTTGATAATCATTTCCAATATACTTGTACTGTAGGTACAACTGTAGATATTGGTATTGCGTTTATTTACACGCACAGTTTTTTCTGCATTCTTCTAGGTTTTTGAGATGTGATGCAATATGGTAGTTGAGATTACCATGTAAAGTTGATGATTCTACGTTCTTTTGGTAATTTTTTACCCATTTTCGTTTCAAGCAGGTGAGACAACTGTATACTACATCATTGTTCATGAAGTAGATGTCATCAGGTGTTATATCAAAATGACTCAGTGTAGATGAGATTCTTTTAGACCACAGGGAACAGTTTATGGGGAAATGATTGTTGTGGCACTAGATGACGTATTCACTGATGATGCGACTTACGCCGAGTTGAAGTGCGAAATCAATCCGTCTGGGTTAATTCATTGACGGATTTTTATCATTTTGGTCTCCTTCGAAAGCTACAAAGATGTACTTTGATTTGAGCCCATTGGCATTTCCAAAATCCAAAAATATATTTTTTTCATTTCGCAACACTTATTTTACCAATTCAACACCGTCCTTAAGCCGCATCCACATAGGATTAGTGCAGTGGCAATGGTATGGTAAAAAAAGCTAAACTATAGGTTTTTGCTGGTTAGCTTCTATTTGTAATAAGTACCTATAATTTACTTTCCGACTAACACAAGAAAATGTTACGGATCAACTGACATAAAAATGCACAGAACTTACAAAATGAAATAATAAAAGAGAATAACAGACAACAAACTGCTGACACCATGATTGTGTTTGACTATCGTTTGCGTTACGTATAGGCTGGCAACTTGAGAATGATGAACAGACTATCACAGCACCGGACCACCGGATCAGAGCTCCACAGACACGTTCGTTCCTCTTCGGACCTCTTGGGGACTCATCAGTGCAAAAACATCTAGGCCCGACGATCAATCAGAGAGATTCGTGAAGTACATAGTTGGGAGACTCATATAATATGTGAGTCTTCCATGCGGCGCCATCTATCCTAGGCATCCTGCAATGCCATAAAGTCAAGGCATCAGGCAGGCATGGAATATAATGATGAAACTCCACGCGAGTGAAGCAATTTTAGAAAAACAAACCTGCAAATCCACTCTCGTAGCGAACACAACAGTTTTCGATAAACATCAGAGCTCTCAAACTTCCACAGCACCAGACCACCAGATCAGAACTCCACAGACATGTGTTTGACCCCTCTTGGGGGTTCATCAGTACGAGAGTACCCAGGTCCGACGATCCGGTGAAGTAGCAATCAAAGAGATCCGTGAATTACACTGTTGGGATCTAGTGCCACCTATCCAAGGCATTCCAGGGAATACGTAGGTACTCATCATACATTTGATGTTACTGTAAATCCTTCAAATTGAATATAGTTAGGTTCACTTGTACTGTGACTCTAGTTGGCTGGACAAATTTTCTACTTTAGCATTGTAGGCTTGCCGCCTTTTTACCTGGTGTGAAACTGACTTCTCTGGAAGTAAAGTTATATTTCTTATCAAATTGATATCAAAATCTTGGAAAACTGACCTTGTCATACGTGTAAATGCAACTAGAGGGGCGCAGAGCTCTATTACCGTCATGAAAACACCCAACCGGCATGGGGCTGCCTTCAGTGTAAGTCATCTTGACGGCGGCTATTCAAGGCCAACAAAAACACGTTCCGCCAGGCTCCAAAACTGAAGCAAATCGCAAATTGAAAGTACTCGCATGAATCTCGGTTCATTACGCAACTTTGAGCGGCTGTGTTTTTTGAAATTCGGTTAAATAAACTTTTTACATGTAAATCCTGCTGCAACAGCGGGCCTGCAGGGATGTTCCTTGTCTTGTCAATAGTCTTCATGGTTCGGCGTGCCTTTCCGACTGGAAGAGGTGGAAGGACTGATGATTCTATGGGACCCCTTTTTTTGGACGGAGGGCTAGTATTTTTTTTTTAGTTTGAATCACGTAAAGTTGAACCGGCATCGAGAGGTTAAAAATATTTTTGACACCTGTCAATTGTCAAAGCTGCTTTGATTTGTTTGTTCATTGGCGAAAATTAAAAACAGGTCAAAAAATTACCACATTTTCCAATAAAATGGAAAAAAGCGTCAGGCATCCCGTCCCGCAAAAATGTTCCATCTACCTGCAGAGGAAATGCGTAAAAAATGTGTTCCAAAAGTGGTCCGAACGACTTCGTGTCTCTTCGTGAATTATTGTGCCAAAATCAAGCCAGATCAGCCAACCGCAAAGTTTTAGGGACTTTCTATAGTTCAGATTTGGAAACTTAAAAACAAAATCTCAGAGCCAACTAGAATCACGGTACGAGTGAACATACTATAACAAAGATTCTGTGTGCACCATAGTTACCAGACATATTCCTGCTGAAATTATTTTCCTTTGACAAGATTTGTCAGTGGTGAACGTTGTTGTGCCACTTTTCACAAACTTTCAAGTTTATTTTGATTTTTATACCTTGGATAGTTGAAAGTTTTCCGCAGTGATCCGCTGGCGTTCAGGTAGCACGCTGAGACAAGAACATTTCGTGAACATCACGTGGTACCACAAGAAAGACCTTTATTTCAGACTCGTGCGCTTAACATTTCAAGACTGTCATTCCCATCATGAGGACAGACTGCAATGAGGCAATGCAAGAAAGACCACAGGTGGACTTTTTTTGTCGTGATCCTCGGCTAAACCTGTCTACCGAAAAAAAAATCAATATCACAGGCACTCATTTGAGAACTGGCGAAAGAATAGGAGTGATTTTCGAGCAAAAAAGAAAATTTTCGAAAAATCAAAATCGAAAATTGAAAGTTTACAGTGAACATTATTTTGCCAGAGCCATAAGCCCTTACAGGGTGATTCATGAGTGACCTTACATAGGCTAATGGGAGATAGAGGACTTCGAGGCAAGTCAGTATCCACTGAAGAAATTTTGTTATCTCCATTGATTACGAAGATACAGGGTGTTTTGTGTGTTTCGTATGAAACTTTGATAAGCGATATTTCTGAAACGGCCAGAGATATTTTCTTGAAATTTGCCAGTAATATTTCTCTATTGGAACTTACCCTGGAGCCATACTGAGTAAGTCAAAATCCAGGGCCGGGATTGAAAAAATGTGCCCCTTTTTTATTTGATCAAGAAGTATATTTTTGGACCGCTTTTCTAAAAAACTGCTATCGGATTCGAAAAGCTGAGGAAAAATGCTTTAAGAATCACTCTTCAATTTAGATGGCACACCTAAACCGTTTCGACATAAAAATTTAAAGTGAAATTTATGGGTAAGTTTGCATTTTTGACCGGACATAATCGACTCATTGTTTGATTGAATTCATTCAAATTCATTTTTTAGCTTGTCTTTGTAGAGTAGAAGGGCTTGGTAGGAAGAAAAATTCCATAGTCAAAGATTTTTTTTTTGACGACCAAATCGAGTCTAATTTTGGTTTCACTCGCGATTTTGTCCAAAAAAAAAGGTCGGCTCTGGAATTTTTCTTTCAACCAAGCTCTTCTATTCAACAGAGACAAGCCAAAAAATGAATTTTGATGAATTCAATCAAACAATGAGTCGATTATGTCCGGTCGAAAATGAAAACTCGCCCACAAATTTTCCTTTAATTTTATTGTAGAAACGGTTTAGGTGTGCCATCTAAATTGAAGAGTGATTCTTGAAGCATTTTTCCTTAGCTTTTTGAATCCGATAGCAGTTTTTTAGAAAAGCGGTCAGAAAATGTACTTTTTGATTAAACAAAAAAGGGGCACCTTTTTTCTAGCCCGGTCCTGGATTTTGACTTACCCGGTATGGCTTCGGGATGAGTTCCAACAGAGAAATATTACTGGTGAATTTCAAGAAAATATCTCTGGCCGTTTCAGAAATATCGCTTATCAAAGTTTCATACGAAACACACAAAACACCCTGTATCTTCATAACCATTGGAGAAGATAAAAAAATTTCAGTGAATCCTGACTCGCCTCGAAGTCCTCTATCTCCCATTAGCCTATGTAAGGTCACTCATGAATCACCCTGTATTTTTGGAACTGTTTTTAGCAGACATATTTAGCTGTGGGTCACGACAGAAGAAAAAAGACTAGAAAAAAATGATGTTTTTGATCTTTGTTTGAGCCATGGTCGAGGTCGTAGCATATATTTTTGAACTACGATGCTCTTATGAAACTTGGAAAGGTAATCCGTCATTGTAAAAGTGGATGAGAGGTGGTGTCAGGGAAGGTGGTAGATGAGACCGGATTTCTTTAAGGTTAATGTTCTGCAGCCTACTGAGACTTCTAGCCACAGTAGATACTGTTTCATGTGATTGTTTACATAAAGTTTGCCTTCCCAGGATAGGATGCTCGCATAATCTGGTGATTTTTC
The DNA here is from genome assembly GCA_949128115.1 of Anaspis maculata. Taxonomy (NCBI): domain Eukaryota; kingdom Metazoa; phylum Arthropoda; class Insecta; order Coleoptera; family Scraptiidae; genus Anaspis; species Anaspis maculata. The sequence goes on along the minus strand of OX421962.1, from coordinate 35,372,711 downwards.
CTTCAACCTTCCAACCAGATACCATTTTCCGAAGGGACGCTTAGATCAAAATTACTACCTACTTCATTATGGACACGGCTGGAAAAGCATTAATTCCCACAATATATTTTCCAAATCTCAACCTGATCAGATGAAAAATGTAGAATTTTAATATTAAGGTGGCCGGTCAAATATTGGTTGAATAACAGTTTTCTTTCAGTTCCAGTAACCTTATTCTCTGGAAGAAAAGTATCATTTAAGTCTCTTTTGAAAGCTACAAGGATGGTGTTCAACTTGACGAGCTCTTTTGATTTTTTGGAAAATAATGTTCAAAAATTGATTTTTTTCTCCAATAATTCAAAATTTGATCCCGTTAAACTGAACACCATTTTTATAGCTTTCAAAAGAGACTTGAATGGTAATTTTCTTCCAAAGGATAAGGTTATGGAACTGACAGAAAACTGTGTTATTTGACCAATATTCCGGCCACCTTAAGGCCACTGATGCCGGTGTCGATATGAACAGTGTGATCAGTGATCACTAACATCAACATTGATTGTCAGTTTGAATGCACCCTGAATCGAACATCGGTAAGTGAGTGAAAAATTGACAAAAGATTCAATCCAGCACCAGACAACATCACATCAGCTAACTTGAGCGTGATACAGTGGCAAAAAAAAACAGGACAAAATGCTCTTGAATTCACTATAAGCGGCGAGACTGCATAAGCCCCGTTGATCTGAAACCGACTCTAGCTTTCAAGCGAAATGTCGATATCCATATATTTACACTTGCTGTTTTTTTTTCTGTTCGTATTTAACTTTTTGTTTCAAGTTTCAAGTGCCATAAATTATCATCAGAGCTGCCGTCTTATCGAAAGATCGAACACACTTCGAAATTAAATTTAACACTTTTTTTTCTAAGCATCAACCGTCCGAATCAATAATGAGCGCTAATTAAAAAATCAATGAGTTTGTTAATTCAGAGTCGCATTAATAAATCAGAACCGCGCTTTCATTATTTGCCAGAGCCCGGATTTCATGCAACTCAGTCAATTTGCATTATGTTTCTAAATAATTAGTTTATACATACAAATTCAATAGATTAGATTGATTATCTTAACAATACCTATTCAGATGAACGAAAGACCATGAGCGAGTGAAGAAAATTTAGATAGTACACCTTAATTTGAATGAAGTACAAGCTATTTAACTATACATACATCAATCTCAGTTGCAATTTCTTCATAATTATTCATGCTTTCCGTCATATTTCCTCATGCTAACCGTGTCTAATCAAGAATTCAAGGAATCACATTTCTGTTCAGCAGAATTCCAAATTTATCCTAGTAAAAGATTAGATATTATTGAAAAAAAAAGCCACTCGACATTCCTGAGCTTTTCAATATAATACTACGCTTCTGGAATTTTTGCGTCAAAGTCCGCCCTCTGAAAATCGACCGAGCCGGTTTTAGCACCTCTATGCACTGTTGCATTTCGCATTAGAGGCCATAAGCGGTACACTCCTTATATAATTAATGCAATTCATTGCATTGTCTCCCATCGTTGATTGGTTTGTGCAATAAACATTTAAAAGAGGAGGAGTTGTAATGGCCACACAATTCCCGCACATTATCCACACGCGTACATTGCGTACCTATGGCGGAAAACTTTCGAAATGCCGGCGAATTTTTATTACGCTGGTCGCGGGGAAATTTGCTCGAGTGTACTACCTACGTACACTTTTGTCGAATTCCACAGATTTTTGATAAGACGGAATAATAATTGATGCAAGCCGACCGAATCTCAAATACTATTAACGAGGTGTGTGAAGTGAGAGGTGTGTCTCGATGATTTTCCTTTGCGATATTGTTCCATCAGGATCGAGTGGCGCGGCTGAGGCGGCTTCTGATAATGTAGGTAAAAAACTGAATTCGTTCTGTGTGGTAATTGAGATTTTCCGCTTTTTGGCATCCTGAGCTGATGCATTGATCATGGAAAATTACACCAGTTGTTGCGAAATGATTTTGATCGGGATCGAATCACTTTTTATCAAGAGCATCAGGTAGGCTCTAAGTTTTTAAGTTTTTAATCCGCGGATGTCAGCCGGTACTAACGAAGACGTAATAGTGATTCATAATCGCGAGCCCGACATTGAATAAATCACTTGTTTTAGAAAGGGCACGAGTCTCTTTTCTTGCGGTTTTGAGTTACCACTGCACATTGTTCCTTTTTTCCTTAATGCATAAATGTAAACGGTGTTCTTCCAGCGAGAAAGACTTAACACAAAAGTGATCAGAACCGTAGCAAATCTGTAAAAGAATTGCGACTGGCTGTTGTATTTTTCTGTGGTGTATTAATTGTAAGTATTTTGTATTAAAAAGTTGGTTAGTACGCTCATGTCCTTTCCAGAAGAAAATGCTTCAATGCAGGACATTTGGATTTATTTTGGAATGTTGAGCAAATCTTATGTCTTCTAAGATCTGTATTTACAACTGACCTTAGTCTAAGACCTCGTAGAATTGAATCTTGATTTTGGGGAGGATGAAAGCAAAAATCGTTTCAAGGCACAGCTACGCGTTTTGCCAAGGGCGCAATGAAGTTGACAAATCAAAAATAATGACTGACGGGTAGCCATAAATGTATAACACTTGGTGGTTGTCGTGTTTTTGTGTTTGCATGCCACTCATTTCAATGAATAAGGTCTGTCTGTTCGGTTGTTGAAGTTCATCTAAAGACTACAAGCTACGATAAGGAAAGTTAAGTATCGCCGGCAGAAGCCAGAACCTGGATGGGTGACCGGTGGATGGCTGCTCGCGAACAGAGCGGGCGAAGCGTAGTGTGTACTTGCCCAAGGACCTCCATTACCTGTACACGTACATAAACAACATGTATAGGTAGCGGCTCGGTGCGTTCGACACCTCGACACCCAGAAGGGTAAAAGAGGTTACGATTATACAGGGTGTCTCATAATTAGGCATCAAGACTTTGCCCGCCGATTCTACGACCAAAAATAAGAGAAAGAGTTCCCATGAACATAGGCCAAAAAATGCTTTATAATGTGTGCCGCTGAAGATGGTTTTTATTTATCACCCCCCAAACTAGGTTGGGAAAATAAACCCAATTAAGTATATCAACCGAATTTTTATGCTCAGTAAGATGGGGTGAAAATAAATGGGAAAAATTACCCCAACGGGGTAACTTGGGAAGAAATGGGGTAAAAATTACCCCAACTTTTTTGTGTGTACTTTTTTTCAAGATTTTGTACAAAATTATGAAATTTCAGTGTGTTTCAATCAAAAGCTGCTCCTGTTAAACTTTGATAGCTTGCTCCGTTTCCAAGTAAAATCGTTCTGAAATTTCTCTGCAGGCTGAAGAATCGAATTTGCGGACGACTGACTTTTTTCGGGTTTCAAAATAAGCTCTAAGTTTTCCATAGCATATTCTTTGAACAAAATTAAGCAAAAAAAGTTTCCAATAAAATGATGTGCCAGAAAATGCCTTATGAGAGGTAACAGCACGATGACGAAGTTCAGCACATACGCTAAAAGTTTCATGGTCAATGAGATGAGGTGAAAATCAATAAAAAAATTACCCGGGAGTGAGGTGACATTGGAGTAAGCAGGGTAAAAATTACCCCAACTTTTTGTTTTTTGTTGTTTGTACTTTTTCTAGGATTTCTCTCAAGTTATGAAATTTTAAACTCCATTTCTTATTGTTGGTCGTAGAATACGTATACTTAGGGCTGATTTTCGAACCGGAAAGAAATTGGTCGTACGCAAATTCGATTCTTCAGCCTGCAAAGAAATTTTAAAACGATTTTACTCGGAAACGGGGCAAGCTATCGAAGTTCCAGAAGAGCAGCTCTTATCCGTAAAACAAACTGAAATTTCATAATTTTGTACAAAATCCTGAAAAAAATACACACAAGAAAGTTGGATGATTGTTACCCCGTCACTTCTCAAGTTACCTCACTCCCGGGTAGTTTTTTCTATCGACTTTCACCCCATTTTATTGAGCATTGAAATTTCAGTTAATGTACTAAATTTGGTCAATTTGATCCAACTAGTTTGAAAGATAATAAGTAAAAACCATCTTCGGGGGCACACATTCAGGGGAGTGTAGCAGAATCGGCTGGCAACGTTCTGACGTTTAATTATGAGACACCCTGTATATACTAAGATATTATTATCACTCTATTTACCTTTGCTGATGTGCACACTGTCGGCTATAGAATCAAACCTAACCTGCTTCCTTGCCATGCCACTTTTATAGACAGATTCGCATCGCCTCTACGAGAATATTCCAGTTCCTTTCAGATTTTTTTTCAAGGTTCTCGTCGCTTCCCTTGTAGTTCTTATAGAGGGTGTCAAATTGAAAAATTCACAATTGCCTGTAGGTCTGAAACAAAAGCAGGTATCGAAAATCGCCCAAAACTGTTTCGACAGAATGAAGGGGAACCATGATAGTAGCGTCAGTGACTCACCCCCACTCAATGCCTGAGCCCCAGCCTCCTCCACATTTTTTTCCAAATGGTAACTCTCCACTTGTGATACATCATTGGAAAGCCCTTAGGAAATACTTTCTAGTGGTACCAGTTTTTCCGTATTTTGTTCGAGTAGCTCCCGATGAATTTGGGAAAAACTGTCTAATGGGTTTACATTGATTTAAATGAATTCACTCCACAATAAATCAAATTTTAACTACTTCATACCAAAAAGAAAGACCGAATGTTCACAATAAGTGTTCAAAATTATCGCCGTTGTTTTCAAGGCGATAATAAAGCTTGTTTACAAACTCTTGTAGAACGTTTTCGAAGGTTTCTCTTGAAAGCGCGCGACATTCTTCGGTAATTCTACGCCGCAGTTCTTCAATCGACTCCGGCTGAGTTTTCAAAACAACAGACTTCGAGTGATCCCAGAGAAAGAAGTCTGGAGGAGTCAAGTCCGGTGATTCGGGAGGCCATTCAATGGGTCTTCTTCTGCCAATCCACAGATCTGTATAATGATCATCTGAGCATTTCAGCCGGAGTCGATTGAAGAACTGCGGCGTAGAATTACCGAAGAATGTCGCGCGCTTTCAAGAGAAACCTTCGAAAACGTTCGACAAGAGTTCGAGAACGGGCTTTATTATTGTCTTGAAAACGACGGCAATCATTTTGAACACTTATTGTGACCATTCGATCTTCCTTTTTGGTTTGAAGTAAGTATATAAAATGTGATTTATTGTGGAGTGTATTCATTTAAATCAATGTAAACCCATTGGACAGTTTTTTCCAAATTAAGGTAGGTACCACTGGAAAGCATTTTTCAAGGGCGACCCAGTGGAAACTAGTGGAGGGGCTGGGGCTCAGACACGGAGTGGGGGTGAGTCACTGACTTCACCATTATGGTTTCTCCTCCATTCTGTCGGAAGGGTTTTGGGCTATTTCCGATATCTGCTTTTGTTTCAGACTTACAGGCAACAGGCAATTTAGGTTTTGAATTTGACACCCTGTATATTCCAGTAAGTTCCAGCATTGCGGGACAGTCCATTCACGCAGTTAGTCCTTGAAAATTCTATTTCTGGCAAACTCTCGGAGCACGGCTACTCCACCAACTGTGCAGATGTGTCTTATTTGCGCGCCGAGATCTCCAGCAGGTTTCATAACACTCCTCTCTCTGAGGCCTATTTGTCTCGAGTAGGTACTTCGTTATTCTTCCACTACCGTGCGAGCCGGTCTAGGTTAACAACTTCCATCTTGGCTCCAGGGGCTCTCTAGATCTGGTACACGACGTCATTGGTCCTCTTGACCACGGTCTATGGATGTCTTCTCCCATGACGGATGGAGCGTCGGGGATCTTCTCTTCTTGCGTTTGGGATTGTACAGCCACACAAGGTCACTTGTTTGAAATCCCGTCAGAGGTGGCCTTCAAGTCGAATCGTGTTTTCATCCGGTCGGTGGCAATACGGATCTGTCGCCGTACTATCTCATGTACACTGCTTGTTCGTTGTCTAGGGCTGAGTTTCAAATCACGGGTGCAACTTTCACACTGATGCCACTCATTTGTGCCATCGATAAGCCAATCATCGCGACGGATTTGGGCTGTTGCCATAGTGAGCGCTTTAGGTCTTCGACGTACTCCGCAACGATTCTTGAGTCATCCTCAGGTCTGCCAAACTGCAAGTTACAAGAAAAATAAAGTTTGCAGCCAAAAGTCACACATGCCAGAGTTTCTCATGTCGTATCATGGATGGCAAACCGGTAAGCCATTAGGAATAGTTGTGGGTGACGACCTCAGTCTCGCTGATGTACGTCGACTATTCCCTTTGACCGGCGTTGTTCCATCGTCCTGTTGGAATGCTTCACCGTTCCACCAGAGCATAGGTAAATGAGCTTCGTTTTGGTCTTCTTTTCCGAGCAGGACACAGATGCCTTGGAACACATTCGATTCAAAATGTCGTCCTTGGTCAAAGTCCAGCGCCAGTGGCACTCCGAATCAACTTACTGATCAGGTGGTTGAGCAGTACTCATGTTACAGTTGGAGCCTCCTGATTGGACAGGACAGGTCGTATGCTTCCGGCCACTTTTGCTGAAGTAAGTCCATGGCGCATGGCAGTAAGCACTGCATGAAGGCGGACCAGCGGAATGCAGTGCCATACAATCTTCGTTGAGATTTCACAAAACTGTATGACAGCTGCGGTTGAAAAGCAGCCAACGAGAAAAACTGCGATTGGCTGGCGGAAAAGAAAGATCTAGGACAGGACGGACCGGAATGGGCAGAAATCTCAGGTGATGGACCAGAGTTTAGAGCTCTTTGGGCCCAGTGGAACTTGTTGGAGATGGATAACGGGCTGTTGAAAAGAGTATAAGAAAGCCTGGAAGTAGTACCTATTGCAATTGGTACTTCCCAAGAAACGACTCAAGAAGGTCCTAAGAGAGGTGCACGATGGCACTACTAGAGAACATCTTGGAGGCAACAAGACGCTGGAGAGGCAGGGTCGCACGTATAAAAGACGATGGTACCTGATAGAACCGTTTCTTGTCTACAAGATACTATTTCAAATCACGCTATCGTTGATCTTGTAATTTTATACATGGTGCTGAAGCCAAAGTGTGCAAATACCTAATGAATTTTTGACCTGGTGCCACTTTTCTAAAAAAAATACGCCAATTATCCATTACTATTTTTAGAAAGCCGGCAACGATTCGAAATGGCTGTACTTATTCGATTTTCTATATGTCATTTCTATCATATTTTGATTTTTGAAAAAAACATGTAACTTTTTGTGGATACTTATTTTTTTGCGGGAACCTTCGGGAACTTGATTGTTGCCGAAAAATGGTAATTGAAGGAGGCATCAGGATATAGTCAAACTCCTGTGTGAAGTTATGCTGAATTAAGGATATAATTTTGTGAAGAAGTCGTAGCAACGAGTGGTCATCACTTGCAGCTTACCACGTCAGCTTAGTGCGTTAAATGTCAGATTTCGGCGGTTTTGCAATTCCACTTATCATCCTCAAAAAGTTTATGGCGCACTTGCACGCCTGCATATACAGGGTCGCGTCGTTAAATTTACTGCTTCGCCGCCAGATTTGGGCACAGTAAACACGGCTCGGCGACGTGTCTCGAGCACCGGCAAAAATAATTATAAAACACACCAAGTCCGACGACGATTTTAATGCGCCTTTTCGAAACAACAAACCGATAAATCCAAAAGGCCCTATAAATCTTCAAAGCTCCGGTGTTGTGCCCGGCGAGCCCATGGATGTCAAGTGATAGACAGACCACCTTGAAGAAGATGTTCTGCTGGTAGACACTGGGCAACCCGCCGAGTGACAGCTGTCGGTCCTTATATTCTTCCACGCAGTTCGCATCATCGCGATTGCCCGTAAAACACCGCATTTTATGGCGAAAGTGGCACCGAGGGGTTAAGCCTGGCGAAACTCACACACTCGGGAGTCCTTTGTGCGGCGACGGTGACGGCCGTTTCTGGGTGTCGGCTGGGCTGATGGTGTTGTGCAAGTCCGACAGGTATGGGATCAGCGACTCATCCGACTTGATTATATTCCGCAACTGTTAGACGCGATTATTACCTCAATATCAACAACTGACGTAGACGCAACAGACAATAATGCCTTCTCTAATGGCGGTGAATTAGAAGATTTCGAATTTTTGAAACATCATCTCATCACCTTCTGAGGAGGGTCGGACGGTGATACTAAATCCTAATCGTTGCCGACCAATCGGTAAGGAACAAGTAAGGACACATTCATTTGATAATTCTCCTATTTACAACTTGTTGAGTTGAAGTTTGATTCACGAAGTTCAAAACTGTGTCATTGGGGTTTATGTATACCAAACACTCGTCGAGGGATTACGGATTAGTTTTATCAACAGAATTTGAAGTGTTGGGTAAGAAGCTGTAAATACTCCTGGAAAGAACATTTTTGTTTCTTGAACCACTCAAGTCAAACAATGCCTGAATTTCAACCTCAAAAAAAAAGAGTTTACTGTCTATTACATAGGTATGCTATACACGTACAAGTGTTTAGGTACGTATGATGTTGTAGGTTCTCAACCGTCCAAAGATGTAGAAGACTAGAGGAAAATTTTGACTGAATGCTTTTGGTTTCACATTTTATGGAAAAAATTCCGATTTTACATGTGTCTTCTCAGTAGATTCCCACAGGCTGAGTCAAACTCAGAGTCCAAACTTAGCGACCATCAGTCTCCTTCATCTGGCTCTGAACTGCGCCTTGTTTTCTTCTTTTTCACACGGCGCTGTTTTAGGTCGTGTATATTTGCCCACGATCACTACCGTAAGTGATGAATGGCGCACAACCAACAGTCTAACAGGTCCTAACACACGCTGTGCAATTTTAATTACCTGCGTGCGATTTTGATTACTGAAAGTTTCTAATGAAGCTGATGCGCGATTGGTATGGGATGGTGCCATGAATGCTAAAAAATCCCTCGACTATTCGTTTGCACTGGTAGAACGGGCTTTCAAAATGCTCCATAATTTTTTGGTGAATTACAACAGTTGGGTTTTTTATAAGTTAATTGGGCCACTGGGGGGAGCAGGGGATGTCTTTGATGTATCGACCTAAGGTTGACTGCTGGGATTCGCGTATCCGGTTATATCAAGCAATAGTTATAGGCTCCATCTCACATTGCATAGCGGTTTATGGTCTTATAGTCCAAGAGCTGGCGGCCAAAAAAAGTACAACAGTTTTCTAAAGGCTGAAACTCTGGAATATGTTAGATTACTCAATTACATCCATGAAATAAACAGTCAGACACCGGTTCATTAGAACCTGCTCAATCGGCAGCCAAAACAAATCCGAAATGCCCGAACGGACAGTTCTGACAACGCACAGCATTGTTGTCTGACGCACAGCTCTGTTGTCTGATGCAAATATATCAGCAGTTGCAGCTGTTGTCCGAGTTACGGTTCAAATGAATCGCCCGTAGCGACATACAGATTTGGGAAAAAAATCAGAAAAGCCTTGCGTAATGGAACCATCTGATGAAGAGAGGTAAGTACCTAGGTGTGGTCATAGCCGTAACTCAGACAACAGCTGACAGCTGTGGGTCAGACAACAGAGCTGTGCGTCAGATAACAAAGCTGTGCGTTGTCAGAACTGTCCGTTCGGGCATTTCGGACATTTTTTGGCTGCCGATTGAGCAGGTTCTAATGGACCGGTGTCTGACTGTTTATTTCATAGATGTAATAGAGTAATCTAACATATTCCAAAGTTTCAGCCTTTAGAAAACTGTTGCACTTTTTTTTGTTGCCAGCTCTCCGACTATTAGATGTGTAGAACTCATAGAAAGAGAGATATCCAGAACACACATTGTCAAGTTCTCATCTTCAACCCCTTTGCCCCCACCCTACCCTACTTTAGAATTTGAAATAGCACTATTTTTGTTGTGATACATCAAATTGGAGATAATAAAATTCACTTTCTGTCAAACATTATTTAAATTTTTTTCAAGTCATTTCTCAACCCTTCTCAAAAATTCTCTCATTGTTAATTAAAGGAGAGCTTCCCCCCATATCAACTCCCGATTCTTGTGAATAGATTTTCAAGTGAAAACAGGTCGATTCTTATTTCGAATAAGGAAGCATCTAAGGCACGTATCGCTAAACTTTCATCTGCAATCCCTCCGCCCCCACCTTTCCCTACTTCAAAATTTCAAATACCAATATCTACCTTGTGACACATCAAACTGAAGGTGATAAAATTCTTCCTCTGTTGAAAATAATTTCAAGTTTTTTAAACCACCCTCTAACCCGATTCAAGAATTCTTTTCATTCTGAGGCCTGGTGAGGCGAAGGGGTTAAAGATATAATTTCGGCAATACGTGTATTAGATGTCCCCTTCGAGATAAAAATCGACCTGTTATGCTGGAAAATCAATTTCTCAAGGATCGGCAAGTAATAGGGGAAAAAACTTCCCTTTAATTGACAATGAAAACATTTCAAGAAGGGTTGGGGGTGCGGTGGTTTGAAAGATTCCAAGATATGTTTGACAGAAAGTGAATCTTATTATCTTCAATTTGATGTATGTATCACAAGATAGGTGATGCTATTTGAAATTCTAAACTAGGGTAGGGTGGGGACGAAGGGGTTGAAGATGAAAATTTGATAATGTGTGTCCCAGATGTCCCCCTCAAAAGTGTCCCCCTTAAGACTATAATAATTAATAAGTATTCAGTTTTGAAGAAAATTAACTATACCGACCGAATACAAATACTCATACACGTTCAAAGTGGCTGCTGCGAAAAACAAGATTCTATTTAAAACATATTGATATTTCTTACATAGAAAATTTTGACTCCATGGTTTAACAGCTTTTGTTATCAATAACTCGCCGAAAAACCTGAAGTTGGAAGCGACTTCATTTCCAGATTCACTCGACACTAATGATTTGCAACCGCACATCACTGACCGATCGGGGTTAGAGATAACATCGTCGAAAATAATTTGGAAATTTCGGCTTTACTGTAGACCTTATCAGAGTCACACCAGCAGCTTTGTCCAATTAGAAGCCAGAGAGTGAGTGCCCAATTACGAACTGGAATTGGGTTTATTTATGGTCTTGGATTTGGCTCCATGTCAGGCTTTTCGACCAAGGTGTAAAATAAAATCATTACAAAGCAAATTTAGCAAGACCCCACGTATAGGTAACATTAGACGTTCTAGACTATAGTCTAATCCAGGCTAGCGTAATCCCTATTTGTGACAAGATATTTTCATGAGTAATTGGAAATAGGTTTGAGATAAACATGAAAACAAAATTAAATGACTTCTCAACTTTGTGTTGGGTATGTATTTTATTTTCCAAATCATCATTATTTTGATTCTTCAATTTTAAAATGTAACGAAATAAAAGAGCTTTTCGTGAATAAAAGTTACGGACATTATACACTTTTTCTAGCTATATTTGGAAGAATAATCTGAATAGCAAATCTGACAAGTTACAGTAAAAACAACACCATGAAGAAAAGTTATATCACCCCAAGATGGAGTTACGGATTGGTGAGAAAAGGCGTTGTGGAAACAATTCCAGCGAATTCACCATTCAGATCTCTTTCGAAAGCTACACGGAGGTACTATAAACTGACCATAAAGACGTTCTCTAAACCCAAAAACTATTTTTTCAAAATTGGATTTTTTTTGGGTTTTTCAATTTTTTTTATCATATCATAATACCACCCTGTATAGTTTTCGAAAAAGACCTGAATGGTAAATTTCTGTAAAGAAATAAGCCCGCATCGCAGTAATTGGTTCCGCAGTAATTGGTTCCGCAACGCCCTTATTTCGCTAATCCAACTCCATCCTTAAATATACTCAATCGTCCGTTGTCACTACAATCCACCGTTGACAGCTAGCTTGTGGCGGAAAAATTAATTTAAATCGCAACTAGTAGACAGAAATGTCTGAGCTAAAGTGTTATATGGAGTTATTTGTTTTTAAAAGTCATGGAAAGGAAGAAAGTGGTCTCCAGTAGATTTGAACTGTGGAAATCTGTTAAGCCATACACCCACTACTGCTGTCAAGACATTTTTATATAACACACGCCACACTATAAATTGTGGTAATAATACGCTTCATTGTTATCAGGTGAAAACTAACCATTCGCGCTGTTATCTCGAGGTCATCAGCCTCGAGTTAAGCCAAATAAAGGTGTTTCCTACGTTTTTATTGCATGCTGCTCCGTTTTACATCTCTTTCCATGGAGATTGAAATAGTAGACAGCGCCAGCCAGGAACGCTTGGTTTTCCAGCGCGACCCATAAAAACTCCTGGCGCTAGCAATCGGAAAATGCCAACTTACTCATTATCGGCTATCTATAGCCCAATGCCTCCTCCGCAATTGCCGACGATTATCCTCCGCGAAGTTTAAAGTTCACTGCGATATTTTTCAGTCATCAAGAGCATCTCATGATGTAAAGCGAGCCAGCCAAACAGCCGTTAAACTCCAATTATCGGATAATTAACTTCGGATTTATTGACAATAATAAACGCGAAAAAGGTCAATTCACGGCTGCTGGCCGATGCCATAAAATCAAAGGACGGGGATAGATCGCGTGCTTGCCACGTCCAAAAAAATTTTTAGCCCATCTAGCAGGCCTTGACCCCATAATTGCCATTTTATCTCGCTGTTTGTACAACAAAACAAAGTGTATGTGTATAAGTTAGTGTAGTAAACGCCAAGTGTGTACAAAGTATCTCATGAATGTATTAAATTTTCAACACAGTTTTCCAAGTATTTTTTTCCTTATATATATTTCAGGTGACTTGCATGGTAACTTTAATATCCAAATTCGTCACCAATGTGTATAAAACGAACACTGACATTTTCGTATCTCGTTTGTAAAAAGTACTTGTCATTTATTGATCACAATTGCGATATGATTTTTGTTGTTTTGATCGCGTTACTTTGTACTCAAAATATGAAACCAAGCGTCGCTTTCGTTCTCTCTGTCGAGCACCTGAGCTGCTGATAACAATTAAAGAGTCTTGTCGAGATGAATAGCACTCTTTTGTGCTCAATAAACACACCTATCTGAGTAAGCACACCTCATTGATAAGGAAATACTCTTATTCTACTGTTATAATTAGGCTTAACTGACATTTAGAAGCGTACACATCCTTTAAAAAAAAGCTTCGAAACTTTATTATGGATGATAACAATTATTATTGTTCTTATCTGCTACGGAAGAATGTGCAGAACTTCAATGGTCACGCACAAAAGATCTTATAGGTCGCAGTGCAGAAAGGATCCTCCGAGACCAAACGACCACCTCTAATCTACAATCTACAATCTACATGGTATAGTAAAGAATGTACTATGTTCAGGTAAAGGAGTCGTAAATGCAGCTATTACGAGTATACCAACTAAGCGTAACTACCTAAGCGAGACTAGGCTACTAAGACAAGTGCCTGCGGACCAAAAGCGTCGAACAAGATGGCGACACTGCCAGAACATCAGCAACAACTGCTCCTGGAGTTGGAGTTGAATAGATAAAAAAAAAACCGAGTTGGTCGAGTTCCTGAGAAAGCTACCCGAGGGAATCATAAGTGAAGATCTGGAGAGACAACTGAGGGCAGAAGCCGAAGATGACAAGGTAACAGCAAGCTGTGCAAATCCGAGATGCAGGGAAATTTTCCATGAAGGCAAGGCGATCAAGATGGAGAGCGTGATCACGAGAAAGCTGATTGTCCAGCTGATGGAGAAACGAGTCGAAGACCAAGAGTTCATTATCAAATCAAGTAAATAACACTATAAAGTTATTTACATAAATGAGATTAATCCAGTCCGTAGCACGGTGAACTCGGGCCCGCTAAAAAAAATGTAAATCTACAGTACTTTGTTGTTATTGTTACGAATTTTTTGCGTACGGGTTCGAATATAATTCAGACGATCGTTTTAAAACACACACACACACACACTGTTTATTACTGTGTACTACAATGAATACACGCCAACAATTATTTACTTATAAATATCGCTGTGATTACTACTCGCTTTTAATCCGCTCGCTACCATTTCGCATTCCAATCCATGACTGATTGTCGCGCTGAGAACGGTGCATCTATATGCCTCCGATTAGTAGTAGAATCACACACGCCTTTGGCGTGCTTCTCGTATGTTCTGGTGTATGGCACCGCCGCCAAAATGGACAGATGTAGCTTGACCTACTGCTGAAGTCTCCATACAGTTGTACGGGAAAAAGCCTACACGCGGGCTATAAAACACACCAGGACGCTCCGCACTTGTTGTACACTGCGATCTAACGGGAAGAGTCTAGAAAGATCGCGTGTTATCCAGAATCGCCGCTCGTAACATTATCATCATTATTGTCGTTACTGAGAGACCCTCACGAGAAACACCTGCTTATAAGTAATAATCGAGTACTTAGTTGATACAGGTCAAAAAAAAAACACAAAAAAATATTGAGATTAAATGGTTTCCTCTGGAGCCAATATAAGTCAATTTGCAAATCGAAATCCTGATTTAATAGGTACGAAAGTACTCTAGGCGAGTATTGGTCAAATTCACTAGCAAACTTGAACTCTTTTGGAAACCTGACAGCCTCAAATTCAAGCTATATAATGAATACTGTTTTGTTGACTTTGCTCATCGCATCATTCAAGTCTTCGGCATGTATTATTAGTAATATAGAGTCAAAAGAGATAAGACAACAGGAATCAGGTCCAAAAGGCTAGATTCATCTAAAAATACTATTTTTCGAGATCAGACATTCGCTAAGACGTCCAGTGCAGTCATCTCGTTTGTCTCCAACATCTTATATTATAGCCAGCCACTCGAAGATAAACCTTTCACGAAGATCAAGAGCTACTGGTAAAGGACCAGAACTTTTTTGTCGCTCATAGTTTGCCTCCTTGGTTTTTGGTTGACTTGAGTCGTTCAAACACATTTCCTGCAAAAAATCCATCAAAAACTGGTTTATGATATTTTGTTTTGGTTTGCACTTTTTAGCACTCAGTATTAATACATGATAATTAGCTATACGGAGTACAAGGATCATACCATGAAATCCTAACTATTATTCAGTTATTGTTGCCTCATCCTCATTACATAATCAATTCATTATAGCGCACAGAGTATTTTATATGATTATTCATAATAATTGAGCTGAGAGCCTGTCAAGCATAGCAGCCAATGAAAATTTGTTTGGCTGGTAAATGATATCCAAACTGTACCGTGTAGTGTGCGGAGTACAAAAACTCGTCGGAAACAAACTAAGCCCGTAAACCAGGCGCGAATTACATGTGTATTCCGAAGTCAAAAACATCTTGAGTGTTGATCCTAAATCCATCATCCGAAAATTATCAAGTATTTACTCACATTTGTTTCCAAGAGAACTAACTATACAATATTATAAACAAAACATTCTTGAAATTCTCGTGAACTTTTCCGTTTTCAATCCTGAAGGTCCTGGTGGGCTGTTGTTGCATGATGAAATCACGGTGCTTGACCCTGCATATTGTTTTACTTTACTCAAGATGTTTTTTTTTTTGGAAATATTTCGAGCACTTTTGCTCGTGCTGTCTTGATCTCAATCTGCTCAACGTCCTCGCTTTATTTCCTGAAGCGCAGTTTTAGGCATGTAGGTATACGAGGGAGGGTGCGAGTTATTATCAAATCCAAATTTCATAAATATCATTACAATTATAGGTCTTTTCATGATGATTTTGTGTTTCGGTGGGCATGCGCAAGATTTGACAGTTCGTGTAGGTCGTTTCAAAGGAACGACTAAGTTGTTAGCCGACCGGCAAGGAACGTGAGCATGAGAGCATGTGCTTCAGACCTCATGAAAAGACCTTTTACGATTACAAATACGCATTTTAACGTCAGACATGAAGCGACAGAAAATGTTGGAATAACGGCAAGTGCGGTGCTTGTCTCGGCAAAAATGTGGAAAAACATTTAATAAATCGGGGGTAAGCTCCTATCAGACTTTCCAGGAACGTGTTTAGAACGTCCCGCGAATTAGTGGAGCGAAATCGGCCTGAAAAGTCGTCGTTTTTTTTTTAAGGTATAACAGCACCAAACCTTATAGGTCTTATAGAGAATCAAATTCCACGTATGTATGGTCATTTTGGGGATGATCTTGTGGTAGGGACCTTTTTTATGGGCAAAAAACCTCAAAAATTGGAAATTAGCAGTTCAGCATTCACAACGTTATATTTCTGGATCCAGTTGAGCTATCGGTCTGTTCTTTTTTTTAAATAAAAGTACATTGAAAAACCTTTCCAATGGTACATCACTGACTAAAGATTATTGTTCACGAACGTGTTTATAGAACAATAAACATTATATTGACCAAAAATGCAGTCCCTTTTTGACCATGCGAGGAACTTCTTTCCTCGTAGGAATTTTTATATACAACCTGCGAGGAAAATGAAGCCGAAATATCAGAGAAAATTTTAAAGAAAGTTTCATTGATCTAGACCGTATAGTTTGTCAGTTATGAATTTTTTTCTGGCGCATTGAGTTGGAACGTCGCTCGGCGTGTGCTTGCATACAGTAAATCGCCGCATAACAAACAGTGAACGCGGCACGGCGCGGCGATTTACTGTATGCAAGCACACGCGGGGCGACGTTCCAACTCAATGCGCCAGAAAAAAATTCATAACTGACAAACTATACGGCCTAGATCAATGAAACTTTCTTTAAAATTTTCTCTGATATTTCGGCTTCATTTTCCTCGCAGGTTGTATCTAGAAATTCCTACGAGGAAAGAAGTTCTTCGCATGGTCAAAAAGGGACTGCATTTTTGGTCAATATAGTGTTTATTGTTCTATAAACACGTTCGTGAACAATTATCTTTAGTCAGTGATGTACCATTGGAAAGGTTTTCCCATGTACTTTTATTTAAAAAAAAGAACAGACCGATAGCTCAACTGGATCCAGAAATATAACGTTGTGAATGCTGAACTGCTCATTTTCAATTTTTGAGGTTTTTTACCCATAAAAAAGGTCCCTACCACAAGATCATCCCCAAAATGACCATACATACGTGGAATTTAGTTCTCTACAAGACCTATAAGGTTTGGTGCTGTTATACCTTCAAAAAAAAAACGACGACTTTTCAGGCCGATTTCGCTCCACTAAATGGCACAATCGGCGAACGTTAGTGAACGCTAATATGATGCTATGTACTACTAGGGTATCTTAAATTTTAAGCATCTGAATAGTTACTTGAGGACGGCATTTTCTAGCATAAAAAATGGCTGAAACAGACCGCCGATTAGCTGAAGAACGAAAGAGAAACAGATAGATTCTTGTGACGTGAGTTTCCGCCAAATCTGTTCAACTAAAAATGTATCAAAAACAAGAGTTATTCAAATCTGGGCTGGCAAGAGAATGAGGGTCTTTTTTCCGAGAAATAGGTATGTAAAAAAAATTGAAAAAAGATTCGGGTTTTTCGAATTTAAAATTTTTCAAATAGTTACTTATACTTTTTCATAATAAATTTCAGATTACCATTCTTTTTTTTTCCAATTCTCCTACTCCACTGGTTTTCATGAAACTCACGTTTGAAGAAAAGACAGTAGGAACAGCCGTCCTTAAGCTTCTACTGAAAGTATTAGAAGCTGTTTCAAGCAATAGTAATCTTTTCAGGTTCTTATTGTTACAGATTCAAGCGTTTTCCTGAACGAATTTGATTTGAGGCACTTGAAAAATTTTTGCTTCAACTTCAATCATAAGGCCATCCATCATCCATTGACAGGATATGGACCCTTCTCATCGTTCAATCTTTCCTGCATTGAATCTGATCGATACGACTTTCAAGATCAAAAAACAGTCAATGTTTATTGAATAAAAAATGTGCCAGTTGCTAATGAAAGATATTCTTGATTCTCATTTCGTATTTTTGTCTCTAATCTTTTTTTGCACGACACGCCACTGATATTGTTTGAGAGTTTCCAGGAAGCGTCAAACGCTACGCTTTCTCTAGGGCCCTAGTCTTGAAACTGGGAACATAGTTCACATCATGTGTAGTTGCTAAGCAAAGACCAATCATATATCTCCTTGCATAGCAACATGACATTGAACTTCGTTCCCCGTTTCAAGAATGAGGTCCCAGATCGGAGACTGGTCTTTGGAATTGATGCTGATGTCGTTACACTTTTGACACTTTTCACTCCAAAACATTGGTTCAGCCAATCAGAACTCTTGAAACCTTGGTCACATGGTAATTGGTATAAAGGGACAAAGGGAGTAACCGGGTTAGAATTAAGAACTCTAATTTTGGGTATCAGCATTCCGTTCCTGCTTTGTTTGTGCAAGAAGTTTCTGAGGAGATTCTCTATAGCAACTCCTTGCACAAACAAAGTAGAGTAAAAATGCCTGTTCATCACTTTTCTTCTGTTTTGTGGACAGAATCGAACATTTATCAAGATATAGCGTTGCCGTCTGGACAAGACAAGACAAGAGTTGCCATACTCTTGTCTTGTCTTGGAATAACAAGATTATTTCGAAATTTCAAGACAAGACTCTAACTCTTGATGTAAATTTTTCAGGAGTCTAAATAGATTCTTGAAATTACTATAAAACTCCCTGTTCCAATAAAAATATGTGACAGAAATATAAACATCTTTCAGCAAGAAAAACAGAGAAACTGTGAGGAGCAAGGACCACCCTTCGAATAGAGACTGCGCTTCAATAAAATATTCTACTTGAGTAAACTTACGTTTAAATTTCAAAACAAAGACCCACTTTTATTGACCCTGGAATTTATCATTGTTGTGAGTGCTGAAAGAAGAGGTTGCCACCGCCACCCCTGACCTGTGAGAAGACGTATTTCTGCAATGGGGTCTAATATAGATTGACAAGATACAATTTTATTGCCGTAGGTTGATGCCTCACTAAATGTAGTCAGCTACTGTTCAGTTGAAAAAGTATTAAAAATATCTAGCACCGCGAAAAGGAATAGAAATTCAGCTCAGCGCAGTCCTTCGGCTCAAATCTAGTGAATAAGCAAGCCAAGAAGAGTACCATGTTGCCACATAAATGTCGAGTGATAGTCAACTAAAGAGTCACAGTCAAAAAAAAAAGTCAATCAAAATCAATCAACTTCAATATTTGCTGTGTGGTGTTCGAAACATTGCTGCTGCATGGAGAAATGTGAGTCTCGGGCTTAGGCAGGACCCAAAGTTCCCGGATGTCGTGGTGCGGACGCGGTCCAATATTTTGCCGAAAATATATCGATTGTTTGCAGACCTGTCAGGCTCCTGCTTGTGCAAACCTGACGCGGGTAAGAAGACTCCTTTGCTCAAGTTGTGGAAAGAACACCAGCCTAATCGGTAGTTTGCCTTGATGCATTGAAATGATATCTGGCTGCAGCATGTTGTCTGAATCATTTCCCTTTTATTGGTGAGAAAGACTTTGTTTTGCAGCTGTTGACCAAAAGCCTTATCGAGCGACCTAATTTCTTAGAAGTTGCGATATGAGAAGGCATAGCTATTTTTTTGGAGAAGTAGAAATAAAGATGTTGAACCAGCCCTTGAAAAAAGATCACTTGGACGAAACTCTCGCATGAGAGCCGGAAGAAACAGTAGAGACATAAGAATCTGGAGGAGATGTCATGTGAATGACAAGACATGAACAGAATTCGACATGGAATCTCTCTGGCAATTCTGTTCTCAGATGCAAAATTGATAAATTTATAGTGAACTGCCACCACAAACAGAGAATCAAATTATCTTCTGCTGATATATAAAATTCACAATATACAGAAAAATGCTGCATTGTGTTGTTTTGTTTTTCCTGATTTTTAATCGTAACTAGTAAATATTCATGGACTGCGTAGAGTGCCTATCAGACACAGCCTGATAACAATCGTCAATGCATAATGACATAATGGCCTGCCTCGTGCGCAAGCGCAGAACAGGTTTATTACTTCATTATTCTTCCAATTTAAAACTCCCAAACTTTCAGATTTTTTTCTAGGAGAGAGAGAGGGGCTCTTGAGACCAGATATTTTATAACGTCTGTAACGATCTCGGTACTTCGGTTTCAACAAATAAAAGAAAAATAGTATAAGAACCAAGGAGGTTAGAATATAAGGAGGGAACGTAACCCAGCTTGTAGGCGAGGAAATTTGATGCGGAACGGGGTGAGGGGAAATCATGTATTTGAGTATGCAACCCGTAAGTTATGAACCACCCGAAGGCACACGAATCACAGAGGTCTATCCCACAGAATTATACAGCAAAGTGACAGCATATCATTCGTTTTTGTGGTTAAATTTTTTCATTTGTCAGTTTCGCTCTTCAATGTGGCATTTTCAATCGCTTTTGAGGTTTTTGAATGTGAAAACCACAGCGATCGCCGTTCAGAGATAGTTTTTCCAAGCAGAAGACAATCCAAATTAGAAAATACTGTTGCACAAGTAAGTGAACCTGGAACAATAAATTTTGAAGTTACGAATATGCCCAATTCAAGATTTGCAGCTCCAAATGATTTGATTGTATCCTCTACGACGTGTGCTCTTGTCCAGTGCCGAATTAAAAAGGACATAACCGCCTTGCAAAGTCATGGAAGACCAAACAAATGAAAAGCTCGAACAAGCCAAAGTATGCCTCCTGCACTGCCCAGTGCACAGCTGCTGTGTACCTACCTATTTAACCTAGTACAGTTACCAATATTGTGCGTACGGACCTACGTGTGTGTTGTACTAGTGTGCACCTACAGTGGATAATTCATACTTATAAAATGGAAGCAAGTCAATCAGGTAAATAGTGGCAATTCTGTAAAATTTAAAGGCCCCTTAAAATTTTTAAAGGCGTCGGTCACCTAGGAACGATAAGAAACGGGCTTCACGATTGGTTGATTTTCTTTTAATGGCCTTTAAATTTAAACGGGTTTGATACAGAATTGGCCCTATTGAGAGTTAAAAATGCCACAAAATTTTGATAATATTGGTTTTATCTTTCCAAATTCAAGGATGCCTATTTTTGGATTTCACATGCACGATCGAAGAGAAGATACTGCCTTTTACTCAAGAAGAAAGTGAACAAAGAAAAAAGTCACTTGAAGTATGAGCGCCTTGACCCAGTCAACCTTCAAGTTCTTTTGTGCATAGGTGATGATTTGATGAAATGGATATGATGTGAGGCTTAGCTTTAGGAGGCCTAGATCTTAGTTTAGAGCACCACGATGAAAAGCATTAAAAAAACACAGAATAATGATGAATCAGAAGAACGATACTGCTTGGCCCAAGAATTATTATTGAAACTTGAGTAAATCTCTTTGAAAATTTACAACTTAAAATAACTTTTCCATATTCAAGATCTCTGAACCTCACCAGAACATTCCATAATCAATAAGGAAGGATCGAGCACCACTGGTGGTCTCTGAAGAAGTAATGGAAAAATGGAGTGAATATTTCCAAGAGTTACTGAGTGCACAACCAAGGTAGACTGATGAAGACGACATTAACAAAGAAAATACGATCGAAGACAGAAATGAAGGGACGCTAATAGAAGACCTGAAAGAACAAAAGCATTCCTGAAACTGAAAAACGGCAAAGCTCCTGGACATGATAAATTTACAACAGAGATAATAAATAGCTTTGAGAGAAGAGGGGAAAAAGATTGCTGCTGGAAATCTAAAATATAAAGCAAAGAAAAGAAAAGGGGGTCTCAACAAGTGTGCAAACCATAAATGCATCACCTTGCTGAACATGCCAATGAAAATATACAACTACTGGGAAAGAAACTGGAAAAGACAATAGAGCCAACGTTGCTGAACACTCAAAGTGGACTTTGATAAAAAGGTAGCGTGCAAAGCCTCATCTTCACAATGCATCAAAAAATTCAGAGAGCAACGAGGAGTGAAAAAGAAACTAACTAGTGCTATAAAAAGTCTGTACAAGAATACCATCAGTAATATTATGTAGGTACTACTAAGACACTAATAAATAAAAAAGAAGTAACAAAGAAGACCAAGCTGAAAGTACCTATAATACGATTTTCAGATCAGTACTGACTGATGACTCACAGGTGAGACATGGAGGTCTTATCTAAGAGAATGCAGAAGGAGCGTGAAGCAACGGGGATAAAGTATGCGTCTGCGGAGTAAAAAAAATACTGAGGAGACACAATTCGTAACCCCGAGTAAAAAAAGAGCTAAGATGAGGCCTGCAACAAAATTTGTAGATAAGAGACAACTGAGTTGCTGAGGACGCCTAGAGAGCATGAACGAGGATAGACCAGTAGAACGATAAGCGAGAATGACAGGAATAAGAAATCAGGAAAGACAAAAAGAAGCATAGGATGCAACAGTAAGATAAATAACAGAAAATTGACTGAGCTGGAATAAAGGAAGAACGCTCGCGGAAGACAAGAGACGATGAGAAGTTCATACATCAAGAAAAATTTGATACTCAATGTCGAGAAAGAACTGAGTTTTATTGTTGATATTTTATGAGAATGTTACATTTTTATTTGTATTATTCACACTACGCCGCAAAATAAAAGGATGTTGATAAATATAAAAGTTGCATCAGTGTTGCACCTCTTCTGCTTTTTTTTTCAATCTTTGTCATCCATTTCAGCCCCTTTTCGTCATCTCCCAACAATTGCCTCAGAGTTCTGTACTCCTTCAGCGATTCCTGACATGACCTCAAGTGCTCCATCGTCTCACTCCTTTCCACAACATGATATACCCTGGTAGCTTCCAGTAGCTACTCGTCTGTACCCCATCACCACACCACAACCTTGCAAATCGCTGCTTCCAGCCTTCACGTTTGGATTAAGCGTGCATCTAGGCACTTTGCCTTGTAGCTCTTTGTATTCTTGGTTTGGCATGAGTCTTGTAGCTTGTTTATCTGCACCTGCTTCTGTTCGTCTCTGTTCCTTCTGTTCTGCTTTCCATTTCTGCTACGCTATGCCCTTTTGCTTTTTCTGCTCGAAAAATTTCTTTCTGGGCGGTGACCGCTAGTGGTCTCGGCATCCAAAAGCCATGAAAGCTACTGATTCCGCCATTATGAAAATGAGAATTTGGCAAAGGAAAAACATAAACACAAAAACTGACGGATTCTGTCACTACGCTATTCGCAGTGACAGATTCATGATTCTGTGGGATGGACCTCTGTGACTCGTGGTCGTGTGCCTTCGTGTGGTTCATAACTTACGGGTTGCATACCCAGAACGTGACGTCACACGGCTTCACTTTTTTGAGCTCATGTTCCCTCCTGCTATAATTATAACCTCCTTGATAAGAACCCCTTGCAGTTATTTTCGTTCCAAGTAAATACAGGGTGTTTCAGCGATGATAGCAAAAAATTTAATTGTAAGTAGATCTCGTCAATACGACAAAAACCTATAAACCATTTTGCAAAGTTCGGCCTAATGTCCTAATGACGAAGATACAGCTCTTAAAAGTTCACTTTTTTCGGATTTCAAAAATTTGTAACTCAAAGCTATTTTACACTACACAATTTCTTGTACAATTTCTTGCACAATATGTCAGTTGAACAATCAAGTTCATTGTTTTTGAGGCTATTTTGGCAGATTGTTCAAGAAATTGTACAAGAAATTGTGTAGTGTAATACAGCTATTAAGAATGTTTCGACAAAATCAGCTCAAATTCAGCATACACTGGTTTATCAACATTATCTATCAACCTGCCAAATTTTGAAAGAATCCAGCTAGTAGCATAGAAATTACGGAGGGTCACCGTAAGTCAACTTTTCTTCGGATGCTTCTAAATTATTGACCCTTGTAACTCCTACGCTACTGACCTTTCAAAATTTGGCAGGCCGGTAGATAGTTTCGACAAAACAGCCTATGATAAATTTAAGTTAATTTCGTCGAAACTTTCCTGAGTTACAAATTTTTGTAATCCGAAAAAAAAAGAACTTTGAAGGGCTGTATCTTTGTTACTAGACCGAACTTTCCAAAATGGTATATAGTTAGTAGTTAGTAGTAGTTAGTAGTAGTAGTAGTTTTTCGTCATATTTTGACGAGATCTTCCCACAGTTGATTTTTTTGCTATCATCGCTGAAACACCCTGTATAGTTTTGAATAGTATTTTGTCGTACCTTTTACCCTTAACTATTTTCTTTTATGTTGTCAATCAACTCTGTAAGAAATCTCCAAGCAAATCACACATTTAGTAGACAATAAAAACCGTCAACAGAGAGGAAAAGAGGAACTTATCTGATTTTTTTTTCAATATTTTTTTTCAAGACTCTAATCAAGACTCTTGATTTTGTTTAGAAATTTCAAAACAAAAGTTTCTAGACGTCTTGTTCAACTCTTGACGTATTTTCAAGACAAGAGTCTAGAAAGTCTAACTCTAGACGGCAACACTAATCAAAAAAATGTATGTATACAAATAAGATCGTTCTGTAACGGATACAAGAATGTTGTTCACTAAATTGTTCAGGCAGAGACGAATACTTTTGAAATATTCTTTTATTTACAAGAAGGGTAGAAGATGCCAAAATTATGGGAGCTGGAAGCAGCGAGTCATCTTCTGATAATTTCTACTGCTGAGTTCAAAACCGGCTGCAGATACAGATGCCTTAGCTTGACTTGACGCACCTCGGCGAAGAGTCCCAGGGGATCCAAAACTTGTTAAACAAAACGTTGACAAAAAATATTTTAAATTTTGCCACACCATCCATTATCCAAAACTAACTCACAGCATATCTGGTATGGACACTAAAATTGCTATAATAACTAGTACCGTATGATCAAAAACTTTCTTCCTCTAGACAGGCTGTGGTCTGGTCATTGGCAGGCAAACCAGGCCGATTTTGGCCAGGCCACAGCCTGCCTAGAGGGGGAAAATTTTTGATCATACCGTATTTATTCAAAGGAAAAATGGAGAAAATGGGGCAAACAAACAATTTTTCTATAATTCGTTGCTTTGACAACATCTACAGCTCACTGCGAAACCCTGCCCTGCTGCGCTGCAAAGTCCGATTTTAGAGGGCTGGACCGGGAGGTTTCGGGACTTTGGGGTATGGCTCGGTCGAGCCGAGGAAGATTACTGATCAGGGACGGGAAGAGTGACGCTGGCGCCACCTGGGCTAGCGGAGGCGCCGTCTAATCCAACCTTCATTTCGAATCGTTGTCCCGACGGTTTTCCGGGGAATGCGTGGTCGTGCGTAGTCCCTGCACAAGAGCCATCCCGGTCGCCAGGCATCGGTTTTATACAGGTTGTTACACTTTTTCTGTCAATATTCTAGGAAATGGTAGAGCATCAAAAGTAAAGTAGACTTTTTCGGAAAAATGTATATCGGAAACGCATTATAACGGAGATAGAGGCTTTCAAAGTTGAGTTTTAAAGATGGTTTTCATGTTATAATTCTAAATTTGATCACTGGATTTTGAACAAAGGTACACAAAGTAAGTTGATGCACACCAACAAGTTGGACCCATTGACTTTTGTCACATTTGTAAAAAAAATATTTTCAATTTTCTACCAATTTTTGTTTTCAAATTTTTCTTGCCTTTTTTTAGCGAAAGTATCAATTTTTTGATGCTCTACCATCTTCTGAAATATTGACAAAAATGTGTAACACGCTGTATAATGCTTTTTCCTGCCACTTTACCACCTTCTTGACCTTACAACCACAGTTGTCAGCCATCAACTTTGTCTGCACGGTACGACAGAACAAAAAGTTGTGCTTGGCCATCATAGAAGGAAACAGTGTCAAAAGTCACTTTGTTTTTTCTTTGTAGGCAATCTGAATGACCAAGTATTCATAGACATAATCAGAAACATTCGTTATCTTGAGAAGAGAATTGAAAATGTCTGCACTGAAGTTACGTCTCGAGATTCTGTGACACCCGCCGAGCACTGCATTTCTGATGAAAGATTTTTTTGGAAAATGGCGGCCATCGCCCTGAAGTTGCACAAAGACAACTTTCACTGTATCAAAATTCAGATTCCAAAAATCTGAAGTTGAACGTTGGTTAATTGTCATGTCAGGAAGCGTTGCCGGTTGAAATCGACATGAACAATAAACAAACTTCCAATTTCAGATTTTCATTTGTGGCCGCAGCCACCTCTGGTGCCAATAATTCGATAAATTTCAGTTATATTCAATCCCCTATAAAATCGTCATTCTTCATCATAGAGAAATTTCAAGACCACCACTGTGTCAATAAAAAAAAAACTCCATCCAAATATCAAAAAATATACAGGTGTTTTCACTTCCGGTTACTTCCGGAAGTGAGAGCAGATTTATGATCAACGCAACAAATAGCAAAGGTAGTCCCAAATACCCCATAAAAATTTCAAATCTATATTTTTCGAAAAACACTGTATACCTACCTGCGGCACCTGACTCATTGCTTTGAAATGAGTTTATTTACAAAACCCCTAATAGCAGCAATAAAATTTATGCCTGTTTACTATTCATGGAAAATACAAAATCGCCATTTCTATCGACAGTTAAACTGTAACCGAGAGAATAACCATTATTGTGAGCTTCACACAACGTCGCACTTTAATAATTAAGAGCAGAAAAAGTTTTCGAGTTGGGTAATTTTTATAGAATTTTTGACAAAACTACCATGAACTTTTAAAACTAGGGAAGCACCTACCTCAATGCAAAAAAAATAACTTATTGGAAATCCTTCACTAAATAACTGTGAGTTACATCAGAAATAATCGTAAAATATTTGGCTTTCTGACAAAAACAGTAGAGAAAAAGTACGTGTGCGAGTGTCACATTTTTGAACTTGTAATCTTGAGAAATTCCATTTGCAATACATTTCAATGTTTAGCCGTGTAGATTCTAATGCTGGATTCATAGACCAAACTAAGGCGTAAGGCGCCTTATGAATGCCTGGGTGGCACCTGATTGCTAGGGTGCATGAATGGCCTAGTTTTTAGGCATTACTTCTTAATCCTTGAGCGTTAAACTTGGTGTCTGCCTGAACCCAGCATAAAAGTGTATTTACTTACTATGTACTTTCCCTAAGAGCCAGTTTTTCATCTTCGGTTATATCTCTGACGTTAAACAACAACTTAACTGGAGACTTCGTGATGGGAGTCATGAATTCTGGTGGGTGCTTTGTATCCTGGCGATAAGCTAATCCTATGCTCATGAGCTTCGCGTTGAGAAAAAGGAAGTTCGTGTAGTTCGAATCCTAGCGAGGCTAAGCCGTGCACTGCCAAACCTAAGCCTAGATGCTCAGGTATGGGTGCTCAGCTCACTGATAAAGCTTAGATTTTCGAGGCTTTTTGTTTTGCGCAACCGCCGGTCGGGCGGCCGCGAGAGCAGTAGATGGGGTAGTAGGCCGCCGATGGTGGGGAGCAGGAGTCCTGTGGTGGCAGGCGCGAGGCATTGTGTTATCAGCGCTGCAGCGGCGAGGAGCAACACAACACAACCGAGAGGCGACAGACCATCAGCGGTCCCACACAAGCATCAGCGACGAATTGATGAGTGGTTTTCCGGGCGCGTACTTCGAGGCTCGATCGCCTTATTCGACATCTTCGATGAGTGCTGCCGGAAATCGGAAGTCTTCTTCTTGTGCATCAGCGGTCTCGGCGATATCCGAACCATTGAGTCTCCATCAGCCGACAGCGTTTAATCGGAGCACTACTACTACTATTACTGCTAATAAACTCAAAGTACGGTCGAACAACTTTAGCGGCTTTTCCGGCTTGTTCCTTACGGGTGGCTGAGCTGAAGTGCTCGAAAATCGAGCAGGACGCGCGCCAAGTTGAGAGGACCATCGCGAGTGAGCTTGAGCTCTTTGCCAGAGCATACTCCAGTGCCGAGCGGAGCGGCCAAACTTCCAGCTGTAGAGGAGTTGAGTCGGCAGTGCATGGTTGTGTGAGGTAGTGCGGCGGCGTTTCAGGAGCTTCAGAGAGTGTGCCGCAGAGTTTCAGGAGGAGATTCAAGTGCAAGTTGGTTGGTAGCAGCGGCAGTAACAGTGCGGTGGCCGACGACCAGGTCGTCTGAAGGTGCAGGACGACTCACAAATAAAGTGATTCTAGGATGTGCTTGGGTGATGCTCCACGCGGCACCACTCGCCTCTGACCTACTGGATGCACCCTTATGTGTAAGTGAGTAGTTCTGGAAACGTTCGTTTTTCGCACGCGGGAAATTCGGGGGAAAATAGCACGTAACTTCCAAAGCGTGTTGCTATCGAAGAAGTTTCGAATATCTTCAACTTCAACTCCAAAAATTAAACTAGCGCGGGTTCTTGATAGTTCAGCTCTTGTTACACTTTAAAACAAGACTATAATTACTAAGATCGCGGTTTAGAATATGTCGCTTGTATTAAAATATTGCAGAGAAAAATATTTAACGTTAAAATGTATAGGAAGAGAGTCATAAATACAAAAATTCATCAATTCGGCCAGTACAGGTTTCCTCTGACATGAAAGAAATTTCCAATCGAATCATCTAAAATATGGAATAAAAAGTTTTGATTTCCAAAAAAAAATAATTTTATAAAAAAAAATCCATTCGGAATCAAAGGTATCGATATTTGAAAAAGGAAGTCAAAATATTGAAAAACTCAAAATGACCCCCAAAATCTTGATTTTTTTTGCCTAAATGACCCCCAAAATCTCGAAATAATTTGCCTATCACTTTGACTTTATCATCAGAAAAATCAAAAATTCGCGAAATATAAATAGTATCCGGCGCGGCGCCGGCGGTGAGAATGGGTCTTTCATTGAACTTGAACATAGTAGATAGAACAGAAATTAACTGAAAAACTCAAGATATTCAAAGAAAGATTGAGAATTAATTTTTGTTAAAACCTCATCATAAATACCCAACAATATGTAGATAAATGAATCCATAAAAAATCAAAAATCAAGTAGGTAGTAACTCCGGTAGTGACGACGGACGACGGGTGAAAAACCGACGGAAAAAACTGTTTAAAACCTGGAAAAATCTTGACAATGCAATATTCAATTTTTAAGAAAAAAATTATGTTGAAATAAAAAATTATGTTAAAGTTGCTAAGGAAAAGAAGAATTTTGAAGAAAATCGCTCCAACAAAAATTTCAATGATTCCGCCACAATGATTTCAAAATAATTTTCTCCCCATCTTTCTTTTTCCTTCAGACTTTTACTCAATTTTTCCAACAAGTGGAACATTCCCAGTTAATTTTTCAAAATGAGGGTGATTCGTGAAGGCTTTGATGTCATATGTCTGACGGAAACCTGGATAGAGGAATTTAAAGTTGCAAAGATAGAAAATACACTGCCAAAGCAATGTCTGGAAGCACCAATACGCAAAGAGAGGAAGGAGTATGGGAAGAGCAATGGGAGGGTGAATCATGATAAAACCGAAATAATGGAGTAGTAGCATATCAAAGGACACGAGTAGAAAATTGGTTTTTAGATTTTCTCCATAATTTCTTTTTTTTTCAATTTTTTTTTTCTCATATTGGTTTTGTCTGCTGTTTCATTTTCAGGCTAATTCAGGGTAGGTACTATTTTGCCCCTCATATTTTTGGATTATAACGTAAAAGAGCGAAAAGCGGAATAAAATGGAAAAAACTACAAAACTTTTTTCAAGTTTGAAGGACCATAATCAATAATTGTTTGATCGATAACTATTGCATTATCAGTATTTTTCAAATTACATTTACGAGTAGATAGAAAAAGAATTTCAGTTTTGCAGTCAGAGAGTCTTCCTTGAATATGATACTGGGTTCAATTATTTTGGTCTAATCATGAATCACTGCTGTGTACCGATAGATTTTTGAACTGAATATAAAACCATATTTTTTGCATTCCAAAAGGATGACAAACACTTCAGTTTCGCTAGACTCCGTAAGTGAACAAGTGTGTTTCGATTTTATAGGCACAGGAGCGAATTAAAACAATCGCTAAAAGCGAGACAATCTCTAATAAAACAATAAAAAAAAGCGATGTCAAGCTTTGAGCTGCATTTTTTTGTGGTGAACAATTGACTTTAGATAAACAGAAAACAAACAATAACGAACTTCAAATACCTATACCAATATTCCATGTGGAATGTTACACGTAATAGTTTATTGAATTGTGTGAGTTGGTAGGCACTTGAGTACTATAGCAACTGAACATGCTCTCAGGTACCATGGTGCTGAGGAGCGAAATCAAGGATCAAACAGTTTTTGAATTTTCATGAAAACTTTTGTATGGACAGTTCTACGTCCACCTGTGAACTCATGGTGTGAACATCTAACAAAAGGACCAGCTGGTCAATGGATAAAGAAATATGAGAAAGAGTGAAGAAAATGTTTCAAGTAATTTTCAAACGCCAAAACTGAATTTCAGTTAAATATTTTTTGAGTCTCCTATTCCTAGGTTGCTCCCCTTCCAGTTAACTTCTGAAGCTTGGTTTGGTTGTCATAGATTATATTGTTGCAATATTCATTTCTATAGTAACCAAACCGTGTTTAAAGTTAAACTCGAAGTTAGCAACTGGGCCCGATTTAGAAAGCTTGGCAAACTAGATCGAGAATTTATTGCAAAAATGTTGTTTGATTCCTTAAAATTAACCAAATCCTAGAGAAACTGGCGTTCAGTTGATAATTGTACATCTTGCGACGGAATTCCACTAGAAAAAATTTCATTCAAATCAAATACATACTAACTGATTCTAGAAATAAGGTGCCTTCAAAAATGAGTAATCTTTCAAAAAAAAACCTTTGCAACAAAAAATGCATTTCAAAACACTCATACTCGTAGATTGCAGTAATCATAAAAATAATTGTCAAGTGATGTTTGGTCGGGTATGTCCATGTAATAAAGGGTGTGGCATTGTAGATACTCACTTTTAACATTGAAATATGAAAAAATGTCTGGAATTATATCTACTTCCCTCTATTCCATTTTTGTACCGCTTTTTTGCATTTTTTGACCATTTTTCTGAAAAACTGTCCTCGAATTTAAAAAAACTGAGAAAAGATACTATACGTGAATGCGCATGAATTACTCTTCAATCTTACGTTCATCTTCAGTTTCAATTCTTTGGCGTTGTCTCTGTATAGGACAAAAGTTGGATATTGAAAGGAAAATTGGTAGCAGTAAGATCTATCTCGAGTAAGGGAGTAAGACAGAAAAAAATTCGTTAAGGACGGAGTTGAACTGGTAAAATAAGCGTTGCGGAATCAATCCCTGTGGGTGTATTTCCTGACAGAATCTCACCATTTAGGTCTCTTTCGAAAGCTCCTATACTTTGATTTAAGACCATTGGCATTGGCATTTACATTCCAAAATCGAATGTAATTTTTTTGATTTTTGGAAATGCCAATGGTCTTAAATCAAAGTACATCCTTGTAGCTTTCGGCTAAACGGAGACCTAAATGATGAGATTTTGTCAAGGAATAAACCCACAGGGATTGATTCCGCAACGCTTATTTTACCAATATAACTCCGTCCATTAACGTTCGAAAATCTGTGGTACTTCTTTTCAGTAGGCCGGTGTTTTTAGGAGCGTTCCAGAAAATATGCAGCATTCAGATTCTCTTGTGATAAATTCCCACATATTTTGTTTCTAAAACTGACTCACCCTGTATATCATAGCTAGAGAGCGGATTTATAATTTTTTACATGTTCTATTCGCTAAGTTGGATGCAACTGTCGACTTGCAGCTTGACGTTTCCATCTGTAAGGAACCTAAATATAAAGTTTTATTTCGCATATAATTTATTATTTTGACTTTTTACCGCATACAAATTGATAGTCCATATAATCGCATATAGCCGCATATTTAGTCCATATTTTTGCACATAACTGAATATTTGTCAATATTTAGGCCATTTTATCTATATGGGCTAGAAAGTCACGATTTTTTCTTTTCAAAAAAAAACAAAAATTGAAAATTTTCAAGAATTTTTTTTTTACTTTGATGGTCGAAGTTGGTTGGTTGGTTTTAGATGTAAATGTTGGGATTTATACTATTTTTGCAGCTTATATCACATATTTACTCGAATATATTGCTTTATTGGAGCATTTTTACCGCATAATTTGAGACTTTTTAAGCGCATACAAACTACATATTTCGAGCTTTTTTCCCGCATATAAATCCGCTCCCTAATCATAGCTAAGTATGTATATTATATTTCTATGGTATAGACCTAAATTTTTCGAGAAATGGAATTTTAGAACTCGTTGAAAAAAGGATTTTGAAAGTTGAAACTTTGAGAAAGCCAGTACCTAACTGTTTAGTTTGGACTCGGTATATTAGATAACAACACGGGATTTTATCTCGGCACACTTTACGCATTATCGGCACAAATGTGCTTGAAAAAATGCGAGTACCAGTAATCTATAGAAGTCGATGAAATGCGGAAAACAATAATTATTATGTGCCAAGTTTTGGTTCCATCCATCCATATTAAAAACAATCGATCAATCATTTGATTTTCAAATAAGTCATCAGATATGCACTAAAAATAATTCGCTCAGCGAATCATAGAATACCAAACCAGATGATAATCGCATCAGACACATTTTTTTGAATTGATAAAATCTACCTATACTATTCACAGTTATCCAAAACCGGACGTGGAAAATTTTCGAAAAATTTGTATTAAAACGCCCACATGTTGTTTATTTGATGCCGGTTATCAGCTCATGTTTATTTTTTTTCAAATATACGGCGATTACATGGTCATAAATTTATATTATATTATTGAGCTGAAGTGTATTTGAATGCGAACGCTTGCAATTTTTTATTCGCCTAGCAATTCCATCAATTGTGTCAATTGGCACAGCAGTAATTGGCTAATTGAAAAATTCAATTGAGCAGATCGATTTCCAGAGAACAAAGTGATGCCGCGTGCAGAAAATTAGGCCCAGAGACGTGTATCGGGTGAAGTCGGATTGGATTAGTTATCGGGAATTATCTCAATTTTTTACGTCATTCGCGCATCTGAAACGCAATTATTTCCAGATCCAGATCTTGAGTGCGCCATAAATAGCAGGTTTTTTGAGGAGCACCAGCTAGTATGTTCCTCAAAAATCCCGGCGCTTATACTTTCAAGTGCCCAAACAATATAATTAACAGTGACTTTCAAAATTCGAGCTATAAATCATTATTGAACTATAAAAAAGTGATAAATCTTGTGTAACAACGCTAGTTGTACAAATAGTGATGCTGGCAAATTATCATTTGGTGTGCGTCTGCGACTAACCATGTTTTATGGCCTATACGGTCGGCAAACTTGCGATTTTACGATGGTTGTACTTTTTGTTAAGTATGCAAAAGGCAAATGAATTTCACTTTGAATAAATACCTACCCTAGTGCGCCAGTTGCATATGTGTGTGCTCAAATCATAATTATGGAACTCTAAATACAAAATATCTCTAGATTAGATTGTACTCAATACTAATAATAAGTTTCCCCACACTCAATCAAAAAACGGGTTATAATCCGTCGGCTTTCTTCGCAAGCTTTGCCGCAAAACAAGCTGGTAATCCGCACGTAATCCGTGAAAACATACGAAAACACGGCGTTCTAGATTTAAAATTGTCTTGTCCGAAAACTGGACATCATCAGGAATGCCAACAGCTTCATATGGGATGGCGTTTCGGCGCGTTGAAAGAGGCTCAAAGAATGCCTTTTGACTTGTGCTGCGTGAATGACGCTGGGATTTCGGTAATTGTTCCGTTATGGATTTCAGGGTATTTACCTGGGACACAGGTAGAAAAGTGTCGCAATTCGTGGCTGTTGTCTCATTCCCGAGAGGAAAAGTGTGAATTTCGCGGCGGGGTACTAACTCGAGCCTTTGTTCGACTTCTCGCACCATTTTCAGCTCAAGTCGTATGCCTGGATGCATGTGCGTACGGAAGTTCACGATATTCACAGGTATTATTGGCCGTGACCAGAGCTTCTCAAAATGTTGCGGTTGTTTCACAGTAAGTTCGTTACTGTGCTGCTGTGCTCTTCACAAAAAGCGTATAACATGGCTGGGACTCTTGATAAATTGTGTTGTTTGCCGAAGAGCTTTGAACATTTCACGGTTTATACTGTGTGAAATCATTTCCCCAAATACAAACACCATAAGAGGTCTGGCAAATTTTTTCAAATACGAAACTTCGACGCTGAATCTTTTTAACTAATATCTAGGATGTTCCTTCCTGCTGACATGCATGGAAAGCAGTTTTTGTGGTATTTAGACGATTGCACCTTGAGTGATGAACCCTTTATTATTATGAAGTTTTGGATGATTCAAAATAGTTGTAAATACCTGATAGTCAAAAAGTTGATAAAAATTCAATTTGATTGGCCTATAGTTTTGAGCTCAACTACCTATCGTGAACTTCATTTTCGTTCTGAAAAAAGCAGGTGGGTAGAAAAATTCTTGAAAATTTGGCTGACCTGACCTAACCTTATACCTCACTGCTTCTTAAAGAAGCCTATTCAAATGCTGGTCACCACCGAAATCAGTTTCTGCTGAGCTTTGTTGTTACCCAGCAAGCGGATCACATTTTAGCAATTTCTTCTGGGCATCAGAATATACGATCAAAGACGAAGAAATGGTTCCAATCTTTTTGAAGCCAGCATCAAGGTGCTACGATGGCTCGCGCAATTTTTGGTTACAATCATAATCAAATATTTCTTGGATATGTTGCAAAGATACGAGAAGGAGTAGCTCTCCATTACTTTGAAGTTCAAATAACTCTATACGCCGCTCTTCAATGATTTTGGGAGGGGAGGGGGGGATTGAGATGTTCTCGACTCCTCGCCCATCAAACTTTGAGCAAGAAGTGGTATCAGGAGTCTTATTCATCAATAAATTGTTGTAGTTTCAATTTTCCGTCGACATCTTTTCGATTATGTTGAAACAAGAAATCAACTTTTATAGTGACTCTTAACCCTCAGTTGTGACCAAGTCGGCTTAAATTTCATCATCGTGGTAAATATTCAGCTCGCGCTGCTGTTGGCCGAATTGGAACTTTCACCCAATAGGAGCGCGAGTTAAAATTTGTCATGCACGTTGGTAAAAACCTTCGTCAAATGCAATAGTGATTGTCGAGCTAAATTGGATTCATTTAGAAAATAAACGGACTTCGCTGGAGACTGCGATAGGAGAATAAGTTACAAATCTGAACAATTGGCGGCGGAGCCGTCTGATAACATGTCGGATTCATCAGCAGGACTATTTCAGTTCACTAATCTTCCTTAAATGCAATAAATGATGTCAAGCTAAACTGGATTCAATTAGCAAATGGACGGACTTCGATGGAGACTGCAATAGGAGAATAAGTTACAAACCTGAACAATTGGCGGAGGAGCCGTCCGATAACATGTCGGATTCAAAGCGAAGGTAATGAAGAACCAATTCGAAATGTTGAACCATGTGGAAAATAAGGAAAATTGCTACATTTGCTGGGTACTCTGACTCGGCAATAAACCACAAGGCTGCACAACTGGCATAGAAGTCGTTCGATTTATGGTGCGATTCTCTGAAAAATAAGATTCCATTAAGAGTCTGTATACGCTCAGAGTGGCTCCAACTAAAATGCCTCTAAATCGAAGCCGGTAATTTTCCTTGTACTGGCATTTGGAGATTTCACTTCACATGTCTATATTAACATGTCAACGGGAAAAAATCCAAGAAAAACTGATCACAGCCGAAGATAGTCAAATCTCACGCGCGCCACCCTAGGGCCCTTATTTGACTTGGAACAAAAATTCTTTTTTCAGGGTGGACTTTCGACAGTATTCAGCACAATCGTACCGGGTGGTTTTTCAGTAAAAAAAATTCAGCTGACAATATGAAACTCCAAATGTTTAAGCATTTTTTTGATAATTTTCAGTCAAATAACTTTGGCTCCAGATATTTTATAGAAAAACCACCCGGTACGTTGGTGCAGAATACTGTAGAGAATCCTCCTTGGAAAAAGGAATTTTCTTTCAAGTCAAATAAAGGCCCTATGGATGGCGCCCGTGTAATTCCACTATCTTCGGCTGTGATCGGTTTTTTTCGGATTTTTTTCCTCTCACATGTTTTTATGGAGATATGAAGAGTAATCACCAAATACCAGTTAAAAAAATTACCGCCTTCGATTTGGAGGCCTTTTAGTCGGAGCTGCTTCGAGCATACAGAGGACTCTTAAGGCTCTGTTACGTTGTTATTACCTAGGCAACAGCCAATAGCCGACACGAATTTTAACATAACAGAGCGTTTATGGAATGTTATTTTTTACAGAATAGCACCATTAGCTTGCTAGATTTTTTTAGAGCTTTCTCCCGTCGTTCAGATTTGATGGATACTTAGTTCTTGAATGCAACAAATGTTGAGTCAAAATAGATAACATTCGATTAGGGAACAAATGAATTCAATATGTTGAACTGTTTGGAAGATAAGGGAGATCAAGCTTCAATCGTAGCGTCAGGCTAGAATTGAGCCGTCAAAAAGCTACCCAGGAAAAATTTAGGGGAATTGCGGGGTACGTATTCGGGGAAATTCCGGGGGACGCGGACGCCAACCAATTTTTTAAAATTCTTTACTGCACATAGGTATATGTATGTAGTAGACAATATAAACAGGAAAAAATTATTTCTGGAGAAAGAAATGGAAAAAATTCAAAACGCTGCTTTGCGCATTCATCATTTAGTGTTACTAAATAACAGGAGTACAGGAGAGATGCCCAAACAGTTATGGATAGGGAGCTGGTCAGCTGGTGCCTCAAAATTCACGTCATAAGGGACAGAATTTTAACCCTGTAGGTCTACTGTGCGTTGATAAGGTTATAAAAAATTTCTTTTTCCTACATGTCAGACCAGAGGATTTAGGCTGATACAGAGGCGTATCTACGGGGGGGCAAGTGGGGCACGTGCCATGGGCGCGCTTTGACCCTTAGGGCGCAAATGAGAGGAAAAGATAGAAATGTAACAAATGAACAATGAAATTGTGTAGATATTTGAACTGTTGGACGCAATTCGTGTGAGCGATAATTGACAAGCGAAATGGGAACAGAAAAAGAAGGGAAAAAACCAAACCAATAAATTGAAACAGACGATCAACTTTCGACTTTTTTATTCGATCCAGATAGGTATAGTCTAATACAGGGGGCCAATTTGTCGTTGGCTCACCTGAATTCTGGAGAAAGACGCCTACGGCGCATTTTCCAAGGTTTCTAATCTAGGGGCGCACTTTTCATGTTTTGCCCTAGGCGCAATTTACCCTAGATACGCCACTGGGCTGATATGGCTTGTCAATTTTCGAAAAATTGCCAAAATTTACGTCATAAGGTACATGAATGAAACCAACGGGCTTTCGTAAGAGAACATCCCCTTAATCAAAAATCGGGTCATAAGACAAAATTTTTGGGGCTCTCGGTCCATAAAACAAGTTTGAAATTTTCAAAAAGGGCCGAAATTCACCTTCTCCTGGAGACTTCTCCTTTGACATAATTTTAGGAATGGATAATGATTCTTACATGATTTTCCACGTAGGTTTTGAATCTGTCCTCAAAATTTTCCAATGGTACATCGCTCTTGCAGGGTGCAACACCGAAATTTTTTTCTCAAATCGTACACCCTGTACTTTAACATGGAAATCGATTTGGTCTTCCATCCTGATTACAAATATACAGGGTGAGTTTTTTAAAACATACCAGTGGCTTATTTTCTAAACCTAAGCGAGAATAAGAAAATGCAAAAACAGGTCAATTTTATATCGAGGGGGACGTTTTTTTACGTGTAAACCACATTTGTGAAATCATCCCTCTAACCCCTAGCGGCTACCCTTAAATTTTTTTAAATGGCACTACCCTACTTGTGATACATCATTTGTTAGGAAATTTGATAAGAAATTTAGTGATGTACTTATTAACACATAACAAATGATGTATCACAAGTAGGGTAGTGCCATTTAAAAAAATTTAAGGTCAGCCGCTAGGGGTTAGAGGGATGATTTCACAAATGTGGTTCACACGTAAAAAACGTCCCCCTCGATATAAAAATTGACCTGTTTCTGCATTTTCTTATTCTCGCTTAGGTTTAGAAAATAAGCCACTGGTAAGTTTTGAAAAACTCACCCTGTATATCGCACCTAGTGGGTTAGTCAACAGAACGCCTGTGAAAAATTTTTATAAATTTTGGTCGTTTTTTGAAAATTTCAAACTTGTCTTATGGACCGAAAGCCCCCAAATTTTTTTTCTTACGACCAGATTTTCAAGGTCCCCGACATCCCATATGTTCCCACATAAAATCTCGTTGGTTTCATTCATGTACCTTATGGCGTGAGTTTTTGACCATTTTTTTGAAAATTGACAAGCTCATATACCAGATGTCTTCGAAGGTTATGTTTTCCTTAGTCACGTTTTACTTTAGGTCAGCAACTCCAAACTTTCCAGCGGAATTGTACCCGACAGCATTTTTGGCTGCTCCATCAAAACCAAGAGAGATGCCATTGGAAATTTTCAAAGCTATGCGCCCAAAGTATAGCGTGATACTGGTAAAAACGTAACTTTTGGGGGTATCCCTTACCGGGAATTGGAAATTTAGTCACCAAACACTTGGAAGTTGGTCTGAATAAAAAAATTATTCACCGGTCGATGAAATTTTCTCGCTCGTTCAAAACAATCTAGCCAAATATTTCAAAAACCATTCACTTTTCCTTTTTTGTCGCACCTGACTTCAAACGTGTCGTTCATGGGAATCCACTACAGAGCAGCGACGGTTCCATCTGCATGTTAATAGCTGAAATATTGCAGTTCGGCATCTCAACGGAATTTTCTGCGTTATATCAAGCTGATTTTCCACCGTTAGTTGACAAAAAATCACGGTAAAAACCCCGGGCACAAGTAGCCTCCGCATCTCCGTAGGGCTTAGTAAAAAGAAATATCACTCAGTCCTTCAACAGGAGAGTCCTTCCACCTTCTTATTCAAGTACGCTATAATCTCGGCAAACCCCGCGATATCAAATTTTTCCTTTTAGGGGTATGAACAATGGTGGAATGGTTCCACTATCAATTCTGACGTTGTTGACATTTTTAAAAATGAAAATTTTTGACCTCCACCTAGCTCAAATCACTCTGGGCTCTTGAGCGAAATGTTCTATACAATCCCTCAGCTTTCTACCGGTGCGGGCGCCTTGAAGTTCAGTTATTATTCGTTTTACCGTCTCGTCTGTCTCGTTTTCAATAACGAAAGTAATCTCAATCTGCCATTACTTCCATTTCTTCTACTGCTCCCAGGTTGTCGATACTACCGCGTGGAGTGCATGCCCGCACCTATGTAACAACTCCAGGCGGGTGAAAAAAAAAGCCAAGCCTGGAAAAGAAAGCTCTGATGCGTGTGCTCGTGTGCGTGCGGTAATATTTAGGTGTATTTTATGCATATGCGGCATACGTTGTGTGCATAGGAGGAGACGAGGAGGTTGTTACTATGTAAAGCAATAATAATAAGTCGATGGCGGACTCCGGGAGGTGGTCTCAGGTTTTCCAACATCACGCCTGGTATACCTCCGGCCGATGGTGGAAGCTGAAGCCAAAGCAGTAGTAAAACACTCCCGTTTTGCTTGATGATGGTGTTGTCGACCTGCGGGGCTCTCTCTGAGGCCGTCGCCTCAGAAACGGCTCTCGCACATATGAAGAATGTGCCGATAAACAATCAGATTCCTGCACAGCTCACGCAATTATTATTGCAACCCGACCAAGAGCTAGCCCATAAAACTGAAACTCTCTCATTGTTCTTGCATTATTACATATCGTCGTCGGCTGTCGCGACTGATGCCTTGAAAACTCCGACTTTATCTCCGCAGATAAAATTAATGACAGTGTCAACCGCTTATTTCCACTAATTGATATTAACGAACCAGATCTGCATATTATTATTATAATTATTATTATTTTGCTACAGTATGTGCACCGCAAGCCTCTGATAGATAACGACAATCTCCAGATAAATCACAGAGTCAAGTATACACCGCTGCTCCTGGTTCCTGCTGATGGGCAGACCTCAACCCACATCCTATTGTTCAATCAAATGGGACCGTGCGCGATTCTCAATGATTCATTGCAGGCGAGACAAGCCTTCATGAATATTTATGTCGACCTGACGAAAAGATGACACCTGAACTTTAGCAGGCATTGCTTGATTGAATCAAGTCCAATCGACCCAAGATCAAGACCAATCGTTAGTCACATGAAGAGCTAAGACAAAATTGAATTCAGAAAAAGATGTCACGGTCGCAGACTTTTCAGTCGGAAACACGTGTTTTTGTGTCTACAACACACAGCAAGATTCATCATGAAGTCCGCCCACTGGTTCATTGTTAAGAGACATGGGGCCGTAAAAACAATAATTTACAAATTATTCTACGCTTAATTAGTTGCGCAAATGTTTCGTTTACAAAATGGTTTGCGAATGTAGGAAGTGACATCGGCTGGATTCCACACTGATGAGAAAAAATGACACGAATTCGATGCCAATCTGCAGAATTATGCATCTCGAGAACTCGTTTTTGCAAAATTTCAATATTCACTTTTTATTATTCGAGGTCAGTAATGAACAAGTTAATTTGCCTATTACGCCCATCGAGCTCCAGTCCCCAGGTGCATAACGAGCGAATCCTTCTATATTCAATTAACTTGCATTAATTTAAATGCTAAAGCGAGGTATACACCCTTGCACATTAATTAGAGGCGACGACTGTTGGAAAAGTCTGAAATTGATGCGGCCGAAAACCCGTTCAATTTGTCATGGGACTTATCGTGAGCTGGAATCGAACGAGAGTCTCTAGGTAGGTGGTGGATGGTATTTATTATTTATTTATTATTATTGAAAATTTATTAATACCACTTCCATTGTACAACGTTCAGTGGTCGAGGCCGATGGGAGAAGGTTCATCGTCGCGCTATTACAGCCTCGTCTATTATTTATCTTGTGCGGCGCGGCCGGAGAAAAGCGCCCCGAAAATCCGAACACCTCTGATGTATGAATTTTATTAACACAAAATGTTTCACAACATGCAGACTGGAATAATAACGTAAACAAACACGGAATCGAGTGGAGCGTACGCTTATCTTGTTTCATTTCGCACAAAGTGAGTTCGTTCAAAGTTGTACATGCGCGATTTATATATTTATACTAATAGTGTGTCTGTCGTTATGTAAATGAATTATGAATGTATAAAGGAATAATACAACAACAAGGCAATGTGTTTTGTTGGCGTTGAATTTTCCATCGAGCTGGCTGGAGACACTTTTAAAAAATTCAAAAAGGTCATGCCGAAATTTTGTTTTGTAAGGATTCTGGATTCACCTTGTTATTTCACGAGAAGTCATATCTTAATCTTGATACAAATAGTGTTTAATTCGATCCGAAGGTTCAGTATTGTTATCACTCAAATATACTGTCTAGCACCAGAAGCGTTTTTAGACTACAGGGCGCGACATCCTTGAGGGTAGAATTAAAAGATTTATTCCAAGTTCACCAGAGATAGTTGGCTCAAACAATATTCAGATACTTATAGTATTCCAATCAATTTGAGGATCAATCTATTATTGTTCGACTCTAACAAATAAGTTTTTTGGCCCGCAGGTTTTCTATGAAACACCCTGCAGGTGTATTCTAATTTCAGGATTTTTGAACGATAGTGAAAATGTGTTAGCTTCTAGAGCATGAGCTTCAGCTCGAAGAACCATCGTCCGACGACTGAATTATCAGACTGCCTGTCCTTCAACTTCAACTGACCAGACCTCATCGAGAGCGTATCGAATCTCACTTTTGCAAGTTTTACGTGACAGCACTTTGAATATCGTTGCCCGAACAGTAAAACCTACTCGCAAAGGAATTTTCCTTCTTCTTTTCACAAAACGCCATTTCAAGGAAATTTTGCTATGGATGAATTTTGATTGGAAAACGGTATCTTTTGAAGCTTCAGCTCCAGCACGAGCCACGAATTTAAAAAATCGGGTAGTTATGGAAAAGATCTTCACTAACAGATTACAACATTACGTCACCCTGTACCAAAATGAAGACGATAGGGAAAACCAAAAGAACCGTTTCGAGATTAGTTCAACGTTTCCCGAGAACCAAATAAAAAAATCTGAATGATGATGTTTCTGCAAATCGGAAGCCTTGACACCCTGTAACACTAATATACAGTACCGTGTGATCCAAACCATTCCAAAATTGGGATAGGCTGTGCCCTGGCGAAAAGCAGCTTTACTACCCGGAATTTGACCATGTCACATTCTACCCCAATTCGGAATGGTTTGGATCACACGGTAGAAGACATACGCAGAACCGACTTGGACCTGCATGTTTTCACAGCAGAAGCGATGCAAGCAAGCGATGTCCTTGCTCGCCAAAAAAAAAACGTAGCCTATAACCTATATTACGAAAATAAGTGATTGAAAGGCAAAAGGTAAAAGACAGTTTGTAATTTGTAAGACAGGTTACGTACATTTTCAGGTGAGCAAGGACATTGATTCTGCTATGAAAACATGCAGGCCTATAATTTGGTATTTCCTTTGTTAATACTTACGATTATTTGCCACAAAATTGATTTTTAAATGTTCGTAATAAATTGTTTGGACAGGGAGCTGGTGCCTCAAAACTTACATCATAAGGTACATCCTTTCAACCCTGTAGGTCTAATGTGCGTTGATAAGGTTGTTGAAAATTGCTTTGTCTAACATGTCAGACCGGGGGCTTTAGGCTGGTATGAGCCAGTCAATTTTCGAAAAAATGGCCAAAAATTCACGTCATATGGTACATGAATGAAACTAACTGGATTTTGTGTGGGAACATCCTCTTGATCGAAAATCTGGTCGTAAGACAAAATTTTTGGGGGCTTTCGGTCCATAAGACAAGTTTGAAATTTTCAAAAAAGGACCAAAATTCATCAATTTTTTCACAGGCGCCTTATTGACCAACCCACCAAGTGTGAAATATATTTGTAATCAAGATAAAAACGGAATCGATTTCGATGTTAGAATACAGGGTGTACGATTTGAAAAAAAATTTTCGATGTTGCTCCCTGTAAGCAATGTACCATTGAAAATTTTTGTGGACAGATTCGAAACCTGCGTAAAAAATCATGCGAGAATCGTTTTTCATTCCTAAAATTATGCCAAAGGAGAAGTCTCCAGGAGGAGGTGAATTTCGGCCTTTTTTGAAAACTTCAAACTTGTCTTATAGCTGTATCACACTACACAGTTTCTTGTACAATTTCTTGTACAATCTGTCAGTTAAACAATCAAGTTCATTGTTTTTTGACACTGTTTTGACAGATTGGTCAAGAAATTGTGTAGTGTAGTACAGCTTTTATGAACCGAGAGCCCCTAAAAATGTTGTCTTATGACCCGATTTTTGATTAAGGGGATGTTCCCACACAAAAGCCCGTCGGTTTCATCCATGTACCTTATGACATGAATTTTTGACATTTTTTGAAAATTGACAAGCCTATATCAGCCTAAAGCCCCTGGTCTGACATGCAAGACAAAGAAATTTTCAACAACCTTAACAACGCACATAAGACCTACAGGGTTAAAATCATGTACCTTATGACGTAAGTTTTGAGCCACCAGCTCCCTGTCCAGTTCCTTTTCCCTCATTACGCCATATAAAAAAAAATTAGGACTTGTTGGCCATTTTGAGTTTTAAGGAGCCGCTGCACTAACTGTGGATCCAGAAATTTAGTTTTTTTTTTGTAAATACGAAAAAATAACCTTTTGTTGTTTCTGTGATATTACTAGTTGTTTTGATCGACAAGATTACGCCTACTATATTTTTCATATCGTAATCCCGAGCCATAAAAATAACGTAATCGGTATATTTGCACTCTGCGGTTCTGAATCTCCACACGTTCATGTAAATTTTAATTAGGAACTACTGCCTAATTTTTGATCAAACGATTATTTTTAGCGCTCGCTCATCTTAGCATACGGGGTGTTTCAAATGGGTGTCATCTTTGTTATGCGAAGAGTCGAAAGTCGAAGACCATACGAGCTTGACAGATTGTTCAAAACCATGTCAGTGTTGAAAATCGAGTGAGAAAAAATACCCTCGCGGGACTTTCAAAAAATATTATATACATTCATATCCAACCGACACCCTGTAATTACAACAATCCATAACGCAACACATCTGCATAATACGTTATTTACTTTTTTCACAACCATCAACTAGCAGCACGTATATGCCATTAATAAGATGCAGGCTCGAGGCAGCATAGCCGCATTTTTTGCATCTCTTAGAGAGATTAGGTCAGTGATTTTTATGACGTCAATGTTATAGGGGCTATTATTGATGGCAAATATGATACCTTCACATTCTCTATGTATAAAACATGTGTGTATAAAAAAAAAACATAAAAAGTTGCCGCGATTCGACATTGGACAAGGCCGCTGGTGCTGTTACGTCAGGGGACCCATCTTCGACAGTCTAACAGTATAATAACGAAACCTGCTGCGTGCCTTACCGACCTAAT
Source organism: Anaspis maculata (assembly GCA_949128115.1). Lineage (NCBI taxonomy): Eukaryota > Metazoa > Arthropoda > Insecta > Coleoptera > Scraptiidae > Anaspis > Anaspis maculata. The sequence continues at coordinate 35,328,332 of OX421962.1, read as the reverse complement.
CACGTTCCGAAATAGAGAGTGTTTTTTTGTCAAGAAAAATTGATAAATATTTATCTTCTTTATTTTTATTCATTAGCATCCGGATTTCGGCTATTATGCCATAAAACTTGCCCATCCTATCAGCAGTTCATGATCTATTTGGACAATAGATTGTTTAGTTTCCATCATCAAATGGAATCTATAGATTCTGTTGATTTCTTACAGAAGATCTACTCCCATCAAATTGTTTGACATCGGTTGCGAATGACCTTGCGCCATTCTTCAGTAGTGCACTAGAGATGACTGTGTCTGAGTGTAGTAGTATAAGTGGGATGTCAGTTCTTGAATAAAACTGGTACTTACACCAGTTTTGTTTTGGGAACAAGCCCACCCTCATTTTCACTTTAAGGCTTTACTTCAGTATTGATGGCTGAAAACTCTTAAACTTTGTCCATACAAAGCGCCAAATGCCATGTGTCAAAATCAAACGTCAAATGTCCCAGTCAGCTTCGCGCCTATCTAGCATCCTTGACAGACTCATCTATAGGAGGTTCAAAGTAAAGTAGCTAGCATACTGTAACTGTGATCTAACCTGAATCTCTTTCATTTGAGGAAACACAACCTAGATTAGAAGCTCTCGTCCAAATGGATTGTGCACGGACAATATGCTCACTTACTTTTGAAAACTTTGAAATTTGTGGGCATGCCTCTGGGTCCGCATCGTGGCGACGAGATCCGACCGTGGCCACGCCGATAAATTATTGGCGTTATCACATTAACTACCGAAAATGCGCCGTAATGTATTCAAATGTGATGGTCTCGAAAAGCGGCCCAAAGCTCCTGGGCCATGGCTATTACGTGATACCCGGCCACAAATCAGACACACAGCACACAAGAAAAGAAAGATCGCCTCGGATTCCACCCATACTACACGCACGCACACGGGCACACACAGCGGACATATCAATTTGTTGAGAGAAAGAGAAACCCGGGAGAGATGGGATAATTTATATTTCGTATCGAATAAACATGTCATATCGAATTTGTTGTTTGTTAAGATAATCGTTAATGATCACGCTGGGCCTTATTAATTTCCAAAGGCTTATCTTTTTGTTGTGTATAGTGTTGTTGTATGTTAAACCACCCGATGTGGGGGCTTTGTGCATAAATCATACCGGATCATATACCTATAAGTATGCTTGGATTATAATATCTATGCTCATTTGAAATTTATTAACCAAATATTGTTATGTAAAATCATACAACTTGTAAGCGGACAGAGAACTTTCGTTGCTGATTATTTGTTTAAAAAATTCACAAGCGTGATATTAGCACGTATAAGTGTATAAAAATGTAATGGAAGTGTATTTACAATACCCAGTGGAATGCGCGTAAAACTATAGTAAATTTTTATTGACGTAACTAATTTCGTCAGTTTTTGACTGTAGGTATAGGTATGTATTGCATTCCTAACCAATATCAATAGGTAGGTACATAATGCAACATTATAATCGCACAAGGTTTAATTATTACTATTACCAAACGCTGGAGGCTGAAGCGATTTTTGAAAATTTTTTGCCAATCATTCGTTTATTTATAAACTATACGTTTATAGACATATCATACAATTAGCGAGAGTAAAATTGACATTTATTGCTGATAATGATACTACACCAAGAGATTTTTCAAAACCATCAGTTCTGTCACTTCTTTTTCGAGTCTTTGTCACTTCAGTTTGTCGAGTTCAACTGACCAGACCACGATCACTTGTTTTTGATATGGTACATCGAAACACCCGAAAGATGCTTTTCTAGAAATTTTGAAACAACACAGTAACCTCATCTTACGGCGAACACAATTGTTGTTAAGTACCTATACAATATACCCAAATTTCACGAAATGACTGCCGATCGAACATAGAAATCCAGATTGAGGCAAGATCGCTTGCATTACATTCCCCCAAAAATTCGCAAAATTAGTTTTTTTTTTTGGGAATTCAAAAAGTGAACCATCAGCATTGGTATACACAATTCTTTCGATCATACATTTCTTTCTCCTGGAAACATACATGCCGAGTTCAAGTTTTTCTTATCAAAAAGCCCTCAAAACCCGACTCTACTTATCCCTTAAGCTTTACATTTCAAGCAAAAAACATTAAGTGACTGAATGTGACCTGTACTCTGTATGGAAGACGACAAAAAAGTTGCAGAGGTTCTGCGAATGGTTCGAATGCCCACCAGTGCGCTTGGCTCTCAGCTTTGATTTTGCGCAATGCGCAGTGATCTCGTTTTCAACTGTGAGCGTTTCGATTTCGGAAAAAAGAAGCTTTTCGCGACTGTTTTCACCAACGATGCAACTGACAGTAATCGTTTTTTGCACAATGGCTGTGTAGATAGCACTTATCCATCAATTAACCTGGTTCCGGATCGCTGCTCTTGACTCTCAAGAAGGATTCCAGAATGTTCTTGTATGTCCTAGCGAAAAACATCAAAGGTTCACGCTCAAACTATTTCATTCCGGCATAATCCCGCATCTAATGCGAAATAGCCATTCCAAAATTTCATAAATTTCGCGAATATTGCGCTAAGCTCGCGATATACGGCTCCTCCTCCAATTGTGCAGGTTTGTGGCTTGTCCTGGAGTCGGATTCTCCAATGAAAATCGAACGTCAGCTCTCATTCACTTCGTGACTCCACAATTCAGTCCAAACAGTTTTATTGTCAATACCAAAGTCAATCTCACAAAGTCTTATTCCATACAATAATAAGATCAGAACACTACTTAGTTTGGAATGGCTTGGAAGAGAATGAACAGCTACTACTGTTCTCTCGACTGATAGATCAAGGAACTGGCTCATGTTACCGTATCCGTGAACGATACTAATACTCCAGATAATATTGAAGAACCACGGCGGCTCCTTGATAAACTTTCGTTTAATTTTCAAAAGCCGACCGATGAATATCTCCCGCGCCTCTATTACAGAGGCTATAATATAAAACTTCTCTTCTCAATATCGAAGAAGTATCAGAAATTCTCTTCTTCTCATTACACGTGTCGCTTATGTGCCGTGGATTTGTCGAGATCTTATCATCGACACATAATATAGCGATAGAACCCGTGCTCTCTCACGGCAGGAGTAATGGTAGAGGTACGTGAAGGACGCCTTTAAGAACCGACAACTTCTTATTACGGCCAAATAAGGGAATTTGAGAAAGTGCTCGACTCCACCCAAATGGTAATTATTCCACTCTCCGTTCCATCCCTACCATTACCGAGTAGTCGATCTCGTGTAATGACGGTAAATATACCCCGGAGCGCTGGTAGTAATTATTTTAATCAATTATGCAAAAAAACATATCGTATCACATACGGGCTTAGCATATCGATTTGACTTTATGGAGATAATCATAAGCATTATCGCAGACATACAAAGTAAGTCTGAATCTATGGAATACAAGGCTACTCGCCAGTAAATTGCATTTTTAAACACCTGTTCTTATAGTATCAATACTTACATTTCCTGGTTCTCCTTGAGTGTTTTGAAATTTGAAACTCGAAGCATTATTTCGCTAATTCTGCGCGGTATGAAACCCAGCCCGGACTCGTGTGTTTTGTTTTGACTGATGGCTCGCTATCGCACTTCCAAGGAGACTCCTGATTATACAACTTAATTATATCAAGTCTTCAGAAACGAAAACTATAAGTCTGTCATTAGCGTTCCCTTAAAGACAAATATGTGCTCAAAGCACAAAGTTAATTACTGGTCAGGCAATTATCACCTGCCAAGAACACTGGGAGATCGTTAGCGGTTCTGACTGCTCAATTCGTGCTGCAGTCGAAACGGAAAACAACGTGATCTCTTCTTCGTTAAGACCTCGCAAAAAGCATTAAAAACTAGTTAACGCGCGCCAATACTCCGTGTGCGACGGTAAAAATGCATCGTGTGCGGTTCATTTCGGTGCAGGTTGTAATTTAGATGTGTGCAATTTAAAGAAAACGTGTCGCAATTTCCACCATTAATCGCTTTTAAATAACCGGTGTGATGATGCGCCTGGGAAGAGAATTGAGTTATCAATTTCTGGACGCGCGGAGACTTCAATGTTCAATCAAGGGAGAAACTCTGTATAAAAGCTCTTGGAAACTGGAAGTTCCCATCATCGACATAAAATAAAATATAACGTTAGATGTTTTCGAATACCAGGCACCTTGCGTGCTGGATCCGGAATATTACTTAATAATATGCAAATATAGTCGGCCTGTAACGTCGGCACATAAAAAAGTCGCAGAGGCAATAAATAAATATATTGTAGATGTGTTGAAAATGGAGAATGTGGGCCCCCAGCATGCGCCACGAGGTGCGTGATGATTGCCCATAGGGTTGGGTCGTTTCTCATATACCACTCGGGTGCTAATAAAATAATATTCGCATCAACAATCTCCGCGGGACGTCACCGAAAAATTTGACTTTTTTTGAATGGTAACTTTTAAAATACCGTTTTTAGAACTCCCTGCAATTTCGTGCATACTTGCAGTGTGCCGCCGCCCATGCCTTTCGCAAAACCCGCCTTGTACTGTAATAAAGCTTATTGCCGACTTCACACGCGATTATACCTGACGGGAAAATTATGTAACACGCACACATGCATGGCGTCGCGCTACTGAAACCTGAAAGAAAACAACGCGATTTCTCGGACGCCGCGGCTGACGGCTTGAGATTTTCGCGGAAAAATTTCTACCTATGTGATGGAGAAACTTATACCTACACATCGGGCTTCGGTTTCATATACTTGCGGATATCCTTACGAAACCGCATGTATGATTCAAAACGGAAATCTTATATTTATGTTTTTGCATATTATATGCCTAGGTGGACTGGTTGGCTTTTTAAAAGTGGGTGAAACCTTGTCTCTGATCTGTTTTTGTTTTTGCTGCAATTCACTGAGTAACACCTAAATCCAAATTTACGATCCTTTATCGATTCTTTAAATAGTGATATGATTACCCGGCGGTTCAACTATGGCATGTCATCTTGTTTACGATGTTGCCGTAACAGTTTCAATTTTTGCAATAGTGCTATCAAGAAAAGCCAGGACAAACAAGGTTTCGTTTCGCTTAGGTATAGACAGGAGCCACTATTCGAGAATTAATTACTCAGTACCTTATGGTGAAGTCTGGATATACGTATCTCTACCCTACCCAGCATAGAGCTGTCAAAGACAAGGTGAAATCATAGGGCGGTAGCCTTGAGCACCATCATCTGTCACCATCAGTCGTTTCGTCCAGTGGATTATGGATGACAAGTACAACAGTAACAGTTACATCTTTAGCGTATGACTGATGCGTAGTCGCCCGGCTGAAGCTATAATATGTACGAGCCACGTCCCACATCAGTTGGACCATCAGTAAAAATGTAATTTCTCGAAAACTAATGATGGGAATGTGGAGGTATTTGAAATATTGTTTTTTTCTTCATGTTCACTACATGTTAGTGCCTTTTAAACATATTGTAACGAACGGCGATCCCGTACATATTGGTAAACACTCGATCTTTCTGGATCCTTCCATCCACTAGATCGCAGTGTAGAAGTCTGAAGCGATCTGGTGCATTCCAGAGTGTTCGTGTATGTGAAACTAAGGGGAGACTTCAATGCTCGATCGAGAAAGATCTGTCCATTTTGGCGGAGGCGCCGCTCCAGAACGCGGCAGAATTACACAGGTGACGTGTGTGATTATTCAGGAATGGTCTAGAAACCGCATATGCTGAGCCACTATGGAATTTGCTGGAAGCGGACAGAAACTTCAGGAACATTATTCGGAGGCCTCATATAAGGCATCAGCCGGCAGCTCGCGGCAGTATTAAATAGGGTAGTGACCACCATCCAAAAATATAGAAAAAAATCACACTAATCGAATGTAGAGCCTTAATAACAAGACTACGTTTCGTGAAAATTCGAAAAAAAAAAGTTCCAAGTGTCTCAAAATCTGCCTTGAAAGTGGCTACTTTTGCGAACGATTTCCAATCTACCGAGCTGTAAGGCGAGCTGTGACGTTTCAATCTTCTGACAGTACACTGAACCAAAAGTGTACATGAATACAATAAAAAGCTACATTGAGACTATGAATTCGGTTATCGTTTTTCAGCCGATGAACAAGTTCATTACACGAATGAAGCGTACTTCATTGAACGAATGAAATCGATCTTTTCACATCAACAATCATAGTTCTTCAAATTAAAGAATGTATTCATCAACTCAACGAAGCTTTTCTTTTGTTGAATGAAAAGGAGTCCTTGTCCTCATGATCACCAATGTTTCGATCAAACCATGCCTTCATTGACTCAAAGAAGAAATTCATTACACGAAAGAAGCGTACCTCATCAAATAAATGATTTTTTTCCTCATATCAATGAACATAGTTCTTCAAATAGAAGAATAAATTCATGAACTCAATGAAGATTTTCATTTATCGAATGAACATGAGTTTTTGTCCTCATGATCACAAATCTTCCACTCAAGGCATGTCTTCATTGACTCAAAGAAACCATTTATTGTTGATTGATAAGGGTGCTTCACTCTCCCAATGAAGTGCATTTATCAATACAATGTACAGGATGATCACGCAAGAATTCCCCCTCCTCTTTTGGAAGCTCCCCATTTGCAATAATTTGGACGGGAAAAACCTCCCTTGAACGATTTTTTTCCGTAGATTTCATAATAGTCCGGTGGTTAAGCGTTCTAACTATGCATTTTGAGCTTAAGCAATGCGCTTTTGGGGTTTGATTGGGGGTCCCTCAACTTTAATTTCAAGAGTTGGAGACATCGGTGCACTCGATGCGGAGGGGGTCTGGGGGGCCCTTGAAAGTTGAAGGTGCGAGGCTTCCCACCAAATCACCATACCACCACGTAATTCCTACTGGGAGGTCATCAAACGACTCTAACCTGTACATTGACAACATTTGTTACCATCTCCAAATAGTTCTCCACACTGAAAAAAATTAATTCTTATGACAGATCGGAAAAAACAGTTTTTCTCAATTCTTCATCCCCACAACGAATAAACTGCCAAGTGTGGTGTCATTTTGGAGTAAACGGCATCTTCTGATTTCATTCACCGAGTCAAAATGTTTGTGAGACCACCGTGCAAAGAATGGCACGCCAAGAAGTGAGCTTTTTTGAGCACCTCATTCAACAGTAGTTTCTTGGTTGATACCAATCGATATGATTGATAATTTTATCATGGATCAATAACTTTAACTCTTTTGTAACGGTAATGCATGTGAATGAAACTCGACACGAGCGTGGAGGCCTGGAAAAATTTTTCTTCTCAAGCGGTCGAATTTATTTCACGCCTACTGAGCGTTAGTTTGTTGGACTCAGGCAGGCAGCGTTTGGATAGCTTTGGAAGCAAAATTTTCATATCCATCTGAAAAGTTGAGCAGTTTAATTCTGGAAATCGATTTATGAATCATCAATGATTGTTTTGCCGGTCAGTACCCACATGGGGGTTAACTGCAGAGGTGATGGCTAACGGCGGAGGAAATTCAACGTCCAAGATCTTATTCTTGCCACTCTGACAGTCATTTTCACGGTTGTTTTTATAAAATTATTTCTTCTACAAACATAAGAAAACTTACACGTACAAAATGATAACCTTGAAGGTTGGTAGAGGAAAAAAGAAAAAAACACTTTCAAAGTTGAATGCCCTCCGTCGTCAGCCATGATCCCTGCAGTCCCAATGGGGGTACCTAGTGACTGTCAAAATAATCTTTGATGATTCTCAAATCAGTTTCCAGAATTATGCTACTCAGCTGCATAGACAGATATGAAAATTTTGTCTCCAAACCTATTCAAACGCTGCCTGCCTGAGCCCAACAAACTAACGCTCAGTAGGCGTGAAATAAATTCGACCGCTGGAGAAAAAATTTTTTTACAGGCCTCCACGCTCATGTCGAGTTTCATTTACATGCACTACCGTTACAAAAGAGTTCAAGTTATTGATCCATGACAAAATTATCAATCATATCGATTGGTATCAGCCAAGAAACTACTGTTGAATGAGGTGCTCAAAAAAGCTCACTTCTTGGCGTGCCATTCTTTGCACGGTGGTCTCACAAACATTTTGACTCGGTGAATGAAATCAGAAGATGCCGTTTATTCTAAAACGACACCAAACTTGGCAGTTTATTCGTTGTGGGGATGAAGAATTGAGAAAAACAGTTTTTTCCGATCTGTCATAAGAATTAATTTTTTTCAGTGTGAAGAACTGTTGGCACATAGTAACAAATGTTGTCGATGTGTAGGTTAGAGTCGTTTGATGACATCCAAGAAGGAATTACGTGGTGGTATGGTGATTTGGTGGGAAGCCCCGCACCTTCAACTTTCAAGGGCCCCCCAGACCCCCTCCGCATCGAGTGCACCGATGTCTCCAACTCTTGAAATTAAGGTATGGGGATCCCCAATCGAACCCCAAAAGCGCATTGCTTAAGCTCAAAATGCATAGTTCGAGCTTTTTTTGGCGCTTAACCACCGGACTATAATTGAAAAGTACAATTCTCTATCAAACACCCTGTATTTTTCATTACAACTGATATAGTTTTCCATCCTGCACACAAATATCTGATGAGTGGAATTTTTTCAATGTTTTTTTTTCCAAAAATAACCGAAAAATTCTTAAGTTTGCATTTGATCTAATCTAAACTCAAAAATTGAATAAAAGTTATTGCATATTGCATGTTTGTCAAGTTTTGAATAAAAAGAGTTTCTTTTGTATTGTTCCTTGATTTTTCCTATTCAATTAAAAAATATGTCCAACACATCGACGTACAATTGAATTAAGTATGGCAAAATAATGCAACTTTTCAAAATTAACATTTTTTTCCTTAGAAAAAACCTACTATGTCATAGGTGATATATTTCTATATTTGTGTTTAGGATAAAAACCACAACAGATAAAATGAAAAATACAGAGTGTCGCTTGAATAATTTTTTTTGTCCCACCCTGCATGTATATGACCAGTGGTAGAGAAATTGTGCTTTTCAATTTTAAAATTCACGGGAATAATCAGTTTTTTCTCTTCAAAGTATTGCAAAGGGACAGCTTCCAGGTTTTGGAGGGTTCTCCCCATTTCTTATCCAAGCCTATTGACGAAACTCGCATCTTGCTTGATATCTGATTCTGATACCATGCTCCATGCAGGTCGAGATCCAGGTGCTGATTTTGACATTTCTCACCGATATGACTAGCTCACGTCGGTAGTCAAAATTGCATTTTGAGAATATCAGTTTGCAGGAGATAGGTGAAATTTTCAAAACCATAACAAAATGAGACACTATGTAAACTGTGACTACGTGGTTACGTAGGCAACCAGCCAATGGTCGACAGGATATTTTTTACATAACAGAGCGTTTGTAGGATGTGATTTTTCACAGAATGGCACTATTAGACCTAAGTGCCAACTGTTTTTGACTTCTAGTGCGTTTATCTTAAGCTCCAAAACTTTTCTATACTCACCTTTTATAGTAATCTTACATTATACTTACTTAAATATCAAAAGTGCCAAATGTCAAAAGTTTTTGAAACTTATTTTTTTCTTATGGCGGTGGTGGGGTGATCAAAATATAATTCAAAGCCAGATCCTACAATTTTTAGTGCCAAAAAGTGCAAATATTTTAATACATATAATTGAAGAAAAGAAAGAATACACAATAAAAATCAGTTTTAGTCTGCATCATTTATTTCGAAGAAATCGTTCAGAAATTGTACCTTTGGGTACTTACATGTGGTTTTGAATTTATAGAAATAAGTTTCCAGGAAACAAAAAAACATCTCACTTTCGACCTCAATCCATACTCACGCGTTAAAATGGCCGATAGCGATAGCTTGGGCACGCCAGCTACGTCGCTCTCTTGATGACTCAATGACGCTAACCGAGGTGCTCAGGTGTTCAGGGCAGGTACCTTGCTAGCGATGAATAGGGAAATGGAAGATAGATTTCCTGCTTACTGCTCAGGTAGGCAGGTCTTGCTGGTCTTGGCTTCTCCTGCCGTGCTCAAGTTCACTTGCTTCAGGTAGCGTCTTTCGCTCGTAAAAACTGCGAATTTGTTGGATGTTATGGAAGGGCCTAGTTGAAAATTGCATCTTAGGCGGATGATTTAGATAAAGTTAATTGTTTAAACTCACTTGATCTACTGGTAACACGTCCTAACAAACACAAAACAATTCAAGAGCGTTTCTCGGGACCTCTGTATAGCACGGACATAGACACCAAAAAGAAACCGCGTACCCTTTTTCATGTCTCTCCTAGAGAAAGCTCCCGCCCGTCTTGCGCCCAGGTCGAAATACCCTTCAATGCGTAGGCCCATCTATGAGTAGCTGTGTTAAATAAAAATCTTAGAAACTTTCATCACCGTGAAACATTCACTCAATAAATGATAATCATTAATACCATGTAAAGTAGATGTTTACGTGAATGATCAACTTTTCATTGCAGTGAATCACAACTTCTTCAAAAAGAAGAAAAATGCTCATTGATTTGATGAACAAACTTCATCAAACAAATGAATATGAGTTCATAATATTGATGAAGGAGGTCCTTATTCTATGAACAAAGATTCATCGAGTCAATGGATAACTTCATTGAGCCAATGGAAAAAAGTCAATAACAACCGTTCATCAATATTATGAACAACATTTTTTTCTGTGTAGTGGGGATGACTCCACCTCCGTTGCCTGTGTGTCAGTGTTGACGTTGACGTTTGCCAGCATAACATAACCATTGAAGTCTGATGTAGTCTTGAAATATTCATAAATCATGAAAGATTTCACCAACTTTCCATATTTTCAAGCAAAACAACTAAACAACACGAATCACCGCACAGATACACAAAGCGTTAACAATATAACAATCAGCTGTTATGAGCGTTGACGGGTTGACGCTAGTGCTTTTTGTAGTAAGTTCTGTAGTGTTGTCAAGCCTGCTTCTCCGCCTATGAAAGATTGTGACGCCATCGCGCCAAATTTGAAATGATCGAAAACTTTCATAAATTTTTTTTACCAAGGAAACTTACGAAAAAAAATCTGTTAACTATATAGCGTCACTTATCAAGAAGTGAACTTTTGAAAAAAATAATAAAAAAAATCGGTCACTACCCTATTGGAATGCGAAGTGGTAATAAGTGCGAAACAAGCGAAGTACCTGCGATATAATTCCAAGTAGATAATTGTTGGTGTTATTTATTGTAGTAGTACGCAGCAATAAACTGTGTGTGTTTTAAATCGATCGTCTCAATTATATTCGAACCCGTACGCGAAATATCGTAACAATATTCTAGAATTACATCTCCGGAGCCAGCGAGGTAGAGAATTAGGTGATGAAATAGAGCCCCCCCCTAAATGGTCTTTCCTAGCTGACTCCGTTTCTAGGCTTTGTAGGTGATGTCAGAAATGTTTTCTTCTTGATTTAAGCAAAATCGGCCAAGCGGTTACTATAAGTTATGATAATAGATCGATTTTCTGACCCAAATTCGAAGGGCTTTATCTCCGATATCTCACTTCTCCGAAATATATTTCTTTTAGGATCAGTCACTTATTTTTTATTTTTTATCGATTGACACGTTTCCGCGCCTCAACTCCGTGGCACCTTGTATTTATTTGGAGAAGAAAAGTGAAGCTTCTGCATCTGGGTCAGCTGATGTGAGATGGGGCTCGTATAGTAGAGGATGAACTTGATTTTTGAATTTAGTTAATATTTTTTTTTGATTTTTGGATTTTGGAAATGCCAATGGGCTTAAACCAAAGTACATCCTTGTAGCTCTCGAAAGAGACCTAAATGGTAAGCTTCTGTCAAGGAATGAACCCACAGGGATTGATTCCGCAGTCCTTAATCGTTTTCTCCGCGGCTCTTTACTCTAATTTTATCGTAGATAACCCCCCCATAATAAAAATTTTCATTTTTACTCCGTCCAAACGTCCACAACCCGCAATTTGTCAGCTTCCTGTGCCACTAAAGCTCGCGATTGATGGCCGATTTTACATAAATCTTCGCCGAAAAAAAAATCATTTTATCACAGTCTCAGATCTTAATTCAAAAACAGCCGTGACCATCCAAGGCTGGTTACCTAACGTTCTTATACATACCATATAATATTGATGAACATGCACGTTTATTAATCGCTTATAATTTCCGTTTTATTGTGCGCTTTTCAGCAAAACCGCGCGCGGCAGTTAATTAAATTGCTTGTCTTATTTCGCAACTGAACGGAATGCTAATTTATTGTGCCTGGTACTTAACCGGTAAGAAGGTGGAAGGCAAAAATACAAAAAAGCGAACAATTGTTTTATCGGATTTTTGCGTAATTTTCGGGGAGCGCGGTTTCTCAACCACAAAATGAGGTGTGGGAGAAACGTGATTGTGACACAAAAATGAAGCGCGCGATAATACCTACCACACAAACACACGCTAACTCGATAGTGTAATAGTGCTGATGATGATGATGATGATGATGATGCGATGACAGACACCCATGAGTCAAGTCGCAAATCAAGCAGACAACCGCAAGACATTTATTTACAGCGCTACTGCTGGAGATTAGCTAATCGTTTTTCTAAACTCTAGCGTATAATCCGCTCCAATCGTTTTCGGGCCGCGGTTGGCTGATGGTATTTTTTTCTCAATTTGGCTACTATTGAAGTCGATCCAGTGACAGTTGCATAGTTACATTATTAATAAACACATCAATCTTGTCCAGAATGATGCTGCCTCAGTTTGAATTCGATAATTTTGATATTTACACAGATCCTTGCTTTCGCCGTTCGTACACCAACTGTCTACTGTCAGTATATTTTGGATAATTTGTCACTGTTTCTTAACCGAGAGCCGCGGGGTAATTCAAATCCAGGAAGAGTTATGAGTTATGTACGCTGCCAGTCGTTTTCGTGTAGAGCGGGTCGCGAGGTCCGCGTTGTGATCTTAAATCTTATTTTATTTTTTGGGGCGCCAACCGAGAGTGAGCAGACGGCCCTTGACTTCTCGGTTAAGTCAATAGAGCGAACACCCGGTATGAACTCCAAATGGTTTTTATTTGGGAGCTGGCAGCAACTAACAGGAGCTGAAATTGTAGGAATTATTGTAAAGAAAAACCAGTCTATCTCCCCACCTTGCGGTGTGTCTAATAGGAAGCCTCGCCCAAAAAAAAGTTCTTCGCAGCAATAAATCATTCTGGTACATTATTACAAAAGTACACATAAAACACGTACACACATACATACAGTAAGAAGTATCGTTATTGTTTTATTAGCTTGGAAACTGTTTGAAACTTGCTTGGCAAAAAATTAATAATGATGGTACCTACTCTAAAACTTCAATGAAGTGATATCGAAACATATTTGCCAAATGTGACCTGAGATAAAATAAGTAGTCATTAATGTAAAAAAAGGCAATGAAATAAAAAGAGAAATAACTGTATGTGACACGTAAGAATACCTCTCATCTGCGCTGCGATTTGCGGTAAAAATGGGAGAGTATTCAACTAGTTTGAAAGTTTGAAAGGCCGAGAAGAGCAAATGTTTGAAATAGGACCTTTTCGATCTGCAATACTTTGGCTCCAATCGCTTCGCTGGTTGTATATAGAAAACTGTGAAAATAAAAATTTTCCTCACTGATTGAAAATCATGCTGCATTCATAGCCGATGAAAATCTTCATAAACCTTATCAATAAATAATGGACCATTGTTTCTCAATCGCTGTCACACTGTGACAAAGGTCTGGATATGTACTTCAATTTAAAAAAAAATTAGGCACAAAGCTTCATTAGATCCAAAGATAGGATGATGAAAAGGCTGACATCCATGCGTTTTCTCTATTTTGAATGAGTTTCACGAGTTGTGCATTCTTTATTGTTGTTAAAGATTGTTTATATTCGATCAATCATCTTTAAACGTCGTCGGTATCAACCTGCAAGAGTTGAGATTCCATTAGTGAAAGAATGAACTCGATATATTGAACTGTTCAAAAGATACGGAAGATTTAGGTGAATTTTGTTGAGAAACGAGGAACGAGGAACGAGGAAAAAAAATAAAATAATGATCACGAAAAAAAAAAGCGGCCACAAATAGCCTCCGCCACTACGTCTGGCGAAGCTTAAAAAACAAAATGTCTTTAGCGAGAAATGGATGTGTTTACAGGCAAATATCCGAAAGTAAGGAAGACTTGACTTTCCAAAAATTTACGAATGGGCGAAGTAGTTGCTTTTTTCATGAGAAGTGCGAGCGTTTACTTCGAAAACCAATCTGTCAACACCAGTAGAAACACATTCCCACCCCTGGACCAAGGTAATAGACCTAAAATGTCGACAGCCACCACTTGGAACGGAAACTTGACGTTCTTTTCCTAGCCCATTAGACGTAGAGGTCCAGCAGTAGAAACTTTTTGTTCACCACAGATATGGCAGCGTTCAACATGTTTCAACACATCTCACCTCCTCTTTAACTATACGTCTCCTTTACTCTAGTGGAGGTCTTGTAAAAACCAAAGTGTGACGCGGTAGAAATATCATGACAAAATTTTAGCACGTTTTTTCGCTGACTTTTAGGTAGAACCAATTTCTATTCAGGGACGTTACTCTTCAAAGGCAATCTGGACGGAATAAATTTCTCAATGAAGTTATTCGAAATGCACCAAAATTTATATTTGTTTGGATAAGAAGTGATTTGTGATCTCAGATTTACGTACCCGGCATCCAGATTTTTTCTAAATTCACGTTCAACAGATCCACCTCAGGTGACGGTATCCGTGAAAGAAAGTCGGGCACAACATGAAGTTGGTCTTTGCGATGGACTAATTCAAATGAATAGTTTTGCAGTTTTACCGCCCGTCTGGCCACTTTTCCAGTTGGTTCTCTCAGCCTATTCAGCCAAATTAATGAGTAGAGTGGTCTGTGATGACCGTAAACCGTGTACCTTGAACTAGGGTCTGAATCAGTCGAGCAAAAATAGAAGCGATAAAAGCTCTTTCTAGGTTACTGAATTCCTTTCGCCTTTCTGTCTTACTTAAAGCTCGCGAGCAGAATGCAATTGCTACTTCTTCTCCGTCAATTTCCTGTGTTACCATTCCGCCTAAACCAAAGTTGGAGGCATCACATTGGATGGTGAATGGTAAATCGAAATTAGAACTACTCAAAACTGGTGCAGATACCAACGCCTGTTTTATTTAGGTTGAGGACTTTTCGACTGCAGGATTCCACGTGACCTTCTGTCTTTTCCTACTGCCTCTTAAAAGATCGTTAAGGACAGAGTTAAATTGGTAAAATAAGCGTTGCGGAATCAATCCCTGTGGGTTTATTCCTTGACAGAATCTTACCATTTAGGTCTCTTTCGGAAGCTACAAGGATGTAAGGTTGCGGCCTCATAAAAGTTTACACCGACGGCGATCGAGTGGCCATGCTGATTCAGTTTTGACGTAATTTTGAATGGGCATGGCCACACGATTGTCATCGGTGTAAACTTTAATGAGGCCGCAACCGTACTTTGGTTTGAGCCCATTGACAT
This sequence comes from Anaspis maculata, assembly GCA_949128115.1. NCBI lineage: Eukaryota > Metazoa > Arthropoda > Insecta > Coleoptera > Scraptiidae > Anaspis > Anaspis maculata. Next base: position 35,312,810 of record OX421962.1, on the reverse strand, counting down.
TCCCAAAATTAAAAAAAATAATTTTTGCTTGACATGCTCTTCAAACGTCTTCGATACGATAATTATGTCATCTAAGTAACAAAATACGTACGGCTCATACTTGGGACCAAAGATAGCGTCTATGAGGCGCTGCTGTGTCTGAGCTGAATTACAGAGTTCAAAGGGCATTACTTTTAAGTGAAACATTCCCCTACCCGGTATAGAGGAACTTGTTTTTTCCTTGGAATTCGCGGACAAACCGACTTGCCAAAAGCCTGGCGAAGGTCCACCGAAGGAATCAATTTAGAATCTCCCAACCAGCTATAGATTCGATCGATCCTAGAGAGAGGGTAGCGGTCAGGTTAAGCAAGAGAATTGAGTCGGCGACCATCGAAGCAAAAACGGTACTCACCCGATGATTTCATGACCAGACGAACACAAATTGCCAATTGTAATTCTTGTGAAATGTAAACGTTACAAGTTTTACTTTATGTGTGGATCTGATAGAGTGTCCTGTGCATCTAATGGAGTGAGTGTAATATTATGCTACGATGACTGCCGTTGATCCGATTGAATTGAAATTTGGTATATAGATAATATGATTTCAGCGTCGGGTGCCCTGATTAGTGGTTGTCATCTGTCAAACGGAAATTAGACTGCCAATAAATGATAAAGACCATTTCTCACGAAGCTCATCATGTCAATAAGCAAGCCTTCGAAAAACTGCATTCAGAATAGTTCCAAGTAATGCTTCATCAGTCCCTGTTGAAAGTTATACTGTTGGATTTGAATCAAATTCGGTAAAAATCAAAGCGACGAGAAAGAAAGTTTTAGTCAGCAGTCGGTGTTTTCCACCATCCCGGGTCAGGTGCTATGAAAAATTTCTGCCCAATTTTTCTTCGTCCCTTGATACCCACCGGGAGCGCATTGTGGTGCAACAACAGATTTTTTTCTCTAAACTCTAAAATATGATGTTCAGATTATAGAAAGGCAGTACTAACCGCCATGCGCCGGCGGAAACCGTTTAGAACGGATTATAGCTCTTCGCTCTTCTCGGGGAGACGCCGGGAAAAAGTTCCGAGTGTGAGAGGTGCGCGCACGACGTCTTCGGCTCTTTAATCCGACAAGACACATTACACGCCACGGACCGTGTTTTTGGCGTTGCCGAATTTGGCGCCAGACAAGCGGTTTTAATTGCCGGTGTGTTTTGTTGTGCACGCGGTGTGGTGTGCGGGGCAAACAAACCGTATACGCATGCAGACGATATAAATTTTGTGGGCCGATTGTTCATCTTTTGGCTCGAGTCGGATCGATTTGTCATGCCGGGCGGTCGGCCGGCCAAAAGACCCATCAGGTGCGGGGCGAGCGAGCGAACACAACACCCATCGGACCCATTGTTTAAACAAATGGTAATTTCTGCGTGCTGCATAAGTTTCACGGCTTTTTTTCGACCGGGGCAATTATCATTCATCAGATTTCGCAAGCCGAGATAAAGTGTATACCCGCGCGCCGCGCGGTCGAGAACCGAGCGTGAGCGAAAGAGCTTTGGCAGGAAAGGCACGACCTCGCGCCCGGCACGAAAAGCCCCTTTTCTTTCGACGCTTGTAAGGACTGCCGGGCGGTGGGCGGCTGAATTTTGATTATTCAAGACAATAATGATAATATGAGAAACAATTTTAAAAATTCAGTAAAATCATCACTCCCGTCACTAATGGACTCAGTAGCTCTCACCAGCCTCGGCAAGCCGAGGCCTGAGTGAGAGCGTCGAGAGAGCCGCCCCGCTTGCATGGAGTTCCAGACAATCATGGAAATTCAAACTACTGATTTAGCACAAGTGGCAAGAGTAATCAGTAATCATGTACATGATATAGTTTTTCTGTTGTTTTAGGTTGGTATCAATTCTAGTTCTGCGAATTTAATAAACGAAAACTATGTCAGCTGTCAATCAAATAACCCCATAACGTGAAGTGATAAAACAAAATTATACGAGACCGAGAACGAGAACCCATAGAGGAAACTAGAGCGAGAACAAGAGCTACCCAACTTTTGCTCTAGTCTTGCCCTCGAGAAGCACTACTCTACCTTCTCCAGACCACGCACCGTCCCAGCGTATCACTGAATAAGTATATTGTTGATAGACATATGAGGATCCCAAAACCATATTGGAGAAATAAATCAAGGGCAGAATTGAAATAAGGAATCTTCGAAGAAACCACAGGACTTCGAACTTGAAGGCTAGTGCGTTACTGCCAATTGAAAGTGAAAACTGTTGGAGAACACAAACAATACTGGCAGAGGGCCGCTTACAAACTAAACTGGAAAGAGTTGAAGACTCTCCCAAGTGGAGATGAGGCATAAGGCCAAAGTAATATAACAATTGAATTCAAAACGCAACGTGCCGGATCTACGCAGCTTCTAGCTTTCTCGAAGTAGGAGAAAAAAATGGAAAAAAAACTTCCCTGTGGCTGACGTGCGTTGCCGAAGTCCTGGCGACTCCATTCCTGTCGCCTCCACCAAGCCACCGGACCTCCGACGGATGTTCCTTTGACTAGCTTAGTTGGAAAGTTGTCGGTAATTCAAAATAGCTGGGCGCCCAGGCCTGACGTAGCTTCGGCCGACGCCTGGTGATATTGGCCTGTGGAACTATTCAACCGTCGAAGCCGAGGACCTGGGGGACAAACAACAGAAACGGATCAGCACATACACAACGCGTGGCAAAAGGGAGGATAATTAACACTGAGGATAATTGACATTAACGGTATCCAAGGCGGCTATTCGGCACATTTCAGTAGCGAGGCTAGACAATTATGCATAAATCAAAGACTAGAACAAGAAAAAAAACAGTCGCGTGTCATCTCCGGTCTTCCTAGGTTATGGCGTTTGACAGTCCGTCAACCGGACGTTTAGTGACGTCGTGAATCTCGCTCTTATTGACTCGAACGTTCACCAACTTTTTGAGTTCTCGCCGAGGCGGGAAGTTTGGCCCAACGATACATAACAAAACCACGTAACTTTGATTCGGTAGCCGACGATGCAAGTGGTGGCGTGAGTTCGGCAGCGAGCACGGCTGGCGGTGGAAACTCCAGTGGTGATGGAACGTGAAAAATAGCGATAACCGGCGGCGGCGGAAACTCCAGCGACGGTGGAGCGTGAAAAATAGCGATAGCCGGCGGCGGTGGAAACTCCAGCGACGGTGGAACGTTGAAAATAGCGATAGCCGGCGACGGTGGAAACTCCAGCGGCGGTGGAACGTGGCAAATAGCGATAGCCGGCGGCGGTGGAAACTCCAGCGACGGTGGAACGTTGAAAATAGCGATAGCCGGCGGCCGTGAAAACTCCAGCGGCGGTGGAACGTGGGAAATAGCGACGGAAAATGGCAATAGCGCCGGAAAAAGGCCCCTGTAGGAGATGAGCCAAGGCGGCCGGCGGCGGTTTTCTACTCGTGCAGCATGGTCGGTACGAATTCGGCGACAGAAAATAACGAGTTTTTCGCTCGAAACGATTTAAACAGCTTGCGTCTATTGCCGAAAAACTTCACCGAAAAAAAAAAACACGATCCCGCACGTCAAACGTAAACGGGTGGTGGCAACACCAAAATTCCTAGATCTCACCAGAAGTAACCAGGAACTGGCACACGCGTAACTGGTGGTGTGCATTGAAGCGGACCACTGTTCGTACGAAAATCCGAACGTAACAAGGTTTTGTTGAGTTTTTGTTTTGATTTTATTGCTTTCATTAAGAGGTTTCTGATGCGACTAAAAAATTTGTTGACGGGAATCGGTTTTATTTTATTTTTTCCTTAAGTAGAAACTCTTCCAAAAAGAAAATGTACGGGCATTGCTACCAAATTTTGAAAATTTCCAAAAATGTTTGAAAATTTTTGATTTTGATTTTTGGCAATTCAAAAACTAGATAGCATCGACAATGCATCTCTCTTCAAGGAAGTCGCATGCCAAATTTGAACTTTTTGAATCATTTTTGGTACCTTTTTTTTGGAAATAAGAAGTTCAAATTTGGCACGCGACTTCCTTGAGGATAGATGCATTGTCGATGCTATCTGGTTTTTGAATTTTCAAAAATCAAAATCAATAAATTTCCAACATTTTTTGGAAATTTGCAAAATTTGATTGCAATGCCCGTACATTTTCTTTTTGGAAGAGTTTCTACTTGACGAAAAAAGTAAAATAAAACCGATTCCCGTCAACAACTTTTTTAGTCGCATCAGAAACCCCTTAAGGCTCCGATAAAAGTAACGAAAGTTTTGCGTGACGTAGCAATACTGAGGCTCAAGTCCCCTCCAGATGAAGCCACGTAAAAAGATATAATTTTGTTGATGTCAATTTCTCTGGCTGAACGGAGATCGGCGGATTTGGAACAATGATTTAAATGACAATATATAACAGCTTTCAAGAAATTTGAACTCTCGAATTACACCTCAAAAGTGAATTAAAATTAAAAAGCATTAAAATCCTGTAAAACTTTAGCTTTAGTCAAATTCACTTTTGGTTTCTACTTGAGGTTGTCATAGGATTTTTATAATTTTTTTTAATAAAATCAACGGAAAAGTGGACGCCTTCTTTCACGGTAATGACAATTAGATGAGAAAATAGAGATACATTTATTCCAAATTAATTTTTTTAGTATTCTGGAGAAAACAAGAAGAATTTAATCATAAAAACACAAGTGTGGCACCTGGATTTGGACTGGGCCTGGTATTTTGTACTTCCAACCCGTCATCAGGCCAATTGACAGCGCAATAGAAAACGAAATAATAGTTTTTGTTGACATTATGTTCCTAAAAATAGAATAGAACCAAAACACAATCTGTGCGTAATTTGAGTACTTGCGATTTCTACCAAGAAAAACCGCAGGTGCTAAAATCTGATTGAATTATTTGCTAATTGACGTAACGCTCAACTACGCTTCTGTTCTCGTGAGATCATTGACTGTGAAGATTGCCATTGTGAGTTCACCGACTGATAAAAAACAATAAAAATATTAACCTCAGTCTTGGCGTTGAAAAATATATATGGACTGATTTCTCTTCCCATGATGTCTTGGCGCAGTTTTCAAAGATTGAATGGCTCAATCTTATTGATTACAAAAGTTGAAAATATGACAGAGGTAACTAGCACATTAATCAGATTTTAATATAACAAGACTATATTTACATATCTAATATGTTTCTAATACTGGGAGCATAAATTATTGGTAGATGGCGATCAGAAAATAAATATGACCATTTTGTTCTCATATGATGTGCAAAGCAGATTTTCGACTTTCCAAAAATAAATATGAGCTAGGGTAAAAAACTAATTGCATATAACGACAAAATTAGTGTTTGACTATTCCAGCTATACGTTTTGTTTTTTACAAGTTTACATCGAATTCTTTTTATACCTCTCTTGTGTCACTTTTGCAAATACCTCAGACCAGTACTTTGCATAAGCAAATAAACAATTTCGCATTAAAAATTGCTACAAGCTGAAAATTCTTGTTTTCGCTACCAATGATCACGTTTTTGACATTGTTCGAACTATAGTCACAACTTTATTGAACAATATTCCAAATTTAACGACCGGTGGCTATACATGGCGCAATTTTTATGCACTTATGCTAGACTGGAATGTTGTACACGTAGCGTAATCGATTAATATCAACTGAATGAACATTTAAAAAAAATGCTGATTCGACAAAATTTGTTGGCCGCGAAAAAAGTGGCACCCAACCACACTAGCCTTGAAATAGACGTAACTGAGGACGTCTCTTCTCACCTTGCGTCTCCTGAAAGAAAACGTTTTAATTCGTGAACCCTAAAGCCCATAAATTATTTAATGAATGGGCGCAGGCCAAACTAATAACACAGCTGAATGGCAGTACCTGAAAGGACTTTTGGGCGTCGCATTGTGGATGCGATAATGGTTATCTGTTAGCGCAGATTGGGTGGCCACCTATATGGCCGGCTGCTAATGTGCACTGATCCCATTGTCGGATATCATATTATTCCCATTGTGCCACGGTCAGCCGTATAGGTGATACGCTCCGATTTCTGCAGATCCGGATCAAGGAATCAGCCCAGTCGCAATCAACGCAGTTTATTTCCTCGGAACTCGGACGAGGCGCTGGATCAAAAGCATTCAGTCATCACAGTCGCGAGATAAACAAGAGAAGCTGTCAACGTCACGAGCTAAATCTCTGAATTGATGTTGATCCCCCTCGATGCGTCCCTGCATCGGGGACAGCTGACCCTAGCGGCGACTCGGCGAGCGCGCGCTTCTAAGAGCATTACCGGACGATTATGTCATTGTGCCATGTGTGACGGGGCTGCTGATGCCTGAAAGGATTGCTGCTGAAATCCCGATTGTCCGCTGTGGGCCACTTTCAGAGAAAGATCTTTTGTGCGTCGAAAAGGCTGATTTGGGGACAATCACCCTGCGGTCCATTCCCGTTACACTTTTACAGATTGGGGGAATCGAACCGCAAAATTTCGAGCAAAATATCGCACCGATGCGACGGTAACGTTCGAAAGTCAAATATCGAGGGGTGACTCTGTGGGTTGACCATACCATACAATGGGGTTTTATAGCGCTCTCTGGATTAATTGGCACGGCATTAGTCTCTGAAGTGTTGACGATAAACATGTTTATGCCAATAGTTGATGTTTGTTTTGCTGTTTAGACATCCAAAGAGGATATAAAATGGTTCATGACACGATGACTTATTTTTGGAGTTTGATGGCAGGTATAGTTACGATCGAAATATTTCTCACGGCTATGTTTACAAAGTAGTCTGGACTCTGTCACGCTCATTAGAAACCACCCCTTTCCCTATCTTACACAACGGCGGATTGTCTTCTCAAGTTCCATATGAATGCGGAACGTAAGGTGTAGTTAGTTGTAATTATAATAAGTGGTATGAATAATGTCGATGATTTTTTTAAAGTACTACATATTTTTAAAAATAATCCAAAGCTGAGAATACAACGAGCCCATGGAGCGAATTAACATCAATTATAAATTGATAAAATGGTGAATTTTGTTAACAGTACCTACTCGCGATTTGATATAACTTCTCACTCCACAAGATGACTGCCAAATGCGCATTGAAATGAGTAGATAGTGATAACATAACCAAACTGCCAATGACATAAGAGTAACATAACATAACAATGGTAACCAATTACTGTCAACGCATCCCGCTTTTGGCAGCCATCTTGTGGCCTGAGCAATATTCATATTGCAAATAAGCTCAATATAACCACAACACTTTACTGCATAAGTTATCCGCCTATGGCTTGTCCCCTTCGTTGGTCAGGCTCTTGAAATCATACTTATGTGACAGACACCTGTTTGTCCAGCATAACGGTAGTAGGTCTAGTGAGTTCCTTCAGCCATCGGGTGTGCCACAGGGTTCTAACCTTGGTCCTGAGCTTTTTGATATATATGCTGACGACATAGTAGCTAATCTATCTGTGAAACATTTATTATATGCCGATGATCTGAAAATATTTTGCAGAATTGATGATCGCGCCGACTGTCGGTTACTTCAGGCAAATCTTGACATGGTTGATGAGTGGTGCAAAGCTAATTTTCTGTCACTAAATGCCTCGAAGTGCTACGTACAGTCTTACACTCGGAAGCGCAACCCAACTTTCTATGACTACAACCTGGGCGCGTACACTCTTTCTAGACCTGGCAGCGTCAGAGATCTTGGTGTTTGTTTTGACCCAGAGCTTTCCTTCAGAATGCACATAAACGATGTCGTCAAATCGGCGTTCAGAAGTCTGGGTTTTGTCATCCGAAACTCAAGGGACTTTGCGGATGTCGCTACGCTTCGTCTGCTGTACTGCACGTTTGTCAGGTCGAAGCTTGAGTGTGCTTCTATTATTTGGAGCCCCCTATATAAGACTCATATCAACAGCCTAGAGAGAGTGCAGCGGAGATTTTTGAGGTTTCTGTCCTTCAGGTTGGACAGTGTCTATCCTCCTAGGGGTTTCCCTAACAGTGAGCTGCAGAACAGGTTCCACTTACGGAGTTTGAACAATCGCAGGGCTGCCCACTCCGTTATTTACCTGCACAAGATTCTTTTTGGGGGAGTTGACTGCGCTGAGATTCTGAGCAGGATTGACTTTCGCGTGCCTGGTGCTCATTTGAGATCAAAAGCTCTGTTTCTGCTGTTTTTTGCCAGAACAAATCTTATGGCATCTTCTCCTCTCAGCAAGATGTACTCAAATCACAGCTTGATCAAGAGTGACGTCGACATCCTGTTCTGCACTCCTGCTTCCATATATGCTGCCTTTTCTAAACTCGACCTGTAATTGGGCTCTGGCCTGTTGGTCGTTTTAATCACTAATAATAATAATAATAATAATAATAAACTTCAGCTCTTTAGCCGAGTTATCTCAGTGGTTTTTGAGAAACAAACTAAAGTACCTACTCAACAAAATGAGTGTCACCCTGCCAATTTTGACCTAACTTTGAACCTAGACAACTCTGTAAAGCCATTCAATCAATTTTCAGACTGTCCGCTAGCCCAGTCTTCCAGCTTTCAGTCCGTATCTTTGAAAAACGTGGAATATTCCACATAAAATTTCTACAGGGTGTTCAATACGCTGGTGGAAAATACCTGAAAGTTTGGCATACTCCCTCTTGAGCAATTTTGTTTTCTTGGATTCCAATATCAGCGGCAAGAAGGTAGAACTCATACTTCGGGACGGCTCTTGAATTCTCAGTTTATTTCTTCAATTCACAGATTGACCTCAAAAAATCGACTTTTTGGTGTTACAGTTGTAACTTTCTTAGTCGCCGACCGATTTTCGAGATTTCAGGCTCATTTTGAAGCTAAAGCTTCAGGTAGGATCTTAAGATCATAATCAATAGCTCAAGGCAAACATCTAAAATACAGGACCGCATAAAAAGTGATCAAAACCTGAAATCTTAGAATATGAATTGGTAGGAGAGTCGGATGGAAATCAACTCACCTCCGAAAAAATAATAATCTATTCTGAACACTTCAAGGTATCCTTTTCTTCTATAAGACCTGAACTGTTACTGAAAGGAACCAAATTACAACCGCATGTTTTTGGGAGAAAATCGGAGCCTTGCTCACATAAGGCTGCTCGTAACCAACGTTATAAAAATCGGAACAATCACTCACTTGTCGATCACTGCTTATTAGTGAATATTAAGCTTTTGTTACTTTGGTTACGAACATTTTCAGATGCACAAGGGCGATATTCCTCGTCCAAAAGCAAACAGTTCTGATTTCGCCTGTTAACCAGCAATTCTAGTCATAGAAGAAAAAAAGCACCTGAAAGTGTTTAGAATGAATGGTACTTCAGAAGGTAAGTTGATTTTCATTCGATTCTCCCCTCAATCTAGACTCCGAGATAAGTTGAGGTTTGGGTCACTTTTCATTCAACCCTGTACCTTCAATGTCTGTCTTGAGTTGATTTTGATCCTTTGGTATTCCTCCTAGAAGTTTAATTTCAAAATGAGCCGAAAATTTTGGAAATCGGGCAAAGAGAAAAAGAGTTATTATTGCATTGCAAAAAAGTTATCTTCTTAAGGTAGGTCGCCCTGTAAATAAGAGAGAGACACCAAAAATTCAAAAACCGTCTCGAGGTATAAGGTATTCTTGCCTACGATGTTAAAATACAGTAAATAGTAGTTTACAATACGAGTTGGCTGTCACATAAGTGGTTTGCAGACACGAAGCCGAAATTTGCAGAACGAGGGCGCAGCTGCCCTCACCTGCTGCCAAAGGCGCGTGGCGTGTGTCCAGCAGGCTCGAGTTTGGTTCCTGCGATTCTCCGAATTTTTTTTTATGGAAAAGATCATTTTTTATATTTTGAAAGCAATCAAAATTTAAAAGACTGGTCTTTGACGGGATTCTTGATTTTTTTGCGATAATTCGGTGTACCGCTCGCTTGTAAGATGCTCAAGCATAACAACAGCCACAGGCAGGCTTGGTCCGAAAATAGCGGTGTTTTTCGAGAAAAAATTGAAATATATAAGAAAATATCAGTATTGATGAATCTGGGTGGTCAGAGACACGGTGTTTTTCGAGAAAAAATTGAAAATTGTGAAAAAAATATAAATTTTTGAAAATTTCAATTTTTGAAAATTTGAAATACACATTTTGTTTATAAACCCATTTAAAATTACTCTTATTTATGTAATTATCATTTATCCACTGGTTTTTATAAAATCTATGTTCACAGAAGAACTCGAAAATGACGTCTTAATTTGAATGTAATTTTCTACCGGTCGTAGGAAAAATAGTGTACGTAACTCGCCGTAAAGTGTCTTACTTCCATTCGTGTGATTTCTGCACTCGGCTGCGCCTCGTGCATTAACTTACACACTCATGCATAATGTATCACTTTCCGTACTTGTTACGTAATGTACTATTCCGTTCAAGAGGGAGCATGTCAAACTTTCAGAAATTTTGCACCAGTCTATTGAACACCTTAAGGAAATATTATGCGAAACATCTTTGTGTTTGAAAAATACAGACTAATAGCTGGAGGACTGGACTAGCAAACAGTCTAAAAATTGATTGAATGGCTTGTAGCATTTCCAAGTTGTCTAGTTTCAAAGTTAGGTCAAATTTTGCAGGGTGACACTTATTTTGTTGAGTACTTCAAAAGGAAAATTTGGAGCCCGTTCTAACTTCACTTTGAGTGATATCTATTCCTATTCGCGGAAATGTTTATGCAATAACGATACGATGATGTTTTCATATGGATGCGCTTTTTACAGCTTTCCTGAAAGCTCTCTGTCGGTATCTCATTAGCATCGAAATTTACGAGGCTAATCAAACGCGTGCTTGAAATATTACCGAATTAAAACAGTGTCATGCCATTAATATTTATAGGCGGTCGTGGGTAATTTGAAAGCTCTGTTAGTTGTCGCGGTGCATTTTAATGCATCCCACCGTACAGATCAATTCTGCGGCCGCATTTACTTTATTCCATCATCAGCTCAAATCCTGTATTATACACCTAACCGTAACCGACGCTTATTTTTTGCATGAATGATTAAAACACCCGTTTATGTTCCGTCACAACGTTAGCTACCTATCTTGGTCACAGTACTCACAGCACACGCTTCCAGACCAAATGTATTGTTTGTATCACTCTCTGAAAACTACAAGCAATTAGTAGTTATCACGAAATCAACGCTGCAATTAAATTTTGTAAATTATCAACACAAGCTGCTGATTCTCAAGAACTGCATTGGATAATGCTAATCGCCTGGGCGATAAAGTACAAGAAGAGGCATCCAAGTGCAAACTTACCTAATCAACTTGTTGCGCTTCTTGGGAAGCATTTACAATACAAGCAAGACGCTAACGCTAGCAGAATGATCAACGACCTCTATTCTATGCTAGTGAATTGTTATACTCAATAACGTCCATCATCATTTCTTGAGGCTATTAAAACTTTTACTTTTTAGTCTACCATCGGGTTGTGGCCGTAACAATTTTCGGATTTTCCAGCCAAAATGTTTCAAAGCTAGACTAAATCACGTTTCCAAAGCCGGCTGCAAATTGCAACGTTCCAAGCACGACCATTGTGTGTTGACAAATCCGCGGAAGAAAGGTGTTGAAAGATCGCTGTCATTGCCGCTACCAGCTAGCTGCAGCTCTCTGGGCTAGAGTCGGAGATGATTGATAACGCCGACGAGCCATTAACCCGTCCACTCAGATAGTCGAGGGGGCGCCAAGGCTCTCTCTCCTTCCATAAGCCCGGCGAGCAGCACACGGTCGCGCGGCCTCCTTTGATTGACATCGTTCAGCGATATACGATGTGCGAGACGTTGTTCCGAATTTTCCGGATAGGCTTTTCGAAGAGGCGCTTGGCGCCTATGCAAATTTCCATATCCGTTATGTTCGCCATCCATCATCTAGTAAGCCGTGTGGTGGTGGTGGCGTGTGAACAAGTGTTCATGTCTGAGTCGATTACCGAGCCATTTCTCAGAGTAGGTATGGAGTAAACGCCGGGATGCTCCAAGAGCTCAAGGATGTCGCTTGAAGCACATCACTTCGACGTGCATTAGGTTCTTGAGAATTTTTTATTTATAAGTTATCAGCTTGATTCTTCATTTTGCTTCATAAGAGGCATATTTTTAATAATTTGCGTTGATTTCTTTATTATTGGGATGCCAATGTAGAAGTTAACACGCATTCTTCTGTCTGTATTACTGCATGTGCATGTACTACTACAATAATTATTATTCATAATCACATGTCGCTCCTGACTTGGCGTTCGATCTTGTCGCTGCGTTCCCTCTCTCTTTCGTCATCCTTGACCCAATTGCTAGTCTCCGTGCACTTCTTAACAGATAAAGGTAAAGATTCGAGAAGGTTCTGGTACATCCTTCCGGAAATCGTCTTGACAGTTCTCGCTGCAATTCTTCCATCCCAGCACTTATTCAACTAACTTAATTCAATCGAAAGAGCTCTATAAAAGTCTAGTATAGCTTCACTCAAAACCGGCAATTTCTCAAACGGCTGTTCAGCCAATTATACGAATTTGTGGCTTACCCCGGAGTTCTCCAGCGAATATGGTAACAGCGGGTAGAAATATCGGTGGAAATGATCAATTTTCATCTTCACCTCCTCCTATACTTCTGGTCCATAGGTACAAAGAAATCCAAGACACAGCTGACAATAGGTGCTTTCCTTTTACAACCTGAACTAAGTATTCTGACCTAAGTTGTTAGTGGTATCTCACTTTCGCGCATGCGATTTCTCGCTCTTTCTCTCTCTAACTTAGATCAGTTCAGTGAGTTTTGTGCTGAAACGAAAGCACCTATTATCTTGTAACTCAAAAAAATCACTGGCATTTTGTCATGGCCTCGTCAAAAATGATAATCCTAAAGGGGCTTTCACAAAATTTTAAAATGTCATTCATGTGTCGTTCAGTTATTTCTGTCTACAATAGTACTTCGGAACGAAAATAAAATGTCAGATGTCATTCGAAAAAAAAAATAACAATTTGATCAGTCCAAGCATTTTTCGAAAGTCTCGACAGGAAAAAATGTTGCGAATTTCAGACTTCAACAACAACAACAACAACAACAAGAACAAACAATACAAAATTCCACCTACATATCTAAATTCGGATTTCAGTTGTTATAGACAGGGTGTCCCGTTTTTCAACGCTCACTATTGGTATCTCGGAAACGGTAAGAGATACCTACAAAATCGGTGAAATTACAAAAAGGTGTATTTTAAATATGTCAAGATATCTTAGATATCTTCGATGATTTCTGAAATATCCCAAAAGAAAAACTGAAAAATTCCGGATTCGAACATTTCAAATTATTTCTTCATTATGACAGCTATCAATTTGAAAATTGATATCCTGACATTTTTTAAAGTCAATAACTTTTTCTCACGCCTACTAGTTTTTGAGATTGGACAAGTTAATTTTTTTTTTCTCATGAACGCTATATCATTTATTCACCCCAAAAAACTAATCTTCTCTTCCTCTTCACAAGAATATGGAACACTTATAGCATTTTTGTCAAATTAAGCTGTTAACCCGGCGTTGACAACGGTATTTTGTTTTTCTATACCCCCATGATATCAGAGCAGCCGTTGGTAACATAGGTATAGCTAAAAGGACACAACTCTGCATAGAGCAAAATGGCTTCGATTGACCTTTCCAAAAATGAAGGATAGAGAATGATTTCGACAGTTGTCCTAACCTACGCAAAACATTTTGCGCATGATGTCATGTTAACGTCAGGTTCTATGCATCATTAGCAAGTGTCTTGTCTCGTTAAATTTTGTTTCGCCACATCCTTCCGGAAATCGTCTTGACAGTTCTCGCTGCAATTCTTCCATCCCAGCACTTATTCAACTAACTTAATTCAATCGAAAGAGCTCTATAAAAGTCTAGTATAGCTTCACTCAAAACCGGCAATTTCTCAAACGGCTGTTCAGCCAATTATACGAATTTGTGGCTTACCCCGGAGTTCTCCAGCGAATATGGTAACAGCGGGTAGAAATATCGGTGGAAATGATCAATTTTCATCTTCACCTCCTCCTATACTTCTGGTCCATAGGTACAAAGAAATCCAAGACACAGCTGACAATAGGTGCTTTCCTTTTACAACCTGAACTAAGTATTCTGACCTAAGTTGTTAGTGGTATCTCACTTTCGCGCATGCGATTTCTCGCTCTTTCTCTCTCTAACTTAGATCAGTTCAGTGAGTTTTGTGCTGAAACGAAAGCACCTATTATCTTGTAACTCAAAAAAATCACTGGCATTTTGTCATGGCCTCGTCAAAAATGATAATCCTAAAGGGGCTTTCACAAAATTTTAAAATGTCATTCATGTGTCGTTCAGTTATTTCTGTCTACAATAGTACTTCGGAACGAAAATAAAATGTCAGATGTCATTCGAAAAAAAAAATAACAATTTGATCAGTCCAAGCATTTTTCGAAAGTCTCGACAGGAAAAAATGTTGCGAATTTCAGACTTCAACAACAACAACAACAACAACAAGAACAAACAATACAAAATTCCACCTACATATCTAAATTCGGATTTCAGTTGTTATAGACAGGGTGTCCCGTTTTTCAACGCTCACTATTGGTATCTCGGAAACGGTAAGAGATACCTACAAAATCGGTGAAATTACAAAAAGGTGTATTTTAAATATGTCAAGATATCTTAGATATCTTCGATGATTTCTGAAATATCCCAAAAGAAAAACTGAAAAATTCCGGATTCGAACATTTCAAATTATTTCTTCATTATGACAGCTATCAATTTGAAAATTGATATCCTGACATTTTTTAAAGTCAATAACTTTTTCTCACGCCTACTAGTTTTTGAGATTGGACAAGTTAATTTTTTTTTTCTCATGAACGCTATATCATTTATTCACCCCAAAAAACTAATCTTCTCTTCCTCTTCACAAGAATATGGAACACTTATAGCATTTTTGTCAAATTAAGCTGTTAACCCGGCGTTGACAACGGTATTTTGTTTTTCTATACCCCCATGATATCAGAGCAGCCGTTGGTAACATAGGTATAGCTAAAAGGACACAACTCTGCATAGAGCAAAATGGCTTCGATTGACCTTTCCAAAAATGAAGGATAGAGAATGATTTCGACAGTTGTCCTAACCTACGCAAAACATTTTGCGCATGATGTCATGTTAACGTCAGGTTCTATGCATCATTAGCAAGTGTCTTGTCTCGTTAAATTTTGTTTCGCCAACTCTTAAGCTCTTCGAAAAGTTATACCGTATGATCAAAAACTTTTCTCCTCTAGGCAGGCTGTGGCCTATCCAAGATCAGCCTCATTTGCCTGTCATTGTGACCAGACCACAGCCTGTCTAGAGGAGGAAAGTTTTTGATCATACGGTACATGCACACTTGAGGCTTCTTCAGATAATTTTCGCACAAGGCAACACAGCAATAAATAACCACTTTTGCAAGTATTTCCTTGCTACGCTCGGTGCTTGCCTATAAATTTGACACTTCCACTATGAGATGACACTTTACTGACAGTTGTCCCAAGCTGCGCAGAATCACGACGTCACAATAGAAACAAACAAGCGCAAATTTGGAGAGGTTTATTCAAGCAATTGTAAATTATGCATGTTTATTGCTATGTTATTTTGTATTATACTTATTGGTTTTGTATTTTTTTTTTTTTCGTTTTATTGTTATTTATCATTAAATTTATGCCACGAGAGCATGGCAACCGGAACGGTGACTAGATTTTTTCGCCCCAGAAATAGTTTTTTCAATTTTTACAGGTTATTTTACAAAAACTCTACAAGTGTTTTATATCCTTGTGAAGAGAAAGAAAAGATAAGTGGATGCTAATTTTCAAATCGAGAGCTGTCATGATCAAGAAGTGGTTTGATATGTTCGAATTCGGCAATTTTTTGGGGTATTTCAGAAATGACCGAAAATACCTTGGATATCTTGACACATTTGAAATAGTCATGAAATAGCGCAACTTTTTGTGATTCAACCGACTTTGTATCTCTTACCGTTTCCGAGATACCAATAGTGAGCGTTGAAAAACGGGACACCGTGTATATTTCCTTTTTCAAATAAAATAAATAAATGTACAAAACGTCCAAATAGTTTACTTACCTCTCAAGCGTAGAGTTTCATCGGCATATGAATAGTTTTTAGATTATCATCCCAAACCATTCAATCATTTTTGTTGTTTCTCAAATATCAAATACCTATCTTGATATGAATGTGAGATAATGGAAACGTGATGAGGCACAAAAGACCATCATGCTGAAATAATCCTAAGCAGAACTCACGAGAATAACGAAAACATAATACGGCTATTATAATGACTTGAGCAATCAAATACCTACTTTTTAAAATGATACTTGCAAATATACTCGTGTTTTGAGAGACACTCCACAAATTATTACGTTTCCGTGTCTGCCACTAGAAATGTACCGATAAAACGATTTTGCTTCTGGAAGACTGCATTCTCGAGATCGAAGTTCGAAAAATCAAGTGGCGTAATGTTGAGTAAAACGAAAACGTTGTTATAACGCACGCGCCTAAACTACTGAAGATGGACTGCAAGTTCATTTACTATTGACATTGAATGAAAACATTGAACACGCGTCACCGTTTGCCATATTTTATTGTCTGCCGTCGTGATATTCAACTGAAACTTTCAACTTAAGTACAAAAGACATCAGGCTACAATCTGTCGTGTAGATTTTTGCGATGGACCAAGTGGCTATGAATTGGCAATGCTTCAAAGTTCTCTTCATCGGATATCAGGCACCTGAATATCCTTTTGAAATGCGTGCACGTTCGAGGCTTGTGAGCCGCACCGCGTTGGCGCGCTCTTCGATTGAGGCGATGGTCTTGTCGCAAATCATACACTGAATTTGCGCCATAATTGTTACAGCTAGCGCCACCATCGGTCTGGTTGGATTTCCCAATACAGCGTCTTTCATGACTACTGATGGCACGCAGCACCCGCGATTCAATTTTCGTCACACTCAATTTTTATTGACCTATAATGGATGGGCCTCGCAGCCTTTAAATCCTTTGATGGCACTCTTGAAAATTCCGTCTCCGGCTTTTTGCGGGGGCTAGACTTCCAGAGCCGGCTGGATTCTACACTCAAGTATAGTGCGTAATCACAGACTAATTGCGCCAGAGTCCCATACATGCTCTCGCGTCTTTGATCGGCCTGGCTGTAATCGAATCCGGCGTTTAAATAAATCGGCCGCAGACGAGCACGCTTTTTTTTCTCGTCTCCAAGTCTGTGGAAGAGAAAAATAATGTTGGGTTGGCGTCTTCTTTTTTCTCTTTCACGGTTTTGAATTCAAGATTCGCACACTTTGGGACCACTTCATAATGGTGTGTATGATGGTATTTAAAAGCTCAAGTTGGAAAACACTGCACAGTAGTTCGGCGTGAACGCTCGATTAGTTCGCACGTGGTACGGACCGTGAACGGTGATGGCACGTGCCGTAGTAGGTGTTTCCCGGGCGAGCTTTGGAACCGGACATTAGTCGTTCTTGTATGGCATGGAAGAGACAGAGCTATGCGCGGATTCAGGGTAAATAAAAATGGCATGCTAGGAAATCTGGTTAGGAATACTACGTAAATATATCCCAGTATTGTTACGTGAAGTAATCTCTCAACGTTTCAAATTTTTTGAGCGATGAAACAATTTACCTAACTCCCCCATACTCTTGTTTCTATCGATGATTTATTCAGAAGGAATGATTTGTCGTCAGACGTCTGGAAAGAAATTAATGATCAAAGTTTTGAATTATTATGGATGGAAGTGTTTTCTCCAATTACCTGTGATTTAATGAGCATTACGGTGAATTATGGGAAAATTCCTGGGAACTGTGAAGCTGATTAAACCATATTTTGTAAACTTGCACAATCACGAAAATATATAAATTGACCAGCCCAATAAATAGTCGAGTCCGCAATGTTTTCCCTCTGGCTAAATTCCTTGGCGTTTATTAGGCATCGAACAATCGATCATAAAGCGACTAAAGTTCACTGCAATTTTTTTATACGTATTGTGTCTTCACAATGTCATAAGTGCGAGCGTCATTGATGTAGGTAAAGGTACAGGTATATAGCAATAAAGCATAAATATCTAACAATTTTACCAAAGGCAGCTTTTTATGATGATTTAGGTATATTATACAGAAAGTCAAGACTTACGTACCAAGTTTCACCTTCACCGATCCTTGGCTTGATTTTATAAAATACATATTTTCGCAAGTGCAAAGTGCGTTTTGCCTTACAGAATCCATAATAATTCTCAAGTAAATGAGTATAGGAGTATTATCCAAAACTTTTCCATTTTCAATGTGTTGGGCTACAAACAACAAAACACTGGCCATAAAAGCCCGACATAAAAAAATTCTAAATAGGGAAACATGAAAACTCAAACTGTTTATGTTGAGAAAGTTTGTTAAGAACTTGCTGATTCCCGAAAATCATGTAGACTAATTTTTGCTTTCTTTTGCAGGAAACTACATAAACCGCTTCGTCTAGTACTACCTTTATTGATTATGTTTATGATGGTAAGTCCTCTTCACTCCCGGTAATTTTAAATTATTCCATACGGTTCGACCGCAAGGTGTTTGGGACACCCCAAGAAAAAATCCTGGTCAATGACAGGGTTGTTGAAAAAATTGTGAGAAATGATGTTAAGTTTGATAAGCCATAAACCCGGAGACTTCAACATGGGGAATAAGACACAAGCCCGTATATTTGGCGGAGGAGCCGTTCGATAGCTTAGTTTACCGTTTGATAGGCCATAAACCCGGAGACTTCAACATGAGAAATAAGACACAAGCCCGTATATTTGGCGGAGGAGCCGTTCGATATCTTGGCGGATTCATAGGCGAATCTGCGCTTTTTGGTTTGATATGTTACGGCTGTATAATCCTGGGCTATGTACCGTAGAACGGTGCTTGAGTTTTCCGCTCTTACGGTTTCCAAAATGAAAATTTCGTTACGCAAGCCCCCTAGACTATTTAGTTTTACATACAATCCTGAAATTTCATCAGAGTTGCTCGAGAATTCAACATGAAATCATGTGAAAAACTACGATAAACTGCGATAAAAGCGAAAAACTTAAAAAGCTTTCCACGGTACATATTTTGGTATTTGTTTTATGTCTTTTTGCGACCTCTAGCAAAATTCTCTTCCATGATTTCTGGAAATTCTGCAGTGTTCAACGGGATGTTTCCCTTCCTTAAAACAGTCAAAACAGTAAACATTTCTGCCCTGTGCAGCAGCAATCAATGATTCTAACACAGTCAGTATTCGAGATCAACTGCCTAGTCTGGATGACGCTCCAGGCTACAGAATTTCACAAGATGAACTACAAAAAAGCTTTATACCAAGTGCAAATCATATCGTACTATAATGGAATTCTTGAACCTGAATCAGTTTCTTGACTCAACAAGGCTTGTATAGGAAAGATATTGCAAAATATTAAATCTCTTCTTTGACAAAATACCGCGCGACGCGTTGAGGGTATTCATTCCGATAACGGCATCAATTTTGTCGAAGCTAAAAAAAAAACAACCCATAAAGGGTGACAATTCAAGAGTGGCGACATTTCATTCTTCAATTATGAAACAACTAACCAAGAGATCAGTATGATCCTTCTTCTAGATAAAAAAGGAGACATTCAAGTTTTGTCTTGTATATCTTGAAAATAATTTTTGAAAATTACATCAAGTAAATGATCGCCGTTCCCATCGATGCATATTTGAGCTCGACGCAATAACGAGTTCATTACACCCTGGCACATTTCGGCCAAAGTCTGAGTAGTGATCACTTCTCTAATGTTCTTCTTTAAGTAATTTGAAGTTTGAGGCCGGTTCTGGTACACTCCAGTCTACCGAAGACGACATGGGTAATGCAGTAGTCGTGATCGTGAATAGCAAACGATACGTGGAAATGTTGCAAACGTTCCTGAGGAATGCTATTGGTCAATCTCACTTACCAGCGGACGTCATTTGGTATTAACAAGATGATGCAAGACCTCATGTGGCCAATGCATCGTTGAATGTACTGCGAGACATGTTTCCAGGTCGAATTCTATCTCAACTAGGAGATCAGTCGTGACCAGCACGCTCTCCCAATTCGTCTGCTTTTGATTACTTTCTGAGGGACTATGTTGAGTAGGAAGTGAACCAGAACCGACCTCACACTTCAAATGACTTGAAGAAGAACATTAGAGAAGTGATTGCTCAGATTCCGGCCGAAATGTGGTAGCGTGTAATGAAGTCGTTATTGCGTCGAGCTCAAATAAGTAGGCATAGATCGAAACGACGGTCATTTACTCGATGTAATTTTCAAGAATTAATTTTCAAGATATACATACCTATAAATATAAGAATAAAACTTGAATGTCTGCTTTTTTATCTGAAAGAAGAATTATACTGATATCTTGGTTAGCTGTTTCATATAATTGATGAATGAAATGTCGCCACTCCTAAATTGTCTTGTGTCTTTATTTATATCAATTTCGCATGAATGACGAAATTTCAAAATATTTCACTACTTATAATAATTTTTTATAATTGCTTATGCTAGTTTTTCGACTTTTCAAAAGAGCTGTCCTCAAAGTGTTCTGAGTAATAGCAGCTTGAGATTCCGATGTCACGACCTTTTGGGGCTCAGTGTAGTCAAAATCAACACAACGAACATAAAGGACGATCATGATTTATTTATTTATTTATTTATTTATTTAATTGTCTTATTTTACGAGGCGGCATTCAGCTATAAGCTGCTCTACCATGCAACCTCGGGGACAGCACAAAATATCCATGGATGAAGTAGGATTCGAACCCACACAGGGCAGCGCGAATGGTTTGGCTGTGGTACGCGAATGGTACGATCATGATCATATTATTCTTTTGAGATTGACTATACCTAGAACTTAGTAAAATCACGGAGTTATGTCTCGGCACTGATGAAGTTTCACAGGTCGCCTCCGTCCGAACAGCCCGTGCAATTAGCTTGGTGTATTGTGTCAAAAACAAATTTCAAGTCGTTCACGAGTTACTTCCCCAATATTTTTGTCCAAAATTTATAAAAAGTGAAACTTTGATAAAAATGCCGAGACCCATCACCAGCTAGTGCCAAAAAGTTAATAAATAGCAGATTTGTCTTGATCATTTCAAACGTTGCTTCTACATTTCAATTTTACGAATTAATTACTTAGGTACTACCCGACCTCAGTTGCATTAAGCTGTCTTTCACATCTCATCATCTTGATAAATTTTGCAGTTTAGTTAAAATTTATCGGAATGATGAAATTAGAATAACCGAGAGCTAGACCAAGTAGCTGAGATGGTATGTGGAGATACTTACATAAATTCAATATTGCTCAAAATGTTCGCGAGTTTATCGATGAATCACGAAAAGGAATTTCGACGCGTGCCTTAACATTTTATCCAAATGACCGCTCAAATTGTAATGGAATAAAATAAAACCATTCCGGAGCAGATCACAAATTGATTCACCGTTGAAACTCGAAAAGAAAATAAAACATACATTTTTCTCTGTCAATTTATCGCTCCAAGAGAATTACTTGACCACATGCTGCTGCAGGATTAACTTGAGCTCGTGCTATAACTCACCACCCAATAAAGAGAAATCTTGATAACCACCAAAGACAGTGGCGTTATTTTTCTCGCCTCATTTCAATACATGACGTGGGCATGAAATCTCGCATTTCAACCAGACAACATACAATTCCGCACTGGGACTATCTGATACATACGCGCATGTATACAGGAAGGCCAAAAAACGCGACACCATGTCTTAGGGAAAAAAAATTAATCCAATCTCGAGCTATGGCGTAACGTTGGGTTATCTTTATTCTTTGGCGAAACCCGGTCATAATTTTCGGGCATTTTCGGTCGGAAAAATAATGGGCATTTGTTCAAACTATGTCGGGTTCCGGAATTCGAAATGCACGAAGCTTATGGGCCGCCCTGTAGATGCCAGAGAGCGGGAATATACGTTACTTTATAATCGAGATATTGTGTATAGCGCCTGGCGTCTGGGCGCACAAAGACTAATGCCACTGCAGCACGAACACCTTGTCTTGTCAGATCTTATTATGGAATAATTTAATTGACGCCAATAAACCCGAACGGGTTTTACACCTCACTGTCCCCGTGCACATGTGTGTACTCACGGTGTCGTTTTCCTTGTTGCAGATTTTATGTCCAGTACACTCCGAAAATTATTGCAGTGTGAGAACGGTACAGCTGTACTCGGAGTTTTCCAGCGGCTATCTTCGGATAGACAAGATGAAGACCAGGAAACCACCCTCCGGTCCCGAGGTCGTCACCGCCCCCGACAACAGTGTCAGCAATATGAACAGTAAGTAAGTTCTCGGCCGATTTCGATCTCGTTCTAATAATTTGGTTTTCTTTTCGATTGCAGAAGTTTTATACACTGTGACGTTGAGGGACTTCAAAGACAACTTTCTCATTTACGACCCAAACTGGAAGATGTTTCTGTGCTGGAACAAGACCTTCACGGGTCTGACCACAAAAGTGAGTATATCTTGTATGTTCAAGGGGCGAACCGCGCGTGACCCAACTAACCACGGTTTAGTTATTGTTTCAAACCATGCCTTGGCTCAGTGATTTTGTAGCTGGTTGAGTTCAATTCGAGTTTCAGTTCTAGAGTTTTATTCCTTGTCCATATATCAAGAGGTGAGAGTGATACTTTTTGTAACTATAGGCGCCGGATTATAAGCTCAAAATATTTTGAAAATAGCTGATTCAAGGACAAAGTGCTAGTGTTTTGAAGCAATGGCATTCCAACTGAATCACAAAGCTTGCAACAACTTGCGGTCAACTAAATTTTTCTCAAAAGACTGCTTAACCAAAACTCCGTCCGGGGATACCGGCCAACTACTGCCGAAGTTTGAGAAGAACTCAATCTTTGTCGCTGTTTGAGTTCACGCTATTTATTTTCCTGTTCAATTTTTTTGCGGAGTAATGTTTTCCCGTAACTTTTGCGTAGCTACCTAGTATATTTTTGCAGTAGTTTTTTTCACTGTAACTTAGGGGAATCCAAAATTATTGTAAGTTCAGGGTGAAACCAGCAATGATTTCACATTTAGATAATCTTGATTAAAGCATCTGATTAGTCAATAATCAGATAGGATTAGCTGCCTAGATGACTCAAAAATCGGATGATTATTTCATCATTTTTATTACCTACTTCAATTTAATTTAATTTAATTTTGTGCCGCCATCTCGAACTTCCAAGAAAGAAGAATGTGATCCGATTTCATTGAAACTTGGCACACACTCATGTCTGGTTTAAGTTATTGGAATTCCAAGTTCAAATTTCACTCTCGATCACTTTCGAGACGCTATATTGAACTTTTTACATGAATGATTCGATTTAAATTAAACGTGAAACACACTAGAATCGAATCATTTACATAAAAGTTCAATGTGGCGGCTTGAAAGTGACCGAAAAAGACATTTGACCTTGAAATTCCAATTATTCAAACCAGACATGAGTGTGTTCCAAGTTTCACTGAAATCGGATCACTTTCTTGGAAGTCCAACATGACGGCACAAAATGATCAATTCTTTGGCAATGTACCTTCAATTTTCAAAATTTGAGAACGTTACTGGAGCTGAAGCACCAGTCTTCATAACTGTGCCATTGGAATGCATAAAGAAATGTTTTTGGAAAATCGCGCTCGCACTGAACTTTTGGCAATTTTACACTGTTTTTTATTGATCACCCTGTAGAATCTTTATAAAACACTGTTCGTTTTCGACGTGATCAAGGCGTAAGAATGAAGGATTGGGCTATCAAACACTGGAAACCGATATGAATTCGCTGACGGCAATCAAAAGTTATGATGATTTTAGAAATCGTCTGAATTTGCTTGTCCCCTAGATTCTTTTGATGTGTGTAGTAATGATCCGAGGTATAATCAAAGTTTTGTTATACCAAACACACAAAACAATGGACAACGAAAAATTCTTCTGTGGATGTTGACTTGCCTTGAAGTCCTCCATCTATATACCATCGGTCTATTTATGATCACTTGAAGCACCTTGTATATATATACAGTTTCTGGAAAGAAGTAGGAGGATTTAGAATTTCTAGAATTTCAATAAAAGGATCTACTTCACAATTTTCAACATTGATCATTTATGTCGCCCTACGGAGAAACCGAGAAAATTGTATGTCATGATTGTCATGAGTCAGATACTGCTGGTTGTATTGTATAGGTGCTCCTGATCGGCTCAGTCATGGTTGAAACTTTGATCTCACTCTTGCACAATCATCTATATTTTTTTTAAACCCAGCGTTATATCTTGAGGGTTATAGTTTTCCGCTGGTTCCGAAATACAAAAAATCTGTAATGAAGCTTCCCTTTCCAGAGGAATCCCAGAAGGCTACACCTGTGCAAGTTCTCGGAGAAAATTTCGATCTCACATCCCAAGATGAAGACGAGGTACACGACCACATACGTAAACAGGACGAACGGCTTGGAGAGGGAGGTCGAGCTGCGATTCAACAAAAGGGGACATTTTGCGAAGACTCCGAAGATTCGACAGTGTTTGGAGGGGAAAAAAGCGAAAGCGAGACATCACCACATGTTCGACATAGACTATATGACGAACCTGGACACGTTACTTCTGCTCAACATCACCACCAAGCATCACATGGACCCGACGCCGACGGAAAGGATCCGACACCATCGACATCAAGAAGAGTACGACGCGGATGACAAGAATATGCTCGAGGCTTACAACCTGCTGTCGGGGACGTGCGCAAATGCAGATTTCCTCGTCCAAAAAGGTTGCGCAGTCAGCCTCCAATACTGCGACTGCAGGTGGACAACCACGGATTTCTGCAAACAGATGAAGAAGCGACACAAAATAGCCAAGCCCTTGAGGGACTTCTGCCAGCCGTTCTGGTAGGTGTCCCACGTGCAGGACATTTTCCTTTCAAACATGATGAAGTGTGTCGACGATGAACTATGACGTGTCTCAGTATTGTATTTTATAGCCATGTGAATATTATGTCTATACGGGGCGCCGTTTCTGCCTCATCCCCGTATGAATGTAAGTAAGTGTATTGTATATGCGCCATGTACAAACGTGTCATTGTACACCCATATTCATACATATATTACTAAACATAACCCCCCTACTAACGTAATGACTTAAGTTCTGTAGCATATTGTAATTATTTATTTTTCTACTTTGTGTAATATTTAATTGCCACCTTTTGTATAATTTGTATGTAAATTATTAATCAACTTGTTGATTATGAATGTGAGTGTACAGTCTTATTTTAACCCCTATGGGGTGTTATTTAACTCAACATATATCTTTTGTAAATTAATTATTATTTATTTTTATGAATATCGCGCCCGGGATACCCGAAAAACATACCCCCCAGTATTTTATTTACAGTTTTATCTCATTTGACTGAAGAGGGTGTCCGCCGCAGGCTATCCATGTTTTAATGGTCCATTTTCGGCAAACAATTTTCAAACTACCAAATGAGAATGAGGCTTTGATACTTTACTATCATCACCGAGATTGCGTGTGCGTGTATAGGAAAATTTTGATATCAGTGTAAAAATGATCAGTGTGTGTTGTTGTTGTTATTATTTTGCAATTATGTCAGCGCCTCATATTGTTACTATACTATTACTATTACTACAAGATCTGTGCCATGTAGAGGCAATGTCCTTATTTATACATTCCAAATCATATATTATGCATTTACAACAAATACATAATTTAAAAATAATACCGGCAGCTCGGCTTTTTATTTCCATTAACCTTTCCTAAAAGAAGCATGGCGCAATCGCCGGTGAGTTAGAGGACAGCGCGGGAGGATAAAAGTCAGCGGGAAAGGTAAGTTAAACCGAGAATAACCCAGTAGGTGCTATGATTATGTTCTTTGAGATGTAAACATTGAATTAATTTGAAGAGCTGGGTAAAGGCTGGTAGTTAGCATATAAAGTGAACATACAGAATAACCGCGTCGGGAGTTCCGCTGATACGTATATGTATGGCATAAGAAACCGAGTAGTAATTATTTTAATAAATATTTCGAATAATTTCTCAATGGATCACAGTAATGTAGTAGAAATTTAATGGTTTTGACTGTTGTAAGTTTTGTAAGTTGTTAAACCTGCGCGGTTTAAGTGGCTCTGCGCCTAATTTCAAAGCGAGTATACGTTTGGGTTATAATTTTATGATCAAGAGTTAGCAGAGCAAGAACTCAGTGCAAACGTTTATGTTCATGTTTTTGGGTAGGATTTGAAATGCTACAAGAAAAGATAAAAGAAGCAGCCATTTTCAAAGTTTGAGATTTACTTTGGTGCCAAAAAAACGTCGACAAATCGGGCATTCAGTTTTCTTCCTCCCAGTTCCTTTCGCTCTTGTTCATTTCGATCTCCGACAGGTTTTAATAATAATTTATCCCCAGTGCTTATGCAACCAACCAAACATAATGACCATCCTGTTTCTAGTGGCGGCGTCCATTCAGTATTCAGTGACGTCACAGTTAGAGAGAGACAATTTTTATGGGAAACGTGTATTGGAGATAGCTTTTTGAAATACCTTATTTATTTTTCGCCTCGAAGAATAGGTAGGTACTTTTTTTGTGCATTTAGCTTTCATAATAACATCAGAAACATGTCGCAGCTAAGCACGCCGTGTTTTGTTTACGTGTACCTAGAACACTACGTAGTAGGAAACTGCAATTCAGAAGAAATGCGTAGTCAAGTACCTGTAGATTTAAGTTAGCTCAGAATAGAGGCGAATGTCTAAACAGGTCTTGGACTAAAAGTGTGATGATGAACCGCATCTGAAAGAGAATAAGGCTGGATTCAATAAACGGCGCATTGTAGATGGATATAGGTGAGTCTTCCATGTGAACCACATCATTTACATTACAGGTCCGAAAATCCGGTCGGATTAATTCCATGACATTATTCGAGGATGCCTCCTTTGACATTCGATATTGCCGAACAAACGCGGGGGGACTCCCTCCCCAATTATAAAGTTGTAAAGGGGGCCCACCGGTCTAATTACCGTATGCATTGCTTTTTGTGAGAGCCATTCCCTTCGACGATATGCAAAGAAGAAAAAACGAGTACCCTGTGCCTATATGGGTCATGTTATACACAAACCAACAACACAAAGACTGCAAATTGCATAAAGTCGCATTACGAATCATTCGCTCCGCCGACCGTGAAACTTTTGCTGCTTTGTTAGGGAATACTGCCGTGATATCACAAACGCCGATATATCGGAAGTCTTTTGCGCCGGGGCCCCATTTCAATGATACGGCTTTTACCTTTGTCACGCACCATTAAGACATTTCGCCCAAAACGACGTTTGTCCAAACAAGACGTGAAGATAGCAGTCGGTATGAACATGCGGTCATCAGCCGCAGCACCAGCAGTTCGATAAATTATTGTGACCTGATGGGGCTTCTCTTTCATATTCGGCCATTATTTATTCAAATCCCCCGGCAGATGCGTGTGCCTCACGTATTATCAAGGGCGACGAGCCCTTTTGTATTGTTTGTTCCGTATTTTTTCAATTGGGCCGTGAAAAATCAGAGCAGCCAGCACAGCTTGGATTCACCGTGCGGCGGGTCGGTGGTGCGATAGGAGAAAGCAAGCGTGTGCCACCCGAAAGCAAAAGTCGAGGCAAAAGCGCACGCGAAGGATGAGGGTGAAACTTCCACAATTAACTTCAGGCAGAAGCCGCCTGAAAGCTGGTCTGGAACTTTCGCTGAGTATAACTCTAAATGAAATCTACTCCACTCTGACTTCAATTCGAGCCAGTCATTAATCAACATTAAGAGAACTCAACAGGTAGGTGTAAGTACCAATTAATGTTTTAAATTGCTTGTCGTTTCTATTTACAAAGATTTTTTTCATAATTAATTCTTTAATGTAATAAAATAATATCAACCGACTTGACCTCCGTACTTCCTGCGAAAAACGGCATAATTTAGGCCCAATGGACTATTTTCTTCCCTATTTTTTCTCAAAAACTACAGATTTTTTCAAAATAGATACTGGAAAGGAAAATACTTGTTCGATTAACCATCAGCTCAATTGCACACTTCCGTTCCCTTCGGTTATTCTTTCCAAGCACTGAAAACGATGAAACCGCCGTAAGTCGGGAAATAACATTTTGAATCGACAACTTTAGAGCTGGCGTGTTCAGTGTAAAACAAAAGGCTTGTAGGTATTATTTTCTGTAAGCTAATAGCCAGTTCCACCGGTGAATTCAATCATCGATACCTACCTAATTGAGATATTTTCTATGGTGAATATTGGCTTAGTGACCACAGAAACACAAGTTTCGCGAAATTATGGAAAAATGTTTAGACCACAACAGCTTGTATGCATTTTCCGTGGTCATTCAACCAGCGCTGACCTAGAATCCATCAGAAAAAATGTCTCAATTAGCTAACAATGATTAAATTCTCTGGTGGAGCTGGATGTAATCTGGTAGAGAAATTTTTACATCTTTTTTTTTCAAGACAGCGATCTCTCTGATGTTGGTTGGTTGGTTATTTGATATTTTAAAGACGGCGTCACCTTGTAAAATAGTTTTATACATAAAGTTTATGCGTGCGCCAAGAACTGTCAGATCAAATACAGACCCTTGCAATGTGGCTGGCTAGCAAAGCAAGTGATGTAATTCTTTTGGAGGTGAAAAAATTCTATTTTGGTTTTCTAAAATCTTGAAAAGTTCAAATCGAACACGTATCATACTCTTCCTTATTGTATTTTAGAAACCTCTATCTGTTTTCATTACTTTCCATTCATTAGTTTTGGTTAGAGAGGAGTACAAAGTCTTCGCTGATTTGTAGGTTAGAAAACTACAACCTTTAACAGCTCACTCAATCATATTGTTACGTTATTCGCTGGAGAATCAAACTCCAGTATAAGCCACAAGCCCGAACAATTGGCGGAGGAGCCGTTCGACAGCTTGCGCGCTTAGTTATGGACAGAGGCGTATCTACGGGGGGGGGGGGGCAAGTGGGGCACGTGCCATGGGCGCACTTTGATCCTCAGGGCGCAGATGAGAGGAAAAGATGAAAATATGAAAAATGAAAAATGAGAAAATGAAATAATGTAGATATTTGAACTGTTGCGTTGGGCACGAGGCTGGGCATATTTCGTGTGAGCAATAATTGACAAGCGAAATGGGAAAGAGAAAGAGGGAACAAACCAAAACCAACACATCCAAACAGAGGATCAACTTCCGACTTTTTCATCTGATCCAGATAAAGCCTAATAGGAGGGCCGAATTTGTCGTTGGCCCGCCTGGATTCTGAAAAAAGCCTAATTCAGGGGCGCAATTTTCATGTTTTGCCCTGGGCGCAATTTACCCCAGATACGCCACTGGTTATGGATCTGCTGGACTTTTCTCCTGGAGCTTTCGCGATTAGATCAGCAGCAGATGCACTATGCAGGAATGTGACCAAATAGATTTGTCGTAATGGGAACGTTCGAGGACTGCGTGAGAACATTCTGGAATACGGAGAAAAGCTCGCCTCTGATGAGCAGAACAACCTTAGACCATCATCGGATTAATATATATTATAAGCTCAAGTCGGACAGCGACCCTCTCAAACAGCGCTACTATCCACTGTTAGCGGCCCTGCAGAGTCATGGGAATCTGGAATTGGACCAGATTTTGGTACTGATTGTGGGTGGTGGAGCCGTCAAACTCACCGCTGAAGACTTTTTACTAGTTTAGACTAGTTTAGAAAACTTCAGATGTATTTAAGAAAATATGAAATGTATTTAAGATTACCCAAATGTATTTGAGAAATTGCCAATGCATTTTAGAAAACTTCAAATGTACTTTAGAAAATAAGAAATGTATTTAAGATTAACGAAATGTATTCGAGATATTATTATTACCAAATGTATTTTAGAAAAAATTAAATGCATTCCAGATCCACGAAGTTTGATGGAGAAGTTGCCAATTGTAGTTTCGAAAACGTTAGATGTATTTACGATAAGATGAGATGTATTTGAGATATTATGAAATGTATTTCAAATTCGGATATTTTTTTTAGGGTAGAACAGTGATGAAAAAGCAAACGTTGTTGAGGAAAACGAACTTCAAATTCTCAACTACAATTGGCGGTTTCTCACTTACAATTCACGTTTTCTAAACTACATATCCTTATTCTAAAATTTATTTGGTACTTTCTCAACTACATTTGAATATTCAATTATACAACTGGCATGTTCTAAACTACATTTCTCAAATCTAAAATACATTTGGCAATTTCTAAACTACATTTCTCATATTTAAAATGCATTCGGCAAATTCTAAACCACATTTCTCAAATTCAAAATACAATTGGTGTTTTCTCAAATACATATCGCTAATCTGAAATACATTTGATATAATCGCAAATACAGTTGGAAATGGTGTAGTAATAGTGAAAAAGGGGTCGGACCAATACCTACTGGTCTTGGACTACTGAACGGTGAACGCTATCACCGAATGAGATGCCTATCCACTTCCCAACATTTGCAACATCTTGGATCAGTTCAGTCCGGCACGGTATCTGTCATCAGTGTATGATATCAAATCAGCTTACTGGCAGATGACCATGGGGTAGGAGCCTAGGGAGATTACGGGCTTATGGTTCCGGGTTGGAGACTCTTTCAGTCTGTCCGGATACCCTTCGGTCTCCATGAAGCTCCGGCGATGTATCAGAGACGCATCGATTAAGTTCCTGGCGTGGCGATGAAACCAATGTCTTCGTGTATCTCGACTACATCATCAGCACTTCAGACTCTGATCGATACCTGCGGATTCTGGAGAGATGTTGGGGCGGCTTCGCGACACAGGTTGGTGATTGGCCGAGACAAACTCAACTTCTGTCGCCCTAGACTTAATTCCCTGGACTATGTGGTGGATGAGCTTGGTGATAAACCACCCCAGCGTTTAAAAGCGCTACACAGAGCCTATAGAGCAGGCGCGCGGTTAGTTCCACGCTCCGACACGAGATGGACGCACGCGCTCCAATGACTGCGGACCATGCGGCCCAACATAAGAGAGTTTTACTACCGTCCAACAAATCATTCACAGATGGCGCTGGCGCTTTTGCCTACAATTACGAGCCTTTCCACTACGCATAAAGACATTTAGGATGCGATGCATGAATGCATGATGCATCTCGCAACAATTGCTATCTATGCTGTTCTTGGATTGTTCTTGAATGTCAGTTTTGATTAGAGATTGGTCGTCATCAAACTAACATAGAAGAACGATCCAAGCAGTTAACATTTCTGAAATCCAGCCGACTTCCTAGCGGTGCCATATGAATCATTTCCTCCCAACTATACCAGTTTTTCGAAAGACTTGTTGAAGTTTTGTTGTAAGCTGTTGAAATCACCTGGACAAACGCTTCCATAGCAGAGCAACTATGACCTTCATTGGGTGTAACCGTTCTCAAAAGGTCGCGGGGAAGCCAGTTTACAATTAACATCTCCAAACATTGTACCCAGGTACCACCTCCACGCTCCACGTCCACGGTGTTCACTGAGTCTTTTCTAAGATTCGCTGGTGTGCACCTGGCTGGGAAAGTGTGAATGTGTTGGCATGTTCAGGCTACTGGCATTCTAGTCCGGTGGTTAAGCGCCAAAAAAAGCTCGAACTATGCATTTTGAGCTTAAGCAATGCGCTTTTGGGGTTCGATTGGGGATACCCAAACCTTAATTTCAAGAGTTGGAGACATCGGTGCACTCGATGCGGAGGGGGTCTGGGGGGCCCTTGAAAGTTGAAGGTGCGAGGCTTCCCACCAAATCATCATTTAACCACGTAATTCCTACTGGGAGGCCATCAAACGACTCTAACCTGTACATTGACAACATTTGTTACCATGTCCAAATAGTTCTTCACACTGAAAAAAATTAATTCTTATGACAGATCGGAAAAAACAGTTTTTCTCAATTCTTCATTCCCACAACGAATAAACTGCCAAGTTTGGTGTCATTTTAAAGTAAACGGCATCCTCTGATTTCATTCACCGAGTCAAAATGTTTGTGAGACCACCGTGCAAAGAATGGCACGAGAAGAAGAGAGCATTTTTGAGCACCTCATTTAACAGTAGTTTCTTGGCTGATACCAATCGATATGATTGATAATTTTGTCATGGATCAATAACTTGAACTCTTTTGTAACGGTAATGCATGTGAATGAAACTCGACACGAGCGTGGAGGCCTGGAAAAAATATTTTTCTCCAGCGGTCGAATTTATTTCACGCCTACTGAGCGTTAGTTTGTTGGGCTCAGGCAGGCAGCGTTTGGATAGGTTTGGAGACAAAATTTTCATATCTGTCTATGAAACTGAGTAGCATAATTCTGGAAACTGATCTGAGAATCATTAAAGATTATTTTGACGGTCACTAGGTACCCCCATGGGGATTAACTGCACAGAGATCATGGCTGACGACGGAGGGCATTCAACTTTCAAAGTGTTACTTTTTTTTTTCCTCTACCAACCTTCAAGGTTGTTATCATTTTGTACGTGTAAGTTTTCTTATGTTTGGAGAAGAAATAATTTTATAAAAACAACCGTGAAAATGACTGTCAGAGTGGCAGAGAATAAGATCTTGGTCGTTGAATTCCCTCCGCCGTTAGCCATCACTTCTGCAGTTAACTCCCATGTGGGTACTGACCGGCAAAACAATCATTGATGATTCATAAATCAATTTCCAGAATTAAACTGCTCAAACTTTCAGATAGATATGGAAATTTTGCTCCCAAAGCTATCCAAACGCTCCCTACCTGAGCCC
Organism: Anaspis maculata; assembly: GCA_949128115.1. Lineage (NCBI taxonomy): Eukaryota > Metazoa > Arthropoda > Insecta > Coleoptera > Scraptiidae > Anaspis > Anaspis maculata. The sequence goes on along the minus strand of OX421962.1, from coordinate 35,279,957 downwards.
TGCAAACTGACGCTCAGTAGGCGTGAAAAAAAATTCGAGCGCTGGAGAGAAAATTTTTCCCAGGCCTTCACGCTCGTGTCGAGTTTCATGCACATGCATTACCGTTACCAAAGAGTTCAAGTTATTGATCCATGACCAAATTATCAATCATATCGATTGGTAACAGCCAAGAAACTACTGGTCAATGAGGTGCTTGAAAATGCTCACTTCTTGGCGTGCCATTCTTTGCACAGTGGTCTCACAAACATTTTGACTCGGTGGATGGAATCAGAGGATGCCGTTTACTCCAAAATGACACCACACTTGGCAGTTTATTCGTTGTGGGGATGAAGAATTGAGAAAAACTGTTTTTTCCGATCTGTCATAAGAATTAATTTTTTTCAGTGTGAAGAACTATTTGGACATGGTAACAAATGTTGTCAATGTACAGGTTAGAGTCGTTTGATGGCCTCCCAGTAGGAATTACGTGGTGGTATGGTGATTTGGTGGGAAGCCTCGCACCTTCAACTTTCAAGGGCCCCCCAGACCCCCTCCGCATCGAGTGCACCGATGTCTCCAACTCTTGAAATTAAAGTTGAGGGACCCCCAATCAAACCCCAAAAGCGCATTGCTTAAGCTCAAAATGCATAGTTTGAACGCTTAACCACCGGACTATTCGTAGAAACTCTGTGTCCTGGAGCAATTTCAGTCGTGGATAACTGCGTGAGCAGAGCTACTCCGAGTAACCGGCAGTCGTGGATCCGGCTGTGTCCAGGCCGGGTTATTGCGTAAGTAGCTACGATTGTTGCTGGGAGAACGGCTGGTCGTGAACATATAGCTTCGGCAGTGTCCAGGCCGGATCTTGCCAGCACAGTCTGTGTGAATAAATGTGTGAATGAGGAGGTCAAGCTGAGATAGAGGTTGTCAGGTGTACGTTGCACACTTCGCACCGCATCGTCATCAAACTTCCCTCCAAACTGCGCTCTGTACTACGTCACAGCCTCCCCTCGCGTCACGTGCTTTGTGGTAGGATCCTTTGCGGCCTAGGTTTTTGTTACTCCCATCTCTTTGCTGCAGTATTTGTGTAACAACTGCTGTAAATAATTATGTAACAATCAATTGTGTAATAACAATTGTGACCTCATTTTGTGTGAAACCCTTTTGTACGTGAATTATTTGTGTGCTCAATAGACTTGTTAAACCACATGCTAGTTTACTTTCCCTGCTGTCAATAGGGTGGCGCCCAAGCAATCTAAGTAAAGAGAAACTTAAGCCTACGCAAGGAGAGTTGACAACCCTTGATTACCTGAGTAAAATCTGAGCATCAGCACTCCGAGCATAAGCGCTCATCATAAACAACGGGTGGGAAAGCAGAGATCACTTTCCTCCCGTTACAAGCTGCTCCGAGAGAACCTAGTGATTTTGGAGCTACCCACCCCTGCGCTAGGTTTAAGAAAGTTAGTAAAGTTCTCGGAGTGACGGAATGGTACCGCTGTTTTGTCCTTAGCTTTTCAACCTTGATTGCCCCCATTAGCTGGAAAAAATAAACGTTTTATTATTATTATTATTATTATCTGTTCACTTCAAAAGAATTTCAGGTTTAAGAAGACGCAAGCTTGCCAGCTGTTCTTCGACACTCGGCAAGTAACGGCTAAGGTGGTCAGATGCAGGTCTCTCAGCCATTATTCCAAGTCTAGACGGGAACAAGTGACTATGGCCTTGGTGTTGTACTTACACAGTCAGTCAATGGTGTCGAAAATATAGTCAGACATATCAGAAGGTTCTTGATAGGGAGCGAGAGAAAATTGAACGCGACGGAGAAAATGTGTTTGGGGGTACTTTAGGCCATCAAGAAATTTCGGATATATTTGGAGGGTAGCAAGTTTGTCGTCATCACCGACCTCTTTGCCTTACATTGGCTTTACAATCTGTCAATGCAATCCACCACCTGCGCGAACCACCAAATCTACTCTATGCCGTGGCATATTTGAGCACATGCAACAACGTCATTTCTCTTCCGAACACTGGTGGGCAAAGATGTTGCTTCAAAAGTTACAGGGTGTCAAACATGTCAGTAGAGAGAGATGGTTACTTCAAACACATTTTGAGGAGGTGGGTGAGGAGGAAGAGGAGAAGGACACCCTGTAACTTCTAAAGCAACCGCCGCATAAGTGACAGAAGTAGTTTTCTTTGTTTGCCATCACAAAAACTATCGAACTGTTTCTGTCTCGTGATCAAATGACTTAGTTAAGTTTTTTTTGTTGACATGTTTGACACCCTGTAACTTTTGAAGCAACCGACGCATGAGTGACAGAAGTTGTTTTTATTGTTTGTCATCACAAAAACTATCGATTTGACGGGTTCTGTCCCGTGATGAAATGACTTAGAAATTCATGTCGCTATCCAGCGTACTATTAAGTTGCCTATAATTTCTGAAAATCTGGCGGAAAAACCTGGCTACCAAGGAGACCGAGGCCTGCTTTGAGGAAAAATTCATTCGATCACTCTCTACCACATGCACAAGGCATCAAAAATTATCCCACCTATCGAGGTTGTGAAGAAGAGGATGAAACAGCTGAGCACGTGCTCTGTCACTGCCTATAGCTTTTTCATCTATGACAGGATTCACAGGATTTATACTGGGATACTCTGGCTTAGTATGGCCAGTCTTGGCACCCTACCTGACCCTGCCGTAATCCTATCGGGTTTATTGAAAGCCTCGGCTCACTTAGCTGGTTTGACAACTAACCAAGACGGGTTGCAACCATGGGAAGATGATACAGTGGGCCCAAAAGTGAGGTCTGCGTAGCAAATAGAGCTATGTTCCTTCACTTTTCCTTTTCAATCTAGAATCCAGAATAAATTTAAAAGTTGTATGCAGAAATAGCGTGTTTGTACAAGGCTGACGTTCCAATAGGTCATATTGTTATATACCCCCCCTACCCCCCTGACATGACATTAATTTGGCCTATTTGTGATTGTCCGAAATCTGAAATTTGGAACCCTTCGTCGTGCCCGTTTTTATTTTCGTTGTGCCCGCGTTGAAAACCGCGGTTCAAAACCCTTCGATTCGCTTTTGCTCAGGGATGAGACGACCCGGAGGGAGAGAAGAAGGAGGTTAATGAAACACGCTCATTGCACTGAAATTTACATTTACTCAAACAAAATAAGTGCAAAAATAATCCTTTTATGGTTCTTTTCTCAAAACACCTAATATAGGACACAACACAGGACTGACAGAGTGCAAAATGACACAAAACGAGCAACATGAATTAAAACAATTAAAACACAACAAAATATATGTCAAACTGTCAGTCAAAGAAAAAGGGAGAGTGACGAATTCGGAAAAGGCAACTCTCTGGAAGAATTCGCCGAACAAACCAGTGAGTTAGGCCCAAGGAAGAAGACTCGCAAATATTAGACAAAATGTCTCACTGATAATTTCAGGTATTCAATGTACGTAAAATTAGTAGAACAAAATCACAGAAACATCAGTAGATAAATGCGAAAACATCAGAGATAAAATGTATAAAAATAAAATCAATACGGAATAAAATCCACAAGGTGTATAATAAAATCAGCAATAATAAAATATCAATGGGGATCGTGGAAAATACATAGGTACATCAAATAGCTGACAAAATTAGCAGTGAGCATCGAAATGACATGAAAAAAAAATAGAGTCACAAAAACAGACGGAGGACAATTGACATTAAATTTACATGAAATTCAAAGCATGACACAGACCAAAATACCGCGTACAAAAAATTACAGTCAAGTAAGATGTAACAAGCACATTTTACACAAAAGAAATGACATGATCATCATCATCAACATAATGACATAAAATGTAAATAAACAAGCTCAAATTCATACAAGGTAAAACCTGCGTGTGTTTGAATTGAGGAGTGATCATGCAAAACTGAACATGTCCAAATAAACTGAAACTGAGAAAAAGGCCAAAAACTGTTTACTCGGGTGCCGTTGGAAGAAATGAAAACCGCTTTTGACTATTGAGTGGAGTTTCAATTACTGATTTGAACTGATCATATCGCGAAACAAGAAAAAAAATTTCAACGACAAAAATCAAGAAAGTAGTTTGGATATGTCATGTTTTGCTTGAAAATGAGAAAGATTATTGCCGCCCACACCACAAGAATCTCGAGTTCAGAACCAAACTATGACGAGAGCTCGATGTGCAGTTATTTGGAGGTTGGAAGACTGCCGGCAAAAACGTTGACTGAATTATTGTCTAACGAATCAATATTTTCTTCTGTCATGTTATGGTGTGAGATGTCTAGTTTTGCTATGGATCAAAAAATCAACATAGCAAATACCTTAGGATATGTTTAGTTTTGAACGGAAAATTATTTGAGTTTTTCTGCAGTGGATATGTCTAGTTTTGCTCTAAAACCCTGACTTTGGATGGCGATTCAAATAGGATTTGTTCACTTTTGACTAATTTTCAATGCAGGAGCAGATGTAATTAAACAAAGAGAACCCAAAACCATTTTAAACAGAATTTTCATAAAATATGGACATGTTCAGTTTTGCATGATCACTCCTCAATTATCAGATAAAAATGTAACTTAACCCAAGAAATGATAATTTAGGTACATTCAAGACCCATTGCAATGTTCAAAAACGAGACGAAATTAGTACAGACATTAATAAATAAATAACAGTACGTACCATGCATATACACAAACAAAAACACAACTCTTCCGGCCAGCAGGAGCCGAGAGAGTCCCCGCATTTTCTCCGCAAGACGCTTAGCTCCCTACAGACACTCTCTTCCCCGCGGTTCACCATCGGTCGTCCGAAAAGCACGGACCCTAATGTCGTAAAATCACACATTCCAAGAATTCGAACATATACAAATTTCAAAGCTATCGACGGCGCGCTTATAGCTAAAATACATGCCTAAAATATTAAAATCAAAATAGGGCGAAACCCTACAATATCTATGAAAACTTTGATTTATTTCCGAGCTCTTTGTTAAATTTTTCTGTAAATTTTAAGAGCAATGAGATTTTAAATTTCATTAGGTCATATCTTGCGGGAATATCCTATGTTCAAAGTTTTATATACTAATAAATCAAATTGAGGGTATCCGTTCTAGAAAGCATTTTAATGCATTGTAATTTAAAATAATAATTTAACATTATAAGTGAATACTGGATATTTGTTGGATGTTGAAAAAAATTGATGCTGTGCAAGGAGCATCGACTCTAAATCCTGAAGTGTACGAAACTTTTGAAATATTCGCGCCAACACGCATGCGCACGTGCCTGCGAGAAATAGCCTATTTTTCTAGTAGGTATGTAAATCCATACACATAGTTTGGCACAGATTTTTACAATTAGGTTGATGTCAATTTAAGAAAAGGTGGTCGTGCATGATCGAGTACAGCATTTTGCAAGCGAATTCGCAGAACATGAGGAATGTGCATCATTGCCGCAGAGATGATTTATTGGGACATTGTCGGGAACCATCAATCTGGCCGTTTATACTGCAACGAGCGCGCCTCGAAGGTAAAAGGCGATTTTCTGACGACGGCCGGCGCGGACCGTGCACTAAAAACTTTCATTACTGTTTAAACTTCGCATTGAAGACGCACAAATTAACAATAAATCCTGAGTTACATCCCGAGTTTGTCGGCAATTTGCGGCAGTAATTTTGCAGTTATTTGCTTGATGTTACAATGCATCTCTTCGGAAAAATCAGCAGCCTGCACCCATACGGCACCCACCCAAGAGCCAAGAATCAATCCAAAGAAAAAAGCTCCATCTTTTGGCCAAGAATTCTCGACGGGGCGTCTATTGAAGGCGCTATAGTCTGAAAATGTGAAAAAATACGTACTTTATGAACAACATCATAAAAGTACCGAGCGCATACTTATAAGATGGTTTATACTTGGAGGACTGTTAATATGACAGTGCTGGTATGGCTTTGCCGGTATATTAAAAGCCGAATCAAAGGCCGAAGCGGCATGTTCAAAAATAATGTTGCGTGCGTACAACTCACAATAATGTTTCATTGTCAACAACTACCTATGCACCGCACCAAGTCATTTCATTGTAAGTAGGTATATATACGCGGGCTACTGCAGTGATTTATGTTAATATGCTTCTATTCACTATCAGTTAGTTATATCTAGTTAAATCATTTAGCTGTCATGCTCATTTAACCCCTTTTCCCTCATTTCTTTCTCTTGTCGCAACCAATTTAGTTCTGATTAGTTTGCTTCAGTGCTGGGCTCTTCCGATGATCACTCTAGATAGAGGGACGACAATAATCGTAAAAATAATGGACCTTTATATGCATGGGAACGCAAGCAATTATATTAAAAAAAATTAAAAACCGACTCGTTGCGAAACTGCACATCGGAGTGCGCTTTCATCTCCCAGTTATTTTTTTATTGTCACTATTACGAAATATTGTCCCGTTGCGGTATGGCTCCATTTGGCGCAACCATATAAACAAGTAAATTTATGGCTTTTTTCTTGAGAGACGACGTTGCCGATATTTTTGTTCGTGGTATTAGTGAAATTTGGTATAGAAACGCGACAGTTTTGCCAAATTTGGAATTTTTATAATTTAAGGTGAAAATACGCGAGGTCAATGCCGGAAGAACTTTGGTTTTATTACAGATATAAATTTCATTGGCTCGCAAACACGCACAATCCTGTGCAAGGTAGTCGAGATGTAAACAAACCTGATGAGCATAAAATTTGTATTTTTTCCTAAATGAGCGGCATACCGGAATATTTTAAAACTGAAAATAAAAGTACTCCATCAGTGCCTCCAGTTGACTTCGAAAATTACCTATGGATACCTACGTATGACTTCGATAAAATCAGAATCTCACCTCCACGCATTCCTTAATATGATTTATACTAATCCGTTTACAGTGTTTGAGTAACGTTTAAGAAGGTTAAGGCGACAGTTTTAGACATGATTTTTACGATATGTTTCGTCTTATTATGAACCTTCCATTCTTGTTTTTCAATTAACTCGATGGGATTATGTTAGATTGGTCACGAATTATACAAATCCGACAGTAGACTCTATATTAACATTGTCACATGTGTGTACCATTCACAAATCCACCGACTAAAAATAAGTTGAAACTGACACAAGAACAATTTGGAAAATCATAGAACTTACATATACAAAAAGCTGCCTTGAAGCAATTAGTATAGAGATAAATGACCAATACAAATATAAATATATGTATATTATTTTGTTGTCGTGGGCATAGGCGCGAGCTTTCTCTCCTACATCTTCTCGCAGTTGATAATTTATTATCAATAACAGTTTTACAATAAACGCCAGTTAACTTTGTTAGTAAGATATGAATAGTTGCACAATGCCATGTACGCTTTTATACGCCAACTAATAACATTGAAGTTGCTTTGTCCAGGCAGTCATCTATAAAATATGGCTACACAGCTACTCAGAAGCATCAACACTTACGGTTTGATTCAAATGGAATCCAGCCGGATGATCATGCCCATTGATGAGTGTTGGTGTATGGAAGAATCATTGCGTGATTTCAACAGGAGCAATGGGGGTACCTGCCTAACTAAATAACTGCTGCCAGGCTTTGGTCTACCTAATGGCCAATAAAAATTTAAGTGTATCCCATTTACAATGTCACGCACAAGGTGTAAATAAAAATCCTCCCATGTAGTAGAGAAGCGGAATGTGAACATCACTGGGCATGGGAAGATTTACGTGCTGTTTGTTAACGATCACAATAGTATTTACGGTTGTTTAGTAGTAAAGTGTAGGATTTTATTTTTGTTCTTCAATGCATTAAGCAATCGCCTGACTTATAGGGAAGTAAGGATTTGTGTATCTGTGCGTGTGTGGACATCTGCAGTAAACCATAAACCTCGCTGAGAGGAAATCACACGAATAACAATGTGGTCGTCACCATTGGTGTTATATGATGGAAAGTGACTCTTCATGTCCAAGTCTGGACAATTAGACTCGACTGCACGTGTCAAACACGTGACCTGCGCCTCTTTTAGTGGTTTTGGGTAACCGCATCTCAGTGAATTTAGGTCTCCGGTAATTATGCCCAGCATGGCAATCTTGTTCTAACAAACTCCCGTAAATGCTAATTAAAAAGATAAACACAAGTGTATTTAGCGGTCCCCTTTCCAAACCAGACGTCGAAACATGTTAATTAATTTTAATTGCTACAACAAAATATAAAGATTTTTTTCTGGTGGAGCTCTGGTATGAGCATTTCAAATTTTAGATAATCCAAGGTAACTTTATCACCTTCTGCAATATGATTAAGGCACAGGCATTTACACACCTACGATGAGCGAGCATTTTTAGATCCAATAAACATCAAAATATTGTTAGAAATTTGCGTTGAATACCTACTTCAATAACTGAGAGACGCATGTTTGTTTAGACATATAATTATTACTGCGTACTATCAATTTACAAAACACGTAAATTAATCGCTTTATTTACCTACGCTGATGTGCTCACTGTCGCTGTGAATTCAAATCTGACCAGCTTCCTGGCCGTGCCGCTCTCACAACTAAAATCGCCTCGTGCATTCGGAAACATACCAGCTTTTCCGGAAAGACCTCGACAGCTCTCGTCGCTTCCACTGTCGCTCCAGAATACTCCAGAATCAACCGGCAGTCCGTTCGCGAGAGCTTTAGAAAATTCCATCAGCTTTACGAATATTCTGGCAAGATCTCTCGAAGAACAGCTCCTACGGCAATTGTGCAAAGTGTTATTCGCGCGTTGTGATCTTCAGCAAGTTTCCTAATAACATCGATCAGAACGCAAGAACCTGGAACACGGTAGCGCCACTTGAAACAATAATCTTCAATGTGTGTGATATATCGAGTTGGTGGAATTGAAATGTCATAAAATAATCAATAAAGACATTCCGAATTCCGTATACTTTGAATACATAAAACTGGCGACGAGGAAATATTAAGGACCTGCAAAGAAAACAACAAGCAAAAAACAGCTTAAAGAACGTGGGGAAGAAGCAGATACGGAAGTTCAAGCCATGGCGGCGGTATACAGAGTTTAGTTTAGTTTAGCCGGAGCTTAGTCAGTGTGATGATTTCAACTTGTACAAAGATCGGCTAGAACAATTCTTCGTGGCAAATGACATCAACGAGCAGAGAAAGGTTGCGATACTAATCACTGCATTTCAAGGCGAAGTATATGCTCTGTTTAGCAACCTGTGTCTCCCGGATGCACCACATACAAAAAGCTTCAAACAGATATGTGCAATTTTGAGTCAGCACTATAGCAAAAAAAAATTGGTATTCTACGAACGACCACAATTTTACGAAGCACGACAAGAACAGGATGAACCTCTCGTCGATTGGTTTGCAAGAATCAAGAAGATTGCAGTAAATTGCCAATTCAATACTCACTTAGAACATCAATTGAAAAATGAACTGGTTATTGGACTCAGACGAGGCGAGGTTTTCAACAAGCTCATACTAGAAGATCCTGTAAAGAAATCACTACAAGAATTATTGGATTTGGCTGTTGCAAAGGAAGCTAGTATAGATTTGTGATCTGTTGTCAAAAGAAATTTGCGTCCTATAAGATAGTGATGAAATTTTTTGACGCGAAAATAAATTGATAATGCCTCTTTGTCTGAAGTGGAATAAGCCATTTCACATTTACTAAGTTTTCTTGAAGCAAAACAAATTGGTCTTTCATTCCCATTAGGTAAAATGTGTGATAGCACTCCCGCTACTCCATATGAACTTGCGTCGCAACTTACTTTCAAAGGTAGATCTGGATTATTATGAATCAATACCACATCGGGAGTGATAGCTTCTTTCGCCTTAATGGAAGCTCTTTCACAACTTTTATCACATTCAAAACGTGTATTCTTCTTCAACAATTCATACAGTGGATGCACAATATCTGTAACATTTTCGAGAAATTTTGAATAATAGTTTAACATTCCTATAATTGTAATTGTGTTTATTGTTTTTTAAATACATTTGTATTATAAACAAAGTATAGTGGGGCAAAATGTAAAGTAAAACAAATTTAAATTAGACATCATATTCTTAAATTAACAAAATGAAATCAAGAGAATGAATTGATTCAAAATAAAATAAAATAAAAGAAAACATAAACTGTAAAAACAACAACAAACTAAATCTGCAAAGCTCAGAATGTGATATCATGGTGCCAAAGAAAAACAGCCTCAGCAGGTGCCAAGCCCCCAGGGGTGAAAAAAGAACGGAGATCTCGACAAATACGCACTACCACTTATTCATTTAGAGCAACTATCGAAGCTTCATTGCTTCACCCATGAACCTGGAAACTGCGCAAGCGCCGGAGCAATTCAGATCGCGGAGCAGCAGGTGGTCTTCACCAGGTAAGTCAGACAATCTCCGTCTCAGGCCTCTGTACATGGGACACTCAAATAAAATGTGATTGATGCTTTCAGTCTTTTGTAGGTTACATATTGAGCATAACTCATTTTTTACTCTGTAACTCATACCGTTCACAAAAATACTCATGCCGAGAGAGTTCACCGTTCTCAATTGAGTTATACATCTTCTATAACTTAGAGGTATATGTAACTTGAGCAGATCACCCACCATTAACATTCCTATAAAATACTTTAACTCTGTAATAGTCTCTGGTGCTTTACAATTCAGTGTTGCGTCTACCTTCGAGGTCTCCTTTTTCAGACCTTCCTTATTAATCACATGTCCCAAATAAGTGATCTCTTAGGAGGTTTATGTACGAGATTCTAGAAATGTTAACGAAAAAGAATGGTTGAAAGAAGAAATTACCAAGAAATCAGGACCGCGTGTTTATTAAGTGAAAATATATTTATTAATATTTGGAAAAGGCATTGTGATGATGTAATTAGTGGTGAAGGTGTGTGATATATCGAGTTGGTAGAATAATTGAAATGTCATAAAATAATCAATAAATACATTCCGAATTCCATATACTTTGAATACATAAAAATGTCTGAATCTTTGGGGACAAGAGCAAACTTTATACTCCATACCAAAATCCATCCAAAATATATTTGCTTTGAAAAATTCATGAGGAGTTGCTCAAGTTGATGGTGGGAAAGAGAACCATTTTTAGGAAGTATACCACACTTACTTTGCGGATAGTCTTTTGATAAATTTGTAATAAGCGATATTATTTGCATTGAGCAGTCTCGCCGTGTGAAGATTCGAGAAATCATGATGGGAGTTTGAAACTAGGGCACTGCAGAATGCGAGCCTTGATTTTGTGGAAGACCTTATGATCAGGCAATGCAATTTTCACCGCATAGATAGTTTCTGTGTGAGGTCCAGTACGAACCCACAAGTAAATGCTTAATTGGTGGCTTTTAAAAATCATCCAATAAATCTTTCCTCCGGCAGTTTGTGAGATACCCGTCCGTCTTACTTCCATCCACATGTCAAACAATTGCCGGGCCTTATTAACTGTGCGAGGTATATCATCAAGCATAAACGCTCCTAAAGAGCGTAATTGTCGGAAACAACCCCGTAAAGTCGTAAATCGTCCGAATGAGGGTATATAAGTTAATTGGTCATGGACATGGGGCGCTTTTTCGTCCGCTTAATATTATACGAGCCAGTTCTAATTACGCCCGACCGCTAACGTCTATATTGTATGACTCTGATGAGGAAAGGGGCGACCAAAAGCGTTCCGGAAATGGCAAAAAGCTTTAAAATTCCAAACCGTACAGGTGATATGAAAGCGGGGCTTTTACACTATATAGCCCCAAGAAAACGTTTTCAAATCTGCCCCCAGAAGGACCATCATTGTCCTTTCACTTATCGATAATTGGGGCGTTTAGTTTCTTCCTTTGGGGTATCTTTGGCGGTGGAGTGAAGCAGTTATTGAGGCATGTTTGTGTGCGTCAGGAGGAGTGATATTGAACTGTGGGGGGTCGCGCCTCGAGCATGATACCCATCAATAGAGATGTTATACCTCTGGTCTAGTGGATCATCATCAGCACAGACTTTTAATTGGAGCCGAAATTCCGGACGTGAATCGATACCCAGTCGATATTTTAATTATTCAACACTTACATTGAAGCATCATCATTGTGTTCACTGAAATATTCAAGCGCGAGCGGATTAAGGGGAGGCTTCGACCTCGAATTACCATCAAGCCAGCATAGAGCACCTAATTACGGAGCTTTTGAACTTGATACTTAGGTAAAAATTGCCATGTCCATCAGGTACGTTTCACTTGACTGCGTCGGATCCTTCTGTACATAATGCAAGCCCAAGGGTTGAAATAATTCAACTTCATATCGCTCAATTGGGTTGGAACAAAAGCTTTTCCAAGTAATTCCTTGTAGTCCATGAAACACTGTAACTGCATTGATAGGTGAAGCTGATACGTACAAAAGAATTTGGTTAAACACGTTTATTCCACTATTTATTTATTCAGAAGTGTCAATGTATTGAATATCACTATGCACATCAACATAATTCATCAAAAACAAATTCCGACGTAATTTGCAGGGGGTAACCCCCCGCAGTCACTCATTGTTCCAACTGATGGTCTTCGGCATTTTCATAATCCATCGCACTTGTAGAAAGAATATGTCGTAAAATGCAGAATATACGACGGACCGGCGGAAAGCTTTCACTTCACGTTTCGTATATATAATATACACAAAGACCTCCGATTATATTTTAATATTTTTATAGGGCTATTGAAACAATAAAATAGTCAGATTCGAGAGCCACCCGAATTAAAGCCTGTGATATACGGTGCAACGGGAAGGGACACGCTTCCCCGAATTCCAGGCGGGTCATAAAAAGGTACAACGGCTTTATTACGAACGCATAACCCCCGAAGAAGCCCCGGCACTATAAAATATTTTATGGGGGGCAAAACAATGGTGGCGTCATTATCGGAGCTCTTTCGGGAGGCAATTTATTCGTGGTTTCGGCAAGTGATTTATAAGGTTCGCGGCCAAAAATTTCTCCGCAAGCTCTTAAAAATTAAGTGTAACTAAATTATGTGCGCCGTTGACTTTCTGTATGTGCATATACTCGCGAGACATCGAGTGAGATGTCTGCTGTTTTTCATGCCATGCAGGACCTCTGCGTATCTTCCCGCAATTCTGCAGTATCTTGAGCAGGATTGAACGCAATAAATGCAAAGAAATATAAAATAGCTGTAGAAAAGCTGTATTACAATACACAATTTCTTGTACAATTTCTTGAACAATCTGCCAATAGTGTCAAAAAATAATGAACTTGATTGTCTAATACAGACTGTTCAATAAATTGTACAAGAAATTGTGTAGTGTAATACAGCTATAAGATGACATTTCAACACAACAGGGTACTTGCACGATTTTTTTTGTCTCAAATAATGCAGTTGCTGTCAGTATTCTTAAACGGCTTAAGAATGCCTCGACATGTTTTTCAACCGACCGAAGCCCTAGATACATCCGGAACTATTTAATACCTAATATAGAAAGCTTTCGACAACACTTCTTCCAGCTCCATTCGAAAAGCTGTTGTAAATCGGAGAGTTGGTCGATCTGTCGCGGATTGGATCAGCCCCAGTGATTGGAAACGAGCTGACTGGGCAACGTGACCAAGGAGGTGGCCCCCTGCAAGGGATTGTTCGCAGGGTGGGTGTTTGTACCCCGCTTGTGGACCCTGGTTGTGGATAGCCTTTTTTGGGAACTGGACCGTGAAGGAATACATGAGCAAGGATAGTGGAAAGTTAGGAGGTGTAATCTCGCATCTCACGCAAAGAGCTCTGAGAATAGTAGATACATGGTGCACAGCAGAGGGGCTTACAGTGCCTCCCCTGGTGCCAGGGGAACCACCCTACAAAAAAGCGGTGATTCTCTTCACAAGACGAACAAAACTTCAATACCTGAAGGTGCTTTGGTTGTGAGGAGAAAGAATTCCAACATAGCAAAGAGGTCAAATACTTGGGTTAGTCTTAGACACTAAGAAACTACAATGCCCACTTGGAGAAGATAGCTATCAAAGAACACGGGCTCTCTAGGCATGCAGGCGAATGATAGGAAAAACGTGGGATGTGGGGTCTCCCCACGTGTAACTCCTACAGTTACATAATATTTAGTTCCTTAATCTGGCGACATAAAGCCAGAAAAAATAAACCCATTCTCAAACTAAGCAAGCCGCAAATACTTTTCTAAGTATAACAAGGCCGATGTCGACGACTCCCACTACAGCCATGGAAGCACTGCTCGACCTCACGTCACTACACCTCGTGGTGGAAAACTTGCTCAAGGGCAGAATGCCATAACAAGATATTTGAGTAAATAAATAACAACAGCGTGCTGAGCATGCCGTCAGGCAGAATTCAAACAGTCCAAATTTTTCACAGACCTGATCAGGTAGCCATACCGACGGAGAGAGTGAAAAAAAGGGAGAAAAGGTTGAATCAGCAGGATGGAACCATTTTTTGGTATACGGATGGTTCTGAGACTGCAATATAGGTTTGGGGACAGGATTTGAAATTGGAGGCTTTGAGCTCCGTAAAGATGCGATCCAAAGCAGATAAAGAATGTGTGGACTCTCTAACACGGTTAGAACACAATCACCCTACAGTGGATCAAAAGCCATCGAGGGAACGAAGGGAATGAGAAAGAAAACCTTCTGGCAAAAGGGGGGGGGGGCTGAAGCTCCTCTAACAGGGCCGAAACCGTCTTGCTGTTGTCATATCAAACAGTCCGGAGGGAGATAAGAACCTATTGAAGAACAAAAACAACTCACACTGGACGAATGCCTCTGAACCAAGGCAATCGCAAACGTTTATTGGCGGACCTATCGGAGAAAGAGCGAAAGAATCAATAAATTTTGGCAGGAACCAGCTAATATGGGCAGTTGAACTATTCACGGGACACTGTTTGCTAATGGAACATCTTACCACCATAAAGGTGAAAGACGATCCTGACTGTAGGCTATTAAGCGAAGAGAAGGAAACTCCTCTCCACATACTTTTTCAGTGTCCTGCTTTTGAAACAGCCAAATACTCGTACTTTGGGGCTATTCAATGTAGAACCAGAGGAGATCAAAACCAAACCTGTAAGTCTCATACTCAATTTTTTTGAGGCAACGGGGCTCATGAAGTCAGAATAGAATAGAATATATGCTTTATTCGTTCGTTATACATAAGTACCTTTCTCAAGGAGAGAGAATTTCATGTGTGGAACACGTCAACATAATATTAATAAAAAAGAATCAATAATAGTAATAAATTTCATCATTAACCATTTTCGAGTACACCCGATGATATTTATACAAACCGAACCTCACGTCATTATCGCTCTGCTCTCTAGCGTACTTTGCTAGAAATGCTGCTATTAGCGGCATTTTGATGTCCGTCTGTCCATCGGTCATGAACGAGGTAAGAAGATCTAGCGAAAATCGACTTCTAGTGTGTGACATGTACTTACCTGAGAATGGAAATAATAAAAAAAAATCTCACTCAGTCGCCATCTTGATCCGCAATGTCAAATTTTTTCAAAAGTAATTCGATTTTCATGAAACTTGAAATACACTTATGTTTCATATGTACAAGTATGATTTTGATGCTTATATTTTGATCCACCGCGCCGCTATTTTGTGTGCCATGTTCGAATTTGTTTAAGTGGTCTGATTTTGATGAAATTTGGAACCTACTCGTATCTTGTGCATGCATTGATGATTTTCATGTAAGTTTCACGATTTACGCCATATTGACGCGCCACATGGATATTATTCCTTATCTGCAGCTGTCACAGAATCAATTTTTTCAAATGTTTTCTGAACAAGGAGTTTCAAAAGTTTTTTTCAAGTAGAAACTCCTTCCAGGAGAAATGCACAGGAAGTACTATTGAACTCTTAAAATTTCCAAAAAAAAAATTAGAAATAAACTGCTCAACGAAAAATAAGGATATTGAAAATTGTTGCTCAAGTTTAAATGAAGATAACTGAAGGAAGGAATAGCCAATTTCAAAAAAAATCAACACTGCCTGATAGGACTATTTTTTGGCTACAAGGTGCTGTCCTTAGTTTGATCATACATCGCATTTTGCAAAATATCCAGGGTGCCAAGGGAAGAGGTGAAAATTAATGAATTTTTGAAGTGGTCTACCTGTTTTAGAGAAAATGTCAGATTTTTTCTCAGTTCACTTTTTGAAAGCCTGCATCGATCTGTCAACTAAATAGTTTTTTTTTAAATAAGATTTTTTTTTTCAAAAAGTTTTCAATTTTTTTTCTGAAATCAAATAAAAATTGATGTCGATTATGTAAACGGCTTCTAACGTTCTGAAATTTGACAGTTAAGTATGATTTCACTTCACAAACCGTCTCATTGAATCATTAAACCAACCGATACGAGTGACTTCCCGTCGAGGTATCCGTCGATACTTTGTTACATGTTGGATTTATCAGATCAGGATAGTTAGGTCAGAGTAACATCACAAAGCCTAATTTCTAGACTTTTATGGAAGTACAACATGGACACTGCAGGTGTCGCTAGAAGACCTGGCTCAAGTCGAAGACAAAAGACAACTGCACTGAATGCTACGATTTTGAGAAGTCGATTATGCAAGCTATTGATTGTTTGATGTTGTTTTATTGTATTGGTTTATTGTTGCATTGAATTTTTCCCCAACCATCACCAGTATAATTTTCGACATATTTGTCTTGTCCTTTGGACAGCCGGCATGAGAATGTTTGCTGATTGAAAATGTCCAAACCGGCAAACCATCCTCCATCCCAGTCGGGTTTGCTCTGAGAAACATCCTTGCTATGAGAATATGCGTATGCGCCTTGTGCCCTGTGTTTCAAATCAAATTTCGATTCTAGGCCCATGTGTTCTTCAGCTATAGATTTCTCAAAGAAACAAGTGAAATCATACCTTATCACCAAATTTCAGTGGACAGGGTTCACAGAATCGACATCGAATTTTTTCGATTTCATAAAAAAAATCCGAGAAAAATTCTAAAATTTTTGAAAAAAAAACTGAATGAAAAAATTACTATTAGTCGACAGATTTTGACGCAGGTTGTCTAAAAATTCACTCATATAAAAAACTGACATTTTTCTCGGAAACAGGTAGATGACTTCAAAAATTCACCGATTTTCACCTCTTTCTTTGGCACCCTGTATATCTTGCAAAATGCGATGAATGATTAAAGTGAGAAAATCACTTATAGTCAAGGAATAGTCCTATCAGGCAATGTTGATTTTTTTTAAACTAGTTAGTTTTTCCTTGAGTTATCTTTATTTGAACTTGAGCAACAATTTTCAATATCCTTATTTTTCGTTGAGCAGTTTATTTGATTTTGTTTTTTGAATATTCGAAAACTAGATAGTAACGCCCATACATCTTTATTCAAGAAAGTCGCATATCGAATTTGAACTTTCTATTTGAAAAAAAAGAGTACGAAATAGTATATTATAATACAAGTTTCACAAGACATCGTATTGTCACACGCGTCATTTAGAAGCACGAGGAGCGAAGTGACGAGTGTGACAATAGGTCTTATAAAACGTGTGTTATATACAATTTTTTCTATTTTGCAACTACATATTCCATGCTTTTTTTCGATAGGAAAATGTAAAATATGTGTCTCTGCTAACAAAATTGTTGGGAATTGCTCTTGATGGTGGAAGCACAGTTTGTCATCGGAAATAAGCCGTATTTTTGTTAAATAAACCTCTTCTGCGAAGTGATGTCACCTAAGCTGTCTCGTCTGTCAGTGAGTGCTGTCATGTCGATGTCATGCCCGCTGATATTGCCAACATTTGGGGGTAAAAAAGTGTGTATCGAAATGGAGCTTCTTACAATACGCTGTGGTATTCCCCCTTTGTTTTGTTTGTACGTTGGTACCTGAATTAGGTACGGTCGTTGACGTTCGTAGCGTTTGCTGATGGGAGAGGGAGATGGCGCTAGCGCGCGAGCGGCAACAGCGGACAGAGAGAAGAGAATCAGCTGTGGTGTGAGGAACACGTGATTTTCAGTGCAACGAGTGTGCGTCGTTTTCACAATTTTAAGGTCGGTCTGTCTTTGATTATTGTACCGTGATTTTGGCTTCCACTCACTCACCAAATCATGCATTTCGATACCTATTTTGTCCGAAAAATTATTGTACATAACACGAAATTCTGAAAAAACATTTGAATTTTATACATAATTATAAATAACAAAATGTCACTTCTCAAGTAAGATCCTTTACTCATTTTAATATACCTACAACAGCTTCATAAAATTTATTACAGCCCTGACGATGCTTAACAGCGAAACCGGTTGGCCAAAGAAGTATTAATAATTATTTATGGTGTAACTACAAGCAAAATAAAAAGTACCTACGAAATTCTTTGTTCTCTTTGTTCTCAACGGGCTTGCATAGCCCGCAGTTTTTCCTGCTTTAAAATCAAGGTGCTTTGCATTGCTTTGAATTTTGTGTAATTTATCTACTCCCCAAATGATCTCAATATTGATGGCAAAGGCCGTGATCTAGTGGGTGTGCATTTTGCGCACTTATGACTCTGCCTCGGGATTGCGCTGTCGCGCGTATTTCGAGGTTTCATTGATTGTTTCTCTTCCGCAAGTTACGCCACAAACAGTAAGACGACAAAAAGAATCTCTGGTACGCTGTCGTTGTTCATTGTCGGGTTATACCTGGGAGTAAAGGAAGGAAAGGAGACTTGCACGCTTCTCCGTGTCCTGGGGGGGAGTCAACCTGCTCGTATGAATCTGCCTTGTTGAGTTTACTAACCTTTTCATATTTGGGGGGGGGAGATTATGTAAGACGAAGAGAGGGCCACAGGTTGGCTCGAGTCGATTTTCTTGTATGTGTTGTTTCTTGTTACTGTTTACTAACCATTGTTCTGTTTTGTAGGTAAGTATGTATCTGTGGGGTTTTGATGGGTAACTGTTGGGGAATTTCGGGCAAATGCGTTATAGATACTTCTTTCTTCCAATTACTTGCGAATAGTATGACCAACTTTCAACTTCTCTACTCAACTATATCTCACCTGTCTCTTGTTTATGTATCTACCTGTTTATCTCTTATTTGTTTCTTGTTTATTCACCTACACCATTACTCATCATTTGTTTCTTGCTGATTAATTAACTTGTTTACCGCTCGTTTCTTTATTGTTTATTTATCCATCAATTCGACTTATTTTGTTTGTAAAATGTGAAAATTAATTGCTAAGCGTGAATTTTTCTCCAAAGCGTAAGCGAGCGAGTTTCTTTTGTTGTTACGTAAATAACTTGTAAACGAAACAAACTTTCAAAGAGGTTCAAGCACCGATTCACGCTGACTTGATCAATTCATTATTGGAGTGACTTCTCTGTCACTGTTTGTCATGACTCATTCACACTCGAATTTTGTTCAGATCATTTGAGAAAGGATTTTTCAGCAATCAACCAGGCAATACGCAAGGGTTTCTTTGACGTGTTCTTCGCAATGTATGCCTGTCAGCGAATACGTCACTTTTTCCTTTGCGAATAATTGACAGTTGGACATGTTTCATGATTTCTTGTTTTGTTGATCTGATTTTGTGTTCATTTTATTGTTGTAAATTCATGAATTGTCTAAATAATTTGTAATGAGTTGTCTCGTTTCATTTCTGTATAGGTTTTGTTGTTCCTCATTCTTGTTGTGTCATTATTAAAAGAATACATCACTGACTGTTGTGAAAAAACAGTTTGCCATTAAGACACAGTCTAAAATTAACATAAAATTGAGAAGAAATTCAAGTAAAACAATCATTATACATATACATGTTAAAAACTATTAACTAAGGTAAAATTATCAAATAACAAGGTTTTTTTTCAATTTTTTGGAGGACCAAATAAATGATTACGTAAGATATATGTTGACGATTTGAGAATTTTCAAGACGATTTCATGATCTAAAGTTTTTGGCAATTTAAACGTTTTTCGAAATTCTATGTAATTTTTTGTTAAAGTACCGCGAGAACCAAAAAGTAAACCAATTATGGAAATATTTTTGACATTAAATTTTGACATAATAAGGGACGGTAGGTTAATAAGTACTATCAATTTCTTTGTTGTGAGGTGTTTTGAGGAAAGAAACAAATTCATTTTGAACCTTTGCTCATGATTTTCAATAAACATTCATTTTGCTTGCATTTCATCCGCGTTTCATTCAAGAATCAAACCTCATCCCCAAGGACACCTTCCCATCTCAAGTAAGAATTCACACAACGTAGGTAAAAGGTAAACGACGTGGGGAAGAGAAGGAACAACGACGATCACTGCCAACATCGAAAACGGGGGTACACTACAACGCGAATGACGTCATTTACGTATAGTAATGACTTTCTTATGAACGCAAAATAGGAAAAATGGTTTTCCACCAAAAAACATGAAAAAGTGAATTAGTAGAAACTTGAGCAGACTTGGGGCCACCCTGTCCACATGCGACCAGTGAAGCCTGTGATCAATTTTTATTCCCAGGAACTGCACATAGTCAGCCAATTCGAAATTAAACGCGTCATTGGTGATTTTACTGAAATTGTTTTTTCTCTGTATTTGAATCTTATGAGGCTTGTTTTGTTCAAATTTAGTTTCAAGCTATTTGTCTCGAACCATCCCTCCAGGCAAGTTAGCGTCTTCCATGCAACAATACCAACTTCATACACCGAGTTCCCCGTAAGTAAGCATCCAAGAGGTACAGTAAAACTCTTGATTCAGTGCAAGGCGTACGAACCTTACCCAAGAGAATATCAAGGGTGATTCAAAAGTGTCCGACCAAAACCAAAATACGCTTTGGAATCTTGTATGAAGCTCATCAAAAATTCTCCGACTTCTGAATATTTCAAGAGTTATGAATAGAGGGCGGATTTATAATTTTTTACATGTTCTATTCGCTGAGTTGGATGCAACTGTCGACTTGCAGCTTGACGTTTTCATCTAAAAGGAACCTGAATACCAAGTTTTATTTCGCATATAATTTATTATTTTGAGTTTTTACCGCATACAAATTGATAGTCCATAATATAATCGCATATAGCCTCATATTTAGTCCATATTTTTACATTCAACTGAAAATTCAGTCAAAATTTCAGCCATTTTATCTACATGTGCTAAAAAATCACGATTTTTCCATTTTAAGAAACAAATAATTGGAAATTTCCGTAGAAATTTTTTTTACCTTTGATGGTTAAAATTGGTTGGTTGGTTTTACATGTGAATGTTGAAATTTTCACTATTTTTGCAGTTATATCACTAATTTACCCGCATATTTTGCTTTATTTAAACATTTTTACCGTATATTTTGATACTTTTCAAGCGCATATAAACTACATATTTTGAGCTTTTTTACCGCATATAAATCCGCTCCCTAGTTATGAAGCATCAAAATATGGTCTATCGGAACCTTCTAGTTTCTTTATTGCAGAAGAGTTTATTGAACTGTTGGTGGTAGATTACGAAAAATAAATATCAACCATTGGATGTGTATTCAATTTTTGTTTTCTATACAGGGTGAGTCAGTAACCGTAAAAAATATTTTTCTTTATAAATGCCTCCGAACCACCCTACGGTCGATTCCTCAACAAAAATAGGGCATAAGATGACAGATTATTGTAGCAAGAATTTTTTTTTTTCATTTTTTTCAAGGAAAATGTTTTTTTTAATTTCATGATTCACCCTCCTTGCCTGTATAGTACTTGAATGAAAATCTAGAACACACCTAGCAGTTGATTTCTATTTATAAATCCGCCGATAACAGTCTACCAGAATACTTCATCGAATATCGAAGAAATCGAACCTACAAGGGTTCGAGGACCACGCTTGACCCTCCCTAACTTCAAAAATAAAAGTCGAAAAAATTTTTAGTGTTTTTTATGGGCTTCATTCATGAAAGATTCCGTATATCATGTCATGGTTTTGATTGGTCTGACACTTTTGAATTACCTTGCATACACATTCTTGACTCTTGACTGGATTAAAGTCAAGGCTACATACGGGCCAATCCTTACTGGAATGTTCACCTCTGGAAGGTATACTCGGTTACTACCCTTGTGACGGAAGGATAAGCGTTATAACCACGGCGCAAAAGAGACAGATCCCCAAAGTTGCATTAAACGGTGTCAGTACGTTCCGAGAACAAACGCGGAAGTTTACTGGAACATACTGGTGATTTTACTAGAGGCGGCACGTGAAGATGATTCCGAACGAATCGTCGAAGTCTCCAGCGCACCCATGCTCCTATAAGCAGCGGAAGCGGCGTGACGAAGTGATTTAGAGTTAAGTTCTGTTGGCGATCAATTTGATCCATCAATAGAAAAAAGAACATTGTAAATAATTACAAGTGTGCGGTTTGAAAGCAGCATAATCAGAGTTTGAATTCGAAAATCGAAATAGGCGAACCCGAAATCCGTACATCATCGGGCAATCTTTATCTTCGTTAACAACCGCCCTTTGACCCCTGTCGCGGTCTCCACCCGGCACCTCGAATTTGGTGTTGTGTTCAAAAGTTTTACGAGCTAGTTTTTCTATCGCGCGCGGACATCACCACAGTTTGGGGTCCATTGTGTGAAGGTCCTGCCTCTTTCGATTGATCGCCGCTTTTTTTTCGATCAAGCGAGGCGAGCAGCAGAGCGCACGCATTATCAAAGATATTAGCCGAATGAAACTTTAATGTTTTCACCTGTGTTTTACGAGATATAAATATCCCTCTCAGCTATAAACATAGGAAGATAGTTGTCGGGTTGTAAAGTAAGTTCCCACGTTCGTGGCGGCGCCACTTGAGCTTGTGTCAACATGCCCTCACTAACTCGCCGAGAGAGGATTCTTCATGCGGTGATGCCTTGCGTTCCTCCTCTTCTTAGTTTTCTCCTCTCTGTATACAGGTAGGTACGCATACGCAGAGATAATGTACGTGGACGTCTTGTGCCGCCTGTAACGCCACCACGTACGACACTGACATTCCGATCTCGTTCCGAGATAGCTTCGCTATTCAATTAAAAACAACTCTATTTTTTCCCATTTGACAATATCGTAATTAAACATACCACGACCGGACAGATAACGCCAAATTGACGGCGCGGTATACTCAAAAAGTCCCCAAGAAAGTCTCCGCCGACATCAGAGCATTTGAAACGTATATAAAACCGATTAGATTCGACTGCTTCGCAAAGAATGCATCGGCTGAAAGAAAGTGGAAAGTACTAAACGCGGACTTCCAAGTGATTTATGTAATTATCCCTTGTTAAATCCAAAACACCATGTTAATAGCATATCCTTACGTCTCCATAAAGATAACAATAATTATTAAGCGAACATTCCATTGTAAGAATTTTACATCATAAACGCACTTGTGTGTGTAAGTACAGCATACGTCCTTATCTTGTCAAGACACACCCTGTTATGTATGTCAACTCCGACTCCGCACACTATAGCTACAACGTCAGATGAACAGAAGTTCATCATCTTGCGCGAGAGTCCTTGATGATATTTCTTGTTTCCAAAGACTTTTTCATTGCGCGCTCGCATAGGTACGCAGCTTTTGAGAAATTACCGCGAAGCCTTGGATCGATTATTCTCAAGTCCAGATTAGAATATCGGAAATATAATTGATCACTCCAGTGGCACTATAAATCATTATTATATTGCATTATAATATCGAAGTATATAGATAGCGTTAGGCCGTTTAATTGCTGTTGAGCGGCGGTTCCAGCCCAACAAACGTCGATTATTATACTGTTTCAATGTCAACGAAAGGAATGCCGTTTAAAAGATGCATCTTTTACATATTGGAATCGATCTTTGGCAATGGCATTAGGAGAATAAGTCAAAATCTCGAGTGTCACAACAGGTGCGCAAACTTCAATCGTGAACACCGGCTTGGCGGGATAAAACATCATACTAACACGCATCCAAGAACATAAAAGGCCGTCGGAGTAACGCTAATAAGAAGAATTAAAATTCGCATTAAAATCTTGCCTCTAGGTGGGTGTAAACACGATACAAATTTATAACTTGTTTGTACAAGCCGCTATGGTGGCGCCGCCATTTATTAGATGAGCCATCGGCTCGCCAGCTTCAGCTTCAGGGGAAAGAAAGCTTTGCCGCTCAAATTAATAACGGCGATTGTGCGAATTAATTACACCGTGGTGCCAATTAATAGCTTCTCATCTTCTAGATAATTTCACTTCTTAGTAATAGAAATAGGTAAGCATTGACTATGGCACATCTAATTATTTGTGTTTATTTCTTTGTGTTATTTCTTGTGCAGGTGAAATTATAATTTAGATTGATCACAGTCAACCTATAGTAATCATTTTCGTAATACCTAATGCGTTGAAAGTGACAGCAGCTGCTCTCAAAGGTCGTCTTAGAAAACCAAGCAAAATTACCACAGTGGT
Source organism: Anaspis maculata (assembly GCA_949128115.1). NCBI lineage: Eukaryota > Metazoa > Arthropoda > Insecta > Coleoptera > Scraptiidae > Anaspis > Anaspis maculata. The sequence goes on along the minus strand of OX421962.1, from coordinate 35,255,583 downwards.
TGTAGATTGTAGAAAACCTCCAGAGTTGATGCACCCTCTGCACAACGTGTCGCTTCAGCAGGGTGGATAAATATCTGCACATGTGGAGGCCGTACTGGGCAAAGAGAGATTGTATCCAATTTGAACATTCTGCAACTGAACATCGAAGACCTCAGTCTGAACAAGAAGTGCGAAACTTCACGAAGGATAGCAACCAAACATAGCATTGATCATCATACTACAAGAAACCCCTAGCAAACAAAGGTCAGCTGACAAATAAGTTCTCTGATCTGCCTACATGAGTCCATTATGTATATCCAGAATGCTACTGGATTCACTACTAGATTCTGGATTAAGTGAGGGGGGGAGTGATGGAACGTAGTTCCATTCGACACGCTGGCCTCACCTTTGGACCCATTGTACCTACTTCTTAGTTGTTTGTTTACATTATTCTCGATTTAAAAAGTTCCTGAGAATCGTGCCTCCTATAAGCATTTCAAGCGTCATCTACACACAGTGACACCGCTTCCAAAAGTGATAAAATTGCAATCGGTATATATACTCATCCGTTGTGTCCAACTAGAGGTGAGATGTAGTTTACTATATTTGTGAAATACCACATTTAGGCAGTTTCTAATTCAAATAATCAACAATAATTTTGATCTGCAATGGTTATCCATGGAACAATATGTAATTTTTGTTTGTTATAATTCCCGCAATATTATTATTTTTGCCACAACGGCACCGTACGTCGCCGTAGGTAAGGCCGGCCAGGCCACCCTCCTGCACAGTAGTTGTCACATTGACAATGAATGACATCCGCAATCCGCGCGGGGCACAAAAACGCAGATTTAGCCACAAATAGGACCAGTTCATCACTTCTGCAAGGTTATGGTTATATTTTGCGGCCAATGTGGCTTAGTTTTTTGAAAAACAAAGCTTTGGAAGATGTTTTTACGTTGAGAAGCACAATAATAATTGAAATATCAGCTGTTTGTTAGATTGTAAGTGCACTTGATTTCCAAAGCAACTTGATTGAATTAGCATGACCGCATGTGGCGGTGTCACAACGCCAATAAACAATTCCATTTTTGGATATGGGGTGGATTAAGGATCGAAACGTTTTTTAATTTTGATTTTCACGTTTTGTAGAATATTCTCCGCAAATACCACTCGAGCTATACGAGTTTTATCAAAATTTTCGAACTGTTTCTCAAGCTTTGTTTTCATGAAACAATTCAACTCGTGCAAATGGTCACTTTATTATCAAAGACAAAAACCCTCCAGCTACGCTGTCGGGTTTTTTTCAGATAATAAAGTGACCATTTCACACTCGGTGAATTTCTTGAAAACAAAGCTTTCGAGATAATTCGAAAATTTTATCGATAAAACTCATAGCTCTTGTGGTATTACATACGATAAATTTTCTAAATTGAATCAGAAATCCAAAAATGAATTCCAATTTAAAATATCATCAGTTGCTTAGAAGATACTACAGGGACAAAAAATGAAACCCCCTCTTCAACTTTCGCACCTGGGCACTTTTGCTAAATATGTTAGTTTATCGAATAGAGGCATATTTAGGGCAACAATAATTGAAAAAAAAAATTGAGGAAAGAGGTAGTCGGGCTGGAATTGGTCACATAGTTAACAAGTAGGCAATAAAAAATGATGGAAATTTGAGAAATTTGTTCCAGTACGGACGTTAGGGGAACCAACCCTGCATTTCATCCCGATGCAAAACGCTTTTGCACGTGAGTAGTAGGTACCTACAGGTAATTTCTGAGAAGTGGTGCCTCGATGGGACCCACGACTGACGTGCTTCCTAAGAGGTCGAAGGTCCAAAAAATTACCATTTTTGAAATCGTTGCTTTTTTCGAACTTTTTTTGCTGGACTATATATTTTCAAAGTCGAGGAACACAATACAATCAGTTTCCAGAAAGTGTCATGCACCAGTGGCGTACCAGACGGCTGCGAAGGGGACGAGGTGCGATTTTTCACAAGTCTTATGGTAAACCTATAGACTAACTTTTTTTTGACGTGTTTGGTATCATTTCTGACCAAATCGAGCATTCTGACTCCAAAAATGAGTATGAAATTTTGATAGAGACTTGTGTTGATTGGTTTTATCAGAAAAAACATGGTTTTATCAGAAAAAAAAACATGATTTTTTTACCCTCAAAATTGATGGTTTGTAATTCTGCTTCCATCACTGTCCAATGTTATTATAACTATTATTTTGACTTAGGGCTGAATTTCAAGTCCGACTTGCAACCCGTACAGCGGCGCAAGTAGAGTCAGTGATCCCTTCCAGCCAATGGCGAGAGCATATCGATGGCTTGCGCCGGTGACGCAGCTTTTGCGAATCGGACTTGAAATTTAGCCCTTAGACAGTTATTTTGGGCTATTTGACACTAAAATATCATTTGCTAAACTTTTTTCCCGTTTTCGTTTTAGGATGAGAATGTAGCGTTGATTTGGTACTTTATTCATTTCAAGGCATAAAAATACTTTTCTCTATCAAACCAAATAGAAAAAACTGGAATCGGAGTTGTATTTTAGTCATGACATTTAGTGGGGTTGGTACGCTTTTGGATACTGCACTTTTGAGTAGAGCTATGAAACTTGGTACATAGTTTCTAGGGACCATAAGCAGAAATTTCGCCCGATGTTCCAAAAAAAAAATTCGACGGAATCCGTTATATAGGCCCCTTTTTCCAAAATGGCGTCCAAATTTTGGAAATTGGCGATTGGTCGTACAGTGGCGCGCAAAGTATCAATTCCTAACATTTTGTACATAACGAATTGATTTAAGCCACCCCCGACTCGATCCGTCTGATATTTTGGCCATTTGGGACTTCTTTCCAAAATGGCAGCCAAACTTCGAAAGTTGGAATTTGGTCCTGTAGTGGCCTGCAAGGTATCAATTCTGGACATTTCGACCATGACAAGTCGATTAAAGCCTACCCCGACTCTACCCAACCTGAATTTTGGCCTCAATACTCAATTATAGTGCTGATTTAGAATTTTTTTCTTATCTTGAGAAGGGTTGTGAAAAACCCGAGGGAAAACCACTTTGACCAAAAATGTCGAAAGTACATACATATCAACTGCAAGTTGTTTCAGAATTTGTATTTGTGCTAAAAGATGAGTCAGGTTACATATTACATTACCAGAAATAACAGTGATTGAGAAATCTGCGCTCTATCGCGTGTATTTGCTGTTTCTCAGTGGTGTTTGGAGGTTAGACTTCTCTCTGCCTCTCAGACCTCAGACTTCGGTTACTTTTCATCAGTGTAGAAGAAATGTTGCATGTGATTAGGAATAAATTCTTGCAAGGTTTGATTTTCTGCATGAGAGAGCGTCCCACTGATGTAGAGCATCTGAGTCGACTGTGCGCCGATATGGGATGCAACTTATTTGAAAATTTGCACGTTTGCGTTTGTGCGATTGTGCGAGACGCTCACCTACACTCTTCTTTACTGTTTTCTTTATTATTACATTGGTGAAGAACAGAACTCTCACCTATCTTGAATCCCTTTTCAATTCTAATTCCTGTAGGTGATCCAATTTCTACATGTTGCATTATACTCGTTTTGTCACTTAAGATACCAAGGTTGGGAAAGAACTATCTATGTAGGTACATAAGGCGCTAAAGCTGTAATGCTTTTCTCGAAGATATAATATTCGTTCTGCCATAGATACTAAAAAATCTGATTGTGATTCAGGAACAGGTTTTAATTTTAATAATGAGGGACTTTACGCGGGTATAAGTGCAAAAAATCTAACACTGTACCTACATTTTTTGTCAAAAATGTGTCACATGGGACAAACTAAGACCCATAAGAGAGATCTTTGTGCCTTGGACACACAAGATAAGAGTGTGTTGGTGTTGGTATTCAATAAGAGGTACATTGTGATTGTCTTCTGCTCAAATCTTTTCAAGTACAACTCGTATCGACGTATAAATCGGCAAAAACCGTTATCTCGATCCCTTTCCGTACATATTCAAACAACTTGCACTTCGAAATTTCTTGCGGTTTTGATGCCACGAGATCTTAACTGACAATAGAACAGGACTATAAATGGGGATTGAGGTCAAAATTTGAGTCAAGTCGAGTCGGGAAGGGTATTAATCGACTCGCACTGGTCGGAATGTCCAGGAATGTGCACAGGAATCCACCTTGTGTGGACCACCTGCCGATTTCGGTTTGGCCGCCATTTTGGAAAGGCCTCAATGGCCCAAATATCAGCCGAATCGAGTTAAAGGTGGCTTCAATCAACTCGTCATAATCAAAATGTTACGAATTGATACTTCGTGTAAACGTACAAAATCTATAAATAGCGCACAGTCGACTCAGATGCTCTACATCATTGGGACGCTCTCTCATGCAGAAAATCAAACCTTGCAAGGATTTATCCCTAATCAACATGCCAAATTTCTTCTGCACTGATGAAAATTTTCTGAAACAACTTGCAGTTGGTATATGTAAATATGTACTTTCGACGTTTTTTATGGTTGTCACAGTTTTATACTAGCGTGAAATAGGTTTTGCCACTGGGGGGAGCCTATGTTTCACAATGGTGGAGCTTTTCATGGAAATAAAATTTATTCTGATTCTGATTCTGATTTCATTCATTCGGAAAAATGTAGTGATTCTGCTCTCCAGATTACTCACATGTTGGACACACAAAAAGTCCAAGAAGTGGTTTTCCCTCGGGTTTTTCACAACCCTTCTCAAGATAAAAAAAAATAAATTCTGAATCAGCACTATAATAATTGAGTATTGAGGCCAAAATTTAGGTTGGGTAGAGTCGGGGTAGGCTTTAATCGACTTGTCATGGTCAAAATGTCCAGAATTGATACCTCGCAGGCCACTATACGACCAAATTCCAACTTTCGAAGTTTGGCTGCCATTTTGGAAAAAAGTCCCAAATGGCCAAAATATCAGACGGATCAAGTCAGTGGTGGCTTAAACCAACTCGTTATGGTCAAAATGTTAGGAATTGATACTTTGCGCGCCACTGTACGACCAATCGCCAATTTTCAAAATTTGGACGCCATTTTGGAAAAAGGGGCCTATATAACAGATTCCGTCGAATTTTTTTTTGGGAACATCGGGCGAAATTTCTTATTATGGTCCCTAGAAACTATGTGCCAAGTTTCATAGCTCTACTCAAAAGTGCAGTATCCAAGGGATTTTCGTCGCGTACCGTCCCCACTAATTCTTTTTCTTCCGACATTGCGAGCTTTTGGAATTAAATTTCTACATGATGCACGTTTTGAAACCTAACTACCGTGTGACTTCGTAACATCGATCAAAATTTCTGGTGTATAAAATTCATCTATAGATTAGTTCAATTGAACAGTCTATGTCAAAATTGTGATAATCGGTGCGCGGTGTTTTTGACCACAATGGGAATGGAGCCCAAAAACGACAGATTCATAGGGCGAAACTTCGCGTTTTTTCAGAAATTTATTCCGCAATGTCGGAAGAAAAATGATGTCATGACTAAAATACGGCTCCGATTCCAGTTTTTTCTATTTTGTTTGATAGAGAAAATTATTTTTATGCCTTGAAATGAAAAAAGTACCAAATCAAGGCTATCTTTCGACCCTAGCCTAATTTTTCCTTGTGAAATAGTACGTTTCGTCACATCAAGCTTTGACATGATAAATCTCAAGAAACAAAATCACTCCGTGACTTTTTGAAAACCGGAGAAAAAGTTCAGCAAATGAGTTTTTTGTGTGAAATAGCCCTAACTGACTAGGTCAAAATCATAGATTTAATAATTGGTAGAAGTGGAGTTACAAAACATCACTTTTGAGGGTAAAAAAATCATGTTTTTTTTTCTCTGATAAACCTGTTTAAACACGTCTTTATCGAAATTTAAGACTTATTTTTGGAATCAAAATGTGCGATTTGGTCAGAAATGATACCAAACATGTCAAAAAAAGCGTTAGTTACGGTTTACAGTAAGACTTGTGAAAAATTGCACCTTGGCCCCTTTGCAGCCGTCTGGTACGCCACTGGTGCATTACACTTTCTGGAAACTTATTGCATTGTGTTTTTTGACTTTGGAAATATATAGTCCAGCATAAAAAACTTTCAAAAAGCAATGATTTCAAGAATGATTAGTTTTTTGGACCTTCGACCTCTTAGAGAGCACGCCAGTCGCGTGTCCCATGAGGGCACCACTTCTTAAAAATTACCTGTAAGTACCTACTACTCACGTGCAAAAGCGTTTTGCATCGGAATGAAATGCAAGGTTGGTCCCGATATGTGCCGCTAACGTCCGTATACTATTATTCAAAAGTTATATAGAGAAAAATATTTTTGGGTTGAACTTCAAGGAGCTATCTAATAGTCCAGTCGACAGGTAGTTTCAGATAGAAAAAGGTCGGAAGTTAATGAAACTTTGGAATGTTGTTCAGAGATGGTTAATTAACATTTTCCCAAGTTTTGGACCTCGAGGACCCTGTGCGAAAAAAGGAGGGGGGGAAAACTTCAGAATTTTCGACCTTCCTTCGGTTTTTCCTTAATAACATTTTTCCCTGAGGTCCTGCGGCAAAGCATCCCAATACTTTTTTGTAGAGTGTTAAATTTCCTATATTTTGATTCTTCAAACACGTTTCTATGTCAATTCGTTATTGAGATATGGCGCTTCGAAAAAAGGTTATTTTTCAAAATTCGCAAAAATGCAGAATCCTACCTTATTTCTTCTGTTATACCTGAACTATGATGAAATTTTGTTGTGATTATGGTTTCTGGTTGCAGTCACCAGCTTTAGACCTCCCCTTTCTGCACTTGCAGTAAACAATCTGGTAGATGTCATCCGGGGCAGAATTTCTGGTTGTGGGGATTGGTAGTAGGTATCCCTCGCCTGGTTAGGCTCCAGCCCCAAACTGATGGGAGAAGTTCATTGCCTAACCACGCCTGTACTTGCTGGTGAGTGCAGAGGGAATGGTACTTGGTAACGTCCCTTGTTGGTGGTAGCCGGGCTAGTTGCAATTTAGCTTTCGTCACTGTTCGTGGTCATAATCGGTAGGTATCGTAAGTCGTCGAACTGTAAACATAAACGGCTACCGGGAACTTTCCTCCAGAGTCGTTGATCTGCTGAGGAGAGGCGTTTGGTGTGAGAAACGGAGCCGCTGCTGCAGAGAGGGAGGTATTCTTCATGTAGTGCTGCAAATTTTCTTTTCTCCCAATCCATACGGTGCTGACGTGGTATCACAACCACTCACTACGTAGAGGAAAAGTATGTACTTGGGGGGGGGGAGCAAAAACTTGCCGAGTAGAGGACACTGGGACCACTGCCTCTTCCACTTTTCTGAAGATAGATGTTCTTTGTGGACGTACCTAATGCTGTCAATAACAGAATGAATATGTCCACATCTTCAACAGCAAGTAATGATGACGCTGTCGAATTCGCTGGCCTTGGATATGGCGGTGTTGACGATCACCACGTTGGCGCCCTCATATGCCTACTTCACTTCGATACTAGCATTCGCCATTCGTGTCATCAACATCAACATCGAAATTGATGCGCTCTAATTGTGATCGTTTGCCATTAACTTTTCTTGTGCTATGATCATCATGGTAGATGAGAAAAACACGACTTTGGTTGCTGATTGTAATCATGGGCGCCCGCAGGATTTTTGTCAGGGGGGGGCAAATAGCTTTAGTTAGAGAACGTCACATACCTACCTGGCCTAATTTGCGAAATCCTTTAGATTGGCGCCGCAGGCGAAAATTTTTTCGAATAATAATAATAATGGTGATAATAATTATTGTGCGAAAAATAAGGAAATAAAATATAAATAAAATGAGGAAATATTTGAAAATTGAACTTAACTTCAGAGAAATTTATTAAAATGTGTAATTTTGTACAAAATGTATAAAAATTCACTTCAAAATAGCCAGGTCAATCGTTCATTATCTTGAAAAAACTGATAAACTGCTTTTAATCCAAAGCTCTTTACAGTGTTTATACCACGGGTAGCTATCTAATTTAGTTAGAAGCCTAATGAAATTTCAAATTGCTCTAACAATTCAAGAAAATGTAAATTACCTTCTCAAAGTTCATTCTTTCGAAAATGAATTTTTTTTTTCCTTTCTCGAATTTTTTTTTTCTCGTAAGGAAGAATTTATTCAGCTGCTCCGGAGCCAGGGGGGGGCAAGTGCCCCCCCTTGCCCCCCCCTCCGGGCGCCCATGATTGTAATGAAGAACGGCGAGCTCGTTCTACGGCTTTGGTGCTTTAGTAGCCAGCATTAGTGGGGTATCCTTATCCATCAAATGTAACAATCACATTGCTCCCAAAGTGTCTCTGCATGTAGTTGATGTAGGTACGTACAGCAACCAGCATCTCGAATGTGGTTGTGGAAGTTTTGTTTCACACCACTTTATGTAACAAGTATCCTCCGTCCAAAGTTGGTCATTGTGACCAGGAGTAATTACAACAACATTTCATCATAATTCGGGTATAACCTCGGGTATAACAGAAGAAATAAGGTGAAATTCTGGATTTTTGCAAAATTTAAAAAAAGAACTTTTTTTGAAGCGTGATATCTCGGTAACGAGTCAACATACAAACATGTTTGTATGGACAAAATTGTAGGAAATTTAACGCTTTACAAAAAAGTACCAGGATGCTTTGCCGTAGGACGTAAGTGAAAAACGTTATCGAGGAAAAACCGAAGAAAGGTCGAAAATTTTGTAGTATTTCCCCCCCTCCTCTTTTTGCACAGGGTCCTTGAGGTCCAATACTTGAGAACACGTGAATTAACCATCCCTGAATAACATCCCAAAGTTTCATTAACTTCCGACCTTTTTCCACCTAGCCTCACTTTTTCCAACCTGTCGACTGGACTATAATATATCTTTGTTGCTATGCATTTTTGAAGACTGTTTTCTTACAAAATCCTCTATTTTTTGATGCCATATCGACTTCGAAAATGCTTGGGACTGAAACCAATCATTAAAAATGCATAGTAACAAAGATACAGCTTTTCAAAGTTGAAATATAGAAACCGTTTTTTCTGGCATAACTTTTGAAACGGTTGACCGATATTCTTCAAATTTTCAACATTTCAACATTGTTTCTGAAAATATTCCAAAGCGGAATTTTTAGATTTATTACTTATTTGATTTAGCATGAGTCATTCTTGTAAGATTTTGATTGGACGCCTCGTTTCCGACATAACCTTGAAAAGATACTGTGCCAAGTTCATTGAGACGGGGCTCGTATATACAGGGTGTTAAACTTTTTTTGATCAAAATTTCAAAGATAGTAGTACATCAAAAATTTGTACATGAAAAAAAAAACAAAAAAGATGAAAAATATTTGAATTTTGTTTCACAAATAGCACAAATTTTCAAAAATAACTATCGATGTAATTGACAGGGAGTAAAAAAAGGAGACCCCTTCAATATCTACAACACTGTATGAATGTAGGTATATAGCAATGCTCTCCTAGAAAAAAGCCTAATGTTCTTTGAAACTTGGCCAAGGAGCAATCTATTAATTTTATCGAGGTCTGAATTAGAATAACACAGAAGCTGTCTCGAATGTAAATACTATAGTAAACAGAAATAAAAGGAAACTTACCCTTGCAAATGACTGTCTCAATGGCCTCTCGCGAACCATCATTTCCCCCACCTTTTGACCTCCTCCCATCATCTGTAAACAACAAAACGATACATCAGTACTTTCTCCATAACAATAACACCAGGAAGCCGAGCCCGAGGTTGTTATCGGCGAGAGCTTTAGGCCAGTAGGCAAAAGCTCTCTGCCACCATCAAGGACGTCGCACTTCTCCAAGATTTATGTAATCCAACGCCTAGACGTCTCATTTGCTAGCTCGTTTATTCGAATCGCCATTAACGAGCCTCATCATGAGCGCCAGATAAGCTCAACCAAAGCCCCTATCGTCATTTTTTATGCCGTTAATAAATTATTACAAAAGGAACTGACACATTTTTCTTGGCTCTCGCTAATAAAATTAAATTGTACTTCATTATGACGGTTTTAATGACACCCATTTAATGACTCGCGCCGCTGCCGTATTGAAGTGTTTATTGCATCTTCAAGATCTCTCTCCCTATACCTGGATGGAGTGTAGTGTCGTAGTTTGTAGTCGTTTCGATATTTTTAAGCACGCCAGAAAAAGTGGCGCACCTTGGTTATTGTTCTGCGGAGCAAAAAAACATGCGTTGTGTTGTAAAAGATTCACAAAGTAGGTACACAAAGTTTTCTTCAGCGATCGAGGACTGCGGATTCCGAATGGTATGCGTATAGCTATAAGAGTACTAATTTATTTCTAATTTTTTTCATTGTTCAAATACAACATATTAAATTCAGTTTTCAAAGCCTCATAGAGCCTTGCCGGGATTATAACATCGCACCATCAAGGTAAATATTTGTACAGTTTTTGCATGAATCTATCGTCTTCCAAATTCACGTGTTTAGCGACTGTAGCTGATTATCCTTGAAACGGATTTCGAAATGTCTGTGGTCGGTGATGTTGACACATTTCCAATGTCATGTACGACACAGACGCCAGGTTAAAGGTAAAAGAGGAAATGCTGGCTGTTTGCGCAGACCTCTTGAGCTTCTTGGAGTGCCTCTTTGTGGACAAACCACTCTCGGTGATGGGCGCTAACAGAGTTTTTTACCCTTTCTTAATACTTGGCGCTGGATGTTACTACATAAACTTTACAATAATTAGCAACGTTGACCGTTTTTCACGTCTGAAAAATTGACTGACCAGCTGCGAGAATGTGACAAATGTTATGGCAAATATGACAAATCAAGACGGATTTATCGAAACATCGATGATTCGGTGAATTATCACTCATCAGCATCGGATCCAGAGGATGTACGTATTTATTGGAGTTGAGGCGAAGAGCCGAAATTTTGTGTCCTCTTACGTAGTGTATACCTACATTTCGGACAGGGTAAATACCTACTTCCTGGATTCTGGAGATTTAGAGCCACCTACGCGTTATGCCAGTTCAAAATGTAAAAAAGGCCACCTAAGAATAATTAAGGTATTCCGGAGACCACACTGGCCGATAAACGACGAACTCTCACATCACAAATGGTGGATGCGCCGGTCACGAACGAGTCCTAGTGAACGCAGCATGGTGTTGCATTTGTGGACCTGCTTGAAGTTCAAAGTTTATCCTTTGTAAAAATCTTTCAATTTCCAATTTGAATAACTATGTGGAACAAAATAGACCCAGACAACATTTTGAGTTTTAGTTTGATACCCAGCTAGAGAAAAAAGACGGGTGCCCTGCACCACAGGTTAGTACCGAATAGTCTGAAAACGGTACTTCTGTACTCAAACATTGTTTCAAACTTTCAAATTTGCCAAACAAAACAATATTATTATTATAACGAAATGGAAAAATGAATTCCCATTTATTACAAGATCATAACACAAAGCTTGTCCGATGTATTTGTACAACTAGCCGAAATAGATTTGCCTCAAAAATACAATTTTACATACTTTCCAACCATCTGCAAATATTTACAGCCACGCTGATTCGTTTGAGACCGTGAATATTTGTCGTGAATCAAAAGGAATGTAATTCAATACAAAGCCAATATTGACATTGTTATGCGCTATATACAGCTTTGAACATCACGTATAATGATATAATTAGCTAAGTATATTTTAAATTCAATGAGTTCCATGAATCAAGTCCTTGTTGAAACAAGTGAGTACATTCATGAGGTCCAAGATCAAAGTCCTTGTCAGTACAAGTACCTACCAAGCGATATTCATGGATGACCTTACATAGACCAATTTATTGCAGATAGAGAAAACTTCAAGGCAAGTCAAGATCCAAAAAGACCAGTTTCTTGGTCCATTCATTACGACGGTACAGGGTGTTTTGTGTTTGGTATAAAACTTTGATACGCGGTATTTCTGCAATGGTTCACAATACTTTGTTGAAACTGACCAATATTCCCTTGTTGGAACTTGTCAATTTCTACAGATAATGTAGGTTTTGTTCATATAACAGGGGGTGGGCACATTCTCTTCAGTCCGGTCCTGGATTTTGATTCGCTCAGGTCAATTTCCACAAAATAAAAGTATCTTGTACCGTTTCAGCAATATCGCTTATCACAGATTTATACCAAACTCAAAATACCCGTATCGTCCTAATCAGTGGACGAAAAAAACTTCTGCGGATTTTAAATTGACTTGAAATTCTTTATTCGCCATTGGTCTATGTAAGGTCGCTAATGAAAAACTGTAGGTATATTCAACTTATACAGGGTGGCCCAACGAAAACGGAACAGACAAATTGTCGGGCACTTGACCTTACTGTAATATGTTTACTGAACGGACATGAGCCCCGTCATGGATTCGGTAACTATGAGCCAGCCTCCTAGAAGGGGCTGTAGTAACCCTTCGAGAACACTGAAATCAGCAATATCTAGAAAAATTTGCATCGAATCGAAAAAAAATAACGTCGCTATGAAGACAATTGAACCAACTTTGGAATGATGTATCACTTAACCCCAATTGTCGTTGAAAATTTTCGAAAGGGATGCCACCCTGACTACGGAGGTGGAACTCTACGGTTAGATTAATAGAAGTTGAACGTCCCCCTTGAAAACAAAGTTGACCTGTCCGGGCTGATTTCGAAAAAAATGAGGGCGAATGCGCGAAAATCTGTCTGTTTCGTTTTCAATAGGCGGCACCCTGTATAAATATAAGTACACTCTTGAGAGCTGCAAAAGCTGCCTGCTAAGGTTGAATTATATCGCTAGCGCCCTACTATAACTCCTTTATTGCCTATGAAATTGAAGTTGAAAAAGCTCGCTCCATGTTCACTCGAGCCATGCGCCATTTAGACCATTAGCATCGAATGTCTCCCGATCGTATTATATTTACCTCGACATGTGTAGTTCTTGGCGACACAATGGGCCCTGTCTTCTCCGCCGGTGAGTAACACGTTGACAATGACGAATAAATCTCTATGATGTAAAACAATCGGGCGTTGAAATCCCATTTTAGTGGGTCGTATATCTCGCGCGCGCGGGCCCTCTAAGAAGGGGTTATTAACCACCAGCGAAAGATATCGTATCGTCCCGTTCGTAAAAAAAGAACCGTGGAAAGGACCACCATTCGGTCATGCCTCGCTAGTTATACAAATCGAACTCTATTTTGAGGCAGCGTCAAGATGAGTCGTTTTTTTTTTGTCTTGTTGTGTTTCTCTCGCGTGAGATAAATCAAGGAGTTAATGCGGAAGGGAACAGATATACACTTAACACTCGATAACTACCCTCTGATGCGCTCGCGTTCAAGAATGTTGCACCATTTATTACTGTTATTTATATCACGAGTGCGCTCGATCCCACCCGGTGTGGGGACCAGTGGCGGCGTATATCTTGGATACGCATTATTTCACCATTCCGTATAGGCTTAGGATATACCTGCTTATTCAACTCATTCAAGTTAGTTGGTTAGATTCATTTGAAAAAACTAGACTAGAAGGCGAACTAGAAGCTGAACGCCAAAAATAGAAGCGGTTATTCACGGATTACCCTGTCAGGGGGTCCCTCGGCTCCCCGGGGCCGTTCTTGTTTGCATGGCGCTCGTCTTAATATCTTGGCTATAGTGGATTTTCGAATCCAGTTCATGACGTTTTTATTGGCTTGACCATGATGTAGACTTTTATGTTGCTCCGGAAGTTGACCCAAAACAACCTCTCACGTGGTAGCGAAGGTAGCTAACGTCTTGTTGACATGTCCTCTAGTAGCGCCATCGTGCACCTCTCCCAGGACCTCCTCCACCTGTTTCTTGAAAAACACCAACTGCGAAACTTCCTGCTTTCCGCCCTGGCTTCCTCATACTCTTTAAAAGCCCGTTCTACATCCCCAAGAAGTTCTATTGGGCCCAGAAAGCCCTTATCTCCGGGCCTTCTCCTGAGATCTCTGGCCATTCCGATTTGCTATGTCTGACCTCTTTCCCTTTCACCAGCAAGCCAATGGCAGAATATTCTCGTTGCATCATTTTTTTTACAGCCCATAGTTCCGTAGAATCTCAACGTCTGACGAGCGTCTGCATTGCCATGACTATTACCCGGTCGATATTGAAGTTTGGAGTCGTACTGCTAAAGTTTCTCTATGTCCACCTTGCCAGCTGTTCCACCAGATTCTTCACTTGAAACAATCATGTCAGTGAAGCATGATCCGTCTTCCTCATTCTGTTGACGTCCAGTTGGGAGCGAAATGATTCATACGGCTTCCCTAGGAAGTCAGCGGAATTCCAGAAATCTTAGCTGCTTGGATCGTTATTGAACTCCAGTTTTGAATATGATCAATCTATAATCAAAACTGGCATTCAAAAACGATCCAAGCAGCTACCATTTCTGAATTCGAGTCGACTTCCTAGGGGAGACGAATGAATCACTTCGCTCCCAACTGTACATGTACTGGTGAAAGTGATCAACTGCTTTCACCATCGTTAGCAATACCTACGGATAGCACAGTAGTTTCTCTCCAGTTTCGACAAAGACTTGCTGTAGTACTTCACGACCCGTTCTTGTCCGTCCGTACTGAAGTCGCGACAGTACCGCCCGGCCCCAACGCCAGTATTACTTGCGCCGATAGCTAAGATTCACTGTCTCTGTGGCCGTGGATATGCGAAGATGATATTCAAAGACATCACCGTTTTTGTTATCTTGAAGCATCTTCACATTCTTTGAACCACAGGAACGGAATCTTGTCGGTCAGTCTGTGCAACGATTCGGCGGTCTCAGCGAACTTCTTTACAAATCATTTGTATACACTATACAGGGTGTTTCGGTGACGTTGCTTCGGGAGGTGATTCCTCTCAAGAAAATAAGTCGAAAAGTAAGAGTAACATTTTTTCTTGAAGTGATTCCTAAGGGAGTTACAGCCCCTTACAGTACGCAGTAAAACAAAGTTTTCAATTATTTGCTGGAAAACCGTCGAATGTAGGAACTTAAAATTTAGTCTAGTGAAGTTTCTCAATAGTGCAAATGTACATGCAAAGTTTCAAACAAATCTAACCAGTGGTAGTGAAATTAGAGGAAATTGCGGATTATGTTGACAATCCAATTGTCAAAAATGTAACCAATGAAGAAAGGTTATTTCAGCAATTTCCACCAATCAGGCTATGATTAGATGAAAATTGCACTAGTGTAATTTCCGGTACGGAAATACAATTATGGAGGATGAAAATGGAGAATCGTTTCGTTCGAATTGTCATGCCAAATACATCTCGAGACTTCGTAATTACAGGAAATTTTTGGCTTCCAATAATTCGTGCTTGTTGGATACAGAAATGACCTGACATTTTAGTTACCAACAGGCACTCATATTTTACCAGGCGCATGCTGGCCCACCGGGCAGTCGGGCATTTCCCGGTAGGCCCTCAGCCATCAGGCCTTGTGGGGCCTCTTCTAGGTATTTTCTGAAATAATTTTTATTCAGTAAAAATTAGATGCATTTTTTCCACGCATAAAATTGTGTAGGTAGTACCCATCTCCCCCCTTCCAGACTTTTCAGTTTCGTAAGAATAATCGCATCACCGTCGTCCGTCGGTCACGGCATAGAACAGGTACATGGATTTCTTTCTAATTAGGGGGGAACGCCGCGATAGGTCGATTTTTATTCCAAGGGGACATCTAGAGTGGTGTGTTTGGGATCATATAGTTGAAAGTCTCATCCGGAAATCCGTCCCCAGCGGAGATCGAACCCTCGACCTCTGGAGTGGTAGCCGAACGCGCTAACTACCACACCACAAGCTCCTCCTTACCAGGTTTTGTTTTTGAGATCTTTTCATTTCCATTTTTTTTTAATTCTGGATGAATATTAAAGAAATACTAACGCTATTCTATAGTAAGGGGGGGGGAGCATCTCTTTTGCCAGAGGGCCTTGTGACATTACGTTTGCCCAGGCCCACTTTGGGGTCCCAGCACGCGCCTGTATTTTACAGCTCAAAAATTTCCGGTAATTACTTAGTCTCTTGTTGTATTATAACTATATACAAATTGTTCTAGACACGTTCGTGTTTTTTCACTTTTACTTCAGAATGGTGCATTCTATAGAAAAAATGCAAAAGGAATAAAAGTCTTGGATTAAACGATTCTATTAAAAATATTAAGTTTGAAGCTCGTACCTTTGACAGTTCTTGAGCAAATGATTGAAAACTTTGTTGCACTTTGCACCTTTGAAGGGCTGTAACTCCCTCAGGGAGCACTTGAGGAAAAAATTTCACTCTTACCTTTCGACTTATTTTTTTGAGAGGAATCACCTCCCGAAGTATTATGCAAGGTCACTGAAACACCCTGTATAAGGAAACTCCTGACCTCGTGTTGATTCACCGGTCGTGGCCACCATCTGACCGCATCCAACATTCCAGGGGTGCGATTCTCGAACGTGTTCGAAAAGTTTTCGTATACGAATTCTCCTTCCGACAGCCCAAGTGCACACGAAACCAAGGAGATTCGTATACGAGAAATCATTCGAATAACTCGAGAATCGCACCCCATTCCGATTTTCTCTGATGGAACTACATTGTCCCAAAAATTTGCGCTGCTTCTGAAAAAGTGCCCACTTCTTCAGAGTGAGCTTGGAATAGACTCCTCAGAGACATTTGAACACTTCTCGAAGGTAGCTCAGATGATTCTTTTTGAATTTCGGACCAATGACTATCACGTCGTCGAGGTAAACTAGGCAAGTTTCACAAGTGAGACCTCAGACCTCGACCTCGCAGGAGATAATCCATCAAGCGCTTGAACGGAGCCGCTGCCATTACAGAGCCCAAAAGGCATGGCGGTAGACTAGTACAATCCAACTCCGTTCAGCAATGCTGGCGACGTATCCTGCAGGCTGGCCATTCAATGTTGCCCACACGATTTGCTCGGATCCGCCCGCTACCCGCACACTGCTGCAAGAAAACTAAGTACTTGAGGGGACACTTCAAGGGCTTTCTAAGTGCTATCTTTTTGTTCTAAATCTTCAATTCCCGCTTTCCGACATTCGCAAAGAATCCATACCGTGGAACAAGTGATAAATCAACCCGTTTGGCAAAGTAGCCCCGCTCTATCACGGTACTTCTGCATGATGTACAAAAAAGATATGCAGTCGTTTACTATGTCAAGAGTCAAGAATTTTTTCTTGTCATAGACTTCTACCATCTGGAGTACATTCTATTTTAGCAGAAACCGTCCAATGTGTAGGCTGACTTGAATTTCTCCATACAGGCAAGCAGGTTCTCATGATGGTAGCTGTAGTAGAGCGTGTGCCGTTTATCACTGGAGCTATATGTTGACATTGAAGAGCTTAATGGCGAACAATAGGTACTGTAGCCCTTGAATCAGTTACACCCATCAAGTTGTCGGTCAAAAAGGAGGCTCTCAGCAGATTTCTCCAGAGATTGAACGATATAGCTACAGGGGCATTGAGGAACTCTATCACGATTAGTAGAATGCTACATCAGTGACAGAACTGGATCGTTGCCTGCAATCGCATCACAGATGGCCGACTCTCTTCACAGTCGAAGCAGGTTACTTTTCCTTCAGTTCTTGTCTTGCTTTACCTGGGGTTGATCAAGAGACAAAGCACCGAGGATTTCCTCGGATATTTCCTTCACCGATTCATCGGGAGTATGCAACACTTCAAATACTTCAAAATTCACCTTCCTAAGTCGATGAGTACGTCTTTGGCTCCCTCAGTGATTTCTTAGATGAGTGCGTGTTCGCTTCATGGAATCATCTGCAGTGGCTCCAACGCTGGACCTCAGAGAGCCAAGACTGATGTTGTAGCTTTGTCATCCTCCCCCCCATCTATTATGGCTTGGGCAATAGCATCAAACTGTCTTTTGTAGTGGTCCATGAGTTTTGTTCATCGCTTGGCAGCTTCACACGATAGATACCTGCTGGAGTGGTACTAGCGACAGTTTTTTGGACCGGTTGTTTCAACTTCGTCATAATCGGCTTCCTCCTTTCTTCATCCTTTTTTCTACCATCGCTACTATTATTTCTTCTAGCTTGCTCACGTTGCCCTTGAAGTACTGCGATTCTTGTTCCATAACCACCTTTATTCCTTATTTTTCTTTCAAACGCTTGTTTTCCTAATCTTCTGCAAGCTTTCACAATTACCATTCCTTCTATGGCTTTCAGAGTTCTTCCTTGCTTTTTAGACGTTATTTCTTCAATTCCTACTTGCTTTTGATACGTTTTTCTTGTCGCTTTGCTTCGCACTGTAGTTCGGAATTCAACAATTACTTGCTCTCTGGCTATGCCTCTCTTTTACAGGGTGTTTCAGCAATGATAGCCAAAAAAATTCAACTGTGAATAGATCTCATCAAAATACGACGAAAACCCATATAGGTACCATTTTGCGAAGTTCGGCCTAATGACGAAGATACAGCCCTTGACAGTTCACTTTTTTCGGATTTCAAAGATTTGTAACTTAGGAACGTTTCGACAAAACTAGCCTTAATTCAGGAAAAGCTGGTTTATCAACAAAATCTATCAACCTGCCAAATTCTGAAAAAATCCAACCCGTAGCATAGAAATTATAGGGGGTCAGCTGAAGCCAACTTTTCTTCGGATGCTTCTAAATTATTGACCCTCGTAGCTCCTACACCACTGGCTCGATCCTTTTGAAATTTAGCAGGTCGGTAGGTAGGTGGTAGTTTCTACAAACCAGTCTATGGTGATTTTAAGCTGATTTGGTCCAAACGTTCCTGAATTGCAAATTTTTGAAATCTGAAAAAAGTGAACCTTGAAGAGCTGTATCTTCGTCATTGGACCGAACTTTGCAAAATGGTATATAGCTTTTCGTCATATTTTGACGAGATCTACACACAGTTATTATTTTTGCTATCACCGCTGAAACACCCTGTATACTCGCGTCTTGTATTCGAGAATATCCCAGATTTTTCCGGGAAGGCCTCCAAGGCTTCCGTCGCTTCCATTGTCGATCCAGTATATTCCAGAATTTGGGCCGGCGCCGGTGGTAAATACATTTGCGAGAGCTCTAGATGGATCCATCGGCTTCGCGAATATTTCGGCAAGCTTCCAGTGTACGGCTCCTCCACTATACAGGATGTTTCAGGGATGATAGCAAAAAAATCAACTGTGCGTGGGTAGATTTCGTGGAAATATGAAAAAAACCTAGGTATCGTTTTGCAAAATTCAACCTAATGACAAAGATGCAGTCCTTCAAAGTTCACTTTGTTCGGATTTCCAAAATTTGTAACTCTGGAAAGTTTCGACGAAATTGACATATTCAGCATAGACTGGTTTGTGGAAACTATCTAGCGACCTACCAATCAGCATAGACTGGTTTGTGGAAACCATCTAGCGACCTGCCAAATTTTGAAAAAACCCAACCAGTGGCGTAGGAGTTATGAGGGTAATTAATTTAGCAGCATCCGAGGAAAAGTTGACTTGAGGTGACCCCCCATAACTTCTACGCCACTAACTGGTTGGATTCCTTAAAAATTTGGCAGGTTGATAGATAATTTCAACAAACCAGCTCTTGCTAACCTTAAGCTCATTTGGTCAAAAGGTTCCAGTGTTACAAATTGTTGAAATCCGAAAAAACTGAACTTTGAAGGGCTGCAACTTCGTCGTAAGACCGAACTTTGCAAAATAGTACGTAAATTTTCATTATATTTTGACGAGACCCACTTACAGTTTTTTTCTGCTATCATCGCTGAAATACCCTTCATATGTAATGAACTTTATTGCTGTGCCCAACACAATGTTTCTGACATTGACCAAGGCCCCTGGTGCCCAAAGTCGGTGGACCCACCCCCTCCCAAAAGTCAATGACGTCAAGTTTCTCTAAAGGGGGTTTGTGAAGGCACAAATTAATTTCTTTCAAATTTAAGTGAACAATAACGAACACTGTCAAAAATTGGCGCTGAAAAATGCAAATTCTCAGAAAAAATCAATAATTGGTCAATAAACAAAATAGGATCGTAATTCCAGAACCAATTCGGCATATTGATGTGTGCTTCTTGGAAGAGTTCCCAGAAAAAATCTGCGATCCTTTTCACAAAACTGGTAGGTACATTTGAAAATGTGCGCCAGATGTATACACTGTTTCCATTGTCATCCCGAATATCATACAGAGTGTTACATTTTTTTTGTCAATATTTTAGGAGATGGCAGAGCATCAAAAAATAAGTAGACTTTCTTGGAAAAATGTATATCGGAAACGCATTATAACAGGGATAGAGGCTTTCAAAATTGAGTTTAAAAATGGTTGTTGTGCTATTATTTCAAATTTAATTACTGGATTATGACCAAATTTGGCACACAAAGTAAGTTTATGCATACCTATAGGATGGTCATATTGACTTCTGCAAATGTATATTTTTTTTTCTCAATAATTTTTCAAAAAACCCATTTTTTCTTCAGCGAAAGTACTTATTTTCTATGCTCTACCATCTCCTAAAATATTGACAAGAAAAGTGTAACATCCTGTATAAACACAGCTTATATTGATCACTTGGTTTATTCAGGTATAGTTGCACAGAACTTTATACACGTTGCTTTGTATTCTGTGGTTTCATCCATCCAAGAAGTTGGGAAGATGTAATTTGGTAATAAATTCCTTCATATAAAAATTCCTAGATCAAACTATGCGCTGTCTAGGTTGACAACGATTTTTACTTTCTAGGTTTTTTTCCGGAGATATCCTTATTTGAAGTTGAGTGGAATTTTCCTGTGTGAAAGAAGAATGCAGTTGTGGTAGAGAATGCATGCGGTCGAAAGGTTGAATTTAAAGAAGGAAGGGGACAGTGATTACGAGAAAGACAAACATGGAAAAGGATGTCAAGGAGGTGAGATTGAAGCCGTTCAGGAGTCAAAATGGCCAAATAATAGAATCAATTTAATTCTTGAAATTCTTGAATTCTTAGCTCCTGCTCCCTTTATCCGTCAGTCCCAACAAAAGAGTTTAAATCTCAAAGCTCATAAAATCCATAGCTAGGTAGTCTCCCGACAATCGAGAAAGTTGATTTTTAGGTACACGGGGAACCGTCGAGCAACATCACATCATTTTGCTCTGGGTTCGGCGACAGTTCAAGCTTGGTCAAAAAGATGTAAATTTAAAAACTGCAACTTTTAAATTACGCGTAAACGCCCATCCCGAGTCTTTTCGAATAATTTACCATGGATTAAACTTTTCGGGCATCAGTTCATGTACGTCCATGTTCCGCCATTGGGATTTAACAAGGCGTTGATAATAGCGTTCCTCTGTCATTAGATCACCGAAGGTGTCTGCAATTACGATTAAGGGTTGCCGCGGACCTACTTACCGATCTCGAATGATGACACGGTTATTACAGTAATCTTCTGCTATTAGTCATGAGTGCTTGTTAAGTGAGTTGGGTGGTCTCTTTGGTATTATACGGCCTCTTATCCACAATTTCCTTGTGGCTGTGCTCCGTGCTCGTGTATGTATGATTCTCTATCAACAGTTTTGTAAATTTATATGCGCTTTTCTATCGGATTGTTCGTTCACGGCGGTGCAGCGTGTAGGCCGAAAACTAGGAAGTCCTGGTGCAATCGTTCAAACCGCAGGTGACAAAACCTGTCAGCCTAATTGATTCTAATTTGTGCAGTTTAACATATCGCCATGCGTAAAGATAAGAATGCGGCAAAGTTTTTTTGATATCTCGGACGCGTGCAATCCTTGAATTGGTTGTTAAATGTAAATAAATATCTTACGAAATCTGTGGGCTGATATGATAAATTACCGAGCTTGGCTTAAAAAAAACCCGCCTTTGTCCTCCACTTCTAGCACTATAGAAAGCTTTATTTGTTACCTTAAGGGCAAAATATGGAATAAATTGCTTGAAATTTAATTTTAAGACGCAGCCAACCGACCGTGCGAATACGATGCAGTTTCAAAGCTTCCGAAGCTAACCCAGAAAATTGCATTTTAAAGTTCCACGCAGCAATCTGTGCTGGTGCGGAGGTGGTGGAAGATTGCCAGAATTCAATTTCGCCGACTCTGTATTGGATGTGAGAGTAGGTACCAGAGAAACTTCTCGCAGGAGGGAAAAAAGAAACAAAGTGGTTCAATTCTATGCGGTGGTAATCTAGACGCGCGTGGCTAATTTGTTAGGTACTAGCTAGTGGAATTGAAATTAAATCCTGCAAAGCCCGTCGAAATGACCAATTTTCATTGTTCAAACTTCAAATTTTTCGGACCAAAATTTCTCATAAGTATCAGTATCAGCGAGCTGGTAAGTTAAGACCCCTCTGGTATCCTTGGAGCGGCTCCATCTCAAAGGCCCATAACTCGAAGCTAGTGATTTTCTTCTAACTGTGGAGAAATTATTTTAAATCTTTAAAACAGGTTGAAAGATCACAAGTGAGTATGCCTTCACGTGCGTGAGTCTCAGTAGCGCATTTTTTTTAAGAGGCATATTGTGGATGTAAAGAAATTTGGTTGAAGGAGAAACATCATTCTTTGCCCACTCTCTTCAATCGAAACTCATTGTGATATTTTGCTATAGGAATGGGGTACTTGCAATGAAATAGACTTGAATGAAAATTCTTTCAATCATCAACGATAGTAATAAAGAGTATTTTTTGAAATTTTCCGGTAAATATATTTATGGTTAGAAAGATTTTTCTCGATTTTTTTTTTAAAGGGTTGGTAATAGTAGAGAAACTTGGGTGAGCTTTTTATGTCTGTATTTTTCAAATATGTATTGTGATGCCACTTCAACAGTTTTTTGAATTTTCAATCTAACAGTGCTATTCGTTTAGTTTTTACTCATTTGTGATACATGCATTACGGCTAGAGTTTTGAAAATCTATCGGAGAAAGAAATTTCCCTTGCACTTAAGGTGTTCAATTGGAAGCGGCAGCTGTATGTTTACCGCCACAAAGCGCTGCGTATGAGATGGTGGCGGATGAATTATTTGCGGTCGCATTGCTATCAGAGTACTACAGATTGGATAAGTCACGTGACATTTCGGCCCTACGAAACTATTCCATGCATCAGAGTCCCACTACTGACTTACTCCGAAATTTTGGAATCCAGGGAGATCTGCACCTAGACTAATAGCAGTAATCCACCTATCAAAATTTCAGTGGCCTCAGGTTGAAACGTCACTTTTTATCATCTTTAAATTGGTTTTTATTTTGTTTTTGTTTTTCATTTATCTCTACCTCTGGGGGCGATGTATGGGAGGCCGGGCGGCAGCATTCGGCAAAGTAACTTTCGCATAGTTGAAAGTTTCTAAATGTTTGGAGAAATATGACAATCAGTGGAAATTGTGAAAGTTGCATCTTTTTTGTTCGGGGGCGAGAGCTGGGTGCGGCGACTAATCAACAGTAGCCTATTTTTCCCCATTTTAGTCGGCTATCCATATGGCGAATGAATCAGCCGATCGTTATGTCTTCGGGTTTAAGTTTTTCATTTATCTCTTTTTTTGAGGGCGGCGTGTGGGGGCGGCAGCATTGGGCAAAGTACCTAAGTGTTGCACAGTTTGAGTTGGGAGTTTCCAAATGTTCAGGGAAATGTGACAATTAGTGAAAACCGCGAGAGTAGCATTTTTGTTTGTTTGGGGGCGAGAGCTGGAGGCGACGACCAATCAAAAGTAGTGGAAGAAATTGCAATATCATGTTATTTCAAGTTGATCGGGGGGCAGTTTTCTGTATGTTGGCAGCGAAATATAGACATTCGATATAGCCTAGCCCAGCTTTGGGAGTGGCAGCTATGTAACAGCAAAAACATCAGAAAGCTAAGGCGTCTAGTTTGCGAGGAGTTCGAGGAGTGGACAGACGAACGGACGGACGGACGGACAAAGCGGCTGCAATAGCGATTTTGACCAAGATGGAAAATGCGCGAAAAATCTAAAAAAAAACCTGTCACAGCCGAAGATTTTGATTTTACGCTCGCCATCCTGGGGTTTTTATTTGGCACGAAAAATTCACTTTGTTAGGGTGAACTCTACAGCATTCTGCACGATAGGTCTGAGTGATTTTTAATCAAAAATTACAGGTCAAAGAAAGATGAAGCTGTAAATTTTCAGTTTTTTAGAAATTTTCACTATCAAAAACTTCGGCTTCAGATCTTATGGAAAAAGTCACTCGGACCTGTGGTGTAGAATCCTGTAGAGAATTCACTCAAAAGAAAATATTTCCGTGGCAAACATAGATGGGACGGCACGCAAAAAATCTGATAATCTTTGTGATCAAGTTTACGGACCTTGTCTTGATAAGGCCGATATCTGTCGAATTCAAAAAGTTCAAAATGCCTGTCTCAGATTCATTTTTGGCATCACCAAGGGGAGCAGAATTAGTCACAAACTACGGGATGTTGATTGGTTGAATATGGCTAATCGGCGTAGGCTTCACTACTATTGTTTTTGTTACCAGTTAATCAATGGAAAAACTCCTCAGTATTTATTTCAACGGCTGAGCTTCCGCACGGATGTCCACAAAACTTAAATCTGAGGTATAGAGGGCGCCTAACACCTCCTTCACACAGAACAGCACTATTCGAAAGATCCTTTTCTTACAACATTGTAAGAGCCTATAACCATGATCTATATGATTATACAGTAAAATCCCTTTACACTTTCAAGATGCAAATTTCAACTGAATTGAAGTCCCTCCAACTAAATACTTACTTGAACGACTCTATCACCTACTATATTTCCGGCTAGAATGTCATGACTCTCCGTGTTTGTCCAACTGCTATTAATATAATTTATCTTTTATTGTAACTTGCTATTGTAATTTGCCTCCTTGCCTACAACATTAGTTCATGTTTTTTTTCTCGATGTGCCTACTTCTTAAGTTGACTGCTTCTTTTTGACGCGCTATGTATTTCTTACTTTCTGTTAGTTTTGTATAAACTTAATTGATTCTTCTGTTTATTTTTTATCTTTTTTTTTTATCAAGGCCGTAAGGTAGACCAGATCTCTGTGACTTATGTTGTGGAGACTCTGATTACGGTCTTTTTAGTCACCATCTATTGATGTACACATGTCGCTGTACTAGAATGATAGTGAGACAACTTGAAAAACATAGTTTCGAGTAACTAAATGCCACTTGAACATTTCAGAAGAACGAAAAACACTCTTCTTCTCGAAATTTCGGAGATTTTTAAATTTTCCAATTGTATTATATCGCTCCTGAAAGACCTGTGAGGAATTCATTATGAAATCACATTTACTCTTTGAGAAAAAAATCAAAAAGTGAACATATCCTTGTATATCGCTAGAAATAATGGTTCTGTTGGAAGTTGTCCGTTTTTCCATGTAAGTTATCCTACTATTCGTCAGGAATTCGTAGAGTGATTTTGAATTTATCCCTCTTTTTTTTAAGTTGTCCGAGTATTGCACAGTAAGCATAGCCTGGTTCAACATATTTTTCATAGTTATACTTAAGTATTGTATGACATGGAATAAAGCCCATTAGTTTTTGGCTGTCATCTGACAAATAGAAGTGTCACTATCAGAAACTGGAAAGTCATCTGAAAGTCCTTGAAAAACTGTATTCAGAACAGTAGATAGTGTTTCGCTAACTGTCGTGTGTCAAATATTGAAAAATATCAAAGTTTATAACTTTGACATTGAATCATTCAAGATTTTTCATCAAACATTCCATCCTGTGAACAGATTTTCACGATTTCTTTTACTTTTGGCAGTCTTGGCCATAGCTATAACCAATATACGTCTGCCTCCGCATCTATTCATCGTTTTGGTTCAGTTTTACCCAATACAAACTGACCTGTGGATAACGAAATCATGGCAATGTACATTGGAGATAAGTTAAAATTATTAAGTCATTTCAAACAATTCACGGAACATTTCTGGTCAAATAGTGGGACAACTTAGAGAAAAGTAAGATATTTTACAAACGCATGAGGCTATGTTTTGTGCAATAGTGAGTTAAAATGAAATATCTGAAGACTTTCATTGAATCAGTTAGTTTTTTGGTATAAGAGTGAGATATCTTTCACAGTAAAATACTGAGATAACATGAAAAACAAGGACAACTTGAAATTTCCAAATCAGATTTGTTGTAAAATTGGGACATGTTGAAATGTCTTCGTATTATACCAGAAGGTAAGATCAAATTCGATCTATTTCTCAGTAGAAGAAATAGAACATTTTGAGATGTCCGAGTATTAGACCAGAACTGTTCAAAAAACAGATAATTATAACAGTGAGATATTCATTTTTTATGTACTTCCATGATGATTATGAGTAATTCGATTTTTTTACCAGGTAGAGAATAGCTTGGAGCTATAGATTTTGAATTAATCCGAAAATCAGAAATTTGAAGTTATCTTACTATCATTCTAGCACAGCGATGTTTTCTTTCTTTTATGTTATTTTCTTTGGAGACTAATCAATTGGTTATTATTATTATTATTATTATCTTCGTTTGTGATCGCTTTTTTCGAGTTTTTTTTCTTTTTGCCTGTTCATTATGGGAATACAAAATAATTTCTCCAAATGCCAATTGCAAAAAAATCACCTGCTTCGATTTAGAGGCATTTTAGGCGGAGCCGCTCTGGCAGCATACAGGCTACAGAATGCTCTTGAGAAACGGTGCAATTTGCAACGAGTGTTAATCCGTGTGTCCAGCTTTTCACTCAATAATCATTTCCCTGCATCACAGAGCGGGCGACACCTAATTGCAGAAGTTTTGACGCTTATCGACTGTTTAGAAAGTTGATTGATGACCAGCAGGATCCGGTGCATGGCAGTCGGCGCGCATCAATCAGATGTGCGTGTGTAATTCAACACTTCCTTGGGCAAAACCTACCTTAAACGGACGGGTAATTGGCCGTAACGGTGGCCGTAAAGCCCACGGATTCCGGCAGGAGTTACTGCTAATCTCCGTGCAGGACGCCAGGCAGGCAGGCCAAAGCCGTCGTCCTGGATGGGACTTGCACTTCCTGAGGACCGACGAAATCCACAAAGTTATCAAAGGCTATATTTATTGTCCCTGAAGAACACAGCGACGTCAGTTATGTCCTTTTGTTTTAAGCATATGCGGGCCCATGATGCTTTGTGCTCAGCCAGGCATATTTTTATACGGATTTTGGGTTCGCTTTTTTTTATTTTCAAAGCTGATTGTAGATACTGCTTCCAAATTGCACTTTTAGTGCAATTCTTTGAAAAATGACATGGTATAACCGCTTTGTTTTGAAGAGAATCCGCCATTGGCTGTTGCCTAAATAATAACAGCGTAACAAAGTTCTTATGGAATCTTATTTTTTGAGAGAATCTCCGAAGTCGTGCATCTCCCTCAAGACTTCTTTCCCCCGCTTATTGGAAAGCACCAATTAAACCATCTCCTTCTTCCCATCAGGACACTCCTAGACTCTGTTTAGTGTTCAGTAGCCCATTCTCAATCCTCAAAAAATTCTACTACGCTCAGAGAGCTTTGAATTTGCACTCTTCACCAGAGATTTCACTTCATTCTGATTCGTCTTGACCAAATTCTTTCCTTTCAGCAAGTGAGTCTTCGCGCTGTCTTGCTTGAGTTCAGGGGCCCTATTCTTGAAACGGGGAACAAAGTTTTCATGCGATGTTCCTAAGCAAGTTACCCATGTAAGGCCTCGCAGAACGCACTCTATTAGACATTCAAATGTGGCCGGTGCATTACAAAACCCAAAAGACATCACAGTAAACTGATGAAGGCCACTTTCGGTCTTCTCTTTGTCGTCGTTGTAAAGCCCTATTTGTCGGTAACCACTTTTCAGGTCAAGCTTCAAAAACCATATCGATCCAGACAGTGTGCTTAAAATCTAGCTTACTGTAGCTTACTGATCAATGGAAATGCTGGTTTATCTGTCAATAATGGAAAGATGTACGGTCTAGTACAGATTTCAGGCATTTTTTGTGGTTAACCGCCTAACATTTAGTAGAAAAAAGTTAATCTGCAATCAGCTTTGATCACTGATTATCTTTTTTGGGGAACTGACGGTCAAACTGTTGGTTATGATCAACTTAATCTGTACCGCCCTGATTTGCGTTCAGGTCGGAGTCATCGACTTACAGATTGACATCTCCAGATTTATCGAAAGCATACTCGGCCATGTTACATCTCGAATTCGGATCATTATATTTTACACTTGTGACTTTTATCGCCTTCCCAGATGCGTACACGGCCCATATCCAAAGACGGATTCCTCATACTAGGTGACTAACGACTCGGAAGCCGATAAATCCTGCGACAACTCTCGACGGATTTACAAATCGGGACCTAATTTGGTCAAGATCGACCATACGAATATATACCTACAACATCAAAGGCCGCAGCAATGAATAACAGAAAATGTCCCAGATGATGGCTAATGGGAAAATATTTATCACTCTCGGCTTAATTAAACAATTTTAAATGAACACGAATTCCGTTGTCCTTTTATAGGGTTTTCAGCGGGCGCAGCTCGATGTGGAGAAAATCCCGCGCGCGAGAGAGGCAATGCACTTTGATCTAGAGCTAGGCCAGGTCCACATTACAACAACTGGCTCATCCATCATTGCCGTACAAGCACTGTGCATGGTATGCTCTGTCGATCCATCAATACAAACATTAGCCTATACAACGCGACCAATTAGTCCGAGCTGATGGAACGACAAGTCCGAGTTTTCCCTTGGACTCTTTGTATGATGCGCGCTGGGTCCTGATGATAGCATACCTCCCGGCTTGTCCTGAACCCTAATCGTGCACATGATTTTACTAGAAAATCCTCGAGAAAATCACCCAAAAGAGTCTGCCAAGCAAATGAAGAGATCTTCGGAATACACCTACGTCATACGGCAGCAGCGGTGACTTAACAATAAGATTTTTTTTTTGTGATGCATGTGTGATAAGAAATAGAAGCGCGTGTCGTGTGGGTGAACTTTCGCTCGTGGGAACCAAACGCACGGGAACGCAACCAATTAGGAACCCTCTCTGAAGACTTAGATTGTGTTACGTAGAGCTGATGCAGCAAGTGCTCCTTTGTCTTACTTATCTGCGTTGCATCTGATATGCAGGATTTATGGACTTTCAGAAGTTATACGCTCGAATCTGGAAAACAGCGGAGTAAAATCAGTATTGAATAAGACAAACGTTCCTGGTGATATTTGCATCGAGCTGCTATGGAAAACCGGAGAGAAAAATTTCGACCTTTCGCACTTCTTCTTTTATTTAAGTAGGTTCACTGTTGATCAGCTAATTTAAGCTACGTACCTATTTTCAAAGTGAGCGAAAATCCAAGCCAATCTCTAAAACTTCTGGGTCTGGCGCCTTTTCAGCGGATTGTGCTCGATCTGGAGTGCTTCCTTGGCGTGCTTTTTTTTGGAGCTAACAACTTTGAACCATCATTACCTAGCGTTCGACAGAGAGAGGAGACTCAGACTTCCAGAATAATGTCAAGTATTTGAAAAATCAAGTATTTTGTATTACTTGACTTGATACTTGATTTTATTTTCAGTAATTCGCATAGCTTTTATTTTAAAGGGACAACGAAAAACAAAGGTAAATACAAAAATAAATACTTGTACAATTTTCAACAAAAAAATTCATTACACTTTTCAGGATCAAAAAATACAGATTGCATCTCATTAAAGGAACCAGAGCCTAGCAATGTGATTTTCAGACAGATGCCAGTCAGTTTGTTTGACCGAATTTCACTCGTAGTTGATTGATTTTTCCTAGGATATTATTAGCGCCTAGGATCACTTCCTCTGCTTGTTGCTTAAACAAAAGCGGCACTCGTCCTAGCAGGTCAGGTAGGTAAGGTAGGAATGCGGGACACTTGCCCATATGGGAGACATGAACCTCTAGCTTTTTTGAATTCAAAATTAGCGCCAATATGATGACGCTCAGTGTGGTGAGCTGAACTCCCTATCGGTCCCGCCATCAGCCCACGAAGACCAGTCGTGTAACGTGGCATAGCTTTGTTACCGCAGACAGTTTGAGTTTTTGGAGCTCCAAACCGTTAAGTACTCGAACCGTGTGAAATCTAAATATCTTGAAAGACAAACAAGGTAAGTAATGTTATTCTGGCTCATCGTTTAGCACGATAATTGTTCTTTTTGTCTCTGATTATCAATTTTCATTCCATTTTAAATTTTTTTGAGTTAGTGTGTGTTCAAGTAATAGAAACGCAGGAAGTAGTGGACGTGGTAGGAAAAAACAAGTTGCAAATGATGATAAAGGCAAACCACTTTGCAGGATCGTAACTAAGTCTTAAATGAACGATTTGACACGCAGTGCCTTTTTTTCCGTCCCTTAGGATTTGAATGGCGCCCCTTTTTCAAAATGGCGGATTTTATCTAGGGGCAGAAGGTATCGATTAGCTTGGTGATGTCCAGCTTTGTTGAAATATATGGAGCTATGTCTCGATCGGTTTCTGGGACATCAAACACTATTTAAAAAAATGGTGGAACATTGACATTTGTCGCAGGCAAATTTGGTGGAGGCGCCAAAATGAATTTAGTACGGTTCTAAGAAAATCGCTGTAACATTTTTATTTTCCAACCGATTTAACCACAGGACATCTAATTTTGTAGAAAAAATGAATTCTTCTTGTTATCTTATACCTACCTCCCATAAAGACATTGAGGAATTTTGACGAAAAAATTGAAAAATAATTTGAAAAAAAGATTTTTTTATTTTTTTATTTTTTATGAAAATTGCCATATTTGTGGATTTCGATGTGCCCTTTCTAAATTTGCATTTTTCCGATTTATATCTTTGCAGTGCGCACCGTCATCTTGAAAATATGATATCTGAAAAGAAGTTTTTGACAATATCTAAATTTTAGTCCATGCAAAATTAAAATGTTTATATACGTATGAAAGTACATCCAATTCTCCACGATTTGACACCTGAACCATTTTTGTGCGACTCGGGGCTCTTGAGCTAGAGCTTCCAGAAGTATAAATTTTCGGTGTTAAATAGTGACCGCGCCTACCGGATTTCACCACTGGATCACCACCATGTCTAAATCAAGTTACCCATCAATAACGCGTCGTCATTTATCACAAATCATGAACATTGGTGGACCTGGCACAGCCCCAAGAGGTGATCTTCAACTCTTTTAGAACCGAAAATTGATACTTCCAGAAGGTCTAGCTCAAGAACCACAAGTCGCACAGAGCTGGTTCAGATGTCAAACTGTGGAGGATTGAATGTGCTTTCATATGTATATAAACATTTCAATGTCACAAGGGCCAAAGTTCAGATATTGTCAAAAACTTATTTTCAGACATCATTTTTTCAATATGGCGGCGCGTGCTGCGAAGATAGAAATCGGAAAAGTACAAATTTGGAAAGGGCACATCAAAGACTACAAATATGGCAAATTTCATGGAAATAAAAAAAATGAAAAAAATCTTTTTTTTTCAAATTATTTTTCAATTTTTTCTTCAACATTCCTTAATGTCTTTTTTCATGAAAGATAGAAGGTAACAAGAAGAATTTACTTCTCTACAAAATTAGATGTCTTGTGTCAAAATCGGTTGAAAAATAAAAATTTTACGGCAATTTTCTTATGACTACTAAATTCCTTTTGGCGCCTCCACCAAATTTGCCTGCGGTAGATGGCAATGTTCCACCATTTTTTTAAATAGTGTTTGATGTCCCAGAAACCGATTGAGACATAGCCCCATAATGCCCCATATATTTCTACTAAGCTGGACATCACTAGACTATTCGATACCTTTTGCCCCTAGATAATATCCGCCATTTTGAAAAAGGGGCGCTATTCAAATCCTAACCGTCAGTTCCACAAAAAAGATGATCAGCGATCAAGGCTGACTGCAGATTAACTGAACTTTTCTCTGCTGAATGCTAGGTGGTTACTCACCAAAAATGCCTGGAATATGTACTAGACCCATCATCTTTCCATTATTGAGGGATAAACCAGCATTTCCATTGATCAGTCAGCTACAAATTGGAAAACAAAAATCGCATATCAACTAATCTCGTATTATCTGTTTTGTGGAACCGACGGTAAGGGAAGAAAAGAAAAGCACTGCGGGTCAAATCGTTTATTAAGGTCTCAGTTGTAACCCTGCAAAGTGGTTTGCCTTTATCATCATTTGCAACTTATATTCCCTATTTCGGTTGTACCACGTCCACTAAAGGGAGACTTGAACCACTTGTTTTGGGGACAGTTGAACCGTGGCTTTTTTGTGATAAAACTTGTTATACATTGATTGGAACTGACATGATCAACAGTAATATCACAAGTGTTTAGATTTTTAAGATAATTTTGGCCTAGAGGGCATTATCTAGGAAAAACTAGCCCAGGGGAAACGCTTGGCCAAAATTATATGGGAAAATCTCGAACACGAGTTATATTTTGCTGATTACTGCAAGAAAGAAGTCTAAAAGGACAGCTGTCAGACCTTGTTGTTTGCATCCATTATATTCGGTTGCCCTTGACAGTGAGAAAAAGATAAGTGGATATTATTCTTGTCGCTTTAATAATCAAGGGCGTTGTATGTAATAATCAGTATTACTACAGGTGCTATACTTTCCATAATCCTCGTTTTGCTTTATGGCTATTTCATTCTTGAATTGTTTTTTGTTTTGTTTGGTAGAGTGCTATTGCTTTTGGTTTTTTTTATGGCAGAGTGCTATAACTATTGTTTGGCACATATTGAAATTTGAAACTTTATTGATATTTTTTTTAAAAGGTACATTTGTTTTGACAGAAATTTACGAATTTTATCGATATAATGTTACGCATTGCTATTTCCGGTTACCTGGTAACATTTTTGTGATAAAATTCCTGATATTTTTCAATTAAATTGTACAATCAGTCACAAAATGTAGTATGTTCAAATCTCCCCAGTAGCTGGTTCATCTCTCCCAGTGGTTAGGGAGACATGATCCAGATGCAAAAATTTTTCAAATGTGGTTCCATTCTTTGGATTTGAGAATCATTCCAAAACAAGAAATACACACTGATTCTAGGATGTCTACACATTCCGTGGGGCTTTTCGGTAGTTATCTGATAGAGCCCCAGACCTGACAAAAAAATAATAAAGAAAAAGTGGTTCAAGTGTCCCGCACTCCCCCTACTTTTGCCAGAGAAAAAAAAAAGTGAAAGAATAATTCAAAGATTTCAAATTCTACAAATGCGACAGAAGTCAATATGACCAGCTTGTATGCATCAACTTACTTTGTGTACCAACTCTGGTCAAACTCCAGTTAATTAATTTTGAGTTGTAACTGGTTAAGTAGGAAAAATTATTTTCAAAACTCAACTTTTGATCCTCTACCATCTCCTAAAAAAATTGACAAAAAAGTGAAACACCCTGTGTAATCAACTAATTTCAAGTAGCCTGATATCAAGTCAAGTCAAGTCAAGTAGTAATTTGAAAAAATCGAGTCAAGTAGTTGTCTGAAAATCAAGGTTTTCAAAAATCAAGTCAAGTTTGAGTCAAGTCGAGTAGTTGGCAAAAATGTCAAGCTACTTGACTTGATGAAACCCTTTGCGGAAAGCTAGGCCATCCCCCATTTAGCCAAGTATTTTCTGGGTGATACAATCACCAACAACGAAAATATGAAGAATGACGCCTCACCTCGGAACGGTTTCCAAATGATTCCTCGATTTTGTAGGCAAGTACAATTGTAAAATTGTGTAATCAGTTTGGCATAATTAATTATTCACAAGTTTATGTCTAGTGAATCAGAGCTGCTCGAAAAAGAAATCAGTTTTCTAGACTACTAAGAGCGTGTCGCGGTTGAGCTGAGCATAATATTGCTAGCAAACAGTTTCAGCTTCTCATATTGCTTATAAAATGTTTGCCAGTGGTGTTGAGTAAAATTGAAAGGAGTGCTGCTGAACAGGCTGGTAAAAATTATTCAATTCTTGGCGAGCAATATCTTCAAACAAAAATGGTGTCATTGGAATTTTGACGCCATAACAGGATTCAATAGATTCAAATTATAACAAAACCACTGAAAACATGTTGCCCCATATATAATTTTTTTGTTAATTGTCAAAAATTGATTTATCTGACCCGCACAAAGGAATCTTTTCCAACAGTAAAAGTCGCAGAGATGATGAAAGATGATTCCTCGGATTAGTCCAATGTTTGCATGAGAGCTGCTTTCCCTCACGACCCCCCCCCCCTTATCAGTTATCCATATTTTTTGCCAAAATGGTATCAACGGGATACCGTGCGTTGAATTACGATGTATTTTCTTATCCAATTGATTGACAGGTTATGTCCCCTCCATATAAAATTGAAATTTTTCAACCTCTACCCTCAAATAACTCAAAACACATGGGTGCAATTTTTCAGGAAGTCCATATTTTTTCCGACGGGCTTTTCAAGAATAAGTATGTTAGAAAATAGAAGGTGATAGATTATATACAATGGCAAGCATAAAGCAGCCAGTGTTTTGGTTCCGCATCTGAAATAAAACTGTAAAATTGTTTAAGTACCTACCAATTACTATTTACCGGCTTCACACCTAAATCGCTTCACTACTAATAATACCTAAAATTATTCTTAGACTCCTGGGAATCCTGGGATGTACTCAAGGCATCCCTGTCGATTCGACTTCAACTAAAACAATGAAATTTTGTACTGCGAAAAGGAACATTTGCTTATCCTGCAGTAAACAAGTCATTAAATCACCAAGTAACGCTTTCGCGTAGGTACTGCAACAAACAAGCTAACATGTATTCGGTGCACTTTAAAACAAATGGACAATAAATATTATATATGGCGGATTGGATATCTCAGTCATATAATATTACAAAAACCATGTTTTTCGCCATTGCCATCTGGCGGGGTCTGAAATTATGAACAACAAGAACGATTATTATTATTGCTGAAAGTGTTTCTTGAAAGTCCGAAATGTGCATGCGTGGGTTGAAAAAGTTGAGCAACCGAATTTTGTGTGTTACAAATTATCACCTGTAATAATCTCGGTTAATTATCAAAATTGACTGAATTCAGGCAACATCTCGCTATCCATCAATTTGGCGTTGAAACCTGCAGGCGCTACCGAACGAGAACAGTGTCGCTACTTCATGGTTAACAACACTTTTTTTTTCAACAAAATAAAAAAGTCAAGTTGATGCTGGACCGAGTACAACTCGCCCAGAATTCCACCTGATATAAAAAAGATAACACGAGAAACAGAGATAATCCCAGCGAGATAAGTGCGCTCAGAAAACTCCGAATGCACTGTTTGCTCCATTATGGATATATCAAACATTTATTTTGTTTTAAGAAACACCATGTTTTGATTTATTTCGGGCTGGAGTACACTGTTAATTCGCCTCGTAAATTACGCCCAGGTGTTTATCCAACTAAAGTTTCCCAAATTTAGAGCACAATGAAGTTATAAAAGCGGTGCGTAACATCCGGTTCCCAATCCAGGAAGTTTGTCTTCATATGCCGGGAAAAAGAACAGATCGAAAACTCACATCACATCGGGTCATATGGCCAAGGATTATATAACTCACAACACTTCTAGGGGGCCTGGAGCCTATCCTATGACAATAAATCGAAGTGGATATGATACCACCAATTTAAGAATGCCGAAATGTGATATTATCGGGCCAGTTCTGTGCTTATTATTTATTATGCCCAGACAAGAATCACCGTTTCACCGTTATTAGATTATATCAGAGCCATGGGGGCATCTTCTAACACAAACACTTGAAAACTTTGATACTTATCGGTCAAATCCTTTATTTTTCACATTATAAGTGGATAGGTATATTGAATTAAATTATAGAGATCAATTCTGAAGGTTATTGCATTCTGATGTTAGTTGTTAACCGTCGAAATGCAGTAAAAAATGTGCGAATTATTTTCATTTTGATGGCATACACGAATATTTCTTACCTTAAAAGTAGAAAGGAGCAGTATTTCTACAGTACCTATAATATGTAGGTATGTTGTATACCCAATGGGAGCTGTAGACGTTTCGCCATGAAATGAGGTTTTAAAGTAGTACCATAAGCTCCACAAGGAAGAGGACTAGGACTTCGAAAGATTTTTCATGTGAATAGCTGACTTCTTGCTATAGTAGAACCGCTCCGCGGAAGGTTACTGTACTTCATGTTGGAGATATGAAATTCGGTGGGTACATTTCTTTCAAGAAAGTTACAACCTCTCAAGTTTTTCAAATTTCAAGTTCAACCCAACTTTTTCACAAAACTGAGTCGAAAGATTGGAGCAAAAACAGCTTCTTACCTTGTCTGAGTTTTATTTATGTAGGTACAATGTTGAGCACCAATGAGAGTCAAGGAAAATAGTGGCTCTCATTCCACTAGAAATTATTATATACAAAAGAAAACACTTTGAAAATGATGAACTGAAGTTCTGTGTATTTTAAATCTAAGTGACATTATTTTCATGACACCAGAACCTAGCAGCTTGAGCGTGTTGAGTTCTGAAATTTCTGATCGCTACTCCCTCTGACACTATTGAAATTGGAAATCAATATACAGTTATACACCCCTACTGGTCTAAACTTGTCAATTTGGATTACCCTTGGTGTATCTAGACGTTTTTCTTCTACTGTAATGCTAAACTCTACCCAGACTCGAGATCATTTAGATACATTTAAGCAGGCTGGATTTTTCTTCCACATGCAGGGACCTATGGAAATTTTAGAGGTCTTTTCGGGTAGAAAGTTGGAATTTCAAAGCAAGATTGAAAAATCATTCCAGCATCATCTTCATAATCATATGAAAAATCGCCCTGACCACCGCTTCCATTGCTTGTCAGTTAAAAACCGCTTTAAACATAATGGTACCTCGACGATTGTGCGAGGAGGTGATCTTGCTATAATTTCAACCGACATTAGTAGCTACTACAAATTAGTACAAATACATTGGGCGCAGACTTTGGCTAATGGTAGCCTTACATTGAGCATCAAATGCTGCAGCTTTTTTAGCTGCCGAGCTCTCATTGGTCACATATTGGTCATTGACAACAATGACAGGCGTCAGGGCCAATCAAAACTCTGCAGCTCAAAAAGCTGCAGCATTTGATGCTTAATGTACCTAAGACCACCATTATTCCTTGATAACAAGGCAAAATGTGAATTCCATGTATGGAGGGCGGCAGTGTTGTAGATCGAGCACACATTTCTTCTCAAATGAATAAGATTTATGCTGAGTTGTGTGAAACATCCGAAGACAATTTGTTTTTACTACGAGCGCCTTTGCTAGAGTGTAGTATTTCCTCGGTACTCAACTGATAAAAAAATCTGGAGATTAAAATTTAATTCACATGATTTCACGACTTTCATGTTTGGAGCCTCACCAGGCACTTTATTTACTATCACACTGCTCCAGCGTCGCCAATATTATGTATGTCCCGAAAGCGTCACCGACTTGGAGACAACCAGAGCCCTGCGAAGATTCAATGACATTCAGCGAACCGCTTCACGATGTCACGGCACTTTACACTTACCTTTTGCCCTCCGGCAACAATGAGTACCGTTTACTTTTGCACCGGCAGCTAGTTGGTTGGTGGTAGAGTTGGGTTCGTGGTTCAACTGGGTCAAAGGATTGGAGCAAAAACAGTTTCTCAGCTTGTCTAGGTTTTATTCATGTACAATGTTGAGCGCCAATAAGAGTTAAAGGAAAATCAGTGGCTCTTATTCCACCAGAAATTATTATATACAAAAGAAACACACTTTTAAAACGATAAACTTGACTTCTGTGTATTTTAAATCTGAGTGGAATTATTTACATGACACCAAAACCTAGCAGCTTGAGTGTGTTGAGTTTTGTAATTTCTGATCGCTACTCTTTGACACTAGTTAAATTTGGGAATTACTATACACCCCTACTATACACCCCTACTATACACCTCTATAATTAATATTGTAAATTCACATATTCATGTACAATGTTGAGCGCCAATGAGAGTCAAAGGGAAATTAGTGGCTCTTATTCCACCAGAAATTATTATATACAAAAGAAAACACACTTTCAAAACGATAAACTCAACTTCTGTGTATTTTAAATCTGAGTGGAATTATTTACATGACACCAAAACCTAGCAGCTTGAATGTGTTAAGTTTTGTAATTTTTGATTGCTACTCTTTGACACTAGTTAAATTTGGGAATTACTATACACCCCTATAATTATAATTGTAGATTCACATATTCATGTACAATGTTGAGCGCCAATGAGAGTTAAAGGGGAATCAGTGGCTCTTATTCCACCAGAAATTATTATATACAAAAGAAAACATACTTTGAAAACGATAAACTCAACTTCTGTGTATTTTAAATCTGAGTGGAATTATTTACATGACACCAAAACCTAGCAGCTTGAGTGTGTCAAGTTTTGTAATTTTTGATCGCTACTGTTTGACACTAGTTAAATTTGGGAATTACTATACACCCCTACTATACACCCCCATAATTAAAATTGTAAATTCACATATTCATGTACAATGTTGAGCGCCAATGAGAGTTAAAGGGAAATTAGTGGCTCTTATTCCACCAGAAATTATTATATACAAAAGAAAACACACTTTGAAAACGATAAACTCAACTTCTGTGTATTTTAAACCTGAGTGGAATTATTCACATGACACCAAAACCTAGCAGCTTGAGTGTGTTGAGTTTTGTAATTTCTGATCGCTACTCTTTGACACTAGTTAAATTTGGGAATTACTATACACCCCTACTATACACACCTATAATTAAAATTGTAAATTCACACGGTGTATTTGTTAAATTACATGAATCTGAAAAAAGAAACCTGGAGTCAATTTATGAAATTTATGGTCGCCAAAGAATTACTATAAATATTCATTGAGACTGATTTCAATTGTAGATATGTGAACGTTTGTTTACCTTGTTTCACAACCGAACTCATTCGACTTCAAGTCACCCCTGGTACATCTAGACGCGCTTTTATTCCTAATCTTCTAAGACTTGAGCCTTATGAGATTATCTCTTGCCTTCGTGGCTTTCACCGCTTACGTGGAGAATTTATTTCAGGTGTCTACTCTATCAAATGACAAATTCCGAATTTTAGCGGATCAATCTTTCAACTGTGGGTAGGTACTAATGCTCTAAAATTAAAAACGCTACAGTCCTGTCGATGAATCGGCGAGTCGGTGAAATGGCGAGTTGGTGAAATTTCCTGTCGGTGATTTGGCGATTTGGTGAATCGGCGAGTCGGTGAAACTGAAATGTCTTGACGGTGAGTCGGCGATTCGGTGAGTTGGGTGTCGGTGAAATGTCCAGTCGGTGAGTTATTGTCGGTGAAATGTCCGTATTTCCAGTGGCGTATCTAGGGTGAATTGCGCCCAGGGCAAAACATGAAAATTGCGCCCCTGAATTAAAAACCCTGGAAAATGCGCCGCAGGCAGTTTTTCAGAATGCGGGTGGGCCAACGACAAATTGCCCTCCCCCCCCCCCCATTAGGTTATACCTGGATAAGACGAAAAAGTCGAAAGTTGATCGGCTGTTTGAATGTATTGGTTTTGTTTTTTCCCTCTTTCTCTGTTCCCGTTTCGCTTGTCAATTATTGCTCACACGAATTGAGCCCAACAGTTCAAATATCTACATTATCTATTTATATAAAATTCAAAGAACTTGACTTTTGATTAGTTTTTCCAATTTTTTTTCCATTTTTACCTTTTCCTCCCATTTGCGCCGTGAGGGTCGAAGTGCGCCCAGAGCACGTGTCCCACTTGCCCCCCCGTAGATACGCCTCTGCGTATTCCCCTCCAACACATGCTTTTCAGCTGCCCGCTCTACCAGGGGGCCCGACAGCACCCCAAAATTGAAGAAGACGACTGCGACGAACTGCTGACAACGACGGATAGGACGAATATTGGAAAATTATTTAGTTTCTTCACGGAGGTGCTGAAAATCAGGTCATTCATTTCAAATGAATAGAGGTTTCAATAGTTTCATTAGTTTTTATTAGTTAAATATGCCTTCTTCTTATAATACAAGGTGTATTTATAAAGAATGAATCATTTCTAATTCTAATTCAATTATATCTTTGGATCTCTGCCGCAGACAGATTCTCTCGACTTCTTGCTCTTCAGCGTTGCCTTTGAATCTTTGCCGCGAAAGGCTTATTCGATCTGTCATTTCTTACTTCATCTTCCTCAACGGAAACAGATCTCTTCTATTTGCCACTTCTCCCTTCATCCCCCTCACCGCAAACAGATTTCTTCGAAGATTTGCCCTTCGACGATTTCTTTGAACGCTTACTCTTCAACGATTTTTTCGACTTCTTTCTCTTCAGGGATGTCTTTGAATCCTTGCTGCAAAGATGCTTTTTCGACTTCTTACTCTTCAGCTATTTTTTTGAATCCTTGCCGCAAAGGGATTTCTTCGACTTCTTACTCTTCAACGATTTCTTTGAATCCTTGCCGCAAAGAGATTTTCTCGACTTCTTACTCTTCAACGATTTCTTTGAATCCTTGCCGCAAAGAGATTTTCTCGACTTCTTACTCTTCAACGATTTCTTTGAATCCTTGCCGCAAAGAGATTTTCTAGACTTCTTACTCTTCAACGATTTCTTTGAATCCTTGCCGCAAAGAGATTTTCTCGACTTCTTACTCTTCAACGATTTCT
Organism: Anaspis maculata; assembly: GCA_949128115.1. NCBI lineage: Eukaryota > Metazoa > Arthropoda > Insecta > Coleoptera > Scraptiidae > Anaspis > Anaspis maculata. Next base: position 35,215,018 of record OX421962.1, on the reverse strand, counting down.
TTGAATCCTTGCCGCAAAGAGATTTTCTCGACTTCTTACTCTTCAACGATTTCTTTGAATCCTTGCCGCAAAGAGATTTCTTTGACTTTTTACTCTTCAGTGATTTCTTTGAATCCTTGCCGCAAAGAGATTTTCTCGACTTCTTACTCTTCAGTGATTTCTTTGAATCCTTGCCGCAAAGAGATTTTCTCGACTTCTTACTCTTCAACGATTTCTTTGAATCCTTGCCGCGAAGAGATTTTTTCGACTTTTTACTTTTCAGCGATTTCTTAGAACGTTTGCCCTTCAACGATTTTTTCGACTTCTTGCTCTTCAGCGATTCTTTAGAACATTTGCCTTTCAACGATTTTTTTGACTTCTTGCTCTTCAGCGATTTCTTAGAAGATTTGCTCTTCAACGATTTCTTAGAACCTTTACTCTTCAACGATTTCTTAGAACATTTGCCCTTCAATGATTTCTTTGAATCCTTGCCGCGAAGAGATTTTTTCGACTTCTTGCTCTTCAACGATTTCTTAGAACATTTGCCCTTCAACGATTTTTTCGACTTCTTGCTCTTCAGCGATTTCTTAGAACATTTGCTCTTCAAAGATTTTTTCGACTTCTTGCTCTTCAACGATTTTTTCGACCTCTTGCCCTTCAACGATTTCTTAGAACATTTGTCCTTCAACGATTTTTTGGACTTCTTGCTCTTCAACGATTTCTTCGAACGCTTGCCCTTCAACGATTTTTTCGATTTCTTGCTCTTCAGCGATTTCTTAGAACATTTGCTCTTCAACGATTTCTTGGAGCTTTTGCTTTTCAATGATTTCTTTGAATCCTTGCCGCAAACAGATTTTCTCGACTTCTTGCTCTTCAGTGATGTCTTTGAATCCTTGCCGCAAACAGATTTTCTCGACTTCTTGCTTTTCAACGATTTCTTCGATGATTTACCCTTCAACGATTTCTTCGAACGCTTGCCCTTCAACGACTTCTTCGACGATTTACCTTTCAACGATTTCTTAGAACTTTTGCCCTTCAATGATTTCTTTGAATCCTTGCCGCAAACAGATTTTCTCGACTTCTTGCTCTTCAACGATTTCTTCGACGATTTGCCCTTCAACGATTTTTTCGAACGCTTGTCCTTCAACGATTTCTCAGAAGATTTGCTCTTCAACGATTTCTTAGAACGTTTGCCCTTCAGTGATTTCTTTGAATCCTTGCCACAAACAGATTTTCTTGACTTCTTGCTTTTCAGCGATGTCTTTGAACTCTTGCCGCAAACAGATTTTCTCGACTTCTTGCTCTTTAACGATTTCTTCGACGATTTGCCCTTCAACGATTTTTTCGAACGCTTGTCCTTCAACGATTTCTTAGAAGATTTGCTCTTCAACGATTTCTTAGAACGTTTGCCCTTCAGTGATTTCTTTGAGTCCTTGCCACAAACAGATTTTTTTGACTTCTTGCTTTTCAGCGATGTCTTTGAACTCTTGCCGCAAACAGATTTTCTTGACTTCTTGCTCTTCAACGATTTCTTAGAAGATTTGCTCTTCAACGATTTCTTAGAACGTTTGCCCTTCAGTGATTTCTTTGAATCCTTGCCACAAACAGATTTTCTTGACTTCTTGCTTTTCAGCGATGTCTTTGAACTCTTGCCGCAAACAGATTTTCTCGACTTCTTGCTCTTCAACGATTTCTTCGACGATTTGCCCTTCAACGATTTTTTCGAACGCTTGCCCTTCAACGATTTCTTCGAACGCTTGCCCTTCAACGATTTCTTCGAACGCTTGCCCTTCAACGATTTCTTCGAGCGCTTGCCCTTCAACGATTTCTTAGAACATTTGTATTCCAACGATTTCTTAGAACGTTTGCTTTTCAGTGATTTCTTTGAATCCTTGCCGCAAACAGATTTTCTCGACTTCTTGCTCTTCAGCGATGTCTTTGAACTCTTGCCGCAAACAGATTTTCTCGACTTCTTGCTCTTCAACGATTTCTTCGACGATTTGCTCTTCAACGATTTCTTAGAACGTTTGCCTTTCAGTGATTTCTTCGAATCCTTGCCGCAAACAGATTTTCTCGACTTCTTGCTCTTCAACGATTTCTTTGAACGCTTGCCTTTCAACGATTTCTTAGATCTACCGCTCCTTCCTGATGATTCTTCCATCGTCTCGCATTCTTCCTTCCTTCTCTTCTCGTCTTCTGCTACTCTCTTTCTCATATCCTCCATGATTTTCTTGCAGATTGCTTCGTAATCTCTCATCGCACACTGTGCTGCGCTCTTTTTTCCGTCTTCGTCTTTTGGATCAGCATCTTTCTTGGAGCTGGTCGGACGTGCAGATTTCTTCAAATGCTTGCCTTTCGCAGATCTTTTCTTAGGTTTTTTAGATTTTTTAGATTTGAGCGACTTTTTGGATTTTTTAGATTTGAGCGATTTTTTGGATTTTTTAGATTTGAGCGATTTTTTGGATTTTTTAGATTTAAGCGATTTTTTGGATTTTTTAGATTTGAGCGATTTTTTAGATTTTTTTGACTTGAGCGATGCCTTGGAGTCTTTGTCGCGAACTGATTTATCCGATTTCTTCTTTTTCATGTCAGATTTGGACTTGCAAGTTTTGACGCAGGCCGCTTTCTCCTTCTCTGAATCCGATTTCTTCTTTGATTTATCTTTTTTCTTTGAACCTTCTTTTCCGGTGATGTCAGATGTGGACTTGGACTTTTTCGCTGGAGCACCACCACGCTTCGATGCGCTTCCACTTCTCGACTTTTCAGCCAGGTCAGAGTCGGACTTGCTCTTGTTCGCTTTTTTCGGCTTGCATTCGTCTTTCTTGTTTCCACGCTGTACGTCCAAATCAGTTTCTGCTGCCTTCTTATTGTTGCCGTGTCCCTCAGCGCTTTTTGTTTTCCCAGACTTTTTCTCCCCAAAGATTAGACGAAAAATAAAAAAGCTCCTCCAGCCCCCGGAATCCGACCCTTTAGGTTTTAGTGGAACTTGCGGCGTCTTTTTCGTACAATCATCGTCGTTTTTCACGGCAGATTTGTCGGTCATAAGTTCTTTCTTCTTCGCTTTCTTTTTTGCAGCTTCTTTTTCACCTGAGCAACCATCTTCATGACTGCTCTTCCCCTTCTTTCTTGTTCCTTCCCTTCGACCTTCGTCATCGTCGTGAGAACTGCTCTTCTCTTTCGTTTTTGCACATTCTTTTTCAGGTTGGCATTTATCTTGGGGACATAAGTATGCGAATTTTATGCATTTGGCGGGGACTTCGGCTGCACTTTCGTCAGCAATTTTCGGATCAGATTTACCTTTTTTGCTATCAGCACTTCCTTTTTTGTGATTTTTTTTGCCGCTTTTTTTGCTATACTTCCTGCTGGTCAGGTGAGTTTTGTAAGAATAGTTGAGAAGTTTATTTTGTGGCAATGCGATTTTCCAGGGTGTTGCGTTGGTGTAAAGCGTCCGACACAAGTCACTGGTGTTGTTGTTGCCTGTCAGCGTGCTGGACGGACGGATGTGTCTTCGTTTGCATGTCGACAAGAAACACGTCGAATTGCTATACAGCGGCCGCGACGAAACAACTGTCCTGAAGAAAGGAACTGATAGGTTTTTCAGGAACTGACTCATGGCGGGGCGCAGGCGTGGGCCTCAGGGACGGCATAGATGACAGGGTTTCACTGAGAATTTTGATTGTGGGGCCTAAAGTAATGCTGAACTGTGAATGTTATGTTTGACTTTTAAACTTCAAATTTTTTGTGTTCAAGATCAACTTGCTCGATTTTGGGAAATTGAGGAGATTCCTTTTGTGAAGCCAATGTCTATTGAAGAAAATTCATTCTGTTTCAAACACCATTCGTAATGCCGCAAGAGCTGTTGCTGCTGTATTCCTGTGTCCAGCTTCAGCTAGAAGAGCAGCTGTTCCTGTTTCCATCTTCGGCTTTCTGTGATCTCACACAAAAACTAAGCTGCTCCTGCATTTCCGACGGTGCAGTTCCTGTGTTAGCGTATTTTAATTTGGAAACGTCACTGAAATCGAAAGACCTCAAGAGCATCGCTTCATTTCCTCGACGCGGATTTTCCCGTGAATCCTGGCATCAACCGTTGCTTCATCACCGTCTTGCGCATATCAATCAACCGATTCCTGCTTCGTCCAAAGATTTAACAGTGCCTCTCATAGGCAAGTTTGCGTTCATCTCCCATCACTGACAGCCGCCTGCGCTTGGTCTGTTGATTCCATCAGGTGTAAACGTGACATCTTCCTGTCATCGTAACATCGGGGGATGTCTTCCTGTCATCGCATAGCATCGGGGGACGCCAACCAAACTGAGCCACCATAGAGCTTCAGTATCCACACAGGTTTGGAATTTGTTTATAGCTCGATTAGAACTTAATTCATTTGGTAGCCATCAGCAGCTATAATTTTACTTGGAAGTGCCGCGCTTTCCTGAAATGGTGCTGATCACTTAACATCTTCAATCAAATCTATTTAAATTACCTTTTATTTTACCGAATTCAGAGTCCAAAGCGGAATTTTTGTTGTCAGAATTTACAACTTGGAGGGTCTCTTCTGCGATACAACTTTATTCTCTGAATTCTGAAGATGGAAGCTGATACTTCTAGAAGAAAAGGAGTTCTCAAGTCCGAACTAACTAGGCTAGGCACATTCGTGATAAAACATCGTCTGCTAATGAGGCAAGGTCTGCTAACGAGGCAAGTTCTGCGACACCAAACTGATCAGTTTCGAAAGCGAATCGCTGACGCCAATGGTCTCTTGGGGCAATTCCGTGCAACCGTGCAGTTGGAAATTGAATCGGCCACTGAAGATCTAGATCAAGAGTACATTACCATGCAGGAATTTGAATTAAAATTTTATAGGGTCATACCTTCTGCGCAAGGTCTTTTACAAAAGCTTTCTATTGGTGATGGGGTAAATAATGTCAACTTCCGTCAGGATTCAAGATTCTTTCGGTCGGCAGGTTTGTTTCAGGTTGTAGTTTGTAAAGGAACTAACTAGCTTTTTGTTAGTCGAGTAATTCCTGCAGAACGGCTTTTGAGTTCGATATCAAGTTACACAGTTACACAAATGAACAGTGCTCGAACCGTCTTGAAAGCGTCCGAGGGAATTTTGTAATCTCACCATGTTATCGTCATCGCTGTATTTCCTGGTGCTATTTCTTCTCCGCCAAGCCGAAATAAACGTTTTGGCCATTCCTCAACCTTACCAGAGAAGTGAGGGCGGTTCCAATTGTTTTTTCTCCGCTTCTCGTTGTCTTTCCGATCTCGTTTTCTCCAGTTCAAGCTCTCGCGTTTGTCGTTCTAATTCAAGCTGTTACTGTTCGAGCTGCTTTTGTCTCTCCAATTCTTTTTCTTCGTGCTCTTTCATTGGTCTGTTCAGCTCTTTTTGCTTTTAGACCTGAAACGCTAATCTTCTGCGCTTCACTGGAATTTCCTCTGACATCTGGGGTGCGATTCTCGAAAGTGTTCGAAAAGTTTTCATATACGAATTCTCCTTTTCGACATCAGCCCAGTGTGGTATTTTCAGGCTTGTCTTCCTAAATACGTCCGCCAGGAGCGTCAGGTGTAGAGGTTGCAGCTGGATTTTATCTTGAGCTTCGTCTTGAAGCTGTTTTTTTTCCCTGACTGACATGTTCAGGTTTCGGCACCAATGTTGAAAATCTCTGTCCATTTCTTTTGTATTTTATTTCTTTTAATCTAATTCCAAATTAACAACGTCAATAATAATGAAGAGGCTAATTGTCAATCGTCCGTAACACAGGTCATTCATTTATTATAAAGCCACTGGCTTACGTTTGACTGAATAAAAGTTATAAAACTAGTGTGTAATTAGCTGTTTCCAACGGCCGCAATTAGACTGTCAATGCGAAATTGGACATATAATCGAGAGTATGTTTAATAATTTTAATATCCGCCATAAACGACTTGATGGGCGCGCTTTGGTGGAGTTCTCCTATCTAAATTTATTCCAAAATTAATTAATTTCTCTTTCTCATATGGCGATGCCGCATGTAAGCTCGCGCAATAAAGATAAACAACAATAATGTCGATAAATTATTGTTTAATAATGGATGCATATTATACGAAAAAATGCGTTTTGTGCTCATCGCAAGATTTATTCTGTAATAAACCTGTTAGTGTGCATTATTTATTATATTATTAAAATCGCGTAATAAAATAATTTAATTCAGGTATTTATTACCGATGATGAAGTCGCAAGGTGAAAATAATAATGTGATGGGGCGCATCAATGTTGATGGCGTTGAAAGATTCAAAATCTGCTTAGATGTTACGGACACAAATCATTTTTGTTTGTTGAATAATCACTGGAAAGAGAGGAGATTGTACAACATTTTTCGTTAGTTAATAGAAAAAATATGTAATCCGATTATACATATATCGTGCGTCAATATTCTCAAAGGAAATTTCCAAAGTTGGGAAATTTTGTGTCATGGCGTTTCGTTTGAAGTAAAAGTGATTATCTTCGGATAAGCGGATTAAGTATGGTATTAGTTTGTTCCAAATCCAGGAAAAATTTGAAAAAAATGAACTGGGGTTTTAGTGTAGGTACTTAAGTCAAATCCAGATCGTTCCAGTTCATGACTGAGGGATTTCAGTGACCCAGTAAGTTGGGTACCTACTATAATGTTATCAAAAAATATAAGTGTGCTAAACGCTACAGTTCAAAATTTTATTTTTGGCTTATCAAGGTAGGATTAAGTACCTACTTAATGGAAAAGAAAGGCGGGAGAAAACCTGATGGAACCAGCGAAACCTGGTATAACTTGGGCATCACTTTTAACTATTCTAAATACAGTCTTTCAAAAGCTTTCAAATGACTTGAAAACGTTGAGCTTCGTGAAAAATTTTCTGTGATTTTTGACAGTCACACGACTTCTCTCTGACAGATGACAACAAAAACTAAGCAAAATATTTTAGGCTGGAACCATATTTCCATATACCAAATTTCAACTCAATCAGATCAAGGGTTAGGCCAGTTATCGTGGAAGATTTATAGAGACGTCTTGGAGGACCTCAAAACGGATATATCCGTCGGCATCCGATTTTTTCCTGCACGATCACAATACTTTCTCTTCCATGTTGGTTGGAGCCAGGAAAGTGAAAGGTGATATTGACCTGACTTTTCACGGCTTTACGGTTATTCTCGGTCCAATTTATTAAACTCTTGACCGCAGTGGGTAGGTATATGTTGGGCAGTTGGCTAGATGGCTTGTACAAAGCCGCCATAAGAAACTGCCAAATCGACCATTAAAAGATGCAGTGCGCGCACACCTAATTTCATTAAACGTGCATAATTCCATCAGATTAGACAAGTAGGCTGGGATGGGTGGATGATGGAAGTTGGTTAGACGGCAGAGGTAATTGCAGGGCTCTCTGAATCTACTTTATGTTGTTGGGTACCGCCGCCGCCGCCTCGTTACACCATCAACAGCATATTACATCAAGGAAAAATATCAAACCATTTATACCGTCAATCCACTACCTACTAGCTTATACAGGGCGTGTCTGAAAACTTTAAAATTAAGTTTTATTTTATCGATCACGGAACATTTTCGTGTTTCATGAGATAATATTTCACGACTTCATCAGAATCATAAGTTTTTAAAAAGTTGAAATCATCCTTCACATGATGTTACAAAATGGGCTACTGGATGGTGTATTCAATTGCATAATTCAATATTTAATAATTATCCATTTCTGTGTTTATCATCCCGATTCGCGATTCCGACAACTAAATGATGACGCCACGGGAAGCTGCCAAGGGGCTTATTTCCTATTTCATAAAAATACTTGCAAATTTTTTACTTTGCACTTTACAAAAATTCTGGTCAAAATCGGCTCAATTCTTACTCTTTTAGACTTAGAGACTTAGAGAAAACTGTAAGCGAATAGATCGTAATTGAGCCCTATTCCAAAGTCAGATCTCATGTTTTGAGACGAGCTTAGAAAAGTATGAAAACCAACTTCTACCAACAACAACCTTGATAAGATGTAATAGTACCCATATTTATTTAGGTATAATATAAAATATTCAGAAGATTATTATTATTATTCAACTCCCGACTCCTAGTCAATATTTCTTCGAGCATAAACAGGTTGATTTTTACATCGAAGGATATATCTTACACATACCTATACATTGGCAAATTTCTATCTTTAGCCCCCTCGCCCCCACTCACCCCAACTTTAAAATTTCACATGACATCACCAACCTTACGATACATCAAACTGGAGAAAATTAAATTCTCTTTCTGAAAAAATTATGCTCAAAATTCTTGACCCCACCCCCCTCCTCCCTAAAAATTCTCAAAGTGTCCCAATTATTATTCTGGACCCCTCAATCCTCTCTAGTTTGGTCAGCATTATCCTAGATAGTAGATAGCATCGGGAAAGAGAATTTTAATAGAAATTCGCCAATGTATATTTCAGATGTCTCCCCTCGATATAAAAATCGACTTGTTTTTGCTCGAAGACAATTTCACTAGAAATCGGGAGTTATTGCAGGTGGATAGTTTTCAAATAATCACCCGGTATGTATAAAATAACCTTTGTTCAAGTTTGTGTCTAAATAAGCATGGTCTTAAGACCACCTTATATATCTTGACTATACACTGACAGACCCTTTCGCCCGCGAAATTCAAATCGAGCTGCTAATTAAATAGATTATTTCTACCTCTAAAATAAAAGAGTTGTTTTAGCAATATAAGATAAAATAAGTATTTATACCGAGACTTATACCTACAGATTTAGGATTTCGCCGATTTTCTGTAGGTACATGCAAAGGGTCAGATTCGGAGCCACTCTGTTGAAGACATTGCCTACGCCTGATGTATACAAAACTCAAGATATCCGGAAAAGGAATATATTACTCGTATAATGGTACCTACAGGTAGGTACAAACAACCAGGAATTTTAATTGAGCCACAGCGGGCTGCACCGAGAGCCAGCAAAGAAGTTGCATCCAGAACGGCCGATCTGTCTCAAATTAATGCCTTCATCGTATCAATTTCAGATCTCATTTTATGTAGATGCTCCACCGATGGAGGATATTAATTAGCCAGAATTAGGTACGTGCCAGGAATTCCGAATGACGAAAAGCAAGCGAGAGTCTTGGCCTTATTACACGCTCCATTACTTTACGGGTGGGCAAAAATCACAACCGGATCAAGGGGTCAACTCACGAGGGTTTCAACTTTCACACCAAACCCTTAAGGACTGAGTTAAATTGGTGGAATAAGGCGCTGAGAAATCAATTCCAGGGGCTTATTCCTTGACAGAAATCAACCATTCTGGTGTTTCTTTCAAAAGGTACAGGAAGGTACTATGGTTTGAGCCTGAAAACATTTTCAAAATCCAAAACAATCAAGTTTTGAAAGAAATTATTGTTGAACTCAGAGAATGTTTTTTGGCTCAAGCCAGAGTACCATAGTTCTTGTGGCTTTCGAAAAAGACCTGAGTGATGAATTTCTGTCGAAGAATAAGCCCGCTCAAAATCAATTCTGCAACGCTTTCAAACTTTCTGCCTCAGATTTATCACTCCCAAAATTTTCTGAGAAAAATATCCAGCCAGAACAGGTTGATTTTATTTCACAGGGTGGAGCAGGAAAAAAATAAAGAAATTATACACCGTGAACGTGAGAGTGAAACGGTACAAATCACCAGGTAAATGCCTGACTTTATGCTTTTGAAGGTTTTGCTTGAAAAATTGACATTGGTCGTAAACTGAGTGAAAAACAAGGAAGGTTGAAAATTAATCTTATTATTTTGAAAAAGTCACCGTCGAAAAACCGAAACCGTGTCGAATTTGAAAATTGGCCTACACGACGCACAAGGCAATCTATTTCCGATATCAGTTAGAATTTTTCGAAAAAAGTCGATCCCCCCACCAGGGAAGGACGGCCGAGTTGAGTCCTGCACCAAACACTGGTCGTCCTGGTCAAAATCCGAGCGAGCGGCCGTCTCCGGTGGTAACGGCCAGGAGAAAATTTAAAAACTCGTAAGTTCCTTGAATATTCCGGAAAAACTGAATGTTTTCAAAGGATTTTATTTTTCAGTAAATCAATGATTTCTTGAGATTGTTATAAAAGTGGAGGAGAGTATCACATCCTCGATCATAGTTAACCAACACCCAAACTATCAGCCCCTATCCCTATTCAAAATTTTTACCTTGCTTTCCTACCTTCTCAAAGTCGAAGATATTCGAATTATGTAGGTAAGGTACCCACCTAAGTTAAGTAGGTAGGTAGGTAGGTACTTATTTATATTTAGTTACGTAGTTAAATCATCTAGCAAAAGGCTTTTTATAAAAAGGTAGATACTAGAAACTGAAAACGAGAATTGGATGAAAAAAAAATAGAGAAAATCCAGTCTTGTAAAATAAACCAGAAAGGAAAGGCTAAAGACTAAAATAATAATTGCTACTTTTATATCAAGGGCATAAATTTCGAAGCGAATTGAGCAGCTAGGTAGGAAGGTAGGTATATAGGTGGGTATACGGATAATAATTATTGCCTCGATCATTATTACTGAAAGTGGTGTACAATTAAACCGAAATTGATGAAAATAAAAATATTGAAAGAAGGCCAAGAAGTGGCCGAGCAAGACTATGAAGACTGGACAAGACCAGATCAGAGAGTGATTCAACATTCAACAATATATAACACTGATTTATTTACCTATGCATTTTCTGTACCTACCTATAATTTATTGGAAAATAGATTTTATATCATGCATTACCTACTTACCTATCTACCCTTGCGGTTGGATTTTGATCATGCTGATTATTTGCAGAATAAAGGCGCAGAATGAAATATAAATTCAAACATTCTCGGATTGTGATTGTAGAGAATATGAAATAAAATATTTCTGAAGATCTAGCGCGTAGTACTGCTGGCGCCGTCTAGTAGGGAGTAGGCAAAGTTCACTACCGTTGACACTGCAGCCGGCGGTGCACTCACACGCTTCGAGCTAAATGGGAACCTGTAAGTAATCTATATCTGTTCGCGAGACTGATTACTTGCTACGTTCTATGACGGTGTCTCTTGTAAAAACTAAATAATGTAATCAATTAATAATAGTCTACAGGTGATTCTGGATATCAGGCGGTTTTGCTCAAGATGAAAAGTGACACGACTGAGATGGCACAAGTGAATGAAATACAATGGACAGATGGCGCAACAACGCAAACTGTAAAATAATAAAGTTCTCCTGGCAATTCAGTCCATGGTTCACTTCTCGCTCGATTCCCGGATGGCGCCACAAAGAAAAGTGCGCACTTTTTCAATTCACAACAAATTTAATTTTCGTTGAGTGCTAATGCTCATGCAAATATTTGACTGCTCAAGCCAAAGACGTCTCAAACGAATGTCATTTTGACAGATTTGGAAGAAAACTGACTTATTTTGACTGGGAGTTCGATTCTTCAAAAAAACAATAAGTGGGTATACAGGTGTCCCAGAATAAAGTAGCCTATGGAAGATCGTCCAGAAGAAACTAAGAGAGCCATTTTATTTTTTGGCATTAGAAACTTTTTTACTACCTTTTTATTTTTTATTTTTTCTACCACTGGTTAGATTCCAGTAGAATTTGACTAATCAGTACCTAGATAATCATCAAAAAAAATTCTCTTGAAAATTTCAGCCGAATACCTGGATCTGTTTATGAATTATCCATAAGAAACCACTACCTTATCAAAGTAATATTTTTAAGAGCTGCATCTCGGTGTTAATATTGAGCTTTCGCCTCGGCTTTCGCAAAAAAAAATAAAATAAAGAGGACATTTAGTTTTTTTTTCTGGGATATCTCCCATAGGCATTTGGCTACTCGTTTAGCTACTTTATTCTGGAACACCTGTGTAGAGTCAAAAGGGCGGAGTTTGAACGTTTTAGTCATTTCAAATGAAACGATTAGTCATTTCAAATGAAACGACATGATCTTGCTTCATTAAATATACCTACAGGCTACAGGCTATGCTACAGGGCAGTACCTACGTTCATTCAATACAGTCTTTTTTCAAGTCGCATTTTCAAACACCAGGTCAATTCATTTTTTTTTCATAGGAAAATATATTAGTACGTATGAATCTTGGTGTTATTATAGTTGGGAGTTACCATGTATGTAAAAGTTTGGCCACCCTTCCAAATTTGTTCTTTGAGACCCTTAGAGACATTTAAGAAGGGTGGCCAAAGTGAGTCTCTGGGAAGTTTCCTGCAGGACACCGGAAACAAGATGGCGGCTCAAAAATATCGGAAACAATTATAACTCGGCCTTTAGTTGACCTACGAATGAAATTTCAACGGTTATATTTATGTTCACCCTTTTGTTGAAGAGCATAGATAATAAAAAAAAATAATGTAAGGTAACAGCACCAGTAAATGAGGAAACTACATTTTTCCCCAATATTTTGTAACTTTTTTTCTCGACTGCACTGACTGCGCCTAATGTAATGTACAATTGTTTTTTAGGGCGTTTGGAGGTAATTTAGACAGGTGGCCAAACTGAGCCGCCGGAAAGTTTAACACAAGGCCCCGAAGACAAGATGGCCGACAAAAATATCGAAATTATTTATTATAGTTCGGCTTATATTTCATATTTGACTTACAAATAAAATGGAAACGATAACATCAGTATTTCACCTTCCGTTGATGAACATAATAATTACTTGAAACTCTTAATGTAAGGTAACAGCACCAGTAGTAAATGATTCAATTCTAAAAAAATCGAGTTTTTTGCAATGCACTGACTGCACCTAGTGTATCCCTGTCCTATTTAGGGCCAAAGTGAGTCTTGGGCTTGGGGAAGTTCTCTGCAGAATCCCGAGAACAAGATGGCGGTTAAAACTATCGGATTATAGTAGCTTAAAACGGCTCATATTTGACCTATACGACCTATACGAATAAAATTCAACGATTATTTCATTAAACGATATATATTAATCGCAATTAGTCTGATTATTTATTGTTTTATCTCTTGCTTATATGAATAAAGGTACCTAATTTCAAAATCTGCATGTAGAGTAACAGCACCAGTGAATGATCGCATTCCGCATTTTTGCTCAATACTTGGAGCGTTCTTCCTTCTTCCCTCGGCAATGACCGCATGCATGCATAAAAAATGTCGATTGGAAATAACAATAACTAGACTATCGGCTTATACGCCATGTACACAGAATTATGAAATCGCACAAGTCAGATATTCCTTGTCATAAGTGAACAAGAATGAAATAGGTAAATTATAATCAGCTACGACAAGTGAACAAAATCTTTAACCAAAGGACGAATGATTGGAACTGAACTAAACGCTCGTTTTATAGCACGAGGGGATCAAGACAGACATCATTATCATTATCATAATCACCAATAAGTTCTCATTTCCAAGACTAGTTGCATGCGTACCTCCATCCCTTCCTATCCTGTGCTAACCTACGTATTCCCCTGAAGGTCAAATATCAAATATCCTAATCCCCAATTGCTTGTCTGCGAGCAGTGATCTAACCCGGGTCTACATCTGTTCCTCTTTATCACCCCCCACCCCCCCGCCTGAAGTACATCTCGAACTAGTCCTTTGTGTCCCAAAAGGTATCCTACTATTCCATTATTTCTTTTCTTCACTGTTCTCCATATATTCCCTTTTTTCTCTTACTTTTTCCAGTACCTACTAGTTCATTTCCCAATCATTCCTGTCCCCCATATAATTTTCCCATCGCAAGTAGTAGGTATCCCTCCCACCTGTCTGCCTTTTCTTCATTTTCGCTCAAAATATCTTCCGCCTCGTTTCTGATGTCAGTGTTACTTGGCTCGATATCCCTAAAACAAGTCAGTATTCTCTACGTCTCACTCATCTTCCACTTCTTTGCACATCTCCTCAATCCATTGTTTTTTGGCTTTCCTGCACTTTCGAATTATTTCAGACATCGTGACAATATTTATTCATTACTGAAGAGATACAGCAATCCGTGGATACAATGGCTGAAAGCTGTATTCATTTAAGAGTCGAAAGGACCCGAGTTACTCTGATTCAAATTGCTCAAAAGAAGAAAATTGCAAAAAACTCGACTTTTTTTGGAAATATATCATTCACTACTGGTGCTGTTACCCTACATTGAGAGTTTTAGGTAGGTAATTATCATGTTCATCAACAAAAGGTTGAACAATGATGATCGTTTCCATTGCGTTTGTAGGTCGAATATAAAATATAAGCCGAATTATAATAATTAATTCCGATATTTTTGTCGCCCATCTTGTTTTCGGGGCCTTGTGTTAAACTTTCCGGTGGCTCACTTTGGCCACCTGTCTTAATGTCTAAATTGCCTTCAAAGGCCGTCAGAAACAATTGTACATTACATTAGGTGCAGTCAGTGCAGTCGAGAAAAAAACGTTGCAAAATATTGGGAAAAAATGTAGTTCCCTCATTTACTGGTGCCATTACCCTACATTATTTTTTTTATTATCTATGCTTTTCAACAAAAGGGTGAACATAAATATAACCGTTGAAATTTCATTCGTAGGTCAACTAAAGGCCGAGTTATGATTGTTTCCGATATTTTTGAGCCGCCATCTTGTTTCCGGTGTCCTGCAGAAAACTTCCCAGAGACTCACTTTGGCCACCCTTCCTAAATGTCTCTGAGGGTCTCAAAGAACAAATTTAAAAGGGTGGCCAAACTTTTACAGGCATGGTAACTCCCAACTATAGATTCATACGTACTATATTACTTTAATAATATTCAGAGATTTTATTAATTTTTGAAATTTTCTTTATATAGCGCTACGCACGTTCAAGTGAATTAAAGATAGAACTCTAATTCATCTATATTTTATTATCCTATCATTTATAGCATGCATGGAGAACATCTCTGAAAACGATTAATGTCAAGATTCCTTTCATTCTTCCACCTTCTTTGTGCAAAAAAAGAGTGAAAAATATTCAGTAGTAATATAACAAGCGCAATGAAAATTATCGATAATTTTTGGAAAATCTGCACGAATGCAAGTTTAGTTGGGAAAGAGCAAGAGTGCACGTAGTGCACGAGTGCCTTTTCCAGTTTAACTTGCATGAGTAAAGATTTGTAAAAAATTATAGATGCATTTTCATTGCACGAGTTATATTTTATCAGAAAATTTCATGAACCAAAAAATCTTTCACGCCTATGACACTGTCAACTAGTCACTCTAGTCATTGTCCTACAATGCACCTACAATCATCTACTATACAGACAAATTTGTGGAAAAATTGGCCTACATTGCCAGGCCGTTGCAGCACAGGACTCCGTTTTTGTCGTCCAAGGAATCATATCGGCGACATATATTCGCAATTAGTGCTTCCCAAGAAGAGTGAAGGAGGTCGTGAAGTGCACGATGGGACTACTGCATGACATATTTGATTTTATGTCTGCTGTTGGTCTTAGTATAGAAACACAAGAAAATAATAGATTCATGCACTAGTGCAAATTATCGAGAATTATCGCAAAATGCACTTGTGCAAATTATCACTTAATTCGAATCTGATTGGTTCAAACAACAATAGAACACTGTCACTTCCACTATTAAAACGTCAGATTTGACAGATGAATGAAATTTTCAGTAAAATGGTATGCAAATTATCATTACCCGACATTAGATTGAATCCCAATCGTGGTTCAGTTTATTGGTTCAGGCTAAGCTAAGAAATTGATTTTATGAAGATTATTTATCCGTGAAATGTTGATTATACGATTTATTTGTTATTATTTTGTTAATGTGCAATTATTGCCCACCTCGTTGCTCACTTTTTTTATAAATTGTTTATTTTATCATTGCTTATTTTTATTTCTTGTCCAAGATCATCCTATAGCTTGCTATAATGTTTGTATTTTGCTTTATGTTAGAAACTTTTGACGAAAATTTTGAGATCTTTCCGGAAAACTCAATTTTTTCCGTGAAATTTTTCAAATTCATTTCAATCCTTCTTTCTAATCTTCTTTCTTTCAAAAATTTCCATCCGTTTCTTGCTACACGTTGAGAAAATTTTGGGGGCCCCTTATATTTTTCCTCGAAGATATACTGTAAATCCAATAGAATCGAACAAGTCAAGCAGTAAAACTCTAACGAGCTGAGTTCTATAGCGCATCTTTCGCGAGTAAAATCAGTATGATAATAGGCTACTGGACATCAATCGCATTTCAGTATAAAAGTATCATAAACCTGATAAATATCTTAATGACGAACTTGTAGTTGGAAAAGTTTTTCGAAATATGATTTCATTTCGGTAAAAAATCAATTTGAAAGTGGACTTATTCAAATCAGGAATAATATGCTACGTCACAGCTTGAAAGTGGGCTAGGAGGTGGAAGGGAGGAAGGAGAGGGAACGCATTTGACATTCGACCGAAGCATTCAAACTCAAACTCAAACTCAAACAATTTATTGGCCATCATAAAGTTGCTTTACAACAAACATGGCATGTCTTGCATGTATAACATATTAACATCACATAACGGATAAACAAACACAATAAATATCACCATTGGCACTTTTTCAACTACAAGATTAGGTAGGTGCCGTCAACTAAATATGTTCGATAAACTCATTCACACTGATTCATTCACTCATTCGTTCTGGATCTATTACGTAGTGGTGTATTTTCACGTGCGAGCACAACTTTATCACAAGGAACTTATTTTTGATGCCATTGCATGGAATTATTATGTATTATGAAGCGAAATTGTATTAAAGAAAACTAGACTATTTGACGTGGGGTTGACATATGGTATGCGACACTCGCAGTACTGTCACTCATATGGCACTAATAACACTGTTGTGACATTAATTCGAAGCCTGCACGAGCAAAAATAAGTGAATTTTAAGGAGGAATCGACCAAAATGTGAGGTCAAACCATAGCACTCCAGCATTTCATTTTATTTTTTTGGTATAAATCAGTTCAAAACGAGAAGGTGTTCTTCAGTCATTGAATGGCCAACTAGAGTTTCTATTGGCTCTTCAAAATGTGACGTCACGCACTTGCCGCGCCATTCAAACAGACAAATCTTTTTCATGTTTTTTTTTATATGTACAAAAACTTTCTTAAACAAAATCATCTTGCCAATGTACCAATTTTGGGACAATCTTTCATAAAAAGAAATGAAAAAATCCATGTCCACTAGCCTATTGATAAAGGTGATAGATCGTCCGGATCGTCCTCTGTTTGACAAAACGACGTAGGTAGGTATGTCTGTAATTCATAGGTTCGAGAAAATTGAAATTGAAGTTTTCAGTTCTTTTTATTCTCATGTACCTATAGCTTCCGTTTGTAATGCGTTCGAGGTAGCTTTTCCTCAAAACGTAAAGGAAACCTTGTGATTCAACCTAAAGCAAGTAAAATTGATGACATATTATGGAGTTTTGTCGGATATAATCTTGTTATTTATAACTTACGTCATTTAACGTCATTTAATAAATTTTAATTGTATTGCCCAATTTTCAAAATACGATATTTTTGACTGCACAGATTTAAAGCTCTTATCAATCTATTGATATAAAAAACTGAAAATCACCAAAATTCGACATTATGTACCTTGTTTTGTCAAATAGGGGAGGAATTAAATATAATATCGAAGAAAGCGACGGGTTGATTTTCCCGGAATTCAGTGTACATTTCATTTCGGAATTCCCGGGATTCTTACGGAAATCACCGGAAATCCCGGAAGTCTTTCGGAAATCACCGGAAATCCCGGAACTCTTTCGGGAATCACCGGAATTCCCGGAACTCTTTCGGAAATCACCGGAATTCCCGAAAGCCGTACGGAAATCACCGGAATTCCTTCAGAAATCACCGAATTTCCCGGAATTCTTCCGGAAATCACAGCACCGGAATTCCCGGAAGTCAGAATTCTTGCGTACACTTTTTTCTCGGAAAATCAACCCCTCGGAAGAAAGTAATAAACAGAAATAAGTTTCAAGTTCCATGAAAATCGCTTGACTTGCGGAAAAGTCGATATGGCGGGCCCACAAGCTACGGGTGCGTGCTCAAAATTTTCTCAAAATCAGTTTATTCACAAAAAAGGTAATGGTGGCGGGGCAAGATAGCGACCAACCGTGAAACTGACTTGAAAAACATGAATCATTAGTCATTACACCAGACAAATAACGTATGTTTCAGCTCCATGTAAGATCAATTCGTTCATGCATCACTTCTGAAAAAGTTCAACAAAATGGCCGCGCCGAGATGGCGACGTATGATGAAACCGACCTTAAAATCATCAATCTTGGAAATTATTATGTTCCCAGTTAGGTAATTCTCAATCGGTTTAATAAAGAAGTTAAATATGGCGGGTCAAGATGGCGGACGTTTGGGTAAAGCTTTTTATATGCACTGCTCAGAAGTACGTGATGGTAAGTAGCAATTAAAAGAAACCGTTATATGATTTTTTGTTCAGAAGAAGATACGAAAGGACGAACGGACGGACGGTGAAAGGCGGGCGGCTAATAGCAATTTTCCAAAATGAAAAATACGTGAAAAATGCTGAATGACCGTAATGCTTATTGTGGCTTATGTCCTGAGACGAAGCCAAAGCCAAATAACTACATAGACTGCGTTTCTATCGCAGCTTTGGATCCGATCGAAATCGAAACTCTATCCGATCGGGTCGATCCGCTCGAAATTGCCGATATAAGCGGTCAGGATTGAAATTTTAATCCGATCGAGCGGTTCAAGTCGATCCGGTGCTTTGACGGGCTTGACTTGAGTCGAGCGGATCGAGCTCGCATCCGCTCGTATTGTAGCCGATGCGAACGGGATCGGATCAAAGTGACAGATGACCAACTTGTAAACAAAGCGTGATTTTTACGAAATCAAAGGCTGCCTTCCAGTAATTGTGAATAAAATACACCAACAAAATTCAATAATGAAATCTTTTTCGATTTGGCGCAGTTTGACGCGTTTTAAACCATCTTGTTGTCTCTCATAAATTCTAACCCAATTCTAAAGTAGTGAAATAGGATTGAGTGAAGCGGATCGAACGTGCAACGATAAAAACGCGCTTGACTGAAACCACTTTGGATCCGATTGAAACTCGATCGGATCGAAAGCTGCGATAGAAACGCATTCATACTGTCTTGGATTATGAATTTGGCGGGATTTCCTTCCGTGATTCCAGAAAGAACTGTCGATATCAGAATCGACTTTGTGGAAGTTGTTAGAAGTTGTGACTTGAACATTTTAGAAACTATATATTCACCCTCACCTACCTTCAGTCAGATTTCTATAAGTTGGAACTTACCTACTCATCAGGGTGGTGTGGTGAAGATCAAGAAAAAAGAGCTCCTGGTAGAATGCCTCCCGAGATGCCTCCTTCTTCCTCAATTACTGATTAAACTATGCTTTGTCATGATTTTTTTAAATCTCACGAAATGTTGTCACGTTACGGCAAACTATTTGAAAGTTGACCTAAGTTACCTATAAACATTTTCAACTGCCGCTATTAAATCACGATAAAGCTGATAATAAACAGATTAAAGCTTGACAATGTATTAGAGATGTGGACTCAGATAGATTCACATACTTACCTACTCGATTAGTATCAGATAAAATCATTTTTTCACTACTAGCCGTGAAGTACAGGGTGTTCACGATAAAATTCACCCCCCTCTAGGAGATTCTCTTTGGAGATATTTTGAAAAACTAAAAACTGTTTCTTCACGATTTTTCCCAGGAACCTTAAATCGATCCTCTAAAAGTTTTTCATTGGTACCGTATACAGGGTGTGATATGTAACTTTTTTATTTTAAATGCAACACCCTATATTTTATTCCGTTATTTGATGAAGCCTTTTTTTCTGATTACAAATATAATGACACTTATGAATTATTTTGACAAGTAAGTTGTCGAAAAAATAATAAAATAGGTAGTCAAATAATTTTGTTTCGCGGCAAGATGGCTTTGGTTTCTACAGTTCACTTAAAAAAAAAGTTATTCTCGCAGCATTTTATCTGCAGAATTCAACTCTGCATGGAAAAATGGTCCAATTCGTTCCTAATACAGGGTGTCGCGTAATTTTTAATTCATTTGACCAACTGTTTCATTATTTTTTTGATAGCTTCTTTGTCAAAATAAATCATAAATGTTGTATATTTTTGCAATCAGAAAGAAAGGCTTCATCAAATGACGTAATAAAATATAGGGTGTTGCATTTGAAATAAAAAAATTACATGTCACACCCTGTATACGGTACCAATTAAAAACTTTTAGACGATCGATTCAAAATCGTTGAAAAAAATTGTTGAGAAAAAGTTTTGAGTTTTTCAAAATATCTCAAAAAGGAATCTCCTAGAGGGGGGTGAATTTTATCGTGAACACTCGTGAACACCTGTACAGGGTGTTTACGATAAAATTCACGATAAAATTCACCCCCCTCCAGGAGATTCCTTTTTGAGATATTTTGAAGAACTAAAAACTTTTCTTCACGATTTTCTCAGGGACCTTAAATCGATCCTCTAAAAGTTTCTAATTGGTACCGTATACAGGGTGTGATATGTAACTTTTTTATTTTAAATGCAACACCCTATATTTTATTCTGTTATTTGATGGAGCTTTTTTTTTCTGATTACAAATCATAGTAGGCATGCCAATGACCATGAGCCGCTTTCTCTCGGCAAAGATCAGAGTCACAGATCATGATCTGGAAATCGGCTCACTGCACTGGGTTGATTGGATGTGTCACGTGGAACCAATCCACCCAATCCAGTGAGGGAATTTCTGAATCATGAAAGCCGCTGCTTAGGCCAGGTCTCGCACTAGGGTCACATGACTAATCTGACCGCACTTGCTACTCGCGATTTAAGGACGGAGTTATATTGGTGAGTTTAGCGTTGCGGAATCAATTCCTGTGGGTTTATTCCTTGACAGAATTTCACCATTTAGATCTCTTTCGAAAGCTATAACGATGTACTTTGGTTTGAGGCCATTGGCATTACCAAAATCTAAAAATCAAGAAAATTATTCGAAATTAATCGAAAAATAATTGTCTTGGGTTTTGAATTTTGGAAATGCCAATGGGCTCAAACCAAAATATATCTTTGTATCTTTCGGAAGTCTCGGAAGAGACCTAGACGGTGAGATTCTGTCAAGGAATAAACCCACAGGAATTGATTTCGCAACGCTTAGGTATTATACCAATAATTCAACTCCGTCCTTTTGATGTTAATTTCTCCCGGCACAAGATGGCTGCCAAAAGCGGCATGCGTTGCCAATGATTGGTTGCCATTGTTATGTCATTTTGATGTGATTGGCAGTTTGGTTGTCACTACTCATTTCAATCCGCATTTGGCAGCCATCTTGTGGCGCGAAATTACCTATACCTACTCATGACCAAGTAGCTATTTTGGAAACCAAAGTTAGCTACTCACTTAATATTCCTTATCCTTAGATATCCATAGGTAGGTATATGCACAATATACTCGACAATATATCACCAATGCAAAAAGTTTATACCTATATTATGTAGAGGCTCAAGTAGAGGTACTAGGTACGTAAGTAGGTATCAAGAAGTAGATAGGTACTTATTTAGGTCTTTACCTACCTGAGCTATTTCAAGTATAGGTGTGCATGCATATATTTGTACCTACAAGTATTCTCATCTCATGCTGTCTCTGTATCCAAATCCCAAACACTGATTCTTTTAACATCCTCTGGGTATACGTGGATAATTATTCTACAAATATTTCTTGAATTCATCTTTCTTGTTCACTCCAACTCCACTCCACACTAACCACCACACTGCCCTACTGTTTCATAAATTTCACTTTATGAAAAATCAATGCACACACCAATGCACATATAACACCACACAAAAATTCTCGAATTTGTCAACGACCAAAACTGTCAGAATTACTTATCACCATCAGGAATCAGGAGCCGTTAGCGTGTTCTCATGCACGTCCCTCACTAACAAAAGACAAAACTGCCACTGTCCTCTACTGCGAACTAGAGCGGATTTCGCAAAGTGGCAAAGAGGTGGCTTTGTGTCAATAATATAATATGAGGATCACTGTATTGACTTGAATTGATTCTGCGGCATGAACAGTTAGTCAGTTTTAAACAATTAGCACGAAACATCACAAAAAGCGACCCGCACAGATGTTGTGCGAAATTTCAACTGCACCTACTCTCTACTGTCTTTAGTCCCTCTCCGGCCGCTCCAAGTCGATATTGATATATTGATTCAATTAGATCATTTCTATATCTGTCATCGCGTCTTTATCTTTAGGGTCAGATTGCAATTTTTAAACGGTTATGTCATATTCCTGAAAAAGCAGCTATCGCACTCTTGCATTGTTTATAGGCATAGGGCCGTTTTTGAAAAAAAAGTTTTGCAATCAGCATTACTTATTAGCCTCTAGTGAGGTTCACCGGATGTCCAGTTTTCATGTCGTTAGGTATTTGGGTAGGTAACTAGATATTCTAATTCTAAAGCAGGTACTCATCATGCCGTAGGTTGGCCACTCCGAATCCGCCGATGACTGATTTTTTTCCCAGTTAGGTGTAGGTACCTATACCTACCTATTAGTATTAGGTAGGTGAGTGGACAATACCAATACCGTTGGTTTCAACTAACAACGTTTATTTTTGGAAAATTACAGTTTAGCTGGCCATGACTCAATGTTTGTTATTGTTTTTGTGAGGTCGTGAAACTTTTTACACCTTTCATTCTCAAGCGATCACGATTCACGACTTTCAACAATAGAATTTGGGCGTCGGGTACCTATATCTGGGTATCTACCTAATTTGGTGTTAGTACCTACCTTATTAATTAGTGGATAATTCGAAATGTGTACATACTAATTTCACGATTTTTACAAAATATTTGAAATTCACAAATGTAGGTCAAGGTCAAAAGATCTAACTATTTGAGAAAATTATTGATGGCATAAAAAGGCCATTTTTGTCTACTTTGCGCAATAATTGATACTTATCCTTTACCTCTATGTTGTTGTTGTTGCTGCTGCTGCTGCTGCTGCTCTTGTTTTTGCTTTCAGTCAAGTTGTTACTGAGCAAGGAGTACTTTAGAAAAAATGTTGTAAATCGTGACTTGAAAATTGATGGTTGGATTTTATTTCTTCTCATGTCAAAACGCCTTCAAAATGATGTGTACAGGGTGTCCCACGAAGTAACCGACATAGTTCAAGGGTGGATGTACTTTCTCGAGGCAAATCAGAATCTGCCTTCGAAATTTTCCTGACGTCCCCCGGTTCCAATATACAGGGTGATTTATGTGTTCAACCGAAAAGTTTGATTGGCCATATCTTAGGAATACATCAATAGAATCTACTGAAATTTTGCAGGTATATTGTCATGAATATGACAGAAGGGCCTAAGAGTCTGTGGCCTAAGGGAGAGGTTCATCCCTTCAGTACATAAAATAGGAATTATTTTAATCAGTATAAATTATATTAATTCACTAATCGCCTTAAGCAAACAGAACGAGGTGCTACAGGAAATTCTGACTGCAAACAATGCACTTTGCAGTTTCATGTCTCGTGCGGCACTGAGTTCACCATCACCAGGAAACGTGCATCAATCTGATTGGTTTACGATGTCCCCCATTGCCTATAAATCTAGAAGAATCCACAGTTCTTGATCGAATCAATTTTCGTAGTTGCGGCGGGCCGCTATGCCCGTCGGTGTCTAAATTAATAATTGTTGTTTATTCTGGTTTGGCTTTTGATTGTTGCAAGTGTAAAAACCACAATGTAGGCATATGTGCGGCGTGTGAGTCGTTATCTCGTAGGAGAGTATCTCATGTCGTCTCGGATGTCGTTGTGTATTTATGTGTGTATGTATGTATGTATGTATGTATGTATATTCAATAATTCCTCATTTACAATGTAAATATTATATTGCACTATAATAGCCCTGGGCCATGGAATACGTCAAAAATTAATAAAAAGCAAAGTGTAGATAACAAAACAGAAAAAGAAACAAAACAAAACAAAAACACAAACATAGACAAAAACTCGTACTCAGATGGACATCTCCTCGCCCAGGAACTGTTGGAATGAGTAGTGTGCCCTTCCAGTCAGGTAAGTCTTCAACATTAACCTCATTTGTCTCGTTGGGAGGCTCTTGACGGATTCAGGTACTTTGTTGTAGCATTTTATCACGTTGCAAACCACATTTCTTCGTTCCATTTCAAGGCGAGGTCTCGGGATACGCAAGTCCTGCCTACCCCTGGTGAAGTGACCATGCTGGCAGCCATGGTGAGCAAACAGGTCATAGTTTTCCCTTGCAAATGTTACGCACTCCAATATGTACATATCAACAACCGTGAGTATGTCGTGTTCTTTAAAAATTGGCACGCATGAGTCCGTTTGCTTCAAATTGAATATACTCCGTAGGCATCGCTTTTGGATTTTTAGGATTTCGACGGTTTTCGTGGAGTCGCCCCAGAAGATAATTCCATACCGCAGTCTCGACGCCACATAGGAGTTATATGCAATCTTTGCTGCCTCCACCGACACCATTCTCGACAGAACTCCCAAGGCATAGCAGAAATGTGACGTCTGCAACACCAACCGCCGTATATGATCCTTCCATTTAAGACTAGGATCCAAGTCAAGGCCAAGAAATCTGACACAGGATTCCGCCGTCAAGGAAACGTCTCCCCCGAGATCCACCCTCCATGGAGTTTCAACGTCGTAAGTAGGTGAAAACTTCATCAGTTTTGTCTTCGCAGTGTTCATTTTCAGATTATTCGACGAGAACCATTCCTTCACGGACGCAAAGGACTGCCTCATGTCCGACACCATATCCTGCGCGTTCCTTTGACGAAAAATAATGGATGTATCGTCCGCATACATGATGGTAGGTTACTTCATAATGGCGGGCAGATCGTTTGTATATATTATATACAATAATGGGCCTAGTATTGAGCCTTGTGGCACGCCCCTCCCGATGGTTTCCATATTCGAAGTAATCTCTTCTCCGGTGATGTCGTCATAGATTCTGACCCGCTGTGTGTTAATAAATTATAGTATATACCTCTATATAATGGGAAATACGAAATGAAAGTGGAAAGTAAAATTTTCATTATATTCTTCAGTTTTTTCAAAATGTTTCAGGAACGCTTCAAGATATTTCAAAACGGTTTGTTGCGTCTTCACACGCATTGAATGAAGCATCAATTCCTAAATTTCGATCACTTTATCTATCTTGGTTTTTGAAATAAATAATAACAAAAATATTTTTCTCTTCCACCCTGTATATAGCTCCGGCACCAATGACGCAGTTGGGTACGGTTCTCAACCAGTTCAGGTACGTATGATCAACAAATATGCCAATCGGCATCTTTCAATGACAAAACTAAAAGTCTTTGGCGCAAGTTTTTCTTCATCATATTGCATGTTGACGGAAAGTCATCTTTCTCGGAACCTGTTCACCCTGTAATAAGTCTCATCACACATAAGTGACATTTTGAGTTGCTCTTCAATAATCCGTTGAAGTTTTTTATTAGCATTTTTATCACGGATTTTATCGACAAAAAACGATTTAAGTTGTCAAAAAAGGGCCCCCCCCTGGCCCCCTACATTAAAAAATTGGAATAAATTGGGATATTTTGGATAAAATCAACAATCTACTACTGAATAAGAAATATTCATGATGAGTCTCTGAACTACATGATCTCGAACACACATCAATCTAGGTGTTCCCCACGGTGTTCGCCTCGGTGTTCCCCTAGAAATAAAAAAAAATCGACCTCTCTTGGAGTTCTCCCCTAATATTTTTTCATTGAAAATAGTCCAAGTATAAGGACTTTCAGTTGAGACACTCTGTATATCAAGTACAGCACATGCTCTTCTCAAACAGGTATCAATTCCACGCCGTGACCGACGGCAAGTCGATTATCATTTACAAAATATCCTTGAAACTGAAAGGCTCAAAAGTCTGGAAATTGATATGATTGAAAAAAATATAAACAGAAATAATTTTTTTAAGGAACAAGAAATACCCTACAAGGCCTGATGGCTGAGGGCCTACCGGGAAGTGCCCGGCTGCCCGGCGGGCCAGCACGCGCCTGCATGATGATCATTTGTGCCGTCGTCATTGGCCAGTTTTACAGAATATACCTAGCAGTTGGGCCTCCAGGGGCGTTCCTACCCATGGTGCCTATTGTGCGAACAACAAGGGCAGCCAAATTCAGGGGCAGCATTTCTCCGGTTAAGTAATGCAGAATGATACCGGTTACAATTTTTTCCGAAAATTTTGTCTATTTTGAAAACGATGGAACTTTTGATTTCCGTCAAATATTTCAATTCGGTTTGCAATGTCCGTTAGCCTCATATTCTTGCAGTTCATCCTATAGCCACTCTCATTTACCCAAGGTCTTTAGGGCGCAGGTTCACCAGTATCGTCTATCTTTGCACTGATTGGTTTAATAGTAGTGAAGTGCGTGAACCAATCTTCAACTCCGACAAGCTTAAAAAATCAATAACTTGGTTTGTCTGTCGACAGCGACAGCTGTCGAAGTCGCTAGAAGGTCGCAGGGTCGCAGTTAGTCGAAATCAAAAGCAAGAATTCCTTCACGGGATTCACGGGCACCACTTGGGCACTTTGCTGAACTTCAAAACACATTATTTATAACATTGAATGACAAGAGTAAAATGTAAGATGTAACAAAAATATTGGCCATCATGATGGCCATTTGTGCCGTCATTGGCCTATCGGCCAGTTTTCTCAATATAGCAGTTAAGCCTCGAGTTGGGCTAACAAGTCGAGAAGTGAACATTAGCAGATATTCATGTGTGAAATTCGGATTTTCCATAATTTTGACCTGTGTATGATTCTGTTGTCAAATTGATGTTTCAGTTTATCAAGTTTTGAACAGTGGCCCAAAGGAAAAATTTTTGAAAAATCAGAGTATCGGAAGTCTCACTAGTTCGAAATGGAAATTATATCCTCGTTGCTCGACTTCCGATCCGGAAAATCCTAAAACCGCTTCGAGGTGAGACATGGAGCTTCATAATGTCATGATTGGAACTAGGAAAAAACATTTTTTTCACAAACGGGGTTTGGTTGAACACAGTGACAATTTGCAATGATTCACATATCACCCTGTGCCTTTTCTCTCATTTATTATTATCAGCATTATTATTAGTTCGAAAACTTTTCCAAATTGTTCCCAAACCCCGTCCCCGTTTTTGATAATTTTAACTTTCCTGTGCAGATGGGCAGCGAATTTTCATTTCGCACAAGGGCAGCAAACACTTTAGGAACGCCCCTGTGGGCCTCGATCGAGTTGGGCTAACAAGTCGAGGAGTGAACATTAGATATTCGAGTGTGAAATTTGGTTTTTCATAATTTGGACCTCCTGTGTATGATTCTGTTGTCAAACTGAAGTTTCAGACAAAAACAGTGGCTTCAAAGGACAAAATTTTAAAAAATTCAGGGTATCGAAAGTCTCACCAGTTCGAAATAAAAATCATATCCCCGTTGTTCGACTTCCGATCCGGAAAATTCCAAAACTGTTCCGAGGTAGGACATGAAGATTCATGATGTCATGATTGAAACTGCGAAAAAAACATTTTTTTTCCACAAACAGGGTTTGGTTGAACACAGCGACAATGTGCAATGGTTTACATATCACCCTGTACAAACTTTGCGCAGTGTAGACTGTCGATATTCAATACTACAGGATGTAGGTACAATTTCAAAAAAAATTGTGTGTGCGCGTGCGGTATTCAGCAGCGCAATTCGGTCTTCAAAGAGATTCCAAGCAAAAACTTTTCAGTTTGAAGTAGTAGTACAAGAAAGATAGATTTCAACCTCGGAAAAAATATGGACATCCTGAAAATTTGATATTTTGTTCAGAATTGAGTGCTCTACAACATATCCAAAATTGCCAAAAATCGCACCCGGGAGTTTTGAATTATTGGAAGGGGGGTAAAAAATTGCAGGTAAAACTCGGAGGGATGGAACCCGTCAATCCATTGGATGCGAATACATTATAGTTCGACGTATCATATTCCATTGATACTATTTTGGCACAAAAAGTGTCCATCATTGTTGGAGGGGATAGTCCGGTGGTTAAGCGTCCTAACTATGCATTTTGAGCTTAAGCAATGCGCTTTTGGGGTTTGATTGGGGGTCCCTCAACCTTAATTTCAAGAGTTGGAGACATCGGTGCACTCGATGCGGAGGGGGTCTGGGGGGCCCTTGAAAGTTGAAGGTGTGGGGCTTCCCACCAAATCACCATACCACCACGTAATTTCTACTTGGATGTCATCAAACGACTCTAACCTACACATTGACAACATTTGTTACCATGTCCCAACAGTTCTTCACACTGAAAAAAATTAGTTCTTATGACAGATCGGAAAAAACAGTTTTTTTCAATTTTTCATCCCCACAACGAATAAACTGCCAGGTGTGGTGTCATTTTGGAGTAAACGGCATCCTCTGATTTCATTCACCGAGTCAAAATGTTTGTGAGACCACCGTGCAAAGAATGACACGCCAAGAAGTGAGCATTTTTGAGCACCTCATTTAACAGTAGTTTCTTGGCTGATACCAATCGATATGATTGATAATTTTGTCATGGATCAATAACTTGAACTCTTTTGTAACGGTAATGCATGTGAATGAAACTCGACACGAGCGTGGAGGCTTGGAAAAAAATTATTTTCTCCAGCGGTCGAATTTATTTCACGCCTACTGAGCGTTAGTTTGTTGGGCTCAGGCAGGCAGCGTTTGGATAGCTTTGGAAGCAAAATTTCCATATCTTTCTGAAAAGTTGATCAGTTTAATTCTGGAAATCGATTTATGAATCATCAATTATTGTTTTGCCGGTCAGTACCCACATGGTGGTTAACTGCAGAGGTGATGGCTAACGGCGGAGGAAATTCAACGTCCAAGATCTTATTTTCTGCCACTATGACAGTCATTTTCACGGTTGTTTTTATAAAATTATTTCTTCTCCAAACATAAGAAAACTTACACGTACAAAATGATAACAACCTTGAAGGTTGGTAGAGGAAAATAGAAAATAACACTTTAAAAGTTGAATGCCCTCAGTCGTCAGCCATGATCCCTGCAGTGAATCCCCATGGGGGTACCTAGTGACTGTCAAAATAATCTTTGATGATTCTCAAATCAGTTTCCAGAATTATGCTACTCAGCTGCATAGACAGATATGGAAATTTTGTCTCCGAACCTATTCAAACGCTGCCTGCCTGAGTCCAACAAACTAACGCTCAGTAGGCGTGAAATAAATTCGACCGCTGGAGAAAAAAAAAATTCCCAGGCCTCCACGCTCGTGTCGAGTTTCATTCACATGTATTACCGTTACAAAAGAGTTCAAGTTATTCATCCATGTCAAAATTATCAATCATATCGATTGGTATCAGTCAAGAAACTACTGTTAAATGAGGTGCTCAAAAATGCTCACTTCTTGGCGTGCCATTCTTTGCACGGTGGTCTCACAAACATTTTGACTTGGTGAATGAAACTAGAGGATGCCGTTTATTCTAAAATGACACCAAACTTGGCAGTTTATTCGTTGTGGGGATGAAGAATTGAGAAAAACAGTTTTTTCCGATCTGTCATAAGAATTAATTTTTTTCAGTGTGAAGAACTGTTGGGACATGGTAACAAATGTTGTCAATGTGTAAGTTAAAGTCGTTCAATGACATCCAAGTAGGAATTTCGTGGTGGTATGGTGATTTGGTGGGAAGCCTCGCACCTTCAACTTTCAAGGGCCCCCCAGACCCCCTCCGCATCGAGTGCACCGATGTCTCCAACTCTTGAAATTAAGGTATGGGGATCCCCAATCGAACCCCAAAAGCGCATTGCTTAAGCTCAAAATGCATAGTTCGAGCTTTTTTTGGCGCTTAACCACCGGACTAGGAGTAGTGGGGGGGCGAAGCTCTGCTAGGTGGTCCATTTTGTCTTTTTGGCCATGTAGAACCGATCACGACAAGTTTGGTATCTTTGCCGACTAAATTCAATCTCCTGAACTCATATTCGATGTGTAAATTCGGATAAAAACAACTTTGAACAAGTTAACTTGAGAAAACTTGTTTTTTCTTTGACAATTTTGACGAATTCTTGTTTTACTGTTGGAGGCGTTCAGTTTTAGAAAATTTTCAGAGACCATTAAATTGAAGTGTATTCTCCACAAAAATCATCCACTCGATGCATAATTTTGTTTCTCGAGTTTAAAAAATCGATTTGAACGTGAGCCGGCACGGCGCGTCGTCTACTACTGACCAGAACTTTACAGCATGCACCTTCAAATGAAAACACCTCAAACTATTGAAGAAATAACAACTCACCTTTGAAAATTGGAGGATTTGTGCAGAACTGAATTCCCTATAACATGAACAAAATCGCCATGAATCACAATGCAGGATTTTGAGTTATTCGAGGAGGAGGATAACACTTTGACAGGATTCATACTCTATGAACTGTTACCACTTCACTTAAATAACTCAAAATTCTGCAGTGCAATTCATAGCGATTTTGTTTATGTGATAGGAAATTCAATTCTCCACAGATCCTTCAATTCAAAGATAAGTTGTTATTTTTTCAACAGTTTGAGGTGTTTCCATTTAAACGTGCATGCTGTAGTGTTCTGGTCAGTAGTAGACGACGCGCCGTGCCGGCTCAAGTTCAAATCGATTTTTTAAACTCGAGGAACAAAATTATACATCGAGTGGATGATTTATGTGGGGAACACACTTCAATTCAATGGTCCCTGAAAATTTTCTGGAAATGAACACCTCCAACAGTTAGAAAAAATTCGTCAAAATTGTCAAAGAAAAAACAAGTTTTCTCAAGTTAACTTGTTCAAACTTGTTTTCATTCAAATTTACACATCGGATACAAGTTCAGGAGATTGAATTTAGTCGGAAAAGATACCAAACTTGTCGTGATCGGTTCTACATGGCCAGAAAAACGAAATGGACCACCTTGCAGAGCTTCGCCCTCCCCCCACTACTCCCCTTCAACAATGATGGACACTTTTTGTGCCAAAATGGTATCAAGGGGATATGATACATCGAACTATAATGTATTCGCATCCAATGGATTGACGGGTTCCATCCCCTCCATTTTTACTTTTTACATGCAATTTCCCCCCCCCCCCCCCTCCAATAACTCAAAACCCCCGGGTGCGATTTTTGGCGATTTTGGATATGTTGTACAGCACTCAGCAATTCTGAACAGAATATCAAATTTTCATGACGTCCATATTTATTCCGAGGTTTTGCCGATTTTTTACTATTTTTCCTGTACTATTATAGGTAATCTATCGACAATTTGGGCCGTTTCCAAATGGTCTCAAGCCCCCTTTCTGATAGTCTTCCCTTTTAAATAATTTTAACTTTCTTGTGCAAATGGGCAGCAAATTTTTATTTCGCACAAGGGCAGCAAACACCTTAGGAATGTCCGTACTACGGAAGCGCTGAAGGATCACGTAGAAAGTTGTTTTCTATCTCGACCGGTCGAGATAATAACTCGTCCGGTCGAGATACGAAAAAAATTGTGCCCTGATTATCTCGACCGGTCGACTCAATCTAAACTAGATTTTTTATTAAATCGACCGGTCGAGATAGCAAAAAAAAACTTTTTGAACTTACATTATCTCGACCAGTCGAGTTAGTATCTTGACCGGTCGAGTTAGCTATCACGACCGGTCGACTCAGTATCTCGACCGGTCGAGTTAAGGTGGGTTCAGTCAGCTTGGTTTTAGTTTTAGTCGTAGTTGTAGTCGTAAATTTGAAAGTAGAAAGCACGCGTCATTATGCGCGGCGTTCATACAGAGTTTTAGTTTTAATTTTAGTCGTAAGAATTCCGAACTTTGTCGTAAGATACCGACTTGCAGGTTGCGTATTTACCGGTATAAGGTATGAGCATGGATGGTGATGGTAATGCAGGGCCGATTCTGGCTCGTCGGCCGCCCTTGTGCGAAAAATATTTGGCCGCCCGCCAGCTGTGACCCCGCAGCAATTTTCTAGCGGGGGCGCCTGGGCTCTCTAGAAATTGCACCGCAGGCGATTTTTTTCACTTTTGCGGGCCTGAAACCGCCAAAGCCCCCCTCATTTTTGACATAATTATGAACAATTATAATCTATTTTCCGCTGAGGATCAAGGTGCGTCCATGGCCACCTCACTTTAGCATACCCTTCGGCACACCCTATAGGTCGCGGGAGCAAAAATCGCGTGCTAAAGATGGGTATATGGTATAATGTTATTTTCACTAGTACTTGTGAATACCGTTTCCTTTAGTTGTAATAAATTATATAGATAATTTATTGGACAATTGCCACTTGATCAAAAAAATAATTGTGCTAAACTCAAGATTTGTCTGAGAAATGTTAAAAACAAACGAGTCTCTACAGCGGTACCTTGGCACCCTGTCTGCGCTTGCGCGAGCGTTTTATGTTAATTCAACGACGAAAAGGATGCGCAATGCGCAGTTGCCACGTCAGGCATACTTGCAACGTTGCCATAGCGGGTGTCAAGGTGACGGTTATGTTTTATGTTCCCGCGACCTATAGATGAGTTTTTAGGCACTTATACCAATTCATAGGTAAGTATATTGATTTTGTAGTTGAATGGAATCAGATAAAGCTGTTCAAATAAACTGGGCAACAATTGAACTGATTCACTAGAAAATTTTGCCTCACTTCAAATGTGAATATCTCAGGTAAAAATGGATCGATCTTGGAAATTGTGGTCATGCTGGATAGCGTGTTCTTTTGGCTGTGAGATACTTGGATGGTACAGAGGTTGAACAACGTTGAGTGAGCTATACAGGGTGAAAACAGAAAAAGTGCAAAACCGGTCCACATCATTCAATGCCCTGCTTCTGTGAAAAAGATCCCAGATTTTTTCTGATTGCAGTTCTGAAAAGCACATATCAACATCTCTGAACGGTTCTCGAATTTTGATCGTAGTGCGATTTTTTTGGAAGTTGTGAATTTTTTTTGTACTACACCGCATTTTTTCACGCCGATCCGATTTCAAACAGACTATCGGAAATGTTACCAAGAGATGAAAATTCTTGCCCTTCCTCAGATACTTATCTGAGAAAAGTATAATATCTATAATAGTTGACGCAGGGCGGTCGCCTCCCCTCCATTCTTGACAACCTGTTGTATTTTTTCAGCACTAAAAAATCACAATTTACGCAGGGCGGCTGCCGTCGGTCTCGAGAATCATAACATCAGTTCCTTTTTCGACACTCAATTTTTCGTTAGAGAAAATTGACGACTTTTCGCCGCCCTTGAATTTTGGCCGCCCCTGTGCAGGGGCACACCCCAAGGCTGGTCGACGTTATGTTGTACTATAGGTTGCCTCATCCAGTTTATGAGTGACGTCACAAGATACCCTCCGGGAACGTGATTTTGGCTGAAACTGATGTCGCTTTTTTCATTTGACATTTCGGATCTTATTTCGACGGAAATCCACCAAATTTCTGAACTGGACGAGAAATGGTTCATGCACATTCAACGATTGGTGGTTTTTAGATGAATCGGGCATGCTTTAATCCACCAAAACACAATTTGAACCGCCGAACTGTCAAGACCAAAAACAAGGCGATAACGTTATCACGAGGTGAAGCAAACCGCGCATCTGTCACCGGGTAGCTCATTGGTAAAGAACCTGACTTTCAACAGGAAGGTGGTGGGATCGAACCGCAGCTGTGCCGAACTTTTTTTTCTTCAAAAACACCCAAATTGTGATTTTTAAAATTAAATATGAGTTGGGCAACACTAATTTGAATTTTGTTTCCTCTTTCTAATTTTTAAAATCGCAATTTGGGTGTTTTTGAAGAAAAAAAAGTTCGGCACAGCTGCGGTTCGATCCCACCACCTTCCTGTTGAAAGTCAGGTTCTTTACCAATGAGCTACCCGGTGACAGATGCGCGGTCCGCTTCACCTCGTGATAACGTTATCGCCTTGTTTTTGGTCTTGACAGTTCGGCGGTTCAAATTGTGTTTTGGTGGATAAAAGCATGCCCGATTCATCTAAAAACCACCAATCGTTGAATGTGCATGAACCATTTCTCGTCCAGTTCAGAAATTTGGTGGATTTCCGTCGAAATAAGATCCGAAATGTCAAACGAAAAAAGCGACATCAGTTTCAGCCAAAATCACGTTCCCGGAGGGTATCTTGTGACGTCACTCATAAACTGGATGAGGCAACCTATAGTACAACATAACGTCGACCAGCCTTGGGCACACCCAGCACACCACTCAGAATCGGCCCTGTGGTAATGGGTTGTATGTATCAATAAAAAAATAGCATAAGCATTTGTTTTGATTTCAGAGGAGTTGTACTCCTCATAAATGTAAGCAAATACTTATTTATGCTAATTTTTTTACGAGTTTTTATATTAATACTACCCAATATGAACACGGACCGTATGAAGATGAAGGTTCGCGCAGTATCATTCGAGCTCCTATTGGTCAATTCTTACGACTAAATCTTGCTGTATGAACGCTCTTCTCTGTTACGACAACGACTAAAACTAAAACGGCGACTAAATAAGCTGACTGAACCCACCTTTAGTTATCTCTACCGGTCGACTTCGTATCTCGACCGGTCGACTTCGTATCTCGACCGGTCGACTTAATTAACTCGACCGGTCGACTTCCTATCTTGACCGGACGAGTTAGTCAGCGCTGACTTTTTGGCGCATTTCTGCAAGAAAATGACGCTTATATGGCTGGTTTGTCTGTCTGTCTGTCCGTCCATCTGTCTGTGTAGAAAGTAAGAACATGGTACTCGTCCTCGGGCAATGAAGCTAGAGCCTTGGAACTTTTTCCGATGGATAGCTAATGTCCCCAAGGGTGACCAACGGACAATATTTTTTCCATCCATACATATTTACTATCATTGTTATCAAAAATCCAATATTCATAATTGGAAATGAATAACGGGTCCTTTTTCCTCGATAATTCAATAGGATTAAATGCCACCGGTTTTGCAGTTCAAAACATCAAAACATAGCTCATGCCTGATAAAAAAAAGTTTTGAACTGCTAAACCGGTAGCATTTAATCCTATTGAATTATCGAGGAAAAAGGACCCATTTATAATTTTTAATTATGAAAGAAGTTTCCTCCAATGGATAATCCAAGGAAACAAATATTTCATGTGTGTTCTTCAAAGAAGTTGAGCTCCTCCTCGGGGAATGAAGCTAGAGCCCTGGAACTCTTTCCGATGGATGGCTTAGGTCCTCAAGAGTGGCCAGTGGGCAGATTGGATTCCATGGTTGCGGTGCCATCTTGGTCGCCCTATTGGAATCTCTTATTAGTGAAACGATTTTCATGTAACTTAGAACTTACCCTTGTCTTGTATAATCATTCTTATTTTCAAGCTGAATACACCCATTCAGTTTTACCTGGTCTGCGCGCGCATCTGCACGACTCGGTGCCATGATAACGGTGCAGGTGAAATGGTGAAAAATGACATCCTTGGAAAAATCAAAGTCAAAGTGTCAAACAGTCGATGTGATAGGTGTACGGTATATACGCGTGATCCCTGCAAACATCACCTTGAAAGAAGAGTGGTTAAAAGCAACAAGATGTGGTTAGAAGTCCCCGATCGCGGAAAACACGGACCACGGACCGTAGCTAGTAACTAGCTCCCAGACCCCCAGTTCCTTAGAGTGTTTCTGTCCGCGATAGTGTGACAAATTCTTACAGGTCGGCCTTTCGTTGGCTACTGTCACCTTCTGGGAGCATTTATAGGTCACAGTCGTAGTTCTCTAGGCCCTCGAAGAGTTGCTGTCGGTGACAAAGGATGCAAAGCTTCTTCCATGAGGTTGACCCGGAATACATGTTCTGTAATAGGTGTGAATGCTGCTGACCTGTATGTTTTGCGGTTACACGGTCTCTGTCTCTCCTTCCTTTAGAGGGGTAGCCCTGGCACACATCTTGTTCCATGTTGAGTGGAGGTCACCTCATCATTCAGCAGTGAATTCTCACTAGCGTAAACGTCAAAATGACGGCAGTTGAAGTCTTAATCCACATGCTCCGTCAAAAATGAAACTTACAGGGAATATCAGGAGCGCAAACCTCATGCTGAATTTCCCTAGATGGTCGTTCAGATGCGCGCGCAACTCACTTTGTGTCTCTTTTCTCACACAGATTTCTGTATAAGTCTGTCTCTCTCGTTTTCACCGAATAGGTCTATTGCATGATTCTGTCGCCACCATCTTAAAATCTCTAATTAGTGGAAAGATTGTCATGAAACTTGGAACTTACTCTTCTCTCGCATGATCAATGATCATTCTTATTTTCAAGCTGAATTCTATATTAACAACTAAAAACTATTCAACATCCAGAGTATATTATTCCACAGAAGAATTTTTGAATGATGATGAAAATTGTGATGAATGATACAGGGAGGAGGGGGGGGGGGTAAATTCAACATTTTTATCGATTTATATGCTCATGTTCTTGAAAATGTATTTCCTTGTTATTTATTCTCATACATAATATTAACTATAAGTTCAACGCTGTAACGGCATAACGAATAAATATTATTATTATTATAATGATTTCGCCGCCATCTTGGCCGCCACATTGAAATTTCTTATTAGTGGAACGATTTCCATGTAAATTGGAACTCACCCCTTGTCTCATGATGATCATTCTCATTTTCAAGCTAAATTTCATGATTCGGGCGCCATCTTGACCGCCATATTGAAATCTCTTATCAGTGGAACGATTGTCAAGGAACTTGCAACTCACTCTTGTTTCGTATGAACATTCTCATTTACAAGCTCGACTCACTCCCAGAGAACCTAATCTATCTATCGAAAAAAGTTCCTGGGCTCTAGCTTCATTCCCCGTGGAGGAGCTCAACTTCTTTCAAGAACACATAGGAAATATCTGTTTTTTGATAATAATGATGATGATTATGTATGGATAGAAAAAATAATGTCCATAGACCACCCTTGAGAAGATTAGCTATCCATGGAAAAAAGTTCCAAGGCTCTAGCTTCATTCCCCGAGGACCGAGGGAGTATATGTTCTTACTTTCTACACGGACAGACGGACGGACGGACAGACAGACAGACAGACAGACAAACCAGCCATATAAGCGTCATTTTTTTTTACGAAAACGCGCTAGAAAGTCAGCGCTGACTAACTCGTCCCGGTCGAGATAGGAAGTGGGCCGGTAGAGATAACTAACTCGACCGGTCAAGTTGATTTAGTCGACCGGTCGAGATAACTAACTCGACCGGTCAAGATAGCTAACTCGACTGGTCGAGATAATGTAAGCTCAAAAAACTTTTTGCTATCTCGACCGGTCGAGTTAAAAAAAATCTTGCTCATATTAAATTAAGTCGACCGGTCGAGTTAGAAAAAAACTTTTAACCTGATCCTTCAGCGCTTCCGTACCCTGCTGCTGAGGTATAGTTGGTAGTTTTCGCCGTAATGAGAACTCTCGTATTTCATCGCTATCGCGCCGCCATTCACAATGATGTTAATGTTAACGTAATGTTATCGGCAATGGTAACCCTGCTGAAAATCCTCATGGATTCTCATAGGGAAATCTATCTGGCATTCATGAGGATCTATATGAGTATTGGAACCGGCATTGCCGCAATGATTCTCATAGGAATCCCGCTGCGTTTTTTCCTCATTGATTCTCATTGATTTCCATATGAATCCACATAAATGCTCATGGATTCTCATTGATTTCCATATGAATCCACATAAATGCTCATGGACTCTCATTGATTTCCATATGAATCCACATAAATGCTCATGGATTCTCATTGATTCCCAAATGAATCCCCATTAATTCTCATGGATTCTCATACATTTCCATATGAATCCTCATGGATTCTCATGAAAACTCATACAATCCAGATGGATGCCGCACTGAATACAACAAATTGTTATACAAAACCAAGATGGATTTTGAACTGGATTTTTTATCAGATTTTATCACTTACAAATAAATAAATTCGTGAAATTACATCAATGTCGCACAGGCACACAGGGTGATACTATATTGTTTTAGTTCAGTGTTCCAATGATCTCCTAGAACCTGGAATTGAAGATCATAATTAGTTATGTATTTTACTATAGTTATAGACACTTTACTTGATGGAAATAGTCCTAATCGTCTTGGGGAACCTCAAAATGGAATATATCCGTCGGAATCTCAAAACTTTTCTGCACGATTACAATACTTTTCCTTCCATGTTGGTGGAGCGTCGGTTAAGTAAAAGTCTTTACATCTTATATTAACACAACAAACGTAAACAAACAAACGTAAATACATTTACCTTCGTCTTCGATGCGGAAGGAATCAAATTTTTTTTCAGCGTCCTGTCAGCATTTTGTATTTTCACTGTCACGAAAAGATAGCGCACTAGATCGGTCGCGCTAGTCGCGCAAGAATTTCCAACGATTTATGACGACTAGATCAGGCGAGCGCGCGGGTTGATGAGATTATATCTGCCAAAGCCGCGTAGATTTACAGGATTCACATGTCAATAAGTCAAATAATGGATTTGTATCAGGATTTATCAGGATTGAATGAGCATTTGCTGTTGATTTCTGCCAATGACTGATGGATTCTCATAGGGATCCCAATGAGGATCCATGAGGATTTTCGGCAGGAAATGTACGATAGATTCTCATAGAAACTGTTAGACTTCCCATTTATTATGCGTGCGCCTGATTGATGCTCATGGGGCTGATAGAAACTGATGGATTCTCATAGGGATCCCAATGAGAATCGATGAGCATTTTCAGCAGGGAATGTTAGCATTTCAAAGGAACGACTTTCAATGGTGAGTGCTTACCATTGCCACTAACATGATTGTGAACGTCACCATTTGAAACTCATTGCTTTGAATGCTAACATTAGGTAGGTACCATTGCCGGATAACATTACGTTAACATTAACATCATTGTGGATGGCCTATAAAGTCTCTATCAATTTACTTTCGGTCTCTAAAGCTCAGACTCTATGGACAGCAACACCACGTCATTGACATAAATATTGAACTGTTTTGTGGTACTTGGTGTTGGTTGGTACCTGAATGGCAGTTTATATAGGTAGGTACATGTTCTTCATTTTCAAACTTCTCAGTCCAGATTTCTAGCCGCCGCCGCCGCGTCAAAGTTTTTTGCAAGGAAACGCTGAAGCAGATCGATTTTCATTCCGAAGGCGACATCTAGAACACCTATTCCCAAATTGTTACCTTCAATCCCTTCGCTCCCATCCTACCATGCTTTAAAATTTCAAATGGCATCACATATCTTGTGAATACGAAGGCGCAGAGCGGACATCAGAGTTTTTTTTTATGATTTCGAAAAAAAAAACACGAAATTATGGGGATAAAGTCAGAATTCTGAGTTTAAAGTCGGAATTCTGAGTTTGAAAGTCAGAATTCTGTGATTAAAGTCGGAATTCTGAGTTTGAAAGTCAGAATTCTGAGTTTAAAGTCGGAATTCTGAGTTTGAAAGTCAGAATTCTGAGTTTAAAGTCGGAATTCCGAGTTTAAAGTCAGAATTCTGAGTTTAAAGTCGGAATTCTGAGTTTGAAAGTCAGAATTCTGAGTTTAAAGTCGGAATTCCGAGTTTAAAGTCAGAATTCTGAGTTTAAAGTCGGAATTCTGAGTTTAAAGTCGGAATTCTGAGTTTGAAAGTCGGAATTCTGAGTTTGAAAGTCGGAATTCTGAGTTTCAAACTCGGAATTCTGCGCGCGCACAATTCCGAGTTTCAAAGTCAGAATTCTGCGCGCGCATCGGCAGGAATCGAGCCGGTTGATTAAATAGTGATTGACAAGTTGACGACCCTAACGATACCTACTTAATTGCTAGGTATTTAATAAAATCTTCGAGAGATGTAACAACTTGTGCCTTTTCTAAACCCGAGTCTAAACCCTTTTTTTCCTTAACACGATACGGACATTCCGCACAGCCGATCTGGTTAATTCTTTGTCCGTAGCGTGCGTCATCATGTGCTTCTTCATACACCTCTCCTTCGCGCAATACGAACATTTGGTACAATCGAACCAGTCGATGGCGTCGGCGGCGACATGGCTCCACCTGAATGAAGTTCCTTTGTGCTTTGAACGATAAGCCTCGATAAGAACACTCGGCGCATTGTAGGTACAATAGCAGCAATAGCATATTATTACATAGGGTTGTGAAAAATGCTATATGCTACCTATTATAGCTGCGGCGCCTCTTTAAATCCCGAAGCGCAGCGCAGTAATGTTTTCGTTGGGCTGGCAGTATCGTGGCTGTCAAGCGCATAGCTGGGGCACTATTTGGTGCCACTGACAAATTCCGACCAACGTGATTAGGTAGGTACCTACTAACAACCCAAATTGTGGACACGTCCAACTGTTCGCAATGTTCGCATCGGACTGACTGAATTCTTCTTCCAACTCAACCAACACGTCCAAAGGAATTACAAAAATGTTCATGCAGCCGAACTGTACAATGCCATTGTCGAACCGGAACAGTTCTCTTGCATCTACTGCAACTACAAGAGCCATAAGCGTTTCGACTTATACGAACATTACAGACAAACACATGGATACCAACAATGATAATTTCGCGCCGTCCCCTCCCCCCTCCACCTTTGCGTTATAACGTGACACAGCTGTAATAGCATACCTATAGCATTATTCACAACCCTATGTAATATGCTATTGTTATTGTTGCTTTTGTACAATGCGCCGAATGCTCTTATCGAGGCTCATCGTTCGAAGCCGAGTTCAAAGCACAAAGGAACTTCATTCGGGTGGAGCCATGTCGCCGCCGACGCCATCGAGTGGTTCGATTGTACCAAGTGTTCGTATTGCGCTAAGGAGAGGCCATTTAATCAACCGGCTCGATTCCTGCCGATGCGCGCGCAGAATTCTGACTTTGAAACTCGGAATTGTGCGCGCGCAGAATTCCGAGTTTGAAACTCAGAATTCCGACTTTCAAACTCAGAATTCCGACTTTAAACTCAGAATTCCGACTTTAAACTCAGAATTCCGACTTTAAACTCAGAATTCCGACTTTAAACTCAGAATTCCGACTTTAAACTCAGAATTCCGACTTTAAACTCAGAATTCCGACTTTAAACTCAGAATTCTGACTTTCAAACTCAGAATTCCGACTTTAATCTCAGAATTCCGACTTTAAACTCAGAATTCCGACTTTAAACTCAGAATTCTGACTTTAAACTCGGAATTCCGACTTTAAACTCAGAATTCTGACTTTCAAACTCAGAATTCCGACTTTAAACTCAGAATTCTGACTTTCAAACTCAGAATTCCGACTTTAATCTCAGAATTCCGACTTTAAACTCAGAATTCTGACTTTAAACTCGGAATTCCGACTTTAAACTCAGAATTCTGACTTTCAAACTCAGAATTCCGACTTTAAACTCAGAATTCTGACTTTAAACTCGGAATTCCGACTTTAAACTCAGAATTCTGACTTTCAAACTCAGAATTCCGACTTTAAACTCAGAATTCTGACTTTCAAACTCAGAATTCCGACTTTAATCACAGAATTCTGACTTTCAAACTCAGAATTCCGACTTTAAACTCAGAATTCTGACTTTATCCCCATAATTTCGTGTTTTTTTTTGCGAAATCATAAAAAAAAACTCTGATGTCCGCTCTGCGCCTTCGTATGTGAAACATCAATTCAAAGGTAATAAAATTTTCTTTCTGTCAAGCGTACCTATTCCAAGATTTTGATAACCACCCTCAACCTTTCTCACAATTCTCTCATTGTTAGTTGTGGGTTGAAGGAAAGTTGTAAGAGAAACAAGGGTGTAAGCGCTGCAACTTTGATTGTCTAGTGAAATGTTAGTTGCATAAGCGAGAACAGAGGAAGAGAGATTATGATGGTCGATGTCGATGGCGTCAAGCTCAATCACCAAAAGCGCGTGTTGCTGCCCGCAGAATTTTCTGTAATTTCAAGTGCTCTTTCCGAGGCTCTTTCAAAGTTTCAAAATCGAGTTCAAAATACCTACAGTCCGCTGAAAATGATAAATAGTGTTTTGAGTAGTGCGTAGCGTCCTCATGAAGGTCCCAGTGCCCAGTCCCAGTGATTTTCCAAACGTGCTCATCACCCCATTGTTATCCGCTGGATACAGGGTATGTGATTATTATAATAACCTAATAGCAGCTTTTCTTTTACCATCTGAACGAAGAGCATTCTAACCTAGGTTGCTAGTGGTGTCTCACTTTCTCACATGCAATTTGTCGCTCCTTCTTTCCCTAACTTAGGTTAGGTCAGTGATAAAGGTTGTAAAAGGAAATCGCCGGGTCTTGAGTGATTTCGATAATTCCAGAAGAAGGAATGGACTAAGAACAGTGTCCTGAAGCTTCTCGAAAAGAAAATTTCCGGATTATCTACAAATTTTTTTGAAAATTAATAAAGTTACGGCGCTTACGTAGTGTATTTTTGGCGGTCGACTCGATTTGCAAAAGTTGAAAGAAGGAAGAATAGACTAAAAACAGTGTTCAAGAAGGTAATGCAAAGGAAAATTTGCGGATTATCCACTAGTTTTTAATAAAAAAATTACTGAAATTTGGAAATCTCACTATATAGGTATTTTCTACGCCGGGCGGGTATGCAACTCAACAAACAATAATTAAAGAAAGCGGGTTGGGAAGGTGGTAGTCATCCCGACGAGGAAGAATCCTATCTATATCCCATACACTTTCTATTTTCAGTAGAATGACTTTTTGGAGCAAAAATAAAGTGACAACCTGGAGCGCTGGGAAAAGACGGCCGATGGCCGCTGATAGCTCCGCTCCAGAACTTTGCAGGTGCCATCAGCCGTAGTTGTAGCCCCCCAGCTTGTCACTTTATTTTTGCTCCAAAAAGTCATTCTACTGAAAATAGAAAGTGTATGGGATATACGTGGAAACGTCAAGTTTAAGTGGCTAAACGGAATATTCATTGCAAGTAAATCGTAGTCATCCCTACCTGAATCGTATCGAAATTGCATAAGGAAGACAATGGTGGTAGAATTGTTACTGTAAAATGTGCGGTTTCTGAGTTGCCCTTCATGACACAAGCACCAAACTTTCCCTTCGCGATAATTGAAAAAAAAAGGAAAAACTTCCCTGGAACAATTATTTCCGTAGTTTCTGTCTATATCATTATTATAATTCTCCATTTCGTGCCACGATACAGGTGTCACAATTTTTTTTGAATTTTTCGAAACAACAAAGTTGAAAAATTTACAATGGCATCTCAACAAACAGTATTTTTTCAGAATGATGGATTCATTTCAGATATATGTCCCAGATATA
This sequence comes from Anaspis maculata, assembly GCA_949128115.1. Taxonomy (NCBI): domain Eukaryota; kingdom Metazoa; phylum Arthropoda; class Insecta; order Coleoptera; family Scraptiidae; genus Anaspis; species Anaspis maculata. Next base: position 35,171,744 of record OX421962.1, on the reverse strand, counting down.
TTTTTTAGTCATTTTCATTTCATGTCATCATTCCATGTTATTAAAATGTGGAACAAAATATTTAAAAAAAATCATTGTAAATTTTGTATTTCTTTTAATTTTTAGAAAAGTCATGCATCTTTGTAATCAGGAAAATAACGTGCATTGATTGTGGTGATGAGATACAGGGTGTTTAAAAAAAGTACAAACAAATTTGCGCCTGTATGTGGCACGAAATGGAAAATTACACTATTGACATTCAGAAACTGAGAAAAAAATTGTTCCAGGAAAGTTTTTTCGAGTCTAGTTTTAATTAAACTCCATTTTTTCTAGATTTTTGTTGGTAACGGAATACATCACATTCACTTCTACAAACATTTTCAAGTCCATGAGGGTGAGGACCATATACCGTGAGGACGAATGCTGGAATTCCTCCCGATTCTAAAATGATAATTTTATTGCGTCGTACTATTTCTTACTAGTCCGGGTACTAAGGGAAATAACTCTGCACTTGGTGATAAAGTTTCGAAACTTGGCACACATGCTCTTTGAATTATTCCTAACAAACCTGGATGTGGGGCAGACTTGACAGGTAGCGTATACAGGGTGAAAAATGAAGTTGAAAAAGTAAAAAATTCTATCTGAAGAACCAAAAGCGCTGGAGTCTTGTAAATCACCATATATATGTGTACTAATTCAATGTTTATGAAGCTGCCCGCAATAGTTTTGGAATATCTTGTTTCTTCCCTGAGATATTTTGAAAAACTTAAAAATGCTCGAAAAAGCGACTTTTTGCCCATAAATTAGCAAATTTTAAAGATTTCAAGGGGAAACTTGGTATTTCTACCATATGTGACGTTAGAAATGATAGAAGATAAAGAGTCAATTTCTACGCCTCCTATTTTCAGAAATACTGTAGTCAATTTTTTGTTGTCTTCACGGCGGCCATTTTGAATTTTCCTGTGATTGAATATTTCAAATCGTGGTCGGCAATAGGCTACTGTCCACCAGTGCCATTTTGAGATTTTACCATAATCGGGCTATCAAGTAGGACACATCAGTTAACCCATTTTAAGAAAAAAAATTCAACTTTTTCCACGCGTCTATTTGTTACAGAGATTCTAAAAATTCGCGTGACGTCATAATCTCTTCCATAAGCGCTGCGTGTGGAACGAACACAGCATGCGAGTGTCGCAGTGAGAGGAGCAAGGATAGAGATATGAGGCAGTACCGTCACCAGCGTTCTATTTCAATTTTTTTAAGGCACTTAGAATTGAGATATCGCGCTGCGGTTTTCATCATAAATCATATAAAAAATTGAAGTTTAATTCAAAAAAATTAAAAAAATCGAGGTCACTAGCCTTTTGTACAGGAGACTACATTGGACCATTACATACAGAAAAAGACATTCTGCAAGATAAAGTAGCGATTTTTACGTAAACTGAAATCAGAGTTAAAATCTATAAATCTATAGTTTTCCTTGGTTTTACACATTTTCAGTGTGGATGACGGGTGACGTGATACTTGCAGAAGTGAAATACAACCAGAAATTCAAACCTTAACCTTTTCCGAGATCTCGTGCCAAAATTCACAATCATCAGTTTGAAAATTTCTTGTGAGCGACGTCTAAATAAAATATTACACTTTTTTAACAAAAATGGAAATCTCATAGTCCTCTTCGCTCCATCGAGAAAGATTCTTGTTTCAGAATGTCTTTTTCTGTATATAATGGTCCAATGTAGTCTCCTTCACAATTGCCGACATTCAAACCAGAAAATTCAAAATGACCGCCGTGAAGACAACAAAAAGTTGACTATCGTATTTCTTAAAATAGAAGGCGTAGAGATTGGCTCCTGATCTTATTCTTATTCTAACGTCACACATTGTAGAAATACCAAGTTTCACCTCAAAATCTTTGAAATTTGCTGATTTATGGGCAAAAAGTGTTTTTTTCGAGCATTTTTACGTTTTTCAAAATATCCCAGAGAAGATACAAGATATTTCAAAACTGTTTGGGGGAGCTTCATGAACATTAAATTACACCTAAATATGGTGATTTTCAAGACTCCAGCATTTTTGGTTCTTCAGATACAATTTTTCAATTTTTCAACTTCATTTTTCACCCTGTATACGCCACTTGTCAAGTCTGCCCCATCTCCAGGTTTGTTGAGAATCATTTAAAGAACATGTGTGCCAAGTTTCAAAACTTTATCATCAAGTGCAGAGTTTCACTTGAATTTGTCCCTTATAGTAGCCGAGGCACACATGTTAAATGGAAAGAAAACGGCATTTGATGTTACAAGCAAGCCACTTTGCACAGTTGTTACTAAGGCACTAACAAACATTTTTTTCCGCAGTACATGACAATCGGTCCCTTAGGAAAGCGGGGGGGGGAACCCCCTTGGAAAGAGTAACTTTGGTGTCGATTCCACACAATTTGATATCACCAAGAAAAATAGAGACAATGCTAATGCTGTAAATTACAAGGTATGGTTATTTTTAGGCGCCATTTTCAAAATATGGCCGCCAATTTCGCAAAATTTTATCTGATTTGAAAATAACCTTGTCACATGTCCAAACCGACTAATTCAAGGATGCTCTTCACGTTTCCTTTATCTAAAATAATATTCGGTGCATTATTATAACTATTATTATCTGGTAAACGTGGAATGGGGGTGCAGGGGACACCCCTCAGCAGCGGGTGTGATTGTGCACTCATCTGAACTTCGCCCTAAGTTTGATTTTTTCAGTGTTGATTTTATTTTAATTTTCATTTCTTATAACTACTGTATTCTGGAAAATCAATAAAGACAGTTTATTATTATTATTATAAATGAGTTCCATAAATCTTACGTCTTATTTCAAATTCAACGCCACAACCCGAATGTGGATTTGAATATGTGAAATGTTTTGGCGGCAGTTATTCATGACTGCAGCTTGCAGCGCTGTTGTTCCAAATGTAGTGACATATTGAGGTAAGGAAACAGATGTATAAAGCCAACACTGCCTTCAATTACCCTCAGTTGATCTATAAGTGGGTTTTCCCCACAGTGAATCTCAAGAATGATATTTGAATTATTCAGATTTCTTTCAGAAACGTCTCTTTCTGGTTTACCTCAAATCATAGGCTCAGTGACAACCCACGCCTACATAGATTGTGATAGCGTTTCGTTTTTTTAGTTGATAGAAAGACAAAAAGACAGGTGGAGTGCTTGGAAAGATATTTACACCGATGCATTCACACCTTTAGCTCGTCCTCCTGCACATCCTCTCACTGAGGATACACTGAAGACCTCGGAAGAAAACACAGTCCGCATGTATGGAGTGTGTGATCCTGAGCGTATCACTGTAGATCAGGTTCGCAAAAACCTATTTGCCACAGAGAATCGACCTTTGGACCTGTGGTCCTCCGACATCTGGTGCCCTAGTACAGCATGCTCGACGAGCCGCTTACCAGGCTGGTCAGTTGTGGGGACAAGCCACGTCCAGTAGCCAGGGGCGGACTTGGCTTTCGTGGCGCCCTAGGCATGACTGAATTGGCCGCCCTTTTCCCTTAAAGAGGTGTGTTCCAGAGAACTAGTTTGTGATTATATTGTTAAGCACTAACTGCTGTTAATGATAATAAGTGGTTTTTCATCAATAGCTGACACAAATTAACAAAAAAATTGAACAGAAAATGCGAACGCGATTTTCGTGGAATAAAAATAAAACCACGCATTTTTTTTTCAAGAAGACGATGTCGATGCCGCCCTCTTAGATTTGCCGCCCTAGGCACGTGTCTACTTTGCCTATTGCCAAATCCACCCCTGCCACTAGCCAGTGTGACACAACTCCAGAAGGATTGGGTTGGGCACTCCAAAATGATAAGTGGGAACCAGTATGGTCTCAGTTATAGGAAGTGTGGAGTGCTTGTCATGCCTTGGACTGATGTGGCTGCAAGACTGGTTGCCAAACTATGCAATGTAAATGCAAAAAAAATCGGCTACCCTGCACTCTTAGTTGCAATAGCTGTAAAGGAGGCTGCACCAACAAAAACTATGCCTTCAGTTTTTTTTTTATAAATTTGGAGGAAAGTATAGGTACTAGAAGCCCCAATAATTACTTTTCAGTTCAGGACTTGATCCTACGATTGGTTCAGCTGATCCAGGGAACAGTGTGCAACAAATTATTGCGAATAATATGTAACTGAATATTTCTGCATTAGTATAAATATTGAAAAAAATCGCCTTCTATGCTTCCTTCATTCAATAACTCCCTTCAGATATCTCGAATGTTATTTTAGATGAAGAAAACGTGAAGAGCGCCCCAAAATTAGTCGGTTTAGACACGCGACAAGCTTATTTTCAAATCAGATGAAATTTTGCTAAATAGGCGGCCAAATTTTAAAAATGGCGCCCGAAAATGAGAAAATAACTGTATTTTGTGACGTACTTCATCTCTATCTTTCTTAGCGATATTAAATTGTGTGGAATCGACACCAGAATTGTGAAAATCGGTCAATATTTAAAAAAGTTACTTTTTTCAAAGGGGGCTCCCCCCCCCCGCTCTCCTAAGGGACCGATTTCCATGTGCTGCGGAAAAAAATGTTTGTTAGGGTCTAAGTAACAACTGTGCAAAGTGGCTTGCTTGTAACATCAAATGCCGTTTTTTTATCTGTACCTCGGCTACTATTAGCACCCGGACTATATGCAGCGCACGGCACACAATACCATTAAGTGGTGCGTGGTCCCTTCCCTTTTCCCCTTCCCCTAGTTGCCCCTTCCCCCCCCCCCCCCAGACGCGTTATTACTATTACTATCACAGTAAATACCGGAGAACAAGAAACTGCATGGGTGGTCCGCAATTTTCATTTCAGATCCTTCTTCTATAGGCACCATTCCGAGTGGTTTGTGATTTTGTTCGATAAAATTTGAGAGATAGAGTTTTGAAATTTGAGTTTTCGTAAAGGGACCCGTTTTTTCTCATTTGAATTATCGAATTATCGTGACCAGGTGACAAAGCGAGGTCCAAAATTGCTTTTCTCGATACCTAATCCACCTGTACGATAGAGTGCATTGAAAGTAGAAAGCTGGAACATCCTGATGCATACCTTATAAGTAAAATTAGGTTAGGAAATTCGGAAAAAGAACCGATAAGGAAAAACATACTTTGGAGATTCCAACTCAACAATAAGTCAATCCATAAAATGTTCCTTGGTAGGTACTCGTATTTAGGTAGGTACCTACTTATCATAAAGAATATGAATCTTTTTAATCCGCTAATCTTGAAAAAATTGTCATTGAAAAAATACAACATTATAGGCAGATACCCACTTACCTACTTAGGTACTTATAATGGTAGTGTTATAAATACCTACCATATCATGTTAATAATCAATAGAATGTTGAAAAAAAAGGCCAAAAAAAAAACATTCTGGGAGTACCGGATTATTACAGCTTGTATCTTGTTATTTTTATTTACGATAATTGTCTAGGGCTTATCAATTATCATCCACCAAATGATCAATGAAAATAATGAACTGTGGCTGACTGTCTGCTTACGTTTCGAAATACGTTTTAAGATATTAAGTTTTACGACTTATGATTATTACCTATTGAAGAATGCTTAAGGTGGGTTGGCAAGTTGAAAGAAAAATGAATGAATTTTCTGTTCTACTGCGATCACAAAATTTAATACAAAAGAATTTTTGAATGCACAAACCGCTAACAACTCGATCTTGAGGCTAATAATAAGATTAATATTATGTATTATTGATGAATTTCTTCGACAATCATGATTCACTGTTAGTGATTATGATTATCAAAACGGGTTTCGAAGTGGTAGAGAGAGGTGTGCCTCAAGGTCTCATTTTGGAGCCTCTTCTTTTCCTTGTTTATACCAATGACATACAAAATGTAACCGAATGAAAGGTTATTCAGTATGCGGACGATACATCAATTATTGTTTTCACCGGAAACCCCGTGAATGAGGTAGGAGTGGAGGCTTGGGAAACGCTAACCTCCCTGATGGGGGGATGGTTCGAGACAAACAAGTTGAAGCTAAATATGGATAAAACAAGCCTTGTAAGATTTGATTATAAAAAGGAAGGCATTATGCATAGAATCACTGATGATCTGTTTAAGTTTAATTTGAATACATCTGTGGAATTTTTGGGTATTATTATTGACCACAGGCTGGACTGGTCAGTTCATGTGGGGAGCTTGTTTTCAGGGCTGTCTAGGTAGATACTGCTACGCGTTGAGTCAGATAGCGCAGCTGGTTGGAGTTAGGGGTGCCTTGGCCGCCTATCACGCCCTGATGGAGTCCAGAATTAGATATGGCATCACTTTTTGGGGAACCTCGACAGACTCGCATCGAGTGCTTATCCTGCAAAAGAGATTGCTAAGGGCACCAAAGGGAATGTTCAAGCTCAAATCAAAAAAGAGTTGCAGGGCACATTTCAGGAACAGTAGAATTCATACCATCATACCGTTTTTGAACTGTATGTGTATGAAGCGGTGATGTTTGTCATGAAAAATCCATCACTTTTTACTTACGATACGAACTTCGAGAACAAGATCATAACACTAGACATGGACAAGACAAGAGACAAGAATGAATTATACTCACTTGCAAAAGAACATCACACACATTCTTGTAGATAATTTTAATCACATTTTTCAGAATTTGAGAGAGCTGCCACAAAGGACTGAAAAATAAACTGATCGAGAGACTTTCTTTGGGATAAGTCCTACTATTCGGTGAAAGAGTTCTTCAATAGCGATGTGGACTTTAACCGTGTTATTCGTGTTTCCGTTTCACATTGTCGTCCGTACTTTTATGTATATTTATTACTTATTTATTCACAAGTTTATTTATTTATTTAATTTTGACGGGTTCAACACCACTTTATGTATACGCATATGTATTTCGGTGAAAGAGCGAATAAAGTATATTTCATTTCATTTCAATAATAATAAAAATAGTGTGGCTCGACATCTCATTGAGGGACTTGGCCCACAAAGCGGAAGGTTAGAGCTTCCGTTCTTTGTATTCACTACCCGGTTGTCGCAGACCCCTGAAGGCCCGAGGTGATGGGGTAAGCATCACGCTTTAGAGCCTTATGCTCTCACGAGCTTGAGGCTCAGTAGCGCGCTACCTCTTTGGAGGATCAATGAGCGCAAGATGTTAAGAAATTAGGCTCCTGCCTTTATTTATACATGATTATGTCTAATTCGGGTCCCAAGACTATGAGCTGACCATTGAGAATATGCTTGAATGCAGGAGACTAAATACAATATACATATGCCCGTGTGAATAAAATATGGCTTTTGCTTTTAACTAGCTTTAGCTAGGAGTTGCTAAAGAGAATTTGCTTAGCAACTCTCAGGAAAATCGAAGTGAAAGCAAAAGCTTCCACTTCTTCACTTCTTCACTTCAACTGTGGAAGCTGTGTTCGCTTCCACTTTTTCTTCACTGTGAATAATAAGAAGCTTCACTTCTTATTATTCACTAATAAGAAGCTTCACTTCTTATTATTCACACGGCCCATACTTACAATAGATGTTTCCAATTTCACAGTCATGTCTAGTTATGACGTGAGCTAGGAGGTGATTCTGATTACTATCAAGAAGAAATTAGGTAATATGTTGATTTTCTGTTGAATGAGTAGATATATTTATACCTCCACGTATTTGGACTCAATCGAATGCAAAATTTTTATTTCGAAACTCCTGCTAGTTTAGTCAAAATGTTGACCCGACAGCTCTCGCTACACCACAATGCTGTGTGCCTTTGTTCATATCTTTGAGCAAGTCATCATTTCCCTCGTTATTTTCATTTGAGAGCTTAATCTATATTGTGATGCTCACGATGCCCGGTATCTCGTAGCCTATTTCAATTACATATTTTGTAGGTATTCTTTAGGGCCAATTTAGTGAGAAAAGAATAAGATAGTGCCTACCCACACGCAGGACATCACTCGAAACGCTAAGTGATGACACCAAAAATTGGTTAAAGGTACCTTCTCCTCGCGCGTACCAAGGTGAATATTAACATACCTATATCCTGTGTGTCAAATGCTCTTGCAGAATGTGTAGACGATGTAGACTATATGGTCAACTTGTCAACTATGGTAGACATCGTAGACAATTCAGTTACTTTTGTATTTCCCCTCATTTTCATGCTATTTTGGGTAATGTAAGTATCTGCCACAGTTGCCGGTTGCCAGTGTTGCCACTGCTGTTTTGCTCTGCGAACCGCTCTACCTGTGTGTAGCGCCCCAACGAAAAAATTGTTAAAAAGGTTTTTTTTTTAAATAAAGATCAAAGCTGTGGAATAAATTCTTTCCGCCAAAAACACGGCTACTTTCATACTGGCCACAGTGACCTTGAACCTTTATTTGGTACCCTATCTGGAATCGAGCAGTGGCGTAGTCATGTTGTCCGGGAAGTGTTGAACAGCATGCCGGCCTCAATCGCCTTTCCTCGGTCGTTTTAATTTCATAATAGTCGTGGGCCCGAAAATATTACAATCCTGTGCTATTACTTAGTGTGCTCTTCACTGCTAGTGTGCAATAATGGATAGCTTAAACCGAGTCACGTGGATCTCATCGGAGGTTCGGAGGTTCTGATTGGCTGAATTGGGTTTGTGGCCGATAATAAAAAATAAAAACCCTTTTTTCCCGACATCTTTCTGACACATTTGAAGCACTTCCCCAAACTGCCTTTGACTCTGAAACGTGACTTCTGGAACACCCTGTATGCAATTCTCCAATACCTCTGTTTTTATAATAATATCATCTACATAATATGCACGGAAATCATTACACTTATGTATTTTTATGGGAATTGCTTTTACATTATCTAATTCACATCGCAAATTTACCCTAGCCTAATCGCAGTAATATGCTAAAAATATTACTTTTTGTTTCTCACGCCCAGAAGCAAAACGTTTAGCCGAAAACAAATATGAAATGAATGATTGATAAGCCTCCAGTTTTAAAACCCGTATAGCCGTATACTACATCTTCAATATTATAATAACACATCAGAGTGCACCACAGGGACAAATTTAAAAAACTAATGTCTCGACTAATGCCTGTCTATAGCATATCATCCCCGTATCATCCACCGGATCCTTTGTACAGCTTCCATGTAAAATTGAACGCGGTGAAAATTTAAAAACAATGGTGAATTGTCGCAAAGGTCCCAAGGTAGGATCAAAATAACGTCCCAAGACACGTGGCATCACGAGTCGATGAAATATTTCTGATTGTTGCGGGGGCAGTTGACGAATTTTGGCGCTGCCCCCGGGGGCATAAAAGGGGTATGATTGCTCACGGGACGGCGGTATTTTCTGCGACGCAATTTTTAGCGCAAATAATTTGGGGGTTCCTGCGTGACTGACTGAATGTGGACTTGCTTGCATTCTATTATTACCGGCTTGATGATTTCAGCTAAATAAAGTAGGTACCTACCGACAGTAAAATCAATGTCTCTTCATCCGTATGCGTCATGGTATAGGTAGATATCTAAGTACTTGAAATAAACTGGGCTGAAATTGAAGTGAGCCACCTCAAATTTTGCCTCGGTTGAAATGAGGATATCTCGAGAAAAAATTGTCCGATTCTGAAAATTTTTGCGGTGCTCAATATACTAATCCTTTGACCACAAGGTACCATTTCAAGATCACTTGATTGTTGACCTTGTGATGGAACCCAATTTTCAACGATTTTGGCTGTGATCGTCGTTGCCCCCCAGCCCCCACCCCTCTTTCCTACGGACCCTACGCCTCAAGTTCTTTGTTCTAGACAATAACGCAACTTAGGGGAAACTGCTGTAAGTTCAGCGAAACACGGATAAATGGACTAACAAAGTGGATTTTATTATTTTATTTCACTTGCCAGCAAAGTTCAGATGAATTTGTCTCTTTTCTCAAAACACGTGACACGAGAAAACTGACAGAATGACAAAATGACACATAAACAAAACAAGAAAACTCAATAAAATCAATGCAAGAATAATACAACGAAGCACGAGAGTAAATGAATAAAATACAGCAAAAATAATGAAACGTGTCAAACTGTCAGTAAAAGAAAAAGGAAGAGTGACATATCCAAAAACAGACACCCAGGGGAAGAACTAGCCAAAGGAACCCCTGTTTATAGTCTGGTGTCTCCTCAACAAAATTACGAAAAAACTTGTGCGGAGATCGTCAACATTTTTGTTAAAGCTCATTGGATCCCCCCCCCCCCCGCAATGCCAAGTTTTGCTTCGGTTTTTTCGCTTGTTCGCTTCTCCATGCAATAATAATTTTCGTTTTGCAATTCAGTTTACGCCACTCCATCACGAACACACACATACAAAACTGAAGAACATTAGTAGGCAATATACAAAAGTATATGTTTACTACTATTAACTAATGTATGTTGCGTCCCCAAGGTACACAAGACGCTGAAACAAAATCCCTAAACCCAGGAGGTAATTTTGTCTCGCTAAAGGTGCAACCTACTCTACAGTCATCGGACTAGTAAACAAAGATTGGGCAGTTGCCTCCACTCTACATTTAGTATTAAAAGATACCTCAAATACCAAACAGGACTTGGAATCATGGCAGATAATTTGAGAGTTTATGATCCAATTAGGAAGACTGGAAATAATGGCAGATGGTGGTTTGAGAGTTTCTGAGCAAATGAGGGAGATTTGAAATAATGGCAGATTATTTGAGAGTTTCTGAGCAAGTGAGGAAGCTTTGACATTATGGCAGAAGATTCGAGAGTTTTTGAGCAAATGGGAAAGACTTGAAATAATAACAGATGATTTGAGAGTTTCTGAGCAAATGAGGAGGATTTGAAATAATGACAGAAGATTCGTGATTTGGTGTTGAAATATTTTGTGGCACTAAATTTCAAGCAACAGCAAAGGCCGTCACCCCATTTAATTGACCAAGTCCCCGTCCTCGCCATGTTTCTTGATACCCCCTCCCCTCCTGCGAGAGTTCTAGAACCCCACAAAAATGAATAAGCACATTCACGGTGGACGAGAGGGAGGATATACCCCGGGTACGACTTTCACATACATATACAAAAAATATACAAACTACGAAAATGTTATTTGGTTTCGCAAAATTCACCAAGGCCCTTCAAAAAATAACTCTATCGAACACCACAAGAGTTTACGAAATTCGGCAATGTGTTTCCTCCAAATATCCTCATTTCGACCGAGTGTGGCCCAGTGTAGTCAAAAGCTCCTGTTGGAAGTGGTAGTTTTTCGCACACTTTCCCCTCAGGGGATGACGTCTTTGACCGCACTTCTTCCGTCTGTCTGTCTGTAGGCCTGTCTGTTCTTTACAGAAACTACTCCTCAGGGAAAAGAACTAGCGATAAAGTGTAACCGCTAATCAATAGCTTATTCATTTCGCATGTCAAATTTACCAAAATCTTGCCATAACAGTGAATGACTACTTATGTGACGCGGTCCCGCTGAAGTATTGCTCGCATACTCGCCTGTTGCAGTAGGTTATCTTAACATAACGTGCGATCTCAAAGCTAGGAATTTTTGGAAATGACCACCCTCAACCCTCAACCATACGCCTGACCACGATTTTGGCGCAAGATTCAAAATATAAAAATGACCACACTGAATGCTGAGCAGACAGCACTGTTCAACGAAAAATTGAAAGCAGCAGTGGACGATGACGAGTTCGAGTACATGCAGGAGCAATCTTTTTTCTGGAATCGACCTACAATTCGGTATGGATTCTGAACCACGAGTGATTGATGAGAACTAGCACGTATCCCAGAGAAGTTCCCGTGCTTTGCACACTAGCTAGAGTCTAGAGTCAGAGTCTAGTTAAGGGGCGCTTGCGTCGACATCCTTCTCTAAGTGTGTCCCATAAAACCCCTTGTTGTGTCGGTCACCCATATAAGTAAGTTCGCACATCGCCGTGTGTTGCTTAACTTTTGTCTCCTGAATGGTGCTAGAGAAGAGATCAAGAGATCTACTGTTATTGTTGCTGTTATTGTCGTTATTATTTTTAGCCGTTATTAATTGCATGCTGGTTGAGCTGGCTCATCAGATTCAGGGGATAAACAGAAATATATGTACCTACCCATGCTTACTTAATTGATGTTAATACATTCGGTTTGAAGTGTTCTGCGGCGCACACTTCTTTGGGTCTGGGCCTGGGAGTTTGTTAATAATGCTTTTTAAAATTCATGGGTAGATGCGTTCGTATATTTTGGGGCGCGGATTAAAAGAGCACAATCGGTTTGCAGCAGTGAGCGCGATGATCCTGGTACGTAATCTAATAGCAATATTAGATTGACATGGGATGACAATACGCTCTCGTGTATACCCGTGTCGTTGTCAATTAGGCACGTGCCGTTCTCGTCGTTTCGGGATTATTATAGCGGGAAACAACTACTATCTGTCGACGATTGCATACGACGACGCCGTTTTATAGTTCGGTAGCACATGGGTCATCTTGTTGTAGTAGTCGCCTCTTTAACAAACAAAACCAACAGGAGCGGAAGGGGTTGGCAAATATCGAGGGAAATTACTGCGACGTGAAAGATCGGGGAGATTTTTTTGGAGCCCCCTGCTACCTTCACTTGTAGCACCTAGGTACCGATTCTCCAATTTTTTTTAATTTATCTATTTTTTTTCATTTCTAATTATTAAGACAAACTTTTTTTTTCAGTCAAAATTTGTGGCCAATTTGATTGAATTTGATAATTTTTCAAAAGCAAACAGCTTGATCATCACCCACGAGTCCCACGACTTGAAGGCTCTCGTTTTACAGGTAATAATATACATAATTATTCAATTTGGTTACCTATTCAAATGGAATGTACATACCTACGTCTGTATACCTAGGATGCTCGTTGCAGCGAAAAATAAAACAACTTAAAAATTATACCACTTCATGACTTTGTAAAAACGAAAAAAAAAACAGCAAATGATATTTGTATGTGAAATAGCCCAAGCCAACTGTCTTAGTCAAAATAGTTAGAAATACATTAGACAATGATGGAACTAGAATTACAATAGTATATTATATACCAAGTTCCCAAAGTACTACTTTATGGCACTGAGTGGTGCGGGTTGTGAACCGAGCGAAGCGAGGTTCACATGCACCACGAGGTGACATAAAGGTACTTTGGGAACGAGGCATATACACTATTTTATATAAAATCGTGCCGAAAACGCAGGTAAAATAGAACGAGGGAAATCTATGAAATATATAAATCAATATATTTCACACACCTTGTGATACAGATTGTGCCTTGGGGCTCCCTGAAGCGGTCACAGATGTTATTGGAACATTCACAGTCTGTGGTATGGAGCTGCCTGAAGCGGTCACAGATTTTAATGGAACTTTCACAGTCGTAGAAGTACCAGGTTCGTACCAGTTTATAGCACTAGTACTATTTATAACACTAGTGCTATAAAGTGGCACTTTCGAAATGATTTTGGTCGCTATAATAACACATTTTCGACACGATTTTATATAAAACATCAAATGTGAAGGTGCAAAATCATGTTGTTCTTATAAAACCGGTTTTAATGCGTCTCTGTCACAATTTCATACTAATTTTTGGGATCAAAATGGGCGATTCGATTAGAAATGACAACGAACATGTCAAAGTAGTTATTTATGTACCATAGGCATAAAGTGCCACTTTTTTTCCCCGTTGTGCGAGATTGCGAACGAAGCCGGTAAAACGCACTTTAGCCCAAGGTGCACACAATGTTTTTTGCACTGGCTAGTGCAAGACTGAAAATTCCGAGTTATTGAGTCGTTGAAAAATTGTCATTCCGCGCTGATTACTTGGTTGTATAGACAATACAAATAGAGAAGACCATATGTTATCACCACCGTCGTCACGGATATTGGGGCATCAAAAATCAGCCAACCTTTTTCTGAATGATGGACTCGCCTGGTCCCTACGCAACCGTAAAAATCCGTGACGACTATGGTCTTTTCTATTTGTATTGTCTATACGTCACACGATCTACCATGCGATCAACAAAATCAGGGCGGGTGGGGTGAGGGTTTGTGCAGAGCAAAGGACGGTCCGCGGGAGGGGGCCAGAGACGCACATAGTTAGGGACCCTGATGACACCGGCGAGTGGCAGGTTACCTATCACCTATCTTGAACACGCAGCTGCCGGGGACCCATCGCTTACTAGCATGAAACAGGTATTTATTAGTTTTGGTAAACGTGCTAATTTTGTTGTTCTTGTAGTCTTTCGTGTTTCCTACGAAATGAAGTCCATTTTGCATCGCATCAAGTAGTGACGTCAAAATAGATGCTGACGTCTCCTCTGACGGATCAAATTTCAAAGAGCGCTCGTTGTCATGACGACTTTTTTGCCCTAGGGCTAAAAAGAGTCACTTTAGGCCCTGTTTTGAGGTCGTAAAATAACGCATTTAATGAAGGTAGTGCAAAAAAGGTGTTAGTCACTGTTTACCATAAGACTTTGTGAAAAATTTCACCTCGACCCCTTTGCAGCGGTCTGGTTTGCCACTGCCACTGGTGCATCACACTTTCTAGGAACTTATTGCATTGTGTTTCTCGACCTTGAAAATATAGGGTCAAATGAAAGAAGTATTGAAATAGCAAAGATTTCAAGGATGGTAATTTCTTGCACCTTGGACCTCCTACAGAAAAAATGCCAAACCTCGGACAGAGTTGAAATTTCAATATCTTATTACCCATCGAATTCTGAAGGGATCATCAAATTTTCAGCTCTTCTCCAACTTATTCTAGGTTCGATCAAAATTTTGCATTTCTATCCTGAGCTGAAAACCCCGACCACGTCTGGTTTTGCTGGTGATTGTCAACAGATGTTTGGGCTATGCACTCCTGAACATAACGGCTAAACAAAGCATTGCAGAATATAAGCTTCACCGACAGCTGCTCGCGAAGAATAAAAGGTTTGAACTTTGAATCCAGAACTTGGAAGTGGCCTTGGCAGATGGTTCAAGGAATCATGGGAAAACTCTGTACACGACAGTTATGGTCAAAATCAAAAATCGAACGGTACCTTCTAGGTTTTTGGTATCCCCTGAACTCGAAACGAATCAATCGCTTCTAGAAATTGACTCTATCCAGGCGGACGCAAGGATCATATCGTATACGCTGCCGAAAAAGTTTGATCCTTTGTCGACAGCGAAAACGACCTTTTCGACTTGAAATTTGAAGATGCGTTTGCAAAATTCCATTGAGATTTTTCCCGTTCACCAACTTGGAAACGACGAAGGCGCCACTCTTTCGGAGAAACAGTATAGAGGTCCGGAACGACTTGTTGACTAAAAATGCCAATGTTTTTGGTCCAGTCATGGAGGTCACACCTTCCGCAGAGCACAAGAACGATACTGGCAATCACAGCCCAATTGCGGCCACTCCTTATTACTCCTTGACGAAAGATAGAAAGGCAATCTTGAAAAAAGAGATAGGAGGCATGTTGGAACAGAACATCATCGAGTGATGTGAGTTTCCGTGGGCATTTCGATGGTCGGGTATATCCCAGCCAAAAATATCCTGGCAATAATATCTCAGCCAAAAATATCCCCGCGACAAAATATCCCATGCCAAAAATATCCCCACCATTAATATCCCGGCCAAAAATATCCCCGCGACAAAAATATCCCATGCCAAAAATATCCCCGTCAAAAATATCCCCGCCAATAATATCCCAGCCAAAAAGATCCCACCCAAAAACATCCCCGTGACAAAATTTCCAAATCTGGAAATATCGTAAGGAGAAGTAACAGCTCTTTAGCCACCGGATCTAGGAAAAAACGTCACCGGAAAAAATGTTCCCCACAATACGTCCCGTGGAAATTACGTCCCCGAGAAAAAAACGTCCAAGGAAAAGACGTCCCAGAGAAAATACATCCCCAGGAAAATACGTCCTCGAGAAAAAAGTCCCCCGGAAGAAACGTCCCCGGAAAAATACGTCTCCCATCTGGATTACTCTGAATATTCACTATGATGAGCTTCTTTGTGTCGTTATAATACTTCCGAAACTCCAGTGGAGACTGTCTCTTGTGTCCTTAATGAGTGTGCTCAGCAGGGCTCCAAACGATATCGAAGACACAAGGGGGCCCAGTGAAGTTTCATAGCTTGACATAACATGAAGGCAAAAGGGGGGCTTACTGGTACTCTGAAAGCCAATAAAAGGCTGAGTGAGCTAATTAGAACTCCATACTACACTTGAGGATACAAGGGGGCCCGATAGGGCTCCGAATATCATATCAAGACACAAGGCGCTCACTTATGCTCCGAGCGCCTTGGAGCGCCTCCGAATGGAGCTCTGGATAACAAGTAGGCAACACGGGGGTTACTGGGATTCTGATAGCCATGAAAAAACATGAGGGGGCTAACTAGGGTTCCAAACCACACTTCAGACACAAGGGGCCCGATATAGCTCCGAAAGCCATAGAAAAACTATAAAGGAGGCCCAATGAAGCTATATGATAGAAGAAGGCAAAGGTGGGTTACTGGAATTTTGATAGTCATAAAAAACATCATGGGGCTCATCGGGGCTCCAAATTATACTTGAAAATACAAAGAGGACCTAATGCGGGGCCGAATATCACATAAAGGCACAAGGAAGGGGCTTACTAGTGCTCGGAAAGCCTCGGAAAAGTGCAAAGGGGCTCAACAGAGCTTTGAACGATACCTGTTGAAAACAAAACGGGGCCCAATGGAGCTCTGTGTAACAAAATAATTCAAAATTGGACTTACCGGTACCTATTCCAAAAGCCATGAAAAAACATAATGGGGCACAACAGGGTTTCAGCTACACTTGAAGACACAATAGGGGCCCAACAGGGCTCTCAACGTGACATGATGGCACACCGTTGCTTGCTGCTTCGAAAATCATGAAAAATGCAAGGGGACTCATATTAGCAGGACTTGAAAATTATATTAAAGACATAATGAGGATGATACTTTGAAGGACAATAGACTCGTTATCGGGTGGGTCTGAAACTCCATATTTATATCTAAATATATAGTCTATAATCTATCATCTATGATTTTGCCCGGGACATTATTGGAGGGAATATTATTGACAGGGATATTTTTGGCTAGGATATTTTTGGCCTGGGATATTTTGTCGCCGCACCATTTCGATAAGTATCCCATGCCGCTCGTCGAGGTGCTGATCCACTCAGCAAAAAGAACTCTGTACATGTCAACTCTGGATTTTCAATCGGGTTTTATTAGCAGGTGGAACTTCGTGAAAAGAGCAAGGAAAAAACCTGTTTACTCCGCCTTCCGACACTTTTCACTTACACCGGATGCCTTTTGGCTTGAAAAATGCTGGAATCATGTTTTAGCGCCTAATGGATCGTTTCCGGAACGACCTTGCTGACGTGACGACTTTTGCGTACCTGGAAGATCTGCTGGTGGTATCAAAATCTTTCGAGAAGCATGTGCGCTACGAAAAACTCAAACTCTCCAAGTTGAGTTCCCTTAGAGGGAAAGAAGTACACGTTGTCAAGCATCAAATTCTTTGGTCGCTTGATCACTGAGGGCGGACTCCAACCGAGTGAAGAAAAGGTCATCGCTGGCATGCAGGAGCGTCAGGAAGGAACGTCCAGCAATGGGCCTATACAGTGTAGTTTTTTTTGCTTGAGCAGAAAGTTCAATGAAAATGAAAATACGTAATTTTGTTTTTGTGAAATTTTGAAAATTTCATGGAGAAAAAAATAGTACACTTCAAGAATTTCACTCCCATTTTCAAACGCATTGTATATGCGCCGTATGTGTAGTCATCATCCCTCATCCAATCGTATGGATCGAAGGTGTGGCAAACAGAAAATTAACAGTGGCGTAGAGATTTTCTTGTAATTGGGAAACTGGCGTGTAAATGGCAAGAGCCCAAAGATTAAAAATTATTGGACAAACAGTTGTTGATTTAACAAAGCAATGAACTTCAGTGTGAATGAAATCATTCATGGGAGCCGTTGAATTCTTCACCCATACTGTACTACATTGGCATGATAGTACGCTACTGATATAACCCGTTCGTACTCGTTTCATGCGTGGTAACTGCAAACTGGCCGAGCTGTCACATTATGGACTCGACATTGATTTGAGAGGAGGATCCAATGTTTTGTGCTCTGTGACGTCAAACTGCCACAAAACCGTGACATATGTGATTTGTTTGTATCTATGTTCACTTTTAATGACGTTTCAATATCGTCAACATTTTGAATTGATACAAGGTTGCCAAATAATCACCAAAATTATAAGGTGAATCCAACGTGTGATGGCTTATAGTACAGGAAAAATAGTAAAGAAATCGGCGAAACCTCGGAATAAATATGGACGTCCTGGAAATTTGATATTTTGTTCAGAATTAAGTGCTCTACAACATATCCAAAATCGCCAAAAATCGCACTCGGGGGTTTTGAGTTATTGGAGGGGGAGTAAAAAATTGCTGGTAAAAATGGAGGGGATGGAACCCGTCAACCCATTGGATGCGAATACATTATAGTTCGACGTATCATATCTCATTGATACCATTTTGGCACAAAAAGTGTTTATCATTGTTGAAGGGGAGTAGTGGGGGGGGGGCGAAGTTCTGCTGGGTGGTCCATTTTGTTTTTATGGCCATGTAGAACCGATCACGACAAGTTTGGTATCTTTTCCGACTAAATTCAATCTCCTGAACTCGTATCCGATGTGCAAATTTGAATGAAAACAGATTGAACAACTTGACTTGAGAAAACTTGTTTTTTCTTTGACAATTTTGACGAATTTTTTTTTGTACTGTTGGAGGTGTTAATTCTTAGAAAATTTTCAGGGACCAATGAATTGAAGTGTATTCCCCACAAAAATCATCCACTCGATGTATAATTTTGTTTCTCGAGTTTAAAAAACCGGTTTGAACTTGAGCCGCCGCGGCGCGTCGTCTACTACTGACCAGAACACTACAGCATGCACCTTTAAATGAAAACACCTCAAACTATTGGAGAAATTACAACTTATCTTCGAAAATTGGAGGATTTGTGCAGAACTGAATTCCCTATACCATGAACAAAATCGCCATGAATCGCAATGCAAGATTTTGAGTTATTCGAGGAAGAGCATAACACTTTGACAGGATTCATACTCTATGAACTGTTACCTCTCCCCTTGAATAACTCAAAACCCTACAGTGCGATTTATGGCAATTTTGTTTATGTCTCGGTTTATGTTATAGGGAATTCAATTCTCCACAGATTCTCCAATTTTCGAAGATCAGTTCTTATTTCTTCAATAGTTTGAGGTGTTTCCATTTAAAGGTGCATGCTGTAGTGTTCTGGTCAGTAGTAGACGACGCGCCGCGCCGGCTCAAGTTCAAATCGATTTTTTAAACTCGAGAAACAAAATTATACTTCGAGTGGATGATTTTTGTGGAGAATACACTTCAATACAAAGGTCCCTGAAAATTTTCTGGAAATGAACACGTTCAACAGTAAAAAAAAAATCGTCAAAATTGTCAAAGAAAAAACAAGTTTTCTCAAGTTAACTTGTTCAAACTTGTTTTCATCCGAATTTGCACATCGGATACGAGTTCAGGAGATTGAATTTAGTCGGAAAAGATACCAAACTTGTCGTGATCGGTTCTACATGGCCATAAAAACAAAATCGACCACCTAGCAGAGCTTCGCCCCCCCACTACTCCCCTTCAACAATGATGGACACTTTTTGTGCCAAAATGGTATCAATGGGATATGATACGTCGAACTATAATGTATTCGCATCCAATGAGTTGACGGGTTCCATCCCCTCCATTTTTACCAGCAATTTTTTACTCCCCCTCCAATAACTCAAAACCCCCGAGTGCGATTCTTGGCGATTTTGGATCTGTTGTAGAGCACTCAATTCTGAACAAAATATCAAATTTTCAGGACGTCCATATTTTTTCCGAGGTTGAAATCTATCTTTCTTGTACTATTATGCTAGCCGAGAATCAAGATACCATCTCCTCCCTTTTCAGTTTTTTTTTCCCAAAGCAAGGGTGATGACGACTCCCGAACTCCGAGTGTAATAAAGGAAGAAGCGGATATGCACGGTTGTTAATGACGTGATTGAACAAATGCACATCGATGAAAGGAAGATCAGATTTCCTTTACTACTGGTCCCTCTCCTGAATCGGATTAGCACCATTTGTTTGCTATCAGAGCACTTAATCTAAATATTGCCGGTCCTCTTTCCGATGAGCGTGCCGCGCTTTTCCTTTCTTTCTCCAGAGGGCTTTAGTATTGCACAATAATTATCATGGTTAGTTCAATAAGCGCATCCAAGTGAATATAATCTGTTATTATTGTCAGCCTCAGATTGATATTTACATCAATAATTATACCTTGTTTTAGCAAGAAAATTATGATTTGATTGAGAAGGTAGGTGCTACACGATAAGGACTACGGTCTACGGTGTAGGTTCACAGAAAAACTATTGTCAACTATGGAAGGTGGAAGAGAGTAAAAATACAATGTAACAAAAACAAAAACTAAAAGTGCATCTTCGCGTGTAGAGTAGTATGGAATAAAAACTACCATGGTTGTAAATATTACATGGTAACAACAATGAAGGGGAGAAAGGCAATCGGAGCCGGGCTGCATCCTGTATTCAGATAGTAATAATTGAACATGAAATTCTTTCGACTGGCAATGACGTTCGGTGAAATGAAATGACAATGTGATTTACAATTCCAATAGTATTATCGGGCGCGCGCCCTCTGCAACACCGACTGGGGTTCTCCAATTACAGATAAACCAATTACAGTGCAAAAAGTAATTTATATTTCATAACGCTGCGGAAGGTTCATTTTTATGCAAAACAGTGCCAATCGCGAACTTCCTAGTTTGCTGCTCTGTTAGTTGACTGTTACATTTTTTTTTGCGATAGGACGAACGCTGCTCTGCCACACTGGATCATTTTCATGGAAATGAGCGAAATTAAAATGAAGCGGTGACAGATCTGAGCTCGAAGAATAGGATTCCGAGACCTATATTTTCGGACTGAATCGCATGCAATCTTGACGCGGACCGATTACGTACCTACTTGATCATCCAAGTTAGGTATTATAATAACTGATCAATTTTTAAGGTAGGTGCCTATTATACCCAGGTTCGTATGAACGGTGCAGTGACTCATCCCTGATGCAAATACACTCAAATAGGACTCGAACACAAACCAACCTCTGCCCTAACTGCCGTCTCTGTATCATTTATTGCAGACTTATCTGGTGACGATCCTTAGGAACTGAAGAGTCGGAAGAAAACGGGGTGAAAGTGAAATGTACGTTTTTTGCAGGAATAAAGCTGCAAGAGCTGCGAAAATATTTGAGAACATTCACCATTTGGTGACCCTGACTAGACACTGGCGCAGTTTAATGGATAATTGGTTATCCAATTTCTGACAAACTTTGTCAGTGTCACGAAATTATAAACGCTTTTCAATGTTTAAGGTTTTACTTCTGCAAGACACGTACATTATACTTTCCAACCGTTTTCTTCTGAGTCCCCAGTTCATGCGGATCGCTACCAGGTGAGTCTGTGATAAATTATACAGGGACGGCAGTTTGTGCAGTTGGCAAGGGTCAGGCTGTGGTCGTGTCCCGTATTCATGTGTATTTGCATTAAGGTTAAGCTATAACAAATTTTACATCAATAACTTTCGAGCATTTGAATTCAAACTACTTACCCATCATCGACCATATTTTGGAAATTTGCTCTACCTATATATTTTTATTAACAATCGTGTTCCTCCTCCCCGTTCTTTGATAGGTAGGTATCTACACACATGAAAAATGAACGGGTTCTAGCTTAATACTTATCCTTATGCTCCACACTTTGACAAAAAGTGTACCTACCTACAAAGTGTCAATTATTCGAATATGGAAAAGGCTGAAACGAGGGCTGAAAGGTTCGAATGCACCGCTACACACTAACAACATGTCTGTTTGTTATTCCCGATGTGCTCTCTAAAAGGCCATAAATTATTCAAGGATTAGAAATTGTTGCCGATGTCGACGCTCACTCTATGATCTATCCGAATGAAAATCCAGTTAGCGAATTCATGGAAACACAAAGCGATCGGGTCGAATTGAAACTGACACTAGTACTACATACATCAGACAGAGGATGGTAGCAGCGAAGCACATAACAAGTAGGCGCAATGGCATTAGCCCTGGGGGCAATAAGGGCCCCTCCGCCCTTCTCGCTTTTGCATGCCCTGACAGATGGTTGGCGCTGGAACATAAAAGGTCATATTGGTGACGTCACGTCATACGCACCTAATTTTATGTCACACTGGATACGACCGCATCGATTTTAATACACTTCGAGCCCACCCTCTTCTTATGATGATGATGGGCCGGTGCATCATCGTTATTCAAATAATTGACAATTATATTTGCTCGGGTGTATATTATATGTGTGTTCGATTGATGAGAGGAGCCACATGCAGAATGCAGATCTTCCGTTGGAGACAATAATATAGAGTGATTTTTTAAAAAGGACCCACCTCCAATTTTTCGCTGAACAAGTTTTTTCTTAAAAAGCTGAGACTAGCGTATT
The DNA here is from genome assembly GCA_949128115.1 of Anaspis maculata. Lineage (NCBI taxonomy): Eukaryota > Metazoa > Arthropoda > Insecta > Coleoptera > Scraptiidae > Anaspis > Anaspis maculata. The sequence goes on along the minus strand of OX421962.1, from coordinate 35,149,196 downwards.
TTAGATTGAAAGATACAATAACACTAAATTTAGGTTCCAGGTTGTTCTTTGAACCCTTCTAGTTTCCATATTTACGATCAAAAACTAATTAGCTGACTTCAGGATGAAACCTGTATACTTAATTTCAAGTCGATCTGATAAACGGTTCGGCAGTTATCTTGGAAGATTATGCACGCACACACACGCACACACAAACACACACAGAATACCGTTCGTTTTTTTTTCTAGGCCCCAGCGCGTAGCGCCATTATTATGGGTTCCACACCCAACATACTATATATTTTTGAAATCAGAAGAACAGAATCTTTCGATTGATGGTATGTCAAATTATTTTTGACAGATGTCATTTTTTGACAATTGACAGAATAGTACTTGTGATACATCATTTTAAAGCCCATTGAATTCTGAGGAAAACTGTGTCTTTATTTTTGGAATAGGACGTCTTTCACAGCTTCTGAAGGTCTTCAAATAGGAAAAATTGTTGAAATTCAGAAATACTCAATAAGTCCGTAAGTATAGGCAAAAGAGGTATTTTCAATAATAACTGATGATAATAATCAATAAATAATCACAATGAAACAAAAAATGTCCTGAAGAAGTTACTCGAAATTACCGTCTCCTTCTTCCTTGAATGAGAGATTCAACGATCGGTAAATTGGAACTGCCAGCCCAACGCGATAGTATCCGAGGTGGCCAGGTATGACCCCCTCGATTTTTTTATGAGCCTATCTGAAAGATAAGGTGTTTATAGAATCTCCCGCTAATTTGGACGATTTAAAATCATAATATTATCACCAGTTGATTTTAAAAATACCTAATAATTACTGAGTTGGGTATTTCTGAGTTTTAACAATTTTTCCTATTCAAAGACCTCTAGAAGCTGTAAAAGATATCTTATTCTAGAAATGAAAACACAGTTCTCCTAAGAATTTTATGGGCTTTAAAATGGTGTGTCACAAGTACTATTCCGTCAATTGTCAAAAAATTACATCTGTCAAAAGTAATTTGACAAACCATCAATCGAAAGATTTTGTTCTTCTGATTTCAAAAATATATAATATGTTGGGTGTAAAACCCATAATAAAAGCGCTATAAGCTGGGGCCTAGAAAAAAAAACGGACGGTATACGGATCCGACGAAATCTGATTTTTCTCTACCCGATTACATTACTTTCCCTTCCATTTTCGTTGGGACCGGGAAAGTAAGTGATTATTGATAGTTACAACCTAGGTAGAGTCGTGTAGACTGACTCTTTCTTATACCTACTTACGCATAATTTCAAGCTTGAAACTCTCTAATTACCTTGTAATAATTGTTATACCACCTTGAACAAGATCGATTTTCTTTGTTATATGACACGTGCAAAATTACCATCGACGTTACAGTCGTTTATTCATCAACTGGGCAATGCGTTTGCAATTTTTGCGAACGCCATACGCGCGCTAATTAGTTGATTAATTAGGGGAAAATACATGAGGGGCATATGAAAAATGATGGAATGCTAACATAATGTCAAATGGAAATGATTGCGTGTTCACCATTTGTTTGAAATATCGTTGGCCTTTCCCAAAAACATGTGCCATTTTGTAACATGGAACGCCAATAAAGAGAACAGTGTGATTGTGATACATCATTCAGAATTTTCTTCAGGCATGTACCCACCTATCTACCTAGTGATTCATTTTTTAACCTTGCATTTTACACTTACTTTTTCAGCCACCCTACCAACATGAAAGGAAAAGTATTGTGATCGTGCAGAAAAAAAAACACAAATAACGACAATTACAGGGTGTTTCACCATCAAATGGACATGGCCTAAGGGATCGGTGTGAAGACAGAAAACTGATAGATAGAAATTTTACCGGAGATGGCCAAATGACCAGTAGCCTGAAGTGATGCTTGAAATAGGGATAGCATATATTTTTAGTTTCCCATTTTTTTTCATGAGAGGTGGTTGGTCGATGGTATTACAAACGAGGTTACAAAACGACTATACCAAATTCTGAGTCAAAAAGCGATCCCAAAAGCATAATTTTAGAATATGGTATACAAAATGTCTTTTTTTTAGGAAGTTTTGAAGCTTTTTTCAAGGCCGAGCCTCGAAATTTCAAACTATTCCATAGGGCGATGTATCAGCCATCAGAAGAATAATAAACCCACAAAATTTCAGTCGGACCTATTCGGTCGTTTTAAAGATATGGCTTATCAAATAATTCGACAAAACATGAATCACCCGGTAACTTTGAAACGAAGAGCGTTGCAAAGATTTCAAACTCAGATCCCTGATTCGCCTGGAAAAACTGGACCTGCTCATAGGCTAGGTCCATTTGGTGGTGAAACATCTTGTATACCTATCTGTTTTGACTTTTGAGGTCCTCTTTGACGATTATGGCCATTTTCAGAATGATGTGGGTCTGTGTGTAAGTATGATTCACCAATCACCACACATAAATGAGAAAGCGCTGTCAAAACAGACTGAAAATACGTAAGAACACCAATGCCTGATAAGTAACTTTCCAATGCTTTGGTGATTTTGTTTGCTTATGCTTTCTTTGATAAAATGAAGGAAATCCGCCTTGCACCCGACCATGGTTACCCGACATACAGATAGATGTCCCGGAATAATAAGTGTTACAAAATTTACAGGGAGATAGGAAATGAAAAAATAAGTGGAATTTTCTTGATAAACATACCCTCGCAAACGCAAATCTAGATACAGGCCTTCAAAGTTTTTTGAAAACACAGTTTTTTTTTGCATAACTTGCGGTTGAACACCGTTCAGCCGATTTAAAAATTCTATTGAACAATGATAACGCATGCCATCAATCATTGAGGCCTGTATCTCTGTTATTACACCCTTACAAGGGTATGTTTATCGAAAAAAGTCACTTTATTTTTCAATTTTCTATCTCCCTGTGAACTTTGTAACACTTATTCCGAGTCACCCTGTATACCTGTATACTGTATATAGTTTATCTATAACTAAACTGCGCAACAAATATGCTGTCGCGAGTGAAAAATTGGTCCGAGTTTGGACAACAATAACTTTTGAATGACATTAACCATTTTGATTCTGTTTTGACGGTTGGCGAGCTCAGTCTTTCCGTTATCCACCTCAGGAGGTGAAGATCAGGAAGCTCCATGTGAAATATCTACAGGGTGAAATGTAAAACAGTACAAAATTTTAGCCAATTTAACGGACCCCCATTTTCAGATTTTTTTTTCTTTAATGCAATTGCAAGGATAATAAAGCGTTTGGTTTTAGCTTGCGCCCAGTTTTAAAATTTTTGAAATCGGAAGTCAGGTTCTGACTTAATGATTTTTTTCTCTTGGAGGATGCTGATTTATCCTATCGCTACAAAGAAGACTATGTTATTCTGATGATGGGAGGCTGCAATTCACAAATATTGTTGCTTCAACGGTTCTCAGCAACTTAACTCGCAGACCATTTGGAATACCTTGATCAAGGCTCACATTGGGGGCCCATTCAAAATGGGCGACACAGGTGTTTTCGTTAAAAATTGAATTTGATCAGATTTTTACAATTGAAACAAGCTTTCTTTGTGATTTTGACCTCCTGAACTTGATGCTGATGGTCAATTTTAGTTTTTGATGATGACAGGCTCCCTAGGCTAACATAGTCTTCCTTGTAGCGATAGGATAAATCAGCATCTTCCAAGAGAATTAAATTTCAATTTCTTCCGATTCCAAAAATTTCAAAACTGCGGGCAAGCCAAAACATCACGCTTTATGATCCTTCCATTAACATTTGAGAAAAAAAAATTCTGAAAACAGGGGCCCGTTGAATTTGTTAAAATTTTGCACTGTTTTACATTTCACCCTGTAGATATTTTACATGAAGCTTCCTGATCTCCACTTCCTGAAGGTGAATAACAGAAAGACTGATCTCACTAACCGTCAAAACAAGATCAAAATAGTTTGTGTCATTCAAAAGTTCTTGTGGTCCGAAGTCGGACCAATTTTTCGCTTGCGACAACATATTTGTTACGCAGTTTATTCAGTTGAAATTTTGTTGAAGTACCTTGCCGGGCGTTCACGTGGCATGCTGGGACAAAGACATTTTGGTGACTAACCGCGTGTCACGTGGCGCTACAGGAAAGACCTTGATTGCTTAACGTGTTAATTTGTGTTTGGGCCACGGTCGTGTAGCAATATCTCAGTTACTACTACGTTACTCCAATGGAACTTGATGAAAAGCATTCCTTCAAGGTTAAGGTTCTGCAGCCCCCAAGACTTCTTGAGCCACAGTGCTGTTTAATGTGATTGTATAAGACGGCAAAGTTTGTCTTCCAGGATGTTTCCTCAACCTGGTAGGGGTTTTTCCTTCACCTTTTCAATCAGATCTTTCTTTTCCTTTCCTGGTCGGTACCTTAAAGGATAGATATAATGATAAGCCGGCTTTATATGTGAAAAATATGGTTTGGCCTAGATAAAATTTCAAAAGCTTAATCGTAATTATTCCAGCGGTTTTGGTCGTTAAAGAATAAAGAGCCCCATATGCTGGTATTACAAAAAAGGACCGATATGCCAAAGGGATGATGGGTTCGGATTTGTTGTTTTGTTTATCTATCACGATCGGCAAGTGCTTTCATTTTGCGCGACAATGGGGTGCGCTTTCGAGTGGCCCTTGAGCAAAAAGGGTGCGATTTGTGTGTGTTATCGAACCCCATATGGACACTAAAAAGTCTGACACTCCTGAAAAAATAATGACGTAGGGGAGGAGTAGCAGTCAAAAACTAATCAAATGAGACTCGTGCGTTGATAGTATGTATGTTAAAAATTTTATTTTACATCTATATTTTTAATAAGAAATTTTTAAGAAAACATTCAAGTCTTTTCTTTTGTACATAACAAAATAAAAAATATTATTAGCACTCTGTCCGTTTAAAATTATAGGCATCAAACAATGGTGGTATGTAATGGAACGGTAACGGATAATAATATTTTGTATGTTTCTGACGCGCATTTATATGTACAAATAATGACGAATAACACATTGTTTTGGATTAGAATTTGAGAATCGTATACTCGGGGTGGTCTCACTTCGAGAACAGAGGACTTGGTGAAGACACGTATGTTATATTCGTCACTAGGTTGCTTCATACCTAATTATGTACAGGATATACCTTAAGACAAGAATTTTGCACTATGATATGATGAATTTTTTTTACAAAATATATAATCGTTGACTCGTTGTTGCGTAACCTACAGTGTTTGTTACTTTACAACTTTGTACATTTCAAATGGAACAAAAATATTTACAAGTATTTTACAAAACTACAGATAATTTCGTTTGTCTTAATTTTTACAAGAATCCCAGCTCGAAGCGATATGTATGTTCAGTATAGAGATATGCTAGTTTCTCCTTTTCTTCTTTGCGACTTAAAATTACCTTGAATAGTGCATTGTCAGAAATATCTAAATATATAAATCTAAAGCCAGGACAAATACTTATGACGGTATTTTGTCAAATTTTGATTCGTTCTTTTCCTAAAACGCATAAGTATTCGTGTTTGGCGTATATCTTCATGTGATCACAGTTAAGTATAGGTCTCGGACTTGAAACAATAAAATATCAAGTTAATAAAGCATCATAATAAGTACTTAGTGAGAATGAGGGAGCTTATATCAAAAGGAATGTTCACTAAGAGTATTTTGCAGGTAACTTATGACTGAGATAAATATCGAAAAACCGTTATTATAAATCAACCATGATTGCTTTCTCAAATTATGATTGATTATAAAGTAGTTGATGCCGAATTGCTAAACTAGTAAAAATTGTTTAAGTGTTTCTAAGTCTTTGGTATATGTTACACTGAATACATTGCACTGTTGGCTTCTTGAGGTGTGGGAGTTGTGCTGCTGTGCTGACTCATCGGGCTCGACTGGCCCGCCGTGGGCTACTTGGTGGAACCCACCAGCGGGCTGGATCCGTAACTCTGGGAGTTGCAGGTGGGCAACGCGAACGGGTTCATCGAAGCGAAAGGCGAGGAAACCAGTCCCATTCCTGAAATATTGTCATTTTCAAAAATACAATCAAAACAAAACAATCATGATCATCAAATGTTTCAAACCAAAAGCTTCCACTCTTCTGAATAATTTGAGGGCAAGTACCTATCACTTCACAATTTATTTGAACAATATTTCTTTAGTTTACCGTTAATATCAGAAGTACCTACATCATAAATGTTTGTATGACAAAATCACGGAATGGAGATACTTTTCCGAAGTTCGCTCAATAGGGTCCTTGCAAAAATATCAAATTTTGATAAATTATATTTTTCTTCAACATTATGACATTATGTACCGGTACCGGACGATGGCGTAAGGCAAAATCGGTAGTGGTCTTTGTGATAAAGTTGCTGGAAAAATATTCTGAAATTTATTTTCAAAAGAAAGAAAGGCGCAGGCAGTTGGGACCGGACGGTTCTAATACCGGTCCGGGTAAAATTCACTACGCTATTGCAAGTAGTAGTGTAGTTGTCAAAAAAAACTTGCTTGCTCTCTACTGGCAGTGACCTCACTACGAAAGTTATTATGTTAATTCAAACTTCGATCTTCATTTGAAAGATGAACTCTTTTCAAGCTGCATTTTTTATTGGACATAGACATTATTGTAATCACGTCATTAAATGGGAAAGTGAATTTTAACAGGGCGATTAGGCATCTTCCAAGACGAAGGTTTGCAAGTTCTGCGAAGACATCACTTTCCCGTAGTAGTTACGTATGCTGTTTTACCCGCAACTGCCTATAATTGAAACCGTACTCGTAATTTTAGAAATCAATGAAATAAAATTCGACAAAGTTATGTTGACATAAACCTGGCCTTCACCGTTCTAAGCAAGGAAAGGATTTCCATGCTTCAAAAGACGTCTGTTGAATATCTACCGTATGATAAAAAACTTTCTTATCCAAGGGAGGCTGTGGTCCTGGTCATTGGCAGGCCAACGAGGCTGATTTTGGCCAGGCCACAGCCTCCCTTGAGTAAGAAAGTTTTTGATCATACGGTATTAGCTGTCAGTTTGAACAACTTTTATAATGACTTATGTAATCAAACTATCAAAAATTGAACTCATGCAAGGATCCTATTGAAGTTGACAAATGGCGTTTAAACATAGATAAATTATTGTCAACTTGGCGACAAAAAAATAAACAGTTCAGTTAACCGAATAGATTATGAACCACACATACAGATCGAAACTGCCAATTAGGCAGTTGCAGCTAATGAAACGATCGAACGTCAGTTTTTGTAGCTTAATTTTGAATTTAGAAGAGAATTTGAGCCACATATAGCCCATCGATTATCGTCATCAGTGTTAATTCCATGAAAAATCGCGACATCAGAGATAAATTCCGCACATTAAAAAATAACAAATCGCAGCGGCATTTATTGAAAAATTAATCTCGGTCGAGGGGAGCACAGGGACGAAACTGGAAAGCGCCGATGATATTCGGGAGGGTTGCGGAAGCAAACATGTGTGTGTACGTGTGTGGATCCGAATATGTATGAGTGTTGTATGTGGAAGTCGTCCAATTGATGTAATTAATGGCGGCGATTAATTAGGGACCGGCTCTTGCAAAAATGCGAAACAAACAAGCGAGAAATAGAATAAAAGGATCAACTTGCCGTACATGCACACGTATAGCGAGAGCATGCACGGGTTGAAAGGATGAAATACCGGGTGTTCCAATAACATCACGTCACTATTGTGCTGAATTTTGTCTTGTTCATTCCAAGAAATATTGTAACAGAAACTAACGTATCCAGAAATTATTGTAACATAAAGGACTTCGTATGCGTTCACACTGACACAAAGATAAAAATTGTAGCACGCTGTATAAAACCGATAATAATTGTTCCACAGTGTATGAAACCATGTAGACATTGTATTGTTACGAGTTGCGAGGCCCTCGTGTGATTCCAGTACATTCGAGAGCGAATGCGGGGCTTCTGGATGTTAAGCAAGCTGGAGATCCCAATGAGCGAGTAAGATGAATCTGCACAATGAGCGGAGGTGCCTCGATCGAGAGCTTGCTGGTATATACGCGTATATGATGGACGTTTCTAGAGCCGTCGCGAATCTACTTGCGGTGCTCAATGCAGAATGTCAGAGAGCCTGTGGAATGTTATCCCGAAGGTAACACTCGGAGTAAAAAAGCACAGATCAGGTGACTTTCACGGGATTTCCTTTTTTTTCCGATTATTCGTTTACTTCTTATCAAAATAAGAGCAATAGCGAAACATAAGACATGGAAATGAAGCTGCGTTTGAGTTACTCAGAGTGAAGTAAGCAGCAACTACGAGTATAACATTTCTGTACAAGTAACCCCCTGTATACTAGGCACGGTGGAAGAGGCAAAACATACAAAACAAGGAAACAAGCGAAACAACAGGCGTAACATGGCGCGCGTGGAGCCCGAGCCAGCGAGGGGTTTGTTAGATCTCCACTTGAACGAACAAAATCTACTTTGTTTTAAAAGCGTAACGCTTATGGAAACAAATGTAACGCAATTAGGGCGGAATATAAGCAAAATGAAACAACAATAAAATAATATACTAACACTGCACAGCCAAGTGGTGCCAACCAGTGACGGGCTGGTGGTGGAAATGCGCGGGTGCGGGGTGGTGGTGGTGTTGGTGGTGGTAGTGGTGGTGCGGTGGGGCGGCGGGGGGAGGAGGGGTGGCGCTGCTCCCCCGTATCACGGGGGCAAACGCGCTTTTCTCTTTATCCGACGCCGCCGCCGCTTTACTGCCACAGTGTTGTGCGCCAAAATGATAATGACCCGCTTCAGGTGAAACTAAAATAACAATTCAAAATAATAAGTGAATTAAATAAACTGGTGGACTTTAAAGTGTGTGTGTCTGTATGTCTGTGTGCGTGGCGTAAAGTATGTTGGTCTGAGCTCTTGAGCTTGTACTGCACACTCATGTAATACGTTTGAGCGTAATAATGCAATTACATGTACAAATTAGCATTGTAACGTATACCGTTCGTTCTATAACGATGTAGAAAATTAGATGAAGTCGGTACGTAATCGGCTTACAGCGATTCGAAAATAAACTGCAACGCTTCAAGAAAACTAGAGAATTTTCAATTGCTATTGTATTCAGTTGGTTTATTTACCCACTATTTAAATTGGCATGGGGTGCTTTATGGAAGTTGATGCAACAACCCATCTTCATTTTCACTGCTTATTATTAGTAAACAACACTGCATTGTTGTGTTATTTGATAATCACAGATATATGTTATCAGTTTCACAGCGTTTTCCCTTAGAGGAATTTATGGAAAAATGAAAAATATTGTTGTGTTGGCACAAAGTTAACATCGTCGCAGCTAGTTGTGTAGATGTGGTATGTTATGTGCAGAGGTTATGTGCCTATGTGACAGCTGTCATTCGTTGCGCGATGTGATGCGCGCGGTAACTCGAAATTTCCTATGTGGCAAAAATATGAAAACGGAGTGGAAATTCGCTGTAGCCGATAAATTAGCTCGTCTTGACTGACTGGTGGATATTCGCTTCTGGTATTTAGCGAAGAAAATGAAGCCGAAGCGTGGCAGTTCTAAGGAAAATGAGAGGAAAATATCCACTGTCGCACTGCCTATGAGCTCCATCTTCTGGTGCTTATCACTGAGTAACAATAACTATCTACTCTAGCTTGTACTGAAACAGCAAGCAGGTGTATGAAAGAGATGAATACCTACATGAAATGGACAAGTTTTACGTTGAGAAAATCTGTCAACACAGGGTACAGGCGCGTTATCTCACCTGGTGCAGTCCAAGTCCATAAGTTAATGTCCATTATAAGAAATGGTTCTTTACTTTGCAGTGAGCATTTTCATTCAATTTTCTTGAGTGCTGCCGCGATTCGGTTCCATTTTACTGTCCCAACCCGTCCCCTCACTCGGAAGGAAAAGTTATATAATTACGAGTAGGTCAATAAAATGAAAATTACAGAAGCTTTATCTCACGGAACTTGGCAGTGTGTTGTTTGAAAGCCCCAGAAAAGCTGTATTTAGAACAGTTCAAGTACCTTGTCCGCAATTGAATATCAAAGTTCAAAACTTAGACATTTAGTTATTAAAAATCTATCCGATAGATTGGAACCAAATTCGGCAGGAAGTAACAAATCAACATATTCTAATCAAGTCTGCAGTTGGCGTTTCTTACCATGTCCCAGCAAGGTGTCATGAATTTTTATTTTTTCTCCTGGCCGTTACCACCCGAGAGAACCGTGCACCTAGGTTTTGACCAGGACGACCCGCGTTTGGTGCAGAACTCATCTCAGACGCTCTTTCTTGCTCGGGAAGACCTTTTCAAAAATTTCAATTGCCATAAAAAGCTTGATTGCATTGGGCGTCCTTTTGGCCTATTTCAAATGCGACGCGATTTCGATTTTCCAGCGGTGATTTTTTCAAAATTCATCTTGCACATTCCGCAATTTGTAAAGCTCAATGAAATATTCATTTTAGGTGCAGATTTGCAACGAGTAATAGTTGGAGAAAAGAGTGACTTCATTTTCAAGAAGAAAATTTTTGAAATCGGACCAACGGTTTTCGAGTTTTCAGATTAGCTCCAGCAATTGAAATTGGAATAATTTGACCACCCAAAGGAATTGAAGTTTTTAACCCTATTCAAATCCCCCTTCCACCCTGGAAAAACTGTAAATTTTCACCATTTCACTCGTGAACAGATTTTCACCTAATTTTTTCAACAAGAGGTCGACTACTGGTTCTTGAACATTTTTCAACAATTTATTTTCTCAATTTTGCGAGAGTTTTCCAGCTGAAAATGAAAAACCTGCCGAGAGCGGGCTCAAATGATAGAACTTAGAATGAAGCCTTAATTGACGATTTTTATAATGAAATGGTTTGGAAAGGCTTCGAGATTTTCCAGGAAATGCAAATAATTTTCTTGTAAAAATTTTCAATTTCCTGCAAATCTGTTCAAATTTATCTCTCAAACTCCAACTTCCCACCCAAAGGCTACCCGAAAGAACGCCTCGAGCAAAGATTTCCATAGGGTCCTGGATACTAGTCGGGAAAGTTGTGTCGGCCTCAACTGATTTTTTTCACTAACCAGTATAAGCAAAGAGCCATCAACCGGTCGGGACGATGTCAGTTATCGACCAGAGCAAATTTTCACTCCAAGGGAACTCGCGTTTTCCTATTTCCACCACATAAACTCGAAAATTTCAACTCACGCGTGCATCACATCAACGCGACTGGTGAAATCTACAGAACTAGCTGCGACGACGTTAGCTCCGTACCAACACACCAACTTCTTTCATAGCTCACTCGAATGGAAAAAGCCTTGAAATTTATTATTGTAGGTGATGGGTATCAAAAAATTTGCAAGCATCTCTCTGATTGTATGAATCGGAGACTCACGTCCCCACCAAAAAAACAGTCGCATGCTAACCGATATCCCAGAAATAATCGAAAGAATTTTAATCATTGAGTTCTCAAATGATGTTGAAAGTGGCTGTGAAGTTTTTTTCTTAAAATTCACAAACATTTTTTTATCATCACCCAACTTGAAAACCGCTGGTGGGATTTTTCTGAAACTGAACGTAAAAGTAGACAATATCTTAAAAGACTGCTCTGTAAAATCGGAGCCAAGTATGTTGAGTCGTTCATAAGTTTACCGCAAAAAACAAACATGAAAAAAAGTCGAATTTTGAGGTGTCGTATCTCCGTCATGACGCCGAATTTTAGAAAATAAATTGCAGAAGGATTCATAATTGAAGATTGAGGTTGAAGAACTTTCGATCATTTCTGAGATGCCTTCAGGTTTACGACACCCTGTCCCTGTACAATAAATAAAAATTATAGGTGAAGAACGAAGCAATTTATTTTCTGGTCAGACATGTTATTCAAGTTCTCTCGAATCAATTTGAACCGTCTCGATTTTTTTCGCCTTGCTTCTATCCACAGTTTAGTTCGTAGACCAAAATTCCGGCTGAGCAATGAGTGCGTTCGAAACGGCTCTAATTTGGCCCAAAGCGCCTACTTGGTCCCCGAACTATCGTGTTGATGTGAACAGAGCCTCAAATTTCCAATTTTGAAAATAAAATAAAAAATAAAATAGCAAGCTTGAGTACTTGCAGTCTTCGAACTTACTTGGGGTGGAGTTGAAGATGCCGGCCGAAGGCGAACTGGGCAGCATGTTGGACAGTTGCGACGCACTCGTGGGGGTGGTGCCCCCGTAGCCGTTCATGTTGCCTCCGTACGAGCCACCGTTGGACGAATGAGGGGTCGATGCGCTGGAACAGTAGCCCCCGCCGCGAGGTGACACGCTGCTACTTTGCCCCCTCCCATACTCCTCTAAAAGAAAAACCCTACCGGTAAAAAGTGAAATCAGTATACACAACTTCTTACTCGTCCACATTTCCATTCCCCAATGACAGGCTGGGAAATGGACATGCAGGAAATGTTAGTATATTTAGTAATTAGTATAGGCAGTGGGTATTTCTCCCGTTAGTTATGGTTATTGCTATTACTGCTACATTTTCAGTAAGCACAAGCTGAAAGTTCTGTCATGCTAATAAGTATACCTATAGTTTTACTTTTTTGTTTGAAGCCATTATCACAACATTAATAGAAAGCAAGGAAGGACAAGCACCTTCTGTCCACTGACCGTTTCCGTTGTCCTGCACGCTCACAGCCAACTGTCCCGTATACGTATTGAATGTGGACGTCATACCATTATTCCCCATCGTGGGTGACCTTGGTGCAGACAACGACAACTGATTGTTCCTCGGCATGGTGTAGAGCGCTTCGGCTAGATCGGCCGCCCTCTTCAAGATGATTTCCTTCAGAACAAGAACAGTTGATTACAAATAGAACAGAACTAACAGTACACAGTACAATTTGTGTGAAATCAGTTGATTCATTCAAATTGATTACGCAACATTTAATACAATAACGTCCCACCCCCCATTTTTTTCCAAATCGAGGTAACTTGAAGCTGCGATTGATTTGAATTCTCTTTAAACTGTTCCATAGTCAGATTCTTCAACTATCAGTTGATATCTTGGCGAAGTATAAGATAATTCACATGTATAATGGGTATTCTTATCGTACATGTGTATAATAGAGTATATCTTATTGCATAATATATGTCTTTTTACCTAAAGTTATAGCTACAACATCACGCTAAACATTCCAAATCGGTTAAGAAGGCAAAACGTTATCACCGCAAAAACACAGAGTTAGTTTTTCATTCGTAGCTGTCAAAAGTTATCCTTATTTCAAATGGGCACGATGTTAGGGTGCAAAGTTGTTGATGTTGCTAAGAGCCAGTGCTGTTACAGATGCTTTTTTATTGACAAACTATCCTCGAAACAGGCTCAGACGTGTCATCAATGCCGTCTACCCATTCGAGAACAGACTGTACAGTTTGCTTAGTTCAAAATTTTTCGCGGGCCAAGTTATGTTAAAAAAAAGAAACATTCTAACATACCTTTGGAAGTTTCTCAGGATCACCCGGATGCCGTGGTATGAGCTTTTGGAGCCTCTGGAACCCGTAATCTATCGTCGGCTCGTTCAAAGCTGCTAACAGAAATGCTCTTCAGTACAACGATACTCGCGGAGTGTGCAAATTAAGATGTCATTTCCCATAAAGCTGTATACTCACAAACATACACAAATCTGCCTGGCGCTCCTTTGCAGAATTGTTTTGATTTATATGATAATGTGACCTCGACGACGCCTGGAATGTGTCTCGGAGGCGTTTGAACCCGTATCGCGTGGGGCGTTATCAGCTGTGGAATAAGAGAATTGATTTTTTTCCTCCGAAAGTCATTTGAAATCTCGTCTTCTTACCTCGCTCCACACCAGCATCGTTCCGAAGACCACTTGTAGACCGTCGAAGAAGTGCTCCCCGACTATGATGACGGTGGATCCGCCGGACGTCCATCCTTCGCTGGGGCTGATGGCTTTTATGCAGGGCGTCGCGACAGGAAGCGGCGGGTACAACCCTGGAAATTGACCTTTTGCCAATTATGTATCATATCTTAGAAAAGTGCCGCATTGGCGAGAAAGACAACTTTTATAAATTCCAGCACCGCACAACGCGTTTTTATTATCGTTTGAAAATCAGGTAAACAACCGCCTGAGATGGGGCGGCGCGCGGTGTTTCGAGAGCGAGTCTGTATAACGAAATTCCCGCGTGTTAAGTTTTTCCCCGGCAAAAGATTAAGATAAAAGGAACAAAGTGAGATATTAACAAAGTGAGGCATGGCTTGTTCCGCGACGAGCGGATAATATAGAACCGTGAGGAGCAAGGCGAAGGGAAGGGTGAGAGATATCAGCTCGGCGGCGGCGGCGGGACCCAAATCTCGAGAACGAACGCGTAATAAAGATAGAAGGAGAAAGTGAATAAGAAAGAAGATTAAAGGAGTCGTAAGGAAGTGCAGGCAGGCGGCGCTGCCTGGGTGTAGTATACGGGAGGACGACGACGGCGTTTCCGCTTCCTTCCTCCACTGAACTGGATCGGGAGCCAATTTCACAAAGTTTTGGATCCGCCACGGGTCCGCATACAAACGAGATGTTTCCGTGAAACGCGCTGCAGAACACTGGCGTACCGTAGGATCGGGATATAACCCATGGCACGGTGCATACCAATGAGCGCCGGGGCGATGATTTGTGGCTAATATCTCACCTGGCCAAGTCAACCGGCCCATCAACTACACTGCCAGGCACACAGGAGGCGTTGGATGAAACAATGCGCGAAACGAAGAGCGAACGAGAAAAAATGGCTAATTGAGTTTTTCGCTTTCTACGAGGGCTGAATCTATTCGTTCCTACAAGCTTTTGTAATCTGTACCCACGCAGGATTTCGGCGGATGTAGGTAATGTTTCTCTCTGAAAGAATCATCATACTCAATTCCTTCAGTGCCGGTGATACCTGCGCATATTTGTGAGGTAAAGATTCTTAGTTTAATTACTAATTATTGATAATGGGGAAAATTTTGTAAGCGGAAAATACAGTCAGTGATGCTCATGATCATTTCGATTTCATGACGATCACCAATGTCGTTTGAAAAAGTTTAATTCAGACACGTGGAAGAGCGTTTATTGAAGTCAAATGTATGAAGCACGGCACTGCATGATCTGATGAGAAAAGATGAGAAATGAGATGCGATGAGAAAAGGCTTGCGGTGGGAGAAGTTTGGAATTACACTGAATATTGCTAAGGATCGGTCACGAGAAATATCCACATGTACCACGGTCCTTCCAAGTCACCCAAATCAAATTCACCCATTCATCAGTCAAATTCTGTTTACAGCTCAACGGTTAGTCCTATCATGAACTTCACCTGGCCAGACCTCAACTATACCCACTGACAGATGTTAATCTACGGACCCTCACCATACAAACTCCCTCAAACAAGATGGCATTCCCAAACCACACAGAAAACACAAGAATCTTGCAGATTCCAATTGCAACTTTTGCCCACCAGACTACTCCGACCCTTGATCAACTTCAACTGACCGGATCTCACTCACTGTGTTGCTCACATTTTGACTAGATATTTTTCTCATCGTTTTGATTCGGAAAATACATGACAATGTGCCTCGAACTCATAAAAGGTTGAATAAAAACCGTTGTAACTTAACCTAGGTTAGATTGCAGACACTGTCTAAGTGTCTACCTCCCTATCAAGTTCCACTAAAATTCAACCAGTAATATCGGAGTTACCAGAGCAGCTGCAAAAATTGAAGTAACTTAATTTGCGAATCCTGATAACTCCGATGCCACTGGTGGATTTAATTGGGAGTCACCTAGCCTAATTCAGGGCCAGTTTCATTGAACCGTTCTCGAAAGCTTAAGGTGGCCGGAATATTGGTCAAATAACACAGCTTTCTGTCAGTTCCAGTAACCTTATTATCTGGAAGAAAATCACCATTTAGGTCTCTTTTGAGAGCTACAAGAGTGGTCTTCAACGTAACAAGCTGAAATTTTGAATTTTTGAAAAATAATTTTTTTTTTAATTTGAAATTTTAGCTTGTTACGTTGAAGACCATTCTTGTAGCTTTCAAAAGAGACCTAAATGGTAATTTTCTTCCAGAGAATAAAGTTACTGGAACTGACAGAAAACTGTGTTATTTGACCAATATTCCGGCCACCTTAATACTCAAACAACGAGGAAACTGAACTTTGTCACTTTGTCACCTTGTATATTTCTTGGAAAACGAGTAAGGAAAACGTATATTCTCCAAATCAAAACAATGAGGAGAATATCTTGTCAAAATATTCAATGTTAAATCTGAACCACTCTGTAAATAATCCAATAGAATTGACAGTTGATGATAGTAGGGCTACTCAAGTTGGTTTAGTGCCCAGAAAAAGATCCAGGACCGTACTAAATGAAAACAAAAGTAGAAACACGTTCTTTTTAGGACATTTTAGAAAAGTACATTTTCGATCAGGTTTCGAAAAATGGCACCGGATTGAGAAAATAAACAATACTACAAGAAAAGATTCTCAAATCGCACGGTGCACAGCACACTTCGTCAAACTCAACAAAAGCAGATCAAAATCAGTTCAAAGTCGGACGTTTTATGAATCATGGCTCATCATCTTTTGAGTAGAGAAATGCAAGAAGATTGACTAAGATGTTTTTGAACACAAGATTAAACAGCGCCATATAAAATAAGGGACATGCATAAATTATTTTCTTCTAGACAATTTGAACGTGGAGATATATCATTTTATGTTGGACGGGATTTTTTTTTACTCTATCTGGTATTACACAAATTTCTCAGCCTGTCGATAATAAATACTAGTGGAAGATGACATCAAAACCTTATTTTGATTAAAAATTGGAAGTAACCCACACAATTCTCGGGTTATACGACAATATGTTTTTCCAACGTCATTTATGAGATCGAATAATTGTATAAATCGAACTGTGATGTAAACACGAAATTTGAGGGCAAATCAACAAAAAATCTGTTCCAGGAAGTTTTATCCAAAACTCGGGAAGATATGTGTATAGAGGTCCACACTGCAAGGTGATTAATGAATTCCTGTGCTTTTCCCGATGGTGAATTTGATTTTGGAATAATTTTTATTGTACACCCCAAGGTGCCAAGGAAATTTGGATACTAGAGAAACACAAAGTTAGAGAAACGTCGACTCGAAGCAGTCAATTTAATCTTTGTAGGCAATTGCTTTCATTTGGCAAAAAACAAAGTCACATAGGTACAACATCACATTCTCAAAACATACGAAAAACACTACCTGAGAGCTATTATTAACTGCAATCTTTCCAAGATGAATTTTTTCAAGTTTTTTGCTCAACATCAACTGATTTCAACTGACCAGATCTCACTCACTAACTGGTGTTAGCGACAGGTGAATCATTTCGGCGGCTGATTTCGGGGCTGTCGGGATCTCGGGGCTGTCGATATTTCATCTGTCGGGTTTCCGTCTGTCGGGATTTGATCTGTCGGGATTTCAGCTTTGTTGGGAAATAGGACTGTCGGGATTTCGGCCTTGTCGGGATTTCGACCCTGTCGGCGTTATGGGGTGTCGGGATTTCGAGGTGTCGGCATTACGGCTGTCGGGATTATATACTAAACCCATTACCAACATAACCTCCGCATACAGGATAGCATTCCCACGACACGCAAATGGCTCATTCAAGGTGAATAACACGAGAGAGACAAATTTCAAATCCAATTTGCCCATACTATTAGACTGCTCCCTTTGATTCAATTCCAACTAACCAGATCTCGCTCACTGACAGATGCTCGTTACCTCTGTAGTACGTTCAACCCTAGTCTGATTCTAGATGGCTGGGAGTCTCTCCACGCGATGCGTTTAGAACGAAGTAATTAGGAAATCATAGGTCACTAGAATTACACTAGAGATGAACGTACTGTTCCAATCCAAATTCCAGCTTCTAGGTATACACACCGTTATTAGCCAAAACAAATACCTACTTCACATCATCCTTAATAGAACACCCAAGCCCCCTCTGTCCACCATCAGTGAAATATCTTATTAGCCTAACTTTACTGCGCCCTTGGCGCAACGGAGTGTCGGGTTACTGGTAGCAAAACAGGTAGGTAGTTGGGATGCAGGATATGATTCTACTTTAAAATTTGAGTGTAATTTTGCTCACGATGAGTAAGGATGGAAGACCGCGTTGAGAAAGGACGGAAGAACGCGTTCAACTAATCTGCACACCGATAACTCGTAATGATAACAACTACGTGACTAAATCAATTTGTTCTGAGGCAAACTGCGAGGTAGCTCTTTTTTCAGGTCAGGTAAGGTAATTGATATGCAAGCGTAACCTTGACCCAGTTGAGACTTTATTAAGTGGGTGCTTCGTACAAGTTTCGCTTTTATACGGGATTCTGACGCGCGGGGACCAAGAATCAGTGTCGCCTCGTCAAAACCGGCGCAAAAGGGACAACAGTATAAAATTTGTTACCTTCCGTGGGATCCAGCCGTTTCGCCCTCCTCCCGTGCTTGGAGTTGTTGTGGACGAACATGTTGTCGGATATGGCCAGCAGCGGGCCGTCGACGGACACCTGCGTCGCTATGACGACCTGCAACGCAGAGACAGAAAGGCATAAGGTATAGTACTAGTAGCAGCAGAGCAGTGCAGAGCGCATAGTGCTGAGGCGGCGGCGGACATCACGACAGGAGCACCCTGCAGCAGGACCGCGGCATCCTGATGCCCTGACATCATTTATGGATGAATGAATGGACGGACATGCAGCAGGTGATGCAGCCATTTTGCGGCCAAGGTGGCGGCGGCAGTGCATCGCAAGACAGACTCCTCCCTCGGGGACGCTCGTGCGCTCCCAGGGGACCCCGCGCCCCCGCGATACACACGCGTTCCCATGGGAACCACAGGAGGATGATGACGGCGGAGCGGCCAGTAGGCGGCGTTCGATACGCCGCTTGAAATACGGCCATCGACCACCGCCGCCGCCGAAAGCCCGCCGCCAAAGCGAAAGCCACGAGGTCTGCTGTGTGCATGTGTGTATACCTAGACGCGGCTTGTTGTTGTTTATACTGCCGCCGCGGCTAGATCTACCCGCCGTCCCTTTCCCTTTACCATGTTTGGGCTTGAAGCCAACCTCTCTTCAACGAAAATTTTTTACTCAACTTGACTTGAGGTTTCAACTTCAACGCAGCTACTACACGGTACTGAGTGAGATTAGCACGTGGAAAATTTTATTACATAAATACTTCAGCACGTGGAGTTTAACTTATTCACCAGTGAGAGGTCGATTTTCTGAAGTTTCTGTGGAGTTTGTGTTGACTGGTAAAAGGAAGAATCCCTGAATTAGCTCACTTCATTCTTTTTACATTGTTTACAACGATCGAAAAACGTGGAATGATAAAAAAAGAAACGCAGTTAGATTTTGCAGTGGAATTATTGGTGCTTGAGTCATAAAGGGCAACGGAAACCGCACATTTCACATCAGGAACCATTCTACCACCATTCTCTTCCTTTTGCAACTATGGGTCGATTTAGGTACGGAAAAATGCGGTTTACTTACATTAAATATTTCATTTCGGCACTAGAGCTTGGACGTTTTCACGTAAGAGTCGCCATGGCTACCACCTTTTGCCTAACCCGCTTTCTTCAATTGTTTGTCAAGTTGCATACTCGCTCGGCGTAAAAAATATATTATGTGTGGTTCCAAAATTTCAGTAATTTTTTCTTGAAAACTAGTGGATAATTCGCAAATTTCCTTCCGCATAACTTTCTTGGACACTGTTTTCAGTCCATTCCTACTTTCGTAATGTTTCAAATCAAGCCGACCGCCGAAAATACACTGCGTGGGTTTCGTAACTAATAATTTTTTCCAAAATAGTAGATAATCCGCAAATTTTCTTTCACTGAACCTTATTGGACACTGTCTTTAGTTTATTCCTTCTTTTGGAATCATCAAAATCGTGTTGCCCTTTATGACTCAAGACCCGAATTATTTTATTTTTACCTGGGTTTTTACCCATCCAACTTAGAACTTAGAAGCCATTCGAAGATCATCAAATTTCAAGAGAACTAATTTATTGTCACCTTGCAAGAAACTGAAGGCGAATGAATGTAGTCCACCGGTAAGATAGCGATGGGGTATATGTAATAATTTTTTTAAATGTGTAATCAGGAGCTAAACACTTCCTGATAATTATGTGGTAGTTCATTTCACTTTGATCTTCATAATAAGGCGAAAAAAAAAAAAATCACAAAAAAAGACGCGAGGAAGGAGAAAGGCTCTCATGATCCAGTGACGTCATCAGGTGATACCATATTTGACAGAATCACACTTGGGGTGCGATGGTAACGATAACGAATTTGTAACAGACCTCAAACTGGAGTTTGATTTGATAGAAGTGGATAAAATAAGTGACTCGACAATTATTATTGTATATGGACAGTGGTTTTGAGGAAGGAAACTCGAGCAATTTGCCCGATGTTGACTACGACTACGACATTGTGAATACGTTTGATTGCCGTCCATTAGTTTGGAATATTTCCAGTTTTCACTGTGAATGTCCACTTCTCTACAAAAGTTATGTTCTATTAAATTAAGTGTTGCTTTCAAAAAAATTCAAAAACAATTAGAATTTTTCAGGTATGTACAGGGTGATCACGCGAGACGGATCCCCCCCCCCATAAAAAACTTATTCCCCTTCACGATAATTCAAAAGAGAAAAAACTTTCCTGAAACAATTTTTGCCGTAGATTCCGGATATGTCAAGTATAATTTTCTATGTCGTCCCATTCACAGGGTGTCGCAATTTTTTTTGAATTTTTCCGAAACACTCCGTATTTCATCACCACAATCGATGCACATTGTTATCCTAATAGACCTATTTCTTATGGGGAACAGAGACGTTCAGACAAGGATGAACAATTTTAAGCCACACCCCTGGCCAATTGAAGGCCTTCAATTATTAGGCGCGAAATTCGAGGAAGGCGATACTGTCACAATGAATTAGAATTGTCACTGTCACTTATGACTGCAACCTGTGTCGTGTCGCTACACTGATCGAATAATTCGAAAAATGCTCGTATATTATGTGAAAAGTTGTCCGCACTAGTCCAAGGGAATATTTCCCTCAAATGTTTCGTTCTACGGTTTTCCTGCCGACGAAAATAAGCGAAATAAATGGATGGCCGCCACTGGAAGACACCGGCACCAGGAAGAATTTGAAGGCGAACGAAACAATTTCAGCTGTTTTACAAGTTGCACAAAGCCAAAAGCGGGGTCACCCAAATTACCGTTCAAAGTGCTGGGAATGCTATCTCACCTTCCTATTTGGCGATTACCCACTACAACTTCACAACAAAACCTCAATATTTTGCTTCAGTTTTGGTGTGCTCACGGCACTTCAGAGTGGAAGATTTCTATTCATCCAGTGACAGGTACAAAGATGACGCTGAAAACAAATGCTGTTCCGGACATTTTCTTGAGAAGCTTGTTTCTTTTTCTGGCTCCTGTAGCACTCCGCTTTTACCTCCAGGTTATTCACAAGTACGTCTTCAAAATATCCTTTCACACTATACTTCATCCCCTTATCACGCTGGTTCCCCTTCATTTGATGCTTACACTACACTTTTGTAAAGAAGTAAAGCGTTGTCGAGTCTGTAGGTTGCAGGTTGCAGCGTGGCAAGACTTTTGGTTCTGTTCTACTGACAACTGATGACAAATTGTAACATATCGTTGTCGGGGGTAATGACAAGGAGAAAGTCAGTGGCACTGACAGAGTTGCTACGAGAGATTGTGAGGCAAATCTAGCCAATGAGCGGCGATAGGAGGCAAAAGGGGCGTGAAAAAGAAATAGGTCCATTACAAATATGCATTGAACTTCTAGATTTTTTTTGGCAAGGAATTAAAAAATTAACAATGCCATATTATTTGAAAATATCAATTTTTTTAGAGTGATGGACACTGACCTTCTTCAGAATTCAAATATGTCCAGGATATTTTGTTTCACTGTTAAAAAATGACATGGAATGACAAAATGACTAAATAAATATTAAGGACATAGGTATTTGATTCCTGAAATGAACCAATCTTTCTGAAAAAAAAATTCTGAGGTGCCGCCGTGAATTTTTTAATTTTTTTTAGAAAAAAATTGAGAAGTTTCATGCATATTTGTAATCACAATAACAATGTGGATCGATTGTGCTGATGAAATACAGGGTGTTTTGAAAACATGTGAAAAAAACTACGACTCGGTTATCGTGAAGGCAAAGTTATTTATGAGGAGGTATCCGTCTCGCGTGATCACCCTGTACAACAACAAACTGATAGTCGCAACAGACAAGAAGTCTCGTTTCTCGAAAATTCGCAGACTGAAACTACATCATTGGGTGCAGATTCTTCGGTATTGGAGCAACCAGCAATAAAACACGTCTTTGCCTTACCCGGCAATATTGTTATCAACATGGAGGCAAACCCTGAACAAGAAAGAACAAATAACAGTAGATACTTGTTTGCAGTCAGAACTGATGGTCTAACAGCTGAGCTGGTTTGAAAGTTTAAAACAGAAATTATTCGTTGCTATCGCAACTTAGGCAAGATTGCCTTAATGTAAAATCTGATGACGTCACTGGATCACCGAGTAGTTATAGGATCAGCTATTCAAATGAAACTGTTCCCTCCTGTTTTGCAAAAAAGCGGCCTTATTGTGATATTCTCACTCAAATTAACTGTTACACCCTTATCAGGGGATGTTAATACACAAAATAAACGACTATTTAGAAAATTTTGAAACTGAATTATACCCAATCCAGCCCTGTCAACCCCGACGAAGGGCTACCTCTCAGTGACGTCTCCTCAGAAAAACTTGCAGGGGCGTTTTCCAGGGCCCGGAATTTTTGTGAGCTAAAATGGGGCTTCGACCCCGATTCATTGATACTAAATAACAATAATGAATACTTCTTAGCACGAAGAAAAAAAAAGTGTTTTGCTTCACTAAAAGCTGTCAAGAGTCCTTCAGTTTCACCAAAGTCCAGATAAATCACCATAAATATTTCACGATGCCTTGAGTTGGTTCTCCCGAGGTCCAGAATTTCCTTCCATGGACTGCCCTGGCAAATGTTGCAGATATTAGGTCTAAGAAATGAAAGGTCAGCTGGGCCAGGAAGCCATTCGAATAATCATTCGGGAGGTGAATGACCATTTTGTATTTTGGAAATGGGTACAAGTATTCAATTTATTATCCCAAAATCTGATACTCCGTCTTGTTTTGTGGGTAGCTGGTTTTGTGGAAAAAAATACTGAATCGACAGATTATTTTCATCTTCATCAGTTTATTATCACAAAGGCAGACTGTGGACTTGCGGCAGAGCGAATAAGGCACAGATAGTCTTTTGTGTAGGTAGTGAGTTTCTGCCAAACTTGTAAGCCGGAGAATGTAAAAATAATTTGGACTTCCAAACCGGGCCGTTTCTGATGAGTATTTGAAATTTTGACATATTTATACATTTTGTTATCTGAAATCAATTTTATAAGGGCGAGATAAATATCGGTATAGGTAACTTCCAGTATGAATTTGGAATAAATACCATGTCGACCAAATGACCTAGGACATTGGAGTTTATACTGCGATTGTATAGCTGGCCCTTCCATTCACACTCGCCTTTTTGTCATCATCACTCCTCCGCGGCAGTATTTCTGTGATCATCTCTCACTCTTCACGATATTTCTCGGATGGATGTTTTCGTGTGTCTCGCTTTCTGCTTTTCCTATTCACCGATTCCACCTTTCTCCGATACTCCAGTGCCTGTGCTACATAGCGGCTTCATACATTACGACTGAGAGAACCGCCTACGCCAACATCTTCCTTTGCCAGCACTTGGACTACCGATATTCGGCGTTATTCTTGGTAGTGCCTGTCCTGCTTTGGTGACTTCTCGCGGCATGTTCGACATGTAGCCCGAAGATCACCCGTGTGTCAAAAAGTATATACTTAGGTATCTGATTCACTTCTAAGGATACATCTCTGTTCCATTTGGGTTAAAGTGAACAGGGTCAAAAAATTTTCTTTCCACTACTGCCTCCGTTTTTTCAGGTGCAAGTTCTAGATCGTTTCTAGACCTATTGTGACCCGAGCAGACAGGCTGATTCTGAGGACTCCGTCATACAGGATATAACAGGATTTTATACAGACCTCTGCGGCACTCCAGCAGCTACCTTCATTCTTCTTCCATCTATGTTGATTGTTGACGTGTCGCTCTTCTAGATAGCTCATCCTCATCGATATCATCAGAAGAAAGTAAGCGAACTTTTTGCTTATTTTCTCCATGATGCAAAGTTAAAGGCGTCCTGTGTACATAGTGTTACCAGAGAGCACAGCTGTCTTTCCTTTGGTGTTCTTCACTCCCTTTCTGGTGCAGTTATTGTTGATCTTCTTTTGATAGAATTTTGCGATACATAAGTCTTTGAAATTTTGACATAGGTACTTATCTACATTTTTTACTGAATCTTTTTTTAGATGACGCTGTTTTTCTTTCAGTTTTGTATGTCCACTAATAACGTAAGCTACGCAAGATACGAATCAACAACTATCAATTGAGCTGCTTTCGTGGCTTAATGATTGTATTTGATTGGCCGCAGGTCATTAGAGAAGACGTCGGCAAAAAAGTTTAACGTTTTGGTGGAATCTCTCTGCAATGTTCTGAGTTCTGAGATATTTCGATGCTTCCGCTTATACGTAGTTTGTATAACATCGCCTTCACTGGAAGGAAGCACAACCGAGCAGGTTGTACGCAGGTAGCCATAGCCATATCCATTTCTTTTTTATTTTACACACTGCAACTAAGTGGATCATGGCTATGTCAGAGATTTAGACAAAAGGGAATCGCAAAAGACACGAGCCAAATTCTCCTTCTCCCGTTGAGTGTGCGATGTGTGTGAGTGTGTGGAGCGTATAGGGCAATATAGAGCGGCACACGACGGTGCCATTTATTTCAATTTCCATACACGTTACTGCGAGCTGCACGGGATTTACCGTCGGGGCGGCCCCGAAATAGAAGAGATTTTTATTTTCTCTCCTCCGCGGAGCGATGCAGTAAGAACTATAAGGAATACCGGTGGCTTGGTGCCTCGGCTCATTTATTTCCCCTGATCTCATCGGCGGCGGTATAGTAGTACAGGCAGTCGGGTCGGCCGCTGCTGCTGCCCCCTTCTCACTGCCATCCCAACCCCCGCGTCCGCCTCTTTATATCCAATTTCGCGCCGGTAGCTGAAAACTACCTCGAGAAGTGGCCATTCATATCGAAGTTTCAGCCGAGCTAAATATTGAATTTATGAGGCCATTATTCGACGATAGATCCGGCCGGAGGAGAGTGAATTGTTGACGCGAAGACGCGCGCGTTATACCGGTCTGCAGACGTTCGCGCGTAGGTGTCCCAATTGAAGAGTTGAATTTGGAATTGAGCCACAATGAATTCAAGATGGCAACAACCTTCGCTCCCCATCAAACGAAACCGAAATCATTCCGATGTTACGGCACACACACACAACACACATCGGCAAATCTTTCCCGCCATTTTCGCGCCGTGTCTTATTGAACGACCGCGGTTGACGACACAGCCAACATGCGGGAACATGGAAGAGAGGCAATGTTTAGCGGCACGAGGAGGCATCAAATAAGCACAATATCGTCCTTTGGCCGCGTCCTTGTTGCCGGAGCAGTGGCGTCCGTTACATACAAACGATCAATTTGCCGGTGCGGATGTGCTTTTAGCTCTGGATCTGCTGTGTTGGGTGAATTGGTGCGCGCTGCTTGCGTTTATGGTGCAAGGAGAAGATCGTAGCGTGGATATTATCCAAGCCGACGATTACTGCAAGAAGCCGTCAAGTGTATTGCCGTTCGTCCCTGGGGCGTCACTCACTTAATCATTACGCTTAAAATGCGTGGAAAAACAAGCGCTCCACGCGCGTGTTGTGCTCTACTACACGACGGCAACGTAATCAAATTAATGGCGGCTATTAGCTTCCGCCGTGATGAGCTCCTCAAGAGAGGGCGCCCACGGGTGACGGCTGCCTGATGTACCTACACGTACAACACCACCACCACCACCACCCGATATCCTCGCCTATTGACTGATTAATGGCGCCACTTTTCTTAATCAGCGACATTTTCTGGAATGAAACCCGTGTCATCCTGCTTGCGATCTTGAGGTAAGCTTATTCGGATGACTATATTGAAGCGTACCGCATATACGGATCGAAAACACGCGGGCAAAAAATCAATAAATGCTTGGGGATTGAGCGTGTGATATCCAAATTCACCGGATGGTTGAAAGATGTCGCTAGCCGTGTAATTTATACGTAAGAACTTAGAGAGATAGCATAAATCGGTTCAGATCTATTGCGATAATACGTATAGAGATGGGCAAAGCGGCTCAGTTGACTGAACCGGCTCACCAGCTCCGGATCAGTCTGAGGAACCGGTTCACTGAACCGGCTCAATTGAGCCGTTCGGATTTGTAATCGCACCTCGCACCACGATTCGTAATTTCTCGAACTCGTTCAACTCGGCTCGCTCGAAACCCAAGCACGGTTCATTCATGATTGATATCTCAATTAATATGCTTACGCCGTTATTGTCTTTTGGTAGGTTTTCGGTAGCTAAGGTACCTACCTGTACCCACCCATAGTTAAGGGAAAATAATTCATACTACTTCATTTCATTTATCAAATTAATAGGCCGGGTTCCCATGTCTCAACAAGCCGAAATTCTAAGAAATCGCCTACTCGCATGTGTTTATGATTCGCATAAACTGGTAATTATTATTGATAATTGTGATAAAATAAACTGGTTCCTTGTTAAATTAATATTCCCCCTTGTTTTTTAAGCTCAAAATGGGTCGTTCGTGGTGTCGTGTCGAGCCGAGTCCATATGCCGGCTCCGCTCCGGCTCGACAACTCACCAACTCAACTCGTTCAGCGGTTCAGCCGTTCAGTCGTTCTTCGTATCTTTGTGTCAGACTGTCAGCCAAGGATCGAAGGAATTTCCGGAACTGGGAGTTTTTGTAATTTCACGGCTCACTCCGCGTCTATCGGATCATAATCCGATTCCGAATCTCATTTTATTGAAATTTCAATAGCGCATATTAGTGAGCCGTGAACCGGTTCACATGGTTTTTGGAGTGAGCCGGCTCACTGAGCCGGATCACTCCTGAGCCGCCCATCTCTAAATACGTACTGCTGCCGTGAGATTTTGTGTCTCTCGGAGTATTGTTCTGTTCATTTCCACCGTGTGAAAAGCTTGGCCCTTCAGTCGAATGGATTTTTATCCGGGTCCCATGCCTATTGAATATGCGATTTGCCCGTCTACATCAAGCTTTCGTTATAATGAAGCCGCGCTCTCTCAACAACTAAATTTTGCACCGATACACACTACACTTTTGCTCAGGGCGCCGGGTTAATTGCGTTGTAAGTTGGGAGACGGGTTCAGCCAGAGAGCTCTTGAAACCAAAAGAAGAACCTATGGACTGTGGGATCACCGAGAGACCGAAGTGGCTTTCCAGACGCGTCATTTGCTAACGAAGGGTATCGTGAAGTTTTGTCCGGGGTTTGAAAACGTTACCCCTGCTAGTGAGTGCTGTCCTTCTAGAAAGACCTGACCCCTTCGGGAAACTGCTGTCCTTCTGGAACGAGACTTTTACCCTGCAGAAGTGTGCTGTCCTCTGCACTGATGAGACTTTACCCCTTCGGGAGAGTTCTGTCCTCTGTTGGGACGAGCCTTTACTCTTCCGGGAGAGTTGTGGCCTCCTTTAGCTGTGCAGCTGTGCTGTACCTTCAGATGAGATGTGGGAAATCAAGAGGTAGTTGCCTTAGAGTTTAGGACCAGTGGTTTGTGAGGTGGACAGACAGCCTACGATTGAGATTTTGCGATATCTTAGAGAGCCACGATCGACACGAGGTTAGACTTCAACTTCTCACTAGGTAGTACTAGTAGTCCAGGGGTTGGGGTTGGAACTTATACGGAGCTTTTGGGTCATTCCTTTGAATACGCGTTGCTGGAGAAGCGCGGAAAGAATAATAATTGGAAATAACCAAAATCGCGTTTGTTAAATTTCAAATCAATTTGTTCCAGTATTCATTCACATAAAGGTAATGAAGTTTGCCTGATCGTGAAATGGAAAATCTATCAGAAGCTGTTCGTATAATTACCTTGATATTCGACGACGCGACGATTCAAGAAATTTGTACTTATAATGAATTGTTAAGGCTTGATAGTTGGTTAGCGATCTGATATTCATTTATAGGGAGCAATAATTGTTGAATGCTGAATGTTGAATCTGATGAATCCACGATAAGAATTTCGAACCACGCTCCCCAAGCAAAGTTTAAATGTTGGTCAAGATGTAGAATCAGGTGTTCATCGGAGTATATATGTGTGACGCCTTATTAGGGAAAACTCATCTTTTGAGGAACACTTTAGAAAACTTAGCTATCCTGGTAACCAGCGTTGAGGTAGAGCCAGGTATAGAAACGAGCCTTTATTCAGACACTTTGACATGTATATAGAAGTATGTATATGGTGTCTCACTGCGTTGAAACTAGAGGTTAAGTCGATCTCAACACGCCCAGAAGCTCTATCCTCAAACCACAAGAAGGATGCACAGCAGGATGTTGTCCTGACACTAGATGATTACCGGTCAAGCAGTCCCAAAAGCAGGAAAAGTGATTTAATTCAAATAATTTGAAATAAATTGAAGTATGTTGGGTTGCCTATCCATCCAGGCGCATGAGCTAATGAGTTAGGGGGGTTTAAATATTTTTGTCAAGTTACAAAACAGATCCAAAGTGTTGCGTCTTCAGAGATCTAATCCAGCTAGCGCTCTATTTAGCAACGTTCAATTTTCCATATAGTGTATCCTTTTTGTTATTCCTGAGCCAGCGAAGTTGTATGAAATCCGACACCACTACTTACCATGAAGCATAGCCCCGCGATGTACTGCAGTACTCCTGTGGCGCGCAAGTGGGACGGTGTGGTTCCTTCGAAGGTCCATACATATCATAAACCTTTAGCGCAATAAGCCTTTGCCTCCAAGTTGACGTTCTTCACCTTCGACGTATCAACTCCGGTTACGGTACGTTTAACGGCCATATTTTATACACTTTTCACAACCACGAAACCAACTCTGTTGCCTTCTACTCATCATTATTAGTTGTCGCCGTGGGGGAAATCACGATCACACTTATAGTTTCTGTGCACTTGAATTGTTTAGGCCGTACTACTTTTCTTTGCGGTGCCCTTCTTAGGCCTACGCGCAACGGCACAATATTGTTTTGTTGGTAAGTCATATAGTCAGTGTAGCGTACATACTCCTATTTTCCACTGAAGTAATGTAGGCAACGAACAATATAATAGTATCTAGTATCTAGAAACATTAACTGGTGTTCTTTTAACGCGTTGTTCCTTCTTTTTTTTTGCAAAAATTGCTGGGTAATCAGAAAAAATTATTCTAGGACATCATTTTACACACCATTCCCAGTGATTTGCCAACTTTTTTGTTTGGATTTGTGTGTGGCCGTTATCCGTACCGTAACCCCAACTCCTTCACCGTCTCCAGTCATCATTCTTTAGGTCTTCTTTTGGCCTTTGTCCCCTCCACTTTTGGATTTTCTCCTGATCATCCTTCCCTGCCACCTTCGCCAGATTGAAGCCTCTGTCACACGGTTATTGAATTCATACCTGTCATTGAAAATCTGGGACGAAATTAGTGATGAGAACCGGGATGAGAGCGTATACTTGCAAGTATGCCAAAAACCAGAGACAAAAGCTTTTACACGGTCTACAATCTTGTACAGGGTGAAAGGAGCAATGTGACTGGATCAAGATAAAATCAAAAATTTTTAATAGAACGCTTTTCATCATCGTTTTCTGGCTTACTTGCAATTATACTTACTTTCATCCCTGTTTTCATCACTGATCTCGTTCCAGATTTTCAACGACAGATATGAATTCAATGACCGTGTGACAGAGGCTTTGCCAATGATGTAC
Organism: Anaspis maculata; assembly: GCA_949128115.1. Taxonomy (NCBI): domain Eukaryota; kingdom Metazoa; phylum Arthropoda; class Insecta; order Coleoptera; family Scraptiidae; genus Anaspis; species Anaspis maculata. The sequence continues at coordinate 35,119,165 of OX421962.1, read as the reverse complement.
TAATTTTATACCTACCGGGTGGGTCTAAAAAACCTAGTAGGGAATTTTTCCTTGGAATTTTAATTTTTCAACCGATGTTAACGAAATTTGTATCAGTGGATAGCCAATTGAAATGACCACCAATTCCAAGTTTCAAATTGGCCGATTGTTCATGATTCACGATGACGATAACGGACGCAATTTAAATAGGTCTAGGACTTCAAGAATCGAACCTTGCTTGACAATTCAACATCACAACGAATCAGATCCATTCATTTTCTCAAATGATATTGAAAGAGATGAAGCGAGACCTATTTTACCTAATTTTTAGATTTGTGTCTTGAGGTAGTGCCAGGAACGACATAAGTGTGAGCATTGCTCTTTAATTCAACCTCAGCTGACTTCTTCCTAGTCTCTTGGACCTGTTCTAAGCTTTCTCTACAGTTGTCGAATATCAGCGTAGAAGACAATATTTCTTCATTCATTACCTTTCTGGCATTTGACAGTCCAGTAGTAATGATGTTAGCTCCCATCAGATCTCGAATGCAACCACAATGCGCCATAACATTATTTTTATCCTTTTGAACTTGGAATAACATTTTATTGAACACACAATAGACGTAAAGACTCCCATTATTCTCCCGCGTCGACTGATTAATGATGCCGCTCTTTTTAATCAACGACAGATTACTGGAAAATTCCGATCGATAACTTCGCGCAAAATGCCGAAGAACTCGCTCGCTCGCCTCTATCTCAAAAACTTACCGGTGAATGCACCTTTGACCGATCCGGTAATGTTGTTAGGGCAAGACGGCTAGAATTTTTCTCAAACTCATTTTGAACTTATTAGTTTCCAATTTCTCGGAAAAATCACAAACTTTACCGGAACTATACACAGGCCAGGATCGGAGAACTTTCTTTTCATCAATCCAACGGATGCCGCACATCTCCGGTGTCTTTATATTCTTTTGTTATCCCGAAATTTGAATTCTGGTAGAAGAGCTTCGTGTCAATAGATTGCGTCCGCGTGGAAGATGAAGCAAAAGAAAAAAGTAATTACCATAAACTAGCCCCAAACACGGAACGTCCCACTTTTCATCCTGTTTTAATTTACTCATCCCCGCGCACACTGACACGACTAATTTCTGATCCCACTGTAGCAGCTAATTGGTGCGCCCCTGAGATTCCATTAAGAGCAACACGGTCTTCCTTGCTGCTCCTCGAAGACATTTATTTTTATAGCAGCAACGACTCGTTCTTAATTCCATTCTGTTTAACTGGCTAAATATACAAATTCTCTTGTGTCGCCCAGCGCAAGCTGACGGCAATGTCATTAATTAGGTAGTTTTGGATAGGTAGGTAGGTACTCACTTGGAACCGTCGCATGTCCCTGGGATTGCCGGCGTTTTTCAGACAGTTTTGATTGCACTTTAAGAAGAACTTCAGAAAGAATCTGCAACAATACAAAAAAACAAATTAGCGGGTTTCGGAAACACAAATTTGATTACGCGTATGAGGCCCGCTCGGGTACAATACAGCGGGGCAGTTGTTCATAAACATATTAACTGGGAAATGTTTTTCGACGTTTTCATATGGGTTAACTGAAGCGCAACCGAAACGGCGAATTGATTGCCAATGCCCGATAACTGTATCAAATGCGTTTTTATTTCGGAACGAGAGGGTGAGTTTATGAATACACAGCTCAGTTGTTTGATTAAAAATATCTTTTTTTCAGGGCTTATGGATCTTTTGGCGCATGTTCGTGGCTGTACTGCAGGTAGCTGCTGGTAGCCACAAAAAATTTGCCTGCATGAAATGTTGCTGCCAGCAAAATTCAATTCTCGTCTTGACAATCGAAAAGAAGACCTCCATTATTTACACGTCGGCCGTGGCACAAAAGGGAGCGGACATGCATGTATTCACAGGATAAATAACGAGCGTTAGCTTGGATTAGCCTTAGCCGAGAAATTTATACGGTCTAGCCGTCACGGAAAAGTGGCTAATTATCATTGAGAGACTTGCGATTCTAGAACGTGGCGCGGTTTTCGCAAAAAAGACCTGAAAAACACATCCAGAAAACATGAACCCGGTGAATTTACGCTGGTGGATTTTGTAAGGGACTCTACTCCGCAACGCCAACGTTCCTTGAAATAGAGAGAGAGCCATCAAGGAAAAACTTAATCGGCACTTTATGACGTTGCAGCGCATTTTATGTACCACGATGTTGTTGGTGTTCTGAAGTTGTACATGACTACATGTATATTTGAGTTGGGCACTTGGACCACGGACGTTGTAAAATAGCGTCTTGGGAATGGTCTGAAATTTATAAATGCATGAAAATGTTAATCATGATGGACGTTGCAGTTTCACTTGTGTTGCATATATGTTCCTTGTAGGAAAATCGCGTCTGTTATAGAAAAAAAATCCAAACAATCTGTTAGTGACTGAGATCTGGTAAGCTGAAATTTTTTCAAAGACGAAGCAATCTGATAGAAAAGTAGCACACTTCGGACTGCTGGAATTGTTCAGATTAACTTCCAAGTTCAAAACGGAGAGTCTCTTAAAATTGGATATAGCGAGCACGGGTTCATCTTACGCAGTTTGTTACACAGTGCCATATTTCATCGCGAACTTGCGTCATACTGGGGCGAGTGTTTCAAGGCTGGGGGTCGTAAGTGGTACACGGTGTATTACAATAATTGAGTGAACATTCAGCCTTGGTAAACGATGCAGTAGCAGTATCAGCACCAGACAGCAGGACCAACAACACACACACAGCAGCAGGAACATTCGGAACGGTCGTCGAGTATTATCTTATTACAGCGGCCCATATGGCCGCGGGGCTCGTCGGATGCCTTATGTTGCCAGTGTGCGCTAACTAATGTATGCTACTACTATACTGCTAGTAGTTCCTGTCGGGAGGGTCCCGGGCAGCAGCAGAGGAAGGGCAGGGGAGCAGGACTTGCCAAGATAAATAGACCGGCAGTAGCCCGAGGAAAGGAGACTAACACGATATAAAGGACCCTCTCGCATCCGCCTCCTTGTAACCAGATTACACGGCGCGATATTCGGCCGCAGAATTATGCCAATTGTGTATAGTCACGTAAACAGGACTCTGGCATGTCTGGCTAGTGAGCTGTGTAATCGCATCTGGCCGACTTTATCGGGTATTTGGTTCTCGCTCCGACGACTTTAGTGCTGCGGAGAGGCGCTCTTCCACCCCCATCTTAGATCCACCACCGCCGCCACGCCGCCACCAACGTGTGGAGGCGGAGGTATGCTCTAGTGCCGTATACACGGGAACGCGGACCTGTCTGTAATGGAAGCCCCATCAATTATTAAGATCTCGTGATATGGGTTTTATTAATTGATGACAGCCAAAGAGGGCGAGAGGCAGCGGGGGTGACGGGGTCCATCAGCATAATGCATGGTGGCCTTGCAG